>OZ023266.1:33109803-34512303 GCA_964006375.1 Tillus elongatus | reverse complement strand
ATTAGGAAAAAAAATTGCATCAGCAGCGACTTATGGGCCACCTGTGATTGTAAAAATAATTTTATAAGATGCAGCTCCAGACATCGTATAATTAACATAATTAATAACATAACATAAATTTTTTATCATATCTTGTATAATAATGGATATTTTGAGCTTTACCCTAGAAATGCGTCACCCTGTATATATGAAAACAGATAAAAGCTGAAACTTACCCAGATTTGGGTTTTATGGGGCCTACTTCGCGCTCATTTAAAGAAATCCTTTCAAAATTCAAAAGTCACTAAAATTGTATCCAACTCTATGAGTAAAATTGTGATGGCCAAAAATAAATATGATTGTAAGAAGAAGAGCATGTCTACATTTGTATTACAAATGTCAGAAAACAAAATACTTATTTACATGTCACTTCGAAAGTAGATCTGACATTTATCAAAATAATTTGTCAGTTGAATATGACATGTACTGTTGCCGCTGACTATCATTATGCACTATTGTATTACGCCTTATAAGAATCTTGTTGTTTTTTGTAATACGAAAGCTTATTTTACTGTAAAAACATTTTTCCATCCCTTAACCTAAAATGGTATTAGCAGATTAGCGTATTGTTCGTTTTTTGAAAAAAAATTTCAGAAACATGCTTAGAGGAACGCCTTTATGCATTAACCATCATACAAATGCAACTCCACAATACAGTTAAGAGACCTAAAGTCATTTTGAGGTTCTGTGCAAGGTAAATATGCTACAACGGAGGTAGAAATGCAAACTGTAAAAACTAACCTTGCAGAAGTCCATAGAAATGACAAACTACTTACCAACACCGTTTCTCCATGAAAAACTTCCACATTGCACAATTGAAAAAAAAACGCTACATAATAAGCGTAATCTGATTCCTTAAAATTAAATAAATAACTGAAACTGCTACCAAAGCATCACATAAAGGGTCTATTTTAAATTAATTTCTGCAAATAATTTAATAAAATAAAGAACAACGAAGATTGTAGCTGAAACTTAAGGCTTTTTAACTTATTTTATGACATTTACGCTGCATAGCCGTTCATGTAAGTTCTCGATCTAGAACATGTCAATTCTGACGTTTAGAATCGCGACTTTTTTTGACGTTTTAAGAATAAAAACTTAAAAGCTTATAACTTTGTTTTATTTTAACGTAAAGATTCAAATTTTCGTGCATGGTTTTCTTTTTATGATATAAACCTTCGCACCCAATATGGTTGCCCTAACTTTGTTATTTCTGGAGATTAAAAATTTTCCGAAAGAAAACGCAACAGTTTCCGGGAAAAACTACTCCGATTTTCCTGGCTAACGAACTTATCCAAGCGACTTGCGAAAGGAAGGTACTCACCAAATTTTATCAAAATCGGCGCATTATTTTTTGAGTTAGCGGTGTGACACATAAATATATAAACATATATATATATATATATATATATATATATATATATATATATATATATATATATATATATATATATATATATATATATATATAAACAAATAAAGTCTGAAACCGACCTCGGATTTGGTTCCAGGGGTCCCAAATAGCGCTGATTTGAAGAACTTCTTTCACAATCCAAAAGTCGGGATCTCCTCATTAGTGATTTTTTTTTAAGAAAATTCAATAAAATAGAACAAAAAGCAAAATTAAGAGATGCTTGGATGAAGATGAGTTTGTATTTAGACCTGCACGAGGAACAGAGTAGAAAAGGTGATGTTTAGTAGTAAGTAGTTAGCATTTTTCATCCTCTGATGACGCTAATTTTGTTAGTGAAACGATCGCCAGGTCTTTAAAAAGACTTGTTGTGGTGATTGGGATTCTCCAAGTGTACTTATCAGTACTCATCACAGGTTCCAATCTTCACTTAGTAGAGAAGGAATACTGACACTTAAAACAATAGGAAAAAAGAGGCTTGAGGAAAAATAGTGATGCATTTATTGCTTTTGCAAACCTGGAGAAAGCATGCGATAATGTGGATTGGAAAATATTGTTTAATATAATGAAGCGAGCTGGATTGGATTGGTGAGATTGGCACATTATTCTCAATATGTAAAAAAAATCAAAGTGCCATAATCAATATTCACTAATATAAACTGAAGCCAGAGAAATAGTCGCTACTTCTGTATGTATTTAGTATGTAACAGTTTCGCCTAGTAAGGACAACAACAATTATTAATTGTTCAATTCATAGAAGATAGAATTAATACCGAAGAATAAGATATCAGTAATTAAAACAAATCGACCACGGTTCTATTGCGTAAAGCAGGTACAGATATGACATAGCGCTGATAGAACGGAACCAGAGTAACAAAGGATGCTGATTGTGTTTGTTAGTGTCTTAAAAAAAATCTAACTAAATATTAAAAACTCTGAACGCAGCAAGTGCGTTATGGAAGTGAATTTCCATAAAAATGTTTTTAATAGCAAATATGTCGCTCTAATGCAAGCAGGCATCAATCTGGTTACCGGTATAACCTATGTATTAGAAACAATGTACCATATTTAATCAAAATTACTTATTGTTTGAAAATGTACAAAATTTTTCCGAAAATAAACTTAGAATGTTGGTTTCCTAGCCAACAAACCTTAGGTTGATAGCATATTTAGTTATTGAAATTTGAAGGATATAATGAAAATTCGCTACCAAAACGCACTTACTGCGTCTCGATTTTTTTTCTTACAAACATGCATCATATTTCGATAAAAAATGCAAAAATGCAATAATATAAGGGTATTAAAAAACAATTGTAGGGATCACCAACGACTTATGGACCACGCTGTGATTGTCAAAATATTTTTATAAGATGCAGCTCAGGACACCCTATAATTAACATATACAATTTTTCTCGTAGCTTGTATAATAACAATTATATTGAGCTTTACCGTAGAAATGAGTCACCCTTTATATAGCTAAACGGATAAAAACTGAAAGTAACCCCGGATATGGATTCTAGGGGGCCTAGTTTGCGCTCATTTGAAAATTAGCTAAAAATTATAGACCGTTAAACCATAGACTGAACTAAACCTACAGCCATGCACAATAAACCAAAGGTTGCAGTGCTATCGGGTGGCAAGGCCGCGGACGAGCCCTGAGGAAAAAAAACCTACAGCCAAAGCATCGACTTAACTAAACCTGCAGCCAAAGCATCAGAGAAAGGGTCTATTTTAATTTTCTGCAAATATTTTAGTAAAATTAAGGACAATAACGGTTGAACCTGAAACTTAAGGGTTTACAGAACACCCTTCTTGTGACATTTTGTTTACAAATTCCATATTTGTTTTAGGTTCTTTGCTTAAATGTTGCGAATTTTGACATTTCAAATCGCGACTTTAACGTTTTGAGGAAAACTCCAAACGAATTTTTTTTTTCGAATTTTCTGTCACCGATATTCACCCCCACACATTTAACCACTAATTTAATTTTTGTACAGAATACCAGGTGTTTGATGAAATTGAAAGTTTTCCAATAAAATAACCCTATAACGTTATATTACTCGAGTTTTCACGAAAAAATATGAATTTGCACCAAATCAACCCCCCCCCCCCTTTCATTCCCTGCTCCCTGAAGCCATTTTACCTAAAAACAATTTGACCCGTTTGTTTATCGGGTGCCAACTGTATACCAAATTTTCAGACGAATCTCAATTCCTTCTAAAGTTATCGGGACTACAACGTTGTGGAAGTAATCCACACGCATTGACGATGTGGAAGTAATGTAGTTAGACTTTTTTTTCTTATGACTCGTTCGCGTCTTTGCCGCCCCGATCGCACAGCAGCCTTTCGCTTATTGCGCATGTCCTTTGCCTTTTCTACTCCACCCATTCCAAAATCACTGTGTCTTGAACTAGTCTGCACAGCAATTGGTAGGGGGAAGTTTTATATTGCTCTGTTTCCGGTCTGGACTGACCGTAGATCAGTTGTCTTTTGCAGTGCTCTTCGTCACGCCCAGGGCTGGTTCTGGTCCCATAAATGGTTCTGCTGACCCTATCTTCGCGAGACTCTTCATTGCCTTTGACCCCCGAGTGACCCGGAATTCAGATGAGGGTGACCTCATTCTGCCCAGCCAGGTCGCTTTCGGCATTCACTTACCAGCCTGGTATTTACCCGTGGGCTCCTTAGTGCCTTAAGGGCTGCCTGGCTGTCTCTGGCTATAAGGATCCGCTTGTTGGTGTAGCCCCTCCTCTTGTTTTCTAGCACGTAGTGCAGGATGACGTACATTTCGGCCTGAAAGACCGTTGCATGAGCTCCGAGGTAAATACTGTGACACCCTAGGTCCTTCCGATTAAACGCCTGCCCCCGTCCCACGCTCCCCGCCGGATCCCGTGAACCAGACGAACGCGTCCCGTGGTAAGCCCGGCTTCTCCCCACGTCATGCCTCGCGGTCAGGGTTTCCACTGTAAAATTGGTTTCCCTGCAGATTCGCGGGCTCGCGGAGTCTGACCTCATTTCAAGCATGGGCTCCTTCACGATCTCCTGAATTTTGCAATGGCCCCTGTAACCTGGGTTGATCTTCAGTCTACCATTGCAGGCTAGTCTGTATAGTGCTAGCCTGGCCTCCCCCATGATAACTAAGTGTATGGGGGTAGATTCAGCAACACCTCCATGGCGGCTGTTGGGGTTGAAGTCATGGCCCCTGTGATACCCAGGCAAGCTATCCTTTGGATCTTGCCTAGTTTTCTGTTTGGCACCGGATTGTGTCACCTTAGTTCACCAGACCAGTGGGCCTGGCCATTGGGATGTTTCTACCGTATAGAGTGAGAGTTCTGTAACTCTCCCACTTCCTCGTCTTCGTAAACGGTATGACAGTTGCTTTGTCGGGGCTCACCCCGAACCCTTGGCCAACCGTCCACCTTTCCACCACTTTCTGCTGTCTGCATGCGCTCCCACACTGACAGTGTAACCTTTCCTCGAACTATGATGACAATGTCGTCCGAATAGCCCTGTACCTCGTACCCCCCTCCCGAGAGCCTCCCTAGCGGGCCTTCCACGACTAGGCAACAGAGCAGGGGAGACAGAACACTCACGCGAGTGAGGTGAACACCGCCCTGTCCCTGAGCATGGAATCGATCCACCTGCAGCAGGTCTCCTCTATTCGCCGCTCCCTGACAGCTACCAGTTCGGATCCCAGCGCTACCTCCCTGTTCTCCAGCGTATTCTCCAGTTTTAGCACCAGTTGGTGCAGTGCTGTTTCTGTTGAGACTCCTGCTCTGTATGCATATCGTCCGCAGTGTAAAGGATATGCTTCCAGTACACCGCCCCTAATGTGCCGATCGTTTTTCCATTGTTTTTGGGAAGAAGGACATGAGACTTATTGGCCTCAGGGACTTTGCTTGGTCTGTTGGACGCCCAGGTTTAGGAATGAATGCAACCCTGGCCAATCTCCATGTCCTGGGAATATTCCCCAGAGCCAGACTGGCCCTCATAATGAGGGTAAGCGCCGGCGCAAGTTTGTCTATACCCTGTTGGAGAATGATTGGCATTATTCCATCGAATCCCGGATATTTGAATGGCTTAAAGCGGTGAATGGCACGAGTCTGTAGCCGTAGCCACTTGGTTTTGGTTTTATTTATATTTCTCTTCTTCATGTTGTTCCCACGAGCATGGGAGAAATGCAGTCCACACCATCAGAACCTCCTGTGTGGTGCAAGGTGGGTTACTCTGGAGGGTTGCCCGGTACTCCAGAGGTTCCGTTCACGACATCATCACCCTGGTGCCATCCATCCCTAGGCACGGGTCACGTGACACCGCGGATTGGGGGAGTTTTCTCGACCTCCACGTCTAGATCCGTTATGTTTAGTTATAAGCAGGGTCACCTCGTGCAGGATGCGGCTCTTCACAGCGCATGACGGTCTTGGGGAAAGCTTCATAGAAAGCCCATGTTGTTGTTTCCGCTTCCTCAGCTGAAGTCTTTTGGCGCCCGACTCCTTGACCCCTGTTTAAAGCTTAGCCGAGGAGTATACAAAACAGGCGAGGAGTATACAAAACAACTGGATTCTAGCTTATCGTGGGGTGTCCATGTTGATCATGTGGTGGCCTCTCTTGCATTAAGGAGTTATGCATTGCTGCAGTTGAAGGATTCTTTGACGGTTCAGACCTTGTTGACATGCTACTATGGTAGTGTCAACTGTCTCCTGGTATACAGTCTACTTTGTTGGGGCTGCAGTAGTGTGCACCCGGGGAGCGTTCTGTTAATGCAGAGAAGAATTATCGCACCATGTTTGGCGTGCCGATTTTGGGATCATGTAGACTACTTCTTATAAAGTATGGCATACTAACAGTGATGGTACTTTTGTGTGTTAGAAAAAATATTGTAACCTTTACAACCTGCGGTAATATTACTGTGGATAAAACAAGGCAGATTAAAAATTTATATGATCGCCTTACAGGATTGAACTGATTAATGGGGCGCCAGGCAATAATGTAGTTCGCTTGTTTACTTGATACCATTAAAAATCTGATCAGCCTCAGCCAGTCTAAATTTACTGTAAAATCGTTTTTTAGGGTGCATTCTGTTTATTCTGTAGACAAGCATTAAAATTTTTTATTTCAACTTGGCTAAGATGTTTTTGTCTTCTATATATTTCGAGTAATTTCTTGTGTTTTGTTTGCTTTGTGATTTGTGTGCAGTTAACGATTGTGATTTTTAACTATTTCCTATATCTTGTTGAGGAGGTTCTTTTCGTATCGTTTGCTGCTTGAGCAGTTTATTTTGCAAAGGTAAATGCTGTTTACGAGATTTAAAAACAAGGTAAAAGTTCATTGTATCGAATCACCTCAATAAGCATATTATTATCAGCAGAATGACAAAAGTTAAAAAAAAACCACAAAACCTTTAACAAAGATGCTGTTTTAATCGAACCTGTGCATGCTTTTAAAAACTTGGAGTTCGTAACATCTACGTACCTACATGTTTTGTTCAGAGCTTGTCCTTACTATGTTATTAGTGTTTTTTTTTTAGTATTGTTTCGTGTTAAAGCTTCGACTAATTGGTTTCCATTGTAGAGTAATTATCAAGGTAATGAAAGGTTAGTGGAGCTATTTAAAACAGTATCTATGTTAAAGTTTAAATATTTGCGAATTATAAATCCTCATAACAGGATATAAAGAGGTTTATCCAGAAGTCATTATTCTTTAAAAAAAATTATAAGTAGGTGTTTCTCAATCTAGCTTTACGCCACAGCGATTTTTGTGGTTACAAAGTTAAAGTTTTTAACAGATAAATGTAGGTATAAGAAAAAGCCTGTACGCAGCAAGTGCGTTATGGTAGTGAATTTTCATAGAAATGATCTGACACAAAATATTTTATTAAAACTTTTTTTTCGTGTAACATAGAAATCTAAATTTTGGTGTATAGTTTACTTTTTCTATTGTTAACCTACCCACCAAATTTGGTTATCATAGCTTTTTTATTTTTCGATATAAAAAGTTTTTTCGAATGAAAACTTATAATTTTCCCGGAAAAGCTCGTCCGATTGTCCTGACTAACGAACTTATCCAAGCCATTTACAAAAGGAAGGTACCTGCGAAATTTTATTAAAATCGGCTCATTATTTTTTGAGTTTTCGGTGTGATATATATATATATATATATATATATATATATATATATATATATATATATATATATATATATATATATATATATATATATATATATAAGGAGCAGGGTTAAGGGCAAAGCCGCAAGGAGACAACCGCATACACGTGGTTTAAGCTTATTAGCCAGCATCAGTGCGGTATAGCCAGGTGAAGATGGGAACACTTTGGATGAAGATGCAAAAATACACGGAGTCACAACAGGCACATTTGCAGCAACATTCGGAAGGCCCTCAATCCGAGGGCAACATCTAAAATCAGCTTAGAACTTTTTTGTTCTAATGTAGATATTCAAATTTTGATGCATTTGTTTTCATGATAAACCCGAAAACAAAATTTTCCGGGGAAAACTGGTTAGATTTTCTTGGATAACGAACTTATCCAAGCCACTTTGTGCCATTTTCGAGATTTGAAAGCCCAAGTATATATTTTCGATAATTGCCCGCGATTGATATCTCGTCACAGATTTCAGTTGGATCTCAATCCGGTCAATAGTGAGGCTATAATCATCTCCCAAACCCTAACGTACTTGCACTTATCTCTCAGGTTATTTATTTTTGCAAGATAAAGAACACATTATTTGGTTTGAAGATCAAAAGATAATGAAATATTTACTCAGCTTTAGTCTTGTTCTGCCCAAAATCCTAAATTTCTGAAATCTTTGAGTCAAAGCACCGGCACTACGTTACTTACTTTGAAGAGATCTAGATAATAAATATAAGGATTTTCCAGTTACAGCACCACCAGAATTGAAAAAGGTTAAATGAGGAATTTATCATTCAATTAAAACAGATATTAAAAAAACTCTGGACGCAGCAAGTGCGTTATGGTAGTGAATTTTCATAAAAATGTTTTTATTGCAAATATGTGTTTTCTTTTTAAGAAAGCAGGGATCAATTTTGGTTACCAGTATAACCTATATAGTAAAAACAATGTGCCATGTTTCATAAAAATAAGTTTATTGTGTGAAAATGTACAAAAATTTCCAAATATGTAAGGCTGGCTCAGAACTGGCACTGATAGGGGGAATCCGTCTGTGTAATTAAAAGAAAACATTGTTTAATCTATTTCAACTGAGCAGATTTTCCTGGTTAACGAACTTATCCAAGCCACTTGCAAAAGGAAGGTACTCACCAAATTTGATCAAAATCGGCCCCATTATTTTTTGAGTTATCGGTGTGATACACACACACACATATATATATATATATATATATATATATATATATATATATATATATATATATATATATATATATATATATATATATATATATATATATATATAACATATAAAAATTGAAACCGACCCCGGATATGTGTTGTCGGGGGCCTAATTAGTGCTAATTTGAAGGAATTTTTTCAAAATTCAAAAGTCGAGATCTCCTCATTAGTGAATTTTCTTAAGAAAATTCACTAAAAACAGAAATATTTAAATTTAGTGTATCAATTTCAGCATCAATTAATAATGTTGGAGTTAGTTAAATCAAGACTCCTGGCAACCATAAGATGTACATTACAAAGAAACAAAATAAATAGTAAATGCAAAGTTAAATGTTTTCCTATTAAATCTACCAATGCTCTTAATCTTAATCTGTTAAGTAGTTTCTAGTTAATTGTTCTGGCCAGAGCATTATTTGCTTTCTTAAAAGTTTGTGAGAAAAAGTCAGATAGTGCAAAAATTGAGTAATGGTTAACTATAATTTAAATGAAAGGTTATCAGCTATTTTTTTATTTATTACTCTAAAACATATTGAAGGTTTGAACGATTCGTAAACAAAATGTTAAACAATTAATTATCATACCAGTCTTCCTAATTTACAAATTTGACGTCATACAAAAAAAGAATATATATAAATATATATATATATATATATATATATATATATATATATATATATATATATATATATATATATATATATATATATATATATATAACGATCAATCTCACTAAGATTTTAATTTTGAGGATGTAGAAAAGTTCATGTTTGGCTAAAGTCTTAAAACTCACTCAAGAAACTTGTAACGGACTCACTCCAACGGTTCACAGGCTGATGTCAGGCATTCAGATGAGGCTCCACAGGTGTTGATTGCCTGCAGACGGAAATGTAAGAGCTGCACGGGGTAGCGTCAGCCTTTGGCGCTTACTATCTTACCATAGGCGCCTAATTTCCCCCAAGAGAGGAGCCAGTAGTTGTTAGAGAAAGCATGTTGAGGTGATGATAAGAGTAAAGTATACTTGTAATGTACACTCAAAGGGTGCTGTAGACAATGGGGTGGAACTTGAACGTGAAAATTAAGGTGAAGGCAGACGTAAAGGTAAATCTAAACCTGAAACTGAAGGTAAAATTTGAATATAAAACTGAACCCAAATGTAAAATTGAATCCGAACCCGTTTTTAATCATATTAAACGGGTCGTTACAATCACTGATTTATTTCCAACTATTTGTAGCACATTGCATATAATATTTGAAGCACATTGCATATAACTAAAGCTTTAGCTTTAGTCCCAACTTTGTTTCTTCTCCACATCAATGACCTCTCTAGCAGATCCAATCCAGTTCACAGTTACGCGGATGACAGCACCCTCCACTCAAATATACAATATTCTAAGCCTGTCTCTTTAGCCCAATTAGATGAGGATCGCAGACTCATGGAGAGTTCTGTATCTGTGGATCTCCAAAAAATATTAGAATGGGGAAGTAGAAATCTTGTACAATTCAACCTCACCAAATCTCAGTCTTGCTTTCTATCTTATAAGAGATACACTAGCCCTAGACCCAGCACAATGAACAACCAAGTTATTCAAAGTAATGAGTCCTTTTCACTTTTTGGAATATTTGTGGATCGAAATCTCAATTGGCACCAATATGTCACATCAATTGCACGAGCGACTGCTAATAAATTAGGTTTCCTCTTACGGAGTCGCAAATACTTTTCACCACATAATCTCTATACCTTATATACTTCACAAATAAGGCAAAAACCTCGAATACTGCTCCCACACCTGGGGTGCCGCTGCCGCTTCTACACTCGCTATCCTGGACTCCATTCAGAAGAGAGCTATACGTCTCATTGGTGACCCTACCCTCATCTAAAGGCTGCCATCCTTTGCCCACCGACGTGCAGTTGGTGACCTCTCTCTCTCTCTCTCTCTCTCTCTCTCTATATATATATATATATATATATATATATATATATATATATATATATATATATATATATATATATATATATATATATATATATATATATATATCTTTTTTTATATAGATATCTGCACGGGCACTGCTCAAAGGAGCTTTCTTCCATAGTTACTCTACCTGCTGCCCCCAACAGATCTACCGGGGGAACAGAGTTAATGCACCCTTTTACTGTCCAGGTCACCAGAGATAAAACATATTGTTATGCCCGCTCTTCTGTCCCGAGTACTACCAAGTTGTGGAATTCCTTGCCGGTACATGTTTTTCCTTCTCCTCCGAACCTCCAAACCTTCAAGTCCAGAATTAGCAAGTTGCCTCTTTTCTCCTTGTCGACACCCACGGTACGATAGTATTTAGGCTGTGAGCCCTCGTGTTGTGTTGTTGAAAAAAAAAAAAAAACTAAACCAAGTATTCACGTACCTCACTCGCTTATCTGAGAGTCTCCCCTGCAGTGATCAATCTCGACAGGTTTTGTTTCAACCAACTCCCCAACCGAGTCTGTCGCGCGTGTTTGAATCTCATTGGATCATAGTTTAACCGCTATATCTCTTGAACAGAGTAGGAGTCAAAGCTCTGGACCGCAAAAGACAACTTATCTACGGTCAGTCTAGACCGGAGACAGAGCAATATAAAACTTCACGTTACCAATTGCTGTGCAGACAAGTTCAAGACACAGTGATTTTGGAATGAGTGGAGTAAAAAGACTAAGGACATGCACGATAAGTCAAAGGCTGCAGTGCTATCGGGGCGGCAAGGTCGCGGGCGAGCCCCGAAGGAAAGAAAAGGAGTCAAATTACGCGGGAAACAGCATCAACCGTCTTGTTTTGTAGACATATTCCCCTGATGTCCCTTAAAGCCCTTTGGAATTTTCCATGCCTTGATCGCTGCATTTACCAAAGAACTACGTTTTAAATATTTATATCGATATTTTTAGATTTCTAAGAACGACTCTATTGTTTTCATTTTTTAATAGGCTGAACATTTTAATAGCAAACTGTCGCAAAATAACGATCGTTTCTTTAGGCAAATATTATAACGGTGAATATTTAACTTAATGTAAATGAAAGGAAGGCAGTAAGAGCGCTACGATGGCAATTTTCAATAGCGAATTTTCAACAAATCTTTTCAAAACAAAACTTGAATTGTTGTTCAATAATTAAGTCACCTTTTTAATTTAGGCTTCCCTTGGGGTTCTCGCTCTGTCAGCAAGAGAGTTACGGTAATGAATAAAACGTAACCGCAAAAACTTGCGGTGAAGGTATTTAAAATAATTGGGTGGATTGGTAGGCAGGGATGGAACTCGATGGCAGCCACGCGGTGCATTCTGGGTTATTTTGTATATTTTATGGTACAAAGTAAGCAAAGAGCTGCTCTTAAGCCATCAAATCAGAAACTACTTCTTATTCTTAGACTAAAGGGGTCGGCGGGGGCTCTAAATGTCTTGCAAAACTATTTTTTTTCGGCTAAATAGGGAACCATAATAACATTACTTTGTGGTACAGGCGTATTAACGTTTTTCTTTTTTTTTTCTTGGCGCTTTTTAACATTCTCAAAAAAAATGTTTTTTAATCAAAATTCTAAGACCCAATCCCAACTTTCTTAACTACAGGCATTTTGAAGTTGAAAAAAAATGATATCGACCCACCCTACTGTATATTCAACTTGCTTTATCGAGGTTTCTTATTGTAGTTAAGAGCTATTCATTGGAAACATTGTAATTTTCATAACCACGTCTAGCATATGCTTGACAAATATATTTGTATTTCAGGCATTTATATGTCGAAGAGTATCTCAGAATAACCGTTCTTGATAATAAACTTAACTGTTCAGGTTACAGAGCAGGAAATTTGATATAGGTAGCGCAAACAGTTCGTTTCAGTTCCCTGAACCGACTGCCAGAGCTTGGCAGTTATAGATAGGTTTATATTGTATTTTATAAATAGCTGAAAATATTCTTAGCCTTCAGTTATGAAATACCTGTAAAATTAAATTTGATGTTTCAGGCTATTTTTATGTAAAATTTCCGCATAAGATAATTCAGTTTTATCGTGTCCATGAAAACTGTTACTGACAGTGACAGTGTTCGAAAATAGAATCTAATTTTGCTTAGAAAACAATGTGCTTTGATATTTTAGTACTTTTTGATTTAAAACTAGCTTTTAATTAAATCAATTAAGTATAGTTGCACTTATATTTAAAATAACTACATAGATTTAGAAGAAATTATAAACAATTGTCTCCAGAAAGTTGTTTTATATGCTAGCATGTTTTTGTTATTTACAGGTAAGTGGCAGGTTTTTTTTGGATAAGATATCTGCAGAAAACTGTTATAATACGCTATAAAACCATTATTAGGCACGACGTAAGAAAAGCAAGGTTATTTTAATTGTTAACTTAAATAAATAATTTTGTGATGGAACCAGGAATTCTAAGAAATTGAACAAATAAAATGAACGAAAGTTTCCACTAATTAAATATATTCGTGAAGGCCATCTTCAAATTCATTGCTCTGTTGGCAATTAACACTTTAATTTTTCAAATTAACATGAGCTAGCCCCCCTAGAACCCAAATTCGCTGTTATTTTCAATACATATATATATATATATATATATATATATATATATATATATATATATATATATATATATATATATATATATATATATATATATATATATATATATATATATATACAGGCTGTGGCGCCAAGACCTTTAGTTAACCGTTTCTAAATAACTACTCCGACTTGAAATTTGAAAATTTACAAGCATACGATGGAGACAAATTCCAGTTCAGTGTAAATAGTTTACTTTATGACAAACTGCCGGTGTAACCGGAAGTGACCATCAACCCTCTTATTTTAAATACAACATGGTAATTTTCATTATATTTTCGAATTCTACATTGAATTTGAGATAAATTATTACTAATACACCATATGTCAAAAATCAACCGTTTTCGAAATTTTTCGATTTATTTGAAAATTCTCGCGAAAACCGAGGAAATACAACCGAGAAGACTCAGTTTTTGTACAGATTACACTCAGATTGGCACCTAAACGACACGTTTGATAGATTTTTTTTTAAGTATACAGGGTGATGAGAATTAGCCGTGCCATTTGGTAAAATTGAAATCACAATTACTCGCTTATTTCAAATGGAACACCCTATATATTATGAGATATTTCGGTTTGCATCCAGTTTCCCTTTCAACTTGTATTAGTATTTCCTATACCTCAATTCCACCGTTTCCCGAATATTTAAATTTTATTGGAATCACTTAATTCAAATTGCCACAATTGATTTAAGGCAGGCTTTGGAACTTGATAAAATACTTGTTGATGTCTACATGTCAAGTCTCATCCCTTACAAATGAGAACATAACATTTGTTGGGCTTTCTCACGTAAAAAAGAGAACACTTTGTATTTGCATCCAAATCGCTGCATTTCCCTTGTTTTAGTTCTGTAAAATCAATGTGTTGTTAACTAACTTGTAAAACCAAAATACAACTCAACAATATAGGTAGTTATTTATTATAACAGAACTTAACTAATAGCTAGTGGAAAACTAAAACACAAAAACAAATAAAAAAATTGTGGAACTTATAACAAATGCTCAAAATTACTCCCACTGACATGGAGGCATTTTGTTATTCGTCTTATAATGTTTTGGTTGGTAGCCTTTCTGATTTGTCTCGAATTCAGTGAATTGAAGGCACGTAAAACTCTACCTACCATGCCTTCTTTTGTGGTAGCAGGTTACTGGTAAACTTTATTTTTGATGTAGCCCCAGATGCTTGCACCCAGAGGTGTTAAGTCAAGGGACCGTGGTGGCCATCTATGTGGGCCGTTATTGACAATCCACCTGTGTTCAAAATGTTGTTGCAAAAAATCATGATCTAAATGGAAACTGTGGGGTGGTGCTCCGTCTTGCTGATATCAGCTTGTTCTAGCTTCTTCTAAACTTAATGTGTTGAGAGAAACTAGAATCACTTCGTGCAAAATATCATTATAACTCATACCAGTGAGATTTTCATCGTATATTTTAATCCAAAAAATCTTATCGTTCTTAATTGCACAAAACACATTCAATGACCACCTGTCTTGGAAATAGTTGATCCTGGTAACATGGGGATTCTCATCCGACCAGAAGTGACTATTGTGGCGATTGTGCATGCCATTTTTGGATAACTTCGCCTCATCGCACCAAATAATTATCTTGCAGAAATTCTCATCTGCTTGTGGTTTCAATAGGAACCATTCACAGAACTCAACACGTCTAGGAACATTGTTTGGTTGCAAACCATGTATCAAGTGGTAAAAGAAGGGTCTCCAATGATACTTTTTCAAAATTCTGTGAATCTTTCTCGCTGACAAGCGTAATTCTTTTTCGCAATCCCTGATAGATGCCTTGGGATCAGCAACAAACAATGCCAATACGTTATACGTTCACTTCGTTTACCTCGTTATCGACGAGTGGCTTACGCTTCTGTACTTTTGGGCGAAAACTTCCATGCTGTGAACAATTTTGCAGCAAACTCTTTATCATGTCGTGACTGGGTTTCGGTTTATTCTGGTATTTTTCTGCAAATGCACGACATGTTCGGCCCACAATTCGTTGACACTTACCATAAATAATTAAAAGCTCGAAAAAATCGTCGTTTGTGTACTGCAAATTTGCCATTTTTGCCCCGCGTTGACTGATAGTATCTCGATTTTTATGACAATAAGCTTCGCTTGACGCTCTTTTGACATGTAGACGTCAACAAGCATATTATCAAGTTCCACAGCCTGCCTTAAATCTATTGTGGCAATTTGATTTAAGTGAATCCAATAAAATGAAATACTCGGGAAACGGTGGAATTTAGGTATAGGGAATGCTAATACACGTTGAAAGGGAAACCGGATACGAATCGAAATAGCTCATAATATATATAGGGTGTTCTTTTTGAAATAAGCGAGTAATTGTGATTTCAATTTTACCAAATGGCACGGCTAATTCTCATCACCCTGTATACTTGAAAAAACGCTATCAAAGGTGTCGTTTAGGTGCCAATCTGAGAGTAATCTGTACAAAAACTGAGTCTTCTCAGTTGTATTTCCACAGAGAGAAAGAGCGTGCAACGTTCACCTTGGTTTTCGCGAGAATTTAAAAAGAAATGAAAAATTTTCTAAAACGGTTGATTTTTGACATATGGTATATTAGTAGTAATTTATCTCAAATTCAATATAGAAGTTGAAAATATAATGAAAATTACCATGTTGTATTTAAAATAAGCAAGTTGATGGTCACTTCCGGTTAAACCGGAAGTTTGACATAAAGTAAGCTATTTTCACTGAACTGGAATTCGTCTCGATCGTATGTGTGTAAATTTTCAAATTTCAAATCGAAGTAGTTATTGAGAAACGGCTAACTAAAGGTCTTGGCGCCACACCCTGTATATGTATATTTGAAAGGGTTTCCGCGTTTATTAATGTGAGATATACTTGATTCTCGGGTGGAACCGTTTCCAGAAATTATTAAAACTCGACGTTTCGGCTCCTGTTTTGGAGCCATTTCCGAGAGGTAAAGGAAATATGAAGGGAAATGGACTCAATGGCCTCAATCTGCCTACTTATTAGAGCGGCGGAAAAGGGGTAGTTGGGTTGTTGTGTTGTAGCTCGATTATGGGGCCTCAATCTGGAGATCGTCTCTAAGGTCTCAGTGTATACCGGTTGTTTTTCGAAAGGGCTCGCCTCAATCACTTTTCTATTTTTTTGAGATAAAAAAATTAAATTTGGTACGTTAGTATATGACATAAATCCAGATTGACTGAGGTATTCAGTTGCTTTTGGTCACTTCTGGTTTCACCGGAAATGTCTGCAACCTTTGATTTATAAATTGAACCTCCGGTATTTTTTTTTGTTGGTTTATTTGGTAGAAAATCACATTGTGAATACAATGACACCTCATATGTAATTTTTTACCTTTTCACTTAAAAAAGAATAATATTTTAAATTTCAATCTAGAGTGTGATGACTGTGTTAAAACCATTATTTTTTACTCAAGGAGCCATGGAAAAATAGATTTCATCATTTAATGTTTAATTTTACAAAGGGAATGTACCTGTCAAATTATAAATATGGCCGGTATTTTTTCTTATTAATTGTTTGGATGGTTTTGTTTTAGTCAACCCATTCAGCTTTTGCAAACAATAAACAACAAAAAAGTTTTTTTAAAACAAATTTGTAGTTATCCGCGAAGCTCAATATGTTATTTTTCTTTAATTTATTACCCACGTGCGTTTGCATAGATGTTACTAAGGTTCAAGATTGAAGATTCTGGCTTAATGGGAAATTTATTGAGCTATCGGATTTGAAATATTTTTACGAAAATTTTCTACCATAACATAAAAAACCTTTTTTGTTGTTTTTTGTTTGCAAAAACTGGATGGGTTGACTAAAACAAAACCATCCAAACAATTGATAAGGAAAAATACCTGCCATATTTATAATTCGACAGGTACATTCCCTTTGTAAATAAATATTTTTTTCTGAAAAACGTTTGTAACTTTAATGAAATTTGTAATACATTTTTTTAAAGGCACTTGCAGTACTTACATATTATATCTAAGACCAAATTTTAATTTAGTTGCTCCATATAAAATATAATTTTTTTCAAATATTCGCTAACTGGGACTCTAAAACCGATCTCCAAGGTCCATTTAAATTGGAAGGATTAGTTTTACTAATATATCTTACTAATAGTGTAAAATTCTTATGAAAATTCACTACCATAACGTACTTGCTGCGTCTAGACTTTTTTTTTACTTTTAGAGCTGCTAGCAAATTCTACCTGCATCTAAAAGTTTTTTATTGCCGTTTACTGTAATTCCAGCAAGAGTTTGGAGGGGATTTTTTTACCCTATAATTTACATGTTTGTTATTCTGTATTATGAACGTTTCTGAGGTGACTGATTTACCTACTGTATTACTTTAAGTAATTGTCTCCTGCTTTTGGGGTTGGGGTGGTTTGACAATTTAGATTGCAATTGCATTTTAATGCTGCTTTTTATTTGATTTATTTTTATGTTATCTTACTAGGGACGTAATTTACGATTGACGCCTTTTTATGGAAAAAACAAACCAGTTCAATATAAAGATTGCGCATCTGAATATTCGTTCAATTTCAGTGGTTTTAGTGATTCTCTAAGCCTGATTTTGGAGGAGGAATTTGAGGTTACTTCGGCAGATACTTGGTTGTCTGAATTTGATGATCTTCTCTGGCCTGGTTAGGCAGATTTCATTTTAATATTCCCTCGTATAATTATATTTTTGCCATTTAGCAAATACATTTTTCTTTTAGTGAATTTTCTTTAAAAAAAAATCCACTAATGAGGAGATCCCGACTTTTGAAAAAATTTCTTCAAATGAGCGCTAATTAGGCCCCCCCAGAACACATATCCGGGGTCAGTTTCAATTTTTATATGTTTATATATATATATAAACATATATATATATATATATATATATATATATATATATATATATATATATATTTTTTTTTTTTAAGTGAATTTTCTTAAAAAAAATTCACTAATGAGGAGATCCCGACTTTTAAATTTTGAAAAAATTTCTTCAAATGAGCGCTAATTAGGCCCCCCAGAACCCATATCCGGGGTCAGTTTCAATTTTTATATGTTTATATATATATATATATATATATATATATATATATATATATATATATATATATATATATATATATATATATATATATATTATATATATATATATATATATATATATATATATATATATATATATATATATATATATATATATATGTATGTATCACACCGATAACTCAAAAAATAATAGGCCGATTTTGATCAAATTTGGTAAATACCTTCCCTTTGCAAATGAATTGGATAAGTTCGTTAGTCAGGAAAATCGGCTCAGGTTTTCCCGGAAAATTTTGGGTTTCCCTTCAAAAAAAATTTATATCTCCGGAATTAACAAAGTAAGGGCAACCAAATTAGGTACGCTGATTTATGTCATTATAGGTGAGGCGCCTACCAAAATTTAGCTCTGCAGGTCAAAAGACAAAAAAGTTATGGTCTTAGTTTCAACCGTCATCGTCCTTCATTTTACTAAAATATTTCCAGAAAATTCATTTCAAATAGACCCTTTCTCTGATGCTTGGCAGTAGCCTTAGCTATAGAGTTTATCGTTTAATGGTATATAATTTTTGTCGAATTTTCGTAAAAAATCAATAAAGCTCAATATATCCGTTATTATACAAGATATGAAAAAATATTGTATACATTAATTATACGGTGTCTGAGCTACACCTTAAAAAATTATTGCTACCATCACAGGGTGGCCCATAAGTCGTTGGTGATACAAATAATTTTTTTTTGTGGAAAACGCCTTATGTTTTTGCATTTTCCATCGAAATATAATGCATGTTTGTAAGTTAAGAAATTCTGGACGCAGCAAGTGCGTTATGGTAGCGAATTTTGATTAAATGCTTCATATTTGAAAAGCTCAATTTGCTATTACCCTATAAGGTTGACCAAGAAACGGATTTTTTCGGTTACATTTTAAGTTTACTTTCGGAAATTTCTGTACGTTTTCAAACAATAAAGTTATGTTGATGAAACATGGCACATTGTTTTTACTATATAGGTTATACTGATAACCAAATTTGATGCCTGCTTTCTGAAAAAAAAACACATATTTGCTATTAAAAACATTTTTATGAAAATTCACTACCATAACGCACTTGCTGCGTCCAGAATTTTTTATTTATTTATTTATTTGTTTAAATTATACAGTACGCTAATACAATAAGACAAAGACTTGTGCTGTACATTAACGTAATTTAATATATAATATTATATCCAAAATTGCTAGTCAGTAAGAATCCAAATTTTGCACACACACACACACACACACACACACACACACACACACACACACACACACACACACACACACACACACATATATATATATATATATATATATATATATATATATATATATATATATATATATATATATATATATATATATATATATATATATATATATATATATATATATATATATATATATATATGTATCACACCGATAATTAAAAAAATAATGGGCCGATTTTGATTACATTTGGTGAATAAATAGCTTTTGCTAATGGCTTGGATAAGTTCGTTAGCCAGGAAAATCTGCCCAGGTTTTCCCGAAAAATTTTGTGTTTTTTTTCGAAAAAAATTTATATCTCCGAAATTAACAAAATACGGGCAACCAAATTTGGTACGCAGGTTTACATTTTTATAGGTAAGCTACACACCAAAAATTAGCTATGTAGGTCGAAAGACAAAAAAGTTATGGGCATTTAAAGAAAAATAAATTGGGTTTTCCTCAAAACGTCAAAGTTGCGATTTAAAACGTCAAAATCGGCAACATTTAGGCAAATAACTTTAATCTAATACGGGCTATGGAAATCAAATGTCTCAAGAAGGATGTTTTACAAACCCTGAAGTCTTAGTTTCAACCGTCATTGTCCTTCATTTCACTATAATGTTTCCAGAAAATTCATTTCAAATAGACCCTTTCTCTGATGCTTGGCAGTAGTCTTAGCTATAGAGTTTATCGTTTAATGGTATATAATTTTTGTCTAATTTTTGGAAAAAATCAATAAAGCCCAATATATCCGTTATTATACAAGACATGAAAAAAATCTTTATACATTAATTATAAAGTGTCTTGAGCTACATCTTAAAAAAATATTTCTACAATCACAGGCTGCCCCTAGGTCGTTGGTGATAGAAATTTTCTTTTGTTTTTAATCAAACATGCCTTATGTCATTGCATTTTTGCATTTTACATCGAAATATAATGCATGTTCGTAAGAAAAGAAATTCTGGATGCAGCAAGTGCATTATGGTAGCGAATTTTGAACAAATGCTTCATATTTGAATAGCCCAATTTGCTATTAATCTATAAGGTTGACCAAGAAACGAGTTTTTCCGGGAACACTTTAAGTTTACTTTTGGAAAATTTTGTACATTTTCACACAATAAAGTTATTTTTATGAAACATGGCACATTGTTTTTACTATATAGGTTATACTGGTAACCAAAATTGATGCCTGCTTTCTTAAATAAAGAGAAAACACACATATTTGCAATAAAAATATTTTAATGAAAATTCACTACCATAACGCACTTGCTGCGTCCAGAGTTTTTTTCTTTCAATTATTTTTGTGGTGAGGACTAATAATCATTTGTCAACTACTTTTTCACCCTTACATCAATATAGAAAATAGAATATTATCACTCAGTTCTGTTTGTTTTGCTTCCCTGACCCTGCCTCAGTGAATTTGGTCCTTTTACCAAGATACTTGACACAGAGCAGGGTCCTTGCCGTGACCTTGCCATTTGATTTGATCCATTGACCGAACTTGCACTTCATTTCAGTGCACCTGCGTTGTGTGCTGCCCGGGCATGGGGAATTTCACGAGTTGGTCGTTTCTGTTTTCTGTCTGCTATAAGCTGAAAGGTCAGGGTAAACGAGTAACTCTAGCAATGTTGCCATATACCTACAGGACCCATATTACCCTTAAATTATTTCAAAGCTCAAGTCTAAGAGAAATACATTCTTATGTGTTTTATCCACCGAAAGAAGTATTGATTATGTCCGTCAATAATAGTGGTACTGTTGAACAGTTGATATCCATAAGCAGCGGGCAAATGGGGGACGTTGTGGCAGTCAAAAGGGGTGGCCGTGGCGCGCCTACCCTATTAGCACCAAAAGATTTATTTCAAATATTAAACCATTTTTTAAAATTCAGTTATAAATATTTCAAATAAATATTTTAGAAATATAAAAAAAATGTTTCTAAAATATTGTGTGCTGATATCTACTTATTTAGAAAATTAATATAATAAAATATTTTGTTTTAGTGAATTTTCTTTAAAAAAATTCACTAATGAGGAGATCCCGACTTTTGAATTTTGAAAAAATTTCTTCAAATGAGCGCTAATTAGGCCCCCCAGAACACATATCCGGGGTCAGTATCAATTTATATATATATATATATATATATATATATATATATATATATATATATATATATATATATATATATATATATATATATATATATATATATATATATATATATATATATATATATATATATATATATATATATATCACACCGATAACTCAAAAAATAATGGGCCGTTTTGATTAAATTTAGTGAATAAATTCCTTTTGCAAATGGCTTGGATAGGTTCGTTAGCCAGGAAAATCTGCCCAGGTTTTCCCGGAAAATTTTGTGTTCATATCTCCGAAATGAACAAAGTAAGGGCAACCAAATTTGGTACGCGGGTTTATATCCTTATAGGTAAGTTACCTACCAAAATTTAGCTATGTAGGTCAAAAGACAAAAAAGTTATAGGCATTTAAAGAAAAATAAATTGGGGTTTTCCTCAAAACGTTGCGATTTAAAACGTCAAAATCGGCAACATTTAGGCAAATAATTTGAATCTAATACGGGCTATGGAAATCAAATGTCTCAAGAAGGATGTTTTACAAACCCTGAAGTCTTAGTTTCAACCGTCATTGTCCTTCATTTTACTAAAATATTTCCAGAAAATTCATTTCAAATAGATCCTTTCTCTGATGCTTGGCAGTAGTCTTAGCTATAGAGTTTATCGTTTAATGGTATATAATTTTTGTCGAATTTTCGTAAAAAATCAATAAAGCTCAATATATCCGTTATTATACAAGATATTAAAAAAATCTTTATACATTAATTATAGGGTATCTTGAACTACATCTTAAAAAAATATTTATTTATATGTCGTTGGTGATACAAATTTCCTTTTTTTTTAATTAAACAAGCCTTTGTTATTGCATTTTTGCATTTTCCATCGAAATATAATGCATGTTTGTAAGAAAAGAAATTATGGATGCAGCAAGTGCGTTATGGTAGCGAATTTTGATCAAATGCTTCATATTTGAATAGCCCAATTTGCTATTAACCTATAAGGTTGACCAAGAAACGAGTTTTTCTGGGAACACTTTAAGTTTACTTTTGGAACTTTTTGTACATTTTCACACAATAAAGTTATTTTTATGAAACATGGCACATTGTTTTTACTATATAGGTTATACTGGTAACCAACATTGATGCCTGCTTTCTTAAATAAATAGAAAACATATATTTGCAATAAAAACATTTTAATGAAAATTCACTACCATAACGCACTTGCTGCGTCCAGAGTTTTTCATAAATAAACATATAATCTAGCTATGTAAATTATCTCGTTGTTATCGCGTTCACGGAAACACGCAGTTCATGCAAACAAACATGTTTCGACTAGAATGTGGGAGCTTGAAATGACTTGTTTACAAAGCAAGTGCGCCGTCATTCGTCATCGCAAACATACAAGTTAATATTAATACGTGCACAAAATCAAATCTATATAAGTCTGAACGCAGCAAGTGCGTTATGGTAGTGAATTTTCATAGAAATGATCTGACACAAAAATTTTCTTAATGAAATGCTTGTTTTCCTTGTAACATAGAGATAGTAATTTTAGTACATAGTTTACTTTTTATAACATAAACCCACATACCAAATTTAGTTGCTATATATTAGTTATCTTCGGAGATTAAAAAAAAATCCGAAAGAAAACCCAAAATTTTACCGGAAAACCTGGTTAGATTTTCCTGGCTAACAAACTTATCCAAGCCACTTCCAAAGGAAGGTACCTACCAATTTTATCAATATGGGCTCATTATTTTTTGAGTTATCGGTGTGATACACACACACACAGTTATTATAATTTATAAAATAACATCCAAATTTATTTGACACTTCTACACCAAATTCAGAGAACTTTAAATATTGACATATCAAATATTGGCTACTTTTTGCTTGACTACTTCTCTTTTCCTAATGCTTTAACCATTGCCTTGATCTACCATTACACTTCACCACCCTACAATGCCTACTAAACTACTATTCTTCTCAAACAGTCCATATTTTCAGCAAAATGTTTAATTTTATGTGGTGCCAAAAGTGACTTTAATTTGACGATTATATGTGTCTGGAACTTATGGAATAAAATTCATTATTCAGGAAAAAGTGGTTTTTGTGGAAAACGCTAAGACACGGGAAGTTTAATTTGTCTAACATTATCTTATAATCATAGTTAAAAAAATTAAACTCCCACCATTTTACCCACACCACTTTATCCATTTAAAAAAAATAGCAACCCTAAATTTTTTCATCATAATTCGATGGATCACATTTTTCTGAATGCGGAAATACCCCATATGTATGGTCTAATATCACAGTTGTCAATACAGGGTGGAAATTTAATACCGCAATATCTAAACTAAACAATTTACCCTGAAATTCAAATTTCGAAAATAAACTTAATAAAAACGTCCCTTTCTTATAATAAATGTCCAAAATGTTCTCCATTCACTTGCACACAATGAAATAATCTGCTCTGGAATTCTCCCCTAACTCTGTTCAACACGTCAGGCGTTACGTTCTTAATTTCTGTTGTTATTTTCATTTCCAAATCATTTAGATCCGCAGGTTGCATTTTATGCACTTTGTTTTTAAGGTATCGCTATAAAAAGAAATCAAGATTTGGTGATCTAGCAGGCCATTCTACGAAACCTCTTCGTCCAATCCATCTTTGTGGAAAGACTTCGTGTAAATACTCCCGTACTTGAAGAGCAAAGAGGGGCACTGCACCGTCTTGTTGAAATCATATCCTTTCATTGGGAATATTAGGTTCCATTAGCTTTTGATACAATTCTGCTAACATTGGGACAACCTGTTAGCATTTCTAAATATCTTGGATCGTTTAGATTTTCTATGAAAGCAGGTCCAACTACGTGATCACCAATGACACCAGCCCAAACGTTCAACTTCTGAGGACGCTGAGTACATGTTTGTCGAATCCAGTGGGGGTTTTCGGCAGCCAAGTATCTGCAATTTTGCCTGTTTACATCGCCATTCAAAAGAAATGTTAATTCATCGGAAAACAGAACGTCAGCAGAAGAAATAACATTTCTATGTAACATGTCCAGCAGTTGTTCACAAAATTGCAGCTTTCTATCAGAATCGTCGTTAATCAACTCTTGAACGTGTTGTAGTTTATAAGGATGCATTTTTTCGTTTTAGAGACACCTTAAAACTGTTGATTGACTAACATCATTTTCACGTGCAACTTGACGGGTAGAAGTTGTTGGTTCTTCTTGAAAAGCCAATAAAATATTAAGTTTTATATCTTCTTCAACAAACTTGAGTCTCGTAGGCAGTGGTTTAACGTGTCCATAATCACGAAACTGTGAATGTAGACAGACTTAGACACAGTTTCCTAGGTTAGTGGAGGCAAATATGGATGTTTTTTCTACACATATCACCATACCCAATTATCATTAACATTTCTGTTCGCAAAGTTTCAGTAAGTATCGCATTATTAGACCAAAAATTAATTGAAATTATAGGAACAAAATTACGACTAATTTATTAGGAGACCGTGCATTCAACACAATACACCACAAAATAAAACAGAACTGTTAAATTTCATCTTTTACACTGCAAAAATTGGTAGTCACTAAGAAACGATTAATGATACCAAGTACGTTTTAGATAAAAGACAAGATAAGAAGTTTAAGATAAGAGTCAGTGAAGTAATCCAGAGCCGATTTTTTCGTTGTGTGCAAGTGAATGTAGAACATTTTGAACATTTATTATAAGATATTGACGTTTTTAATAAGTTTATTTTCGAAATTTGAATTTCAGGGTAAACTGTTTAGTTTTAATACTCCGGTATTAAATTTCCACCATGTATTGCATACTGTAATATTAGACCATACATATGGTGTGTCTCCACATTCAGAAAAATGTGATCCATCGAATTGCGATCAAAAAATGTAGGGTTGCTATTTAAAAATATATATATAAATTGGTGGAGGTAAAATGGTGGGAGTTTAATTTCTACTGTGATGGTGCTCCAGCAATGAAAGGGCGTCAGAAAGGTTTCGTAGTGTAGTTAAAACAATCAGTACTCAATGTACTCGCTGTACATTGTATCATCCATAGTCAGTATTTGGTTGCCAAAGATTTGACTGAACGCCTGCATACGTCGCTCCATTATGGTATTAGAGCAATCAATAATATTAGAAGCAAATCATTGAATGACCGATTACAATCTCTTGCTGCGGTACACAGAAGGACATTAAATTTCTAAAGGTGTTTCTCTGAATCATTTTTTCAATCTATTTAACTCACTTTCGCAAAAACCTGATTCTATCAAAAAATTACATCGCTTATTTGACAGATATGTTTAAACTATTTATTTAAGTTAATTCACGATGGCAAAGTGATGAATTGAATTTAATTAAAACAAAAAATGTCATAGGTGTTTTTGCGGGGAAACTGCTTCTATTCAAACGAAATCTAGGTAGAGGTGAATACAAACACTTTCCTAAATTATCAAAATTATCAGCAGTCCCTGCGAAACAAGACGATTTACTTACTGCCAACACGTGGACGTTCTTCATATATATATATATATATATATATATATATATATATATATATATATATATATATATACATATACATACGTGTGTGTGTGTGTATGCAACACACCGATAACTAAAAAATTATGTGCCGATGTTTGTTTCCTGTACTTTTTGTGATTTTTTATTGGTTTACGTCGACTGCAGTTTCGAACCGTCCTGGTTCATCATCCGCACGCTACTCGTACTCGATGATGAACGAGGACGGTTCGAAACTGCAGTCCAGGTAAACCAATCAAAAATCACAAAAAGTACAACAAACAAGTAAAGTGTACATTTAAATTATATATATATATATATATATATATATATATATATATATATATATATATATATATATATATATATATATATATATATATATATATATATAGAGAGAGAGAGAGAGAGGGAGAGAGAGAAAGAGAAAGAGAGAGAGAGAAAGTTATAAGCAGTTAATTAAAAAAATGTTTGGTGCCAGATCATTTCTATGAAAATTCACTGCCATAACGCACTTGCTGCGTTCTGACTTTTGGTAATTTCTACTTAATGATTTTTAATACATAAATAAACAGATAATGTGCAACAATATTTTAATATTCCATATAAAATTAACTATTATAGACTACGGAACGTTGGATTTTTTTTCCTTGGTGGTCGTAAAGGTTGAGAACGTCTGGCTATATATACGTTTATATCTTTATACTATCAAAAGTTCAGAAATATTCCAAAATGCAAATAAGAAGGGATACTCAACAAATTATTTTACCATTTTAGCATTTTTCATTGTATTAATAATTTCTAGTGAATTAAAACTGCATAACTTTTTTGTTTGCTACAATGAATGTCAGTGAATTTATAGCGGAACAATAGGTCCACCAATCTCCGCTTTTGTGCCATTTTTGAGTACCTTCGGATTTGAAACATGTAATTTTCGTCCCAAGTCTAATATTCCTGGCTAACCAACTTCTCCAATATATATAATAATAATAATAATTAATATAATTGAATGTTTGAGTATCAAAAATGATTGTTATCCTCCTAAAATTATTTAGCAGAAAAGGACTGTGAAATGTCAATATGACAACACGGCGACTAGCTGTTTTAGCTAGATTTTTAGGGTTACCTAATGATGCGCGATCCTGGACTGGATAGGGATAACAGTTCCAGTGTTGCGTAACATATTATGAGCAGCCTTAAGCGCATCTACACGCACGTAGGTTGTTTCACTGTTGAACTACCTAACCGAGAACGTTATTAGAAACGTGATGTTTTCGGCAAATCTGGCATGAAATGTTAAAGTGTGAGATATACATATTACGTAAGCAGTAAAAAAATAAATTAAAATGGTTTTAGTATTACCGTCGAGATAGCCTAGGGGTAGGTATTTTACATTACACCAATCTAGAGTGTACAGACTATTTTTAACGCCACCAACAAGTTTTAATCTAGAATTACGTACAAATGTCAGCTTGGAAGGTCAGGTGGCGTAAAATTTTTAAACAAAATGCCAAAATTTATCCAGAAAGAAAATATATTACAATCAAAGGCATGATACAAGGCGAATATAAAGCTTATCTTATTATTTATTCTATTTGAACCGCTGATTAATGGATCCATAACAACGAGTTATTATTGAAACAATGTAGCAACCCAAGTATGCAGACACCAGAGTCGGCGGATCAGCAGGCACCTTGGGGAACTACGCCGTAAAGTGTGAAAAGCTGAGTCAGCAGAGTATAAAAAGCTAAAGGTAAGACGCTTACTGGCAATTAGGCCATTGATGACCCTTTTTGCTCATCTAAACTAGCCTACCCTCCACCTTAAGCTCGATATCAACGACAGCAGTGATTTGAAAAATCATCCGCTGCCGGTGAGTCTCGAGCCGTCGTCCCCTGAGTCCGAATTGGAAAGTCTGAATCGACTTTCCCACACGGCCACGGAGGCACTTCAGCAGAGTGTAAGCCACCTCTAAAGACAATAGAGCCACTCCCGAGGTGCAACATTATAATTAGACAACTCGCCTTCAGCGGAGCGTTCATTCCTGTTCCTACCTTAGTACTTTGCACATCGCGTGCTGCAGTATTGTATTTTATTAGTATCACACTTATGTTCATATCTTTTTTTTTAACTGTATTTATATATTAATTGTGTAAAAGTTAAATAAATATTGTTTAAAAAAGCTTCACGTCTTAACCGTTAAGGTAAGTCGAGGGAGGTATAAGTTAAATAATGATTCGAAAAATAATTAAATTTTGTACAATTAATCCTAAAATAATTAGCATTGAAATCAGACAGCATTTTTTTCTTAGATTTATTAGTAACACCATCTATTTTTATTTCAACAACACACCACGAGGGCTTACAGCCTAAATACTATCGTACCGTGGGTGTCGACAAGGACGAAAGAGGCGTATTGTTAATTCTGGACTTGAAGGTTTGGAGGTTCGCAGGAGAAGGTAAAACATGCGCCGGCAAGGAATTATACAACTTAGAAGTCCTCTGGACAAAAGAGCGAGCATAACAAGATGTTCTATGTCTGGTGACCTGGACAGTAAAAGGGTGCATTCGCTCTGTTCCACTGGTAGATCTGTTGGGGACAGCAGGTGGAGGAACTATGGAAGAAAGCTCCTCTGAGCACTGCCCGTGCAGATATCTATAAGAGAAGAGAGAGAGAGAGAGAGAGAGAGAGAGAGAGAGAGAGAGAGAGAGAGAGAGGGGTCACCAACGGCACGTCGGTGGGCAAGGGATGGCAGCCTTTGGGTGAGGGTGGGGTTACCAATGAGACGTATAGCCCTCTTCTGAATGGAGTCCAGGATAGCGAGTGTAGAAGCGGTAGCACCACCCCATATGTGGGAGCAGTATTCAAGGTTTGGTCTTATTTGTGAAGTATATAAGGTATAGAGATTAGCTAGTGAAAACTATTTGCGAGCCCGGAAGAGGAAACCTAATTTCTTAGCAGCCGCTTCTGCAATTGATGTGACATTTTGGTTCCAATTGAGATTTAGATCCACAGAAATGCCAACAAGTGAAAAGGACTCATTACTTTGAATAACTTTGTTGTTCCTTGTGATGGTTCTAGGGCTGGTGTATCTTTTATGAGAAAGAAAGCAAGAATGAGATTTAGTGGGGTTGAATTGTACAAGATTTCTACTTTCCCAGTCTAATATTTTTTGGAGATCCACGGACACAGAACTCTCCATGCGTCTGCGATCCTCATCTTATATTGTATATTTGAGTGGAGGGTGCTGTCGTCCGCGTAACTGCGAACTGGGTTGGATGTGCTAGAGAGGAGGTAATTGATGTGGAGTAGAAACAAAGTAGGGGCTAAAGCTGAACTTTAAGAACTCCTGCATTAATTGGATATAGTTTAGAGGAATGGCCATCCACAACAACAGAAATGCTCCGGTTGGAGAGGAAGTTTGCTGTCCAGGTACAGAGTTTTGGTGGTAGGCAATAGGCCGAAAGTTTATTAATCAACGCTGCGTGCCAGACTTGATCGAATGCTTTGGATATGTCTAGAGCGACAATCTGGGATTCACCGTGTAGTTCCATAGATTTGTTCCAAGAATGTATGACAAAGGAAAGGAGGTCGGCAGTCGATCTGCGCTGACGGAATCCATACTGCCTGTCGTGGATTAGACTGTGTTTTTCAAGAAATGCTCATCAAATGCATCAAATGCGCATCTAGCTTGAATTAACACATGTCTGGTTAAAATAATTTGCTAATTGAATAAATTGAAATTCTAATTTAAACGTTTTTTATGGGAAATCTATACAGATGTGCAAACTAAAACTTGCAGCCCATAAAATGCACAATTTCGTTCAAGTGCGAGAAACATCCCAAAACAGGTGAATTTTAATTTGAATGGGGACGAAATTTTTTCTTGGTTTCGATGTTATTTCTACATCTATCTAGCGCCCAGAGCCACCCCTTCAAAAAATTTAAATGGCAAGAGGGGTCGAGTGACACATCATTTGAAAGCTGCTTTCATTCCCTATGCAATCATGTTTTAGTGAATTTTCTTTTAAAAAAAATCACTAATGAGGAGATCCCGACTTTTGAATTTTGAAAAAAATTTCTTCAAATGAGTGCTAATTAGGTCCCCTAGAACACATATCCGGTTCTTATATTTCAACAACACACCACGAGGGCTTACAGCCTAAATACAATTGTACCGTGGGTGTCGACAAGGAGGAACGAGGCAACTTGTTAATTCTGGACTTGAAGGTTTGGTGGTTTTGAGGAGAAGGAAAAACCTGTGCCGGCAAGGAATTCCATAACTTGGAAGTCTTCGGGACAAAAGAGCGGGCATAACAAGATGTTCTATGTCTGGTACTTCCGGTAATAAAAATACGAATAAAATGTAAACGTGGGCAGTTAGTTGTTAATGATGTATGTCTCCAAGTAATTTTAAAAAGTTAGGAACGCAGCAAGTGCGTTATGGTAGTGAATTTTCATTAAATGCTTCAAACTCAATTTTCTGTAAAGTTAGAAAGTTGAATTTTAGTACGCAGTAAGCTTTTTTACACGGCACTGAATCCACCAAATTTGATTAAAATATGTTTGTAATTTTCGGAGAAAATTTTTTTTCGAAAGAAAACTCAAAATTTTCTGGAAAACCTTATCCGATTTTTCTGGTTAACGAACTCATCTAAGCCATTAATAACGGAAAGGCAGTTGCCAAGTTTCATCCAAATCGGTTAATTATTTTTTGAGTTATCGGTTGGCTACACACACACACACACACACACACACACACACACACACACACACACAATATATATATATATATATATATATATATATATATATATATATATATATATATATATATATATATATATATAAATAAATAAACATATAAAAATTTAAACTGACCCCTGATATGGGTTGTTCGGGACCTAGTTCGCGATCATTTGAAAAAAAATTTGCAAAGTTTCACTATCGATACCTCTTTATTAGTGAATTTTTTAAAATAAAAATTCACTAAAAGCAGTCGTTGAAAGCTTTAAGTAACGTATTTAAACCATCCCGAAACGTCAAGTATTTCTTCAAAACTATAATTAGCGAGGAGTGTTTTCCAGTAGTTTTCTTTGAAAAAGATTTTTTGTGGTGATAAGAGAACCACCAGGTGTTCTATGGTCAGTATAAACACAGAAGTATGTAAGTAGGATACCGCGAGCGATCAATAATTTAGATTGAATGACAAAGGTCATGCTCTTCAGTTTATATATGCTCTAAGCACGAACTTTATTAAATTAGCATCAAAGACTTAAGAAAAAAATATCATCATCATATGCGACTCGATCGTATAAAAAGCTGTCTACTGCGCGAAATAAATTCTTTCGACATTTTAATAAAAATGTTTGGGACGCAGCAAATGCGTTATAGTAGTGAATTTTCATATGAATTGTACATTATTAGTAAGGTATATTATTAAAACTAATTCTTTAAGTTTAAAAGGACCTGGCAGGCCGGTTTTAGAGGTCCCAGTTGGCGATTATTTGAATAAGTTTCAATTTTCTATGGAGCTAGAAAATAATAGTTTGGTAGAGATATATGTAAGTACTGCAAGTCTCTTTAAAAAAAATGTGTTACAAATTTCATTAAAGTCCCAAAAGTTTTCTAGAAAAAATTAATTATTTACAAAGGGAATGTACCTGCCAAAGCAAAAATATGGCAGGTATTTTTCCTGTTAATTTTGTTTGGGTGGTTTTGTTTTAGTCAACACAATCGAACTACTTTTTGCAAACAAAGCAACAACAAATGTTTTTTGAAACCAACTTGTAGTTATCCGCAAAGCCTATTATGTGATTTTTCTTTAATTTAGTACCCACGGTGCGTTTACATAGGTGTTACTATGGTTCAAGATTGAACATTCGAGCTTAATAGAAAATTGAGTTATCGGATTTCAAATATTTTCACAGAAACTATCTACCATAATGTGTTTGCTGCACCCAGACCTGTTTCAACACTTAGAATTTAGTCCACTCAATCGAAACAGTTTCTGCAAACAAAATGACAAAAATCCTTTTATAAAACAAATTTATCGTTGCCTGTGAAGCTCATTGTGTTATTTTTTAAATTTAGTACCCACGCTGCTTTTATGTAGGTTTTAGTATGTATCAAAATTGAAGATTCTAGTGTAATGGGAAATTGAATTATCACCATTTGGAATATTTTTACGAAAATTCGCTACCATAACGCACTTGCTGCACCTAAACCCTTTTCAACATTTATTTACTATTGCTCTATCCATACTCTTTGAATATCAAATAAATAAATATAAGGAATAAAAAATCTTGATATTAAAATTTTAATAACTTACACTGAACATAGGTTTATAGGTATAGATGAAACTACTGCATGATATTATGTAGTTTCATTTACCTCAAATTTTTCATATACGACATGAAGCGTAAGTAATAATAAAAAATCACTAAAAACTAAAAGTAAACAATAACTACCTTATTCTCAGATTCCAAGGTATTAGCTAAGTCTTATTATTTGTTTATGACGTATGCAAACAAAGAAGAAGAAGATAACCTCGAATTCGACTCCTCCCACTGACAGTTTGCAAAATAACAAATGACAATGACAAATATCTAACTGGCGTTGTCAGATTTAACTAGGAAAGGGCGATGTGTTTTAAATACCTTGAAGAATGGGAAGCCTAATATTTATACATAATAAAACGTAATTCTAAATTGCATTTAAGAGCCTCGGTGGGTCAGAGGTAAGATCGTGTGCTTCTGAACCGAAGGGTACTGGGTTCGATCCCAGGGTTCTCCTTTCACTTTTTCAGTACAAACTGTAACATTAACATCAACCGAGGTTCTGGATTGTGTCTGAGCAAGTTCGGGGTTCGGCAAAATCTCCAGGATGGTGAGGTGAGACTGCTCCTTGGCGTCGGTGATTGGCCATAGTCGCGGAAATAGACCAACGTTAAAGAAACAAAACACAGACAGATAAATTGCTTTTAAACAAATTTCACTTTCATTAAAAATTTTATTTATTACTATATATTTTTCTGATATCTTCAAATTCAGATGAGAGTTTTGGCAAATGGCAACCCCGCTGATTGTTTATTGTAACATATTATGTAGCCTGTTCGTTTGAAGTTTAATTTGGAGCATTTGTTTGCAATAGCAGCGTAACCCTGATATATCTGTCTGACCTTGTCTAACATTATAGGCACCCATTCAGAGGTAATTTCAAGTTACATCGTAAATTATTTATTTTTTATTTTATAATCTACTGAACTGATTACGTTCAAATTTGGTAGAGAGGACAACTGATACGATATATACGTGCGCGTAAAGTTTTAGTTTCATACTTCTAGTCATTTAAAAGATATTGCGTTTTTAAACAGTTTTTCGTATTTTTTCTGAAAGTATGTGTGTGTCAAAACTGTCTAACGAACTTATCCAAGCTATTAACAAAATGAAGGGCATTGCCAAATTTGGTTTCGATTGGTAAATTACTTTTTGAGTTGTCGGTTATATATATATATATATATATATATATATATATATATATATATATATATATATATATATATATATATATATATATATATATATATATATATATATATATATATACTTTTCAACTGACCTTGGATTTGGGTTCTAGGGGCCCTAATTCGCGCTCATTTGAAGAAATTTTTCAAAAATCTTACCATTGATACCGCTCTATTAGTGAATTTTCTTAATGAAAATATACTAAAAGCTATCAGAACTTAATTATATCAAATATTATATTAATTATGTCGTTACTTGGTGAAATCGTTTATAGTTAATATACAAAACAAACAACGAGATATACTTTTTTGAATAATTTTTGATGATCTTCAACATGGTGCCATTTAAATTCATAAGTTGGTGAAAACAAAAAAGTTGTAGACCTTAGATTGAAGGTTAAGTTCAGGTTAGGCCCTTTGGCTCTGCGGTATTTGCATAGTATTTGAAACATAAATCTACAAGGGCACTAGTAATACATGCGTTAAATTTGAAAAAAGATTAACACTAATAAAAAATTTATCTGAGAACAACTAACAAATTTTTTTTTTGACACCCCTTCCTCCGTTAATATTGAGTTTTCGAAAAATTGTTATGGAACCTTTTGGCCCTAATTTCTTGTGAGGAATCACCTCTGAAGTCATGACGCATAATTTCTGGACACCTGTTGTAACGAGGTGAATAAATATACCTCGATACAATGTAATTAAACATATATGCACCAAATAAATGAGAACCTCGGTGGTTCAGGGGTAAGAACGTGTGCCTCTGAACCGAAGGGTACTGAGTTCGATCCCAGGGTAGGGGTTCGGCAAAATTTCCGGGATAGTGAGGTGAAACTGCTCCCTTGCGTCGGTGATTGGCCATAGTCGCGGAAATAGGCCGACGTTAAAGAAACAAAACACACACACACACACACCAAATAAATTGATGAATATTAGTTTATTTCATACAATTTAATTTAAAGAACAAACACAAGATACCTAGAAAAAGTGGTTTCAGATAAATCAAGATATGTATTAATCAGGCGAGAATGTCCTATCGGCTATCTATATTTTATCACTGAAGGACGCATAAAAAAGGAGGATGAGAATTCAAGGAAAATCAGTTCGCTGAGAGCATTCACCGATACACCGACATAGCCAGTAAGCAGCAGTCCACGGTCCAGCCGAGTGTCTTCAGCCTTAGGTGAGTTTGCCCCGATATTATACTACAGTGTGGTAAATGATTTGCTGGCTATTACAACAGATGTTGGCTCCTTGGTGTAATAGCATGGTACGATCTAGCTTGGTCTAAAACGCCTGCCCCAGTTGTTGATTCCTGGGCGTAAACGTCTAAGATCAAACCTCACCGCCCGCTCGTCTCGCCAAAATGCCAAAGTTGTATAGTACCTGATGCTGAGTCCTGCGTGCTAAACAAGGAAAGCTCATTCCATATGGACCCCCCCCCCCACACACACACAAAGTGGTAACTGAAAGCTCACCGTCGGCTGGCTAGGCTGTAACCTGAGAATTCTGAAAAGGAGTCCTGTCCAGAAGGAAAATCCCAGTCCCGTTCCGCAGTAGCAAGAACCGACCAGGCATTATATTTTGATTTATATTAAGTGTAAATAATGTATATACTGTAAATACGTTTATATTTTTAGGAAATTGTAAATAAATAGGTGTAATAGAAACCTTTCTTCACTGAGTTATCCTGGCACTCAAGAAAACAACCTTACACTGTATTATATTAACCTAAGCTACGATCTATGATTATGCCACACCAAACATTCATCTTGAATTTATGTCAGAAATGCTACATGAGGATTTTAAATCTCCCAGATATGTTTGTTTCTAAAATTAAATATACCACGGCGAGTAAAGGTAGTTTATTAATTGTTGCCGCCCTTGGTTGGTGAAACCGACGCATACTTAATACAGATGTAGAAACTTTTTCTCTGGTTCAACAGGTGTTCGTGTTCGCTCTGAAACCGGTTTAGCCTTTTAAGGCAACGTCGGGCCTGACGTTACCGTACAAGGCAAAACCGGTTGTAGAGAAGAACAAGCACTTGTGAAGCAAGGGAGGGAGTATTTACATAGGGATTTAGTAAAGGTAGCTTTATCTGTAAATATTATTTTATTCATTAACAGTGGATTTGCTTTCTGTGTGTTTCTGAAGGAATGGTAAAATTGTAGTCTAACTGAAAAATCAGATGGCAATAAATTATGGAGAGGTGTGAAATGTTATGGATAAAGACTTTCGTCGTAAAATTTTCTCAGAAGCGATGATCTATTTACATTAGTAGGTGGCAGCCACACTTATTCTTCTTGAACTCATTTCTAGATTATCTGTTACACGATCTCATATATTTTGTTGTTCGGGACCGATATTTTTGGACTGCGTAAAATATCTAGTTTTTGACGAAACGAACCAGTTTCACCTAATCTATTATGACGATTTTTAAATAACTTGTTATTTGACTGCCTTCTGTTTGAATGTTTTTTAGCATACATTCAATACGCCTTACGTCCATTAAAATTTGCTAGCGCATTCATTAGAAAAACAAACATGTTGCGGTCATCCTGTACAAAATAACAACTAATGAGACCAAATTCGATTTTGTTAAGAACAGAGTCGTAAATTTGTTGATGACAGACGCCTACCATGGGGTAAATAAAATATGGCCTGAAAACTATTACGAAGACTATGTGCGGGTACTTGTAGAATCGTAAATGTTTCAAAAGAAGTTGATTTTAGCGTCATTCAAAGCCTATTTGTGAAATATTTTTATAAATATTAAGGAAAATCGAAATTTAATCTCATTTTAATACTTCTATCTCCTTTAATTTTGAGTTTTAGACTAAGGTAAGTTTGGCTTAATCGGAATATTTGAATGAAAATAATCTTCTGCTGCTCGTTTACTTTTGGACCAAGCTGTAGACACAAATCGACTGTCCTTTCAAGGTGATCCTACCTACAGATGCTAGGATTATTAATTTTTGACCGGTTATTGTCATGCGACTAACTTGGAACGTCCGTTGGTAATTGGTTACCAACAAGGTGGGATAAAACGTAGAATAAGGCAGAAGGTTCCTTTCAATAAATTCCATTCTAATTTTTTATTTGTTTTTTCGTAGGCAGCGCATACGTAAACGTAACCACTTACCTGGTATTCCCTACGTAACAGAGCAGTCATGTGGTTCTTAGGATTTTATTACCTCCGGAGTAGGTTTTATTTTAAAAGAAAAAGACACGATGTGTGTGCGTGTGTGTTCAAATACAAGGATGGCAACGGAATGATTCTCGACTAACCAGAGAAAAGATAAGATGTAAAAGATTAATTGAGAAATTCCCAAGGTATCGTAGAAAATCCTTTACATAGCATGGAATATTTTAGCAAGTGGTTTGATGTCACTAGTAACAAAAAATTTGACGTGGCTAGCTTACAAGTTTTTTACGTCGAGTATTGAATAAGTCACTGTTGGCTAGATGCAAAATAGTTATTTGAATAAAAGTTTTTATTACAAACCTGTTACAATAAATTATTTTTTATACATTAAGCAACGAAACATTTTTTTTCTAAATTTCAATAGACAATATTCAGACACTTCTGTTTGAATTCCTGCAAACAAGCATAATAATAATAATAAGCCTGTTTAAAAAAAATAATTAAAAAATTACTCTAATAAAAAATTAAGTGTCCTAACGGGAGCTCATCGTGGAAAGTCTTATATATATATATATATATATATATATATATATATATATATATATATATATATATATATATATATATATATATATATATATATATATATATATATATATATATATATATATACACGGTGATTTGCAACGCAATGGACACAGAATTTATTCGTGTAGAGGACCTCAAAACATGTCGATTTTTTATACCAAATGGTTGGTGAGATATTGACCTCGGGAAATTCTTTAATAATTAAAAGAAACAGCTGTATTGCAACAGTGCCCTAACAAAGAACAACCAAATTTGGTAGATGATTTTCTTTTATCAACATCCTTATTTGACAAAAATTTGAAATAGATATAAACTCAAAAAGGGGTGAATTAGGGGTGGGCCGCGCTTTTAATGATTTGATTTTTTTAAACCCTAACTTAATTAAAAGTTAAAGTCCATCCATTTTATAGCAAATTAAATTTTATATATTTTTCTTCTCTTGCAAATTTTTCGACAAACTACCCGTTCTTGAGAAAATTGAGATTTTTAGGGTTGAGATCAAAACAAAATTATGTCCCTTAAAAACTTTATTAAACACTAATATGTCTGAAATTTAACAAACGCTATTAAAAATAAATAAATAAAAAAAACATAAAAAACACTAAAGATATTGTTCAAAAGGACTTCCATTTTCTCTCACACCTAACTGCACCCTTGGTCGAAAATTAAAGTCGACTCTGTTAAGTAATTGGATGTCACTTTTAATAATGGTCCACTTATTATTGATGCGACTCCACAAATCTTCCGCAGTTTGGACTGGTGTCAAATACACAGATTCTTTTAAAGCCCCCCAGAGAAAAAAGTCACATTTATTCAAGTCTGGTGATCGTGCTGCTTAATGTTGAGGGCAATTATTTCCACGACTTATCCATCGATTTGGAAACTGTTGCTTTAAAAATCGACAAACATTTGTAGTGAAATGTGGTGGCGCCCCATCATTGATAAACCACATTTCGCAGCGCAGTTGTAAGGGCAGCTCTTCCAGTAACTCAGAAAGAACATTTTGCAAGAAAAGCAAATATGTTGCGTCGTTTAAGCGATTTGGTAAAATAACCGGTCCAACCAAATGTCCTCCAACAATACCTACCTACACATTTATTTTAAATTCTTTTTTAAAATGATGGGTTACTGTAGCATGTGGATTTACACCCGAATATTCGTGGCAGTTGTGCACATTCGTAATCCCTCTCTTGTAAAGTAAGCTTCATCCGTAAAAGGAATGGTCCTAGGAAAAATCAATGTTCTGATGTATGATGAAATTACAAAAAAAAAACAGTCTTGCCTCTAAATCCTGCGGTAGCAGTTCTTGTACTTTTTGAATGTGATATGGATGCAGCAGATTGCGTCGGATAATTGTATGGACTGTCTCGGCTGTGTTATATAAAACTGTCTGGATAGTCGTCTGGTGTTGGTTTGAGGCTCACTTTCAACACTGTCTAGAAGACGCTTCTCAGTTCGTACGTTCACTGCATGAACGCGTCCTCTAGCATTTTTTGTGAAAAAGGAACCTGTTTCCTGAGGTCAACGTTCAACATTGGCAAACGTTTGACGATATGGTATATTACGATTAGGAAATATGCTTCGATATACCTGTACACTTCTGCGGCAATTACCTTCACAAAACCCTGATGCCATAAGCATTTCAACTTGTTCATTAATCAAGAATTTTCCAGCGATTTTGAGGAACAAATTATTATCACAAAAGAAAACAAGAAACACAAGACAATAATTATTGTAAAGGGTAGTATGAGATTTTAACGTTTAATAAAATCTTTAAGGGACATCAATCTTATTCTGAACTCAACTATAAAAAAACTCAGGTTTCTCAAGAAACGGGTGGTTGATCGAAAGATTGACAAGAGGACAAAAAGATAGAAAATCTAATTTGCTATAAAACTGATGGACTTAAACTTTTAATTAGGTTAGGGTTTAAAAAAATCAAATCATTTAAAGGGTGACCAACCTCTAATTCACCCCTTTTTGAATTTATATCTGCTTCAAATTTTTGTCAAATAATGATGTTGATAAAATAAAACCATCTATCAAATTTGGTTGTTCTACGTTAGGGCACTGCTGCAACACAGCTGTTTCTTGTAATTATTAAAGAATCTTTCGAGGTCAATATTTCACCAACCATGGGCGTCAGAGAAAAATTTTATATAAACAAATCGGCATGTTTTGAGGTCCTCTACACGCACACATTCTGTGTCCATTGCGTTGTGAACCACCGGTATATATATATATATATATATATATATATATATATATATATATATATATATATATATATATATAAAATATGATTGAAGGGAGGAGTAACAGTCGTTACACGTTAGCGTGCTGATATTTGTATACTTTTAAGGGCAGTTACGACCAAAATAGAGGGCTATATTTTAAAGAAAGTCACTCTGTACTAAAAACTCGATATATTTCGCTTGAGATCTCAAGCATCTTCAGGAGTAAGCACTGTAACTAATTGAAAAAGCAAGGCCAAAACATCAAAACAGAGAAATTCTGCCACAAGGACATGTAAAAAAACAGTAATGTAACAACAATTTTAAATAAAATTCTGGACGCAGCAAGTGCGTTATGGTAGTGAATTTTCATAAAAATGTTTTTAAAAACAAACATGTGTGTCTTTTTAAGAAAGCAGGCATCATATTTGGTTACCAGTATAAACTATATAGTAAAAACAATGTGCCATGTTTCATCAAAATAACTTTATTGTGTGAAAATGTACAAAAATTTCCAAAAGTAAACTTAAAGTGTTCCCGAAAAAACACGTTTCTTGGTCAACCTTATAGGTTAATAGCAAATTGAGCTATTCAAATATGAAACATTTGATCAAAATTCGCTACCGTAACGCACTTACTGCGTCCAGAATTACTTTTCTTACAAACATGCATTATATTTCGATGGAAAATGCAAAAATGCAATATCTTAAGGCGTGTTTGATAAAAAAAAAGGAAATTTGTATCACCAACGACTTATGGGCCATCCTGTGATTGTAGAAATATTATTTTAAGATGTAGCTCAAGACACCCTATAATTAATATATACAAATTTTTTTCATATCTTATATAATAACGGATATATTGAGCTTTATTGATTTTTTACGAAAATTCGACAAAAATTATATACCATTAAACGATAAACTCTATAGCTAAGGCTACTGCCAAGCATCAGAGAAAGGGTCTATTTGAAATGAATTTTTTGCAAATATTTTAGTAAAATGAAGGTCAATGACGGTTGAAACTAAGACTTTAGGGTTTGTAAAACATCCTTCTTGAGACATTTTATTTCTATAGCGCGTATTAGATTAAAGTTATTTGCCTAAATGTTGCCGATTTTGACATTTTAAATCGCCACTTTGACGTTTTGAGGAAAACCCCAATTTATTTTTCTTTAAATGCCTATAACTTTTTTGTCTTTTGACCTAAATAGCTAAATTTTGGTAGGTGACTTACTTGTAAGGATATAAACCTGGTTGTCCTTACTTTGTTAATTCCGGAGATACAAATTTTTTTCGAAAGAAAATACAAAATTTTCCGGGAAAACCTGGGCAGATTTTCCTGGCTAACGAACTTATCCAAGCCATTTGCAAAGGGAATTTTTTCCCCAAATTTGATCAAAATCGGCCCATTATTTTTTGAGTTATCGGTGTGATACATATATATATATATATATATATATATATATATATATATATATATATATATATATATATATATATATATATATATATATATATATATATATATATATATATATATATATATATATATATATATATATATATATATATATATATATATATATATATATATATATATATATATATATATATATATATATATATATATATATATATATATAAACATATAAAAATTGAAACTGACCCCGGATATGTTTTCTGAGGGGCCTAATTAGCGCTCATTTGAAGAAATTTTTTCAAAATTCAAAAGTCGGGATCTTCTCATTAGTGAATTTTTTTTAAGAAAATTCACTAAAAAATACATGTAACTCTACACGAACATTTGTACGTTAAAAGCATTCAAAGCCAGTCATGAAAAAGGATAAAAAAAGTCATTAAGATTAAAATATTACAAAAGCTTTGAAAAATTCACGTGTAAGAATTTGGACATCTAACCCCATTTTTTCACGTTAGGTCGGTATTCTATCTATTTAGGATTAAAAAATATAATCCTGAAACAACGTGAAAACTTCACTCCTACATTCACCCCGCTTCGAATGACAGTTGCAACCCCCAAATTTTTAAATAGAAAGTAGGGGCTTGTGACATCTCATTTGAAAGATCCCTTCATTCTCTTGCAACAATTAACGGTAAAAAAAGAAATTCATCTGATTGACGAACTTCCCTACAACACTCTTCTACTCTTGTCAGAAAGACTTTCTCATGAAATAAATTTACGATCCATGACTTCACTACAAAGAAATTATTCGTATTTCTGTACTCATAAACTTCTTAAACGTTATATTACTCGAGTTTTAACAACAAATTATCACTTTTCACCAAATCACCCCTAATTCATCCCTTACCCCACTGAGGCGATCTTTTCTTTAATTTTTATTTTATTTAAACAACAAACCACGAGGGCTCACAGCCTAAATACTATCGTACCGTGGGTGTCGACAAGGAGGAAAGAAGCAACTTGTTAATTCTGGACTTGAAGGTTTGGAGGTTCGGAGGAGAATAAACAAAGTAGGGGCTAAAGCTGAACCTTGAGGGACTCCTGCATTAATTGGATACAGTTTAGAGGAATGGCCATCCACGACAACAGAAATGCTCCGATTGGAGAGGAGATTTGCTGTCCAGGTACAGAGTTATGGTGGTAGGCCATAGGCCGAAAGTTTATTAAGCAGCGCTGCGTGCCAAACCTGGTCGAATGCTTTGGATATGTCTAGAGCGACAATGTGTGATTCACCGTGTAGTTCCATAGACTTGTTCTAAGAATGGGTGACAAAGGAAAGGAGGTCAGCAGTTGATTTGCGCTGCCGGAATCCATACTGCCTGTCGTGGATTAGACTGGGTTTTTCAAGAAATTTTAGTAATTCGGTGTTTATATACTTTTCCATCACTTTAGAGACGACTGAACGGAGAGAAATAGGCCTGTAGTTGCTAGAAAGCGCGTTGGATCTTTTACAGTTACTGGGGAATATGCCTCTATTGTAAGATGCCTGAAACAGACGAGTCAAGACAGGAGCAAGTTCTGATGCGCATTTTTTTTAAATAACTGATGGGATTTTATCAAGGCCTGAGGCTTTCCTGATATTAAGAGAAGAGAGCATCTTTCGTACCTTTTTAGTTTTGAAAACATACCAGAAAAATAAAAAATTCACAGAAATGGGTAACTGTTATAGAAACATCAGGAAAAACCTTTAAGAAATTAGTTAATAAACAAGTAAACCTAGGATGGGACAGCTGCACAATTAAAGAGGATTTCAACTTGATGAGATGTTTTAGTTGTTCAGGGTTCAATCATAAAACCAAGGACTGTACTAGGAAGTTAGCCTGCAGTAACTGTGCCGGTGAACACAGATCAACAGAGTGTAAGGCACCACCAGCAGTTAGCAAATGTACAAACTGTTCCTTTGCAGTGAATCACTATAATGTCGATAGCGATGTTCATCATAAAGCAGATAGCGATAGCTGTCCTATATATCTAAAACAAATAATTCGATGTAGAGAACAAACAAACTACAATTATTCATTTCAATCATAGCTTTACACAATTTTGGCAAATCTACCAGGCAGCTCTACTATGAATCCATGGATGAATATCTTACAGAAAATTTGGATACTAAACCCAAATTAAAGATTATGTACACCAACATAAGAAGTATAAGAAATAAATTAGAGGACCTTGAAGAAATAGTTACAACCTTGAACCATAGCGTAGATATAATAGTTCTTACTGAGACCTGGCTTTACACCAATCAAGAAAAGTATTTTAATTTAAAAGGCTATAAAGGATATTTTTCATCAAGAAATAATAGGAGAGGTGGAGGTGTGGCGATCTTTGTGAGTGAGCTCCTACCAAGCACGGAACTTTCACACTTCAATAATGATGAATTAAGCGTGCTATCAATAACTGTAAATACAAAGAACTTTCTAAGCAAAATTAACATAACAGCGATATACAGGCCAGTAGATACTACCCTAATGGAAACAATTGAAGAACTAGACAAACACATAAATACCACTCAGAACACAATTGTTATAGGCGATCTTAATATAAATATATTAAATAAAATCAACAACGAATGTCAGGCTTATGTTAACTTTCTAAAAAGTAAAAATTTTGAAATTCTAAATAATAAATATATCACTCGAGAAGACAGTAATTCCATTATTGACCACTTAATCAGCAATATGCGTTCTATTGAACATAATATTTCTACAGTTAATAGTACCCTCAGCGACCATAACATTATACTTGCTGATTTGAAATTTCACTACGTTAAACAGCACCGAACAACTAGAACATTCAACATAAAGAAAATCGTTGAAAGCAAACTCATACAATACTTCGAAAATAATGAAATGCCTGACTCAAATGACGTCAACTCAATGTATGACAATCTGACAGAATACATAAAAACAGCAATACAACAAGCAACTAGAACGAAAACGATTACACTGCGGAGACAAATGCCTGGCAACGAATGGATCACGCAAGATTTTCTGTCTTTAATTAAGGAAAGAAACAGACTCCACAGACTGCAGAAAGCTAATGGCGATGTACAAGTCAAGCAACAATACATCATAGTTAGAAACAAAGTTACAAAAGAAAGGCAACGGCTAAAAAAGAAACACTATAACAACCAAATCAACGAGGCCCAAGGAAACTTTAAAAAAATGTGGAATATAATTAATAAAATACTCCACAATGGCGTCAATCATACAAGTTGCAACAGCACAATAGAAGCGAACAATACAACTTATACCAACAAGGAAGCAGCTGATATTCTAAACAATTACTTCATCAACTCAGCAGAACACATAATCAGTAGAAATACAACTACAGAATCCCAAATGGATATTTTCAAAAGTCTACCTCACGTAACCGAGACAATTTTTCTAAAACCAACTACCACTACCGAAATAGAAGATATAATAGACAAGCTACCAAATAATAACAGCGCCACAGAAGACGGAATAACTCCGAAAATTTTAAAAACGATCAAATACTTTGTAAGTGCCTCATTAACCAGGCTGTGCAATCTTTCCATGGAACTCGGAATCTTCCCAACTCGTGCGAAAATAGCTGAAATAATGCCACTCAGCAAAGGCGGAAACAACAAAGATCCAGCAAACTACAGGCAAATAGCAAAAACCCCTTTGATAGCAAAGAATATTGAAAAGGTTGTGCAATTTAGAATCGCTGGGTTCTTGGAGAAGAATAGTTTTTTTTTATGGAGGGCAATATGGTTTTAGGAAGAACAGCAGTACCAGTGCAGCAGCGATGGATGTAATAACTGAATTATATACTAACATAGATGCTGGCATGGTAACAGGAGCTCTATTTCTAGACCTGCAAAAGGCCTTCGACACTGTGGATCACAAATTGTTGAAAAACCATCTAAATACTGCAGGGCTCCGTGGAAAGAGTAATGACTGGGTCTGCTCCTACCTGTGCAACAGAAAACAAATAACGACCTTTAATGGATATAGCAGTGAAATGAGCAACATAATAAGAGCTGTCCCCCAAGGCACAATTCTTTCACCAACTTTGTTCATTATTTTCATTAATGATCTAGGCTTCTTGAAACTTAATGGTCAAGTCACACTTTATGCGGATGATGCAACACTACTGTACAAAGGCAATAAAGTAAATGATATTATCAAACAAATGAATGACGACTTAATTATAATTAAAAGATACCTAAACCAGAAAGGCCTATTACTCAATATTATGAAAACGAAATACATGCTATTTGGTTCAGGAAAATCAGAGGAATATGATGTGAATTATGGGAGCGAGAAAATAGATGAAGTCACCAAGACTAAATTTCTAGGATTAGAATTGGATAATCAATTGAGTTGGAGCAACCACATCAATAATATAAAAACAAAAGTATGGTCAATTATCTCTGTTTTAAGGCATCGATCACTATATCTAAATAGTGCTGCTAGGAAAATGTTGTACTACTCTATGGTACACTCTCATTTAACATATTTAACACCAATTTGGGGTCAGTGCACTAAACAGAGAATAAATGAAATTCAAGTTTTACAAAATCAAGCCATAAAAATCATACACAACTACCATCCAAGAACCAATACAGAAAAGATGTACAAAGATACAAACATTTTTAACATTGCAGAACTAATAAAATTAGGCAATATCAGCTACGTTCACTCAACAGTCCACAAAACTGCTATATCCAACAGAAAAATCAAACAAAACTGCAACAACCATGATTACAACACTCGCAACAACCAGAAACTCCAACAGCTCCAGAACAGGACCACAAAATATGGCATTAGAAATACACTAAACCAAGGAATACATCAATTCAACAATCTTCCCATCTCAATAGCTAGCATCAGAGAAAAAGAAAAATTCAAGAAAACCCTGAGGAAGTACATACTTCACCAAAGACAGAACCTATAATAACGTCCAAAGTCTAATTAGTGCAATAATTTAGTTTGTATAAATCATAGTGCAATATCTAGTAATGTGGGATACAGTATACAGTTACTACAAAACTAAGTATATAGTGCAATCAAAATGAGACAGTGCGTTATAGCATATTTTGCTTTTCTCATATCTATGTTCTAATCCTATAGAATACATTTTTAGCACCTATTTAACTTTTTAATCATCAGGTACCATAAATACGGGTTATACTATATAATTGGACAGATATATATGTGTGTGTGCATGTGTATGTGTATGTATATGTATGTGTATATATATGTGTGTGTATATATATGTGTATATATATATATATATATGTATGTGTATATGTATATGTGTATATATGTAGTTATGTATTGAACCATTCTAGTTAGTAGTTAGTTTTAGGTTAGGTAAGGATAGTGAGTAAGTATTGATTGTCAAAAACTCTAGAGTGAAATTTCAGATATTTGTTGTACCTGTTGCACACTTCTGTAATTTCTTTGAGTTATTTTACTAATAAATAAAAATAAAAAAAATTAAAAAATGAGATCCGTCATTTTATGCGCGACAGTGGCGATTGTTGGTGGTTGAACATTTGGAGGTGGGTTGAGAGTAGAAATGTCGGCGAACAATGAGACAAAAAGTTCAGACTTGCCCAGGGCGGTGAAAACAATTTCTTTCCCTGAAATAAGGGGTGGGAACGTGCAGAAATTGTTCCCAATAGATTTAGCAAGAATCCAGAGAGGTTTGCCGCCGTTGGAGGTCGAGAGGACTTTGTTTTTGATGTGGTTATTAAACGAGTTTTTTGCCTCAGAAAGAATGCGGACATAGCGGTTTCTTGCGTCGTTAAATGCTTGACGGTTTTCTTGACTGAGATTATGTAGAAGCGTTTTGTGAGCTTTGACCTTTTCAAGTCTGGCCTTGTCACAGGATTTAGAGAACCAGGGCTTTTGAGTGACTGAAGAGGTTTTCTGTGTACGTGGAATAAATAATTCCATGCCAGCTTAGATAATTTCGGTGACGCTTTGTGAGATATCAGAGGTGTCAGGATGAGAGAAGCAGACAGACGCCCATGGAAACGAGGAAAAGTAATCCCGCATTTCTTCCCAGTTCGTGGAGTTATAGTGCCAAACGATACGTGGGTGTGATGATTGTGTGACCTCGGGTTGCATTGCGCAGGAAGCAGTGACCACGCCGTGGTCTAAGCGACCAAGGGGGAGGTGGCTGATGTCTTATAGCATTCAGGTTTTGTAGTAAGAAGGAGATCCAAGGGATTTGAGCTGTGTGTTGGGATGCGAGGAAAGTAAGTAGGTTGCTGAACCATATTGGCTAACGAATTGCTGACTGCAAAAGCCTCCGCTGCTCTCCCTTGTGGATCAGTTTTTGAAGATCAGCTATTCCTTATTATGGACATTGAAGTCACCAAGAATAGTGACCTCGGAGGAAGGATATTCAGAAATCAGATGGTCGGTTTTTTCAGAAAAGTAGTCTAAGAGCTGGACAAAGTTGTTGTCAGAAGGTGACCGGTAAATGCAACAGATAAATTTAGTCGCAGCCCCAAGAGAGAGTTTCAACCAAAGTATGTCTTTTCTTCCAGCTTCTAAATTGGGGAGTCTGGCGCGATCTTACCCAAAAACAATTCGAAGCGTTTATTTGTCTGGTGCTAATTGTATACCACAATTGAAGTTGATATCTCAATTCGTTGGAAAGTTATTGAGCCTACTAAGGGACAGGCGGACAGACCGACCGACAGACAAAAATATTTTCGTTCCAGAATCAAGTTTCCTATATGTTTTAAACCGTTTTTGGCCGTTTTAGCAACAAAAAAAAAAAAAAAATTTCCCTCACCGATATTTCACCACCACACATTCAACCCCTAATTTAATTTCAGCACAGAATACCAGATATTTGATGAAACTGAAATTTTTCTAATAAACAAATCCTAAAACGTTATATTACCCAAGTTTTAACGAAAAAATGTCAATTTTCACCAAATCATTCCCCATTCATCCCCTACCCTGTCGAGCGATTTTACCCAAAAACCATCTGTCCCATTCGTTTGTTGGGTGCTAACTGTATACCAAATTTGAAGACGATATCTCAATTCGTTACCCTTAGGGTTCGTTTCTGTTTTTATATATACAGGGTGGCGCATTTTTACGGCAAAGCTGAATACGTCCGTTATTATACAAGATAGGAGAAAAAATTTATACTTTAATTGTAGGGTGTCCGGAGCTGCATATTATGAAATTATATTTACAATCACAGGCTGGCACATAAGTCCTTGGTTATATAAATTGTTTTTTTCTAATCGAACACGCCTTATATTATTGCATTTTTCTTCAAAATATGCATGTTTTTAAGAAAAGAAATTCTAGACGCAACAAGCACGTTATGGTAAGGAACTTTTAATAAATGCTTCAAATTTAAATAGCTCGATTTGCCATTAACTTAAGGTTCGTTGGCCAGGAAAGCAGTTTTTTCAGCAACAACTAAAGTTTATTTTCTGAAAATTTTTGTAAATTTTGAAACAATAAAGTTATTTTGATGAATATGGTACATTATTTTTACTATATAGGTTATACTGGCAACCAAATTTGATACCTGCTTTGTTTAATAAAAGACATATTTGTTATTAAAAACATTTTAATGAAAATTCGTACTTGCTGCGTCCAGACTTTTCCCCACGATTTTAGACTTTTTATGACGTTTGAGCTATAAAAAATTCGATTTTCTGTTCCGGTTGCCATACTTTTAAGATGATGTGCAAGTAAAAATAACAACATTAATATTATTTGGACAAGGTAATTCACAGTTTCTAGTATTTTGTAGAATCTCCAACAAATTAGTGGTGTTGTTTACCAGTCACAGATGATAAACAATTTTTAACTGTTTTTAATTCCCACAATAATTATAAGGTAATTAAGTTTTGACGTAAATAACCCATGGATATACAGAAATCGAGCAGCGTTTAAAATTGAAAAAAGTTTTGATTACATATTAGTTTTACGTTATTAGCGAATTTTTCGTAAAACGAAAAATTCACTAATGAGGAGATCTATATATATATATATATATATATATATATATATATATATATATATATATATATATATATATATATATATATATATATATATATATATATATATCGTATCGATACCTCAAAAAATGATGGTCCGAATTTGATAAAATTTGGTACGTCCCTTCGTTTTATAAGTGGCTTGGACAAGTTCGTTAGTCAGGAAAATCGGACCAGTTTTTCCGGGAAAATTTGGGGTTTTCTTTAGGAAAATTTTTGTATCTCCGAAAATTCTCCTGCATTCCAAAATTCAGATCTCTAAGTTGAAAGGAAAAAGTTATAGGCATTTTGAGGAAAAAAATTGGTTGCTACTGGCGATCAGAGGAAAGCACAAGAACAAAATATTTTGCGTGACTAAGAAAACCAATTGAATATTACATACAATCGTTAAGTTTTCTTGACGCAAAAGGCCAAGAAGTGGCAGAAATAATATTTGGAAAATTTTATAATTTTTCTTCTTAAAAGTCGCGATTTGAAACGTCAAAATTTGCAATTTTCAGACAACGACTTTGAAATAAATCCGGATTATGTAGAAGATTTGTCGTAATAAGTGTGTTTTACAAAGCCTTAAGCTTCAACTACATACAGGAGACTACTTCTCTGGCTTCACTGTTGGTTTTTGTAGGTGAAGTACGTAGCCAGCGCGTGAGCTAACTGGAGCAAGTGGCCCTTCGAATTCTGGATGTTCTAGGATGTTCTTCAATGCTTCTGTGACTATAGTTTCGCTGCTTGACAGCATCTCAGACAGAAACTATAGTCACAGAAGCATTGAAGAACATCCTAGAACATCCAGAATTCGAAGGGCCACTTGCTCCAGTTAGCTCACGCGCTGGATACGTCCTTCACCTACAAAAGCCAACAGTGAAGCCAGAGAAGTAGTCTCCAAGTCTGTATGTAGTATGGACAAGTTTCACCAAGTAAGGGCAACAACAATCAATGAACTTAAGCTTCAACTTCATTGTCCTTCGTTTTACTGAAATATTTTCGGAAAATCCATTTCAAATAGACCCTCTTTCTGATGCTTCCGCAGTAGGTTCAGCTATATGATTTAATAGTCTATCTTTTGGCAAATTTTTGTAGAAAAAATTCGTTATTGATCGTGAGTTATGAATTTTAAAAAGATGTCTTCAAATAAGCCCGAATTAGAACCCCTAAAACCCATATACGAGGTCAGTTTTAGTTTTTGTCTATTTACACATATACAGGGTGAAGCATTTCTACGGTAAAGCTCAATATATCCGTTATTATACAAGATATGAGACAAAAAGTATATACGCTGATTATAGGGTATCTCGAGCTGCATCTTATAAACCTATTTTGACAGTCACAGTTTTTTAAGTCGTTGGTGATACACACTTTCTTTTTTTAATAGAACACCCCCTTTTGTTATTGCATTTTTGTGTTTTCCATCGAATTATAATGCGTGGTTGTAAGAAAAAAAAATTGATATCGTTCATCCTTTTTGAGTTATTTCATTGTTTTGCAACTTTTCACGTTTTTGTCACATATTTAAAACACATATCACACATTTTGATACGGCGTTTTTATCAATAGATACCGGGATCCCCTGAAAATGACGCATTCAGAGACCTTTTTGTTTGTATTACTCATCGAAAAAATCGAGCTGCCGCATACAGGCACTCTCAAATAGTGGCTGAATTTTAAAAGGTTTTGCAGAAATGTTTTAGTATGTATAGATAGCTGGTTCTGGAGCCCCCCCCCCCACCCACTGCGTGCAATCAGAATGACGTCACTGGGTGGGGGACCAATAGGGAGCAAAATGATACCAAACACTATGCCTCTACACCACCTAATAACAATGCGCATGCGCAAACCGCTATCGTTATCCAAGTAATTTCCCTAAAAATTAAAATGGCGGGTCCTCTTATCGCCGCCTATCGCTTAAGATTTTAAATATCTCGGGTTTTTCACTTCCAGTCGGCCATCTTGGATTACGTCTTCTCAGGTTTGCTGCCTATTGGTCCCCCACCCAGTAACATCATTCTGACGTCATGGCGCGCAAACGCAGTGGCTGGGTGGAGGGTGGAGGCTCCAGAACCGGGTATCTATACCTACTTGTTTTTAGAGTTTCTGTAGAAATTATTTTTGTAAGATTTTTGTGATATGTTGCTAACTAATAATAAATGTTAGGTAAGTTATTGTAAAAAAAAGTTGTCGAATTTTTGTGAAAAATATAATTTAGTGTAACATTAACGAAAGCAATTTCTGTAAAAAAAATGGTGATTTTTTGTAAAAGAAATTTTTCCAAATTTTGATAAATTCTCTTTTCCAACTTTGGTCCTAAAGCTGTTGTGAATAATTATATCTTTTTTTTCACTCGGGGCTCGTCCGCGGCCTTGCCACCCCGATAGCACTGCAACCTTTGGTTGATTGTGCATACCCTTAGTCTTACTCTATCCATTCCAAAATCACTGTGCCTTGAACTAGTCTGCACAGAGATTGGTAGGGTGAAGCTTTATATTGCTCCGGTCTAGACTGACCGTAGATCAGTTGTCTTTTGCGGTCCAGAGCTTTACACTCGCATAAGATGTGCTGGGCTGATTCCTCCCCCTCGCCGTAGAGTCTGCATGCAGAGTCTTCTTCGAACCGCCCCATTTTATGCAGGTGTTTCTTGACGGCCATGTGACCTGTCAAGAGACCGGTTGTGTTTCTGAGCTGTCGTCTGCTAAGATTTATCAGCTACACAGCTCTCTTTGAACTGGGTTCGTCAATTATTGACTTCCCATGTCTGAGCCCTGGGCAGTCTGCCCAGTACACCTTATGTTGGTTTCTAACCCAGGACTTAATGGCTCCCCTGGCAGTGCTCTTTGTCACGCCCAGAGCTGGTTCTGGTCCTATAAATGGTTCTGCTGACCCTCTCTTCGCGAAACTGTCAGCTTTTTCATTGCCTTTGACCCCCGAGTGACCCGGTACCCAGATGAGGGTCACCTCATTCTGCCCAGCCAGGTCGCTCGTCTCGTCTCGTCTCGGCACTCACTCACCAGCCAGGAATTTACCCGTGGGCTACTTAGTGCCTTAAGGGCTTCCTGGCTGTCTGTGGCTATAAGGATCCGCTTGTTGGTGTAGCTCCTCCTCTTGTTCTCCCGCACACAGTGCAGGATAGCGTACATTTCGGCCTGAAACACCGTTGCATGGGCATGGGCATGGACTATGACTTACCCTCGGTCCTTCCGTGTAAACACCTGCTCCCGTCCCACGCTCCCCGCCGGATCCGTCCGTGAACCAGACGAGCGCGTCCCGTGGTATGGCGGTATCTTGGCAGGTAGGTAAATAACTTAAAGGGGTTCACTGGCCAGGAAAATCGGACTAGTTTTTTTTGGAAGTTTTATAGTTTATTTTCGGAAAATGTCTGTACTTTTTGATACAACAGAGCTAGTTTAGTGAAATATCGTACACAACTACTACTATATAGGTTATATTGCCAACCAAATATCCTTCTTTTAAAAACAAGACATATTTGTCATTACAAACATTTTTACGAAAATTCGCTATCATAACGCACTTGCTGCGGCCAGACTTTTAATAAATTAATTTGTTTTATGAATTGTTCCCGATATTTTCCTATTTAACAAATTACATATTAATTAAGGTAAATTTGTAGTTTCTTTTTATTTGTGGAATCATCATATGTCTGGTGGTTGCGTCCTGCGGGTGAATACACTATTGCATTATACGGCAAATACATAATTATGGTTTTTACGCTCTGATGAACCGATTGTTAACTGAAAAAAATTGGCTTTATTGTTACACATTGTCATTCTTACGCACTGATTTCATTCGGAATTTCTCCAAAAATCACGTATGAAACATAATTAATTAATGATTCATCAGATTGAAAAGAACCAAAATCATTAACTGGAAACATTGAATTGATATTGATCAACCCACGATTTGGAAATAACGCATTAAAGGTAGAGGTCGGTCGTATTAGAAATGTGCTAATTATGATTGTTCTATAAATACATTTTCATTCTATGCTTTGCGTTACCATCATATTGGCGAAATAATATTACAAAAAATATCTGTTATATGGCTAGGCATTGACTATTCAAATCAGTAAATATTATTTAAACTGGCCTTTCGTTAAGGTTAATGGTAAAACATGCCTTTTTAGTGAATTTTCATTAAGAAAATTCACTAATAGAGAGGTATCGACTTTCGGAAAATTTCTTCAGATGAGCGCGAATTAGGACCTCTGGAACCCATTCCCATGGTCAGTTAGAATGTTTATATATATATATATATATATATATATATATATATATATATATATATATATATATATATATATATATATATATATATATATATATATATATATATATAGTGGTCAGTTAGAATGTTTATATATACACACGTATTTTCTTTATTTTTATAGATAGCGATTTTATTTTTTGCACAGATGTAAAACGTCATTAGGCTTTTTGAATAGCCTACCCACTTCAAATGTCAGATGTCAACCCAGCCTACTATGATTTCAGGAACAGGGCCGGTTCTCTATATTACGTGATGCGTTAGAGATATCAAAAAAATTACTTTAAAAACTTATTCATAATTTAGTTTGCAGATACCGAGTTTCAAGTCAAAATACGAATTTTTAATTTTTGTAAATTTTTCATGAGCTTTTAACAGGTGGATTGCCATGGAAACAAATGAGCAGCTTGTAAAATATTGCGATAAATGTCACATTGACATTAACTGCGAGTCTATCAGCAAAATGCCTGTTGAACGTCTCAGTGTAAGAGAAAAAATTGAAATAATAAGATTGTTTGGTGATGGTGTTCGAAATAGCAGAGAAGTTGCTGATTAATTCAATCGGAGACATCCAGAGAGAAATGCAGTTAGGCGGGGAACTCAGCAGCTCTGAATGCACGTGTTTGTCAAATGGGTAGTGTGGTGAACAATATCTCGGCTGTTAGAAATCGAAGAAGTAGTGATGATAGCATAATCTTGGCTTCAACTCAAGCCAATCCCCAGATGAGTTTACGTCAAAGGGGTGTTGCATTGGATGTAAGTAGAGAAAAAATCAGCAGATGCCTTGTGCGTCATAAAATAAAGCCTTTCAAGCCAAAGTTTCTGCACTCGTTGAGAGAAGGTGATGAGCTGAAACGATTAGATTATTGCCTTTGGGCCCAACGTAACTTTCTTAATGACAGAAAATTTTTAAGTAATATTTTATTTACGGACGAGGCAACATTCACCACCAATGGAATAGTATCTGTCCAAAATTACAGATATTGGTCTGCTGAAAACCCTCACTGGGTTATCAATTTTAAAGCCCAGTATTCACAAAAAGTTGATACGTGGTGTGTAATTTTAGGGGATAGAATAATTGGTCTTTTTTTTTGACAACACCTTGAACGCAGATCGATTGCTTCATTTTTTTTATAATTAATTACGGGATTGTATCGGATGTGTGTCTATCAACGTGCGACAAGATATATATTTTTAATTAGAGGGTGCATCCATTCACAACTCTCAGTTAGTCAGATATTGGCTAAATCTACATTTCCCATCAATATGGATTGGCAGGAATAGTCCTTTTGAACAGTGGCCTCCTTAGTCTCCTGACATTACGCCACTAGACTTCTATTTCTGGGTTCTGTTAAGAATAAGGTGTGCAAAGAAAGGTCCCAAAGTTGCGAGGAACATTGCGAAAAAATAAGGTAGGCTTGCCGTGAAATAAATATAGCAGAACTAAGAAAAGTTGCCAGCAATAGTCATTAAATTTACAAAAAAGAAAACATTTGAATTTTGACTTGAAACTCAGTATCAGCAGTTACAATTGAATTCTGAATAACTTTTTCAAGTAACTTTTTTTTGATATCTCTAACGCATCGCGAAATATAGAGAACCGGCCCTATTCCTGAAAGCATAGTAGGCTGGGTTGACATGTGACATTTGAAGTGGGTAAACTATTCAAACAGCCTAATGGCGTTTTCGATCTGTACAAAAAATGAAATCGCTATCTCTAAAAATAAAGACAATAGAGTCGTGTCTTCATCTTGTGTCTTGTGTCACACTATATATATATATATATATATATATATATATATATATATATATATATATATATATATATATATATATATATATATATATATATATATATATATATATATATATATATATATATATATATATATAGTGTGTCTCAAACCAAACAGGATGGGAATGTATTGCTATCTCCGTTATTATTAGAGATAGGGAGACGGTTAAATTAGCAATGTTTTGTAGGATTTCATGCTCGTTCCAAATATGACTTGCATTTTGCCCTGCCTCGTTTCGTTTTCGAGTTATTTCCAAAAAACAAAAATTGTCGATGCATTTTCTTCAATATCTAAGTAGGCGTTGATCTGACATGTCTAAGACTTACACATTATCAGGACACTTTTGACAGAGTAATCTTTTTGGGCTATTCTTAACTTTGGATTGTCATTTGTTTTTGAGCTACAGGAATCAACGTTTGTTTTTATTATGGCAGCCATATTGGATTTTTGTTCTTGTGTTAGCCTGTGAGAAGAGCTTTCCAATGATGTACAAGATGCTTGAGAAATGTTGTAATTGCACTGACAATTTTGAGAAAAACCGTTTTGAGGATAGTAGGCCATGAAATCCAATACCAGAAAACAAATGAAAAAAAATGTGTTCAAAAAGCAGTAGGCCATGGAGTCTAACAATAGACTTCTACTTTTAACATAATTTTCCGTAATGATTCAGGATAAAAAAATAATTGTGATTTAATTTACAATACTTAATGAATTAAAATTTTACCTCTTAAAAGAAAATAGACAGACGTGGTTGTATATAAATTTTCAAGTCGTTTGATCAAAGGGCAATAAAGTTATTCGAAATTAATAATAAAATAATCCCCGACATCACTTCGGATTCTGTAATGCAATATCTACAATGTTGGTCAAAGACAGATGACGATATCTGCCCTGCTATGCTATTTAAATAAATCGTAGATAAACATCTAAACAATGGAAGTTATTGCAACATGTCAGACTGGAGAACATTGTGAGAGATACGACAGGGACGCCATCTCGGTGCAGGACCAGATAGTATGTTGTCACGACACCTCTCTAGTTTACACAAAATGGATAGAGCTGTGTACAATGTACAACCAAATTGTAAAATGTCAGCCTTGGACCATTTCTTTCGTAATACCGGTACAATGCTTGCGTCCAAAAGCGCTAAATTTTAGCATGCGAATGTATACTTATAAATAGAAAATTTAATGAAAGTGATTCAATTTGTTTAAAAGCAATCTAGAACGACGTTTCATTATGTATAAATATTAAAATTCCCATTATTCACCCTCACGGCATTTAGAATATTGTACGTATTACCTAGTGAACTTTATACAGAATTCACTTGTAGGTATTACGAAAGTGAAACAAAAATTATTTTAAGAAGAAATATACCTACCTCAGATTAATACAGTAAGTGCTTATAATATCTAGGTAGGTACTATAAACAATATACACCCCTAGTTAAAATTATATAAACCTGCATCCATTAGTGAAAAAATGATTCTTTTCGCAACCAGCATGGATGCAGGTCTGAATGTTTGGTTGCCGTTTGTCAATAGGTTGTTATATCATGATACGTCATGCAAAGCAAATTATTTTATACAAAGCCAATGAAAAGGCTCGGAGACTCGCGAAGAGAGGATCAGTAGAAACATTTATGGGACTAGGACCGATCCCAGGCGTGACGAAGAGCACTGACTGGGGATCCATTAAGTCCTGGCTCAGAAACCAACACAAGAAATATTGGGCAGAGTGTCCAGGGTTTAGACATGGTAAGAGATTAATTGAGGAACCCAGTTCAAAGAGAGCTGTAGAACTAAATCTTATCAGAAGACAGCTCAGGAACATAACAGGACTCTTGACGGGACACATTGCTGTCAAGAAATAGCTGCATAAAATGGGGCGGTTCGAGGGGGACCTGGCATGCAGATTATGCGGCGAGGGGGAAGAATCAGCCCAGCACATCCTGTGGGTGTGTAAATCCCTGGACCGTAAAAGAAAACTGATCTACGGACAGTCTAGACTGGCCCTACGGGCTACTGTGCAAACTAGATCAAGTAACAGTGATCCTGGAATAGTTAGAATAAAAAGGGTATAGCCCTTGCACAATAAGCTAAAGGTTGCAGTGATACCTGTGCGGGAATTGCCGACGGGCCTTACGATTGAAAGAAAATATATGGTTCATGAAAGACACAGCCTATGTATTTCTAAGACATCATGAACAAGATGGGTGTTTTTGTTTTCTTCCTCAGGGCTCGTCCGCGGCTTTCCCGCCCCGAGAGCACTGCAACCTTTGGCTTATTGTGCATGCCCTTAGTCTTTCTACTCCACCCATTTCAAAATCACTGTGCCTTGAACTAGTTTGCACAGCGATTGGTAGGCTAAAGTTTTATAATGCTCTGTCTCCGGTCTAGACTGGCGGTAGATCAGTTGTCTTTTGCGATCCAGAGCTCAAGATGGGTGTTTACTTGCTTTTTGTCTGCCGGGATGGCATTTCAAAGCATAGATGTTCTAGGAACAAACGAGGATTCGTAGTGGACCGTTCGACAAGTGGATAGTTTGACATTAAAAGCGTGTGAATTTGGTCTAAAGTGGGTTAGCTGATTGACGGGCGCAAGCGGAGGTACTAACGAAGCGCTTTGTAAGAAGCAATGTCGATAGTAATATCCATAGGCCACGAAGATATCTCCAAATTTTCTTCTGTGGCCGAGAGAAATGATATTGACTGTGATAGATGAGTCTCCTATAAAAGGGCACAGCTCATTTCTGAATATAATTTAAGAGCGAAAAATTGTTTTCGGTGCAGTATCCGATTTGTCTCCGTTTTAATTAATTTTATTTAAATACACGGATCTGGCGTTTGCGTGTTTTGTAGGTTGTAAAATGTCCGAGTTAAGACTATATAGGGTGGCGCATTGAAAACGAAACAGACCGATTTGCGCCCAGAGAATTTTTTTCTTTAAGAAACGCTAAAACACGTCAATTTTAATATTGAGGGGGACATGTTTTGACATAAAACTCAACTTTGTCACATCAACCCCTTAAGGGAGGTGATAACAACCCTTATATTTTAAATAGGAAACATGGGTCGAGTGTTACATCATTTGAAAGCTCTTTCTTTTCTAAATTCAGCACACAAATTTGTTTGGAAGTTTTATCAACTTGTTTAAAAATTATTCACAGTTGAAGATGTAAAAACGCATTTCACTCATCCCGATAAGAAATGTGCTGGCTGACAGTCAATGTTTTGTTGGTTTGTAAACAAAACAAAAAAATATCAGAACATTTCTTATCGGAATGAGAGAAATGCGGTTTATTATTTCAGTTTATCGGTCTGTTTGATACTTGATAGTACTACCGAAAATTAATTTCACAACAGTGTATTCTGTAGAATAAAGAGTTGAAATAATTACTCTTTTTTTCAAAAACGATGACTGTGCCAACCGTACTGCAAATTTGTTTAATGAACGACATCCGAACAGATATGTTAACAGAAAATACATTTTGGAGTTAGTTGCAAAGTTTGGACAAAGTGGTTTAGTAGCCAACAAAAAACGGGATCCTGAACGTGAATTTCTGGTTAGAAATGAGACTACTGAGATTGAAGTTTTAGGACAAATTGCTGCAGACCCAACTTTGAGCACGAGAAAATTGGCCACTGTTTCAAACTTTAAAAGAAGAACTATTCAGCGAATATTGAAACAGCATCATAAATTTCACCCGTATAAAATTCATCTTGTCCAACAACTGAATGAAGATGATTTTGATCGGCGGCAGGAGTTTTGTGAAGTTATGACTGCACGAATAGCTGATAACGGGAACTTTCTGTTCAATATCTGTTTTTCAGACGAGTGTACGTTTTTATTAAACTCTACAGTCAATCGTGATAATTGTCGTTATTGGGCAGATAATAATCCAAGAAATTTTCACGAAGTCCACACTCAAACTCCACAGAAATTGAATGTCTGGACTGGCATTTTTGGAAACCGTTTAATCGGACCAATTTTTCTTGATGGCAATTTGAGTGGCGAAACGTATTTGGAGTTACTAGAAGATATCGTTTACCCTCTACTAATTGACATTGTTGAAAATGATGATCGCTATCAAGAAAATCAATTAGTGCTTCAACAAGATGGAGCTCCTCCGCATTTTTCACAACGTGTTAGGGAGTTTTTGAACAGAGATTTTCCAGAGCATTGGATTGGGCGTAGAGGTGCTATTGAGTGGCCCCCCAAATCACCGGATGTAACTCCTTTAGACTTCTTTCTATGGGGCCATTCAAAGAGTAGAATTTTCGCAACAGTACCGGAGTCTCTGGTAGAATTACGACGACGCATTGTTGAAGAATGCCGTCTAATAACTCCACAAATGCTCCAGAATGTCAGAGCTCGTTTTGAAAAAAATTTGCACTTTTGTATGGAAGCTGGTGGTCAACAATTTGAACACTTACTTAACTGAATAAACATTTTTTAACATTTTGTTTTTTTTAACGAAAAATTGACTAATTAATGCATTTCTTATCACACTGAATGAAATACGTTCTTGCAAATCCAACTGTGAATAATTTTTAAACGAGTTGACAAAACTTCCAAAAAAATTAGTGTGCTGAATTCATAAAAGAAAGAGCTTTCAAATGATGTAACACTCAACCCACGTTCCCTATTTAAAATATAAGGGTTGTTATCACCACCCTTAAGGGGCTGATGTCACAAAGTTGAGTTTAATGTCCAAACATGTCCCCCTCAATATTAAAATTGACGTGTTTCAGCGTTTCTTAAAAAAAAATTTCTCTGGACGCAAATCGGTCTGTTTCGTTGTTAATGCGCCACCCTGTATATACAGATGTATAAATGCAAGTTTTTTTGCAAAAATCAGATGCCTACTATAAAATAAAAATACGAAAAATATAAAAGACGGTGTTAGTATGCTGTTAAGATCTTTAGAAATTAAATTTATTGCGTTAGTTAATTGTATTATCATTTATACCTGAACATTTAAATGAAATTCAGTCAACTTGCATTTTTAAAGTAGTTACTGACGCAAGAACTGATCGTTTAATCTGCTTTACATATATTTGACATAACAAGTGGTAATGTACAAATAAAGAAAATTGATGATAATAATGCAAAAAGTATATTGGCATATACTTGTAACTGATGCTTGTTTAATTGCATACTATAAAAACAATTACCTAATTAAATTCAGCTGATAACTATAGCTACTGTTTATTTAAATTTAAAGCTATAACTAACTATTTGTATTATTTTTAACGCATGTAATTTACATATTGTTAGGGAATGATATCAGCTTTATTAGGCAAAAAGAACTAACATTTTAACCAGTTGAACTTTTATCAAAGTCAGTTTTACTTTTGCGTCCACTTCCTTTCAGCGAGCATCATATTTATCAAAATTCGAAATTAAAGACACATTAGGCTTAGGTTTAGCAACTTAAGCAGAAGCGGCTGCTAAGAAATTAGGTTTCCTCTTTCGGGCTCGCAAATACTTTTCACCAGCTATACCTTATATACTTCACAAATAAGACCAAACCTCGAATACTGCTCCCACATCTGGGGTGTTGCTGCCGCTTCTACACTCGCTATCCTGGACTCCATTCAGAAGAGAGCTATACGTCTCATCGGTGAACCTACCCTCACCCAAAGGCTGCCATCTCTTGCCCGCCGACGTGCCGTTGGTGACCTCTCTCTCTTTTATAGATATCTGCACGGGCACTGCTCAGATGAGCTTTCTTCCATAGTTCCTCCACCTGCTGCCCCCAACACATCTACCAGGGGAGCAGAGCGAATGCACCCTTTTACTGTCCAGGTCACCAGACATAGAACATCTTGTTATGCCCGCTCTTTTGTCCCGAGGACTTCCAAGTTGTGGAATTCCTTGCCGGCACATGTTTTTCCTTCTCCCCCGAACCTCCAAACCTTCAAGTCCAGAATTAACAAGTTGCCTCTTTCCTCCTTGACACCCACGGTACGATAGTATTTAGGCTGTAAACCCTCGTGGTGTGTTCTTGAAAAAAAAAAACTCCTAGACCTTAATCGCTGGTGATATCTAGGAAGTAGGGAGTAATTATTTTTTACATGGCGCTTATAATGCAAGTCGTTAATTTTTGATATACTTACTGTTTTCCTGCTTATACGCTGCTTATACAATTGGTTGAATTGTTACTTTTCAGAAGTTACATGAAATTGCATATATAATTATTATATAATTTCAAATGTGCAGTTATGGAGGTAATAAAAAATTATAATTACAAACAAGACAGTTAGGTACACGAAAATTGTAAAAGAATAGCGAGTCGTGCAAATTAAAACGCTATAGAGAAAGCAACATAATAATAGCAATATTTTTAATGACACCATACTTGATTATAGGTTCTTGTGATAATTTGGTGTTGCATATTATACCTATCCTACTAATTTAATGTACCTAATCAATTTTAATAGATAGTTTATGCACTTAAATCAACAGAAACCATTTGGCTGATTAATAATTTCTACAATGTTCCCTTTTCATTTCATTCTGATCATACAGCCGTTAAAAAGTGCGTTAGGAACTTTCTTTGTTTGCTGACAAAATTGCGCAACCTAACAGGAAATTGGTACATGTTGTATTCTTTTAACTCTTTTAACTCTTTTAAACACACATTAAATATAAACAACATAAGTAAATGTTTTAGCATTGTTATTGCAATTTGGATTTTTACGTAAAAGGTCAAACGGGTACAACGGGCATTTACGAGGTTATGAGTATATTGATATTTTTATTTTTTCTCAATTGCAAACGTGAATGTAACTAGGCTCTCCAAAAAATTTGTTATTTTGGCAAAAATATGGAACAGAAAAGAAAGTTGCTTGTTCTCAAGTATTGTTACATGGAAAGGAATACGAGGTAGTAAAGGTTTTGGGTGAAACTTTAGATGGAGAAAGAAAGAGGCAGATCTAAATTTGAAAATTGGTATGTCAAAATTTGAAGTATGTTATTCAGAGGATAGCTATCAAACATTTTTGGAATGATCTTTGGTAAAATTATGTCAAAATACTGCACAAGTCAGCGACTTATATGTATTGACATGCTGTATAATTATGAGCTATAAGATTATTATTATTAGATTATTATTATTATATTTATGATCTATGTACGAGATACATTTGTCGGGTTACAGTCCTGAGATAGAGCGTATTCTTTTAAAACAAAAAATGCTATAAGCGTCATATATGGTGTCTCAAGATTCACTAGCTGTCGAGAGTTATTCAAAGAGCAAGGTATCCTTCATCTCATTTTTTTATTGGGATGTGTCAAATATGTTTGTTGGAATGGTAGAAGGTTTTCGACAGGCGAAGAGTGTTATTCATACGACACCCGCAAGAAGAGCGGGTTTACTATCGAACACCATCGTCTCAATAAGAGTCAAATAGCCACAATTATTTTCCCCCCGTAAGGCCCGTTCACGATTGCTGTCTGTGCTGATCGTAGATCAGTTGACATTTATGGTCCAGAGCTTTACACTCGCAGCCGCAGAATCTGCATGCCAAGTCCCCCTCGAACCGCCTCATTTTATACAGGTGTTTCTTGACAGTTGTGTGTCGTGTCGAGAGTCCTCTTATGTTCATGAGCTGTTTTCTGCTGGGGTTTAGCAGATTTACAGCTCTCTATACGATGGGTTTCCGAAGTAATGCTTTCCCATGGATAATCTGTCCAGTATTCCTTATGTCTGACCCAGGACTTAGTGGCTCCCATCGCGGTGCTCTTCGGCACGGCGCGGACCGGTTTTGCTCCCAGAAATGGTTCTGCTGATTCTCTCTTTGTGAGCCTGTCAACCTCTTCATTGCCTTTAGCCCCCGAGTGGCCCAGCCCCCAGATGAAGGTAACCTCATTATGTTCGGCCATCTCGTCTCGACAGTCACTAACCAGTCTGGAGTTTCCCTGTGACTTCTGTGGCTATGAAGATCCTTTTGTTTGTGTAGCCCGTCCTCTTATTCTTTCTCACGCAGTACAATTTGCGTACATTTCGGCCTGGATGGACGTTGTGTGAACATCGATAGAAATACATTCACGAACCAGGCGAGCATGTCCCGGCATAGGCCCGGGATATATATATATATATATATATATATATATCTATATATATATATATATATATATATATATATATATATATATATATATATATATATATATATATATATATCACACCGATAACTCAAAAAATAATAGGCCGATTTTGATAAAACTAGGCATGTACCTTCCTTTTGTAAATGGCTTGGATAAGTTTGTTAGTCAGGAAAATCGGACGAGGGTTTCCGGGAAAATTTTTAGACTAGTATATCAGCAAATAGAGCCTCGGTAATCAAATGGTAAGACGCGTCTCTAAACCGAAGGGTACTGAGTTCGATTCCCTGGGTTACCCTTTTACTTTTTCGTTACATACTGTAAAATTAACATTAACCGAGGTTGTGGCATTGTATTTGAGCAAGCTGAATGTCTGCACGTTCTGCCCTTTGGAGGGGGTGTGAAACAGGTCCATACTTATTACATACGTATAACCTTTTTCTGTTGCTTTACAAGTGCTTGTTTTCATCTCTGAAACCGATTCTGCTTTTTATGGCATCGTCAGTCAGAATAGAAGAAAATGTGCTCTATATATAATAATAACACCACAGTAGACAAACTTCGCATACAGAAGTCTTTGATCTGTGCGGGGGGAGCTTACATGCACATAACGTAGACAAATGACACCACCCATAACTCATCAGAACTCAGCCTTTGCACATTCTAGTTAAAAAGACCGACTGTCTAAATTTGGGACTCGAACCCGCGACCTTCTAGTCCGATTCTAGAGGTTAACCACCTTGCGAATTGAGCTAGTCGGCCTATGAAGCGACAGAAAAAGTCTCTAGGTTTGTATTTAAATCATACTGTATAATTGTATCCTTTTTCGACATTCTGGGCAACAAAAAACCTGAAATGTATTTTAACTATGATGAAAAGAAGTTTAAGTCTTTAATTCTCGATCATATTAATTTTTTTACAGTCTGCGATCATTATCTGGCAATTATTTTTTTTGCTGAGATTCCGACTTTTTGTACAGGTAATTTACAAATAAACTTCAAGACGTAATAATGTCATCAAATTATGGAAGTGCCAGACTGAAATGACATCAGACACTTACCTAAATGATATTTTAATCGCTTTGCTAGAAGATAGATTTGACGTTTAAGTATCATGAATTATGGTTTAATTAAGGCAATATTGTGAATAGTCAATAAGACAAAATAAGTTTATACGTTCTTTTTAACATTCCTCCTCACTAATAAAGATTTTAGATTGGACCTGGGAAGAGTTTATCAAGCCATCCGTATGGAGTAGTATGTTATAAGGGACCGAAAGCTATACTTTGATTAAGCTGGACATAAAGAGACTAAATGGTTTGCAAATGTGGACATAAAGAAAATTTTCGGGACGCAGCAAGTGCATTATGGTAACGAATTTTCATTAAATGCTTCAAATTTGTATAACTCAATTTTAGTGAATTTTCTTAAAAAAAAAAAACACTAATGAGGAGATCTCGACTTTTGAATTTTGAAAAAAATTCTTCAAATGAGCGCTAATTAGGACCCCTGGAACCCAAATCCGAGGTCGGTTGCAGACTTTATATGTTTATATATATATATATATATATATATATATATATATATATATATATATATATATATATATATATATATATATATATATATATATATATATATATATATATATATATATATATATATATATGTCACACCTATAATTTAAAAAAATAATGGACTGATTTTGATAAAATTTGGTGAGGACCTTCCTTTTGCAAGTGGCTTGGAAAAGTTCGTTAGTCAGGAAAATCCGTCGAGGTTTTCCCGGAAAATTTTGTGTTTCCTTTCGAAAAAAAAATGGAAAAAAATTTTTTTTTTCAAAATTAACAAAGTAAGGGCAACCAAATTTCATGCGCAGGTTTATATCATTATAGGTAAGTTACCTACTAAAATTTAGCTCTGTAGGTTGAAGGACAAAAAAGTTACAGGCATTTAAAGAAAAATAAATTTGGGTTTTCCTCAAAACGTCAAAGTCGCGATTTTGTACATCAAAATTGGTAATATTTAGGCAATTAACCTGAAATTAATATGAGCTATGGAAGGAAAATGTCTCAAAAAGAATGTTTTACAAAGCCTGAAGTCTTAGTTTCAATCGTCATTGTTCTTCATTCTTCTAAAATATTCCCAGAACATTCATTTCAAATAGACCCTTTCTCTGATGATTTGACAGTAGTGTTGGTTATAGAGTTTATTGGTTAATGGTATATCATTTTTGTAGAATTTTCGTAAAAAATCTTTAAAGTTCAATATATCCGTTATTATACACAATACGAAAAAAAAATTGTATACATTAATTATACGGTGTCTTCAGCTGCATCTTAAAAAATATTTCTACAATTACAGGGTGGCCCATACGTCGTTGGTGATTCAAGTTTTTTTGTTTAGTGAATTTTCTTGAAAAAATTCACTAATGGGGAGATCCGTGTTTATAATATTATTGGCTGCGGCATCTCAGGCCATTAGCACATTCTTTCCCATCATTTAATATTTTTTACAAATTTTCCAGACAAAGTCAACTTGGCTTGCCCGGGAACCGAACCCGGGACCTCTCGCTTAGTAGGCTGGCACCTAGCCACCTGCGCCACGAGGGCGTCTCTAAAAAGATTTATATATCCGGAAATAACAAAGTGAGGGCAACCAAATTTGGTACTCGTATTTGTATTATAAAGAGTGAACCATGTACCAAAATTTAGGTTTCTGAGTTTAAGGACAAAAAGCTACGGGCAGCTAAAGAAACATATTTAGGAGTTTTCCTCAAAACGTCAAACTCGCAATTTAAAACGTCAAAATTGGCAATGTTTAGGCAAAGAACGTGAAACAAATACGGATTATGAAAAGAAAATGTTGCAAGAAGAGTGTTCTGCGAATCCTTAAGTTTCAGATTCAACCGTCATTGACCTTCATTTTACTAAAATATTTATAGCAAATTCATTTCCAATAGACCCTTTCTCTGATGCTTTGGCTGTCGGTTTAATTAAGTTGATGCTTTCGCTGTAGGTTTAGTGAAGCTTATGGTTTAACGGTCTATAATTTTTAGCTCATTTTTGCAGAACAAATTCGTTACTGTATTTTAACATTTTTTATCGAAATATGATGCATGTTTGAAAGAAATAAATCTGGACGCAGTAAGTGCGTTTTGGTAGCGAATTTTCATTAAATCCTTCAAATTTCAATAACTCAATTTTCTATTAACGCAAGTTTTGTTGGTTAGGAAACCAACATTTAACTTTATTTTCGGAAAATTTTTGCACAAACAAGCAAGGGCATTTTGGTAGCGGATTTTCATTAAATGTTTCAAATTTCAATAACTCAATTTGCTATTAACCTACGATACTTTGTCTAGGAGACCAGTTTTCTCAGAAACATTTAAAGTTTATTTTCGGAACATTTGTGTACATTTTGAGATAATTATGTTGATAAAATATGGTACATTGTTCCTACTAATAGGTTATATCGGTAACCAAATTGATTTTTATGAAAATTCACTTCCATAACGCACTTGCTGCGTCTCGAGTTTTCTATAAACCTAAAAAGTTGAATTTTGGTATGTAGTAAGGTATTTACCAGGGTAACATATGAGCCAAATTTCATCAAAATAACTTTTTAGTGAATTTTTATTTAAAAAATTCACTAATAGAGAGGTATCGATGGTGAGACTTTGCAAAAATTCTTTTAAATGAGCGCGAATTAGGACCCCTAGAACCCATATCCGGGGTCAGTTTGAATTTTTATATGCTTATATATATATATATATATATATATATATATATATATATATATATATATATATATATATATATATATATATATATATATATATATATATATATATATATGTATCCGTCTGATAACTCAAAAAATAATTAACCGATTTAGATGAAACTCGGCAAGTGCCTTTCTTTTATTAATGGCTTGGATGAGTTCGTTGGCCAGGAAAATCGAACGGGGTTTTCCGGGAAAATTTTGAGTTTTCTTTCGAAAAAAATTTTTTTTTCCGAAAATTTCGATAAAATTTGGTCTACATATTTCTTTGGGAAATACCTAACTATGTGCCAAAATTCAGCTTTCTAGGGTTACAGAAAATTGAGCTATTCAAATTTGAAACATGTTTAAATTATAAGTATGTGGTTGCTGTTGGTTAGTCAATGCTTTTCTTATTGACTCATGAGATTCATTCATCAACCTTCCATTGACTTCTGCTTCTGCCGCTGTTACAGTCCTTTTATTTAGATCTAGAGTTGTAAAGTTTTCTGTATCATTTGGGATATAATTTGTTTGCTTTTGTTACTGACCAACAAAAGATATGATAAAATTGGACAAAGAAAGGGAATATGATATATTAACAAGGCTATTTTTGGCTCAACAGCATTTATTAGTTTTCGTAATTGTTTTTTTATCGGGTTTTGTTACTTTGACTAGACATATTTTTATTATGATTGGTACTACTAAAAGTAATTAAAGTTTGTCTCATTCAATATTAAATTTATTTTAGTGTTAAAATAGAAGACGATGTGATATGGTCCAAAATCTGATTGATATTTTGTTGGTATGTACTGTAAAAAAGCAAATTGCAGTTCAAAAAATCTAGACGCAGCAAGTGCGTTATGGTAGCCAATTTTCATAAAAACATCTGAAATCTCAAAAAATAACAAATAATAATAATAATTTTTATTGACAAAAGACTGAGACTGGACATTGTGGCTGGAAACTGAAACAAAAAGTAGAATAACCCCAAAAACTACAACAATAATAACAGAGTTATGCGCTATCTTTTTTGATACGTATTTCGACAACGAAGTTGTCTTCATCAGTAGCTGTAATTAACCGATTTCGATGAAACTTGGCAACTGCCTGTCTTTTATTAATGGCTTGGATGAGTTCGTTATCCAGAAAAATCAGACGGGGTTTTCCGGAAAAATTTTGAGTTTTCTTTCGAAAAATTTTTTTTTCTCCGAAAGTAACAAAGCTGTTTCAATGAAATTTACTATATATGTTGCCTCAACCTTACTACGTACCAAAATTCAACTTTCTAAGTTTAGAGAAAATTGAGTTACTCAAATTTTAAATTTTCTTTCGAAAAAAATTTTTTTCTCCGAAAATTACAAAGTTATTTTAATGAAATTTTGTGGATATCTTGCCTTAGGAAAAACCTTACTACGTATTCAAATTAAACTCTCTAAGTTTATAGAAAATTGAGTTATTTAAATTTGAAGCATTTAATAAAAATTCACTACCATAACGCACTTGCTGCGTCCCGAGTTTTTTATGTTATGGTAGAAAATTTTCGTAAAACTATTTCAAATCTGATAGCTCAACAAATTGCCCATTAAGCTAGAATGTTCAATCTTGAACCATAGTAACACCTGTGTAAACGTACGTGGGTACTAAATTAAAGCAAAATAACGTAATGAGCTTCGCGGATAACTACAAATTTGTTTTGAAAAACCTTTTTGTTGTTTATTGTTTGCAAAAACTGGATGGGTTGGCTAAAACAAAACCATCCAAACAATTAATAAAGAAAAAATACCTGCCATATCTATAATTTGACAGGTACATTCCCTTTGTAAATAATTAATTTTTTTCTGAAAAACTTTTGTAACTTTAACGAAATTTGTAACACAATTGTTTTAGACACTTGCAGTACTTAAATATTATATCTAAGACCAAATTTTAATTTTTTAGCTCCATATAAAACATACATTTTTTCAAATAATCGCTGACTGGGACTCTAAAGCCGATCTCCAAGATCCATTTGAATTTAAAGAATTAGTTTTAATAGTATATCTTACTAATAGTGTACAATTATTATGAAAATTCACTACTATAACACACTTGCTGCGTCCGCAATTTTTTTATATTTTAAACATGTTCGCAATGGTCCGAATAAGGTTTTTAGTGAAACAAAAATTGAAGAAGTTGCCCGAAAAATTGGAAAATTCGGGAAAAACTAAAAGTGCCTCTTTTCTCCGATTTATTTCAATCGTTAATCGATACAATGATCATTCAAAAACCCTTTTTTATTTTTACTTTGTTTACATATTTCCAATAGCTCTTCGCAAATTCACAGAATGATTACAAACCTATTTGCTGAAATTTGGACAGAACAACGTCTGCCGGGTCAGCTAGTAATATAATACAAATTTTACTATACGACAACGCAAACCAACAGTCTTAAAAATATAATAATTTAATAATTATAGAAAAACTTTTGGCATATCTTTCCCACATGTTTGAGCTGTTCTTGTTTGTGATAAGATTACATGTTTGTATCTTCAGAATTTCATAAGTTGTGTTTTCCAGGAGTTTGAGCCCGGTATGCCGGCTCTCCGTCTATTCGGCAGGAAATGGTTGGCCGCCTCAGATGACCTTGTCTTCCCTGGATTGTTTGAGATATCTTTCCGTGTGTTATGGTGAGTAATTCCTTTATATAAAATAATAACCCATAATTTTATGGCAGAACCTGACGTAAAGCAAAGAAAGCGATTGTATTGTTCTTTTGTTTCGAAGTTTGATGCTTTGATAAATATAGGGTCTTCTATACCAAGACAAATCACATATAATAATGCATTTTTTTAAAAATTGTGTAAAATACAATAATTTTCTTTTAACGTTTTCAAAATATTGAAAGAGCCTCGGTGGTTCACTGGTAAGAAGGTGTGCCTCTTAACCGAAGGGTACTGGGTCCGATCCCAGGGTACTCCGTTCACTTTTTCAGTACACACTGTACAAATGATCGCACCACCTGCTTTACTCGTTTCGTAAATTTATTTGTCAGGTCGTTCTTCATTACCAAGTGGTTTATTTTCCTCGCCTGCTCTATTCCCAGGTATTTGTAACACTCTTTTACATCCATCGAAGCAATTTGCTGGCCGTTCTGCATTTCATATACACCTGGTTGTATTTTCACTCTGACTACACATAAGGTGCGACATTTGTCAAGCCTAAACTGCATGTCAATGTCTCTGGAAAACCCTTCAACGATTTTAAGGACTTGTTCCAGGTGGTTATTTATGGAGGCCATCAGCTTAAAATCATCCATATACAGCAGATGATTTAGCATTATTTGCTCCCGCCATTGTTTTTTATACTGACGCGATATCTGGAGGAGTTCAGGCGGTTTGATAGTGGATTCAATGCGAGGCAGAACCACAATGGGCTTAGCGAGTCGCCTTGAAATATACCTCTTCTAATTGGTATCGTGCTGGTTACGATGTTACACCCGTTTGTACCCGTAACTGAGTCTTTGTTCTCCAGGTAGACATTGTGTGTTCAAGGAACCTCAGGATGTAAGTATCGATCTTTTACATCTTCAGCACACTTATGAGTTATTCGTGTGGAACTGAATCAAACGCCTTTTTATAATCCACGTGGGCAGCAAAGAGATTTCTTCGTCCATTGTAAGCTTGATTGCACACAACCGAATCAATTATTAGCTGTTCTTTGCACCCCATGGATCCTTTGGCACGCCTTTTTTGCTGCCACGCAATTATGTTGTTTCGTTCGCAGTGCGCATATATGCGTTTCTCAGAGCCGGATGTGATCAACTTATATAGGGTCGGAAGACCAGTTATTGGTCGGTATCTGCCGGGGTCTGAAGAACAATGCTGGTCCTTTTACAGAAGATACGTGTCTCCTTGTGTGAAAAACAATGACATCTTCTTTCTTCAGCCAAAAGTTTTAGACGCCATCACTCCCGGGTGCTTTCCAATCATGAAGCTCTTTAATAACCTCAGAGACTTCATCTGTGGTAAACGGCTCATGATGCATCTGTTCATAACTCTGACAAGCTCTGTGTTCTTCCTTAACCCAGCTGACGCCAATATTGCAGGAGGCTCCTTCTCCCCCGAACCTCCAAACCTTCAAGTCCAGAATTAACAAGTTGCCTCTTTCCTCCTTGTCGACACCCACGGTACGATAGTATTTAGGCTGTAAGCCCTCGTGGTGTGTTGTTGATATTAAAAAAAAAGGCTGTTGTGACTAGTTGACTGGAACTTTTCAATTTGTTCCTTATTTGGAAAAGTATCGGTCGGTGCATTCCAAGCTGAATTAAGCTGACGGTAGAAAGTTATTTCAGAGCGTTCAAACATTGTATTGTCGCACTTCCTATTGTTGCTCGCTTTATATCTTCTCAACCGTTCTGCATATACAGAAAGCTTCTGTTTTCAGGTATCCAAACATTATTGTGCAGTGTGGTTGACTTGGTCTTGTGCTGAGTGTTGTCTAAATCGGCCTATTATTTCCTCTACTCATTTCTGGAATTTTTTGTCTGTACTCCCCGAATGTATTGCGTCAGTTGTCCAATTTCTTTTCGATGTGTTTCCACTCTACTTATCAACCTTTTTCCCACGGGGGCACTCTTTGACGCGAGTCTCTGTGATTGGACCTTCGATCAGAAATCCTAATGCCTAAAGTTTTAATTGCTGCAGTTGCTGCACAGTAAATCAGTGTATGAATGTGCTCCGATGTGTTGATGTCTATAAGGTGCGATGGCAAAACTATTCTGTTCAAAAGTTCCAATATAATTGCTAGCTTTCTAGATGACCTTAGCCTAGGCAATGGTGGTCTAGTAAGAGGATTTGTTCCTTCATACTCCGCGACTGCACGACTCCTGTCTGTGGACAATTTTTCGATGAGTTCCTCATTTTGTTGCGTACCCACGATGTGTTCTTGCTCAGTATGTACAGATTGCATATTACTACCATCAAACACGATCTCGTTATTTTCCATAACCGCTATGTTAGTAATTTCATATTCAACTTCCTGTCTGATCGTATTCAGTCTCGTTTGTGGAATAAGGTTATTCCTAAGTATGACACTATACTGATGCGCTACTCTCTGTTGAGCCACCTGTATGTGTGGGTACATTCTGAGACATTCGGTGTGAAGTTGTTGCCTATATCCGGTTGCCTGTTGTCCGAGTTGTGTTACTTTGTAGTAAATGCGCATAATGGGTTCATTCTTATCCATAGTCCATTTCATGCGCCGTCTTGTTAATCCCATCTGGGTGAACGCTGAATGATTTTCCTGCGCAGCATCCTCAGTGGGTGGAGCTCTTGGTGTTACTAGGCTCCCCTGCTGTTGACTTTGGACTGTAATTTCTTGCATGACAGGGGCCAGCCTCATCAGCACCCCGCCACCGATGTCCCGCATGCTGTCATGCACAGCGCCGGCTCCAGACGTGCCCAGGCAGCGGCATTTTTCCGTGGCTTTGGTTTTGCTCCATTTCCATGGGTGTGTCACCAATTAACCCTGGTGCCCCAGGTAGAAATGAAGGAAGGGGTAAGGTAATAAGGTTAAGGAAAAAGAGAGTAAATAGGACAGCGGACCACTGGCGTCGCTGGCTGTACCGTCTACGTCGTTGAGTAGCGGTGAGCATAATGCTGGAAGCAGTACACCCACCGGCCAGACAGACCTATGACTCTAGCCAGGAGCCCTTACAGGGTGCTACCGTCCGGGCCAGATGGACCCTGGTTTTTCAACGTGGTTGTTACTCCACCTCCTCCTCCTTTCTCACCCGGGCTTGGGACCGGCGAAGGCGGAGTTATTAATAATAATAATAATAATAATAATAATAATAATAATAATAATAATAATAATAATAATAATAATAATAATAATAATAATAATAATAATAATAATAATAATAATAATAATAATAATAATAATAATAATAATAATAATAATAATCATAATAATAATAATAATACGGGTTCAGGAGGCTGTATTTCAAAGCGATTTGTTGATGGATGATCTTGGCGAGCTGGTTATGTCTGCCTAAGTAAGCTGAGTCTGAGAGAGCAGGACATGCTGCCATGTCGTGTTCAATGGTTTCTCCAACAACTGCGCATTTTCGACATCTATCCACCACTTCTAATTTTAGACAATGCTTCTCGTAGTTTTTAATTTTTATAACCCTATCCTGAATGGCCACCACAAAACCCTCTGTCTCCGGGTAGAGTTGCCCCTCGACCAACCATATAAGCGAAGAGGTTTTATCAACACTGTCCGCCTGCAGGTGCTTGGGGTACCTCCCATGCATAGCCTGGTCGCCCCACTGGACTACACCGTCCTGGTCAGCCGGGGTGTCCAACTCATAGTTGCGCTGACCCAGCCTAAGTGGTGTACAATCCTTATCCTCACACACCACCAACCTCATCAGTTCATCCTGCGCTGTAAGAAAACGTTGCTTAAAACAGAGGTTCTTTATGTGGATTAACCCTCCGCCGCCTTCTTTCCGAGGTGTATACAGTCTTCTAACAGATGAGTTGGTGTGAAGGCACCGAAATTTCGTAAGAAGTCTTCTCGTGAGTCTTAGTATTTATGAGCTTCGTGACTCGCCTCCTACACTTCTCCTGGAACTCTCGCTTTAGCCGGCTCTGGTCCACACGCTGGTTTTGCGGACACCCTAGGTAGCGGTATGTCTCCTCAGGCGGTAGTTGTTCTATATCGCAGAAGGGATGTTGGTCACCTTCAACTGCCCCTCTCTTGACGTTAATTATAGCATATTTGTCGAGTACAAACGACATTTTTATATCATTGCTAAAGATTTTAACAGTATTAAACAGTGAGTGGAGCTTATCTTGTGTATCTGAGTATAATTTAAGATCGTCCATGTATAATAAGTGGGATATTCTTATTCTGTTTTTCATATTTAGTCTATACCCGGCTCCAGTTTTGTTTAGGACAGTCGACATGGGGTTCAGTGCCAAGCAGAACCACACCGGCGACAGAGAGTCCCCCTCAAAAATGCCCCTTCCGATCTGCACTTTTCCACAATTTTTATTGGTCATCCATATGTTTGTTCTCCAAGTACTCATGATATGTTGAAGGACGTTTCTGGTCCTTGGGCATATCTTGTAGATTTCAAGTACCTTGTTTAACCAATCGTGGGGTACAGAATCAAATGCTTTGCTGTAGTCGATGTAGCATACATGTAGATTTCGCTTTCTTCTCTCGGCTTGTTTTAGTACTACAGCGTCTATTGTTAGCTGATGTTTGCAGCCCAAAGATTCTCTAAGACGTCCTTTCTGTTTCTCCCCGAAGATGTTGTTTGTTAGACAGTGTTGATATATCTTTTCATTAATTAGGAAAGCGAAAAGCTTGTAGAGGACTGACAGGCAGGTTATTGGTCTGTAGTTTTTGGGTTCGTTTGCATCTCCTTTTTTGAAGAGCATGAAAGTATTTCCTTCAGTGAGAAATTCGGGAACTTCATCTGGGTTGCTCAGTGCTCGGGTAAAGCAACGTGAAAGACTCTCATGCGCGCCAGTCAAATACTTAAGCCAGAAGCTATGCAGCCTGTCAGGCCCTGGAGCCCTCCAGTTCCGAGTTTTCCTGACGGCGACAGTCACCTCAGCTGGTGTATACGCTCTCACCGACATCTGTGGCAAGTTCACATGCACGTCCTCCACGTCCTTGATCCATGATGCAGACCGATTAAAACCGCCTGATTGTGCCCATGTAGTGCTCCAATATGTGTTGAAGTTGGAGGAATCAATGCTAGATGGAGCTTGTAGGTTCCCATCGGCCTCAATCTTTCTCAGGAACTGCTTCTGATTGTTTCTGAATTCAGCATTCTGCTTCTTCCTTTTTGTAATCTCATTGTATCTTCTAAGCCTAGCTCCTTTGGCTTTCGCTTTTTGTCTAAGTTGATCTTTTAGATCCAAGAGTTGGTCAGTGTGGGAAGTATCTATCTTGGCTTTTCTTGCGATGATCCTAATCTTTCGATACACTTTCTTTGATTGACTGCCATCCAAAAACTCTGATATGATGTCGATTTTATTATTATTATTATTATTTATTTTTTCTTTCTGTTTCAGGCTAATACTGATAGCAGTGGTCCACATAAAGTACTACGAGTACACGTGGGAATGTACGAAAGGGGGTGATTACGTGCGGGCCTATATTATAGGCATGATGACACTTTTGAGTACAGTGATAGTGGTGACGATAGGTATAGTTAACAGGAGTGCCCAAGGCTCAATAACAGACGTGGAGTCGCGTCGGCATGTCTCTCCTTTGCTTCTGGTCAAATTGTTTCTTATTGTGCCCGAAACTATTCTGAATGTGTTCGGTACAATGTGGGCTTTCTGTAGTGATATCGTAGTGTGTCCATACGAAGGACACTTCTCTAGGACTGTTATAGAAGGTGAGTGATTGTATTTAAGTACTTATGTTGCAAATAGTGATCTAGAGACTTTTTCTCCGGCTCCACAAGTGCTTGTGCTTGTTTTATTCTCTGCAACCGGTTTCGCACTTTACGATATCACCAGGCTAGAGACATTGTTTTTCTCCTGCCACATCCCAGACAGCACAGACACATTCTGAGAATATATCAGGAATGTTTCGAAAGAATATTCAAACATCCCCAGAACATTCTCACATAGAACATTCTATGAACATGACAATGGGATAGATTATGTCATACTAATAAGGTTCTTAGATTGTTATTGACAATATTCTTAGGAGCTCCCAGTATGTTCTGAAAATGTCCCACGAACATTCAATGAATCTTCTCAAAATGTTCATACATATACTCATGGGAACATTGCGTTTTTAAAAAAGATATACAGGGTGTTTCGCATAATTACCGACATAGAGCAGTGGCATGTAGGGGAACCTAAAATATGGTGATTTAACGGAATTTACCCCTATACTAAGGTGCATCCTTGAGAAGTTATAGGCCTTCGAATGGGGTTTAAATTTCGAAAAAAAGCTATATCTCAGTAATACTTCAACTTAGAAAAACCAAATTTGGTCCACGTTTTGGGTGTACCAAGAGCATTAATCGTTGGTGAGTAGAGTTCAGTTGAAGCATTGGGGTTGAATAGTGGTGATGCACCCATGAAATGTGACAGAGTTTTATAACCTATTGGCGGATCTAAAAAATTATTATTACATTTTATGCGGAAGTAAATTCTAAAACTTTTTTACTGTTGTTATTTTTCAAAAAACTTTTGCCGTTTTCAAGGAAAACGCGAATAACTAAAGATACATATATTATCAATGTTACTTAAAATCTTTAAAAATTCAATAAATGCCTATGAAATTATCATGTTGAAGAATTTCTATAACTTATCGATAGCAATTTTTTCACTTCTGTTGTTTGAGTTGTTTGTTTTCTAATAGATTATACTTATTCATACTTTTTTCCTGATTGTCAAATTCGACCTATACATAAGTTTATTGGAAAATATTTAAATATTTTCGATGATTTTTAGTAAGATTGATTAAATATATTTATTTACTTATTCGTGTTTTTCTTGAAAACAACAAACTTTTTTTTCTGAATTAAAGTATTACAGAGCTTTGATTTTTTTTCGAAATTTCAAACACCACTTTGAAGGCCTATAACTTCTCAGGGGTGCAACTTACTATAGGGATAAGTTGCGTTTACGTGTACCTTCATGCTCCTGTCCTGTGTCGGTTCTTATGTGAAACACCCTGTATACATTTTTTTAATGATACAGAAATTAAGAAAATGCAAAGATATGAAATATTGGATTTATCTTCAAAATTTACTGATTTTCCACCATTTAACTGGCCTTTTATATATTTTCGTATAAGCAAGCCCAACAGGCCATATATGCTAGAATTTAAACTTCAATCACTCACGCTTGTGTATGTTACCATATTGTTCCAGTGGCTACACACACCTGCAAACTCAAGTTCAGATACTTAATAAGTCAACAATTCGAGTATTGCGTATTTATTCAGATTAAGTATGTACTTATAAGAAATACAAAGAAATGTCTGAAAAAAATATTAATATAAGAATTAAAATTTCCATCACATAAAAAAAAGAAATAAAGATACAGTTCTTAGAGTTGCCAGAAAATTTAATAGCCAAATACAACGTTTCCGAGATGAATAATCGCGGTTACCCCACGGAAGTAACTTGAAATTTGGCTAGCCTATTGATCCTGCAGGCTTTCAGTGTGGCATTAAAGGAATTGCATTACATAATAGTACTTAAACCTTTATATAATACAACTAAATTGGACAGAACATGCCACAAAATCACACTTACTTGCACTTACACAAAACTACAACTGAAAGCCATCGATCAGACATTTTGACGCATCCCTTGTATGGTTGCTTTCTGCTCTGCTCCCGCGGACTTGATTTTGACTTCTAAAACTATTTCCATATCCAGATGCCCGATGTTTGTCACCAACAACTTGGATATTCTGGTTGTAAAGGCATACTTTGGCAAAGTTATTGAGTATCTGATAAATTGCAAGTTTTATTGTACATTCACCTTCCTACCATATGTTCAGGTGCACATTTTCTGCACTTTATAGTGATACTTTTCACAGCATTAACTTCTTCCACGGGAGTAAGAAGCCTGAGATGTTGCTTAGATAAAGCCATAGATTTGCGATATTCTTGCACTTTTATAGTCCATCAGTCCATCCACATTAAACGTTAGTAGTATTGCATGACTTAGGTACTATTGAACCTAACACAATTTTTTAATTATATATTATACAATGTAGGTGTACCTAATTCGTAAGATGATCCAGTCTCAAGCAAAATTGGCAAACCCATCGTCAGTGCCAACTACAGGAGATGCTTTAAAACTTGTTTCTTTACTGGGTGCGTTTTAGTTCTTGATAACCTGACACCATGTTTTAGTTGCTTCTGTACTCTGGATCTATGTTTGCAATTACACACTGTTCTCCGTGTTCACGTCACATTATTATTTTTAATTGATTATGTTAGAATATAACCCTATTCAACATTGAACACAGGCCATTTATGTTGACATTAATTTCCATTTACGTCTGTCGGCCATCTTGCCATTTGTCATCTTCCCTTCTCGGCGGCATGGACATGCGCTCTATGCCTAAAGAAGGGATTGCCTAAATATACAATTTTCGGATGTGTTTAATATAGGCAGGTAACATAATCAAACATGCAAAATAGTTACTATTATAATTCTCACCACTATACCGTAATCATCAACTATATTTTTCATTAAATTTTAAAGTTATATAATATTATACGGACATCTCAAGCACATTCTAAGCGAATATTCGAAATAATAATCTATTTAAATATTATCAGTATATTGATGAAGAATTTTCTTAGGATGTAATTGAATAAATGTACTCAGAATATTCAAGATTGAAGTTTTAAATTCCATAAATATTATTAGAACATTCTGAAACAAATATTCTGCAAAAAGAATGTTCTCACATTGTGAGAACATTATGAGAATATCTTGTGCTATATGGGATGATGCCGTAAAAGGGGATACTGGTTATAGGGAAGAAAATAAGCACTTGTGAAGTTAGGCAAAAGTCTCTATATATCTGCATTTAATATAAAACGGTTTCACCAAGTAAGAGCAAGAACAATTATAGAACTTGTGTTGCGTCAAATACTTCCCTAGTTGTTATAATGTTAGTATAAGTACACGTGTCAGTTTTGTCCTGCACTAAATATGCAGGGTTATGACAAAGTCACGCCGACCTCCTTTCCTTTGTCACCCATTCTTGGAACAAGTCTATGGAACTACACGGTGAATCCCAGATTGTCTCTCTAGACATTTCCAAAGCCTTCGACCAGGTCTGGCACGCAGCGCTGCTTAATAAACGACCGGCCTATGGCCTACCACCAAAACTATGTACCTGGACAGCAAACTTCCTCTCCAACCAGAGCATTTCTGTTGTTGTGGATGGCCATTCCTCTAAACTATATCCAATTAATACAGGAGTCCTTCAAGGTTCAGCTTTAGCCCCTACTTTGTTTCTTCTCCACATCAATGACCTCCTCTCTAGCACATCCAACCCAGTTCACAGTTACGCAGACGACAGCACCCTCCACTCAAATATACAATATTCTAAGCCTGTCTCTTTGGCCCAACTAGATAAGGATCGCAGACACATGGAGGGTTCTGTCTCCGTGGATCTCCAAAAAATATTAGACTGGGGAAGTAGAAATCTTGTACAATTCAACCCAACCAAATCTCAGTCTTGCATTCTTTCTCATAAAAGATACACCAACCTTAGAACAATCACAATGAACAACCAAGTTATTCAAAGTAATGAGTCCTTTTCACTTGTTGTCATTTCTGTGGATCGAAATCTCAATTGGCACCAACATGTCACATCAATTGCAGAAGCGGCTGCTAAGAAATTAGGTTTCCTCTTCCGGGTTCGCAAATACTTTTCACCAGCTAATCTGTATACCTTATATACTTCACAAATAAGGCCAAACCTCGAATACTGCTCCCACATCTGGGGTGCTGCTGCCGCTTCCACACTCGCTATCCTGGACTCCATTCAGAAGAGAGCTATACGTCTAATTGGTGACCCTACCCTTACCCAAAGGCTGCCATCCCTTGCCCACCGATGTGCCGTTGGTGACCTCTCTGTCTTTTATAGATATCTGCACGGGCACTGCTCAGGGGAGCTTTCCTCCATAGTTCCTCCACCTGCTGCCCCCAACAGATCTACCAGGGGAACAAAGCGAATGCACCCTTTTACTGTCCAGGTCACCAGACCTAGAACATCTTGTTATGTCCGCTCTTTTGTCCCGAGAACTTCCAAGTTGTGGAATTCATTGCCGGCACATGTTTTCCTTCTCCTCCGAACCTCCAAACCTTCAAGTCCAGAATTAACAAGTTGCCTCTTTCCTCCTTGTCGACACCCACGGTACGATAGTATTTAGGCTGTAAGCCCTTGTGGTGTGTTGTTGATATAAAAAAACGCACAAAATTCAAAATAAAGGTTTGTGATCATAATACAAACAAGAAAGGCTGAAATGTCTGATTTACTAAATTTTAAAAAATTCGGGATGCAGCAAGTGCGTTATTTTAGTGAATTTTAATAAGAATTGTACACTATTATTATACGGCAAATTACTAAAATTAATACTTTAAACTTACACAGACCTTGAAAATGGATTTAAGAGGTCCTAGTACGCGCACATTTGAAGAATTCTTTAGAAAGTGTTACCATTTTTTTTTTGTTCCCTCAGGCCTCGTCCGCGGCCTTGCCGCCCCGATAGCACCGCAACCCAAGTGTTACCATAGATATCTGTCTATTATCAAAAAAATCTTGTTTTCTAAGTCCTTTTGAGAAAAATGTCCCAAACTCAATGAATGAAGCTAAAAAATTTAATTTTGCTATATCTATAGATAGTGTGTCTCTTTAAAAGAAACTTGTATTACAAATTTCATTAAAGTTACAAAAGCTTTCCAGCTTTTAGAAAAGTAAAGTATCTGCCAAATTATAAACGTAGCAGTTATTTTTTTTTCCTTATCAATCGCTTGAATGATTCCGTTTTAGTCAACCGGATCAAATCGGTTTTTTTCAATATCAACGATAACAAAATGTCTGGTGAAAATTATAATTTCAGACTCAAAGGTGACTACGTTATTCAGGCGTTGTAAACGAAAACAAGATCTTGTTCACAACGTATGAAATCTGTACACTATTCTCAAAATGTCAAAATAGAACATAAAAAAACATACATTCACCGAGCGGAAATCGATCACGCAACCTTCTGAGTAGAAGACAAGCAAATCCATCAAATAAAACAAAACTTTATTAATGTTACGGGGGGTATATACAACATGTACAGATAAATATTTTGATAGGCAGTGCTCTAGCTTAATATATAGCTAAGCACGCTACCACTAAACTATCTAAGGATACGTTAACTAATATTTTGTTTACATGATACTTGACACCAGCTTCATGTCCGGGATATGTGATATGGTATTAAAAGTATACGTAAGAATTAATGACAGAATTAGTAGAATTGTCGTTTGAAGCACATTCAATGACTGTTCGAACTAATATGACGTCTTATGTTTCAGTTTAAAGATATATATATATATATATATATATATATATATATATATATATATATATATATATATATATATATAATCCCCCCGTTAAATAACAATTAGGTACTTGTGAAATTTTTAATTTCATGTCGTCTGTCACTTGCGATATTTGTGGCCGAAATTTCACGATTGTTGGTTCGGTTAGTATGTTTTATGCCTGTTATTCATTACCGTTGATGTATGGTTTATACCTGTTTTATCAATCTACGCATGGCAGTTAACTACTCTGTCTGCCCGGCATTGGACTTTAACCACTAGGTCGTTTCAACGCATGTCTTCCAAAATTTATTTTTAATTTCGAAAAAACTCTAAATATTGTGAACCAAATTACTTAAAATTCGCAAAATAGGTTTATTTGCACCATTTCTAGCCACATGTAAAGTCTCATTCCAGTTAATCTAATACTGACAAAAATATAACGTTTTCAAAAATATTTTTGTATATTTTTGGGGGAACAAAATGTCCGGACAGCTGATATACGAGCTCGTCCGCGGTCTTAATACAATGAAGATATGTGCCAAGTTTCGTTCAAATCAGTTGAGTATTTTTTGAGTTATCGCTCGGATACATATACACACACACACACACAAATATATATATATATATATATATATATATATATATATATATATATATATATATATATATATATATATATATTTAAACATATAACAATTCAAACGCACCTTGGATTTGGGTTCTAGGGGCCCTAATTCGCGGTCATTTCAAAGGCTTTACGAAAGTCTAACCATCGTTGTCTCTCTATTAGTGAATTTTCTTTATGAACATTCACAAAAAAAATTTTTTTAAATAATTATGACTGTCAAATAGGTTTTCATGACGACGCAGTGACATGGTGTCACTATTTTACTTCCACATCGTCAATATGCGTGGAAGTATAAAACATGATTTGGGAACGAATTTTTTTGTCTGTTGGTCTGTATGTCTCTCTGTTTATAGCCACGAGAACTTTAGAACGAAGTGAGATATCGTCTTCAAATTTGGTATTCAGTTAGCACCATGCGAACCAACAGTTCGGATTGTTTTTGGGTAAAATCACTCAGGGGATAGAGTATAAATGGTGGGTAATTTAGTAAAAATTGACATTTTTTCTTAAAAACTCGAGCAATATAACGATTTAGGGCTTGTTTATTAGAAAACTTTCAACTTAATACAACATCTGGTATTCTATGCTGAAATTAAGTTAGGGGTTGAATCTGTGGGGGTGGAATATTTCAGTGACAGAAATTTTGATTTTTTTTTTGGTAAAACGACGTGAAAGGTCTAGCAACATATAGAAAACTTGACTTTGTAACGACAATTTTTTTGTCTGTCTGTCGGCCTGTACGTCTGTCTGTTAGTAGGCCCAATAACTTTCGAACGAATTGAGGTATCATCTTTAAATTTAGTATCCGGTTAGCACCCGACAAAGGAACGCTTCAAGTTGTTTTTGGGTAAGATCGCTTCAGGGAGTAGGGGCTAAATGAGGGATGATTTGGTGAAAATTGAAATGTTTCTTTAAAACTCAAGTGGTAAAACGTTCCATACGTTTGTGGGTACAGGAATATGAATAGTTTCTTTATGGTCATGTCATGTCATGAACCCTAAATTTATTTCATTATAATGTCTTTCTGAGGAGAGTAGACAACCACAGCTATGTGGAAGTTATGATTCAGTTTGCAGCACTAGTTTTAATGGAAACGTATGCATTTGTTCACGTCATTGAAATCAGTGTCTGTCATGGATTACGACAATGAGTTCTGTTTGGAAAAAAATGTTTGAAAGCTTATTGGTCGCATCGACTAATTAGGTCATTAGCAGAGGGGTACAGTACCGAAATTTGTAACAACGCGTAATGGATGACGATAGTTTCTTTTCTCCACTCATCCAAGTTGTGACCGCGCTGAACGTTGCTTCCCTGTCAGGGAAAAATTATGCTAGTTCGTGCCCACTTGAAGAAATTTTTTCAAAGTCGGGATCTCGCCAATGGCCAACTTTTTCTACGAAAAATAACTAAGGGGAAAATATCATTCTTAGGCGTGTTCCTTAGAAGTTAGCATTTTGAAACGAGAATAAAGCACTTGGAGCTAATAAATGATGTATATTTAAAAGGGAAGCAAACAAATAAGATCTGAATATTATTCAGTAAATGGTAATTTTCAGGCTTTTGATAATAAAACACATATTTTAACATATATATATATATATATATATATATATATATATATATATATATATATATATATATATATATATATATATATATATATATATATATATATATATATATATTTATCACATCTAGAACGTATCACTGCGTTTGCGCAATATGTTTGGTGAATTCTGGTGATTTGGAACCAAATTTAGTGAAATCTGTTGATTTTTTAAGCTACAATCTGGTGAAAATTTAAATGTTTGGTTGGCAACACTGACCATTTTTTAAATATTTTAACAACACACCAGGCTTACAACCTAAATACTATCGTACCGTGGGTGTCGACAAGGAGAAAAGAGGCAACTTGTTAATTCTGGACTTGAAGGTTTGGAGGTTCGGAGGAGAAGGAAAAACATGTGCCGGCAAGGAATTCCACAACTTGGAAGCCTTCAGGACAAAAGAAGCGGGCATAACAAGATGTTCTATGTCTGGTGACCTGAACAGTAAAAGGGTGCATTCGCTCTGTTCCTCTGATAGATCTGTTGGGGGCAGCAGGTGAAGGAACTATGGAAGAAAGCTCCTCAGCAGCGCCCGTGCAGATATATATATATATATATATATATATATATATATATATATATATATATATATATATATATATATATATTGAGAGAGAGAGAAAGAGAAAGAGAGAGAGAGAGAGAGAGAGAGAGAGAGAGAGAGAGAGAGAGAGAGGTGTCACCAACGGCACGTCGGTGGGCAACGGATGGCAGCCTTTGGGTGAGGGTAGGGTCACCGATGAGACGTATAGCTCTCTGAATGGAGTCCAGGATAGGGAGTGTAGAAGCGGCAGCGGCATCTCAGATGCGGGAGCAGTATTCGAAGTTTGGCCTTATTTGTGAAGTATATAAGGTGTAGAGATTACCTGGTGAAAAGTATTTGCGAGTTTGGAAGAGCAAACCTATTTCTTAGCAGCCGCTTTTACAATTGATGTGACATGTTGGTGCCAGTTGATATTTCAATCCACAGAAATGCCAACAAGTGAAAAGGACTCATTACTTTGAATAACTTGGTTGTTCATTGTGATGGGTCTAGGGCTGGTGTATTTCTTATGAGATAGAAAGCAAGACTGAGATTTGGTGGTGGAGTTGAATTGTACAAGATTTCTACTTCCCCAGTCCAATATTTTTTGGAGATCCACGGAGACAGAACCCTCCACGAGTCTGCGATCTTCATCTAATTGGGCTAAAGAGACAGGCTTAGAATATTGTATATTTGCGTGGAGGCTGCTGTCGTCCGCGTAATTGTGAACTGGGTTGGATGTGCTAGGGAGGAGGTCATTGATTTGGAGAAGAAACAAAGTAGGGGCTAAAGCTAAATCTTGAGGGACTCCTGTATTAATTGGATACAGTTTAGAGGAATGACAATCCACGACAACAGAAATGCTTTGGTTGGAGAGGAAATTTGCTGTCCAGGTACAGAGTTTTGGTGGTAGGCCAAATGCCGGAAGTTTATTAAGCAGCGCTGCGTGCCAGACCTGGTCGAATGCTTTGGATATGTCTAGAGCGACAATTTGATTCACCGTCTGGTTTCATAGACTTGTTCCAAGATTGGGTAACAAACGAAAGGAGGTCGGCAGTTGATCTGCGCTGGCAGAATCTGTACTGCCTGTCGTGGATTAGACTGTTTTTTTCAAGGAATTTTAGTAATTCGGTGTTTATATACTTTTCCATCACTTTAGAGGCGACTGAAAGGAGAGAAATAGGCCCGTAGTTGCTAGGAAGCGCTTTGGATCCTTTCTTGGAGACGGGTTGTACTCGAGCAGTTTTCCAGTTACTAGGGAATATGCCTCTATTGTAAGATGTCTGAAACAGATGAATCAGGACAGGAGCAAGTTCTGGTGCGCATTTTTGTAGAACCATTTCTGGGATCTCGTGAAGGCCAGAGGTTTTCCTGGTATTAAGAGAAGAGAGCATTTTTGTACTTTTATAGCTTTGAAAATGAAATCCGTCAAACGAGTTTTTTGCCTCAGAAAGAATGCGGACATAGCGGTTTCTTGCGTCTTTAAATGCTTGACTGTTTTCTTGACTGGGAATGTGTAGAAGCGGTTTGTGAGCGTTGACCTTTTTAAGTCTGGCATTGTCATAGGATTTAGAGAACCAGGTCAGATCAGGTCAGGTCAGGTCAGAGGGATCAGGATGAGAGAAGCAGACAGACGCTCATGGAAATGAGGAAATGTAATCCCGCATTTCGTCCAAGTTCGCGAAGTTGTAGTGCCAAACGATACGTGGGTGTGATGACTGTGTGACCTCGGATTGCATTGCGCAGGAAGTAGTGACCGTGCCGTGGTTTGAGCGAACAAGGGGGCGGTGACTGGTATCTTATAGCATTCAGGTTTTGTAGTAAGAAGGAGATCCAAGGGATTTGAGCTGTGTGTTGGGATGCGAGGAAATTAACTAGGTTGCTGAACCATATTGGCTAAAGAATTGCTGACTGCAAATCCCTCCGCTGTTCTCCCTTGTGGATCGGTTTTTGAAGATCCTAGCTATTCCTTATTATGTACATTAAAGTCACCAAGAATAGTGACCTCGGAGGAAGGATATTCAGAAATCAGATGGTCGTTTTTTTCAGAAATACGTGTTCAGTAAATTGTATTCATTTAAATGATGTTTTAAATTGACAGATTTCAGTTTGCTAGTTCTTTTACAAAACAGCGGTTTCGTTTCACTCTTCTTGACTACTTACGTCCACTTATTTACAGACTCCTATTCCACATGTGTTAGAATAATTCTTTTATAATATGTGTACTTATTTGCAGGTTAGTGACGCGATTAGTATTATGAGAATAATTATAACCTTTTTTTTTCTTTCCACTGAACTTCACTTCATCACAACAACTATATATTTTACGTACGTGGCTATATAAAAAGTATATGCTAGCTCATTGTAAACATATATTATCTAGTTTGTAAACGTCATTGAGACAAGTATCAAGTTCTTTGTTAATTATATATCAATTTCACACGAGCCAAATATATTCCGCAGTCAAATAGTTTTAATTATATACAATTCTAAGGATTTACGTTTGAGAAAAATAAGAGTAAAGCTATTTAAAATTTAAAAAAGTGCTATCTAAAATCGCTTAAGCTAATTGATTATGCACCAATTTTATTAGTCAGTCTAATGTATATACAGCTGTTTTATTAAAAGTGGACAGACTATAAAGGTAAATACCTAGTGTCAAAATAAAATAAAAGATGCTGGTTGCTTTCGACGTGGCCAAATGCTCAATATCTATTTGACCTTTTCGATCATGTCTCACCTGAGAACCAGCTCTCCCCGAATGATGTCTATATCCTCTTAGGGGAGGAAAGTTGCATACAATTTATTCCACATCTATTTCAATTTTTTTATACCCTAATGTTATAGCAAAGATCAATGATCATGATAAATAAGAAATGTTTGATTTAAAAGCTTTTATGGGTGTTTGAAAATCCTTGCTATTAGCGAATTTTCATCAAGAAAAATTCGCTAATTGAGAGGTCACGAAAAGCTTTCGGAAAAATGTCTTCAGATGAGCGCAAATTTGGGTCCCTAGAATCCAACATTTTTATGTTTGTTTATATATATATATATATATATATATATATATATATATATATATATATATATATATATATATATATATATATATATATATATGTATGTATGTATGTATGTATGTATGTATGTATGTATGAATCCGAGCGATAACTCAAAAAATACTAAACTGATTTCAATCAAAAAGAGCGTCGATGGTTCAGGGGTAAGAACGTGTGCCTCTGAACCGAACGGTACTGGGTTCGATCCCAGGGTTCTCCTTTCGTTTTTCAGTACAAACTGTAACATTAACATTAACCGAGGTTCTCAAATTGTATTTGAGCAAGTTGAATGCCTGCACGTTCCGCCCTGGGGGCGTAAAGCCGTCGGTTCCGTGTCCATGCGATGTTGGGCACGTTAAATATCCCTACCCTCCTTGCAGAAAGGCAGAGGTTCGGAAAAATTTCCAGGATGGTAAGGTGAAACTTCTCCCTGGCGTCGGTGATTGGCCATAGTCGCGGAAATAGGCCGACGTTAAAGAAACAAAACACACACACACATATTTCAATCAAACTTGGCAAAAATCTTGATGGGGCAAAAACCGAGGTCGAGTTCGTTAATCAGCCTTTATGCTCAAGTTTTTCCAATGGAAAATGGGGAAAACTTTTAGAAAACGCTATATTTTTCTGAGTATCAGAGTAACTGGAATGCAAATAAACCTATGTTGTAAATTTTAAGTAATTTGGTACACAATATTCAGAGTTTTTTTCTAATTAAAACAAAATCCCAAACCATGCGTTGAGACGACTTAGTGGTTAAAGTACAATGCCTGACAGACAGAGTAGTTAACTGCCACGCGTAGATTGATTCATACAACAGGTATACATCAACGGTAACCAAACTAAATATATACCAGGCATAAAACATACTACCCAAACCAATAATCGTGAAATCTCGGCCGCAATTATGAAAATGACAGACGACATTAAATTAAAATTTTGCCAATTGATTGTTATTTAACTGGGGGATTCAATCAGTTATTAAAAGACACTATATTTGTAGCTTTATGAACGGTCGCAAATGCAGTTTTAGCACAGCACAGATATATTATGCTGTCCTAAATAAGTTTCTTTTACCTTTAAACTTAAACATAAGACGTCATATAACACCGAGCAGTTGTGGAATGTGTTTCAATGGTAATTCTGCTAATTCTGTAATTAATTACGTATACTTCGAATGTAATATCCGGGGCATGAAGCCGATCTAAAGTATCACGCAAATAAAACATTGGTTGAAGTATACTTAGATGGCGCCCGGGATATCGCCCTTGCCTCCTAAGCAGAAGGTTATGCGATCAAATACAGCTTGATGAATGTATGTTTATTTATGTTTTATTTTGACATTTGGAGAAACAATAGTGCACAGATTTCATACGTTTTGAACAAGCTCTCATTTTTGTTTAAAACACCTAAATAAGTTTGTCACCTCTGAGTCTGAAATTATAATTTTGTTATTGTTGATATTGAAAAAACCGGTTTGATTAGGTTGACTGAAACAAAATCATACTGACGATTAATAAGGAAAAATAACTGCTTCGTTTATAATTTGGCAGATACTTTACTTTTCTAAATATGAATTAAGTTTCCTTCTGGAAATCTTTTGTATAACTTTAAAATGAAATTTGTAATACCAGTTTCTTTTAAAGAAACTTACACTATCTACATATATAACAATATTTAATTCTTTAGCTTCATAGAAAATTAAGGTTAAGCATTTTTCTCAAAAGGAGTTAGATCGCAATTTTTTTTGATAATAGAAATATATCGATGGTAACACTTTTGAAAGAATTCTTTAAATGTGCGCGCACTAGGACATCTAAAATCGATCTTCTAGGTCTGTGCAAGTTTAAAGTATTAACTTTACTAATATGCCATATAATAATAGTGTACAATTCTTATGAAAATTCGCAACTATAACGCACTTGCTGCGTCCAGAAATTTTTAAAATTTTGTCACGTGACCATAAACGCTCCGGCTATTTTTGTGACGTCAGATGATACAACTAGTCACGCAGAAGCAAGGTTAGATGTGCACGTTAGAAAAATGTAAAATAAGCAGTTTTACATACGCACAAAATCGCAAAAGTCAGAATCTGATTATGGCATCTCAGGGAAATCCTCAGGTTTTTTTCTTTTTATGTATGTTCACCGATATTTGCGTCAATTGTACTTCTGAGGTGGTCCCATTTTCATCAAGTTAGAATTTGATGATGGTATCTCAGGGAAAGCCTCAGGTTTTTTCTTTTTATGTATGTTCAGCGATATTTGCGTCAATTGTACTCCTGAGGTGGTCCCTCACCAAGTTAGAATCTGATGATGTGATCTCAGGGAAATCGAGGAAAATCCTCAGTTATTTTCTTTTTTATATATGTTCACCGATATTTGCGTCAATTATACTCTTGACGTGGTCTCATCTTCACCAAGTCAGAATCTGATGATGGCATCTCAGGGAAATCTTCAGTTCTTTTTGTTTTATGTATGTTCACCGATATTTGCGTTGATTGTACTCCTGAGGTGGTCCCATTTTCACCAAGTCAGAATCTTATTATGGCATCTCAGGGAAATCCTCAGATTTTTTTCTTTTTATCTATGTTCACCGATATTTGCGTCAATTGTACTCCTGAGGTGGTCCCATTTTCACCAAGTTAGAATCTGATGATGGTATCTCAGGGAAAGCCTCAGGTTTTTTATTTGTATGTATGTTCACCGTTATTAGCGTCAATTATACTCCTGAGGTGGTCCCATTTTCACCAAGTCAGAATCTGATGATGGAATCTCGGGGAAATCCTCAAGAATTATTTCTTTATGTATGTTTACCGATATTTTCGTCAATTGTGGACCAATTTTAAAACTTTTTGTTTTGTTTAAAAGAGAGTACTTCTGAGGTGGTCTTATTTTCACCAAGTCAGGATCTGATGATGGGATCTCAGGGAAATGGAGGGAAATCCTCAAGAATTATTTTTTATGCGTGTTACCGATATTTTCGTCAATTGTGAACCCATTAAAAAATATATTTTGTTTTTGTTTGAAGGGGTGTATTCCTGAGGTGGTGCCATTTTCACCAGGTCAGGATCTAATGATGGGATCTCAGGGAAATCGTGGGAAATCCTCAAACAAATTTTTTTTCTATGTATGTTCATGAATATTTTCGTCAATTGTGGACCAATCAAAAAAATCTGTGTTTGTTTGACAGGGTATACTTCTGAGGTGGTACCATTTTCACGAGGTCATGATCGGATGATGGAATCTTAAGGAAATCGAAGGAAATCCCAAATTTTTTTTATGTATGTTCACCGATATTTTCGTCAGTTTTTTTTTTTTTTGAAAGGATATACCTACTCTTGAGGTGGTCCTATTTTCACAAAGTCAAGATCTGATGATGGCATCTCAGGGAAATCGAGGGAAATCTTCTTATAATCTATGTAACTTAAAGTTCTACTGTAATACGCCACTTTGATTATATTATAGCAGTTTTCTAATACCGGACTCACTACATGCGTATATTTATACTAAAAATGGAAAAATAAACAATCTTAAAAAAACTTAAACCCACTTCAAAATAAGCATTGAAAAGCTAAATATAACTGGATTGCAGGCTTAATTCAAAAGACAAAAATTAATTTAAATGAATTATTATTATATGCGCTACCTACTTATCTTTTTGAAGTCGGTGTCAAGCCCCAAATACAGTAATCCTTGGCGATATAAAACAGCTTCATTAATAGGGGATTATAACTCTAATTAAATACGGACATATGTTGTTAATTATCAAAGACCAACCCACGCTCACACATTCCGCCTCGTGCTCGGAGAAACTTGTGATGTGGCGATAGTGGACCTAACCTATCTACCTACTACCTAATTAGCTTGGCACCGACTTCAAACAGAGAAGTAGGTAGCACATATAATAATATTTCACTTCAATTAATTTTTGTGTGTTGAATTAAACCTGTAATCCAGTTATTCTTTATCATATGCAACTGAAGTCAATATAATTTCGACTAAACACTCACGACCTTATGAATACTGGACGCAAGGAAAAGGCGTATCTAACGTAACTTTAATAAACTGTTAACGTTTTCTTCTTGGCTTTCATAAATATTGACTCTAGCCATTTTCTTCCGTTTTCTCCACATGTGTATTGATCTCAGACATGTCACGTTTGTGGGAAACGTTTTTGTTAGAACTACAATAATATAATTATACTGTCTTTCGTATTCATTATTAGCACGAAAGTTATTTTAATAGGCAATGTATGACTACTAATATATTTTTAATGTTATTTAGAACTGAAACAGTTAATTGCATGACACTAATTCATCTGTAAATTGTTCTTGTTAAAGTTAAATGTACCACTTCGGTTGTGATCTTCTACCTCGTAATTTTACTGATGTTAATGTGAAAATAATTTTTACCATTTACGTCTGCACAAGTATTTATTAGTATTTACGTGCGTACAAGAAAACTTTACAATTATCAGTAATAATAGCAATAACGAGAATAATGATGAGAAATTACTAACACGAAGTCGTTCTATAATATAGTCACACGACAAAATAAGAAAAAGAAATCATTTTTCTGTGAAAACTGGGTGTCTACAGCTTTTATTACCTCTTCGTTCGAAGAAAAAGACCAACGTTTTTCAACTGAGGAGATAATATGTGGGGCTAAATAATTAAATCCCTAAATTATGAATTGTTTGTGAGTAGGAGCGTTGTCTTGCAAAAAGAGCATACCTTTGGCCAGTTTTCCGCGGCGTTTTCCCACAATTTTCTCTCACAATTTAGTTATCTGCTCACTCTATTATGTTTTCATGAAGTTTAAGTAGGAGCGTTGTCTTGCAAAAAGAGCATACCTTTGGCCAGTTTTCCGCGGCGTTTTCCCACAATTTTCTCTCACAATTTAGTTATCTGCTCACTCTATTATGTTTTCATGAAGTTTAAGTAGGAGCGTTGTCTTGCAAAAAGAGCATACCTTTGGCCAGTTTTCCGCGGCGTTTTCCCACAATTTTCTCTCACAATTTAGTTATCTGCTCACTCTATTATGTTATCATGAAGTTTTTTACCTTTGTGAATCGTGGAGAACCAAAATGCTTCCGCTCTTTCTATTGCCTTTTACTCTCTGGATCATAGTAATGGAACCATGTTTCGTCTGTAGTGCCAAGGCGATCCAAAAAGTTTTAGGATTTTTGGGTGGCACTTTTCCTTCGACATTGTTGAAAGAACGCGATAACCCTTCAAAAATAAATACCTGATTACTGAACGAAATTCTTCGGTATCAAAATTTAGCTTTCTCAGACATGCCGTTTTAAAAAATTCACAGTTTTTTCCCTTTAACTTTTAGATGTCAACCTTTTCCAGCCTATTTAAAAATGTTTATAATTGTTACTATACCAACTACAAGAGTAATCCCAAGAGTGTGGTCTCAAAGCTCTAGAGCAGCAGGGAAACTATTCGCGCGTCTGTTGGCCACATTGCGTATCTGTTGCTGCCCCAACTACGAAACAATTGATCGCTCAGCCCGCTGGGACGCTTCGTCTTGGCTTGGTAGTCGTTTGGAATAGAGCGTCTGCTTGCCGCTACCGCCAGGAGCGTAGTTTTCACAGTTCTTTGGTTTATAAACGCAAAAAGCATTATTCAAACTCTTGAAATTCATCGCCAATAACGGAAGTGTATGAAGTGTCACGCATAGATATCAACAACGTCCGCAAGTAGTGTAGAAAGTTTACAGCTGGCCACACTGAAATTCACGACAAAGAAAGAATTGGGAGACAGTCAATTTTCGACGAGACAGCCGCCAAGATTGAACAATGTCTGCGTCAAGATCGGAGGATTACTGTCGCCAGCCTCTACATTTTGCTTCCTGAGGTTTCTCGAAACACCATTCATATGACTTTGACTAAAAAGTTGGAATATCGGAAGGTGTGAGTAAGATGCGACTACTCACAGAAGACCAACAACGGTAAGGGATTGACTCTTCCCACGAATTTTTTCGGCGCTATGCAGCGAAAAGGAATCGTTTTTTTTTTGGGTTCAATTGTTACAAGTGACGAGACCTGGGCGTTCAACTTCAAACCCGAGATCAAAAATTAATCGCGTAAGTGGCAACATTCTTCTTCGACCAAGCCGCAAAAATTAAAACATAGACAGTCAGCCGGAGGAGTCGCGGAGACTGTGTTGGATCACGGAGAGCTATTGTTGGTCAAGGTTATGGCTCATTGGACCATAATAAACGGCACTCAAAAACACAGACGGGCAATTCGGAACCGAAGAAAGGAATCTTGAGCAAGGGCGTAAACCTTCTTCACAATAAAGCTCGCCACTACGTCGCCCGTAAAGTAGTCGCTCTTCTGCAGCAGTTTGGATGGCTACCCCTAGTTTTCCAATTTGAAAAAACGTTTGGTCAGAAGACGCTTCGGCGACAATGACGAGGTGTAAGGTGAAAGGTCCGAATCGAGTTCGTATCACGTGGGCATGCATTCGTTGGCGTCTACAATATTGCAGCTACCGAAATGTCGTTTATGCAGAAAAATCAAGGGAGGTACAAGTTTTAAAACGACATATAAGGTATTGAAAATAAACGTTTCTTTCTATTTCTAAAAAAAAAAGTCAAAATGGGAGACCTTACTTCCGTTAACACCCTCGCACAATATTTCTAGAGCTAATATTATTTACATGTTATATGGCAAACGCCAATTTTCAAATGGATTAACAAGTAGCCCGTAAATTAATTAATTTGTAAAAACGTATTTATAACTATAAACCACAATTTGTAAAAAATGCCAAAGATTAAGTTTTTCGTTTTGTTTTCAGCTTTAGTAGTATTTAACTGGGCGCTGTTTGGTCTGGCGATGTTCGGACTGGCAATGGTGTTCGATCCTTTGGGTTCCCGAAGATACCAGGATGTTCAGGAGACACCCAGTGCTGGAGAGTCGTTTAGGCATCGTAAGGTGACTAGTCTGTGGCAGCGTAGATTCAGGTGGGCGTTCTGCTGGGTCAGATCGGATGAACACGGTACCGAGGCATTCCAACAAGTTGCAGCCTTGCTCAGCGCTCTTTTTAGGAGCACGGACTTAGTACCAAGCGATATATTGGCTGGGTGTGTGCTGCTTAGGGTCAAACAGAAAAGGGAGACTAGGGAGATGAGGAGGATACAAATGCTGTCAGATGATGAACCAATTTATACAACTGGTAAGTGTAGAATAGATAATTTTTGTCGATTTAAATAATATCCTTGCTCATATCGGCAAAGTCAGTTAAATATTTGGAAATCTAATGATTTAGATTTAAGGTGGCATGCTCACTTAAGTAGTATTGTTTGTAAACTTCTATACAGGGTGACGCATTGAAAACGAAACAGACCGATTTGTGTCCAGATAATTTTTTTAAGGAACGCTGAAACACGTCAATTTTAATATTGAGGGGGTCATGTTTTCACATAAAACTCAACTTTGTCACATCAAACCCTTAAGGGTGGTGATAACAAATATTTTAAATAGGGAACATGGGTCGAGTGTTACATCATTTGAAAGCTCTTTCTTTTCTGAATTCAGCACACTAATATTTTTGGAAGTTTTATCAACTCGTTTAAAAATTATTCACAGTTGGAGTTGCAAAACGTATTTCATTCATTATGATAAGAAATGCACTAATCAGTCTATTTTTTGTTAAAAAAAAAACAAACTAAAAAACAAAACCAAACCTTCAAAAATGTTTATTCAGTTAAGTAAGTGTTCAAATTGTTGACCACCAGCTTCCATACAAAAGTACAAATTTTGTTCAAAACGAGCTCTGACATTCTGGAGCATTTGTGGAGTTATTAGACGGCATTCTTTAACAATGCGTCGTCGTAATTTTTCCAGAGACTCCGGTTCTGTTGCGTAAATTCTACTCTTTAAATGGCCCCATAGTAAGAAGTCTAAAGGAGTTAAATCCGGTGATCTAGGGGGCCACTCAATACCACCTCTACGCCCAATCCATTGTACTGGAAACTCTCTGTTCAAAAACTCCCTAACACGTTGTGAAAAATGCGGAGGAGCTTTATCTTGTTGAAACACTAATTGATTTTCTTGATAGCGATAATCATTTTCAACAATGTCAATTAGTAGAGGGTAAACGATATCTTCTAGTAACTCCAAATACGTTTTGCCACTCAAATTGCCATCACGAAAAATTGGTCCGGTTAAACAGTCTCCAAACATGCCAGTCCAGACAGTTAATTTCTGTGGAGTTTGAGTGTGGACTTCGTGAAAATTTCTTGGATTATTATCTGCCTAATAACGACAATTATTACGATTGACTGTAGAGTTTAATAAAAACGTACACTCGTCTGAAAAACAGATATTGAACAGAAAGTTCCCGTTATCAGCTATTCGTGCGGGCATAACTTCACAACTCCAGCCGCCTATCAAAATCATCTTCATTCTGTTGTTGTACAAGATGAATTTTATACGGGTGAAATTTATGATGCTTCAATATTCGCTGAATAGTTCTTCTTTTGATGTTTGAAACAGTGGCCAATTTTCTCATGCTCAAAGTTGGGTCTGCAGTAATTTATCCTAAAACTTCAATCTCAGTAGTCTCATTTCTAACCGTTTTTTGTTGGATACTGAACCACTTTGTCGAAACCTTGCAACTAACTCCAAAATGTATTTTCTGTTAAGATGTCTGTTCGGATGTCGTTCATTAAACAAATTTGCGGTACGTTTGGCACAGTCGGCGTTTTTGAAAAAAAGAGTAATTATTGCAACTCTTTTTTCTACAGAATACACCATTGTGAAATTAATTTTCGGTAGTACTATCGAGTATCAAACCGACCGATAAACTGAAATAATAAACCGCATTTCTCTCATTCCGATAAGAAATGTTCTGATAGTCAATTTTTTGTTTAAAAACCAACAAAACATTGACTATCAGCATATTTCTTATCGGAATGATTGAAATGCGTTTTTGCATCTTCAACTGTGAATAATTTTTAAACGAGTTGATAAAACTTCCAAAAAATTTGTGTGGTGAATTCAGAAAATAAAGAAATTTCAAATGATGTAACACTCGACCCATGTTTCCTATTTAAAATATAAGGGTTGTTATCACCACCCTTAAGGGGTTTATTAGACAAAGTTGAGTTTTATGTCAAAACATGTCCCCCTCAATATTAAAATTGACGTGTTTCAGCGTTTCTTAAAAAAAAATTATCTGGACGCAAATCGGTCTGTTTCGTTTTCAATGCGGCAGCCTATATTTGCCATACAAACTGATTAAATTAAGAGAAATGTTTAATTTTGATCACTTGAAATTGGCAGAACCTGTGACTCACTACAGTGTGGTTAGGTAGGGCGGATGATAAAGGCTCACTCACAACCATCAGAAATAAATCAGAAACGTTTTATAAAAATAATAATTAATATGCCAAACACTTAGATTATATTAGATGTGAGTGGATTATTTCAGTTACTCGACCTCGCATCTATTGGGGCTCACGTCTAATCGTTTATATCTCACCCGTCAGATCCAGTTCCCTGCAGGAGTCGATATTTTTGAGGATGAAGTTTGGTTTAGCGGGACCTTTTAGGGTATTTTTCGCCCGCTGTTGAGGTATACGGACAGCTGAGCGAAGTCGCTTGCCCGTTTCGAAACTAACTCCGAGTTCATCTAGGCCCGACATCCGCCAGTGTTTTTTTAATTATTTTTTTAAATTTTTTAAATTTTATTTCAACAACACACCACGAGGGCTTACAGCATAAATACTATCGTACCGTGGGTGTTGACAAGGAGGAAAGAGGCAACTTGTTAATTCTGGACTTGAATGTTTGGAGGTTCGGAGGAGAAGGAAAAACATGTGCCGACAAGGAATTCTACAACTTGGAAGTCCTCGGGCCAAAAGAGCGGGCATAACAAGATGTTCTATGTCTGGTGACCTGGACAGCAAAGGGTGCATTCCCTCTGTTCCCCTGGTAGATCTGTTGGGGGCAGCAGGTGGAGGAACTATGGAAGAAAGCTCATCTGAGCAGTGCCCGTGCATATATCTATAAAAGAGAGAGAGAGAGAGAGAGAGAGAGAGAGAGAGAGAGAGGTCACCAACGGCACGTCGGTGGGCAAGGGATGGCAGCCTTTGGGTGAGGGTAGGGTCGCCGATGAGACGTATAGCTCTCTTCTGAATGGAGTCCAGGATACCGAGTGTAAAAGCGACAGCAGCACCCCAGATGTGGGAGCGGTATTCGAGGTTTGGTTTTATTTGTAGTATATAAGGTATAGAGATTAGCTGGTGAAAAGTATTTGCGAGCCGGGAAGAGGAAACTTAATTTCTTAGCAGCCGCTTCTGCAATTGATGTGACATGTTGGTGCCAATTGAGATTTCGATCCATAGAAATTCCAACAAGTGAAAAGGACTCATTACTTTGAATAACTTGGTTGTTCATTGTGATGGGTTTAATGCTGGTGTATCTCTTATGAGAAAGAAAGCAAGACTGTGATTTGGTGGGGTTGAATTATACAAGATTTCTACTTCCCCAGTCAAATATTTTTTGAAGATCCACGGAGACAGAACCCTCCATGAGTCTGCGATCCTCATCTAATTGGACTAAAGAGACAGGCTTAGAATATTGTATATTAGTGGAGGGTGCTGTCGTCCGCGTAACTGTCAACTGGGTTGGATGTGCTAGAGAGGAGGTCATTGATGTGGAGAAGAAACAAAGTAGGGGCTAAAGCTGAACCTTGAGGAACTCCTGCATTAATTGGAAACAGTTTAGAGGAATGGCCATTCACGGCAACAGTAATGCTCCGGTTGGAGAGGAAATTTGCTGTCCAGGTACAGAGTTTTGGTGGTAGGCCATAGGCCGGAAGTTTATTAAGCAGCACTGCGTGCCAGACCTGATCGAATGCTTTGGATATGTCTAGAGCGTGTACTTCCAAAAATGGGTGACAAAAGAAAGGAAGTCGGCAGTTGATTTGCGCTGACGGACTCCATACTGCCGGTCGTGGATTATACTGTGTTTTTCAAGAAATTTTAGTAATTCGATATTTATATACTTTTCCATCACTTTAGAGACGACTGAAAAAAGAGAAATAGGCCTGCAGTTGCTAGGAAGCGCTTTGGATCATTTCTTGGGGACGGGTTGTATTCGAGCAGTTTTCCAGTTACTAGGAAATATGCCTCTATTGTAGGATGTCTGAACCAGACGAGTCAAGACAGGAGCAAGTTCTGGTGCGCATTTCTTGAGAACAATTGCTGGGATCTCGCCAAGGCCAGAGGCTTTCCTGGTATTAAGAGAAGAGAGCATCTTTCGTATCTTTTTAGATTTGAAAATGATACCCGCCATTTTATGCGCGACATTGGGGACTGTTGGTGGTTGAACATTTGGAGGTGGGTTGAGTGTAGAATTGCCAGCGAACAACGAGGCAAAAAGGTCAGCCTTGCCCAGGGCGGTAGAAACAATTTCATCCCCTGAGACAACACGTGGGAACGTGCTCTTGCAGAAATTATTTCCAATAGATTTAGCAAGAGTCCAAAAGGGTTTGCTGCCGCTGGAGCTTAAGAGAACTTTGTTTTTGTGGTTATTAAACGAGTATTTTGCCTTAGAAAGAATGCGGACATAGCGGTTTCTTGCGTCGTTAAAGGCTTGACGGTGTTCTTGACTGGGATTGTGTAGAAGCGTTTTGTGAGCTTTGACCTTTTCAAGTCTGGCCTTGTCACAGGATTTAGAGAACCAGGGCTTCTGAGTGGCTGCAGAGGTTTTCTGTGTACGTGGAATAAATAATTCCATGCCAGCTTGGATAATTTCGGTGACGTTTTGTGAGATATCAGAGAGGTCAGGATGAGAGAAGCAGAGAAACGCCCATGGAAATGAGGAAAAGTAATCTCGCATTTCGTCCCAGTTAGCGGAGTTGTAGTGCCAAACGATACGTGGGTGTGATGACTGTGTGACCTCGGGTTACATTGCGCAGGAAGCAGTGACCATGCCGTGGTCTGAGCGACCCAGGGGGGCGGTGACTGATATCTTACAGCAGTCAGGATTTGTAGTAAGAAGGAGATCCAAGAGATTTGAGCTGTGTGTTGGGATGCGAGGAAAGTAATTAGGTTGCTGAACCATATTGGCTAAAGACTTACTGACTGCAAAGGCCTCCGCTGCTCTTCCTTGTGGATCGGTTTTTGAAGATCGTAGAGAATCATTATTATGGACATTGAAGTCACCAAGAATAGTGACCTCGGAGGACGGATATTCAGAAATCAGATGGTCGGTTTTTTCAGTAAGGTAGTCAAAGATTTTTTAACTCGAGACGGTATCATATGGACTCTCTCTATCTATCTATCTCATACACACACACACACACTCAAACAGCATCCAAGCTAGGTAATTTGCCTGTTTCGAAGTGGAGGTTTTAGGTTCCAGATGTAATCCACCCTCTAGAGATCTCAGCTCCACTCCGGGTTTTTTTTAGACCAGACACCCGCCACCGCTCGACTCAAGGCGATATCCTACGAAGTCCCGCTCCTGAGCATCACACAAGCAAGATCGTTTGACCGTTTCGAACCACACAGTGGAGGACTCAACCTCCAGGTGCACCTCACTTCCAGCGATCTCAGCCGCATCTGGTTCGTTGGGACCCGACACCCGCCATCGCTTGACCCAAGGCGGTATCACTTGGGAGTCTGCCTGTTTCGAAGCTCACAGAGGATACCTCAATCTCCAGGTGACAATCACTGCCTAGAGACCCCAGGGTCCCCCCGGACCCGACACCAGCCAGTGTTTAACTATAGTTAGTCGCCTCTGACGACAGTTAGGAGTTTTATTTCATTTCCGGGACTTAAGGGGAACGCCATATGCTTATCCAAATAATGTTTATTGGGACAGTTATTTTAGAAAAAGGCAGGTTTATGTTAAAAACGTTTTAATAAGATTACACAAGAACCAAGATTTTCTGGCACACCTATAGCACACAATACAAGAGGATATTGAATGCGGCGTGGCGAGGTCTACTGAAACCATTGAACAACGCAGATTTAATGCCCTTTCAATCAACACAAAAATCCCACACTCGAAGACAATTTACTAATTTTAACCTCTTTATGAGTAGGATTCCGGAGTGGGTATGACAGTCTGTGGGCTTGGAAGAAAATGGCAAAGTCAAGGTACACCAACAGAGAGGAGGTGAAAGAAAGAAGATGCTTGCTGAAAGAAATTGGGAGGTGGAAGGCAAAATTTATTGCAAAGGTGCTGAGCCATAATAATTTTTTGACAGCATTATTGGAAGGACACATACTTGAAAAACGCAAGTGCCAGATCAAAACTTGTGGAAATCATGGCACACTTGATGAAGTGTTAAAGCTACAATCAAATCAAAGAAGTAACTGTAGGCAGAAAATCATGGTTGGGACGACCTCGTCGCTCCAGAGTGTGATGATAATAAATGCACAAATAATACTTTATATAATGACTGCGGAATTATGACGCTAGGTATGTTTGATCTGCATATCTTTTTGGCGTACATTATTCGCCAGAATTGCTAAACTCTGTGATTTCCTGTCCTATTCCAGACTGTGTTCTCTCTCTTCATAGACTGTCTCCTTGACAATTTAACACACGAAATGTTTAGAATATTTACGTATTGACTTTTAACAATGTGGGCTGATCTAACATTATGTCATATCGGTTTCAAAACACACGTGCCACCTCTGATTAAAGTTAAGTTTTGTTAAATTCTAATAATTATGCCGTTGTCTGATACCATATTGTTTCTTAATCAATCTAATAACAATGTACATTGCTTGGAAAGTTATATTAACAGCAGAATTTGTAAAATAAACTGACAGTAATCCGAGAAGTTTGAAACTTCCATGAAGTTTATTTGACCGATGAAGTTGGATACTAAATCAATAACCTTCATATCACCCACAGTAGCTGGAGTTTGAACTTTATAACTTTGGCCTTATGCACTTGGAGTTTTTTTTTTTGGATGAAAAGTTATAAATTCAATTTGGACGAAAGTCTTCTAATAATTTAACTTTCTAATTTACTTGTTCAAAAGTTATAGAAAGACAATATGATTACTTTGGCATTAGCTAGTTACAATTATTAATGACAGTGATGCCATTCATTGAATGACAGATGATGGAACCAAGCGTTATCATTAACGTTCATAAAGATTAATAAATAATATAATTAGAATATATAGTTCCATGTGTTAAATTAATGTGAAAATAATGATCAATACTTAAGGTTTAAAAAAAAGTCTGAACGCAGCAAGTGCGTTATGTAAATATAAGATGGATGAGGCAATGCCAAAAAGTCGTTCAATCACAGCTACAACTAACGAGGCCAACTCCACTGACGACGGTAAGAGGTTGTACTATCGCCCCTGCTGTGGTTAATCGTCAACAGCCTTGTGCTATGTAGGTGATATGGATATAATAATGAAGGGAGATGAGGATGCTGTAGGTAAGGATCAGGTGTGAGAGGTGGGGGGGGGGTCTCTCTCTCTCTCTTAAGATCACTCTTCGCATGAGAGTTCTTGTTCCATTTACGAGGAGAAGGAAACTAAATTTAATAACCTCGACTCTGAACGAATTTTCCAATGAAGTTAAATACTTAAAGATCTTCTTAAACCAAAAACCAAATTGGGACACGGATTTGGAAAAAACTCTTTCGAAAGCCACAATGATAATACGGACTTGATGTAGGCTCCTAGGAAAGACATGAGGGATGAAGCCGAAAATATATACCAAATCGTTTAATAACTGGGACTATGGTATTATGTCCTACAGCTGCAATAGATGCAATACTGAGTCTACCCACTACATACTTACATGAAGAAGTAGGTAGCACTATGTGTCTCCAGACTATTTAAAACGGACAAATTCACACCAGGCGACTCATTTCCGTCCAGTATCAGAGAAATGATACTCGAAAAGAACCGCGGGCGTAGACTAGCTCAACGCACCGGAAACCCCACCGACAAACGAGGCGCAAACAGACTCATCAAACAAGTACGATCCGCCCTACAAGAACTCTGCAACAATCGTTGGGAGGAGCGCCTGCAAACCCTGTTTACCCAAGACAATTCCATCTGGCAAATGGCTAAAGCCCTTCGACCCCAAAAACTTCCGATATCCCCACTTAACGGTGTCGTATACACGGATGCGGAAAAAACTACTGCATTCGCAGATCATCTGGAATTGCAATTCAGTCCGAATTATAACAACGTTGATCTGTCGCACGTAGCAAGAACGCACCGCTACGTGCGCTTCGCGCCACCCCAGACACAACAATCGGGCCCACAACTTTCGAAGAAGTTTCCCAAATAATCAAATCATTAAAAAATAGGAAAGCTCCGGGGTACGATGGAATCTCCAACGTAGCCCTGAAAAACCTCCCCCGCAAAGCCGTGGTATTCATAGTTACGATTATGAATGCCATGCTGCGATTTCAACATTTTCCTTCCATGTGGAAACTTGCCGACATTATCAACATCCCGAAACCCAGCAAAGATCCGCTGTTCCCTCAGAACTACATACCCATTAGCCTACTACCAGTCATCGGCAAAATCGCCGAAAAACTGATTCAGAAAAAGGCTAGCTTCATTCACCTCAGAAAATCATATCCTTCCGGATGAGCAATTCTGTTTCAGACACCAGCACTCCACAACAGACCAAGTCCTTCGTGTGGTGAAAAACATCACCGAAGGATTTATTAAAAACAAGTCAACTGGTGCAATATTTATTGACATTGCTCAAGCCTTCGATAAGGTTTGGCATGCGGGCAAACGTGACATACGCACTGTACGCAGACGACACTACCATTCTCAGCAGCTCCACTTATCCGAGGATAATAACCGAACGACTTCAGTCCGCCGTAGTCGAGCTGCAAGCATGGTATAGGAAATCCTTTCTAGCCATAAACCCCGATAAATGTTCAGCAGTTCTATTTTCCAAGAGGAGACACACACCTCAGGAACACGTATCTTTAGACAACCGTCTAATTCCCTGGCAAGATTCCGCCAAATACCTCGGGGTTTTCCTCGACAAACACTTAACATGGCGCCCCCATGTCAACACGCCCGACGAAAAGCCTCGATGTTCATCTCGAAGCTGTTCCCATTTCTAAATAGAAATTCCAAATTGTCCAAGAACAATAAATTGCTCATGTACAAAGTCGTCATCCGGCCAGCCTTGAACTATGCATACCCTGCATGGGCCACCGCGGCCGCAACACACATCAAGACCCTTCAATTCATCCAGAATAAAATTCTGAGAATGGTTACCGGAGCGCCATGGTTTGTCAGAAACAGTCAGATTCATTCTGATCTGGAAATGCCTTCTATACTTGAGTTTATAACTCAACTATCCACAACTCAGTTCGCAAAAGCCGCTTTTCACCCAAATGCTCTTCTCTGTAGTGCCACCGACTACGATGAGCAACTTCCATATAAGCATAAGCGTTCAAAGCTTATACTTAACAAAAGCTTACAATATAAACAATGATTATTACATAAGAGACTCTTTTCACTTTTCAGATTTTATAAAGGATGTTACAATTCCAGATAATTATGTAATTGTTAATCTTGATATTGTTTCACTTTTTACTAACACACCACTTCAACTCTTTAAAGATAGCATTGAGAAAAGATGGGTTTCTATTTCTCTATAAACATCCATTCCAAAAAATACATTTTTTGAAATAGTTGATTTTATTTTTAACTCAAGCTATTTTTTTTTTTTTGAAAACACATATTATAAACAAATTTTTGGAACTCCAATGGCTGCTTGTATCTCTCCAATTATTGCACAATATGTTATAGATGATTTGCTTTAAACATGTATACCAAAGTTAAATTTCAGTATTCCTTTAAAAAAAATATGCTGATGACATTATTTGTAGTATTCCTCTAAATTCAACAACACACATTTTAGAGGTTTTTAATTCTTACAACCAATTTATTAAATTTACATTAGAAAAGGAAATAGATAACAGTGTACCATTCCTAGATACAAAATTAATTAGAACAAACGATAACAACATAATTTTAGATTGGTATATAAAACCAACTAATTCTCAAAGATATATTAATTTTCATTCAGATCATTTACTTAAAACTAAAATTAACATTTCATTAGGTTAAAAAAATATAATATTAAAGATATGCCATCCTTCTTTCTACGAAAAAAATTTAAGAAAACTTTTTAATATTTTTGTTAACAACTCTTATCCTCCCAAACTACTTAATAAACTTTTATACAATTGTTCAAACAATCACCATTACAATACAAGACAATCTCTACAAACAGTATCAAATTTATCTGACAGACATAACACCCATATAATTTCGAGTTCGGAAACATCTAACTTTTTTTACATATCAATCCCATACATTTCCAATAGGTTAAAGTTTATATTTAAAGATGAAACCAATTTTAAAATAACGTTTCGATATTCAAAAACAATTAATAACATTTTCAGTAAACTAAAAAGTAAGGATGAAATTTCCAAAGTGTCTGGAGTGGTATATTGTATTCCATGTAATAATTGTAGTTTAAGATACATTGGCCAAACAAGCAGAGTCGTTAAAGATAGGTTAACACAGCATAAAAGTGACATACGTTTACAAAAAAGAACTTGCGCTCTGTCAAAACATAATCTCGACACTGGCCATAATATAAATGTTAGTAATGTTTCTATTTTACACCGTGAAACCTTAAGTAATAAAAGAATGTGTTTAGAAGAATTTGAAATTACTTTTAACGAAAATTTAATAAACCTAAAGAAAGATAATAATTTTAGAAATCACTACCCCTATTTATATTTCCTAGACAAAAACAAAAAACAAATTCAATTAGACAATATTTAGCTTTATATGTCAGTTTGGCACTTTTCGACTTCAGTCAAATTCATAAAAAAGGTTTTCTTTTCATGTTTGTTATTACATAATTAGTTTAGTAGAACTCATGTTATATGTAAGTATTTTAAACTTTTATATTTTTTCCAAGTAAACTGTAAACTTTTTTCTTTCCATGTTAGCCTTGAGAAAGGAATAAATTTTTCCGAAAGCTCGGCTTATAATAAAGAGTTTTATTCTACAACTGACGGCTTTGCCACAATTTTTTAATATATATATATATATATACATTATATATATATATATATATATATATATATATATATATATATATATATATATATATATATATATATATATATATATATATATATATATATATATATATAAAGGGTGAATAATTTACCAAAATTTGGGTCTGTAAGTTTAAAGACAAAAAATTTAGAGGCATTTAAAGAAAAAAAATGGGGTTGCCTCAAAACGTAAAAGTCGCGATTTGAAACGTCAAAATTGGCAACATTTAGGCAAAGAACCTGAAAGAAATACGGATTGTGTAAAGAGTGTTCTGCAAACGCTTAACTTTCAGCTTCAACCATCATTGCTCTTCATTTTACTAAAATATTTCCAGAAAATTCATTTCAAATAGACCCTTTCTCTGATGCTTTGGCAGTAGTTTTAATTAAGTTTATGGTCTATAATTTTTAGCTAATTTTCCTAGAAAAAATTCGTGAATGAGCAGACCGCGGCTTTTGAATTCTAAAAAGATTTCTTCAAATGAGCGCAAACTAGGCCCCCTAGGATCCATATCCGGGTTTACTTTCTGTTTACATATATATAGGGTGAGGCGTTTCTACGGAAAAGTCCAATATAATTGTTATTATGCAAGATAAGAGAAAACATTGTATACATTACCTATAGGGTGTCTTGAGCTGCATCTTATAAAATTATTTTGACAATCACAGGAGGGTCCATAAGTCGTTGGTGATACCTACAATTTTTTTTTGAACATTCCTTATTGCATTTTTGTATGATTGTAAAAAAAATCGAGACGCAGTAAGTGCATTTTGGTAGCGAATTTTCATTAAATGCTTGAAAATTCAATAACGCAATTTGCTATTAACCTAAGGTTCGTCAGCTAAGAAACGAGTTTTCTTGGAAACGTTTTAAGTTTATTTTCGGAACATTTTTGTAGATTTTCAAACAAGTTATTTTGATAAAATATGGTACGTTCTTCCTACTATATAGGTTATTTTATTTATTTAATTGATTTATATTAGCTAATTTTATTGTACAAAATGTAATTTTAATAGCGAATTTTCTTATAAATAAATTTAGTGAATTTTCTTTGAAGAAACATTTGAGAATTTTTGTATGAAAAGTTATTCAATTGATGGAACATTTTTTAAATGAAATTCGCCGAAAATAAGGTTTTAATGGATTTTCGTGCAAACAAATGATTTTATTTTCAATTTTAATTACAGATTAGATATATAATTTGAATTTTATCTATGCTTTTAGCAGAATTTTGTGTAAAAAATATTTAGCCAAATTTGATGCCTGATTTCTAAAAAAAAGACATATCTGCCATTAAAAATATTTTTATGAAAATTCACTACCATAACGCACTTGCTGCGTCCAGACTTTTTTTAAGAATAGCGTTTTTTTGTAAAATAATCAGTTTACATGGAACACCATTTGATTTTCTCTAAAAAATATACTTGTTGCAAGTCGCTAAAATGTCGTTGATTTTACAAAAATGTTTCCAGAAAATTCATTTCAAAGACCCTTTCTCTGATGCTTGGCAGTAGCCTTATCTATAGAGTTTACCGTTTAATGGTAATTAATTTTTGTCGAATTTTCGTAAAAAATTAATAAAGCTCAATATATCCGTTATTATACAAGATATGAAAAAAATTGTATACATTAATTATAGGGTGTCTTGATCTACATCTTAAAACATTATTTTTACAATCACAGGGTGGCCCATAAGTCGTTGGTAATACAATTTTTCTTTTTTTTTAATCGAACACGCCTTATGCTATTGAATTTTTGCATTTTCCATCGAAATATAATCCATGTTTGCAAGAAAAGAAATTCGGGACGAAGCAAGTGCGTTACGGTAGCGAATTTTAATTAAATGCTTCATATTTGAAAAGCTCAATTTGCTATTAACCCATAAGGTAGACCAAGAAACGGTTTTTTTCGGGAACACTAAGTTTTTGTACGTTTAAAAAAAATAAAGTTATTTTGATGAAACATGGCACAATTGTTTCTACTATATAGGTTATACTGGTAACCAAACTTGATGCCTGCTTTCTTAAAAAAACACACATATTTGCTACTAAAAACACATTTTTATAAAAATTCACCAGCATAACTTACTTACTGCGTCCAGACTTTTTTGTCTACCCTACATACTCACGCTAATGTAATCATGGTCGACATTGGGGGTTGTCATTTAACAAAAAATGTCGGTGACGTCATATCTCTAACAACGATGACGCCACAAATATGGGTCGTATGTCAAAAAGTGTCTTTGCTTAAAACAAAATCGACGTGTCAGAGGATTTTTGCGAAAAACTCTCATTTTCAGAAATAATGAATTTATTCGTTACTTTTCGAAAGCACTGTATAGTGACATAATATTAGATAGAGCTCAGGTGTCATCAGCAAAATGTGTCACAAAAAAGCTGATAAGTAATCTGGTATTTTCATTTATAAATAAAGGAAGAAACATTGGTTCCAATACACTTCCTTACGGAACTCCGTTTTTTTTTAATATTGCCCTGCGAAATTAGCCTTTTGATAGAACTTAAATCACTTTAGATCTGTCACTCTGATAGGAGCTTAATAAACATTGCGGTAATGGGCACTCTTTGTAAACTGCTTCTTATTTTAGCTTCAGTTTTACCCAATAACCTGTACTAAACATAATATAAGTTATTCGCATTCAGATTTTCCAGACAACAATTTGTTTAACTTATATAACTTCATTAGACTTGACGTCAACAACCCTTTTATTCAATCGCACACATAATTTTATTGCATTCAAATTATCCGTTTCAGTGTCAACGAAACACTTAGAGTCAATTAACGCATGTATGTCATTTAGTGTATCTTTGACCTCGAACTTTAAAGTGTTCGCTATATGCAGATGCAACATACATATACTTATATTTACTGCTGAGAACAAGACGTTACGCAAAGACACATTTATATCTGCCTTTTAATAAAAATTACCATATTCCGATAACAATATTTGCTATTTTAAAATGTAATATTTAAGCAAAACTAACTTTGGATTATATAAAACGTTTGAAAGAGGTTGGTATACAGGCGTTCCTAAGTAGACTAAAATCTTGGGACAAAGCCCCACCATAGAATTGTGAGGCAAGCTGGAGCGACTATTGACTATTGACTAAATGATTTCTTGGCCAGACATATGTCTGTGGGCCGATTTATCGGATTGATGTAACAGACGATTACTTTACTTTGTTTGGTTTAGTGGGGTTTTATGCCCCTGGGGTATTTTAATGTACTGGTGCTAGCACTATTTTCGGTCGTTTGTATTTGAGAGTGTTTTTTCGTCGTAATTGGAGATGTCTTGTAGTAATGGGTTGTCATGAGTAGATAATTTTTCATAAGTTTTAGCTACGGAGTTTCTGATAAAGTCTTGGATTGTTGGCGTATCTGTATCTTTATGTAGTTGCGTGTTTCGTACGTACCATGGGGCTTTCATTATTTGACGTAAGCATTTGTTCTGTACAGTTTGTATTTGGTTTATATATGATTTGGCAGCATGACCCCAAGCCGGGCAAGCATAGGTCAGCATGGGCCTGATTACTGTTTTGTAGATTAGGAGTTTGTTTTCCGGAGACATCGTACTATGGTAACCAATAAGCGGGTGAAGTGCGCCTTTTACAGCCATGGTTTTAGTTTGTGTTGCCGCTGCATGTTTTCTAAATGTTATTTTATGGTCCAAGTATTTGGTTTCTTTTTTCCAGGGTAGTTGTTTGTTGAATATTGTAACGTTTTCTTGCGAGTCGTTTCTCTTTCGGGTGAAGTTGATCGCTGTGCATTTGTCAGGGTTGAGTTTGATTTTCCAGTCGTTGAACCAATTTTCAAAAGTGGGTAGGTTATGGTTTAATCGTTGAATAGCGAAGCGGCATCTTAAGGAAGTTGTTAGAATAGCCGTGTCATCGGCATAATGTGCAGTGGTGAGACCATTTAGTTTGGGCATGTCTGAGGTGAAAATTGCATAGAGGTGTGGTGACAATGTGGATCCTTGGGGAACCCCGGCGAGTATGTGTTTCTGTGTTGATGTGGCATCTTGGATGTTTACATAGAAGCTTCGGTTCTTCAGAAATGAGTACGTTGTCTCTGAGGCTAGGAGGCTGGTCGAGTAAAATCATTTTATATATCAATACTTCGTGCCATAGCTTATCGAAGGCCTTGTCTATATCAATGAATAATCCTACGGTAGATTCTTTTTTGTTGAAGGCTGTAGTGATATGTTCTACCAGTCTGCAAGCCTGGTCTTGCGTGGCGTGTTTTCTGCCAAAACCGAACTGTTCATTAGGTAGGATTTCCTTGTGGTTGGTGTGGTCTGTGATTCTGGTTATTAGTGCTGGAGCGACTTAAGTCAACTTACCTATATCCACAAATTAACCTATTCCAAGGTACAGCCCCCTGGTGGCAGCTGCTCTCAAATTCAAAATAACTTGAAAAATAAAGCTTTAACGTTTTGGGGAAATCTCGACACTAAAATTAGAGATAAATTAATATCTAAAAAAATTGGTGGTATACATACATACACCATTTACTTGGTGCGCTGTGTCACATTTTTTATCTCATTTTTAATAGTAAATTTTCGTTAAAAAAAATAGATAACTCTCTGTTATTATTTTGTGGTTTTTGGGGCGATTCTGCTTTTTGTTTTAGCTTTGCTCTAACAGTGGGTTGTTCGATTGTGGTGTGCGGCAGGGCAACGGTCTAGGTCATGTACTATTTAACATATACTTAAACAATTTGTTTATTCTGAATTGAATGCGAAATAGTTAGCGTTGCTAGCGATAGAGTGGGATTCGATGAACACAGGTAAGGCATAAGTAGACTTGAAAATATTTTTCAATTGATAAGTGGTGACAATTGGTAGAGCTAAAATATTTACCTTCTATTTACTAGCCATAGATGACCTTTGCCAACCCATAACACCTTCAACGTGGTCTGGTTTCGCTGAGCAGTAAATATCGAGGCAAAAAGTCAAAGCATAATACTCACTCCTTATCTTCTATCGGACCATCAAATAAACGCCGTTGTCAAAAATTATATTTTTTTTCCTAATTAAGAATTAATAAACAACTAAAAAACCTACTGGACCTTAACCATCCAAAAACTGTGTATTATTTTCTTGTCCAGTTTCATTTTTCTTGCAGTTTGCTACCTTGAGGAGGTAAAGCTAATGCCTGCCTTATTGCCTTGAATGTAATTTAGAAATGGGTTTTGAAAGTGATATGTAATACACCATTTACTCATCCAAGTGATGAATTAATTCTTAAGACGAAAGTTATAGATATGAGGCAATTGTTCTTTACTCGGCTCTAAAGCGCATATTTAGAATATTGTACGCGATACGTAATGAACTACCAAATGTTTCGTAACGAATTTTCGCAGAAAAAATTCGTTAATAAGGAGAACGCGACTTATGAATTTAGAAAAAGATTTCTTTAAATGAGTGCAAACTAACCCCCATATCCGGGTTTACTTTCTGTTTACATATATACAGGCTGACCCATTTCTACGGTAAAGCTCAATATAATTGTTATTATGCAAGATACGAGAAAAAAATTTATACGTTACTTATAGGGTGTATTGACTGCATCTTATAAAATTGTTTTGACAATCACAGGCTTGCCCATAAGTCGCTGGTGACACCGATAATTTTTTTAACATTTCTTATTGCATTTTTGCATTTTTCATCGAAATATGATGCATGTTTGTAAAAAATGGAGACGCAGTAAGTGCGTTTTGGTAGCGAATTTTCATTAAATGCTTCAAAATTCAATAATTCAATTTGCTATTAATATAAGATTCGTCGGCTAGGAAACGAGTTTTCTCGGAAACATTTAAAGTTTATTTTCGGAAAATTTTTGTACATTTTCAAACAATAAAATATTTTGATGAAAGATCGTACATTGTTTCTACAATATAGGTTATACCGGTGACCAAATTGATGCCAGCTTGCATTAAAGAGACATATTTGCTATTAAAAACATTTTTATGAAAAGTCACTGCCATAACACACTTGCTGCGTCCAGACTTTTTATTAATTATTTTAGACTTTCACAGCCGACTGATTGAAATTCTAAACCTATTTCATTGTTTCAGACATAAATAGGTTGTTTTCGCTGGCACCCCGCTGGATGAACCTGGAGAACGCTCGTCACTTTTTGAGGCTCTCCATGGCTGCCTACGGCTGGCCTTTTGTTTTATACCGCTATTGCGGTACCGGCTTCTTTAGGCTTCTAAGACACGTGACCTGTTGTTCGTGCTTTCGCCCCAAATCTACCATGGTCACAGACGACAATTGCTGCCTCTGTCACTTGGCAGGATTCAAATACATATCCAAGATGAGGGAGGAGGAGATACTTTTCGCTTCCTTCAGAAACCACGTCTTCGAGGTGAGTATAATTTAACTTACAGTTTAATTTTTCAGTTAGATTTTGGGTCAGTGGTGTAAAATGTAACTGCTTATGATATAACCGTTAATTGAATATTAAACATAGCATGTTTTTTAGATACAAATTTGAGAAAAGGCTCGAAGTTTAACTTTGCCATAGATGGAGAGCAAATAGTTTTCCAATTGTGTATTCAATTAGCAGCAGATGTAGGTGGTGACCATTAGACATAATTCATCCCTGTTTTTGGACAATATTCGGCTAGCCTAATGTCGCAAATGTTAAACTACTGTAAAATATTTGTCATTTAAATAACTGTTGTCTTACCCTTCGGTTTTGCCTCCTGTTCAAGATTACAGACCATCCTCCTCAAAACTGGATTGATAATTTCAAGCATATAGGTCACACAAGATTTTTGGAATTTTGTCAACCCATGATTTTGATCGAAAAGATAAACCCAGATGTACAGGGCCCGCCTATTTCAAGAGAATAATTTGAGAAAGCCCTTAAAGAACTTCGTCGAGGAGAAACTCCTGGTGTAGATGAATTAACAGGGGAACATTGCAAAAATTCTAGATTCTTAGATTATGACGATGAGTTTCAGATAATTTTTGTGATACGACCATCAAAAGCTTTGATATTGTGTATTGTAAGTTTTCTTCTACTGAAAAATCAGTATCGATATTGTATAGTACTTTCTGGGTTTCCAGTATATTTCCAGTGTTATATTTCTAGACTAGTATTCTAGAACTAATTGTTTTGGAACGTTTTCCCTGCTGACTCGACCCTGATTTTAATTTCGAAATTTGGATATTATGAGTCAGCTTAGATTAGTTTAACTTAGGATCGTTTTGACTATCCTGTTTATGGATCAGATAAAAAATCAAATTTAATTTGGCGATGTCTATTTACAGTAAAACAGATTTCATTTTTAAAACTAAATTATTATTCTTCTTTAATTTTTATTCTTAGTCTTATTCTTTCTCCTCTTCTTCCGCTTCTCTCTCTTTCTTCTTCTTCAGTTGTATGTGGTAATAATATAATGAATAATAATGAATCCTGTATCTTATATACAGGTGTCCCAACTAACATTTGCACCCCTTTATATGTCCGATTTCGTCCAAGTGTGGGAAAATGCTAAAAGAGGTCAATTCTAACTTCAAAAAATTTAAATGACAAGAGGAGCCGAGTCACACATCATTTTGAAGCTGCTTTCATTCTTTACGCAATCGTGTTTTTAGTGAATTTTCTTTTAAAAAATCACTAATGAGGAGATCCCCCCCTAGAACCCATATCCAGGGTCAGTTTCAATTTTTATATGTTTATATATATATATATATATATATATATATATATATATATATATATATATATATATATATATATATATATATATATGTATGTATGTATGTATGTATGTATGTATGTATCACACCGATAACTCAAAAAATAATGGGCCGATTTTGATCAAATTTTACGAGTACCTTCCTTTTGTACGTGGCTTGGACAAGTTCGTTAGCCAGGAAATCGACGCAGGTTTTCTCGGAAAATGTTGTGTTTACTTTCAGAAAAAAAAATATTTTCGGAAATAACAAAGAATGGGCAACCAAATTTGGTACTCGTGTTTGTATTATAAGTAGTGAACTATGTACCAAAAGTTAGGTCTATAAGCAAAAGTTATGGGCAGTTAAAGAAAAAAAAGAGTTTTCCTCTAAACGTCACAGTCGCAATTTGAAACGTCAAAACGCGCAACATTTAGGCATAAAACCTGGAACAAATACGGATTATGTAAAGAAAATGTCGCAAGAAGAGTGTTCTGCCCCTTAAGTTTCCGCTTCAACCGTCGTTGTCCTTCATTTTACTAAAATGTTTACAGAAAATTAATTTCAGCTAGACCCTTTCTCTGATGCTTTGGCTGTAGGTTTAGTTAAGTTGATGCTTTGGCTGTAGGTTTAGTTTATGGTTTAACGGTCTATAATGTTTAGCTACTTTTCGTAGAAAAAAATCGTTACTGGGGAGCCAGCGACTTTTGAATTTTAAAAAGTTTCTTCAAATGAGCGCAAACTAGGCCCCTAGAATCCATATCCGGGTTTAATGTCAGTTTTTATTTTTTACATATATACAAGTTGTATACGTTAGATATAGGGTGCCTTGAGCTGCATCTTATAAACTTATTTTGACAATCACAGGCTAGCCCATAAGGCGTTGGTGATACCTAAAAATTTTTTTCGAACACCCTTATATTATTGAATTTTTGCATTTTTTGGCAAAATATGCGTTTGTAAGAAAAAACATCGAGAGGCAGTAAGTGCGTTTTGGTAGCGAATTTTAATGAAATGCTTCAAATTTCAATAACTCAATTTGCTATTAACCTAAGGTTTGTTGGCTAGGAAACCAGTCCTCTCGTCCCTTCGGACATATTTGTTATTAGAAACATTTTTATGAAAATTCACTTCCATAACGCATATGCTGTGTCCAGATTTTTTATTTTTGAGCAATTGGTTTCTGAGAACCTTGCCTAGATTATCGTAAAAGGAAACAAAAGTGGTGATGAATAAACAATTCAATTTAACGAATGTATTGGTCAAAATGTCCACCCCCAACTTCCATACAATAGTACAATCGATTTTCAAAAGCTTGTCTAACGTTTTTCAACATTTCTGGCGTGGTCAAACGGCACTCTGTGAAATATTTCTAAGCCACGTGTAAATTGATCTGGGACTGCAAAAATTTTTTGAAGCAACTGGCTACGAACATCATAGTAACTTTGGTAACTTTGGTAACCAGAATATCAAGGCATTGAAGGAAATGCTAAAGCAGATAGCCTTGCAAAAAGGACAACAACACCATTTTATAATCCAGAGCATTATTGTGAATTAACAAAAAACGAGGTAATGGAATCAAATGCTGTTATACTGGAGGAAAACGCCAGGCTTAAGGCAGGTAAAACGGTTCACCACGATATCAATAGAAAATTCTGAACTGTTTCTTGAATTGAACAGGAACGACTTGAGAATAATCACATAAATTTTAACAGGACACTCCTCACCTTATAAAGATGGTTGAGCCGACAGTGAGAACTGGAGATACTACACTGAAGCACCAGAAAGATCAGAACATTTGGTATGCGACTGCATGGTTCAGTTTTGCAAAAGGATCAAATACCTTGAATAGGTGACCTTAACACCACAAGAAATAGTTAAAGTAGCACCCCCAAAGATAGTAGACTACATATAAAGTCAAACTTCTTGAGCAACTATTAGAAAAATTTCGGGACGCAGCAGGTGCGTTATAGTGGTGAATTTTCACAAGAATTGTACACTATGATTGTACGGCATATTATCAAAATTAATACGTTAAACTTACACAGACCTTGAAGATCGATTTTAGTGGTCCTAGTACGCGCACATTTAAAGAATTCTTTCGAAAGTGTTACCATCGATATCTCTCTATTATCAAAAAAAATCTTGTGTTCCAACCCCTTTTGAGAAAAATGTCCAAAACTCAATTTTCTATGAAGCCAAAATTTTGCTATATTTGTAGATAGTGTAAGTTTCTTTAAAAGAAACTTGTATTACAAATTTCATTAAAGTTACAAAAGCTTTCCAGAAGGAAAGTTAATTCATATTTAGAAAGGTAAAATATCTGCCAAATTATAAACGTAGCAGTTATTTGTCCTTATTAATCCCTTGGATGATTTCATTTAAGTCAACCTAATCAAACCGTTTTTTTCAATATCAACAATAACAAAATATCTGCTGACAATTATAATTTCAGACTTAAAGGTGACAAAGTTCTTAATGCGTTTTGAACAAAACTGACATCTTGTTCCAAACGTATTAAATCTGTACACTACTGTTTGTCCAAATGTAAAAAAAAACCAAAAAAAAACATACATTCATCGAGCGGGAATCGATCACGCAATCTTCTGCGTAGAAGACAAGTATGCTACCACTGAGCTATCTAAGGATTCGTTAACTTACGTTATGTTTACGTGATACTTGACACCGGATTCATATACGTAACAATCAATTACAGAATTAGTAGAATTGTCATTTGAAACATATTCAACGACTGTTTCGATCTTATATTACGTCTTATGTTCAAGTTTAAAGATAAAAGAAGAAACTATTATAAAATCATTAACTTAACTGGATTTTTTTTACATTTCCACTATATTATGCTACACTTTCAGTCTAAAACTATTTTTGGGGGCGTTCATCCAGCTAAAAATATAGTGTATTTTAAAAATTGATTGAATGCTCCAGTTAAATAACAATCACTTGGCAAATTTTTAATTTAATGTCGTCTGTCATTTACGATATTTATGACCGAGATTTCACGATTGTTGGTTCGGGTAGTATGTTTTATGCCTATTATTTATTTTGTTTGTTTATCGTTGATCTATGGTTTATACCTGTTGTATGAATCAATCTACGCGTGGCAGTTAATTACTCTCTCTCTCTCTCTCTCTCTCTCTCTCTCTCTCTCTCTGCCAGGCATTGGACTTTAACCACTAAGTCATTCCAACACATGTCTTTCAGATTTTATTTTTAATTTGGAAAAACTAAATATTGTGAACCAAATTACTTACAATTCACAACATAGATTTATTTATACTATTTCCTGCCACATGTAAAGGCTCATTTCAGTTACTCTAATACATACAAATATGGCGTTTTCTAAAATATGTTTGTATATTTGGGGGGGGGGGGGAGGTGGATGTTCGTTGTAGTTGATATACGAACTCGTCCGCGGCCTTAATACAATGAAAATAGGTGCCAAGTTTCATTCAAATCATTTGGGTATTTTTTGAGTAATCGCTTGGAGATATATATATATATATATATATATATATATATATATATATATATATATATATATACACCATCGGGGGCTTACGCAACTCATTAAACAATCTACAATCTACCTCCTGAGGGGTTAAATTTTGGTAAACGCTGATATACGTGCTTTATGTCATATATTGTAGATTATTTACAATTTTTTTCCTGTAGACACTTTTACACAATAGCATAAAGTACTGTTAATTTAGTTGATTAATGAATTAGTAACTAGAAAAATATAAATATTAAAATAATTTTTTATGGGCTAGAAAGAACAGTAAACATATTATATTATACTTTGATAACAGTATAGACTTCACAGAAAATCATATAAGTATTTTTGATGCAAATTCGCCTAACTAATGAGTACAAAAAATCATGTTAGTTATAAATTAGTCTGTGTACATTGTTACGCCGTTACAAAGGTCAGACGTCTAGAAATTTCCACCCGTGATACAAAAAACTGATTCTTATTGTATATGAAAATAACTGTCGTGAAAAATTTACATATAAAAGCATTTCGTAGATGTTTAACATAAGTTTTAACTAAACAACACCATTTAGACTCACTGAAACATAAGTTTACGTACATCATAGGCCAACTGTCACAGGATGGGTATTACTTGCATCTTTAATAATAGCTGGAGATTATATGTCTTAGACAATCTGTCTGCCGGGGGGTATTCCAAAACTTAGATGCTGCAGGAAAGAACGAGGATACGTAACGTACTGTTCGACAAGTCAGTAATTCAACACTGAAAGCGTATTTTTTTGTTTACCAAAAAAGTTGCCCTTTTAAAGGTCGCAAGCGAGGTACTAACGAAGCAATTTTTGAGCAGCAATCACAGAAAGAGTCTCTTTGAAATAAATTTTCTGAAAATATTTTAGTAAAATCAAGGACAATGACCGTTGAAACTAAAACTTAAGGTTTTTAAGACGCTCTTCTTGCGACATTTTCTCTACATACCCCGTATTCGTTTTAGGTTCTTTGCCTAAATGTTGCTAAATGTTTGACGTTTCAAATCGCGACATTGGCGTTTTGAAGAAAACCCCAAATTTTGTTGGATGCCTGTAAGTTTTTTATCTTTTAATTTACAGGCCTATATTTTGGTACATAGTTTACTTTTTATGATACAAACCCGCGTACCAAATTTGGTTTCCATTACTATATATATATATATATATATATATATATATATATATATATATATATATATATATATATATATATATATATATATATATTACCTTCATCCTCGCCGCATTCCTGGTTAATGGGATCCCTCTCTACGCCTATCAATGTGAGGTGTCTTCTAAGGGTGCAGTGGCCTCTCAGCACCCCAAGGATGCGGCAAAGCGTAAGTCGACTCCTACCGAGTATCCAGGCAGCTCTATATATGTCCGGCCCCTCCACGAAGTCCCTCGCCTGCCTACAGGTACCAACCGACCCCCCAGTGCCCTCTGCATTGCTTCCTCAGTCCATCTGTCCAAGGCGACAGAGACCGTCTTCCTACCTATGCCTATCGCAGGCTCCGGGCCACAGAACGGCCGCCGGGAACCAAGCCTTGCGAGATTATTCGCTACCTCATTCCCCGCTACGCCACACGGTACCCACACCAGTTGCACCTCCTTTGTCCTGGCTAGTCCTTTGAGGGCGTCAGCGCACTCCTGAACCGGTGTTGACCTGATTCTCGCCGCGCAGACTGGCCGGAGAACGGCCTGGCTATCCGAGCAAATGTACACATATTTCTCGGGGCTCCTCCTCACATCATGTCTATTGGCCACATACAGGATAACGTACACCTCTGTTTCGAATGCCGTGGTATATGCGCCGAGAGAATAACTCTCGCGCACCCCCAGGCCCTCGATGCATTTTGCTGCCCCGGAGGATTGTTGATCCTCCAGCCGCGATTTGTCGTTAAAACAGACCAGGCTTGCGGGCTGGAATGCAACCTTATTTTCCCTCCACTGATCACTACTGGGGATCCTGAGGGTATATGGCCTAGTCAACATAATATCGTCCTCGCCATCCCGTACCTTGATGGCGGAAATCGGAATTTCCTTTTCCGCCTCCTTGGCGACTCTTGCATGCCCTATTACTGCTCCCTCTCCGCACCAGTTTCCAGAGTCTCGCATCTAAGATGCGACGTCATAGCCTCCCTTCTGATACAGATGGGAAGCAGTGGCAGCATCAACAAGACCTCTAGCGCGGCTGTGGGTGTCGTCCTCATAGCGCCTGTGATACCCAGGATTGCCAGCCTTTGGAGTTTGGCCATCTTCCTGCTGGTAGTTTGGTTCACCCCACACCACCAGACTAACGCCCCATAAATGATTCTCGGCCTGACGATCGCTCACTTAAAGAAAAAGTTTTAACATTCAAAAGTCGAGATCTCCCCATTAGTGGATTTTCTCTACGAAAATTAATTAAACATAGTTACACTTGGATACCTATTCACTGCCTTAAAATTATGAATAAGATCTCAAAATCGTCTACCTATTAACGATTTTCGGTGCTATCGTCATTCAAAAATCGCACAAAAAAATATGTTTTTCAAAATATTTTCATTGCTATTCGCCAATTTGGCGCCGCCTTTTAGATAAACGCGCCCGCAACAAGTGACGCCTCCGCCACGCCATAGTTATGGCCCTGGCTAACACAATCAAACCTCTTTTTCTCAAACAACTTTTATTGTATTTCCAAAACTATGTTGTTATTTTGCGAGAATTGAAATATTTCTACGAAAATTCGCTACCATAGCGCACTTGAGATTTTTTTTATAAATTTATTGCACCGAAGATAACATACATGTGATTAGTTTTTTATTGTTAATTAAAACGTCCCTAATTACCAAACGCTTCCCTCGTTTATTATTTTATACGACTCGTCCATGTCAAGGCTATAATTAATGATATATTAAAGTTTGTATAAAAAAGACATAAGTCTAAATTATCTTATTAATAAAAGTTTTCCAATGACATAAAATGCACTTGAACTATTTACCTTGTATCTTTTGTTTACTTCCTAACAATTAAAAAGTCTGGACGCAGCAAGTGCGTTATGGAAGTGAATTTTCATATAAATGTTTTTAATAGCAAATATGTCTCTCTAATGCAACATGCATCAATCTGGTTACCGGTATAGCGTATATAGTAGAAACAATGTACCATATTTTATCATAATAACTTATTGTTTGAAAATGTACAAAAAATTTTCGAAAATGAACTATAAATTTTTCCGAGAAAACTGGTTTCTTAGCCAACAATCGTTAGGTTAGTTGGAAATTTAGTTATTGAAATTTGAACCATTTAATAAAAATTCGCTACCCAAACACACTTACTGCGTCTCGATTTTTTACAAACATAAAAAATGCAAAAATGAATAAAATAAGAGTGTTCGAAAAAAAATTGTATCACCAACGACTTATGGGCCAGCCTGTGATTGTCCAAATAATTTTATAAGATGCAGCTCAAGACACCCTATAATTAATGTATGCAACTTTTTCTCGTATCTTATATAATAGAATGCGTCACCCTGTATATATGTAAACAGATAAAAACTGAAAGTAAACCTGGATATATATTCTAGGGGGACTTAGTTTGCGCTCGTTTAAAGAAATCTTTTGAAAATGAAAGGTCGCGGTCTCCTTATAAACGAATTTTTTCTACGGAAATTAGTTTTTTTTTTTCTCCCTCAGGGCTCGTCCGCGGCTTTGCCGCCCCGGAAGCACTGCAACCTTTGGCTTATTGTGCATGACGAAAATTAGTTAAGGACAATGGCGGTTGAAGCTGAAACTTAAGCGTTTGCAGAACACTCTTCTTACGACATTTTCTTTACATAATCCGTATTTGTTTCAGGTTCTTTTTCTAAATGTTGCCAATTTTGACGTTTCAAATCGCGCGTTTGGCGTTTTGAGGAAAACTCCTTTTTTTTTTCTTTAAACGCCAATAACTTTTTGTCTTCAAACCTAGAGACCTAAATTTTTGGTACATGGTTCACTCTTTCTAATGTTAATCCTTATATCATTTGAAAAAAAAACAAAAACAAAAAATATTCAAAACATTTATACAGATTTAATGTAAGGAAAAGGCTCCTTTCTGTAAGGAATAGTGTAAAAATATATACGTGTAGGTAGGCGTAATTATGTGTGTATATGTAAATATGTAAAGATTATATTTTTTCGTTACTAAAAATAATAAATATAATTTTAATTAAAAAAAAGAAAAAAACATTAAACCTCAAACGAGAAATTAAAAAGAAAAAAATCTGTGGCCCGTGATAGTTCTGTCGAGACCGTACTATCTTTTTGACCACCACCACAATTTTGATATTCTCGCGACTATGAAAAAACAACTCCACTAGAGAGTAGTTTCACCTGAAAATTTTGCCGAACACCCTCCTTTCTATAACGAACCGACGAATTAACGCACCTTCCGAACGGCGGAACTAATAGGTCTCACTTGAGAATATATAAATAACTCTGTTTAGTAGCTCGCGGATTGAGTCAATTTACTTTTAAAAATCCTTTTCAAACAAAAAACTCTGGACGCAGCAAGTGCGTTATGGTAGTGAATTTTCATTAAAATGTTTTTTTTTTTTGCAAATATGTGTGTTTTCTTTTTAAGAAAGCAGGAATCAATTTTGGTTACCAGTATAACCTATATAGTAAAAGCAATGTGCCATGTTTCATAAAAATAACTTTATTGTGTGAAAATGTACCAAAATTTCCAAAAGTAAACTTAAAGTTATCCCGGAAAAACTCGTTTCTTGGTCAACCTTATAGGTTAGTAGCAAATTGGGCTATTCAAATATGAAGCATTTGATCAAAATTCGCTATCATAACGCACTTGCTGCACCCAGAATTTATTTTCTTACAAACATGCATTATATTTCGTTGGAAAATGCAAAAATGCAATAACATAAGGCGTGTTTGATTAAAAAAAAAAGAATATTTGTATCACCAACGACTTATGCCTGTGATTGTAGAAATACCTGTGATTGTAGAAATATTTTTTAAGATGTAGCTCAAAACACCCTATAATTAATATATACAGTTTTTTTCATATCTTGTATAATAACGGATTATTGAGCTTTATTGATTTTTTACGAAAATTCGACAAAAATTATATACCATTAAACGATAAACTCTATAGCTAAGGCTACTGCCAAGCATCAGAGAAAGGGTCTATTTGAAATGAATTTTCTGGAAACATTTTAATAAAATAAAGGACAATGCCGGTTGAAACTAAGACTTCGGGGTTTGTAAAACATCCTTCTTGAGAAATTTGATTTCCATAGCCCGTATTAGATTCAAGTTATTTGCCTAAATGTTGCCGATTTTGACGTTTTAAATCGCAACTTTGACGTTTTGAGGAAAACCCCAATTTATTTTTCTTTAAATGCCTATAACTTTTTTGTCTTTTGACCTATATCGCTAAATTTTGGTAGGTAACTTACCTACCCGCGTACCAAATTGCCCTTAATTTGTTAATTCCGGAGATATAAATTTTTTTCGAAAGAAAACACAAAATTATCCGGTAAAACCTGGGCAGATTTTCCTGACTAACGAGCTTATCTAAGCCATTTGCAAAAGGAATTTATTCACCAAATTTTATCAAAATCGGCCCATTATTTTTTGAGTTATCGTTGTGATACATACATACATATATATATATATATATATATATATATATATATATATATATATATATATATATATATATATATATATATATATATATATATATATAAACATTCAAACTGACCCCGGATGTGTGTTCTGGGGGGCCTAATTAGCGCTCATTTGAAGAAATTTTTTTAACACTCAAAAGTCAGGATCTCCTCGTTAATTAATTTTTTAAAAGAAAATTCACTAAAATCATATCGTTGAACTTTAAATAAGAATTTTGTAACACTTTCGTCATTTTCCCGGAAACTTGTTTTACTGAATGATATACTATTATATCAATGCCTCTGTAATATTACAAATATTTGACAACATTATATCAAGCTCTGTCAACCCTTCAATTACTGTAAATACCAAGAAGATGGAAAAGAAACATCATGTTGTGACATTAATTCTTTTATGTAACGAGTAAACAGCCTTCATTTGTTAAATTGTCCATAAATTTCTGGCACAATTTAAAAAGTCTCGTCCCATTTATCATTAGCGGGAGTCTTTTTAAGGGTTGGTTTATTTAAGATAATGATTATTCGATAAGGTTTTTGTTTCTGACGCGCATTCATTGATTCAGGGAATGCTTCAAAAAAGCCATAAGAGGTGAAGAAGTCTAGTATGGCCAGTAGAATGCCGAACATCATATTTTACCATTACAATACTTAATGGATTATGTCACGTTGAGGACTTTTAATAAAAAACTTAAATTTTATGCCATATCACTTCTTTAAGAGAAGAAGTAAAGAATCAGTGCGTAAACATTTTTTAGGAGTCGGATAATGAAATGTCTTGGACCATTTTAAATTAAGTAAAAAAATAATGCAAACAATTGATAAAAATAATAACAATTGTCATCGTAACATAAAGGCGATCTACCTATGTCGTCGCAACCATGAATTTTTGTCTCTAGTAACTCACTAAGTAAAGATTGGTATTTGTGATGCACACTGATAAGTACACTTTAAGAACCCAAATCACCAAAACACATATTAAAAATTCACGACGATCGTTTCACTAACCAGGTTAGAACAATTTTTCATCCCGTGATGACGCTAATTTGGTTGGTAAAACGATCGTCAGGCCTTTTCAAACTTTTGAGTATATATATATATATATATATATATATATATATATATATATATATATATATATATATATATATATATATATATATATATATATATATATATATATAAAAATGAATGTGTTTAAAAAAAGGCTTATTTGTAAGCGTTCGTCATTATAAAAATCCTAAAATTCGGTCATTAATAACAGAGATATTCGACCGTTCCCGGATTTTTTACTAATATATATATATATATATATATATATATATATATATATATATATATATATATATATATATATATATATATATATATATATATATATATATATATATTAGTAAAAAATCCGGGAACGGTCGAATATCTCTGTTATTAATGACCGAATTTTAGGATTTTTATAATGACGAACGCTTACAAATAAGCCTTTTTTTAAACACATTCATTTTTCTCACTTCCGGTTTAACAGGAAATGACTCCAACTTTTTTTTAATAGGACACCTTGTATTATTTACCATTTTCGGATGCAGGAGGGAGACTACGTTTTTTTATTTTTTATTTCAACAACACACCACGAGAGCTTACAGCCTAAATAATATCGTACCGTGAGTGTTGACAAGTAGGAAAGAGGCAACTTGTTAATTATGGACTTGAAGGCTTGGAGGTTCGGGGCAGAAGAAAAAACATGTGCCGGCAAGGAATTCCACAACTTGGAAGTCCGCGGGACAAATGAGCGGGCATAACAAGATGTTCTATGTCTGGTGACCTTGACAGTAAAAGGGTGCATTCGCTCTGTTCCCCTGATAGATCTGTTGGGGGCAGCAGGTGGAGGAATTATGGAAGAAAGCTCCTCTGAGCAGTACCCGTGCAGATATCTATAACAGAGAGAGAGAGAGAGAGAGAGAGAGAGAGAGAGAGAGGTCACCAACGGCACGTCGGTGGGCAAGGGATGGCAGCCTTTGGATGAGGGTCGGGTCACCGATGAGACGTATAGCTCTCTTCTGAATGAAGTCCAGGATATCGAGTGTAGAAGCGGCAGCAGCACCCCATATGTGGGAGCAGTATTCGAGGTTTGGTCTTATTTGTGAAGTGTATAAGGTATAGAGATTAGCTGGTGAAAAGTATTTGCGAGCCCGGAAGAGGAAACCTAATTTCTTAGCGGCCGCTTCTGCAATTGATGTGACATGTTGGTGCCAATTGAGATTTCGATCCAAGGAAATGCCAACAAGTGAAAAAGACTCATTACTTTGAATAACTTGGTTGTGCATTGTGATGGGTCTAGGACTGGTGTATCGCTTATGAGAAAGAAAGCAAGACTGTGATTTGGTGGGGTTGAATTGTACAAAATTTCTACTTTCCCAGTCTAATATTTTTTGGAGATCCACGGAGACAGAACCCTCCATGAGTCTGCGATCCTCATCTAATTGCGCTAAAGAGACAAGCTTAGAATATTGTATATTGTAGTGGCGGGTGCTGTCGTCCGCGTAACTGTGAACTGGGTTGGATGTGCTAGAGAGGAGGTCATTGATGTGGAGAAGAAACAAAGTATGGTCTAAAGCTGAACCTTAAGGAACTCCTGCATTAATTGGATACAGTTTAGAGGAATGGTCATCCACGGCGACAGTAATGCTCCGGTTGGAGAGGAAATATGCTGTCCTGGTACAGAGTTTTGGTGGTAGGCCATAGGCCGGAAGTTTATTAAGCAGTGCTGCGTGCCAGACCTGGTCGAATGCTTTGGATATGTCTAGAGCGACAATCTGGGAGTGTAGTTCCATAGACTTGTTCCAAGAATGGGTGACAAAGGAAAGGAGGTCGGCAGTTGATCTGCGCTGACGGAATACATACTGCCTGCCGTGGATTAGACTGGGTTTTTCAAGAAATTTTAGTAATTCGGTGTTTATATACTTTTCCATCACTTTAGAGACGACTGAAAGGAGAGAAATGGGCCTGTAGTTGCTAGGAAGCGCTTTGGATCATTTCTTGGGGACGGGTTGTACTCGAACAGTTTTTCAGTTACTAGTGAATATGCCTCTATTGTAAGATGTTTGAAACAGACGAGTTAGGACAGGAGCAAGTTCTGGTGCGTATTTTTTGAGAACAATTGCTGAGAACTCGTCAAGGCCAGAGGCTTTCCAGGTATTAAGAGAAGAGTGCATCTTTCGCACCTTTTTAGTTTTAAAAATGATATTCGTCATTTTATGCGCGACATTGGGGACTGTTGGTTGTTGAACATTTGGAGGAGGGTTGAGAGTAGAATTGCTGGCGAACAACGAGGCAAAAAGTTCAGCCTTGCACAGGGCGGCAGAAACAATTTCATCCCCTGAGACAAGAAGTGGAAACGTGCTCTTGCAGAAATTATTCCCAATACATTTAGCAAGACTCCATTCTGAAACATCAACATGTTTTTTGTAATTTATAAGATAACGTCACAAAAAATAAATAAATGATAAGTTAAAATCAAGAGCTCCATACCCATTTAAATGTTCTGGTGTCAATAAAGTAGACAGTTCTGGGTGCTGCATTCACATTGTAACCTGTCCATTGTGGTCGTTGTTTTGCTTTTTCTTGTGCAATTAAAAATTTTGAAAATGGCAGTGAAACTCACGGAATCTGATCGTTGGAAAAAGTTCGCACTTTATTTCATACTGTCCATTCGGATAGGCAAATTAGTAAAAGTACGGTGCATCAGGTTGTTAAAAAGTATGAGGGATCTCGCCAAGTAAGGTATTTGTCAAGAAGTGGACGACCAATAACAGTAAGTGGTGAAGACACAAGGTTGAATGTTCTATTGTCAGTCCAACAAAATTCTCATGTATCTACAACAAAATTAAATCAAATTCTTAACATATCCCAAAAGTCTGCCCACAAAATTCTGAAGTCTGAAAAATCAAACCCTTTAAAATGCACGCGTACCAAATCTCGTGACCCTTACTTTGTTATTTCCGGAGGTATAATTTTTTTTCTGAAAGAAAACACAAAATTTTTCGGGGAAACCTGTGCCTCTTTTCCTGCCTAACGAACTTCTCAAAAGAAAGGTACTCGGAAAGTTTGTTCGAAATCGCCCCATTATTTTTTGAATTATCTGTGTCATACATACATACATATATATATATATATATATATATATATATATATATATATATATATATATATATATATATATATATATATATATATATATAGAGAGAGAGAGAGAGAGAGAGTTTCTGACTAGACGCGTAAAGTGTGGCGGGGCTCCGTCTTGTTGAAACCACACCCCTTCTTGTTGATTTTCTACGTTGTTCAGGAGTTGAGGTGAATTGTGCCTTAAAAAATCATTGTACATCTCCCTATTTAGGTGGCCTTAAAAAAATCTATTTATTGGAAAATTCATAAGTATGCAACCAGTAGAGCAAACGCAACGATTTTCTACGTACATACGCAGTTCTTGTCCTGGCCAGGCGGACCCTAGTTTTTTAACGTGGTTGTTACTCCATCCACTCCTCCTTTCTATACCCGGGCTTGGGACCAGCAATGGTGGAGCTATTATTATTATTATTATTATTATTATTATTATTATTATTATTATTATTATTATTATTATTATTATTATTATTATTATTATTATTATTATTATTATTATTATTATTATTATTATTATTATTATTATTATTATTATTATTATTATTATCGACTTTAGCCTGAAAGGCTTTCACACGCTCTCAAAGGGGCACATTCACTCATCACAGGTATCTCAGATACCAAAGGGACTGAGCTCTGATGGGGCCCTTTCCAATTTATCGGGCCCTGTACGCCGCACATCCTTATTCCCCAGAAATCTCCGCACGGCGTGGACAGTTGCAAGTATTACTGCCTTCTGCATAACCTTATAAAGATGCTCTCCAAGGTCCAGTCTCTTAACGTTCTCTCGAAGATTCTTAGGAACCACACCAGTTGACGACATGACTATTGGAATCACTCGGACACTATCTGCCCTCCACTGTCTCTTTACTTGTATCTCGAGGTGTCTGTGCTTAATGATCTTCTCGTTGTACTTTATCTCTAGATTATTCGTATTTGGAATGGCCACATCAATCAGCGTCACTTGGTTGCAGGACTTACCCACTATTATTATATCTGGCCTGTTGTGGAAAACTGTTGATCTGTGAGCATGGTCCGATCCCAGTATCCTGAGTCCTCTAGAACAGGCTCAGGAGTGTATCTATGGTAGCGCACCTTACTAAGATTTAAAAGTCCCAGTTTCAGAGCCAGTTCTTGATTAAGTATTTTTGCAACTGCGTCACGCCTCTCTTTATACTCTGTTGCAACAATCGCTTGACATCCTCCGGTGATGTCTCTGATCACTGACACCCAAATCTACATTTGTCATCTTGGACCAAATTATCTCCAACTATATAATAATAATAATAATAATAATAATAATAACAGTTTATTGGGCAATAATTACAATAAATCAGACTACAAATAATGTGCAGTTAATAAAACAATCAAGAATCCAATAAACAAATCCTCCCACAAAAGTATTTTTATACTTGTGCGTGGGTTGACAGTACATGAATATTACTAGACTGCAAACTAAACATTGCTACATCATATCACAATCTATACATACACATGCATACACTGAGGTACACCTCCATCCATACACACCCACATGCACGCACACACACACATCCACACAATCCCAAACACTCGCACACACACATCTGTGCCTACCTACCCATACTTTACTGACCTCTTATATATCCTCACAGGCGCATGACCACATGTACACCTATCTGCGCTTACACACCTGCACCCCCTCATCGCATATACGCACACGCGCTCACACACACACACTCACACACACACGCGCGCGCACACCTCTTTTCACCCACTGAGAAATGCTGTCTGTGTACCGAGACACTACCCAAGCAAGTGAAACAGCAAACATTCTCCAACAAATGCAGTGGCAGGCCATTGACAAGTCACTGCTGGTCACTCTGTGTTGTACCAGTTTTTGAAGTCCACCATTTGATGTGCTCTCAATCTGGGCATTTCTCCAATCCAACTCGCCACTCCCTTAGCAAACAAAGCCCTTGACATATTTGTCCGCTTCAAGTGCCTGGGCACCTCGTTAAATATCCTGGGACCTAGATAAACAAAACTGCGCTGGCCTATTGTCTTTGCACATTTGGGTACATATGCGCCTTCATCTCTACTTCTCGTCGCGTATTCGTGGTTTATGGGAGGTAGCAAATAAGAACATTTTGAGCAAAACACCAGCAACCACTTCACAAAGAGTTGCCGACAATCAAAAATCCCAGACTCTTTAAAAAGAAGATCTGTAGGATAAGTTATTTCCCTGTTAAAGATTACCTTTATCAGCCACTTCTGAACTATCTCTAGCTGCGTGTAATAATTTTTCGTAACTCCACCCCAGGCTATTATTCCGTATGCTAACAGGGGCTGAACTAATGCATCATACATAACTAACAATTGTCGCCTGCTAACCAAATCTCTGAAAAATTTAAATGTTGGTATCAGCGATCTGAGTTTTTTCTTCAGCGTTTCTGTATGTCTGTTCCACCTCAAACCAGAGTCTATCTCTATTCCTAAGTATTTCACCGAATTTGTCGCTTTTATTTCTATAACCTGGTCTTGTGTTTCCACCACTATCCCATTATAATTTGGTCCGTATCTTTCAAAGTGCCTGAAAAACATAATACTGGTTTTCTCAAAATTTATTGTCAATTTCTTTTCATCACAATAATACATTATTTCCTTAAAATCTTCCTGTATTACATCCCTCAAACTAAGCCAAGTTTCCCCGGAATATACGAGTGCCGTGTCATCTGCGTAGCTAATGATTTTCCCCCTCGTTTCTATATCAAACAGATCACTCATGTATAAGTTGAAAAGAATGGGACCCAATACCGTTCCCTGCGGAACACCATACCTAACCTCCCTAGGCTGACTCAAGACCTCGCCTACAGCCACACTCTGCAGTCTTCCAGTTAGGTACCTTTTTAACAAAGTATGAACTGGTCCCCTGAAACCCAATCTCCACATTGTATCCAGTAATTCATCGTGACAAACAGTATCAAATGCCTTGGTCAGATCCACAAACACACTCGCCACTGGAACTCCCAAATCCATTTTACCATATATGTGTCCAATCAAATCGGCAATGGCGTCCTGTGTTGACTTATTTTCTCTAAACCCATACTGCTTTTCCGAAAGTAGATGATATTTTTCTGCAAAGGCTGCGATTCTGATTTTCAATATTTTCTCAAATATTTTGGCAAAGCTTGACATAAGCGAGATTGGCCGATAATTACATAGTTTTGACCTGTCGCCGGCCTTATGCATGGGTTTAATTATACTTCTCTTTAATGCTGTTGGAAAGAAACCCTGCTCCATGCAAGCGTTTAGAAGGTAGGTTAATGGATGCACTATACTCTTTCCGATTTGTCGCAGCATGCGCGCCTGTATCCCATCTGACCCAGGTGCCTTACGTACCTTTAATTTTGAGATTATTTTCTCTACTTCGTCCTCTGAAGTCAGCTCTAGATACATTGTAGAGCTATTTTGTCTCCGCCGAAGAGATCTCCGATTTCTTATAGTGATATCGTTTGCTAACCTCTCACCCACAGATGTAAAATAGGCACAAAAAGCTTCCGAGACATCCGCATCTCCCGTTGCCAAATTACCATCTTCTGTTTCCATCTCTGTCACTTCAAATCTGGGTTCCCTTTTCCCCTTTATGTCATTTATGCACTTCCACATATGAATTGAGCCGCTGCTGCCGTCCTGTATTTTGCTACGGTAGTAGTCGTTCTTTGCTCTGTTTATGACTGAATTTAGTTTATTTCTAAATCTCTTATACGTTTCAGCCTTTGCCTGATTGCTGGGTTCAGCCACGCTATCCCTATGTAACCGATTTTTTGCATGTATCGAATTTATTATGCCATTCGTAATCCACGGATTTCTCTTCCGTTTTGAATGTGGGACCTTCACAACTCTAGTATTCTTTTTCCTGTAATATTCTATTTGCCCTATAAAGGAGGCAAAAGCAGCGTCTATGTTACTTTTCCCATATACTGATATCCAGGATTCCTGCTCCAAATCACTATTCAGTCCTAGGTAATCTGTGTATGTTCTGGAATCAATCGCAATTTTATGGTTTCCGGGCGACCCGTCCAGTAAATCGACCTTCACCAACACTGGAAAATGATCTGTAATATCGTACTGTAATATCAACGATGCTAGTGGGACATACCGGAGAGAAGAAGAAACAAAAATATGATCTATGCAGGTCTTACTATTCTCCTCTATTCTAGTATAGTCATTTATAGCAGATCTATATCCAAATTCACTCAATATGTTTAGATACTCATCAACACACTCATTATCCTGTTGAAGAATGTTCAAGTTTATATCACCCACTATGAATTCGAGGTCATTTTTACCCCTCTGGCTCGCCAGAAAGTTGTACAGATTGGCATTAAAAGTTCGAACACACGTTGATGGCGATCTGTACGCAGCCACAACTTGAATGTCTCTATCTCCATATTTTATCCTCAATTTCAAGATCTTCGTTACTCCCAAGTCAACAATCTGATGATCAGCCTGCAAATTATCCCTCACATACACCACCACACCATCATTCCTATTCAAGTCTCCACCATTGTAATAAACGTTATACGAAGGCATCTTGAACAGGGTCACATCATCAATCCTGAAGGTTTCTGTTAGAACCACCACATCAAAATCATACTCAAGTGCTGCCAACAAAACTTCCAATTCATCTTTATTCTTTGCAATACTTCTAATATTGACATGAATCACAGAGAACTCCTTCTCTCCGTTCAGTTGATTAAAATACTTCTTTGCATCATTTATGTGCTGCACCACTACTGTCTTAACATCTTCCACCCGAAAATCCCTGACGTAACTATCCATATCAATCAATGGTTTCAAATGATGAGTACCAGTTAAATTAGACTCCAAAATCCCAGCAAACAAAAACAAAATCAACCCTGCGAAAAGCCAGATACATCCATACTCTCACTCACACTCACCCTGGCACCTCTATGCACACCAATCAGGCTCACCGTGCGTATATAGATACACCCAACAAAAATGACCACAACACACCACAACAAACAAAAAAACAAACAATTATATAAAAATACCTGCGCAAACAAAAGCAGCAGGATAACTATAAAGATAAAGGTAAAAACGACGCTATAGTACAGTTTCAAAATAAAAATAAACATACAAATCCATATATCGCCAATAACCGACGCAAGCCTATATAATATCTATCACTTAATAAAAGAGCTTAATGCAAAATTTCATTTCTACTATACACACCAAACACCAACTGTGTAAAACAACAGTCAACTGTTATGACAGTTTACAAAATGTCGGTCAGTATACAATAAGTCAGAAACTCAAACGAGCAATTTGTTGTATGAAAAAATCAATACACAGTTCAAAAAGCACAAAAAGTCTCCTACCTTTTAAGATTCTTGTCAACAGAGGAACCCTGAGATAGAGTACGCACACCGGTTTTGGAGGTGGCTCTAGTAATTACTTTCTTACTCGTAACGGGTGTTTTGTTCCGTGATGAACCTCCGGGCACTTCTATGGTTCGTTTTGTGGCCACTGGTGTTGGCGGCGCGCTACTTGATTGGGTCTGTTCCAGTGCTGACTCCTCTCCTCTTTCTATATCTTCAAGGTCACCAGGTTTGTATATACTATCGTTAACGTAAAGAATACCTCGCTTTATATAGGCTTTGTGCCCTTTCGATTTTGCCAAACGTAGATGGCTCCTCAGGATGTATTGTTCCCTCTGCTGTCTCAGTGTTAAATCGTCGTTTATATACACCCTTGAATTTTTCAGTTTCCTGGTGTTAGCGAATACTAGCTTTTTATAATACGACGATGTAAACTCAACTATTATGGGTTTATCATTTCCATCTTTCTTGCCAACAATGTGTACCCCATCGACTGCATGCAAGCCCAACTGGATGTCGAGTTGATTTTCTATTTTCTTAACAATAAACTCTCTTATATCTTTCCCGTCATATTCAACATGACTTACTCCACTCACAACAATATTCTTTCGCTTGTTTTGGCGTTCGAGTAATTCTATTCTATTCCCCAGCAATTCATTCTCTCTTTCTAGCTGTTTCAGTTTCTTGTCGGAAGCTTCCAATTTTTCCAAAAGATTATTTTCTAAAATATCCAGTCTTTTACCGAGGCTCTCTAGCAGTTCCCTATTTGATATTTCCCCATTATTCAATTCAGGCATTCTATATACCCTCTGTTTATTTAATTCTCAGTTAAAACTCACTATCCTCTTATCTGCCTCCAGTAATCTCTTTACAAGATAATAACAGTCGATTATTTTGTCAACACAAAATATCAATCCTTCTTCACCATCAAACTATTTCTTTAGAGGAAATGGAAACCACGTAACACTATCCCTAGGTAACAGGCAAATTTTCAATCTTTCTGTCGGTATAAACCTCACCAAATAATTCGTCTCGTTAACCAGTGAACTGTACAATTTATCAGGGAGAAATACTCACACACTTTTACTTTCACGATTCAATTTATATATACTTCAGATAGTGTCTTGTTGGGATGACCTGATATTGTATGGCCAGCAAAAACCCTTCTGTCTCTGGAAACATCTGTCCGGACACAAACCAGTAGTTCGACTCCAGTTTGTCGACATGTTCCTGGGAGGTCTTATTTAGATGTCGCCCATGGAGAGGCTTCTGCATCCAAGATTGCAGCTGGTCCTGACCAGTCCGATGGTGACTTTGTATTTTACTTTCTTTTAATTGTAGCGGTGTTGAATCATCTGCCTCGCATATGGCACTGTGACATTCAGACGTTATTATTATTATTATTATTATTACTATTATTATGATTATTATTATTATTAGTCTGTATATAGTGAAGTTATATTTCTAATGGGGGTAACATATTTGAAACATTCCAAGAAACACATCATAATTTTATGAATCATGTTTTGATTTTCTAGAAAACAGTAATATTAACATTTCTACACCAGGGTGAAACAGTTTAGATTTTGTATGGATGTTTTCATTTAAAATGTCCCTTGAGTTTTAGAACACGTAAATCTAAAGAAAAACATATGGAACCTTCTGCCTTTAGGCCTTGTAAATCTTTGTACGCCTCTGCCTTTAATATTGTAAAATTCAATTAGAGGTGTTGTTGCCTTTGCAAATATTTCATGTTCCTTGATCATTGAAAAATACTCACTCTCATATCATTTAAAGTACCTACGTACCAACATACGCTTTAGGTGTTGTTGTACAATGAAATGTCGCTGTTAAATCGTTGTTTTTATAGCTGCCTGAGCCAAGGAAAATAAACTGAAGGAAAACAAAATAAACTTATTTCTACGAAAGCGCTGACGGGTCAAGTGAAAAAAAAAGTTCGGGACGCAGCAAGTGCGTTATGGTAGTAAATTTTTATTAAATGATTCAAATTTAAAGAACTAAATTTTCTATAAAGTTAGAAAGTTGAATTTTGGTATGTAGTAAGGTCTTTCTTAAGGCAACGTATTCACCAAATTTCATTAAAATAACTTTGTAATTTTCGGAGAAAAAATTTTTTTTCGAAAGAAAACTCAAAGTTTTAATATCTCAATTTCTGATAAACTTAGAAAGTTGAATTTTGGTTAGCTGGAAGGTCTTTCGCAAGGCAACATATTAATAGAATTCTATTAAAATAACTTTGTAATTTTCGGAAAAAAAAAGTGAAGTTAATACTTAATATGTACAGATAAACATACCTTGACCACATGGAAATTACAACCTAACTTAACAACCTTTGATAAGAATTTTAATCTTATATCACTAATATTCATGGTGAAAATGAGGAGGTACTTACATTAAAATGGTCTTCACAACAATATAAGGAGATTTCCTCCGATAACTGTGGATTTTTCCATTCACCCCGCTTTATAACTTTGCACCATTGCTTTCTAATTTGAGCCACTTTTGGAACAATAAAAAGTAGTTTCTCTGGAGTTTTTATTGTCGTATTTGTACAAATTGGTACTATACAGTGTTTATATAAGCTTTATTTTCCATATTATCAAATAAAATCACGCGCAGAAGCCAAGAGGCAACAATAACCTGCAACTCAAAATGTAAACACAGAGAACCAAGTTAATTGTTGACTATTGTACTGTCCTGTGACGTTACAGATCATAGCGGCAAAAAAAAGGTGTTTGAAATCAAATATGAAATTCGCATTTTCAAATATTTTTTGCCACGTTATTTTTGTAGTATTAAAAATCATCTTTCATATATATATATATATATATATATATATATATATATATATATATATATATATATATATATATATATATATATAACGACACACAGTTTTACAAAAGCAGGTATGCAATTTTAATTACAGGGATTTAAGCCTCAACAGTGGGGGTCTGTCTGTATACCTTCGTAGACGACGCTGTTCGCAACTGCGTGGCAATTAACACATAAATCGCGGTTATAGTTTTTATTCGCTTAGATTATCCATACCTCTGATGACGCTAACTTTGTTAGCGAAACCATCGTCAAGTCTAAAACTGTATTGTGATGAATTGGGTTCTCCAAATTGTACTCATCGCAGGTTCCAAACTTCACCCATTGAGACCCAAGAAAAATCAAGGCTGACATTATTAGTATTGTGGTACCTATAGTAGTCTAGGAATGGTCTGAAGTATTTTCTAAATCCAGAGTACACCATCTCTTACTAATATGTGTTCTTTTTTCCAGTTGCCGTTTTGCGTGGTAGTGGACCACAAGACCAACAACGTAGTGATAGCGATACGTGGTTCGATATCTCTACGAGACGTATTCACCGATCTTACTGCTACCTCGGAGAAGTTCGAGGTCGACGGTTTACCTCCCGACACGATGGCGCACAAGGGGATGATGAACGGGGCAAATTTTGTGGCAAAAAGGCTCAAGGAAGTGGGCATATTAGACAAAGCTCTGGCCATGTATCCGGACTACGGCCTGGTGTTGACCGGACACAGTCTAGGAGCTGGGGTGGCTGTGTTACTAGCACTGAAACTAAGAAAGAAATATCCAGATCTCAAAGTATATGCTTTCGCCACACCTGGTAAGTAGCTTTGTTATATGACTAGCTTTAGACCAGTGATGGATTTACGCCTAGGCCCGTGAGGCCCAGGCCTAGGACGGCACGATTTGGAGGGCGGCAAACTTTTCAGAACGCCAAAATTTTAGAGCTGAAATAATGTATTAATGTATAAATCCTTTTTGACTGTTTGTGTCTTTAGTGAAATTACGCTTACATATGTAAAGCTTTTAAAATTACGATTAATTCATTAGCAGAATATGTTCCTCATGCTGCCCATTCGTTAAATTTAGTAGGAACTTGTGCAGCTGAATCCGTAACCGAAGCAGTTGACTTTTTTGTACTTTGCAAGAACTTTATAATTTTTTTACTATATCAACACATCGTTGGGAGATATTGGTGCAACGTACAAGTTTAAGGCTTAAGGGTCTTTCTCAAACTCGTTGGGGTGCTCGACATGATGCTTTTTATGCGTTAGAAAAAGAGTGGCCTGGAATAACTGATGAATTTATTTTCTAAAACAGCGACGAAAAACCGAGTACGCGATCTGAAGCTACGGAATTGCAGCGAAAATTACAGCATCTAGAAACAGCAATTCTAGTCATTGTTTGGAATGTTATTTTATATCGTTTTAATGCTGCTAGTAAGAAGCTTCAGGAATCTCAAGCTGATTTATCATCTGTGGTGCAAATCTATAATACTTTGGCATTATTTCTTCAAGACATGAGAGATAAACAATTGTCCGAATATGAAGAAAGAGTCAAAGCCCTATCTGCAGTTCAAGATTATTATTGTTATGATACCTGTCGCAAGAAAACCAGAAAAATTCAGGCAGATGAATCACGGGTGAATGAAAGAACACCTTTATCTGGACAAGAAAATTTTCGCACCAATGTGTATACCGAATTTTAGATACTTTGAGTGTACAATTGTCCGGACGTAAAAGTACTTATCAAAAGCTTCACGAAAATTTGCATTTTTTTGATAATTTATCTAAAATAGATACAAATGAATTGAAAATTTTTCCAAATAAACTAGTTAATAAGTATCCTGATGATTTGGAAGAGACTTTTGGGAATGAATGTATTCATTTACATTATCAGCTCAAAGATTCCCTAGCAAATACGGAAGATGTACGTTCTGCACAAAAAAATGCATTCTCGAAATCTTCGAGATGTTTATCCGAATGTAGATATTGCTCTAGATATTTTTTTGAGTATTCCCGCTACGAATTGTTCAGGAGAAAGCTCTTTTTCCACCTTGAAAAAGGTGAAAACTGATTTACACGCAAGTATGGGCCAAGCTAGACTTAATGCTTTGGCATTACTGTCCATTGAAGCTCAACTACTTCAAGAAATTGATTATGATGACAAAGTTGATGTTTTTGCACAGACGAAAGCCAGAAAGAAGAGATTTAAAAATTGAGCAATACATTATAATTTAAGAAAAATGCTTATTATTTATTTCGTTAGAGTTTATTAAATATTTATTTGTATTGTTTTATAATTATATTTCAATAAAGTAAAAATTATATTAAAATAATAATATTAAATCAAAATGAATCGAATTTTGTTATTCAAAAAGGGCAATGCATCAGACAGGGCCTAGGGCGCCAGCAAGCCTAAATCCGCCACTGCTTTAGACACGACTTTATCCGCGTGAATATTTATTTTTTGAACGAAATAAAAAGTTAAATTTACACCTAGCTACTATGGTCATAGCTACCAGCACCTTCAGCCTGCATTTACCCTACTTTGTATCTCATCACGTTCCGTCGTTTGAAAACAGTCTTCCTAAATATATAAATTCCTTTACTTTCTCTATTAGATTATCATTTATCAAGATACTGCAATTACTCGTTACACCCTCGTTATCAAACACCATAACTTTAGTCCAAGGGCGTAGATAACAAAATTTTCTCGGGGGGGTAATATAAAATATACCTAAATTATAAATAAATTTTATAGACATACATTTATATTAATACATGTTTACAGATGTATTAATATAGGGTGGCGCATTGAAAACGAAACAGACCGATTTGCGTCCAGAGAATGATTTTTTGTCACATCAACCCCTTAAGGGTGGTGATAACAACCCTTATATTTTAAATAGGGAACATGGGTCGAGTGTTACATCATTTGAAAGCTCTTTCTTATTTGAAATCAGCACACATTTTTTTTTTGAAGTTTTATCAGCTCGTTTAAAAATTATTCACAGTTGGAGTTGCAGGAACGTATTCATTCATTGTGATAAGAAATGTGCTGATAGTCAATGTTTTGTTGGTTTGTTAACAAAAAATTGACTATCAGAACATTTCTTATCGGAATGAGAGAAATGCAGTTTATTATTTCAGTTTATCGGTCGGTTTTATACTTGATAGTCTACCGAAAATTAATTTCACAATGGTGTATTCTGTAGAAGAAAGAGTTGAAATAATTACTCTTTTTTTTCAAAAACGATGACTGTGCCAACCGTACCGCAAATTTGTTTAATGGACGACATCCGAACAGACATGTTAACAGAAAATACATTTTGAAGTTAGTTGCAAAGTTTCGACAAAGTGGTTCAGTAGCCAACAAAAAACGGGATCCTGAAACGTGAATTTTCGGTTAGAATTGAGACCACTGAGATTGAAGTTTTAGGACAAATTGCTGCAGACCCAACTTTGAGCACGAGAAAATTGGCCTCTGTTTCAAACATCAAAAGAAGAACTATTCAGCGAATATTGAAGCATTATAAATTTCACATGTATAAAATTCATCTTGTACAACAACTGAATAAAGATGATTTTTATCGGCGGCTGATGTTTTGTGAAGTTATGACTGCACGAATAGCTGATAACTGAAACTTTCTGTTCAATATCTGTTTTTCAGACGAGTGTACGTTTTTATTAAACTCTACAGTCAATCGTCATAATTGTCGTTATTGGGCAGATAATAATCCAAAAAATTTTCACCAAGTCCACACTCAAACTCCACAGAAATTGAATGTCTGGACTGGCATTTTTGGAGACCGTTTAATCGGACCAATTTTTCTTGATGGCAATTTGAGTGGCGAAACGTATCTGGAGTTACTAAAAGATATCGTTTACCTTCTAGTAATTGACATTGTTGAAAAATATGATCGCTATCAAGAAAATCAATTAGTGTTTCAACAAGATGGAGCTCCTCCGCATTTTTCACAGCGTGTTAGGAAGTTTTTGAACAGAGAGTTTCCAGGACAATGGTTTGGGCGTAGTGGTGTTATTGAGTGGCCCTCTAGATCACCGGATTTAACTCCTTTAGACTTCTTTCTATGGGGCCATTTAAAGAGTAGAATTTACGCAACAGAACTGCAGTCTCTGGAAGAATTACGACGACGCATTGTTGAAGAATGCCGTCTAATAACTCCACAAATGCTCCAGAATGTCAGAGCTCGTTTTGAACAAAATTTGTACTTTTGTATGGAAGCTGGTGGTCAACAATTTGAACACTTACTTAACTGAATAAGCATTTTTGAACGTTTGGGTTTGTTTTTTAGTTTTTTTCACGAAAAATTGACTAATTAGTGAATTTCTTATCACAATGAATGAAATACGTTCTTGCAACTCCAACTGTGAATAATTGTTAAACGAGTTGATAAAACTTCCAAAAAAAATAGTGTGCTGAATTCAGAGAAGAAAGAGCTTTCAAATGATGTAACACTCGACCCATGTTCCCTATTTAAAATATAAGGGTTGTTATCACCACCCTTAAGGGGTTTATGCAAGAAAGTTGAGTTTTATGTAAAAACATGTCCCTCTCAATATTAAAATTGATGTGTTTCAGCGTTTCTTAAAAATTTTTTCTCTGGATGCAAATCGGTCTGTTTCGTTTTCAATGCGCCACCCTGTATAAACTCAGATGTATTAATATAAACTCAGCCACAGAGATTGTTCATACGTTGCTAACAAATTGCATACCTTTGACAGTTTCTTGCTTTTTGTGAATTTTCTTTAAAAAATCGGTCCGTGCCAGTTCTAAGCTGACCTCTGATGTATCGAATTTCGACCAGGTAAATATAATGCATGTTTGGAAGAAAATAAATTCGGGACACAGCAAGTACAATATAGTGTCGAATTTTTATTAAATGCTTCAAATTTGAATAGCTCAATCTGCTATTAACCTATAAGGTTCCTTGGCCAGGAAACTAGTTTTTTCGGGAACATTTAAAGTTTATTTTCGAAACATTTTTGTACATTTTCAAAAAATAAAGTTATTTTGATGATATATGGTACATTGTTTCTACTATATAGGTCATACTGGTAACCAAATTTGATGCCTGCTTTCTTAAAAAAAACACATCTGCTATTTAAAATATGTTTATGAAAATTCACTACCATAACGCACTTGCTGCGTCCAGCCTTTTTTTCAAAACACAGTTCTTATTCTATTTTTATGACAGTCAAAGTCGGAGAAGGCTTGTTTATTTTATTATGGGCCGTAAAAACCATGTCTGCACCAAAAGGTGTCTTTTAGGGAGTTGAGAATATTACCGAAAATCTCCGAGTCGAGCACTGTGAACGTAATTCAATGTTGTATGTGTTTCAAGCCTCCAGGGGCGAACAGCATGTTGTAATGTCGAAATAAAATTAAATTCGTATTTTTTGAAGCTCAAACTCAAACTGGATTTGTTATATAGACTGCAATAATTGGCTACACGAAATCTGCACTAAGAGCCTCGGTGGTTCAGTGGTAAGAGCGTGTGCCTCTGAACCGAAGGGTACTGGGTTAAATTCCTAGAATTGCCCTTTAATTTTTTCAGTACATACTGTGCAATTAACATCAACCGAGGTTATAGCATAGTATTTGAGCATTCATTTTTATGCCTTTTGTTTGCGAGCAAACTTCTCTAATACATTTGTCCATGAATATGTTGAATAACCATGGATACATTACACATCCTTGTTTGACACCCTGTTAAATTCAAAAATAGTCACTGAGCATTCAATTAGTTCTCGCACATGCTCTACTGTCATCATATTGCGATTTAATACCTCGAATTAGCCAATTATCCTCATTATATTCTTTCCAGATACTCGACAGCCTATCTAAGTATCATAAAGCTGATTTTTGTAAATAAGCTTTGGCGAATTTTCATGAAAAACATTTGTCTAAAACTTTTCGTGGATAAGTTTTCGAGAATTTTTTGACAATTATAGTGAATTTTCTTTAATTTTGAGTATATATATATATATATATATATATATATATATATATATATATATATATATATATATATATTTATATATGGGCTTGGATAAAAAAAATCGGCCCGGGTTTTCCCAGAAAATGTTGTGTTCTCTTTCGAAAAAAAATTATATCTCCGGAAATAACAAAGTAAGGGCAACCATATTTGGTACGCGTGTTGTTATATTACAATGAGTAAACCATGCACGAAAATTTAGGTCTATGTTTAAAGACAAAAAAGTTATGGGCATTTAAAGAAAACAAATTATGGGTTTTCCTCAAAAATTATTCTTCAAATGCCCGCAAACTAGGCCCCTATTTTATGCAGGTGTTTCTTGACGGCCATGTATCCCGTCAAGAGTCCTGTTATGTTTGTGAGCTGTCCTCTGCTAAGATTTAGCAGCTCCACAGCTCTCTTTGGACTGGCTTGCCCAATTAATGGCTTCTCGTGTTTGAGCCCTGGACAATCTGCCCAGTATGCCTTGTGCTGTTCCCTGACCCAGGACTTGATGGTTCTCCTGGCCGTGCCTTGCGATACGCCCAGGATCGGTTCTGGTCCCATAAATGGTTCTGTTGACCCTCTATTCGCGACACTGTCAGCTTCTTCTTTGCCTTTGACCCCCGAGTGCCCCGGCACCCAGATGAGGGTGACCTCATTCTGCCCAGCCAGTCGCTCGTCTAGTCTCGGAATTCACTCACCAGCCAGGAATTTACCCGTGGGCTACTTATGGCCTTAAAGGCTGCCTGGCTGTCTGTGGCTATGAGGATCCGCTTGTTGGTGTAGCCCCTCCTCTTGTTCACCCGCACACAGTGTAGAATCACCGATACCATACTTCCACACGTATTGACGATGTGGAAGTAAAGTGACTGATTTCATTAAATCACTACTACCACATCGTCAATACGCGTGGTCAATACGCATCGGTGACAAAAATGTCAAAAATTTGTTTCGCTTCAACGCCGTAAAAAGTATCAAAACATATAGGAAACATGATTTGGGAACGAACATGTTTTTGTGTCTGTCGGTCTGTATGTCTGTCTGTAGCGACGATAACTTTAGAACGACTTGAGATGGCATCTACAAATTTGGTATACAGTGGGCACCCGACAAACGAATGGTTAGGATTGTTTTTGGGTAAAATCGCTCCAGTGGATAGAGAATGAATGGGGGATGATTCGGTGAAAATTGGCATTTTTTTCGTTAAAACTCGAGTAATATAACGTTTTAGGGTTTGTTTATTAGACAACTTTCAATTTCATCAAACATCTGGTATTCTGTGCCGAAATTAAATTAAGGGTTGAATGTGTGGGAGTGGAATAACAGCGACAGAAATTTTGATTTTTTTTGCTAAACCGGTATAAAAAGTCCTAAAACATATCGAAAACTGGATTGTGGAACAAATTTTTTTTATCTGTAGGCCTGTCGACCTGTACGTCTGGCTGTTAGTAGGCGCAATAACTTTCTAACGAATTGAAATATAATCTTCAAATTTGATATACAGTTAGCACCCGGCAAAGGAACGCTTCGAATGGTTTTTGAATAAGATCGCTTCATGGGGTAGGGGATAAAAGAGGGGTGATTTGATGTAAATTGACATTTTTGCGTTAAAACTCCAGTAAAATAACGTTTCAGAAGATTACAGGAATACGAATATTTTCTTGGTGGTCAAGTCATGGACCCTAAATTCATTGCATGAGAATGTCTTCCTGTGGAGAATAGATTATCACAGCTATGTGGAAGTTATGATTCAATTTACTGCGCTATTACTTCCATATCGTCACAACGTTCATTGGCGACAAAAATTTCAAAAAAAATATTTTGGCTTAAAAAGTATCAAAACATATAGAAAACATGATTTGGGAACGAAAATTGTTTTTGTCTGTGAGTCTGTATGTCTGTCTGTTTGTAGCCACGATAACTTTAAAACTAATTGAGATATCGTCTTAAAATTTGGTATACAGTTAGCACTCGACAAACGAACGGTTCGGATTGTTTTTGGGTAAAATCGATATAGCGGGTAGCGAATGATTTGGTGAAAATTGATATTTTTTCGTTAAAACTCGAGTAATATAACGTTTTAGGGTTTATTTATTAGAAAACTTTTAATTTCATTAAACATCTGGTATTTTGTGCTGAAATGAAATTAGGGGTTAAATGTGTGGGGGTGGAATATTGTTGACAAAAATGTCGAATTTTTTGTTTTGCTAAAACTAAAAGTCTCAAAACATACAGAAAACTTGCTCCTGGAACGAAAATCTTTTGTCTGTCGGTATGTCGGCATGTACATCTGTTAATAGGCATAATAACTTTCGAACGAATTGAGATATCATCTTCAAATTTGGTATCCAGTTAGCATCCGACAAAGGAACGCTTCGAATTGTTTTTGTGTAAGATCACTTCAGGGGGTTGGGGATAAATAAGGGGTGATTTGGTGAAAATTGACATTTTTTCAATAAAACTCGAGTAACATAACGTTTCAAAAGTTTATGGGTACAGGAATGCAAATATTTTCTCTGTGGTCAAGTCATGGGCCCTAAATTAATTCCATGAGCATGTATTTCTGAAAAGAGTAATTTATCATAGCTATGTGGAAGTTAAGATTGAATTTGCAGCACAATTTTTTAGAGAAACATCGCCACCATACCGAACTTGTTACGTCCAGACTTTTTATGCTTGTCTACGTAAATATTCCAAGCTTGAGATTTACCTTACCTTACCTTGTTAATAAGAATATATTTATGTTTATTTTGCAACTTTAAAATTAGGCTTTTATGTAACTGATTGTTTTTGTTACAGCTGGTTTACTAAGCCGTGAAGCCGCCAGAATGACGGAGAGTTTCGTGTTTACAATGGGAGTTGGAGACGACTTTGTAATGAGGCTGTGCGTGGACAGTGTGGAGAATCTGAGGACTGGTATCATTCAGACACTCCATGCCAGTAGGTTGCCCAAAGTGAGTCTAAATTTTCTATAGATGAATTAATTTCGATTTGCGACAGAGGTAACCCATTTTATATCACCTGCTAACACGGGGCTTTATTGTTAATGTTCAAGAATAAAGTTGCAGTGGCGTCCTGAAGAATACCTAAAATGAAAATTCCATATAATTGAAAAAGGCTAAAAAAAATTGTAAAAAAAATATCGGTGAAATTGAAAACAGATTTCGATCAAAGAAGGCTCAACGTCTTACCGCAATTACAAGTTTTCGAATGCCTACTACCCAATTAAAATCATACCTACCTATGACGAGCTATGGGGCCAGAAGCACATTAGTACAGGCAATAGAGTAGCTCGTTACTCTTGCCCATAATGCATTAAACTACAGGAGTTTTTTTTTTTTTTTGATAGATAGGTTCAGCATTACGTACTGAATGTAAAAACACAAAATCCTCACAAATTAGGAGGGCGGAAGTGCCGCCATTTTGAGAAAAACCGTTTCGGCCTATATCTCCGTAACCGTGCACTTTAGGCCAAAAATGGTAATGACCTTTATTGTAGATAATTGCATTTCTCATCTTTTTTATTAAATACTTTTTTTGTATCACTCACCGTTTACAACTTATACGACTATTAGCATTCATTTATTGACTTTTTTACCTATATCTTGGTTAAGAATTGTTTAAGAAATAAAATGCTTATAACTTAACTTTTCAATCGACAAATTTCCTACAATTTTTAGTGAAAACTTTTTTTTCTCAAATCAATATTTTCAAAGTTATAACGCGTTAAATGTTGCACTTTTCAATCGACAAATTTTTCTGGAAATATTTTAGTAAAATGAAGGACAATGACGGTTGAAGCTAAGACTTCAGGCTTTGTAAAACATTCTTCTTGAGACATTTTCTTTCCATACCTTATATTAGTTTCAGGTTCTTCGCGTAAATGTTCCGGAGATATGATTTTTTTTTCGAAAGAAAACACAAAATTTTTCTGGAAAACCTGTACCGATTTTCCTGGCTAACGAACTTATCCAAGCCACTTGCAAGAGGAAGGGATTCACCAAATTTAATCAAAAGCGGCCCATTATTTTTTGAGTTATCGGTGTGATACATACATACATACATATATATATATATATATATATATATATATATATATATATATATATATATATATATATATATATATATATATATATATATAAAAACATATAAAAATTGAAACTGACCCCGGATATGTGTTCTAGGGGGTATAATTAGCGCACATTTGACTTTTTTTTTAATTCAAAAGTCGGGGTCTCCTCATTAGTGATTTTTTTTACAAGAAAATTTACTAATATTAATTTGAAAAAAAAAGTTTTAAGTAAAAGTTCTAGAAAATTTGTCGATTGAAAAGTTAAGTTATAAGCATTTTATTTTTTAAACAATTATTAACAAAGATATTGGAAAAAAAGTCAATAAATGAATGCTAATAGTCGTATAAGTTGTAAACGGTGAGTGATACAAAAAAAAATTAACAAAAAAGATGAAAAATGCAATTATCTACAATAAAGGTCATTACCATTTTTGGCCTAAAGTGCACGGTTACGGAGATATAGGCCGAAACGGTTTTTCTCAAAATGGCGGCACTTCCGCCCTCCTAATTTGTAAGGATTTTGTGTTTTTTTGACATACAGTACGTAATTCTGAACTTATCTATCAAAAAAATGAGTCCTGTAGTTTAATGCAGAAACAAATTATCTATTGCCTGTACTACATTATATAGTCACACATAACACACCTCCTTGCGTGGGTGGTTAAAAAATAAGCGGTATCAAGTCTATATTTACTTACCAGCTTGTAGCTTTTAACTATGTATATACCAATTCTACATATTATCCCACGCAAAATGTTAGATGATAAGGTGATATTCTTCTTTGATATCGCAGAAATAGACCAACCTTATTAAATTGATGTAAAACACACCCTAATAAACCACAACGTCTAAAGCATAATATATGCGTGAAATTCTAATCCTACATATTTATATTTCTTTTATGGAGTATACATATTTAAATTCATTAACACATTTGTTTGTTTCAGTATCGAATCCTGTTGAATGGATGCGGATACGCCCTGTTTGGCGTGCCCCCCAGAGATCTGGAGACCACGTGGAGGGCCGCTGATTCCGACTCCCCTGGCAGATCGCCTCTTCTGGGTCAACCGCTCATTCCAACTGTAGCCGCTTCTACGGTAGGTATTCTAAATACATCTGCACAGTTATCACCTATAAATAGATCTGCATTAGATGCTCTGTCACGAGCAGTTTTATTTACAAGGTAATTAATTTTAATTTTATGGTTATATAAGCTGTGATTGCGTCTTTTTTGTCGTACCAGATTTAGTAACAGTTTTAAAACACGTCTAAGGTGAAAATATGCTACTAGTAAATCTCTATGGCTTAGAAATTTATATATTTATAGCATTTCTTGATTGAGTGGATTATTTTAATCTGAAGCTGGTCTTTATTTCCCTTAATTAGCAGTTCGGTTTTAGCCTCTTTTAATTACTTTTAGAGATTATTACTTTCTGCTGGAGTAGGTACCAATCGTTAGATGGTTTTATTGAAAAGCTGACAGGCTGTAAGTCTTCAGGATACATGCACCTGAAAGATATCTGGTCAGCTCCACCCGAAGAATTGCCTTTATAAATTATGTAAAAGTATATTTCCTCACACATATAGCCTACAAATAGTTTAGTCTTGGAGTACTCCTATCTATTGTAGCGGTTTTTGAAAATTTCAGGACCAGTTACTATTAGGTACCAATTGTATATCAAGTTTACTCAATACTAGCGCTTCAGATGCAAGAAAGAGTTTTGTTATCAGTTGATCTGTTAATGATTTTTTTTGTACCATAACACTGCATTGGATGTTGTCTTTGAACCCAGTCATTCACTATATTGACCTTACGGTTGCTCTACTACTAGTTGAACTAGATTTAAAACAGATTTAGCGCAACTGAGATGCGGCACTTTTAGTAAATCATTTATTGCTGAACATATTTGGGATAATAATCACCACGTAGATAAAGAAAATCTCAAGCTTATCAAAAGTGTCAGGCAATCGAGACAATTAGACTCATATGAGAGTGTATATAGGGTGGCGCATTGAAAACGAAACAGACCGATTTGCGTCCAGAGAATTTTTTTTAAGAAACGCTGAAACACGTCAATTTTAATATTGAGGGGGACATGTTTTGACATAAAACTCAACTTTGTCACATCAACCCCTTGAGGGTGGTGATAACAACCATTATATTTTAAATAGGGAACATGGGTCGAGTGTTACATCATTTGACACACTAATTTTAAAAATTATTCACAGTTGAAGATGCCAAAACGGATTTCACTCATTCCGATAAGAAATGTGCTGATAGTCAATGTTTTGTTGGTTTGTAAACAAAAAAATGGACTATCAGAACATTTCTTATCGGAATGAGAGAAATGCGGTTTATTTCAGTTTATCGGACGGTTTGATACTTGATAGTACTACCGAAAATTAATTACACAATGGTGTATTCTGTAGAAGAAAGAGTTGAAATAATTACTCTTTTTTTCAAAAACGATGACTGTGCCAACCGTATCGCAAATTTGTTTCATGAACGACATCCGAACAGACATGTTAACAGAAAATACATTTTAGTTGCAAAGTTTCGACAAAGTGGTTCAGTAGCCAACAAAAAACGGGATCCTGAACGTGAATTTCCGGTTAGAAATGAGACTACTGAGATTGAAGTTTTAGGACAAATTGCTGCAGACCCAACTTTGAGCACGAGAAAATTAGCCACTGTTTCAAACATCAAAAGAAGAACTATTCAGCGAATATTGAAGCATCATAAATTTCACGCGTATAAAATTCATCTTGTAAAACAACTGAATGAAGATGATTTTGATCGCCGGCTGGAGTTTTGTGAAGTTATGACTGCACGAATAGCTGATAACGGGAACTTTCTGTTCAATGTCTGTTTTTCAGACGAGTGTACATTTTATTAAACTCTACAGTCAATCGTCATAATTGTCGTTATTGGGCAGATAATAATCCAAGACATTTTCACGAAGTCCACACTCAAACTCCACAGAAATTGAATGTCTGGACTGACATTTTTGGAGACCTTTTAATCGGACCAATTTTTCTTGATGGCAATTTGAGTGGCGAAACGTATTTGGAGTTACTAGAAGATATCGTTTACCCTCTACTAATTGACATTGTTGAAAATGATGATCGCTACCAAGAAAATCAATGAGTGTTTCAACAAGATGGAGCTCCTCCGCATTTTTCACAGCGTGTTGGGGATTTTTTGAACAGAGAGTTTCCAGGACAATGGATTGAGCCTAGAGGTGCTATTGAGTGGCCCCCTAGATCACCGGATTTAACTCCTTTAAACTCCTTTCTATGGGGCCATTTAAAAAGTAGAATTTACGCAACAGAACCGGAGTCTCTGGAGAATGCCATCTAATAACTTCACAAATGCTTCAGAATGTCATATATATATATATATATATATATATATATATATATATATATATATATATATATATATATATATATATATATATATATATATATATATATATATATATATATATATATATATATTGTTACGGTCTGAAATTGCGGCAACAATTTTTCTTTATTTTTTTGTATATGGAATAAATACAGCGCTCAAATTTAGTATTGGTACAAATATATGGTTAACTAAATTATTTACATATAAATTTCCGTTGTTTCAAGTTTGCTTGAATAAACAGTTTATAGGAATTGGAAATAGATGACTTACCTGGAGAATACTAATTTATGCTAGAAAATTGCCTACAGCTTGGCTTGTGCACCCAATAATAGTTAAAATGATGAGATGAGGGCAAATGAATTTGCAGGTTATATTTATTATGTTGAACAAGCCCATCCACAGCCGACTGTGTATTTATGATGTTATGAATAGGGTACGTCTTTTACAGGTAAATATTTATTTGTAATACACACACTGCAGCAGTTTGACCTAATATCGATTATAAACACTGAGAAATAACATAGCGAATCATTTTCGCGCTTTAGTGTTATTGTTTATATTTATTTGCCGGTATCGTATAGGAGATAACCTAATGATAAGGAATTCGCCGATCGTAAATAGGCTTGCAGTGGCGGCTCCTGAAAATAAATGAAAATTTGACTTTCAGAAACACATGGAATTCGCATAAGGTTAACAGAGAATCTAAGTTCGTCAACTGCTGCAGTCGCATATTATCAATTAAAAATAACATGCTGTGCTCAAAGTGCCGGGAGATTTGAAATTAATCATATAATCAGACAGGTTGAAATAATACCCGCCACTGGGATATTTACTGGATGGTTCAGATGTTTCAAATATAGGTTCTTTAACCTATTTATGTTATCAATCTGTGACCACTGTCACCTCCACGGGTCGATTTGAATATTTTTCAAAAATGTCCAGTTCTTTAAGAACCAATTTCTGCCTTTCATTTCATCCACTTAAGTAACACTTGAATATGTTATATATTCAGAGTTCATCATGTCAAGTTTATAATTTTGCTCATCGTAAATTTACATATCTTTGAATATTTGAATCTGGAGTTTCCAACTCCCACTCTTCGAAGCCATACTTCGAACGGTTTTTTGCTATGCAGCTTTTCCCGTTTTCTTCCGTTTCTTGCCATTTTTGTCTGCATATTTTATTGTGAGCTGTTGTAATATATTATGTCTTTTTGGACAATGGTTATGTGTAAAGTGATTGTAGTTTATGGTAATTGATAATTGTTGTGGCTGGCTGTTAGGTTCTGCAGTTGGTAAGTTGTGGTGTTTAAGTTTTCTGTTATCGCATATTCCTTAGGACCGCCATTGCATTTGCACAGGATTTGCTTGAAGTGGCCCTTTTTGATGTTTACTTCTGAGTGGGTAATCGTGGGGATCTATACGGAAGGCTAAGAAATCTGGCGCATTTCAAGATACGTTAGATAAACCACCCAGTAGGTTACGAGATTTCACCCCAACCATTCATCCCCTGGTATTAGCGTGAGGACCTTTGGCGCAGATGCTGTTTGGATCCCGTGGCCTCCGCGGCACTGCCCAGGATTGGTTCCTAAGATAAGTACCTTCCAATTTTATATTATAACGACTACGTTGTCCAGGAATTTAATGGGATTATCACGAGTAATGAGAATCGTTTTGTGGACTATTATTCTAATGAATTAAATACAAACGTCACACCATTCATGTCGACTATTCGGAGAAACGTCACGGGTTAAATGTGAACCTCCGCATAAAATTTATTAAATACTAGGTAGTCTTTGTTTATTTAATCTGTTCCATTTTTTTTTTCATAGCTCTTTTGTAATAATTTTGTGATCGTTCTTGGCAGCCAATTACGGTAAAAATACTACTGTTCGATGCTTAACTTTAACTCAGATTATTATAATAACTATTTATATTCCAAATTTACGAAGTTAATAACTGTCAATACACCGTTAACCTATCAGATATAATACCTTTATTTTAAATTAACGAAGTGGTTTAAATGTCGATACCTTATCAAAATAATATCATACAATATCTATTAGTCTAAGATCCGGCTGCAAAATTAGTACATTAATAATCTAGATTATCAAGATTTAATTTTTAAGTATTTTTACAACTAGGAGAAGTCACTTTTCATCAGGTGCCAATTAAAAATTACCCGCCAGTATTATTAATTAAAATATAACTAATTTACTTTTAGAAAAACATTTCGTTAACATCTTACGGAAATAAAACCTACACAACTTCACAACAGTGTATTTAAAATATCTGAAACGTCATAGTTGCTGCTGATTGCTTAACCGCTACCTCTACGCAGCCAGGTGTAAACAGGTATAATTTTATTACAACTTTTCGTTCTTAACGTACATTCATTTCATTTATACCACATTAAAGCTCATTTTTTTCTGTAGTTAATGATATAAAGGTGCCTATATAAAAAAAACCGCAAATCAAAGTTTCCTACCCTGAAAGATGCTAGGTATGAAAAATAAAGTGACAGAGAGTGATCGCGCGACGCTACTTGTTAGACAAGGATGCTCAATGCCAGCTGAACGTATTTTTTGAGCTATTGCGCATGCTCCGATAAGCATCTAAGCCTAGTCATTTTTAGTGAATTTTCGTAGAAAAAATTCACTAATGGGGAGATCCCGACTTTTGAATTTTGAAAAAATTTTTGCAAATGAGCGCGAACTAGGACCCCTAGAACCCATATATGGGGTCAGTTTCAATTTTTATATGTTTATATATATATATATATATATATATATATATATATATATATATATATATATATATATATATATATATATATATATATATATATATGTATATGTATATGTATCACACCGATAACTCAAAAAATTAAGGGCCGATTTTGATAAAATTTGGCATGTACCTTTCTTTTGTAAATGGCTTGGATAAGTTCGTTAGTCAGGAAAATCTGACGAGGTTTTCCGGGAAAATTTTGAGTTTTCATTCTAAAAAAATTTTTATCTCAGAGAATAATAAGCCGATTTTGATAAAATTTGGTACATACCTTCCTTTTGTAAATATCTTTAAGAAGTTTGTTAATCAGAAAAATCGGTCGAGGTTTTCCGGGAAAATTTTGAGTTTTCATTCTAAAAAAAATTTTATCTCAGAGAATAATAGGCCGATTTTGATAAAATTTGGCATGTACCTTCCTTTTGTAAATGGCTTTGACAAGTTTGTTAGTCAGGAAAATCGGACGAGGTTTTCCGGGAAAATTTTGAGTTTTCATTCTAAAAAAAATTTTATATCAGAGAATAATAGGCCGATTTTGATAAAATTTGGTACATACCTTCCTTTTGTAAATATCTTCGAGAAGTTTGTTAATCAGAAAAATCAGACGAAGTTTTCCGGGAAAATTTTGAGTTTTCATTCTGAAAAAAATTTTATCTCAGAGAATAATAGGCCGATTTTGATGAAATTTGGCACGTACCTTCCTTTTGTAAATGGCTTTGATAAGTTCGTTAATCAAAAAAATCGGACGAGGTTTTCCGGAAAAAATTTCAGTTTTTATTTGAAAAAAAATTTTTTCTTAAAAAATAAAAAATATATGATAACCAAATTTGGCAGGTAGGTTTACGATATAAAAAGTAAACTATACACCAAAACTTAGATTTCTATGTTACAAGAAAAAAAAGTTATAATAAAATATTTTGTGCCAGATCATTTCTATGAAAATTCACTACCATAACGCACTTGCTGCGTCTTTGATAATATTATTACTACTTAGATCGTTGGTTGAGAACCCTATTTATCGGAGCATGCGCAATAGCTCAAAAAATACGTTTAGCTGGCATTGAGCATCCTTGTCTAACAAGTAGCGTCGCGCGATCACTCTCTGTCACTTTATTTTTCATACCTAGCATCTTTTAGGGTAGGAAACTTTGATTTGCGGTTTTTTTATATAGGCACCTTTATATCATTAACTACAGAAAAAAATGAGCTTTAATGTGGTATAAATGAAATGAATGTACGTTAAGAACGAAAAGTTGTAATAAAATTATACCTGTTTACACCTGGCTGCGTAGAGGTAGCGGTTAAGCAATCAGCAGCAACTATGACGTTTCAGATATTTTAAATACACTGTTGTGAAGTTGTGTAGGTTTTATTTCCGTAAGATGTTAACGAAATGTTTCTCTAAAAGTAAATTAATTATATTTTAATTAATAATACTGGCGGGTAATTTTTAATTGGCACCTGATGAAAAGTGACTTCTCCTAGTTGTAAAAATACTTAAAAATTAAATCTTGATAATCTAGATTATTAATGTACTAATTTTGCAGCCGGATCCCGTACTATATATTTTAATTTTACCCAGAAATGTAAATATTTATAAACCTACATGTTTATATTTGCACGTATTATATTTATATATGTATATTATCTTTTTTATTATTTTCTAATAAAAAAATCTTAAACTTTAATTTAGTCAGTCAATTGTTTTGGTCAATGTTTTACTACATGTTCTACAAGTCCTATAAATTTTGGGATCCTCATTTAAAGCTTAGGCAAGTATACTGGACGGAGCTATGACGTGATGCGCCTTGCTTTTCCATCCTATCATTGATGTTACAGTAACAGTTATTTCTAGGCCAAGCATTACCTAGCACATTTAGAAGTTTTTTTCTAGTTCAGTGGTGTCGTGAATAAACACTGACCATCTAGAGTTTGCAGTCGACTGCTGGCTCCCTTATAAATTGTTTTATTTAATTAATGCTCCCTCCAGAAATATACAACTAGAGTTGAAAGAAAAACGTCCAACCCGAACCAACCTCAGATTTCCGGAGCATAAGCGTTGTCTGCTGCTTATTCAGGATTCACATTAACTCCACTTTTAGATTGTTCTTTTAGTGAATTTTCTTAGAAAAAATTCACTAATGAGGAGATCTCGACTTTTGAATTTTGAAAAAATTTCTTCAAATGAGCGCGATCTAGGACCCCTAGAACCCATATCCGGGGTCAGTTTCAATTTTTATATGTTCCAAATTTTATTAAAATCGGCTTATTACTTTTTGAGATAAGAATTTTTTTCGAATGAAAACTCAAAATTTTCCCGGAAAACCTCGTCCGATTTTCCTGAATAACGAACTTATCCAAGCCATTTACAAAAGAAACGTACATGCCAAATTTTAGCAAAATCGGCCCATTATTTTTTAAGTTATTGATGTGATACATATATATATATATATATATATATATATATATATATATATATATATATATATATATATATATATATATATATATATATATATATATATATATATATATATATATATATGTACCTTCCCTTTGTAAATGGCTTTGACAGGTTTGTTAGTCAGGAAAATCTGACGAGGTTTTCCGGGAAAATTTTGAGTTTTCATTCGAAAAAAATTTTTATCTCAAAGAATAATAGGCCGATTTTGATAAAATTTGGCATGTGCCTTCCTTTTGTAAATGGCTTTGACAGGTTCGTTAATCAAAAAAATCGGACGAAGTTTTCCGGAAAAATTTTGAGTTTTCATTTGAAAAAAATTTTTATCTTAAAAAATAAAAAATTTATGATAACCAAATTTGGTAGGTAGGTTTACGATATAAAAAGTAAACTATACACCAAAATTAAGATTTCTATGTTACAGGAAAAAAAAGTTATAATAAAATATTTTGTGCCAGATCATTTCTATGAAAATTCACTACCATAACGCACTTGCTGCGTCCAGACTTTTTTTTATTCGGCTATTACAGCAGAACGGAAGATTGGTAACAATGTATGTGTATATATCGTTACAAATATAGGTGTATATGGGTTATGTTGCAATATAATGTACGTATGTATTTGTGTTTAAAAAAGCAGATAAATGAAGTTGCAGTAGTTATGGAAACTCAATAAAATAGTAGAATATTAAATTAAAAAGTTAGAATAGTGTGCCTAAGGTCGAAGTAGCCATGCCAATCCAAACTGTAACGTATTCACATCCGTTTTTAGTTAATTTCATTCCATGCCAATCTAAGTTTGATACTTTTACAGGTTCTCTGTGCCACGTGCCAAACCACTTCAAATTTAATAGATTGGCCTACATGCCTAACAACAGAGACAAGGAAAATTTATTGATTAGTTTGGTTTGTCGGCTTTTTTTTGGGTTTAATTTGAGGTAGATTAAAAAATATATTACCTTTCCTGTCTTAAGAAATATCTGCAATTAAATTATCATTTTACCGTTCATTTTGAAACAACCCCTATACATTCTACAGGGTAAGAAGCAAGTTTAAGATATATATTAATTTCTAAATTGTTATTTTTTTAAGTGTTTTTCTCTTGAAATTTCATTGACTTTTCCAGCAATATTCACTATTTATTGGTTTGACGCTGCACTGCATGTGAATTCCAACTTTAAGCCAGCTGAACATTTGGGTAAATTAAGTAGCTCCAAGTAGCCGGAGTTGCCAAAACTAAACCTTTTAGTGAAAGAAAGACCCAACTTAACAAGTGTTTTTAAATCAAAATTATGTATATTTTGTGAGGCGTTTGACTAGCCAAAAACAGGTATAAAAGTTATTTGTTATGAGATAGTTCATTAGAGTTCACTGTCTACATTTTCAATCAACCCTTTTGGTAGTTTTAGGGTTATAAAACATTTAAGACTCACCTGGCGCCCTTGAATTGTCCCTTCCTCGCTAAACCTTTTTTTTTATATTTTATTATTAGTTTTTTTGGTGTGACGAAGGTTTTTAAAGATAAGGATCAAATTTGAGGTATTGCTTTTAATAACCGCCAAGGTAAAGAATTCAAAAATAAATCTGATTATCTTGGTCAAAAATGTTACAAAACCTAACTAATTGACTAATTATTGCATTTATGTAGAAAAAATCAACATATAGGTCGCAACTTTCAAACTTTAAAAATATTTCTTCAAGTGAGCAGGAATTAGAGCTCCTAGAGGCAATACGTAGAGTTCACTAAATGTTTTACATATTTCGTAAACTTCATAGAGAATTTATGTACCAGAATTCAAGTTTCTAGGTTATGGAAAATTGAGAGAGAATTCGCTACCATGACGCACTTACCGCGTCTGGATTTTTTGAACTGTAGTAATATTTCTATACTTTTTTAACCTACCTAACGAGTATCTTTAGTCATTTGAGAAGGGGTTTCGATTATGATCAGAAATCTAGCCCATGCAAGGACCTTTTGATGGATTGTTTAAGAATCGAACCCATGATCTTTCGTTTAGAAACGTGATGGATTAGCAAACTGTGCCAGAAGGTAATCTATTATTATTAATATTTTGATGTTTCCCCTCCTGACGTGCCTGTGGCTTCATTCACAAATAACCTAAGAGGAATAATTCACTTCATTCACCGTATATTAAAAAACTTTCGGGCTATATGTGCAAGCTGGCAACACCGCATCTTCCTCTACACGCAGCCGGTGGTGTTCCCTGTGGTTGTCAGTGCTGATGGAAGAAGGGACAAGGGCAACTCAGCAGTGCGAGGTGGGATAGAAAGGGGACACAGTCTAAGAAGCATCAGCGCACGACGCATGTACAATTACATACCTAAGAAATAGTATTCCATCACGATGTCCAGTTTCCTTCAATAAACCTTTAATTTAGACATTTTCCAATTTTCTTACATATGGATGGTTTGTGGGACAGTAGTTCCATGCAGTAACCTGATCAGGTAGCTCGAATTTGGCGAGTGATTCTGAGAACCATCTACCACATCATCTTATGCTGGGCTTCTACTCACTATCCCTGTCACAAAGATAATTATTGGGACTACTCATACTTATTATTATCGACTTTAGCCTGAAGGGCTTTCACACTCCCACATTCACTCATCCCAGAGGTATTTCAGATACCTAAGGGACTGAGTGCAGTACCAAAGGGACTGAGCCCTTTCCAAGTTATCGGGCCCTGAACGACAACCCGACACATCCCCATTTCCGAGGAATCTCTGCACGGCGTGGGCAGCTGAAAACATTACCGCCTTCTGAATAACCTTATAAAGATGCTCTTGAAGGCCCAGTCTCTTAATGTTCCCTTGAAGATTATTAGGAACCACACCAGTTGACGACATGGCGATTGGAATCACTCGGACACTATCTGCCCTCCGCTGTCTCTTTACTTATATCTCGATATAAAAACAAATAAAGATAAATTTTTATTTTAAATAATAGAAATGAACAAAGTTGTACATTAATAGGGATATGTATTATAGTGCCATTGACTAGCAAAAGGCGCCCAACATTTAAATCAAAAACTATACATAAATTATTACTAAATTACTATCATATATTTTCAAAATAAACATTATATATACAAAATATCGCAATAAATACAATTATTAACACTTAAAAATACACAAACAAAATACAAATTTATATACAGATTACAGAATACGAAACCCATCTTATTCAATAATATATATATATATATATATATATATATATATATATATATATATATATATATATATATATATATGTATATATATATATATATATATATATATATATATATATATATATATATATAAATGTGTATATATGTAAGGTATAAATTATATATATTACTAATAGGTATAATAAATAGAAATAACCTTCAACTGCAATTGAAAAATTTGTGGTGAATGAGCAACAAGTTCATGCCATCCCGAGTGTTTGATGTTCACACTCACTCACTAAAACTCAACTCAACATGGCCTTATAAGACATAAAATTTATTTATGCGATAATACAGGCCACACTTTAATCATTTCACCCAGAAAATCAGTTTTGTCAAAATTATTAGCATGATCTTCCACAGTGGCAAACGCTTTAGTTCGTTAATTAAAACATCAGTGTTTCTGTTAATTTACTTCCTCTACTTTTTTCTGATATGGCTCACCGAAGTGAACTAGAACGTATCGAAGTTTGAATGATGGTCGGTTATGGTGATCGTAAAAGGACATATAACGACGTTTGCCATTTATTCAATGAGGTTTACCCTGACGCCCACCTCTTAACAGGTCTACAGTAAGCAGACCTCACCACAAGTTTATTGAAACAGCGAGTGTAAAAGATCGCCCCAAGTGCGGCCGCCCTGTAACTGCCAGTTCGGACGAAAATACGCTGGGTGTTTTGCTTGCTGTAAAACAAACTCCCAAAACTTCTGCACTGGAATTTGCTAGAACGAGATCACAAGACTTGTGTACAGTGGATTTTGCATGGAGAAAAGGATTTTTTCTATAGGGTCACAACCTGCAGGAACTTTTTGCAGAGAATTTTGATAGAAAAATCGAGCTTTGTGAACAAATAAATCAGATCATTCAACAAAAAGGAGATTTTTTTAACCGCGTTGTTTTCTCTGATGAAGCTGCCTTTTGCCTTAATGGTAGTGTAAACTGACACAATTGTCGACATTGGTCCGATAGCAAACCCCATTGGATAAAAGAAATTCATACCCGATATCCCCAAAAACTGAACGCACAGGCCGGAATTATTAGTCATCATGTAACTGGACCCTTCTTTTTTGGAGCAATTTTAGCAGGTCCACCCTATCTAAGATTACTACTTTAAAAAATTGAGTGACTGAAGGAGTCCGTTCACAAAGTCGAAATTCCTTTCATAAAAAAACATTATTACGAGAAGATATTGTGCCCAGTATCCGATATTTTTTTTAAAATGATGTCCCCAATGTATACTTCGAACAAGATGGCACCCCTCATTTCATTTGAGAGGTAGGGAATCCCTTAATGTGACATTTCTCGGCCGATAAATAGGCAGAGTAAAACCCATTGAGTGGCCAGCTAGGTCTCCGGATTTGTCCCTCCTCAATTTTTTTGCTGGGGTGATATGAAAAGCTTTATTTACAACGACCAGCCTGCGAATTTGGAACAGTTGCGAGACCGAATTGTGATGGTCATTCAACAAGTGTCGACCGGATCACCGCAAAACTTGTTCCGTCAGTTTGACAAGACGCTTTACTATTGTCAAGAAGTTTGAGGGGCTCTATTTGATCATCTTTTCCAAAAGGGAACATTCACTCATCGCAGGTATGTCATATACCAAAGGGACTGAGCTCAGATGAAGCCCTTTCAAAGTTATCAGTCCCTGAACGACAACGCTACACATACTCTTTTCCCATGAATCTTCAAACGGTGTAGGCAGTTGCAAGTACTAACGCCTTCTGCATAACCTTATAAAGATGCTGTCTAAGACCCAGTCTCTTAATGTTCTCTCCAAGATTCTTAGGAACCACACCAGTTTACCACATGACTCTTGGAATCGCTCGGACACTATCTGCGCTCCACTGTCTTTTTACTTGTATCTCGAGGTCTCTGTTCTTAATGATCTTTTCTTTGTACTTTAACTCTAGATTATGAGTATTCGGAATGGCCACATTTTTATTCACTATTATTATATCTGGCCTGTTGTGACCAACAAGGGGGACTGTGAGCACGGTCCGATTCCAGTACAACCTGTATCCTGAGTTTTCTAGAAAAGGCTTAGGAGTGTATTTGTAGTAGGGCACCTTATTAAGATTTAAAAGTCCCAGTTTCAGAGCCCGTTCTTGATGAATTATTTTAGCAACTGCGTCGTGCCTCTCTTTATATTCTGTTGAACCAAACGCTTAACATCCTCCGGTGACGTGCTGAATACTCTCTGATGACTGACACCCAAATCCACATGTGTCATCTTGGACCGAATTATCTTCAACTATATACTTCAGGTAGTTTCTTGTTGGAATGAGCTGATCTTATATGGCCAGCAAAAACCCCTCTGTCTGTGGAAACATCTATCCGGATACCAACCAGTAGTTCAACGCCAATTTGTCGACATGTGCTTGAGAGCTCACATTCAGATGTCGCCCATTTAGTAGTGCTGGGAATTTATCCGTTTGTGTATTCGAATATTCGTTCCGAAAGCCTCACGATGGAATTATTCGAGTATTCGAATATTCATGGAGTATTCGAATATTCGTCGAGTATTCGAATATTCACAGAGTATTCGAATATTCGCACAGTAATAAACACTCCCCTAAGCCCATGAATGTGTCTCATTATCATTTTTTGTATCTGCCTCTGTTTCCTAGAAAATTAGCTATTTAATTCTTAACTTTCAAATAATTCCGGAAATTTTTCATTGTTTATTTTAGAAAAATTAATGACTATTATAATGTCGGTTTCATTGTGCTTATCACAACAGCAGTAAGGTTATTAGTCGTATCTACGTTATTTGCAAGTACATATATAAATAAATAAATCTGCATCCCGTGTATTTGCGTTTTAAGCTGATAATGTGCTTAGTTAGAAAAAGATGGCTAATTTATAATTTATAGTAGATGGTGTACATATTTTTGAAACCAAGCAAAGAGAGCCTATACAGTGCAAAGCTAACAAATTATTCATAATCACTTATTTGAAGGATCTACTTTTTTCTCCTAGTGCTCCCTGCGATGAGTGCTTCTAAGACTCTTCTGGGGATCATTCCCAGCCATTATATATATATATATATATATATATATATATATATATATATATATATATATATATATATATATATATATATATATATATATATATATATTCGAATATATTTGAATATTCGAATATACTTTCGTTGAAATAATTCGTATTCGAATATTCAAATATTAGAACTATTCGTATTCGATTCCCAGCACTACCATGTAGAGGCTTCTGCATCCAAGACTGCAGCTTGTCCTGATCAGTCCGATGGCGACTTTGTATTTCACTTTTTTTTTTAATTGTAGCGATGTTGAATCACCTGCCTCGTATATAACACGGTGTAGTTAAGAAGTAACCACCTGCTGGTGGAAATGTAGATAGGTTGAATATCTGCTGGTCTAACTGTTTACCTTGATGTCTAGGTAGGGTTACTCGCTCGATAGCACTACGGGGGTGATGCTTTTTAGATTTTTATTATTATTATTTTTATTCTTAGTATTAGTATTATTGTCATGTATTTGTGTAGATTAGCTATGTTAAACTCGTATTTTATTTCATAGTATTCTTATTTTTTTTAGATTTTATTAAACCACTTTACATATTTTCATCTATATAAATAAAAAAATCAAAAGGTGTTCGTTGGTGAGCATATTACTTGAGAACGGCTGAACCGATTTCGCTAATTTTATTTTTTAAATGTTCGTAATAGTCAGAGTAAGGCTTTTAGGGAAAGAAAAATTGGAAAAGTTGCCCGGAAAATTGAAAAATTTTGGCAAAACTGAAAGTGCTTTTTACTCAGATTTATTTCGGTACGTGCGCAAATGTCGTTTGACATTGAAATCTGGACAGGACAGCGGCTGTTGGGTCAGCTAGTTTATAATAATTATTAGTGTTATTATTACTACTCATATCTTTATTATTTTGTTCTATCTTATTGTTATTGTTGCAGGAAGCGGCTTTACTTTCACGTAACATTGGCGTGAGAAGGTTTTCTAAAACCAGACTGTTCACTGCGGGACGCATTCTGCATATAGTCAGTAGAAAAAAGACCAAAGCCGAGAAGTAAGTTTAAAAAGCCTGTCTATTGTTTTGGCATACATCTGCAAATCCTTTTATGAGCGTATCTAAATATAAAGCTTGCAACAAATCGAGTTATTTTTATTTTATTATGGCAAACATGTGTCTTGTATTACACACTTAGGATATTCTACATGGAAATAAAGTCAAAAAAACAGTTTTATGAACATTTTTATCTTTATATGTATGTTGATATGTTTTTTTTAAGAGCGCAAAGTATATTTCTCTAGGATTATCGCATAATTTTTATTTGACTTGTAGTTTTTTGTATCATAATTGTAGAAATATTGCTACTTTCAGCCGGTTATTAATGTACTAGCAGTTCTAATTTGTTTTATCTGAGATTAAATTTTTTGTTTTTAGCACTAAACACAGAAAATGATGCTCTCTCTCGCTCTCTCTTTCTCCCTCTCTCTCTCTTACTTTATTTATCTATTTTTTCTTTTCTTGAAACAATGCCACTAATTCCACTTTTTTTTTTTTGGAATTTGTGACCCTCACTCCCATTCTCAGTTTGTGCATTGATTATACGGCTTTTCAAATTTGGTCCCTAGACCTAATACTTGGTGATGACTTTATAATTTTACGACACGTTTTAGTAAATTTAGAAAAAAAGGCGACTTTTGAATTTTGAAAAAATTTCTTCAAATGAGCACAAACTAGAACCTTTAGAACCCGTATCCGGAGACAGTTTCAATTTTTATATGTTTATATATATATATATATATATATATATATATATATATATATATATATATATATGTATGTATGTATCACACCGATAACTCAAAAAATAATAGGGAGATTTTGATCAAATTTGGTGACAACCGTCTATTTGCTAGTGGCTTGGATAAGTTCAATAGCGAGGAAAGTCGGCCTGGTATTTCCAGGAAAATTTTGTGTTTTCTTTCGGAATTTTTTTATATCTTCTGAAATAACAAAGGAAGAGCAACCGAATTTGCTACGCGGGTTTTCCATCATCAAACGTAAATTACATATCAAAATTTAACTCTGTAAGTAAAAATACAAAAAGGTTATAGACATTTAAAGGAAAAAAAAAATGCGGTCAAAACGTCAAAATCGCGAGTTAAAACGTCAAAATTAGCAACATTTAGGCAAATAACCTGAAACTAATACGAGTTCTGTAAAGAAAATGCCGCAAAAAAATGTTTTACAAACTCTGAAGCCTTAGAATCGTCAATGTCCTTCATTTTGCTAAAATATTTCTCTGATGCTTTGGCAGTAATTTTAGCTGTTTATAATATAGTTTATCGTTTAATGGTATATAATTTTTGGCGAATTTTCGGAAAAAATCAACACTATATCCGTTATTATAAAAGATACGAAAAAAAAGTGTATACATGAGTTATAGGCTGTCTTGAACTACATGTTAAAAAATATTTCTACAATCACAGGTTGGCTCATAAGTCGTTGGTGATAGAATTTTTTTTTTAATCGAACACGTCTTATGTTATTACATTCTTGCATTTTCCATGTAATATCTCTAATATAATGCATGTTTGTAAAAAAATATTCAGGGCACAGCAAGTGTGTTATGGTAGCGAATTTTCATTAAATGCTTCAAATTTGAATAGCTCAATTTGCTATTAATCTATAAGGTTCGTTAGGCAAGAAATCAGTTTTTCGGGAACATTTTAAGTTTACTTTCGGAAATTCTTGTACGTTTTCAAACAATAAAGTTATTTTGATAAAACATGGCACATTGTTTCTACTATATACTTTATACTGGTAACCAAATTTGATCTGCTCTGTTTAAAAAAACACACTTTTGCTATTAAAATATTTATGAAAATTCACTACCATAACGCACTTGCTGCGTCCAGAGTTTTCCTATATTACAACCATACCTAAATTCGACAAACTTTAATTATTACAAACTCTACTAACGACTTCTAACTTAACTTTTAAAATTTCTCCCCGCTAAACTTTCTTATTTTTTGAATAAGAGTGTTAAATAGAAGAGTTCAGAATTTTTTGTTGAGTTTAATCTACATTGCGAGTGAACTTTAGATTTTAATACAATAAACCATAATGTAATATGGAACACCGTGAATAAGATGTTAATACTGCTATCAATATCATCAACGGTCTCTACAAACAAAGCACTGGTCAGGTAGTGCATAAAGTCAGATTATATAAGCGAATATCTGTAAAGTACTGTGTCAAACATGGATCCGTGCTCTCGCCCGTCCTATTTTTAATATTGGGCTGGATTCGCTGATGAGGAGGACCAGTAACACTCAATGTAGGATAACATGACAACTCACATTTAGTCTTTAGATAGAGCGACTATATCAGGAGGCACTACTGGCAGGACTGAAGATAAACACAGCGATAACCAAAGGAATGCGTCTAAAAACCAACAATAACACACCGTTCGTTCTCAGCAACCAGGTAGTTGAATGCGTTGGATTATTCGCATACCTGGGCAGTGTAATAGATGATACCGGTGTCATGGAGAGCGATGTAATTAAGATGGTAAAGAAAGCCCAACAATGTTTCGGAATGCTTCAGATAATCTGGAGATCTCGAGTTTAGTCTTTTAGGCCTAATATTAGAAGATTTAAAATCAACGTCAAATCGGTGTTATGTCTGTGAAACCTGGAAAATTGCCGAAATGACAATGTCCATTGCCTAACTACAAGTCTTCATCAATATATGATCTTAAACAGAATATTACATATATTTTGACCAAACCAAATAGCAAATAGTGAATTCTGGAACTCCTTTTCACCCGGAAATATAGAGCAGGAAGTAGGGATGGATGAGACACATACTCCGCAAACCAATTCATGGTATTGCTAGAGCAGCTCTTGAATATAATGCTATGGAACAAAGGAGAAGAGAAAGATTAAAGTCAAGCTGGAGAAGCACAGTTATAAAGGAAGCAGGCCGAAAAAATTCCATTGCCTAAATACAACCCTTCAACAATATGATCTTATATGGAATATTACTGGAATATAACAACCCAAACTCCTGCCCACTTAGAAATAAAGAGCAGGAAGTGGGGATGGTTAAGACACGCACTCCGCAAACCAATCCATGGCATTACTAATGCAGCTCTCGAATATAACCCGAAGATACAAAAGAGAAGTGGAAGCTCCAAGTCAAGCTGGAGAAGAAGAGTTATAGTGGAAGCAGCAGAGGCCAAAAAATTCCATTGTCTAGATACAAGTCTTAATCAATATCATCTTATATAGAATATTACGTATATTTTGGCCATACCAAATAACAAATGAGGAATACTGGAAAAGAACAAGCCAAACTCCTGTCCACCTAGAAATAAAGAGCAGAAAGTGAGGATTGATAAGACACACGCTCCGCAGACAATCCGTAGAATTGCTAGAGCAGCTCTCTAAAATAACTCTCAGGCACACAAGGGAGAAGAGTAAGAACAAAGTCAAGCTAAAGAAGGTTTATAGAGAAAGCCGCAAAAATTCTGGGTTGAAATAAAGCAATTAACAAGTAATGGGGTCATATGACTATACGTTTAGTTTAAGAATTTGGTTTTTGAACGCAATTCTTAGATTTAGGGAAGATATTACCAAATTGTTACAGAAGTCTATATATCTCTTAAGTTTCTTTGCGCTCACAAATAGTTTCTATGCCGCGATATCTGCAAGAATCTTTCCGAAAAGTTAATACTGTATAATTTTAAACTGAAACTTTGTTTATGGAAAAGTATATAAATACCGAATTACTAAAATTTCTTGATAAACACAGTCTAATCCACGACAGGCAGTATGGATTCCGTCAGCGCAGATCAACTGCCGACCTCCTTTCCTTTGTTACCCATTCTTGGAACAAGTCTATGGAACTACACGGTAAATCCCAGATTGTCAATCTAGACATATCCAAAGCATTCGACCAGGTCTGGCACGCAGCGCTGCTTAATAAACTACCGGCCTATGGCCTACCACCAAAACTCTGTACGTGGACAGCAAATTTCCTCTCCAACTGGAGCATTTCTGTTGTTAATGGCCATTCCTCTAAACTGTATCCAATTAATGCAGGAGTTCCTCAAGGTTCAGCTTTAGCCCCTGCTTTGTTTCTTCTCCACATCAATGACCTCCTCTCTAGCACATCCAACCCAGTTCACAGTTACGCGGACGACAGCACCCTCCACTCAAATATACAATATTCTAAGCCTGTCTCTTTAGCCCAATTAGATGAGGATCGCAGACTCATGGAGAGTTCTATCTCCGTGGATCTCTAAAAAATATTAGACTGGGGAAGTAGAAATCTTGTACAATTCAACCCCACCAAATCACAGTCTTACTTTCTCTCTCATAAGAGATACACCAGACCTAGACCCATCACAATAAACAACCAAGTTATTCAAATGGGTCCTTTTCACTTGTTGGCATTTCTGTGGATCGAAATCTCAATTGGCACCAACATGTCACATCAATTGCAGAAGCGGCTGCTAAGAAATTAGGTTTCCTCTTCCGGGCTCGCAAATACTTTTCACCAGCTAATCTCTATACCTTATATACTGCACAAATAAGACCAAACCTCGAATACTGCTCCCACATCTGGGGTGCTGCTGCCGCTTCTACACTCGCTATCCTGGACTCCATTCAGAAGAGAGCTATATTTCTCATCGGTGACCCTACCCTCACCCAAAGGCTGCCATCCCTTGCCCACCGACGTGCCGTTGGTAACCTCTCTCTCTTTTATAGATATCTGCACGGGCACTGCTCAGAGGAGCTTTCTTCCATAGTTCCTCCACCTGCTGTCCCCAACAGATCTACCAGGGGAACAGAGCGAATGCACCATTTAACTGTCCAGGTCAGACATAGAACATCTTGTTATGTCCGCTCTTTTGTCCCGAGGACTTTCAAGTTGTGGAATTCCTTGCCGGCACATGTTTTTCCTTCTCTCGCGAACCTCCAAACCTTCAAGTCCAGAATTAACAAGTTGCCTCTTTCCTCCTTGTCGACACACAGGGTACGATAGTATTTAGGCTGTAAGCCCTCGTGGTGTGTTGTTGAAATAAATAAATAAATGGTCTTCTTCAAAACAGTGAACCTTTTGTTCAACAGTATCAAACGAGCGCACTTCTGATCAGCCTCAAACACCTCTGAATCCATTTTTACAAACGATTTCTCATTACCAACTCGTGATGAACAACACGGAACAGACATTGATAGGAAATGTGCAATACTTCTGCAATACCCTTCGGTCCAATTTGTGGATGTTTATTTTTTTCGACAAAATCAATGTTTTCTTGAGTGGTCACAGAAATTGGTCTTCCAGAGAGGTGCTTTTTTTCCCGAACCAGTTTTTAATAGAAGCATGCGAAATATATTATTCGCCTAAGGTGTCCACCATATCAGCAAAAAAAAATTTTTACGATAACCTTTTTAAAATCAAATACTCAGTAACTGAACGAAACTCTTTTATATCAAAATCTAGCTTTCTCTCACACATGCCGTTTTAAAAAATTCTAGAACTCTAGCGGATTCACAGCACCTCCAGGAATGTGAAGCTGGTTGCAGAAAAGCTAAGCGGAGCTGCGCATTGTTCAAGAGCACGTTTATGAAGTCATAGGAAAAACCTCTACGGCTGAATTTAGTTTCAAATAATTTCACCAAGTCAGGGCACCTACAGTCGGTTAAAATTTAATTTTGGTCTTGTAATTCATTTTTTATTTTCTATGCGATTGTGAGATTTGTAAGGGTAACCTATACTTAAAAAACTCTGGACGCAGCAAGTGCGTTATGGTAGTGAATTTTCATTAAAATGTTTTTATTGCAAATATGTGTGTTTTCTTTTTAAGAAAGCAGGCATCAATTTTGGTTACCAGTATAACCTATATAGTAAAAACAATGTGCCATGTTTCATAAAAATAACTTTATTGTGTGAAAATGTACAAAAATTTCCAAAAGTAAACTTAAAGTGTTCCCGGAAAAACTCGTTTCTTGGTCAACCTTATAGGTTAATAGCAAATTGGGCTATTCAAATATGAAGCATTTGATCAAAATTCGCTACCATACCGCACTTGCTGCGTCCAGAATTTCTTTTCTTATAAACATGCATTATATTTTGATGGAAAATGCAAAAATGCAATAACATAAAGCGTGTTTGACTAAAAAAAAAAAGAAAATTTCTATCACCAACGACTTATAGGCCATCCTGTGATTGTAGAAATATTTTTTAAGGTGTAGCTCAAGACACCCTATAATTAATATATACAAATTTTTTTTCATATCTTGTATAATAACGGATATATTGAGCTTTATTAATTTTTTACGAAAATTCGACAAAAATTATATACCATTAAACGATCAACTCTATAGCTAAGACTACTGTGTTCCCGAAAAAACTCGTTCATTGGTCTACCTTATAGGTTAATAGCAAATTGAGCTGTCCAAATATGAAGCATATGATCAAGATTCGCTACCATAACGCACTTGCTGCGTCCAGAATTTCTTTTCTTACAAACATGCATTATATTTCGATAGAAAATAACATAAGGCGTGTACGCAATAACAAAAGGCGTGTTCGATTAAAAAAAGCAAATTTTTATCACCAACGACTTATGAGCCACTCTGTGATCGTAGAAATATTTTTTTTAAGATGTAGCTCAAGACACCCTATAATTAATGTATACATTTTTTTCCTATCTTGTAAAATAACGGATATATTAAGCTTTATTGATTTTTTACGAAAATTCGACAAAAATTATATACCATTAAACGATAAACTCCTTAGCTATAGGCTACTGCCAAAGCATCAGAGAAAGGGTCTATTTGAAATGGATTTTCTGGAAACATTTTTGTAAAATGAAGGACAATGACGATTGATACTAAGACTTCAGGGTTTGTAAAACATCCTTCTTGAAACATTTGATTTCCATAGCCCGTATTAGATTCAAGTTATTTGCCTTAATGTTGCCGATTTTGACGTTTTAAATCGCAACTTTGACGTTTTGAGGAAAACCCCAATTTATTTTTCTTTAGATGCCTATAACTTTTTTGTCTTTTGACCTACATAGCTAAATTTTCTAAGTAACTTACTTATAAGGATATAAAGCCGCGTACCAAATTTGGTTGCCCTTACTTTGTTAATTCCGGAGATATAATTTTTTTTTTGAAAGAAAACAAAATATTCCAGGAAAACCTGGACAGTTTTTCCTGGCTAACGAACTTATCCAAGCCATTTGCAAAAGGAATCTATTCACCAAATTTAATCAAAATAGGCCTATTATTTTTTGAGTTATCGGTGTGATATATATATATATATATATATATATATATATATATATATATATATATATATATATATATATATATATATATATATATATATATATATATATATATATATATGTATTGAAACTTACTCCGGATATGTGTTCTGGGGGGCCTAATTAGCGCTCCTTTGAAGAAATTTTTTCAAAATTCAAAAGTCGGGATCTCCTCATTAGTGATTTTTTTTTAAGAAAATTCACTAAAATAATTTGTGGAAGAGAATTTTCGCTTTTACGTTGTATTTTCTGCCATACACCACTATTATTAACTTGTTGATTTTGTTTACTATTACAGAAAAGCTGGAACTGGAGGACCAAGTTTTGAAATGAGATGGGCAACAGCTGAGGACTTTATGGAAGTTAAAGTTATGCCGAGGATGTTGTTGGACCACTTGCCAGAAAACGTATATAAAACCATTGATACAATTTTAAGAGAGCAAAAAGATGACGTTAGTGAGATAATTTAAATAAATGTTATGTTTTCAGATTTAACTCTATTATAGTATTATTTAAAGTATTGCCCTGTGAGTACTATGACATTCCGAATGATATTATTAAGTGAACAGACTCAGTTTGTTTTTGTAGATTTTTGTTATTTGACTTTTGCTAAGTTTTTTTTATCGTTATGAACATCTTTATATTTATGACATATTTTTGTATTTAAGATTTGTAAATAAATTGATTTGTAGATAACATTTGTTTTTTTTTCTGTTTATGCATTATACTTGATTTACTTAGTCTCTCCTTTCATCCTCATCCTGACACACCAACTTAATATTGTATCTACTTAGATTAAGTTTAGATTACCAAATCTTCATAGCTACAGCTGGTATGGCAAACCTGCGTGTCAAAATTATTAGCTGGAGAGCATAGAAGAACACCATTGTTCCATCTTTTTTTTAAATTTCAACAACACACCACGAGGGCTGGCAGCCTAAGTACTATCGTACCGTGGGTGTCGACAAGGAGGAAATAGGCAACTTGTTAATTGTGGACTTGAAGGTTTGGAGGTTCGGAAAGGAATTCCACAACTTGCAAGTCCTCGGGACAAAAGAGCGGGCATAACAAGATGTTCTATGTCTGGTGACCTGGACAGTAAAAGGGTGCATTCGCTCTGTTCCCCTGGCAGATCTGTTGGGGGCAGCACTATGAAAGAAAGCTCCTCTGAGCAGTGCTCGTGCAGATATCTATAAAAGAGAGAGAGGTCACCAACGGCAAGTCGGTGGGCAAGGGATGGCAGCCTTTGGGTGAGGGTAGGGTCACCAATGAGACGTATAGCTCTCTTCTCAATGAAGTCCAGGATAGCGAGTGTAGAAGCGGCAGCAGTATTCGAGGTTTGACCTTATTTGCGAAGTATATAAGGTATAGAGAGCTGGTGAAAAGTATTATAATTTCTTAGCAGCCGCTCATGCATTGATGTGACATGTTGATGCCAATTGAGATGTTGATCCACAGAAATGCCAACAAGTGAAAAGGACTCATTACTTTGAATAACTTGATTGTTCATTGTGATGGGTCTAGGGCTGGTGTATCTTTTATGAGAAAGAAAGCAAGACTGAGATTTGGTGGGGTTGAATTGTACAACATTTCTACTTCCCCAGTCTAATATTTTTTGGAGATCCACGGAGACAGAACCCTCCATGAGTCTGCGATCCTCATCTAATTGGGCCAAAGAGACAGGCTCAGAATATTGTATATTTAAGTGGAGGGTGCTGCCGTGCGCGTAACTGTGAACTGGGTTGGATATGCTGGAGAGGAGGTCATTGATGTGGAGAAGAAACAAAGTAGGGGCTAAAGCTAAACCTTGAGGAACTCCTGCATTAATTGGATATAGTTTAGATGAAACGCCATCCACGACAACAGAAATGTTCCGGTTGGACAGGAAGTTTGCTGTCCAGGTACAGAGTTTTGGTAGTAGGCCATAGGCGGGAAGTTTATTAAGCAGTTCTGCGTGCCAAACCTGGTCGAATGCTTTGGATATGGTTAGAGCGACAATCTGGGATTCACCGTTTAGTTCCATAGACTTGTTCCAAGAATGGGTGACAAAGGAAAGGAGGTCAAGGGCGGACTTAAACGATCAAACCTAGACAAAGAGCGAGGAGTTTAAGGCGGTTTTTGTGTGCTGTGGAGCTTTCATCACACCTTGTGGACCGCTCTCCACACCCCCACACACGCATACGGAAAAAATCTTGGATCCGCCGTTAACAGCTGTCATGTGTAAAGATTTAGGTGTGGACATAAACACTTTTTTTGAAACAGTAGCGTTATTTACTTTGAAAAATGGAAACGTAAGTTTAATGGAAAAAATGATTGAGCAAGGAGAACAAACAAAATTTAGGGCAAGCGTGCAAATTATTCTCCACCTACCATCTGGGCTTGACCGATACCAGTGTAAACACTGTAGCTCCTCTAAATCATTTGGTCTGTTAGAATAACCTTTGCTTATAAATAGCCGCACAAAAAATCCAAGCAAGTCAAGTCTGTGGAGCGCGGTGGACACTCAAATGCTCCTCGACACCCTATCCATCTTTCAGAAAATTTGCTATCTAGATATTGACGGACGTCTACACCGAAGCGGGAACGGGCCCGCTCTTGTTGAAACCGAATATCTTGATGAACACATCTGCCTTGTGGTTATTTGGAAAAATTACTGCTAGGGCTGGCACTAAATACAACCGCAAAAAAAAATAGGTAACATGCTGCTGTAAGATATCCTTGCAAAAAAAGTAAGACCCTATGAGACGCCGTTCGATTATTCCCATCCATACCTTCACTTCCCATAACGTTGACTGTGGGAGTCGAGTCCAATAATCATTTTCCCGTGACCACTATATTTAGCGTTTACTGCCCCATTCTGGAAAAAAGTGGCTTTATCAGAAAAGAGAAAGTTATTAAGAAAATTGGGACTTTTACGCAGCGTAACATTAATTGGTCACAAAACTGCAAACGGAGGTCTGTTAACGTGTAACTTTTGTATCAATTGCACTTTGTAAGGATGATATTTCTCTGCTTTGCATAATTTTACCACTAAAAATTAGTCTATGGTGTTATTTAGGGCTACCTTCCTTGTGGAATGGTCACGATTTTCGTCAGGTTCAAGCAAACTATCCAATCTGACTTATTCACTTACTCGACGTCGACCTTGCGAATTTGGCAACCAATTTACTTATGTAGATCTTGCAATTGGCGCTCTATCAGGATGTTGTTGGTAAAATAAATCGCTTACTTCCTGATGACTTGCAAGCCTGCCGCCATATCCAACCATCATCGATATCTCTATGCTTTCCCTTTTGATTAAGCGTGCTATTTTTGTTAAATTCGATTTATAATTGATTACTTTTAGCACTTTTACACTTTCAGTTTAACAAATTTAAACGCCAGGTAATAATTTAAATAAATTCATGGTTTAACATCATTGTCTTTATTCACTGAATTCCAAATCCATACTGCGATGAAAGTCCTGTAAATAAATACTGATAACTGGAAACAATCAATAAATTATCACAACGAGTGTTGTTAAAAATTGATTGTCATATCATCTTTTGTTCCACCTGTCAAATAGTTACATGACAGCGTAATAAAAATGACAAAATCAAGTATTCATTGCTTTAGAAAATTGAAGGAAAACCTCATTATTCTAAAGAGAACTCGTATAGTGAATTATATGGACACACAACGCATTGAAATTGGAAATCCGCTACCGAAATAATAATAATAATAGGCTTTTTGGAAAAGAAAATACACAAAAAATATTATCAGGGTCATCAGGATTGCACAACATATTGCCTTTTAAATGTACACTAAGATTACGCAATGTAGTCCAAGTCAGACGCGGGTTATTCTGAGTTGTTATGAAATTGAGGTAGTTATATTATCGAATTTTCATCAAGAAAAATTCAATAATAGAGGTCACGAAGAAAAGATTTTGAAAAAATGTCTTCAGATGAGCGCGAGTTTGGGTCCCTAGAACGAGACTTTACATGTGGCTAGAAATGGTGCAAATAAACCTATGTTGTGAATTTTAACTAATTTGGTACACAATATCTAAATATTGTGTTGTTTCCAAATTAAAAATTAAATCTCAAAGACATGCGTTGAAACGACTTAGTGGTTAAAGTCCAATGCCTGACAGATAGAGTGGTTAAGTGCCACGCGTATAGATTGATTTATACAACAGGTATAAACCATACGTCAACGGTAAACAAACTAAATAAATACCAGGCTTACAACATACTACCCGAACCAACAATCGTGAAATCTCAGCCGCAATAATGGAAAATGACAGACGACATGAAATTAAAAATTTACCAAGTGATTGTTATTTAACTGGGGTATTCAATCAATTATTAAAATACACTATATTTGTAGCTACCCTGCACTTCTCCAGCGTTTTCCCGGTACTGTGAAAAAGTGATAACTCTCACCGCATAGCCAACATTGGTTAGTTACTGCGGAATACCGTAAATATTATTTGCATTTTTCAACGCCAATAAAGTAACGGTAAAGCGCCGTTTTGCCGTTGCCGTTACTGAATCAACACAGACGGTATTATCCCGGCAGACGGCCGATGGTTGCGTGTTTGCTGGGGTAGATTGATTTATACAACAGGTATAAACCATACGTCAACGGTAAACAAACTAAATAAATACCAGGCTTACAACATACTACCCGAACCAACAATCGTGAAATCTCAGCCGCAATAATGGAAAATGACAGACGACATGAAATTAAAAATTTACCAAGTGATTGTTATTTAACTGGGGTATTCAATCAATTATTAAAATACACTATATTTGTAGCTTTTTGAACGGCCCCAAATACAGTTTTAGCGCAGCATAGATATATTATGCTGTGGTTTTGGACTGAAAGTGTCGCATAATATAGTATAAGTGTAAACAAAATCAAGTCAAGTCAAAAAATGATTATAAAATGGTTTCTTTTATCTTGAAACTTAACCACAAGACGTCATATAAGACCGAAACAATCCTTGAATGTGTTTCAATGGCAATTCTACTAATTCTGTAATTAATTGTTATGTATACTTTTCATATACTACCCCGGGCATGAAGCCTGTGTCAAGTATCATGTAAACAAAACGTTAGTTGACTTATTACCAGATAGCTCAGTGGAAGCGTGCTGGTCTGCTAGGCAGAAGGTTGCATGATCGAATCCAGCTGGATGAGTGTATGTTTTTTATGTTTTATTTTGACATTTGGAGAAACAATAGTGCGCATATTTCATACGTTTTGAACAAGATGTCATTTTTGTTTAAAACGCCTGAATAAGTTTGTCACATTTGGGTCTGAAATTATAATTTTCAGCGGATATTTTGTTATTGTTGATATTGAAAAAACCGGTTTGATTAGGTTGATTTAAACGAAATCATACTGGCGATTAATAAGGAAAAATAACTGCTACGTTTATAATTTGGCAGATTTTCCTAAATATGAATTAGGTTTTCTTCTGGAAATCTTTTGTATAACTTTAATGAAACTTGTAATACAAGTTTCTTTTAAAGAGACTTACACTATCTGCAGATATAGCAAAATCTAATTCTTTGGCTTCATAGAAAATTCAGTTTTGGGAATTTTTCTCAAAAGGAGTTAGAACACAAGATTTTTTTGATAATAGAGATATATCAATGCTAACACCTTCGAAAGAATGCTTCAAATGTGCGCGTAACAGGTCCTCTAAAATAGATCTTCAAGATATACCGTCCGTTGAGCAGCGCATTATTATTAATTTTTTGTCGAAGTAGGGCGTAAAACACACCGAAATTTTGGGTCTATTGACTACATAGTTTGGCGATAAAACACTTTCAAAGACCCCAGTCTATGACTGGCATAACAAATTTTCAAGTGGCCGAGAATCAGTGGTAAACGAGGGTCATGCCCCGATCCCAGACAAGCATCAGTGAGGCGAACATTCGTGTATTTCGTGATCTGATTGAAGCTGACCGGCAGCTATGCAGTGCCAACAATTGCTGCAGAAGTCGGAATACCATACACAAGTGCACAACCAGTCATTTCGAATTACCTGCGTTACCGAAATGTGTTAGCAAACTGGGTTCCTAGGTCTTCTGACAGAAGATCACAAAGCAGAGTGTTTTGCAGTTTGTGAAAGGCCTTTGGCGTGATATCGAGCAGAGGGAGGTTTTTTTAAGTCGCATTATCACTTGTGACGAGACATCCCATAATCTAAACAAGCCAGCGAGAACCTGCAGAAGCCCCACCTCGAAAAGCGAAAACTATTTTTTTGCAAGTTCTTGCCTGTACGTGTTTTGATGACGCCCAAGAAGTGGAAGCGTTTGTACGCATTTGGTTAGAGATACGACCAAATTCATTTTTTGTTAACAGTATTAAAACACTGGCAATCCGCTGGTAAAAATGTACCAGTAAAAGGGGACACGGCGTAGAATTATAAGATGCATTTAAAACATTTCTTACTGTGTCAATCACTTTATTTTAAAAAAACTCCGATTTATATTTGACCCACCCTGGTATCATTCACTGGCTGACTCACCCTACTTAGAAAGGTGGATAATGGTAGGTTTGGTTGTTGTAGCTCTATTACGGCGACTGAGTAATCTGCTCTACTCAGCGAGATTTGAGGGGTAGACAGACATTGAGGCCCCGTGATCGGGACATAATCGTAATATGAAAGCAGGCGCGAATTTCAAACGCAGCCTTGGTGGCCGTAAGAAGGTAGTTTGCCTGTGAAGACAAATATCGTGGGTTCAAATCTCAGAGTACAAGCGTACATTTTCCTTCTTATCAGTGCATGCTGTAAAATTAACATCAACTACCGTGATTGTGGCATTCTGTTTGAGCAAGTTGAATTATTTGTGCGCTCCGCCCTTGAGAGCGAGAGGGGGGGGGGGGTAAAGTCGTCGGTTCAGTGAACTATATGCGTTGTTGATCACGTTAAAGATCTCTATATTCTACTCCTATCTCACAGAAAGGATGAAGGTGTGCGGCAAAAAATTATCAGGATGGTGAGGTGAAACTTTTTCCTGCTTGCGTCATTGATTGGCCATAATCGCGGAAATAGATGAACGACATTGAAGCACAAAATTCAAACAAATATTTTATTTCAAACCAAAATTTGCGCGTATCATCTTTTAAAATTCGCAGAGGATGTCAATATATATATATATATATATATATATATATATATATATATATATATATATATATATATATATATATATATATATATATATATATATATATACATACAGGTGGCGCATTGAAAACGAAACAGACCGATTTGCGTGCAGAGAATTTTTTCTTAAGAAACGCTGAAACACGTCAATTTTAATATTGAGGGGGACATGTTTTGACATAAAACTCAACTTTGTCATATCAACCCCTTAAGGGTGGTGATAACAACCCTTCTATTTTAAATAGGGAACATGGGTCGAGTGTTACATCATTTGAATGTTCTTTCTTTTCTGAATACAGCACACTAATTTTTTTGCAGGTTGTATCAACTCGTTTAAAAATTATTCACAATTGGAGTTGCAAGAGCGTATTTCATTCATTGTGATAATAAATGCACTAATTAGTCACTTTTTCGTAAAAAAAGGAAAAACAAACGTTCAAAAATGTTTATTCAGTTAAGTAAGTGTTCAAATTGTTGACCACCAGCTTCCATACAAAATACAAATTTTGTTCAAAACGAGCATTCTGGAGCATTTGTGGAGTTATTAGATGGCATTCTTCAACAATGCGTCGTCGTAATTCTTCCAGAGCCTCCGGTTCTGTTGCGTAAATCCTACTCTTTAAATGGCCCCATAGAAAGAAGTCTAAAGGAGTTAAATCCGATGATCAAGGGGACCACTCAATTGCATCTTTACGTCCAATCCATTTTCCTGGAAACTCTCTGTTCAAAAACTCCCTAACACGTTGTGAAAAATGCGGAGGAGCTCCATCTTGTTGAAACACTAATTGATTTTCTTGATAGCGATCATCATTTTCAACAATGTCAATTAGTAGAGGGTAAACGATATCGCCAGTCAAATTGACATCAAGAAAAATTGGTCCGATTAAACGGTCTCCAAAAATGCCAGTCCAGACATTCAAATTCTGTGGAGTTTGAGTGTGGACTTCGTGAAAATTTCTTGGATTATTATTTGCCCAATAATGACAATTATGACGATTGACTGTAGAGTTTAATAAAACGTACACTCGTCTGAAAAACAGATATTGAACAGAAAGTTCCCGTTATCAGCTATTCGTGCAGTCATAACTTCACAAAACTCCAGCCTCCGATCAAAATCATCTTCATTCAGTTGTTTTACAAGATGAATTTTATACGCGTGAAATTTATGATGCTTCAATACTCGCTGAATAGTTCTTCTTTTGATGTTTGAAACAGTGGCTAATTTTCTCGTGCTCAAAGTTGGGTCTGCAGCAATTTGTCCTAAAAATTCAATCTCAGTAGTCTCATTTCTAACTGGAAATTCACGTTCAGGATCCCGTTTTTTGTTGGCTACTGAACAACTTTGTCGAAACTTTGCAATTAACTCCAAAATGTATTTTCTGTTAACATGTCTGTTCGGATGTCGTTCATTAAACAAATTTGCGGTACGGTTGGCACAGTCATCGTTTTTGAAAAAGAAGAGTAATTATTTCATCTCTTTCTTCTACAGAATACACTATTGTGAAATTAATTTTCGGTAGTATTTTCATAAGTATCAAACCGACCAATAAACTGAAATAATAAACCACATTTTTCTCATTCCGATAAGAAATGTTCTGATAGTCAATTTTTGTTTATAAACCAACAAAACATTGACTATCAGCACATTTCTTATCGGAATGAGTGAAATGAGTTTTTGCATCTTCAACTGTGACTAATTTTTAAACGAGTCGATAAAACTTCCAAAAAAAATTGTGTGCTGAATTCAGAAAAGAAAGGGCTTTCAAATGATGTAACACTCGACCCATGTTCCCTATTTAAAATATAAGGGTTGTTATCACCACCCTTAAGGGGTTGATGTGACAAAGTTTAGTTTTATGTCAAAACATGTCCCCTTCAATATTAACATTGACGTGTTTCAGCGTTTCTTAAAAAAATTCTCTGGACGCAAGTCGGTCTGTTTCGTTTTCAATGCGCCACTCTATATAAATTTTATCATTTACGTGAGTTGTGGGTGATAATGACAATGATCAGGCACTTTATTATTATCATATTAATAATACCTGCAAACTTACTTTTGGTAATCGCTATTGGTTTTTCGTGCATACCTAATTATTAATTATAGTGCGTACCTACTTATTAAAGATACAAGTTCTAATGGGAATTTTGTTTTAGATAAACGAACCGATGTCCTCAAGAACTAGATATTTTTAGCTAAAACATATTTCCATCTATGCAGGAGGCATAGGTAATCTATCTTTAAAATTATATTTCCCTCCTAAATAGAATGTTTCCATTTCAAAGCCAACAACGAAATTAATGCCCCTGTTATAAATGATTTTGGATAATATCATAACTGTTATTATTTTTTATATAGGAAGTGGGAAGCACAAAAAAATTCGCAATTAGTTAGTTTATTAAATTAAGAAAAACGATTATAATCAAATCGGAGAAATCACGTGAACCTGTTTTTTACGCAAGCGCTTGTTTGAGTGGGTGTATTGTAGATTAGTAGATTGTGCAGCCAAAGGATTGCCAAGTGAAGGTGCTTGACATTTTGACAGTGACATTTCTCAACTCTATAAACTCATAAATAAATAAGACTATTAGTGAATATTCTAAGTAATATAATAAGTTTATTACATTCATAACATTTATGTTTAATGTATGTTATAAAAAGATTAAGAATGCCAGGGGAAAAAACAGACTTATGGTTATAAATTAGTGATTCCGCTGGAGACTCCATCTAAAATTGTAAGTATATCTACAATAAATCATTTGTCTTGCGTTTTTATAGATTTAACAATTTATTTTTATACCAAGTAGTTACATAAAAAATGATGTAATTGTCAATATCTATATTTGCATGTGACGATAAAATGTTAATCAGTTAAAATAGGATCTAGCATACTAATATTATTGTATAATATAACCTCAACCTATTAAATTCTTTACAGAATAATGGTTGTGAAAACTCATTTAAAACGGAATGTCCGTATTCTTCTCGTTGGTGATAGAGGTGTTGGTAAAACGTCTTTGATTTTATCGCTTGTTAGTGAAGAATTTCCTGAAAGTGTACCAGCTAGAGCGGAAGAAATTACCATACCTGCGGATGTTACTCCGGAACAAGTACCCACAAACATAGTTGATTATTCAGCAGCTGAACAGTCTGAAGAAGTGTTGAATGAGAACATTAAGAGAGCTAGTGTTATTTGTGTAGTGTATGCTGTGGACAATGAAGATTCTATCGAAAGGATAACTTCGTACTGGATGCCTCTTATTAGGCAAAATCATCCCGATGAACCTTGCCCTGTTGTTTTAGTTGGAAACAAAATTGACGTGGTTGATTATTCTACAATTGACGTGAGTATATAAGCATGCAATTTTAGTTTACATTGATGTTTTTTACTTTGCCAATTTTCTTCTACATGGTCAGGGTCATTGATTTTTCAAGGTAGCATTTTAGCATTGTTTATAGTTATTGTTATATATTAAGAATACTAAGTATTTGGTGGGATTTTCAAAGCAGACTTATTTATTGACTTGGCTACCTAAAAATTCTGAAGCTATACTTAGATTCTTTAAATGTATAGGTAAAACATATTCAGTCAAGAAACTGCTAATATTAGGGTCAAAATTATAATTGAATAGGCTTAGTAGGGAACGGTCGGCTTAACCACAACTACATATTAACGTGATTATAATAGAATATGACCTAAAACAGTTGTACATACCTTAATAAAGTAAAACAGTGTGGTGTATTTCGTTTTTAATATCCTTTCAATGATAAACACAATTAAAACGTTTCGATTTGCAACAAAAACGTATATTTTTGTAGCTGAGGTTATGACTGTTGTTTCATTGACATGATAGGCGTTGTCAGTTTCGAAGCTATTTACTTGATACTGGGGGGATGTCAGGTCAGGTAGGCCGATAGAGCAGTAAGCACTGTCCCGCAGTGCATTCATTCAATGTGGCAACGCTGCTGAAAATTGACAGTTCCAAATGTGAAATTGGTGCATTTTTTGGAATTTCATTTCTCAATTATTCTGTTATTTCCGGTTTTTCCGTAAAAAAATTTCCGGATTATAAATCTACGTTACGTACTCTTTCTTGTGGTATGCGCTGTTTTGCTAGATTCCAGTTGCGGTTAAGTCGACCATCTCCCTTTAGTATGCTCTTACGAAATAGGTAATTTCAATATGAGTTCAATGGTCTAAGGTTTGATATTTATTTACAAACAATAGTAAAATAAAATACTCCTCTAAAATAAAATGAAAACTATTAAATTGCTGTCCATTTGCTGTTTTCAATATTCTGGGTAATTTTCAAACTCATCATTAACAATTTGTATAATAGTGTCAACCTGATTGAGCATATTTCATTTCACACTCCTGGAGGTATTCCAAATCATAAGGTGTTGTGTAAAGTTTGTTTTTCAAATAGCTCTACCGATAATAAAGTCTTAAGGATGAAGTCTGGTGACCTACTCGGCAACTCAATCAAACGTCACCTACCAATCCATCACCCCATAAAAAATTGATCTATATAATGACAGACGGGGACGAACAACTTAACCACAACCATAAATTAGCAAAACGGCACATAGAATAATAATCTGAAAAATTTTTAACGGAAAATCCATAAATAACAGATTAATTGAGAAATTAAGTTCTCAAAAACACATGATTTGCACATTTCAAACTGTCAATTTTTAGCAGCGTTGTCACATTTAATATTTAATCCCAAGAGTATTTTGTCGCTTTAACGAAATAAAAGATCTAACATGCTTTTTACACACAATCCTGCCGACCTGTCCTTCTGGACCTGACAACACTGTCAATCTGCATCAAATATGTCAACGAAACAACAGTCATAACCTCAGGTGCAAAAATATGCGTTTTTGTTGCAAATCGAAACGTTTTAATTGCATTTATCATTGAAAGGTTATTGAAAACGAAATATACCACATTGCTTAACTATATTAAGGTACAGGGTGAGTATTATAAATGAAAACCCCCTTTTATTTTCTTTATTTCTGGGTGAATTGATCCGTTCAAACACTTATTTTGCACAATTTTTAACGTAGTTTCTGAGTCTGCTATCGCTTTTCAAGAATTTTGAAAAATGTACGAGGTGGAACAAAAATTATATTATTTTTAAATGGAACACCCTGTATTTTTTACATATTATAATTTTTCGATTTTTTCTGATTACAAAAATATATAGCTATAGTACCTTTGGATAAGCAGTTTTTAAGTTATGATGAAATATGTAAAACGACAAATCTGTTTACGTATTACTCAATAATATACGAAGTAGCATTTGGAAATAAAATTTTAACTTTGTATAAACGTCAAAAAGGTTAAGACTTGTTAGTGCTTTTTCTATTAGGAATCTTTATTGTGTGCAAAAAAGCGATCATGCCTTATCATAGTTTAGAGAATAGGGGTAGAATTTTAGAAATATTCTTATATTGTAATAAAAATATGACTGCTTCACAAAGTGAGTTTAAAAGACTGTATCCGAATGAGACTGTGCCTGGCAAAGGAACATTCAAGAAAATGTACAATAAAATTTGTGACACAAATTTATTAAAGAATGCAAATAGAAGAAAAACCAGGAATACTATTAGTGAGGAAATACAAATGAATATTCTATTATCGGTTATAGAAGAGCCAAGTCGGTCTACTTATTTTATAGCTAAAGATTTAAATGTAAGGCAACACAGCGTTATGCAACTTTTAAAAAGAAATAAGTATAAACCTTTTCACATTCTTCCTGTTCAACACTTAACCGAAAATGATCGTCGACAGAGAATACTGTTTTGCCAACAAATTATAGAAAAATATAATGAAATAATGTGTTTTGAACTGATGAGTCGTCCTTTTCTACAGCTGGTTTGTTTAATAGACATAACAAACATCATTGGGCTACAGAAAATCCACATATGGTAAAGCAAATAAAAAAACAAGGATGTCAAACTGTCAATGTGTGGTGTGGGCTACACCAAAACAAAATAATTGGTCCATTTTTTTTTACATACAAACCTCACCGGTGTAGTTTATCTCCATTTGCTACAAGAGCAAGTTGAGGAATATTTGGATGACTTGCCACTTATTCTAAATTCAATCTGGCAGCAAGACGGAGCTCCCCCAAATAACGTTAGACCTGTGACGAACTACGTAAACCAAAAATATGACCTCTGGATAGGAAAAAATGGTCCCATCCGGCTAAAAGCCCCGATTTAAATCCGCTATATTTTTTCCTTTGGGGTGCTCTCAAGAACAATATTTATAGTGAAGAACTGTCTGGGGACACTGTGCAATTAAAACAGCTTATACGAAGAGAAATAAATTCTTTTAACGAAAATGCAGCAGTATGTGAAGATGTGTGATCAAATTTTTTACGGCGATGTTTCAAATGCTTAGACAACAACGGAAGTTATGTAGAAGATACAGTGTAGATCTTTATATTATTTTCTAATTTTTGTAAGTTTGATACTTTTATTTTATTTGTTTCCTTGTGTATGGTTTCGTTATATATTTTGTTATGACAATCAATTAATAGATATTTTAGCTAGTTTTGTATAATAATTAACTAATCATTGACAAATCATATTTTAAGGATAAACTATTAGCTTGATGTTTGTATACAAAATTAAAATTTTGTTTCCAAAGGCTACTTCATATATTATTGAGTAATACGTGAACAGATTTGTCGTTTACATATTTCATCATAACTTAAAAACTGCTTATCCAAATGTGCTATAATTATATATTTTTGTAACCAGAAAAAATCTACAAATTATAATATGTAAAAAAATACAAGCTGTTCCATTAAAAAAAACTATATTTTTTGTTCCACCTCGTACACTTTTCAAAATTCTTAAAAAGAGATAGCAGATTTAGAAAATACGTTAAAAATACGTTAAAAATTGTGCAAAATAAGTTTTTGAACGAATTAATTCGCCCAGAAATAACGGAAATAAAAAGGGGTTATCATTTATAATACTCACCTGTATTACAACTGTGTTTAGGCCATATTCTATTATAATCACGTTAATATGTAGTTGTGGTTAAGTCGACCGTTCTCTGGCAGACATTAATCACATAGTGTAGCGAGGCCCCATTTTGCTGAAACTATACTAATACCTGAATTTTCTTGATTTAGAAATAGCCTGGGTAAGAGAGGAACAGGTCAATTTATTAGAGAGTTGTGGTAGTGCTCTACTGGAAGATTTTCTTTCCAAAAAAAAAAAGGTCTAAAATATGATTATCAACTAAGTACACCATTTATGTTTTGATGGTATTGCATGTGCAATTTTCTCATCCAATGAGAATTTTTATCTGACCCCTATCTACAGTTTTGGTTGTTTACTGTACCAGAAAAATGATAATTTTCACAATACGTTTCCACATTTCGTTAATGTAGGTATGTAATTAACCATAGAAATCCATCTATGGCAAATTAGCATAATATGCTGTTTATAGAATTATAGTCTATGTTGGAAATCATCATCTGAGAGTTGTAGAATCAGATGAATCTTGTATGGATGATACTTGTTGAAATGTAAGACATAATGTATAATTTTGAGCAGTAATAAATGAGTATGAGTATGAGTAAATGAGTATTTGCGTGCTCTTTCCAATGCCAAAGTTATGTGCAGGTTGTCAAATGCTTAAATGTTGATTTTCAAATCCATAAATGACAGATTAATTGAGAAATTACGTTCTCAAAAACACATGATATGCAAGTTTCGAACTGTCAATTTTCAGCAGCGTTGCCACATTTAATATTTAATCCCAAGAGTGTTATGCCGCTTTAACGAAATAAAAGAAAGGTTATTAAAAACGAAATATACCACATTGGTTAACTTTTTTAAGGTATCTACAAGTGTTTTTAGGCCATATTCTATTATAATCACGTTAATATGTAGTTGTGGTTAAGTCAACCGTTCCCCTTTTATTTTCTGATACTGAATGCCATCCAGTCCGAGGACTTACTTCTTTGATGTTCTTCAATTTTCAACACTGTCGAGTGTATTATTGCAGGACTATCTGTCTATATGTTCTCAGTTGAGACAGCAAAAAACAAATTGATTGTACGGGAAGCTGTCAATCTGCTAGTAATTAGAAAAAAAGAAAAAATAATTAAATAAATGACAAAATTTTTATTGAATGAAACTCATATAGAGTCCACTTTAACTTGGAGTGCTTTTTTCTTAAATTCTAAATCCTACGGAATCCAGATACATTTTATAAACCATATATGAAATATGTTTTCTTCAACATCACATAGCAGTTCAGTTATCCTCTAATGCATAGAGCACAAAATATTTTCTCAACATATTGACATGAAGCGAAATCACTTTCATTAAGTCAGCCCTTCTTGTAAATAGAATTTTCAAAAATAAATAAATATCTGGAGAACAATCAAAGATAAGAATAGGGTTCCCTGATGAAAATCGATCTTAAATTAAATGGGCATTTCAAAAATATAATATATAGGTTTTTCCATTTAAAATAGAGAATTAAGCATCTATTTCCGGTATAACCGAACTTTTCCTTTACGTGATAGTAAAGGATTTTTTTTCACGCCCGAGGAGGTACCATCCCTTACAGTCCCAATGGACGTTTCCGGTTCTGGTGTATGAGTCGGTTTCACTTATAAGCAAAAATGATGATGGCTCCTCCTCGTACAAAAGATTCCGGAGGTAAAATACCCCTCCATTCGCATCTCCGGGAGAGGGATGTACAGGGGGCGCCAGCATCAAGATTTAACATATCCTCGAATATATGTGGCCTAAATTCTAACCTGAACTCCGTCCACCATTTTCTCCAGGCTAATAGGACCCAACTCCTCTTCTTCACCGTAACTCAAATCAGTGCCAAAACAGCCACTAACCACTTTAATTTCCCGGGGTATGAGCTCCTTACTTCCTTTAGATTTCATGGAGGCGTGTGCGCGTACGTCCGTAGCAATCTACCCTGCACCAGACTCCCCAATTTAGAAGCTGGAAGAAAACACATGGATAAAACTCTCTCAGGGCTGCAACTAAATTCACCTGTTGCATTTACCGGTGACCTTCTTACAACAACTTTGTCCAGCTCTTTGACTACCTTTCTGAAAAAACCGACCATCTGATTTCTGAATATCCTTTCTCCGAGGTCACTATTCTTGGTGACTTCAATGTCCATAATAATGAATGGCTAAGATCTTCAAAAACCAATCCAAAAGGAAGAGCAGCGGAGGCCTTTGCAGTCAGCAATTCTTTAGCCAATATGCTTCGCAACCTTCTTACTTTCCTCGCATCCCAACACACAGCACAAATCACTTGGATCTCCTTCTTACTACAAATCCTGACTGCTATAAGATATCAGTCACCGCCCCCCTTGGTCGCTCAGACCACGGCATGGTCACTGTTTCCTGCGCAATGCAACCCGAGGTCACAAGGTCATCACACCCACGTATCGTTTGGCACTACAACTTCGCGAACTGGGACGAAATGCGAGATTACTTTTCCTCATTTCCATGGGCGTCTGTCTGCTTCTCTCATCCTAACCCCTCTGATATCTCACAAAACGTCACCGAAATTATCCAACCTGGCATGGAATTATTTATTCCACATACACAGAAAATCTCTGCAGCCACTCAAAAGCCCTGGTTCTCTAAATCCTGTGACAAGGCCAGACTTAAAAAGGTCAAAGATCACAAAACGCTTCTACACAATCCCAGTCAAGAAAACCGCCAAGCATTTAACGACGCAAGAAACTTCTATGTCCGCATTCTTTCTGAGGCAAAAAACTCGTTTAATAACCACATCAAAATCAAGGTCCTCTTAAGCTCCAGCGGCAGCAAACCCTTCTGGACCCTTGCTAAATCTATTGGGAATAATTTCTGCAAGAGCACGTTCCCACCTCTTGTCTCAGGGGATGAAATTGTTTCTACCGCCCTGGGCAAGGCTGAACTTTTTGCCTCGTTGTTCGCCGGCAATTCTGGTCTCAACCCACCTCCAAATGTTCAACCACCAACAGTCCCCAATGTCGCGCATAAAATGACGGATATCATTTTCAAAACTAAAAAGGTAACAAATATGCTCTCTTCTCTTAATACCAGGGAAGCCTCTGGCCTTGACGAGATCGCAGCAATTGTTCTCAAGAAATGCGCACCAGAACTTGCTCCTGTCCTGACTCGTCTGTTTCAGACATCTTACAATAGAGGCATATTCCCTAGTAACTGGAAAACTGCTCGAGTATAACCCGTCCCCAAGAAAGGATCCAAAGGGCTTCCTAGCAACTACAGGCCTATTTCGCTCCTATCAGTCGTCTCTAAAGTGATCGAAAAGTATATAAACACCGAATTACTAAAATTTCTTGAAAAACACAGTCTAATCCACGACAGGCAGTATGGATTCCGTCAGCGCAGATAGACTGCCGACCTCCTTTCCTTTGTCACCCATTCTTGGAACAAGTCTATGGAACTACACGGTGAATCCCAGATTGTCGCTCTAGACATTTCCAAAGCATTCGACCAGGTCTGGCACGCAGCTTTGATTAATAAACTTCCGGCCTATGGCCTACCACCAAAACTCTGTACCTGGACAGCAAATTTCCTCTCCAACCGGAGCATTTCTGTTGTCGTGGATGATCATTTCTCTAAACTGTATCCAATTAATGCAGGAGTTCCTCAAGGTCCAGCTTTAGCCCCTACTTTCTTTCTTCTCCACATCAATGACCTCCTCTCTAGCACATCCAACTCAGTTCACAGTTACGCAGGCGACAGCACCCTCCACTCAAATATACAATATTCTAAGCCTGTTTCTTTAGCCCAATTAGATGAGGATCGCAGACTCATGGAGGGTTCTGTCTCCGTGGATTTCCAAAAAATATTAGACTGGGGAAGTAGAAATCCTGTACAATTCAACCTCACCAAATCTCAGTCTTGCTTTCTTTCTCATAAGAGATACACCAACCCTAGACCCATCACAATGAACAACCAAGTTATTCAAAGTAATGAGTCCTTTTCACTTGTTGGCATTTCTGTGGATCGAAATCTCAATTGGCACCAACATGTCACATCAATTGCAGAAGCGGCTGCTAAGAAATGAGGTTTCCTCTTCCGGGCTCGCAAATACTTTTCACCAGCTAACCTCTATACCTTATATACTTCACAAATAAGGCCAAACCTCGAATACTGCTCCCACATCTGGGGTGCAGCTGCCGCTTCTACACCCACTATCCTGGACTCCATTCAGAAGAGAGCTATATGTCTCATAGGTGACCCTACTCTCACCCAAAGGCTGCCATCCCTTGCCCACCGACGTGCCGTTGGTGACCTCTCTCTTTCTCTCTCTTTTATAGATATCTGCACGGGACTGCTCAGAGGAGCTTTCTTCCATAGTTCCTCCACCTGCTGCCCCCAACAGATCTACCAGGGGAACAGAGCGAGCGCACCCTTTTACTGTCCAGGTCACCAGACATAGAACATCTTGTTATGCCCGTTCTTTTGTCCCGAGGACTTCCAAGTGTGGAATTCCTTGCTGGCACATGTTTTTCCTTCTCCTCCAAACCTCCAAGTCCAGAATTAACAAGTTGCCTCTTTCCACCTTGTCGACACCCACGGTACGATAGTATTTACGCTGTAAGCCCTCGTGGTGTGTTGTTGAAACATATATATATATATATATATATATATATATATATATATATATATATATATATATATATATATATATATATATATATATATATATATATATATATATATTATTATTATTATTATGATTATTGTTATATGAGAGTTTATTTGTTTTATTTCTAAGGTCAAGTTAAACACAATTTGCATTTGCAAAAGGTAACTGATCCTTACCAATGAGAATTATTCGGAATTATTTTAAATTATGTAACAATTACAAAATAAATATTTTAACTATTGCAGTCACAAACTTGGATTACAGATAAAGAAACGATTTACAATAATCTTATTTTTGTTTTACTGAGTCAAATATTCCGAATGGAAAAAAAATGGTTTGTGTTAAATAATATTCCATTTGTTTACATAATTAAACGACTCAGTGAATACATTGGTAATTGATTGTTTTTTGCTCTGATCTGTGGAATTATGTCAAGGTAAACAGAACACAGAACAGTACTTTTGTCTAGTGGGAAATAGGCTGTAAACAAAATACCTTTGTTAATATTTATTCTTGTATACGATGGTTATTGAATTTTTTGTCTTTCTGATTTTTCCATCTTCAGGATTGCATTTTTCTTTTAGCGGATTTTTGAAGTTTGCCCAAGTAGTTTCCAACAAATAATTGGGGAAGAAAGAGCTTGTTTTCTACCCCCAACGAGTTGTAAGTGGATTGATCCCACCCTCGCTAATTTAAATTTGTTAACTAGCACTGAAGAAGATGTTGAAATGTGGACTGTATTGAAACTTTAGGTACACTGGGTTTCAGGAGACTCCAAAATAATATACTTCGTATATACAGGGTGTTTATGGTCTTGTGATTTTATTTTTAAGCGGTGATTAAACACCTTAAAAGAAGGTCATTACCGCTAAAAATTTTAAATAGTAGTAGTTTTTATATTTAAGTAGTTTTAAGGTTAAACAATTAAATTAAATTAAACAAATACATATTTTATTTAAATTCTTATTAGTGAATTTTTATTTTAAAAAAATTAACTAATAGATAGGTATCGATGGTGAGACTTTCCAAAGGCATAACTGAATTTGAATTTGTTTAATTTTAGCATAGTATATTTTAGTCTTTAAGAATTTTTTAGTTTATGGCAGTATTTTAGCTTATCTTATATTTGAATTTTTAGGCTGTTGTCTCCTACAAACAATGGAACATCGATAAATTTCAGTGGAAGTTTGATTTTTATATTTGTAGTTTTTATGTGCTGTATATGTGTATTTTCTATTTACTTACATACAAGTTTCGGCTTCAGTAAGGTAGGGATACTTAACATCTTTTATTCTACCGTAGTAAAAACTATATGAATTTGTAAATTATGTACTGTTACTAAGAAATAAAGGGTATATTATATATATATATATATATATATATATATATATATATATATATATATATATATATATATATATATATATATACTATTTATAACAGGGTTTTTAACACGGCATTTCTGTATACTATACAAGGAGAAAGGTTAAGGGCAAGGCCGCAAGGAGACAACCGGATACACATGTTTCAAGCTTATTAGCTATCATCAGTACATTATAGGTGATGATGGGAACACTCTGGATGAAGAAGCAAAAATACACGGAGTCACAACAGACAACCAGTGCACATTTGTTGTGACTGCGTGTATTTTTTCTTTGCACAAAAATAATCGCAAGGGGCTAAATCGGGTAGCGGACTGACCACTCCAAATTGCTCCTTTATGAGATGAGGCGCTCCGCGTAATATTCTCTCGAAACAGACATCGGTGCCTTTAAGTGTGAGCCATTGCTCCGTCTTGTTGAAACGAAATGTCCCCTAAGTCCAATTGATCAAGCCGTGGGAAAAAATTCCTCCAACATCTTCACATATCAGTCTGAATTCACTGTCACTGTGACCTCATTTTCTTCAACAAAAAAAAAACAAAAAACAGGGACCAACATTCCCAGCTGAGGAAATTGCACACCACACAGTGACTTTAGGTGAATGCAAAGGCCTTTGATGCAATTCTCGGAGATTGGTGTCAGCCCAGTAGCGCATGTTCTGTTTGTTAACGCATCCGCTCAAGTGAAAATGGGCTTCATCACTGAACACAACAATTGCGTCCTCTGGAACGTTTTCGAGAAGCGCGTCACATGCGTACCTCCGAGAATTGAGGTCTCGTTCGGAAAGTTCCTGTACAACCGCCAACTTGTATGGAGGGTAATGAATTTGACCGTGAAGAATTCGCCTCATTGAACGATCGGGAAGTCCAAGGACAGAAGCATGTGTCGGCACAGAACGCCGTGGGGATTGCAAAATTGAAGCTCTCACTGCCTCAATGTTCGGAGGTGATCTGATGGGCCGAGGGACTCCAGTTCTTCATCTTGTCACGCTCGCGTTTTGTCTGAACGTAGTGACTCGTCAAACTCGCAATTTTAAACGTCAAAATTGGCATTGTTTAGGCAAAGAACGTGAAATAAATACGGATTTTGAAAAGAAAATGTTGCAAGAAGAGTGTTCTGCAAATCCTTAAGCTTCAGATTCAACCGTCATTGCCCTTCATTTTACTAAAATATTTACATAAAATTCATTTCAAATAGATCCTTTCTCTGATGCTTTGGCTGTCGGTTTAGTTAAGTTGATGCTTTCGCTGTAGGTTTAGTAAAGTTTATGGTTTAACGGTCTATAATTTTTTTTAGCTAATTTTCGTAGAACAAATTCGTTAATGTATTTTTGCATTTTTTTATCGAAATATGATGCGTTTGTAAGAAAACAATCTTGTTGCAGTAAGTGCGTTTGGGTAGCGAATTTTCGGTAAATTTGCAGTTTAGCTCCCGAACGCTTTTCAAAACACTGTTTTCAGAAACCTACCTAGCCCCCCCCTGGATCCACAAACCCTAAGAAAAATTTCTTGTTCACACCCCCCCAAGGAAGTTACGGGACCAGGAGTGAATGGGGGTGTATAAATTTTTTTAGCTAAATTTCGTAGAACAAATTCGTTAATGCATTTTTGCATTTTTATCAAAATATGAGCGTTTGTAAGAAAAAAACCTGGACGGAGTAAGTGCGTTTTGGTAGCGAATTTTCGGTAAATTAGCAGTTTATCTCCCGAGCGCTTTTCAAAAAAACGGTTTGCAGTTTAGCTCCCGAACGCTTTTCAAAAAACTGTTTTCAGAAACCTGCCAAGAACCCCCCCTGGATGCACAAACCCCAAGAAAACTTTCTTGTTCACACCCCCCAGGGAAGTTACGGGACCAGGTGTGAGTAGGGGTGCTGGGCGGGGTAGGTAGTAAAAAGGAAATATGAGCAGAAAATTCAAATAAAGCGGGCTTGAAAGCTTTCTTTTTCACATCTTGAAAGCCTTAAACCCTGCCTGCCCCGCACACCACCCCTATTCACTCCCAGTCCCGTAACTTCCTTGGGGGGCGTGAACAAGAAATTTTTCTTGTGGTTTGTGTATCCAGGTGGGGTCCTAGTAATGTTTCTGAAAACAATTTGTTGAAAAGCGTTCGGGAGCTAATCTGCAATTTATCGAATTTCCTTCAAATTTCAATAACTCAATTTACTATTAACGTAAGCTTTGTTGGTTAGAAAACCAACATTTAAGTTTATTTTCGGAATTTTTTTTGTATATTTTCAAACCATAAGTAATTTTGATAAAATATAGTACATTGTTGCTACTACATAGGCTATACAGGTAATCAGATTGATGCCTGCACGCATTTGCTATTAAAAACATTTTAATGGAAATTCACTTCCATAACACATTTGCTGCATCTAGACCTTTGAAAAAAGTTTATATATTTTCAAACAATAAATTTATTTCGATGAAATATGGTACATTGTTTCTACTATATAGGCAACCAAGTTTGATGCCTGCTTTCATCAAAGAAAGGCATTTGCTATTAAAAATATTTTAAAGAAAATTCGCTACCATAACGCACTTGCTGCGTCCAGAGATTCTTATCATTACAATCTGACTTCCGGTGCTCCAACACAGCAGACGTGTCTGAGGTTGCCACTTAACTGAGGAATTTTCGGACTATCTGACATGTTTGCAGTAGAACCGCCCTCTGCCCCATGTTGAGGATGTTATTTGGTAATCCGAGTTCCTTAAGATTCCTCATGAAATTTTTGGTGACTATTCCTTCCGCCGACATTACGAAAGGATATATAGCCACCTTCTGCAGTTTCCATACTTTTTTATTTCATATGCCAAGGTTTCATACTTGGTGGTCTTTTCAATTTCAGTTTTTTGAATGTTATTATTTATTTATTTTTGTTGTTGTATATAGATAAAATATCTTTTCTTTTGTAAAGTTCTCTGAGTTTTTCTATTTACGTGTGTTTTTTCCAGGGTGTGTATCCGATTTGGGAAGAATATTCTGAAATAGAAACATGCATAGAATGTTCAGCAAAAACACTAAAAAATATATCGGAAATGTTTTATTACGCCCAAAAGGCTGTGTTACATCCAACAGCTCCGATATATAGCGTAGAGAGGGCAGAAGTAAGTATATTAAACACTTTAATCACTTTCATATAATTTTAATTTCATTTAAGAATTTAAAAGGGAGTCTGTGTAATGAAAAATTTTATGGCTAATGAACCTAGTTTCTGAGGTCATTAGATATGCAACACATACAACTTACATTTTAGGTTCTTATCATCTTTCAAAAAATTTAAAATAAAATTAAGTACAGAAATAACACTAACAAAACTATTTAGAAATCGCAGTTCACTTTTAAAATGTTGGTTACCAAATTTTTTATATTATAGAAGTTCTTCAGAATGGTTTTGTAGATTAAGCACACATTTATTTTGTTGAATCCTTCATCTCTAAAATTATTACAAAGTTTTGGTCATCATAAATTCACGAAAGTGCGCTTTTTCAAAATTTTAGTGAAGGATTCCGAACTTTTCAGCAAACAATTCCTGTCTGAAAATATATATCTGGACCTTTTCCTATAGAAGTTTTGCAGTGCCTATCTAGAACTATTGTTACTATTTTTTAATTTTTATTATTTTTATTACAACAACACACCACGTGGGCTTACAGCCTAAATACTATCGTGGGTGTCGACAAGGAGGAAAGAGGCAACTTGTTAATTCTGGACTTGAAGGTTTGGAGGTTCGGGGGAGAAGGAAAAACATGTGCCGGCAAGGAATTCCACAACTTGGAAGTCCTCGGGACAAAAGAGCGGGCATACCAAGATGTTCTATGTCTGGTGACCTGGACAGTAAAAGGGTGCATTTCCTGGTAGATCTGTTGGGGGCAGCAGGTGGAGGAACTATGGAAGAAAGCTCCTCTGAGCAGTGCCCGTGCAGATATCTATAAAAGAGAGAGAGGTCACGAACGGCACGTCGGTGGGCAAGGGATGGCAGCCTTTGGGTGAGGGTAGGTCACCGATGAGACGTATAGCTCTCTTCTGAATGGAGTCCAGTATAGCGAGTGTAGAAGCGGCAGCAGCACCCCAGATGTGGGAGCAGTATTCGAGGTTTGGTCTTATTTGTGAAATATATAAGGTATAGAGATTAGCTGGTGAAAAGTATTTGCAAGCCCGGAAGAGGAAACCTAATTTCTTAGCAGCCGCTTCTGCAATTGATGTGACATGTTGGTGCCAATTGAGATTTTGATCCACAGAAATGCCAACAAGTGAAAAGGACTCATTACTTTGAATAACTTGGTTGTTTATTGTGATGGGTCTAGGGCTGGTGTATCTCTTATGAGAAAGAAAGCAAGACTGTGATTTGGTGGGGTTGAATTGTACAAGATTTCTACTTCCCCAGGCTAATATTTTTTGGAGATCCACGGAGATAGAACCCTCCATGTGTTTGCGATCCTCATCTAATTGGGCTAAAGAGACAGGTTTAGAATATTGTATATTTGAGTGGAGGGTGCTGTCGTTCGCGTAACTGTGAACTGGGTTAGATGTGCTAGAGAGGAGGTCATTGATGTGGAGAAGAAACAAAGTAGGGGCTAAAGCTGAACCTTGAACTCCTGCATTAATTGGATACAATTTAGAGGAATGGCCATCCACGACAACAGAAATTCTCCGGTTGGAGAGGAAATTTGCTGTCCAGGTAAAGAGTTTTGGTGGTAGGCAGGTAGTTTATTAAGCAGCGCTGCATGCCAGACCTGGTCGAATGCTTTGGATATGTCTAGAGCGACAATATGGGATTCACCGTGTAGTTCCATAGACTTGTTCCAAGAATAGGTGACAAAGGAAAGGAGGTCGGCAGTTGATCTGCGCTGACGGAATCCATACTGCCTGTCGTGGATTAGACTGTGTTTTTCAAGAAATTTTAGTAATTCGGTGTTTATATACTTTGCCATCACTTTAGAGACGACTGAGATGCGAGAAATAGGCCTGTAGTTGCTAGGAAGCACATTGGATCCTTTCTTGGGGACACGTACTCGAGCAGTTTTCCAGTTACTAGGGAATATGCCTCTATTGTAAGATGTCTGAAACAGATGAGTCAGGACAGGAGCAAGTTCCTGGTATTAAGAGAAGAGAGCATCTTTCGTATCTTTTTAGTTTTGAAACTAATATCCGTCATTTTATGCGTGACATTGGGGACTGTTGGTGGTTGCACATTTGGAGGTGGGTTGAGAGTAGAATTCCCGGCGAACAACGAGGCAAAAAGTTCAGCCTTGCCCTGGGCGGTAGAAACAATTTCATCCCCTGAGACAAGAGGTGGAAACGTGCTCTTGCAGAAATTATTCCCAATAGATTAAGCAAGAGTCCAGAAGGGTTTGCTCCTGCTGGAGCTTAAGAGGACTTTGTTTTAGATGTGGTTATGAAACGAGTTTTTTGTCTCAGAAGGAATGCGGACATAGCAGTTTCTTGTGTCGTTAAATGCTTGACAGTCGCTGGGATTGTGTAGAAGCTTTTTGTGAGCTTTGACATTTCATGTCTGGCCTTGTCACAGGATTTAGAGGACCAGGGCTTTGGAGTGGCTGCAGAGGTTTTCTGTGTAAAATAATTCCATGCCAGCTTTGATAATTTCGGTGACGTTTTGTGAGATAGCAGAGGGGTGAGGATGAGAGACGCCCATGGAAATGAGGAAAAGTAATCTCGCATTTCGTCCCAGTTCGCGGAGTTGTAGTGCCAAACGATACGTGGGTGTGATAACTGTGTGACCTCAAGTTGCATTGCGCAGGAAGCAGTGACCATGCCGTGGTCTGAGCGACCCAGGGGGGCGGTGACTGATATCTTATAGCAGTCAGGATTTGTAGTAAGAAGGAGATCCAAGGGATTTGAGCTGTGTGTTGGGATGTGAGGAAAGTAAGTAGGTTGCTGAACCATATTGGCTAAAGAATTGATGACTGCAAAGGCCTCAGCTGCTCTTCCTTGTGGATCGGTTTTTGAAGATCCTAGCCATTCCTTATTATGGACATTGAAGTCACCAAGAATAGTGACCTCGGAGGAAGGATATTCAGAAAGCAGATGGTCGGTTTTTTCAGAAAGGTAGTCAAAGAGCTGGACAAAGTCAGAAGGTGACCGGTAAATGCAACAGATGAATTTAGTTGCAGCCCTGAGAGAGAGTTTTATCCATAGTATGTATTTTCTTCCAGCTTCTAAATTGGGAAGTCTGGTGCAGGGTAGATTGCTACAGACGTACACGCACACGCCTCCATGCAATCTAAAGGAAGTAAGGATCTCATACCTCGGGAAATTAAGGCGATTAGTGGCTGTTTTGGCACTGATTTGAGTTTCGCTGAGGAAGAGGAGTTGGGGCCTGTTAGCCTGGAGGAAATGGTGGACGGAGTTTAGGTTAGAATTTAGGCCACATATATTCGAGGATATGTTAAATCTTGATGCTGGTACCCCCTGTACACCCCTCTCCCGGAGATCCGAATGGAGGGGTATTTCATCATTTTTGCTTATAAGGGAAACCGACTCATACTATGTTCTTGTAACAATTTAGTTGATTATCCTTCTAGTATCTGCCACACCCCATGCAATATGAGACAAGACAGGAACTTTTCATGATTTGTTCATTATTAAAACATAAACTCCATCAGCATCTTTATTATTATTATTTTCAGCTAACAGAGGCGTGCCAGAAAGCATTAACAAGAATATTCAAGATCTGTGACATAGACTGTGATGGTTTGTTAAATGATATCGAACTAAACAATTTCCAAAGTCGTTGTTTCAATGCACCTTTGCAACCCCAAGTCTTAGATGACATTAAGGCAGTTTTAAAGAAAAACATCGATGATGGAGTCCATCACAACTGTGTAACATTGAAAGGATTCTTATGTTTACACGGCTTGTTTATACAGAGGGGTAGAAACGAAACTATCTGGACTGTTTTGAGGAAGTTCGGATACAATGACAACCTCAACATGTCAAAAGAATATCTCTCCCCTGTGTAAGTAAAGTAATGTTGCTTGGTTGAGACAGTCTTCTGCAAATTTACATTTTAATATATTTATAATTGTTTACAGTTTGAAAATTCCATCAGGCTCCACAACAGAACTGTCATATCGGGGTCAGCAGTTTCTCACCCATTTATTTGAGAGGTTTGACAAGGACCACGACCAAGCTTTGTCTCCTGAAGAGTATGAAGAATTGTTCTCAACGTGTCCAACTCCTGGATGGCCCCCAGATGTCAGTTCTATGGTGCCTACAAATGAAAAGGGTTGGATTACATTTCAGGGATATATGTGTCAGTGGGCACTCATGGCTCTAACTGACCTCTCTAGGTTGTTTGAATACCTGGCTTATTTAGGGTATAACATTTATGAAAATGAGAATCAAGTGACAGCTGTACAAGGTAAGGGGTTGTAAGTTTGATTAGATTTACGAATGTTTACGAAGCCTTACCATAGTTTTTTTAATCTATAAAATTTAACACAAATGCAGTTATACAGAGATTACAATATGACACCTTTCTTGTGTTAATATGTCATACCCTTCTTCTGCAAAAATGGTTTGCAATGGGCATCTGTGGTTGTTATCTTTCGTTGATTCGATCTTACCTGTCTGACAGAAAGCAATTTGTTGGCATTGGTGGTACTCTATCAAATGACGTCGTCGTCTTGTCTGGGGTACCACAGGGATCACATATATGTCCTGTTCTCTTTAATGTTTTTAATAATGATGTTGTGAGTTGTTTTGAGTCATCGAAATGTTTATTGTATGCAGATGACTTGAAGTTTTTTTCTGAAGTTGTCCATGGTCTCAACACTTTGCAACATGATCTCGACAACTTGACTCCCTGGTGCAGTTCAAACTTGTCGCTTAATGTGGGTAAATCTAAGGTTGTGAGCTATTTTAGGGGTCAGAATCGGATTGTTCATAGCTATACCATTTATAACACGGTGTTGGACGTTGTCACTTCAGTTGCAGATCTTGGTGTAATTTTCAAAAATGATTTGTCATTTAATCTGCATATTGATGCTGTGGCTGTGAAATGTTGCAGACTTTTGAGGTTTGTTAAAAGACACACTAAACATATGACTGACACAAGGGCAATCACTAGTTTGTATACATCCTTGGTTCGAAGTAATATTGAGTATTGACCATTTGGAATTGTTTAATTCTGTAGGTGCAAATTTTAATAAATAAATATGAGGGCTGATTTTTTACGCCACCCTTGATCTATTTATGGGTACTATACAAAGATGTATTGAAAACACTTAGCCTAGAATAGAAAATGCAACAATTTGTTTTATTTATTCAACATAATCTCCTCTAAGGCCTACACACTTAGCAGAACTTGTATAAAGGAATTCTAAACCTTTAAAAAAATTTATCTTGGTCTTCAAACCACTCCTAGATGGCACATATAACTTCGTTGTTTTGTAACATGTCACTTTTTGTGAAGCACAGTTATTGGGTCTTGAATCAGTAAGACATGAACATATTTCTTAAACCTGTGTATTAACACCTTAAACATGGAAAAAACAAAGAAATCACTAGCATATAAGTATATACTACCACTCTACATCACTTTATCACACAAATGGGCGAAGCTGGCTTCGTAACCTACTCTATTCGGCCAGGAAATAATTCTGGATGACTCCACAGTTAGGTAAAGTCTCCCTTATTCCATTGTGTTGTTCTTTTGTGGTCAGTTACTTTAATAATAGCCAGGGTACTGCCATCTCCTGTACCTGACCTAAAAATTAAACAATTACTTTAATATGAGAAAATATTTGTATATTATCTTTTTTTTTTTTTCAACAACACACCACCGGGGCTTACAGCCTACATACTATCATAACCTGGGTGTCGACAAGGAGGAAAGAGGTAACTTGTTCATTCTGGACTTGAAGGTTTGGAGGTTCGGAGGAGAAGGAAAAACATGTGCCGGCAAGGAATTCCACAACTTGGAAGTCCTCGGGACAAAAGAGCGGGCATAATAAGATGTTCTCTGTCTGGTGACCTGTACAGTAAAAGGGTGCATTCGCTCTGTTCCCCTGGGAGATTTGTTGGGGGCTGCAGGTGGAGGAACTATGGAAGAAAGCTCCTCTGAGCAGTGCCCGTGCAGATATCTATAAAAGAGAGAGAGGTCACGAACGGCACGTCGGTGGGCAAGGGATGGCAGCCTTTGGGTGAGGGTAGGGTCACTGATGAGACGTATAGCTCTCTTCTGAATGGAGTTCAGAATAGCGAGTGTAGAAACGGCAGTGGCACCCCAGATGTGGGAGGTTTCGCCTTATTTGTGAATTATATAAGGTATAAAGATTAGCTGGTGAAAAGTATTTGCGATCACAGAAGAGGAAACCTAATTTCTTAGCAGCCGCTTCTGAAATTGATGTTACATGTTGGTGCCAATTGAGATTTCGATCTACAGAAATGTGAAGTGAAAAGGACTCATTCCTTTGAATAACTTGGTTGTTCATTGTGATGAGTCTAGGGCTGGTGTATCTCTTATGAGAAAGAAAGCAAGACTGTGATTTGGTGGGGTTGAATTGTAAGGTCTCAGTCTTACATCTAATTAAATCTCTTGCTCTTTTGTTTAGAATTATCCGTTAGTGTTAAGTTTTGTCTCTTCAAACATTATTTGTTTGGTTTACTTCTATAAAATTCAGCCTTTGTCAAATTGATGGTTGTGATCTATCTTTTCATTATCCATTTTCAATTTTGAAGAAATTTTCGACAGATAATGAAGTGGAAGTGTCTTTAAATAAGTGATTTGAAGAAGTCAGGGAAACCTTTTATTTAAAACCTGTAGAAATGTTAGAGCATCATTGGGAAAAGTGTATTATGCTGAAAAATAAAAATAATTACTTGCTCCTAGTCTTTCATTTTATAGGTCATGGGTGGAGGATAAGGATTTGCCCTCTTAGGTCTTCTGATATTTATTTGGAAAGCTTTGAAAACTCCCCAAAGAAACATTTACCCTGCAGTTGATAGTCAAGTCTAACACAATTTGAGCATAAATCTAGTCAGCTTTATTATAGTAGAATTTAATGTTAATTTTTTTTCCACAGTAACGAGGGAAAAGAAACTGGATTTAGCAAAGAAGCAGTCCAGCAGAAATGTCTACCAGTGTCATGTAATTGGACCCAATGGCTCAGGAAAGTCGAGTCTTTGTAGAAGTTTTATAAAACAAGTGACTCAGGTAAACATAAAACACGCTTTCCTTTATATTACTTGTTTTAATTTCTTTTTGACGCAATTTGGCGTAATAGCTTGCTTCCCCAATCACAAAAATTCTTAGTTAAACTAAAAAGCACCCGCTTGTTCTTATAAAATATAATTACTGTTTACATTTTCAGCAACGATGTACACCTTTAGATAACACTGGCACCCCAAATTGTACAGTGAACATGGTTCAGGTGTATGGCCAAGAGAAAACTATGGTTCTCAGAGATATCAACGTTAGAAGTGTCTCTGATCCGCTCTTACCTCATGAAGTACAATGTGATGTTGCCTGCCTTTGCTATGATGTGAACAATCCAAAATCATTTGAATACATCGCCCGTATCTATATCGTGAGTACTAATGTTTGAATTTGTATTGTCCCGAAGCCTTCTTCCTCTCCCCCCTTCCCTCCTCTCCTCCTTGAAAATGCTGTGCCCAGAGAAGTAGTATCGTAATCACCGCTCGTTAGTCGAATCCCTCTTTTAGCCGTGTTGTTCTCCTATTTAATACTTAAACCCTGCGCTTGTCAAGCCTCTACTGCTTGGCATTTTCTTGCATCGAATTGGTAATAATCTTGTGTTCCCGGCTACATGTACTGTGGAAAATTCCCGACCGTTAAAAGAGCAACGAATTTCTCAGTTCGTAGAATTTATTAGTAAGAACTCGCAGCTGAAGATAGATTGAAATAAGAGTAACTGCCTTTGTGGCTGAGCTGCCTCTTACTTATTTTTTTTTCTAACCTTCAGCGATGGAATTATTTTCCTTTTTATTTCACAAAGTAACAGGCCCTTTGTGTTCAACACTTTGTGGAGATTTCCAATTGCGTTGTTTATTTTATTTTTCAAGGAACTAAAATATTTTTAGGATGTGATTTTCTACCTCAATCAATGGTTCTTTGTGTTCGATATGTTCGCAGTTAAATCCTCTTTGTTGGTAGTTGGTTAATATTCCTTTTAAAAATTTCCAACAGAAGTCCGTCAGTTTTTTACCAAGTAGCGAATTTTCATAATTTTTTGTGACGATCGTTTGTTTATTTTATATAAAAAATATAGTAGGCATTGAAAATTTTCAAACAGTTGGTAAGATTATTAAAATGTAAGCTGACTTAAAAAAAGGCGAGTGTAACAATTTTCAGAACACTGACCTGGTATACATTTTCTATGGATGTATTGTAGTGATGTACCTATAGTACTTTTTTCAGTTGATATATTTTTGACATATTTTGGAATAGTTTCACATTTTATTTTATGCATAAATGCCGAAGCCTAAAGCATGTAGTCAACCCTTGTAAATCCATTTTCCTTGATAAATAAATTACAGTACCCCAAACACAAAATGCTTTGTTTTATTACAGAAATATTTTGCGGAAAGCAAAATTCCTGTTTTGATGGTAGCCTGTAAGAGTGACTTGGAAGAGGTGAAACAGGAATATTTGCTACAGCCAGCTACCTTTTGTCAAAAATATAAAATATTGCCTCCTCAACCGTTTATAACAAAAGGACATATGAGAAAAGATGTTTTTGTTAAGTTGGCTACAATGGCTGCTTTTCCGTAAGTACATTTTGAAGTAATTTAGTTTATTCATCGTTGTTGCTCTTATTTTCTGAAACTGTTTTATACAAAATCCAGATGTTTCTGGCTTCACAAATGTTTTATTTTCTGCTCTGAAGCTGGTTTTGCTTTTTATGTAATTTGCACGTAAGAGAAAATTGCCTGGCAATGCCATGAGAGGAGAAACTTGTTGCAGAGAAGAAAACAAGCCTATGTTTTCTTGCTTGGCGATGTCCTAAAAGGCAGAACCAACTGCGGAGACGAAAATAAGTATCTGTGAAGCCATAAAAAAGTCTATGTGTGTATTAAGTAATTTATAGTGTTTTCGATTCGCTGCTCTCGGGTGCTTTAAGAGCGCTCTCAGAGCAACCTTTATGAGATTTTCTGTTCTGTTGGTTCTATCGGTTCTGCTCTGACATAAATTTTCCTGTTTGATTTGTGTGAAAGTGCTTTGAAATCGTTCTTGCCGGATCTGAATCGTAAGACAAATCAATTGTGATATAACCTTAAAGTTATATTACCTCGAAGTATTGTTATTGTACTCATCAGTAATACATTGATAATTGACTTTTCGCTTCTTGTGATATATCACACTTAGGACATATTATAATAGTGTTATACTATTCAAGCAATCACAAAACAAATTGTATAAGGTGTGACAGATGACAAACAATAATAAATACAATTTGTTAAGTTCGGTTGATATGCACCAGCATCCCTCTAACATTCAGGAAGATCGACTTTTTTTATTTATTTAAATTTGCACCTACAGAATTAAACAATTCCAAATGGTACTTAAAAATAAAACCAAAAAAAAAAAAAACTCAAAGTAACAAAATCACTGTCTTAAGACAGTTTTCATCCTAGACATAGCAATATAAAAGATATCACAATTAGAAAAATTAGCATTATAATTATGCAACAATCTGTCCATGAAACTGTTACATCCATAGTTGGTCCTGTGTGTTCGCTCAAAAAAAAAGTTACTGTTGGCGAGTTGAGCGTGGTGGAACATGGAAAAGGACCAACTCGAGCAGATCATTACAGTCAATGTGACCATTAATTAACTTATATATAAACATCAATGAAAGATACTCATGTCACGCTTTGAGACTGACCATACCACAAAGAAGCAATCTGACATCATACCCAATATCTTGGCAAGGAAAGTGATGCTTATAAAGAAGGTACTTAACAAATTTGTTTTGTACCCTTTCAATACGATTAATGTGGCAAGCATAGGATGGAAACCATACAACACAACAATACTCAGTATTACTTCGAATCAAGGATGTATACAAACTAGTGATTGGCCTTGTGTCAGTCATATGCTTAGTGTGTCTTTTAACAAACCCCAAAAGTCTGCAACATTTCACAACCACAGCATCAATATGCAGATTAAATGACAAATCATTTTTGAAAATTATACCAAGATCTGCAACTGAAGTGACAACGTCCAACACCATGTTATAAATGGTATAGTTACGAACAATCCGATTCTGACCCCTAAAATAGCTCACAACCTTACATTTACCCACATTAAGCGACAACAAGTTTGAACTGCACCAGCGAGTCAAATTGTCAAGATCATGTTGCAAAGTGTTGACACCATGGACAATTTCCGAAAAAAACTTCAAGTCATCTGCATACAATAAACATTTCGATGACTCAAAACAATTCACAACATCATTAATAAAAAGATTGAAGAGAACGGGACATATATGTGATCCCTGTGGTACGCCAGACAAGACGATGACCTCATCTGATAGAGCACCACCAATGCTAACAAATTGATTTCTGTCAGACAGGTAAGATCGAATCCACGAAAGATAACCACAGCCGCCCATTGCAAACAATTTTTGCAGAAGAAGGGTATGACACACACTGTCAAAAGCCTTTGATACATCAGTGTATACAACATCAACTTGTTTACCAGCCTCCAATGCATCCGTCACGTAAGATTGAAAAATGGCGAGATTAGTGACCGTTGACCTTCCACTACAGAAACCAGCTGCTCTCCAACAATACTGTGTTTAAAGGTATTGGAAATCTCATCCGCAGTGATAGATTCAAATAGTTTCGGTATTACAGGTTCAATTGAAACACCTCTATAATTGACAACTTGTTTCCTATCACCTGATTTGTGTAGAGTAGACAACTTCCAGAGTGAGGGGCAAAAACCGGCATTGAAAAACCTTTGAAAGATATTACAAAGGGCGCTCAAAGAGTGTCGACAATTTTTGAAGAATAAAGAAGGAATACCATCCAAACCAGCTCGTTTTTTACCATCTAGTGAGTCAATTTTATCCTCGATTTCCTCAATTGTACCGTATATTAGATACATCACAAAAGTCAACATCAATGGAACCATGGTCAGAATAACAGGATTGAAAATGTGCAGCAAAGGCGTTCTGCTATATCAGACTCATTATTATATATTACATTATTAAAACTCATTCTATTCGGAATCCCAGAGTCCTTCCTCAAGGAATTACCGAAAGACCAGAACTGTCTGACATCAGACTGAATGATCTGCTCTGTGCTAGTCACAAACTGTAAATAATTGTAGTCAATGCGATACTTAGTGTCACGTCTAAGATTAGAATCTTTCATATAATCGGATTCAAGACCAGTTCTTTTAAATTTACGGTAACTTTTATTTTTGTCAGTGATGAGTTTACGAAGTTCCGAATCAAACCACCGAGGATATTTAGAACTTTTCACTGTTTTAGATGGAACATTTGGCTAATAGCCTTGTACAACACATTGTAAAACTGATGTGTTAACAGATCAAGATCACTTGAGTAATCAATAAAATACTTTTAATGGAGTAATGACGACACTGCCCAATCTCAGTTCGGTCGCTGTAAAAATTTCGAGCGGCGAATCGAAAACGCTATTATAGAGTTGTTAATAAAAGAACGGAACGATTCTTAAGAATAGGTTCTCGGGTAGCCTGTTCGTGAACTGTTCTTTCTAAAAGAATTGAACAACCGTTCTTCCGGCCTGAACCGGAACCGGTTGACACGTCGCACCGTGCGGCGGCGCTGAATCTGCGTGTTCAGTGTTTGTGTTCCGTTGAATGTTCACTGAACTCTCTAGCTCTCTAGCCTCTATGGTTCTGTTGGAATGATGTAAATAAGGACTCGCAACTATAAACATGGTTAATTCAGTTCGATGTTTTATATGTATAACGATATAATATTTCACAAGTGATAAATTGTTGATTGCTGATTACCAAATAATTAAAGAAAATCATGCAATGACGTAACAAATTTAAAAATAAACGTGCAGAATGGCTCATCCACCACATTGTCAATGATACATTTACATAAATATACATTATTTAATCGATTTGAAACAAATTCTTAAAAATACAATTATTTAGCTTAAAAAATTTGAAAAAATAGCAAAAGGGTAAAATTTTATTAGTGGAAATGATGGTTTGTCAGAAATGAGCAGAGGACAGAGTAGTGGACACTTATTTACGCAATTAATGCATTTATGCTACAATCTATACAGAAGAACAGGTTTACATGTTCTCGGGTAAGAATCGAACTGTTCAAACTTGTTCAGCAATTTTACCTGTTCTCTAACAACTCTACACTATTAGTCTTATATAAGTTATATAATTAAATGCTAATGTCTTCAGTTTGTAACATATTTGTATTTTTATATTTTGTAAGTATTTTTTAGGAATTTTCGATCTGTATGGTAAAATTACTAAAGCAATGTATTAGCTTTAATATTTTTTTTAACATAGATGAAATTTTAGATGTTTTGACAGATTTTGGCAAACAGCTGATATGATGTAGCAGTTGCCTCATTAGTTGTTACTTTCAAACCTTAAAACCAAATCTTGTTATTTGGTGCATTTGTTTTAGTTTATTTGATTGTAAAATATATTTTTTAATCAGTTGATTTTTTCTCAATAAGAACAGTATTATTTTCTCTGAGTGAAGATTGGAACCTGTGATGAGCACATAAGTACACTAATTATTTGAATAACGAATTTTGGATGAATTCTGTGTAGCTCGTTGTTCAAATTGTTATTTTCATGGTCAGGGACTCTTAGAAAGAATACTTAATATCGACATGCGGTCTTTTCAAAAGCAGGTCATGTAATTTTAATTACAGGTACTTTCGGCTAAACAGTGGGGGTTTGTCTGAATACCTTCGTAGATGACGCTGTTTGCAATTTCTTGTCAACTAATATATATTGAGAGGGACTGTATTTAAACGCAATTGAATAATTTCAACTGTCGCTCCATAGGCACTAATAGGGATTCACAGGATAACTTAGCCGCATATAAATATCAAAACACTTACGATTATTCAGCGTTTTCTCATGCAGATAGGTGTTGGAATCTTGCCTTTGTTCGTACAATTCGCCGCCAACTTCTTCAGTCTTGCTAACAATACTGAAGCCCACTACAACTGCAGGTGGATAAGGTATGTCAACTCATGCGAACATGGGTTATTAGCTAGCTAATCGTCGGAGCACGGGTAACTCGCGAACGACGTGCTTTCTGGTTGACATCAAAAACTCAACTCTTCTTGAAACGAACAAGACTTCGTAAAATGCGATCGCGCACATGCGCAGTGCACCAAAACATCGAGAAATGCACAATAGATATATACAGCAAATTAATTCCTGCTGAGTACCAAGGAACGAAAGTAAACTAAAACGTCATAGTCTGCACCAATAATAATAACACAAATAAAATGGAAATAAAACATAAATAAGTAAAAAAAATAAATAAAAATAATTATTACATTCTTGAACATTCCGCACCCCGTAAAATACTATTTTACTCTACCCTACTGATTTGGCAACGGACACAGTTTAGTAACTGGCCGTTTCAACTCTCCCAACGCCGTTTTCACGGTAACTACGCGAATGATACCGTCTGCTCCTGGATGGACTGAGCTGACACGGGCCATACGCCATCGCAGAGGTGGTGACAACTCATCTTTAATTAAAACAAGAGTACCGACTCTCACGGGATTTGTTTCTGAATCCCACTTATTCCGCTGCTGCAAGGTATTAAGGTATTCGTGACTCCAACGTCGCCAAAATTTCTGTTGGAAAGCAGAGATACGTTGCCAGCGTGACAAGCGAGACAACTTTAAATCTGACAAGTCATGTTCAATGAAGGAACCCAAGGGTTCTAAGTTTAAGAAATGTGAAGGGGAAAGAGCAGTTAAATCATTGGGGTCAGAGCTTAAACTACAAAGAGGTCTAGAGTTCAGAACAGCTTCAATTTGTGTGAAAACCGTCGACAATTCTTCGAAAGTAAGAATTTGATCACCTATAATCCGAATTAAATGAGATTTAACTGACTTTATCCCAGCTTCCCATAAACCACCCATATGTGGAGCGGAGGGCGGATTAAAATGCCACTCAAATTTTGCCATTTCCACTGCAGATTTCATACAATCGAGAAGATATCTGCTGGCACCAACGAAATTTTTACCACAGTCGCTGTGAATTCTAACACGACGAGACACAAATCGACGAAAAGCGGCCAGAAACGCCTCAGTGGAGAGATCTGAAGCGAGTTCCAAGTGAACAGCCTTAGTGGTGAAACATACAAAAAGGCAAAGATAAGATTTCAAAGTTTTTGCACCCCGGCCTTTATTCATAGTAATAGTGAAGGGGCCGCTGAAATCAACACCCACAAATTTAAAAGCCTTTATTTCCGATAATCGAGAGGAAGGCAAATTACCCATAAGTGGATATATGACAGGCGGGTTCACCCTAAAACATGTGTGACATTTTGACAACACAGTTTTAATCGCACGGTGGGGAGATAATATCCAAAACTGTCGCCGAAGCAAACAATGCAGGGTATTAAATCCTGGATGTAAATAGAATTTATGATAGTATTCTATGATAAGAACAGTCAGGGCATGTTTTCTTGGGAGCAAAATAGGATGCTTAGCATCGAAATTCAATGAAGAATTCCTCAATCTACCACCAACCCTTAAAATATTTTTATCATCAAGAAATGGATTAAGTTTCCTAATACTCTTTGAACAATTTTTATTTTGTGACAACAATTCTATGTCTGATTTAAACACAAAATGCTGCACTAACTTTATCAGTCTCAATAACGCATCTTGCAATTCCAGATGGGTAAATTTCTCACCCACCTTTTTCTTGTGCCGACAATATGAAGCAAATCTCAGGCAGTAGCATATTACACGTTGCAACTTAGACAATGAGGAGAATCTACCAATAAATGAGAAGAAGTCCTCTGTTATGAAAACAGACAACGAATTTTTCACTTCCTCATGGAAGATTTCGGTACTATGTTCTTGAGAGATGCTTTGCTCTGGCCAATGTTCAGAAGTCATACATAGCCAGGCAGGTCCAGTCCACCATAAGGGATGTGCAACTAGCTGCGATGGAAATATACCCCTACTAGAACAATCAGCAGGGTTCTGTAAGGACGGGACGTATCCCCAGCAATGAGGAGGAACGAGTTCCTGAATTTGCGCGACCCTATTCGCCACAAAGGTCTTCCACCGGTGAGAGGGAGAAGCCAGCCAGTTAAGCACCACTTTTGAATCTGACCATGCGAAGAGTTTATAATTTCTATGGACTAATACAAAGGCAGGTAAAATTGCGTTTACCAATTCAGAAAGCAGTAAAGCCGCACATAATTCTAGCCTGGGAAGAGACACTTTTTTTAACGGACTGACCTTCGACTTAGCAGCTACGAAATATATTTGAATGGGATCTGAAAGTATCCTAAGATAAACAACTGCAGCATACGCCTTTTCAGACGCATCACAGAAGGCATGAAACTCAACAGCATGATTTAAATCGTCCATGTGAGTATATCTTGCTATGTGTATGCTAGACAGTAAGTGTAGTTCAGATTGATATTGATCCCACTGCTGTGTCACAGCCGGAGGCAAGGGGTCATCCCAACCAAGTTTCAATGTCCAAATATGCTGAATTAGGCATTTTGTGAAAACCGTACAAGGAGATAAAAACCCCAAAGGATCAAAAATCCTGGCTAACTCCGACAACATTGATCGCTTTGTACAAACACTTTGCCTCTGTCTTACTTCAAATGTAAACTGATCCAAGAGTGGGTTCCATTGTAGACCTAAAATCTTAATAACGATTTCTTTTTCCGCATCAAATGAAATATTTTGCTGAAATTCCGTGGAAATATTATTCAGAACTTCCTGACTGTTACTTGCCCATTTACGTAAAGGAAAACCACCCGCTTCACAAAGCCCAATTACTTGTCTCTGTAATTCCGCTATTGCTTCCAGCGAAGAGGCTCCTGTGATAACATCGTCGACATAGACATCATTTTTCAAGACTTCTGATGCTACAGGAAAACTGCTGTACTCATCAACAGCGATCTGTTGTAGTGTACGTAATGCCAGATAAGGAGAGGGTTTGACTCCAAACGTAACCGTTTTGAGTCTGTACTCTCGTACCGGCTCATCATCTTTGAATCTCCACAAAATACGCTGATAGTCACACTGATCGGAAACTACCTGAATCTGACGATACATGTGTTTAATGTCAGCAATAAAAACAAACTTATGGAAACGGAAACGAGTCAACAAAATTGCAATATCCTGTTGTAATTTGGGACCCGTGTACAATGTATCATTTAACGAAAGACCATTACTTGATTTTGCTGAGGCATCATAGACAATTCTCAGCTTCTTCTCATTAATGACCGCATGATGAGGAATATAATACACATCCTTTTTTTCAATTTGTGCTTCTGGCACAACTTCCATATGATTAGAATCCAAATATTCCTTCATACAATTTATATAACCTGCACGAATGCTAGGATTCTTTAGGAGAGATTTCTCTAACGAGTAAAATCTCCGAAGAGCCATATCACGAGAGCGCCCTAAGTGGCAACCATCCTCTCGAAATGGAAGTGACACCACATACCTACCTGAAGGATTTCTCGAATGAGTTTCCAAGAAATGGCGTTCACAATAACTGTCTTCTTTATTGGTTATTACAGAGGGAACGTTTTCTAATTCCCAGAATTTGCTAACTATATGATCAATTGAAACCTCTGAAAATAAACAAACCTGCTCGGACTGTTGCGGCACTCCACATGTCACCTTTCCCATTAGAATGTACCCAAAAATAGTATTTATCGCAATGGGATCACCAATCCTTTCACCCCTAACTACACCCCCTGTCAACAAATACGGAACGAATTCCGCACCTAACAACATATCTAAGGGCTGAGGTAAATGAAACTTTGGATCGGCCAATTTGAGGCCATCAAGATGCTTCCAATTTTGAGGGTCCACGGTTGTATCAGGCAAATCCGAACAAATTTTTGGTAAAACAACAGCTTCTATGTTCAAGGTTGGGGCCAACATGTCACGAGGTCGAATATAACAATTTACTATACCCTTTCCAACAGCAGATGGTGTTTGGCTTAAACCTCTAACTGTGACGCAAGAGCTTGTCCTTCGAAGACCAAGTCTCTGAACACATGCTTCCGAAATGAAGGATAACTGGCTGCCTGAATCCAAAACCACACGAATGAGTTGAGAACTCCCCGAGCAATCAACACTCTCCACAACAGCAGTACCCAACAACACCGTCGAAACAGATGCCAAAACACTTAGGCCAATATTACTAGAACCACCTTGCCCCATCGGACACAAAATCTGATCAGCTTGTACCCCAGTTGAAGAGCTTTGTAGTTCATCTACATTTGAACCATCTGATGTTGATGTCTCAGAGTTTAAGCAAACATTAGTGTGCTGACTGGTTAAGCCTGAATTGTCTGATTTGGATCTATCCTTGTGAACCTGTCCCTTAAAATGCAACAAAGTGTTATGTCTCTGCTTACACTGGCCACACTTTCTCTTTGATTTGCAACCTGAAACACGATGCGACTCACCAAAGCAAAGTATACAACGATTCAATGATTTTATCACAGTAAATCTATCCTGAGGTGACTTATTTAAAAATACATCACATTTATATAGCTCATGTTTGGATTCACAAAGACTACATTTACATGAATTCACAATCAACGAAAGCTGTGAAGATTTAGTTGAGGGACCAGCTCTCCTACCTTTAGTATCAAAGTCCCCACAAGAGTTTTCAAGTGCCCGAGCCTGGGCATAGACAAACTCAATCAACTCCTGAATTGAGGGCAATGCATCATCTAAAATAGTTAACTCAAACCGTTCCCTAGTCTGGCCATCCAATTTACGAACAAGAAGATTCAGTAACAAAAAATCAAGTTGATTTTTAAGGTCAGGAATTATTGACCTAAATGCACTTAAATTTTCAGAAAAGCTATTTATGACATGGTTTAAATTTTTTGAAATTCGCTCCATTACAGGAGGAATTTTATACAAGGCCTGCAAATAACTACCTGCTATGATACGTTTATTCATGTATCTTTTATTCAGTAAATTTAAAGCAATTGGATAGTTTGAAGCAGTTAATTGCAGTGATTTAACTAAAACACTAGCTTCACCTTTCAAAGATAAAAGTAAATAATGAAATTTTTCAATATCACTTAAATTCTGATTTTCATCAACTAAGCTTTTAAACAATTCAATAAAACATTGATATTCTTTTATGTCACCAGCAAAAGAAGGAAGCTGTATCGCAGGAAGTTTGACACATGTTTGCTTAGAGCCTTCAGTATTAATCTTACTTACAGTTGTCTTTCTTTCCAATATTTCCAAAACACACCGTTGTTTTTCCTTAATTGAATAATACAAGTCTTCAAAATTTTGCAAACATTCATGTTCCTGATCCAATTTTTCCTCTTGGTCATTTTCAATAAACATTTCTAGGATTTTAGAGTGAAGTAACTGATGTGCAGAGTTTAACTGGTATAAGTCCTCACATCTAGTCAAAGCTTTATATATATCACCCTCATCTTCACTTCTCTCAGCAACTATTAACAACTCTAGAATTTTCTGGCATTTAGAACTAATAATAAATGTTTCTGTCTTTAAAAGTTTCAATTTTTTATCCATTGTAATTAGACAGCAAATTAACAAACTAAAAGTCTAACTTGCAAACAAGTTAATAATTTCACGAATGAAATTAACCTATTGTTTTTTATGTATCAACTAATTGATAAAGTATTCAAATATTATGTATTTTATGTAAACAACGAATTGATTACAAGTTTGATCACTTCTAACATGTAAACATTAGCATAACCTATCTTATGTATATTAGGCAGAACATCAGAAATGTCAAACGTCAAACCCCGTGAGAAATAAAATTATGACAGGCCACAGAATATAGAAATCTGTGGTAGTTAAACTACAGAACAGTCGTTGCAAATGAACTACAAGTAAATCACCACCCAGCAGCGATGACGACAATAAGCCGACGGACACGAATCGTCCTTAGTGGACACGATTCAAGATTTGAACAAAAGCGGTATAAAAAACGCGATAAAAACCCGATAAGATATAGTATCGCATTTACGTTTATTTTAACGCTTTTTGAATGAATTTAATTTATTTAATGCAGACTATGATAATCCTGGGTCGATGGACCAATGAGAGGAATTGTATTTAAACGCAATTGAATAATTTCAACTGTCGCTCCATAGGCACTAATAGGGATTCACAGGATAACTTAGCCGCATATAAATATCAAAACACTTACGATTATTCAGCGTTTTCTCATGCAGATAGGTGTTGGAATCTTGCCTTTGTTCGTACAATTCGCCGCCAACTTCTTCAGTCTTGCTAACAATACTGAAGCCCACTACAACTGCAGGTGGATAAGGTATGTCAACTCATGCGAACATGGGTTATTAGCTAGCTAATCGTCGGAGCACGGGTAACTCGCGAACGACGTGCTTTCTGGTTGACATCAAAAACTCAACTCTTCTTGAAACGAACAAGACTTCGTAAAATGCGATCGCGCACATGCGCAGTGCACCAAAACATCGAGAAATGCACAATAGATATATACAGCAAATTAATTCCTGCTGAGTACCAAGGAACGAAAGTAAACTAAAACGTCATAGTCTGCACCAATAATAATAACAGAAATAAAATGGAAATAAAACATAAATAAGTAAAAAAAATAAATAAAAATAATTATTACATTCTTGAACATATATATATATATATATATATATATATATATATATATATATATATATATATATATATATATATATATATATATATATATATATAAATTACTTCCAGTTCTTATTCGCTTAGTTTTCTCATCCCTGTGATAAAGCTAACTTTGAACTATGCTCCATTTACTTGATTCAAATTTTTATTTTATTATTTACCTTGGTGCTGAATGGCAACAATGCACAATATTTTATTTTGGTTCGTTTTTAAAGACTGTATCCCAGGGTGCGGGGCTGCCCATTTATCATATGTTACACCAGAGAGAGGAGTATTCCTAGACAATACGAATTAATTTAACCTGTTTATTTTATCTGATAATAATAATCATACACAGGTTTGAAAAAGACATCAATAACAGGGGCCCACTATAGACTTAATCTAGTTGACATTATGTCAGTTTAATAAACTTAATCTAATCGACAGTATGCCTGTTTAATTACTAGTGGTGGTCATATAGGTACATTTTAATGGTTACACCTATAAACATTATCCCTTAGCAATGTCTGAGACCTACAAAATTCCAGTGCAAATCTCTCACTAAAGTTATACTTGAAATCGTGCACATTTAACCTTGTCATTTTTAAATAATCTTGTGGAATAGATATGTTACGGTTTGCTGCAGTGGTTCCCTTGCCGCCTGCGGCCTGCACACTCCTACTGGACGGTGTCCAGCAAGTCGTTCCTAGTAGCGGTTCTCCGGGGAGTCGAGTACCCTTCTGAAAGTTACGCTGTTCAAGCTAAGGTACAGTTGTACTGCGAGTCGCATCTGAGATTCCGTGGATTGGAACCCATTCGGCTCTCCATTTAGTCGGACAGATGTGAAACTTGAAATAACTAACTTTACAAGTATACTCGCAGTAATTAAGATGGTGGTCCTTGGGGCTGAATCGGCTTCCACACTAGTGAACATGCGATGTACTCCACACGACACTCCGCGGGAATATCTGACTTGATTACAACACTCTTTCTCTTCTTTCTGTCTTGTTTTGCTTGCACTTTCATTATTACTAACTATTATATACATTACACCTTTCTTTGCAGCATTTTCAGGTCAAAAAGGAACAGTGTTTCTTTCCCTCCTTCCGCCATTATTATCCTTCAACCCTCTACCGGTCACACCTGACACCTCTCAAACGGTTTGCAGGCTTTTCCCCAGCATTGCAAGATTTGGGGTATTTTCCTACCTTTAGTCTATTGTCAACCCCCAGTTTTAGGCTCAGTTTAACTTGGTTAGCGAAATGATCGTCAGGTCTGAAAAATATTGTTTGCTGAATTGGGTTCTCCAAAAAGTGCTTAACAATATTATTTTATTCATTAATAAATTCTTTAATAATAGTCTTCTATTTTTTAATTAAGACAATTTTAAAAGTTAATCCTATGCAGCTCATGACTCCAAGATTTTATATTTTATTTACTTTAACGTTGGTCTGTTTCCAAGACTGTGGCCAGTCACCAACGCCAGGGAGCAGTTTCACCTTACTATCCTGGAAATTTTGCTGAACCCCTGCCTGTCCGGAAGGAGGGTAGAAATCTTTAACGTGCCCAACATTGCATGGACACGGGACCGGCCGCTTAACGCCCCCTCCGAAGGGTAGAACGCGCACACTTTTTAACTTGCTCAAATACAATGCCAGAGCCTTGGTGTATGTTAATTTTACAGTATATACTGAAAAAGTGAGATGGGAATCCTGGGAATCAAACCCAGTACTCTTGCGGGGTTCCCACTTGTCTGAAAAACCAGGAAAGTCAGGGAGAAAATTGATTAAAAGTCAGGGAATTTTTGTACCTGTCAGGGAAACATTATTTGTTATCTTTTCATGATAAATAATTGAAACAATGTGCTTGCCTTTTGTGAAATTCTGAACCATTTATTTAATGATTTTTTTTTACCTGACGCCACAATAATTGTTTTTTTTTTAAATTTTGCGTTCATTGAGTCGAGTCTTCTTAAATCTGTGTAATTAAAACTGCATACCTGCCTTTGTTATACTGTCCATCGTTATCAAGTATTCCTTCTAAGAAGGACATGGTGGTTAATAAGATAACAGTTCGAACAATGGACTACATAGAACCAGACCTACTCTATTCATCTAAACATCTTTTGTTCAAGTTTCTAACGATATATATACTTTCGTACGCATCGAGCCGACGCGACTGCCTGACATTTTTGATCAACTTGAAATTTTCTTCATCTACATGATTATTATCCCAAATATGCTGAGCAATACATGATTTGTCAATAGTGCCATATCTCAGTTGCTCTAAATGTTTTCTAAATCTTGTTTGCCCAACATATTTAAGTTCACAATCCTTACACCTATTTCATACATTTCCGACAATTCTGTGGTTTTATCTTTATCCTTTGGGTTACCTAGCAAATTTTTTAATGTATTTTTTGTAGAAAATGTTAGCTGCAAGCTGGCTTTCTTAAAAATGCTATTAAAATCTCTCGTAATTCACGGTTCAAGTGGTAAACAGACAACGGTTTTCTCTGATTTATCTTTTCTAAAACTTGTAGATTCCACTAGTAGTAGCAGTAGCAGTGGTGGGGAGGCAAACGCCAAGCAAGTAAGCCACAATGGGCCCTTTTTGATAACCCCAGCAACCATGCTCTACTCCTCCTCGGTTCCGTCGCCAAACTGCCTCGACCTCGATATGAAGGCCGTGACGATCTTCAATTGGACGGTACTTACCTGATTTCTCTGCAGAGTCCTCGATCCGAACAATTCTGCTCGAAGACTCCCAAAAGCCTCGCATTCACACAGGTAGTGGTAGGACGTTTCTTCATCCTCGCCGCATTCCTGGCAAATGGGATCCCTCTCTACGCCTATCAATGTGAGGTGTCTTCTAAGGGCGCAGTGGCCTGTCAGCATCCCAAGGATGCGGCGATGCGTAGGTCGTCTCCTTCCGAGTAGCCAGACAGCTTTATCTCTGTCCGGCCCCTCCACGAAGTCCCTCGCCTGCCTGCAGCCACCAACTGACCCCCAGTGCCTCTCCATTGCTTCCTCGGTCCACCTGTCTAAGGCGACAGAGACTGTCTTCCTACTTATGCATATCGCAGGCTCCGGTCCACAGAACGGCCGCCGGGAACCGAGTCTTGCGAGATTATTCGCCACCTCATTCCCCGCTACGCCACAGTGTCCCGGAACCCACACCAGTTGCACCTCCTTCGTCCTGGCTAGTCCTCTGAGGGCGTCAGCGCACTCCTGAACCAGTGTAGACCTGATTCTGGTCGCGCAGACTGCCCGGACCGCCTGGCTATCCAAGCAGATGTACACACATTTCTCGGGACTCCTCTTCACATCCTGTCTATTGGCCACAGACAGGATAGCATACACCTCTGTTTCGAATGCCGTGGTATATGCGCCCAGAGCATAGCTCTCGCGCACCCCCAGGCTGTCGATGTATATTCCTGCCCCGGAGGATTGTTGGTCCTCCAGCCGCGATCCGTCGGTGAAACAGACCAAGCTTGCGGGCTGGTATGCAACCTAATTTTCCCTCCACTGATCCCTACTGGGGATCCTGAGGGTGTATGGCCTAGTCAACCTAATATCGTCCTCGGTATCTCGCACCTTTATGGCGGAAATCGGAATTTCCTTTTCCACCTCCTTGGCGACTCTTGCATGCCCTATTACTGCTCCCTCTCCGCACCACTTTCCTGAGTCTCGCATTCTAAGATGCGACGCCATAGCCTCCCTTCTGATGCAGATGGGAAGCAGTGGCAGCATCAACAGGACCTCTAGCGCCGGCAACGAGTTCCACAACTTTGAATTACTCAGGACAAAAGAGCGGGCATAACACGATGTTCTGTGTCTGGTGACCTGGACAGCAAAAGGGTGCATTCGCGCTGTTCCCCTGGTAGATCTGTTGGGAGCAGTGGGTGGAGGCACTATGGAAGAAAGCTCCTCTGAGCAGTGCTCGTGCAGATATCTATAAAAGAGAGAGAGGTCACCAACAGCACGTCGGTGGGCAAGGGATGGCAGCCTTTGGGTGAGGGTAGGGTCACCGATGAGACGTATAGCTCTTTTCTAAATGGAGTCCAGGATAGCGAGTGTAGAAGCGGCAGAGGCACCCCAGATGTGGGAGCAGTATTCGAGGTTAGGCCTTATATGTGAAGTATATGAGGTATAGAGATTAGCTGGTGAAAAGTATTTGCGAGCCCGGAAGAGGAAACCTAATTTCTTAGCAGCCGGTTCTGCCATTGATGTGACATATAAATATATAAATTGTACTTATCAGTGCTCATCACAAGTTCCAATCTTCATTCATTCACTCAATGCCTGATATTATTATTGTTCTTGCTTGTCTAATTCCGTAAATATTTTCTTTGTGTACTATGTTCAATGTCAAGTGCATTAATAAATATTATTATTATATATATTTTAGCAATCGCAGAAATATCTTTTAATTAATGTATTCGCTTGGCTAAGTAAATAAATCAATTTCATAAAAATATACCGTAATACATTACTGTTTTTTTTTTGTTAGCCGTTTTCAAGCAGCTTGGATACTTTTCTACAAGCACAGGTTTGTTTTAGATGTTGCTAAAATATGTAAAATTCAGGAAGATGATGAAGTGCACTACCATCTACATAAGTCATATTTTCACTGACACTTTTCATATTCATCGTATATCATTTTGGCCGATGCTTACTATTACTTTTGTTATACTTCTTTTGTAAGCTGTAGTAACCAAAAGATTTTAATTATATGGTTTTTTGTTTGTTAATAACTACAATAATGTGATTGTAAAGTATTATGGTTTGCTTATTTTTGTATCAAAGAATGATTTTAAGAATTATATAAAGTGTGGCCTGCCTTACATTTTCCACTCGTTTTTTTTTGTGGCAAAAGAAAACCAGAAATCAATATCTTTGGAAACACAATTTTTTGTTATTTTCAACCACTAAGCATTATTACAAATATAACAATAATGGTCCAGTCAAATAAAACATTAACCAGGACATTTGAAATAAAAAGCTAAAAATTGACAGCAATATTGAGGATGATACCACAATTGAAATCCTGAAAGTCCCAAACAATCCAACTTGGAGGGGGGGGGGGTAATCCGCCATCTTGTAAAAACCGCTGCCATCTTGGATTTTTGATTTTTGAGCATAGCGACTGAACCAAGCATACGATTTTGTTCCGCTTTACGTAAAATTGCGTAGTTTACTGTCTTTTAAAACACGAAACGTATAAAATATTGTCCATTTCTTAACAAATAAAATAAAAAAAATATTTTTTTAAGAAGATACATTTTTGCGTAAAATATTTGCATTTTTTGGCCATTGTCAATTTTACGTTGTGTACCATTTCTTAGGCAACACGTCCGCCAAAGGTTCGACGTTGTCATCGATGTCCGAGTCGGCCACTTCCATACCCAGCGCAGTAACCGCACATATATGTGCAACTGAGACCACTTGTCCTGCATTTGTATTTCTATTCGCAGCCGGATTTGCAATTGCAGAGTATGATGTGGAATACCCACTCCGGTGCTGTATGCTCTTCAGTCGGGATTGGGTTTTAGCTGACCTGCATGCACCATCCAGCCCCATTCTTTTTCCGGCAGGCGATTTTCCATCCATCCTTGAATCTGATTTTCAATATACGAAATTAGCGTACTAACAGTTTCTAGACCAGAAATGTTTAACCGGTGCATATGTAGGTGGAAATGCAGCCAAGTGAGATGCTGCCTTGACAGACTGTTTAGCAACTGTCCTCCGGTACTGTAACGAGGCCTGACTTGCGGGGTGAATTATTTACTGGAATGGATCAACGGATTTACGGGAACGGTCCCGGGCGCCAGATTTTGAAAGGGTTTACTCCCTGCGAGGATGTCTGCCACCTCGTCACAAGGCTCTGGCCACGGTTGTAGTCAGAGTGCCTGGATAGCTTTGTGGAGAGGGTCTGGTAGCCTATGATGTAACAGGCCGTATAGATACCTCCGAGGTTGCGGGCTTTAATCGCTCCCCCGGTATTTCCCTGACCTTCTGAAAGTTTGTATGGGTGTAGCAGATTTATTTGCGGTTATATATAGATATATAGACAATATACTTTCAACACTATTTATTGCCTCATGTAACGTTACAGTTCACTGATATTTTTACAATGTGAATGGTACCTATCACGCTAATTTATCCTAAAACAAGTTTTGTTACTGATGACGAGCCAACAAAATTAATTATTCCCCACGGAGAAGAAATACGGAAGACACGCGGGCGGAAACTCCGAGTGCTGTGGTTTACGACTCGTGGATGCAGCCGTTAAGTGGGTCGATTGAAGAAACGCTCCTCAAATAACTAAATGGCGTCCACCCGTCGAGTCGATACCGCGAGATCAAGCGCCTCGACGTCAGTGCGTCGATAGGGAACGGGGAGGGTTATAGGGGAACACCCTGTGGAAGGATATTGTCATATACTAACTCGACCTTGGCCTGCTTGTGTACTTACAGCGTCCAGACCAGAGTCGAATCAGAACGGTCGTACGCAATACACTCAAGAGATCTGTGTTAGCTACAGCATCACCTCCCGAATGTTTTACGAAACGCCAACAATAATGGGATATGGTAATGGAAGGAAATTACGCTAGAACCCACGATCTCGGCGTCACCGGAGAGACACACGGAACTGAGAAAATATCCGAAAATTCGCTATATATAGATAAAATAAGAAAAACTTAAAAAGTTCTTACCTAGACTACGTTCGGAAGAATTATTAGAGTACAAAATTGTTCTATGCAACAACGGGACGGACGGTACTGTATCCTAATACTTATAATTTTAAACCATCAGACTTTTAATTCACGGATGCGAAACTGAAGCTATAAATTTAACCACGCTACGGCAAGCGGTAAACTCTATCTGCCTCTCGTCGATATTTTGTCTGCAGTCACCGGCTGAAAAATCCTAATCGGTGGTAGATACCTTATCCTTATCTTCTGCAGATATGTTTTTACTCCGCCGCGATAATTCGAAAATGCTTACTTTTAAGAAATATTCATGATAAAATAATGATTTTTACTGCATAGAATTTTTACCCGTGTGATTTATATTATATTTATTTTCGAACAGACGCTTTTAATATCTACAGCTGTTCTGAAAATATCTACTTCGTTACAGTACCGCTAATGACTCGCGTTGTTTAAGCTTTCTAACATCATAGCCATACAGCGTGGGAAGACAATATTCTCCCGTTTCTGCGATTTCCGTGCGTGTGGAATTCGATTGATTGGAGCTTCATGAAGGAACCCTTTCTACCTTTTCTGAAGAGGGCAGAAGTAGTATCGCATCTTGTTGCTGGCAGGAGGTGGTCAAGGAGATCGCCAAGGGTGCTCACTGCTGAAAAGGCGGGGTTCTGCATTGTTTTTTCCTAGTATCAACATTTGAACGTTACTTCTGGTGTCAGATGTCGTAGCCATTAGAATGAGAATGTCGGTGACCTCGCTTGCTGTGATTGATTCCGCTCCTCATTGTTGGCAGCTTGCATAGCCTGTTTCACTATCATAGTATCATTTATTTGTTTTTGATATTTGCCAAGAAAACTCCTTGAGGTGACGTTGAAGGTGTGGCATTGTCGACTAGAGTCTGCTTCACTGCTGCATGTGCGTTTTGTGTTATTTCTTGCCTAAAGAATGCACTGGGTATTGATAAAGAACAGGCGTTTTAAATGTTTCTTTCCCCTTTTTATTATGGAAAAACTAATTAAATGAATAGCATTTAATGCCAGTCAAAACAAACCATTCTTCCCTTTTTTTTTTCATTCTTTTTTTTTCAACTAAGTTTTAACCCAGTGTAACTCATTACTATCGCTGTTTTTAAATCATGTAAGTTGTTAATATGATGATATAGAACAGGAAAAACAATTTTATGTAAAGACAAGGGTATCAAATACCGGGACACCGAAATTTCGAGATACCGGGATTCCAGACTTTTTCTTAGGTATTTGACACCTGGTATTTATTGTTCAATACCGAAAATTTTTCGTTATTTTCGGGACTGATGATAACTGACTTGTAATACCGAAAGATTAGCATATTTGGTAATTCCGGTATTTTCGATATTTCCAAGATTCATTTTATCTACGTCGCATTGGTGACCAATGACATATCCACATAGCAGGATGTGGTGGTACGATATACGAGTTACAGCACGTTGTATACGGGAGCGGTATGCTCTTGCGCTGGCGTTTGATTGATTGTTTAGATGTTAATCTGTAACAGTGAGCTGTTTCGGTTATCACTCTTGCGTTTTTGTGTAATTTAAAAGTCGGGAGTCCCTAATATGAAGTATATATTTTTATGTTTATAAGCAGTGCGTTTTTTTTTCTCCCCTAGGGCTTGTCCGCGTCTTTGCCGCCTCGATAGCACCGCAGCCTTAGGCTTATTGTGCATGCCCTTTGTCTTTTCTATTCCACCCATTCCAAAATCACTGTGCCTTGAACTAGTCTGCACAGCAATTGGTAGAGTGAAGTTTTATATTGCTCTGTTTCCAGTCTAGGCTGTCCATAGATCAGTTGCCTTTTGCGGTCCAGAGCTTTACACTCGCACAAGATGTGCTGGCCTGATTCCTCCCCCTCGCCACAGAGTATGCATGCCAGGTCCCCCTCGAACAGTCACATTTTATGCAGGTGTTTCTTGACAGTCCTGTATCCCGTCAAGAGTCCTGTTATGTTCCTGAGCTGTCCTCTGCTAAGATTTAGCAGCTCCACAGCTCTCTTTGAACTGAGTTCCTCAATTATTGACTTCCCATGTCTGAGCCCTGGACAGTCTGCCTAGTACACCTTATGTTCGTTTCTGACCCAGAACTTAATGGATCCTCTGGCAGTGCTCTTCGTCACGGCCAGGACCGCTTCTGGTCCCATAAATGGTTCTGCTGATCCTCTCTTCGAGAGACTGTCAGCGGTACATTAGTCTTATGATGTATTCTTAAAGTTGATGGGTAAAATATAAAATGGAAAACGCGCAGACGAATGTGCATTTTGTGTAAACGAAAAAAGGGCCCACTGCTTAAAATCAGTGTGGAATTATTTTACTTCCACATCGTCAGGACATGTGGAAGTATGGTATCGGCGATAGAAATTTCAAAAAAAGTTTTTTGCCTGAAAGTATAACGTGTCAAAACATATAAAAAACATGATTTCTGAATGACATTTTTTTTTTCTGTGTGTCTGTCTATTAGTAGCCACGATAACTTTAGAATAAACTTAAATATCGTCTTCAAAGTTGGTATACAGTTAGCACCTGACAAGCGGACGGTTGGGGTTGTTTTTGGGTAAAGTACCTCCAGGTGGTAGGGGATGAATGTGGGTGATTTGGTCAGAATTGACGTTTTAGGATTTGTTTATTAGAAAACTTTTAATTTCATAAAACATCTGATATTCTGTGCTTAAATTAAATTACGGGTCGAATGTGTGGGGGTGGAATATCGGAATTTTGTTTGCTAAAATGGCGTAAAAAGTCTCAAAACATATAGAAAACTTGATGCTAGAACGAAAAGTTTGTTGACTGTTGGTCTGTCATATTGCTTTGTGGTCAAGTCATGGACCCTAAATTCATTTCATGAGAATGTCTTTCTGCGGACAGTAAATTATCACAGCTATGTGGAAGTTATGATTCAATTTGCAGCAATTTTAAAAACAAAAGGTGGGCCTGCTAGAGGTCTTCATGTTTACTTGACTAGTACACATAAGATTATTCTTCGGGACAATGATATTAGGAAACCCCCAATTTAAAAAACTAAACAACAAAATTTAGAAAAAATTGACGAATCAATCCCTAGCAAAAAACCAGGGCTATGATTTTTTTTCTATCGAAGGAAGATACATCTCTGAAAATGCGAAAATGTGCTTGCCCACGTGAAAATAAAATAATTCCAACTATCTATAACTATTTTTCATAGAGAATGAATCTCAAATTTTTAGAATCCTGATATTTTCGGTGTTGAATACCGGGATACTGAATTTTTAAAAAAAATTTTGCATACCGAAATCCTGGCATTGGCAATTTTGTCTGGTATTGGCCACCATAGCAAGGACGAACACAATCCGTCATTTGGTTCGGCCACTAAGCTCAGAACTCGAAACATCCCAGATGGCAGTGGTTTTTCCAAGATGGCGAATTTTTCCCAAGTGTGATTGTTCGACTTTCGGGATTCGAACTAGGACATCATCCTCAACGTTTGTACCAATTTTCAGCTTTTTATTTCAAATGTCTAGGTTAAGGGCATTTTTTTGTCTAATTTGACTGGACTATAATAACAAAACTGAAATTGACGTGTCCGAGCATTTTTTTGTTTCTTTTGACACAATGGAGGAAACATAAAATAGTATTTGCTGCAACATTGTGAGATGCACGAAAGCGTTGCCATCTCAGTGCGGTTGGTTGTACACAGTCTCTATTTTATAACATTTTGTGTTATTTGGAGCTATCATGACAACATACGACCTGGTTCCGCACCGAGATGGCGACTCTGTCGTACTTCTCACAATGTTATAGGAGGCTGGCTGCCATAGCCGTATTACTTTATAGTATTCCATACTGACCAGCTCTAATTAGAGCAAAACCGGTGTGTGGTTCTAACTATGGTGAGAATACAGCTAGCCTTACATATGTTTTCCCTATATTAGAGAAGAAATGGGCCAGGGCTGACAATTTACAAAATTGTTAGTTGGTTGTACACAGTTTCTATTTTATAACACTTTGTGTTGTTTGAAGCTGCCGTGACAAGATACTACCTGGTTTTTCACCGAGATGGCGACCCTGTCGTACATCTCACAATGTTCTAGGAGGCTGGCTGCCATAGCCCTATTACTTTATAGGTGTGTTCGCGCTGTAATTCGTATACCGTACTGACGAGCTCTAATTAGAGCGAAACCAGTCTGCGGTTCTAATGTACTACTAATGTAATGCGGTTACATAGTATTTGCTGCTTAAAATTTAATTTGTAAGCGTGTCGTCCCTCTTATTAATTTGACTTTGTTATTAAACATTTTTTTAATGTAATTGACAAACTGAAAATCAGCAAACCTATTATATAATAAAGTGTAATCTTTTTATAAATTGGCAAATTATTTTCTATTCTTGTGCTTGAAACTTATTATTGATCTTTTCCATTTAGTCAATGTACCTCATTGTATATGTGTTATCATTTTCATCCATACTTACACAGGTAGCTTAAGCAACTTTTTGTTTTTGTTTTTTCCAGTCCGTTACGACGCATGGTTCACATGTTACTGTTACGTCCCCAACCGTCTGAATGGTTAAATCAGTTTTACAGGTTGCTACAATTTCTCCACTATATTGAGAATGTTATCTTCTAACTCTAGTTTCTATTGTACATATACTACATCATAATTAACCAAAAATATGTAACGATTGCATTTCAAAATTGTTAACAGTTTATTTCTGTTTAATAGCAACCATTTTTGTGAACTAACATGTTTGTCTTTAGCTTTTTTATTTTAGAAAAAATATTATTAACATACCTTTGTTTTGATGTAGTATAAATTTGCAGTGTGTAAGTGTGAGATTTTCAAAGTGCATTAAATGATTTTATTCAGTTAGTGAATTTTCATTAAGAAAATTCACTATTTTATTTATTTATTTATTTATTAAAACTGCTCCATGGATCTCTACAAGATATCGGAAATAGTCAAAACACAAAAAACAGCTTATCAACGCTGAAATTTAAAAGAAAAATCTTGGTCCACGGAATAAAAAGAATGCTCTCTAAAAAACATTTTTAAAGCAAGCTTAAATTGCCTGAGGCTGCTCAAATTTTTGAAGCTGTCAGGTAAATGATTATATAAGCATATTGCAGTGTTGCAAGGTACCCGATTAATCTGTTCGATCCTATAAGGGGGAACATACAAATCTTTAGCCTGTCTTGTTTCATACGCTGTAATATTACCGCAGGTACTAAAAATTGCAATAATTTTTTCTGACATAACAAAGCGCCTCAAGCATATATAGGCATGTCACTGTAAGACGGCAGGCCAAACATGGTGCGGACAATTCTCTTTTGCATCAACAGGACACATTTATAAGGTAAGTTAGTGGAGCCACCACAAGATGAGCAACCCTGCCAAGAATACTACATGGTATTTCATCTATTCCTGATGAATTTTTAACTGAAACTAATTTTATGATCTCTAATACATCGTCCTCTGAGACAGGATATAAAAACATAGAATAGGGATTGGAGCTATTTTTCTATGCACAATTTATGTCACAGTTTTTTGTCAGATACTTAACAGAGTCGACAAAGTGCACATTGAGACTGTCAGCAATCATATTAGGATCTGTCAGAACGACTCCGTCACCTGACAATACTCAGATTTACCGCCTTGCTGTTCATCCTCCCCACAATGACATTTTCTTTAATTGCTTCCCACATAGCTTTATTTCGGTTTGAAGCCTTAGAGATTTTATTTTCATAGTATTTTTTCTTAGCGTCTTTTCACCTAGCACCGTGCTGTTGAATTAGACTATTATACAACTCATTACACCGCGGATCCGTAACCGTATCCAGTAGAGATGGAAAATCACGAAGCAAACCGCCCTCTCTTACAAGTTCCGCTGATATCCATGGTTTAGGAGCAATCTTGCTTGATTGGTAACGATGGTAAGACTTTCGGAGAATGTTTTCAAATGCATATAGACCACCCCAAAGGTGAATTATAATCTTTTTATAAGCTACCGCGAAAAGTCATGGCAGGTAAAAAATGATGTATTGTTAGTGATGTAAACACAGATTTATTAAAACATAACAATGAAAAAGCTGAGTATACGAAATTGTTAAGCACTTATAAAAAAATCAGGTTGTTAATAAATTACAACCAACAAGAGAGACAGAAAACACTGCTACACTGATTGATCATGTTACCAACAATCAAAATAAACAGATCATCATAAAATTCTCTGTATCCAGTATCACTGACAATGCTATTCAGGAAATACAATTTAATGACATTGAATTAGATTAGGAAAGAACTCGGAAAATAAACTCGAAGGACTGTATAAAAATTATGTTTTAAGTTATGATAAGTTATTTAATAGATAGTTGCATTGGTTGGGTTAATTAAATAGTAACACTGTAGTTAAAGCTAGGCGGCTTATTGAATGATATGCCAAAATATACTATATATGCTTATATTAACTGTACAATATACTTGTATCTCGACTGAGCTATTTAACACAACGTTGAGTTAGGAGCTTAAGAACTAGAATGGTTTTCTGATGTAAAAGAATGAGCTTATATTTTTAGGGGTGGTGGCTTACAGTGATGTCACCTTGAGCAATATGGAACAGGTTCGATAATCTAACATCGGATGCAAAGATTTGCAATGTACCTAAAAAGACATTTATTAAATGGACAAAACATTTCCAGTTATATAGTTTCTAAAGTACTTGACAGTGATATAATTTAAGTTCAAAATCATATGTATTTTAATGTTATTAATTGTAGAACTGGTTACCAATGCAAATGTACTGTTTTGAGTTTGTAAATAAAGAATATTGAAAAAAGGTAACCTAAAATATTTTAGTTGTCTGTCAATATACAGTGGCGGCGTAGCATAGGTTGGCTACCGGGGCGGTTTTCTTGTGAGCACCACCAAAATAAAACCACAAATCAAATACTAAACGTGCTTACGTTACTTTATTTTGCTAAAATATTCGATCACATTATCAAAACATACTTTCTGTCCTTTTCAATGGACAATATGGAAAGACTAATAAGTCGCGCTTGGCTCATTGTAGATCTTAAGTAAGATTTATCAATTTTAATTTTGATAAACATCTTTCTCAAGAAGCCCCTGAAACCAAATGGTTAAAAAAATCTTATGCACAGCGCTAGACTCAGAACAGACTGAATAGTCCCATTGTACAATGAATTTCAGAAGCTCCTAGGTAGTCCATTGGACCGCTTCTTGGAAAGAAATGCCTGCGGCTTCCTTGTGGTGCCTCAGTCGTAAAATCTCTAAAATAATGCCCTCTGCAGAGAAGTCATCGTATATTTTTGTCAGATTTGGAACTATACCCCGAAGTTGTTCTTGTGTTGACGTAAGCAGAGTTGTAGGCTGAACAACACGAAATGTTATGAGAATGTCATCCATTGCCTTGTAACGATGGTCTAGTTCTCCGTAAAATCTATCAAGACATTCTAACATAGCTCTCTGTAGCTCTTCTGGCAATGTTAGTCCCGCGTCTTGGGCCATTCATCCTGGCATATGTTTTCAAAATCTCCTCCTTCCTTTTCTTTTAATCGAAATATCCAAGTCCTCACATTGTTCAGTTGCATAGGAAATAGCTCTTTCCACTATTTGGATACGTTAGTTCCGAACAAAAAATTTTTGGGCTTTGATTTTTATGACACACTTTTCCAGCGATTGCCCAGATGTTTGTATATACTTTTGTGTCTGGTTAACTTCTTCTAGAACTTCACACCAAAAAGAAAGGTAGCATAAAAAACTGAAGTCACACAAAGCTGGTAAGAGTGTGGATGATGTTTCTCTTGTATCGGCGTTTTCTCTGCTGCTGCTGGGATCACACATGTCTTCGAGTGTTGATACAAGTTTCTCAAAATTATTCTTCAGTGGCTTAACAGCGCCGTGATGAGCACTCCATCTTGTCTGTACTAGTCTTTTGACCAATACGCCTACACTTTTCATTAGAATTTCCCATCGATGTGTGGATGATGAAAAGAATGTGTAAACCCTTTCTACTGTTCTGAAAAAATGTACACTTGAACTAACACTCCCGAAAGCGTGCACTCCACATAGATTTAGCGAATGATTAGCACAAGGCATAAACAACGCTTTAGGATTGTGTTATTTCATTTTTGCTTGTACACCACCATGAGCTCTTGCCATGGTTGCAGCGTTATCATATCATTGAGCCCGACATAGATGTATGTCCAAGTTATTACCCTCCAGCTGCGTAAGGATATTTTCAGGAAGTTCAACTGCAGTCTTTCCAGCTATTGGGAAGAAACCTAGAAATGATTCCTTTACTTCAACTTGATCGCCTTCAATATGAACATATCTGATTACATAACTGATCTTATCAACATGTGATATGTCTGGAGTGCTATCGAAAAGAATTGCGAAATATTTTGCTTTTCTTATGTCGTCCAAAATGTTGTTTTTTAGCTCTTTCCCTAAAAGGCTGATGAACTCATTTTGAATGTCTTTGGATAAATAGGAATCTACCTGTTTGCTTTTTGTACAGGCGACAGCATGTTCAATTCTTAGCATATGTTCTTTTAGCACTGTGTCATATTTCGACAATAGATTAACTAATTCTAAAAAATTCCCTTGTCTGAAGAAACCCCCTCTCTATGGCCTCTAAGAGGAAGATTTTGACGTGCCAGGAAAACGATAACATTTAAAAGGCGACCCAAAATGTCACGCCACTTCGTTTTTCTTGGTCTAAAACCATTTGATGTTCATGGTGGATAGTTTTTTGCAGTCTCAATCCATTTTCGAAGATTTTCGATTTATTAAAACAGGAGAGACGATTCTCAGAATTCTTGTGTTGATACTGTAGGATTTAGTTTCCACCATGAATTAAACCCGTTAAGGCATAATCTTTTTTTAACACATTCATATAATCTTGGATATATATTTCAATCCGTATAATAGGTTTTCGCTCTTGATCACCTCTTTTGTTTTGGTCCATCTTACCGACTGTAGTATGTATAAGTCACAGTCACGTGAGACAAACTCATTGAGATTCAACAAATGGTTCAAGGATCCGGATCTTCAAAAAGATCCAGAGCCGGTGATCCGACTCTTCGAAAAGATCCGAATTTTCCATCTCTACTGACTGTGGTTGTTTGTTTTAATTTATACATGGCACAGCGCAGCGGATACGGCGCGGCCGGGGGGAGGGGCTGAAATCATTTGCCCTTCCGCCGTCGCCGTCCTCGTCGGGCAATTGCACCAGCGGCTGGCTACTAAGCTATGCGCGTGAGTTGTCACAAAGTTGTCACCCCTTGGTGCTTGTCACGCGGGGCGGACCGCTCCCACCGCCCCCTTTACGCCGCCACTGTCAATATATCAAAATATACTTTTAAACTGCTATATAAGATACAATGTATATTTTTTCTGCATACAAATAAATAAATATAATAATATATAAATATAAAATATAAACATAATTAAAACAATTAAGTGTTACTTTTGTATTTAGTAACCTAAAATTAGTAGACTAAAAGTGTTTTTACTTGTTATAGGAAACCATTAAAACCTAGTGTTATTTTTGTTAAGATATTGAAGTTGCCAACATAATGTTGACATTTTTTAATTTCTTACCATTCTAATTGATTTTTACATGCTTTCTACATGAAAATAGTTTATCGGGGTAAGAAAGTATTCATACACATGATCACATAAATAACTTTCTGTAGACGTTATTAACACAAATCATGTCCATCTATCACAATCTTAAAAAACAATCTAATGCACTTTGAAGATATCACTATGCATGCGCTTCTTAAAGCAACTTGCATGCATTGTCTATTCAATTTCTTCATCACTGATTATGACAATTCTCGTTTTCTCAGGCATTTACGTGAGTTTGGCATCATTCCTTGCGACACGAGGACCTGGTGGAAGGCAGGCCTGAGCCTGGCGGCTGTCACAGCTGTTGGTTTTATAGTTGCAAAGGTGCTTCATAGTCCCGACAAAGTAAGATAGTCTGCAAGTTCTTGAACAACATATCCAGTGTATTTATATTGTATAATAAGTTTAATTTTGATTTGCCCAGGTGTTTGTTTTTTTAGCTTTATTTTTCAGTAGCTAAGTCTTAGGATAAATTAGAAGACATTAAGATTTTATTAGTAAGTAAGAAATTTGTACATATTTTTTCATACAAACTATTGTCTCTATATTTGATATGTATTTTTATTATTTTGATTTGATTTATTTATTGTACTGCGAAAATTATGGTGTATCAGTCAATTATAAATGAAATTGATTTAATTCTTCAGTATTAAAGCAACAAAGGATTTGATTTATTTTCAATTATTATTCAAGGTGTACTAAAAATTGTAGATGGTGGTAAAAGCAAAACGGACGAATTAATCTTTGTCAAATTTTCAATTTTGATCGTACGGGGTTGTATATAAACACAATGTGTAGAGAAACTCAGGAAATTTTATTGCCAAAAGGAAAAAATCGAAAACATTAAGTGTGAAAAGTAATATCATTTAAATGACGACCCTCGGGTGCAACACACTCTTCCAGGCGGTCCGTGAAGCTTGTCATGACTTTCTCCACTATGTCGTCTGGAATCGCCGTGATTTAATTTCTGATGGATTCGTTTAATTATTGGACAGTTTGTGGTTTGTCAACTTAACTTTAGACGTCAAGTAGCTCCAAGAAAAAAGTCACAGGGAGTGAGGTCTGGGGAGTGTGGAGGCCAGGGAACATCACCATTTCGGAAAATCACATGTCCGGGGAAAATCCTTTTTAGAAAATCCGTAGAAATCCTTGCCGTGTGAGCTGTAGCTCCATCTTGTTGAAACCATAAGTTGTCCGTGTCAATTTCATTTTCTTCAAGATGAGGGATTAAAAATTCTTGAAGCATAGCGAGGTACCTCTCGTTATTGACTGTCACTGCCTACTCTCTCTTATTTTCAATAAAGAAGGGCCTAATTATTCAGAGTTTGCAAACTCCACACCATACTGCCACCTTGTCGCCGTTGGTGTAATTCTCGCAGACTATCAGATGCCCAATAATGACAATTTTGCTTGTTGACAAAACCGTCCAAGTGAAACTGGGCCTCATTTGTAAACATCACCACTGCATCTTCATCCTGTAAAATTTCCAACATGCACACACTGAATTGCTCACGTTGACGGTAGTCAATCAGAAGTAGCTTTTGAACCACCATTATTTTGTTTATTTTGTAGGGGTGGAATTTCAGATGTTTCTTTTAAATGTACATTAATCTTTCGCGAGGAATTCAAAGTGCTGAAGTGCGACATCTGGTTGGCCGGGTTGGACTCTGAATAACACATGTTCTTATGTGATCAATATTTTTTGGTGTGGCTACCTTTCGACCCCCTCTTTTCTTCTTTATCTTCACACTACCGTGTGTGTGAAAATCATTTACCTACCTCAGAATTGTGTTACGTGAAGGAAGCACATCACAGGGCGCGTGCTTGAACCGACTACGGTACACACGACTAGGCCACAGTAGACTTGCCATTGTGAATAAATGCTTCTAGGGCAAGCACGCGATGCTCCACGCTCCAGAGTTCCATTGAAACTAAACCGCCTGATGTGTGTACCAGTTAAAGGGCCGGGGACTTTGTCCGACCCTATGGGTAGTACATGGATATATACTACCCATTACAAAAACGTCTGTTTTGTTTTGAACACCTTGGAAGAAAGCTCCTCTGAGCAGTGCCTGTGCAGATATCTATAAAAGTGAGAGAGAGGTCACCAACGGCACGTCGGTGGGCAAGGGATGGCAGCCTTTGGGTGAGGGTAGGGTTACCGATGAGACATATAGCTCTCTTCTGAGTGGAGTCCAGGATAGCGAGTGTAGAAGCGGCAGCACCACCCCAGATGTGGGAGCAGTATTCGAGGTTTGGTCTTATTTGTGAAGTATATAAAGTATAGAGATTAGCTGGTGAAAAGTATTTGCGAGCCCGGAAGAGAAAACCTAATTTCTTAGCCGCTTCTGTCGTTTTGAGGCATTAAACATAACCAGATTTACATGCAGGGTCCCAGCTTTAGACAGGTCATCATTTAGGGAATAGGTTAATTCTACTCTCATTGATAAGGAGCTATAAGCAAATCTTAATTTAATAGCTACAGCTGATTTAGTGTGTTAAAAAAGACATCAAAATTATTGTGAAAAAATTATTTACGAGGTAAGCGCCAAAACGGCGTAGACACAATTAAATTGTATTTTTCAATGTAGTCTCCCTGACATCCATGCACTTATTACATTGTTGCAACAATTTAATACCCCTAAAAAGAATATTCTTTTGGTTTGTCTGCCCAAACTGCATCTTTCACCTCTTCGTCATCATTAAAATGGAGCCCGTGAAGGTCCTTTTTCAAATTTCCAAATTGGTAGTAATGACTGGGGGCCATATCTAAAATATACGAAGTGTGATCAATTTTTTGGAAACTACAGTCGGAAATTGCGGCTTGTGCAATTCGAACAGTGTGCATGGGTGGATTGTCATGGAGCAAACGCTCGCCTCTGGTTAGTTTCCCGTCTCTTTTCTTCTGAAAATTTTGTCGTTATTTATGCAGGAGTGTTGCATAATATGCCACGTTAACTGTGGTGTTGCGTTCTTTTAAATCTATGAGAAGAATACCCTCGAAATCCCAAAAAAATCATGGCCATTACTTCTTTTGTAGACTGACAAACCTTGGACTTTCTTGGCGGTGCTTCTCCTTTACATCTCCATTCTATCGACTCCCTTTTGTACAAAGTATCATAGTAGAGAATCATTGTTTTATCCCCTGTGACAATTGTCTCAACCTGTTCACAGGGTTTTCTCCAAAAAGGATCGAGGACATTTAGCACAACGCTGGTGCTGAACTGCATGAAAGATGTTTGGAGGCCCACCTGGCACTAACTTTATTAATGCCTAAATGTTCGTGGTGCATTCAGCGAATGCTTCTATCTGAAAGCCCCGATATTTTTGACAGTTCTTTTACTTGAAAGTGTCGATTGCTTAATCCTCGCCGAAGGCAATCTTTTTGTCCGTTACCCTTCCAACGTCTTTTCTGTTCTTGCGTCATCTTCCAAGGGTTCCTGCCCCATTCGAACCGTTTTCAACAATCTTTTACTACAGAATAAGACAGAGAATTTTCACTGTGTATCAAGAGCGTCACCAAGGAGGAACAGGGGGGTCAGCTGGACCCCCTCCCCTCAACTTGGAGACTCGAAAAGATAACCAAATACCAAGTTATTTTGTCCGATTCATAATTCCCTGTTCCATGAGGATGACAATGAAGTCCAAGAAGTGTTTGTTGAGCTAAAAGGTCTAGATGCTAAATCTATTGCACAAACCATTGATGAGTTTTTGACAAAAGAAGAACTAAATCCAGAAAAATGCGTTGGATTGGGATTTGATGGTTGTTCGACGATGTCTGTAAAAAACAGTGGTGTACAAGCAATCTAGCGCAAAAAATACACCAAACCTTCGTTTTTTCATTGTTCTTCGCACAGATTGAATCAAGTAATCAATGATCATAATGCTCTGCCTGAAATTCACCATGGGAACTACTAAAGACATTATTACATTTTTTCAGGAATCAGTATTGACAAGGAAGTTAATACCTAATATTTCCAGGCTCTGCAAAACAAGGTGGAGCGCAAAACAAAACCATCAGAGTTTTTAAGGAAAATTTTTCTGTTATAATGAAGGCTCTAGAAACCTTATCATGTGATGGAAATAGTGCAACTCAAAAAAATGTCTTTCAGCTTCATGCCGTTGTTTTCAAAATTTCGTTTATTCTGTGTTTAATGTTGATAGCCAAATACTCGGCTTTGATGGAACCCGTGGTAAACATACTACACACTATAGCTTTGGACATGATCAAGGCCTCGCAGCATATTAAGCACATTTTGCAATTGCTTAAAAACCACCGTGACGATCCCGAAAAAGTCACAAATGAAATTCTAAGGGATGCTAGTGTCGTTACAAGAAGACTCGGACTGGAAGAGGACATGGCATCAGTGCTGCACATTGTTGAAAGACAACATCATCAAAGCAACCATCCAGCAGGAAGCCCTTTAGAATTCTGGAAAAGGTCTTTAATAATACCATGCTTGCACTCCATCATTACTTCTCTTGAAGAACGGTTTGCTGAATAAAACACTCCATCCTTTGCATTATCTAAATTTCACCCAGCACAAATGTAAACCATGTTCATGAAAGTCTCATGGAAGCTTGTAAAACCTTTGCCAAATTTTATAATTTATCAAACATAAAGAATGAAATCGAACTTAAGCAGCAATTGTGGCAGGACAAACCCAGTGTAACTGAGCTGTCCATTGTTGTTGTCCCAAAAGGCATGAAAGCCTTCTTTCCCGAAACAGATAAAGCTTGAAAGATTTTGATCACTCTACCATTCACAGCAAGTACTGTAGAGTGATCCTTTGGAAGTACCATGGTGGAAAGCCACTTCAATGGTCTTGCAATGATGAGTGTTCATCGAAAGATTATAATTGAGAACCTGGAAGATTTTAATAATAAAGTAGTCGAAATATTCGCAAAAAAACCAAGAAGATTATGTTTTAATTAAGATATTTGTTTCTTTCTTGTAATACACTAGTACACTATTAAAACTAGAAATTGTTCGTATTGTATCTACAATTATAATTTATATATTCATATCCTCTATCATCTTAGTGAATGCCGAGGCGAGATACCTCATCTGGGTGCCGGGCCACTCGTGGGTCAAAGGCAATGAAGAAGCTGACAGAGTTGCGAAGCAGAACCATTTATGGGGCCAGAGCTGGTCCTAGGTGTGACAAAGAGCACTGCCAGGGGATCCATTAAGTCCTGGGTCGGAAACCAACAGAAGGCATACTGAGTAGATTGTCCAGTGCTTAGACATGGGAAGACATTAATTGGGGAATCCAGTTCAAAGAGAGCTGTAGAGCTGCTAAATCTCAGCAGAAGACAGCTCAAGATCACAACAGGACTTTTGACGGGACACAAGGCTGTCAGAAACACCTGCATAAAATGTGGCAGTTGGAGGGGGCCTGGCATGCAGACTCTGCGGCGAGGGGAAGAATCAGCCCAGCACATCCCGTGCGAGTGTGAATCTCTGGACCGTAAAAGACAACTGATATATGGACAGCCTAGAGCAGAGACAGGGCAATTTAAAACTTGACCCTACCAGCTGCTGTGCCGACTAGTTAAAGGCAGTGATCCTGGAATGGGTAGAGTATAAAAGGTATAGGGTGTGCAAAATAAGCCAAAAGCGGCAGTGCTACCGGGGCAGTAATCGCCGACGGGCCCTACGGAGAAAACAAAATGTTTTACCAAATTTTGACATGCTGCGATACCTTGAATCTATGCCAGGCCCGGAAATTTTGGCGCTTACCTCATATCTAAGTACTTTATAAAATTACAAGCCCTAAGAATTGACCAGAAATATCTTCAGATGAGCTCTCATAAAAAGTATTAAAAGGTAGAAATAGATATAGTTAAAATTAGCTGATAGTGGTAGCAGAAAGAGTAAAAGTTAAAACTAGAGGTGTGTGAAGCTTGGACATTTCGAACCGAACCATCAGTTCGAAAATATATTCTCACTAGGTGATGTTCAAGTAGTTCAAAATTGTATGTTACAATATTCCTAAATTTTCTAGTTAAGGAAATGATATAATATGAACATTAAAGAATTTTGGTTAGTTCGATGTTCGATTTTAAATTTTTAATAAGTTCGCAGTTTGACTGTGAACCTTAGACATACTATTTCTGAGGTTCGAAATTTTAGGCAACATATTTGCTTGGTTTCACACATCTTTAGTTAAATCAGTTGTTTTAGTTCTAAAAGTATTAAATCCATTTAAAAAATCCACCTCAAATTAACACATTAGTTAATATAATAATTTTGTAAAAATACGTAGGTAGCATTAAGAAAAAATTATGTTCAAAATATTCATGTTATGAAACTGCCTTCTTCATTGGCAGAAAATATATTTTTATGTGGCATATTCTGAAAGGTAGAAGAAATAAACTGCCACATATCCTTACATTTTTTATTTTCCGAAATATATAATTTAACTTAAATTTGTCTAATTTTTTTTCTAGAAAATAAAACTTAAGTGACACCATACTTGAGACGGTTCTAAACCTCTCTTTATATTTCTGACAGCTTGTTAACTTCAGGGGTGAAAAACATAGTTAATATATGGACATAATACTCTCTTGTGAACACTCTGTAGCTAATAGTTTGCATGTTTTGGTATATAAACAGTTTGTTTGTAATGCACACTTGTAAAACCTTGGAAAGGCGCCAGTTATAGTTTCACTTTTCTTGTAGTTAAGGTTTAATACAAATAAACAACCCTCTTTATCTAAGTTCACTTGTAAAGAATTAACCTAAGTCCAAAACAATAAACAAGTTTCGATTTGAGGTTCTGTTTACATTTTTAATAATAGCAATTGCCCTTAGGTATGTACTGTCTCCTCCTCTCTTATGACTATCCATGTGTTTCTATCTCACTCTTCAGTGTATAGTGTCATCTTTTTCATTCTCTCTTTCTCCCAAATATAATTTCTGAAATTAATACAATTCATTTTTAAAGGAAATATTAGCATCTCTCTTATCACTTCTTATCAAATTCCAACAAGTTTTTGTTCTTTGGTTAAAGATTAATATTCATATGAAATTATATTTTTACTAATATTCCTGTGACTGAACAATAAAGTTGACTGCAGCTAGAAACTGGATTTTGTTACAACTTTACAATTAATTACTTTAATTATTAAGGTTCAGTGGAAATGATTTATATTTTGTGAAACAAGAAACCTCATCTATTTGGGCAAGCTTCTATTATTTAATTACTAAATTTTCCCCAAATTTATTCTGCCTAATAAAAAAATAATTGGAATAAGTAGTGCCTGCTGAGAGAGCTATTTGTTCATTGTAGGGTTTCCTGTCTGGGGCTGAAATCTGGTGGTGTTTTCTGCTTTAACTGGGTCAGCACTCACACCTCAGGGCCCATAGAAGTTAAAGGACAAGGACTAAGTCCCAGATAAGTCCACAAAGTTTTTTTTTGTGTGTTTATTTTGTGTAACTTGAGTAGTGCACCTGCAATCAGATCATTATTAAGCTATATATACGTTTAAGTGGATGTTTTAACCTTTTCTTTGTGTGTAAACTCAAACAGTCGACTGTAAGGGGGATCTCTGCATCTTTGTTAAATTAAATTAAATTAATAATTACATCTCTGACACAGTAACACATTTTTACCATCGCCGAGTGTCAGCCTAAAATACAACAAACAACAATTAATTAATGTAACCATTCCTCACTTATGGTGTTGTGATTCCAGCTATTAAATTTCACTTACCGTTGTTGTCGTTGTATTTATATAACTATCAGATAATTAACTAAAATACTTTGTGTCGAATAATTTATTAATTTATAAACTTTTAACCCCACAAAACCATTCTTTTAACATCTGTTGCACTAGAAATAGGCAAATAGTCGTGACATACCTGCTGAGCCTGGTACCAACTGCCGACGCTGAAGTTCCCAATTCCCGGGTGTAGCGTAACCATTCTCTATTCTTTCTCTTTTACTCTTCCCTGTGGTTTGTTTAATTTTCTTTTCCTTCTTTCTTTATTTTTCCGAAACCTCCCTTTTTCTAAATTGTAACGGGCCAGAAGCCGGGCAAGCTTTTCATTATTTTTTTTATTATGAAAACCCGTGACATACTGAGCCAGAAAAGACAAAACAACCATCCATAATATAAATATATGCATCACAGAATTTTGTTTTGAATTTAACACCAAATGACTGATATAACTATACTTTTTGAATATGCCTACTAAATATTAAAATGTTCATACAAAAAATAGAATATAAAAAATATATAGCCATAAAGACTGTACATATTAATAAGTAAGTAGTAATAAGAATAACAATTGAGTTTTGTTAGATAATTTGCAAAATATATTAATAGTTGTGCCTGTTAAAATTATTCTGTCTAGTCTTTCCATTGATAGTATTCTTATACTGCCTGTAATTAAAATAATAAGTGTTGTGTGTTTTTATTTTCTAATTTATTCATGCCATGAAGAAACATTCAGATATGTTATCATTTAGAAAGATTGGAGTTAGCTATGGAATGAAAACTATCTTGCAAAATACAGTGATCAAAGTAAAGCAGTCTTGTTTCTTTAATCATATAGATGCAGCTTACATTCACCATCTGCAAACACATATTTTTGAGTGTTTCCATAATTTACATATTAACAATTTAGGTGATTTAACAAAATTAGTTTGTTTTTATTATACTCGCCGGTCAATATACACTGTTTAGAAAATATCGGTTTTAAATCAAGATAAGTGTTAAGGTAAGTATATTATGGTTAGGAGAATAAACATACCTATGCTTTTTGAGCAAGATCAAGAAAAAAATTGATTGGAGCTCATGAGGTTCATGCTGTGTATACTGACTTCAAGAAGGCTTTTGACCTTGTTAACATTATACTGAATAAACTCTTACGGTATGGTTTGTGTGGACCAATTCTGGCATGAATGAGATCATATCTGAGGGATCGTACGCAGCAGGTGAGGGCCAATGGATACCTTTAGAATATCTACATTGTAACCTCAGGGGTGACATCTGGGTCCTGTCCTGTTCACCATCTTTGTGAATGATATAGGGCTCCAGTTCTGGATATTAACGAATTTTTCACAAAACGAAAAATTCACTAATGAGGAGATCTGTGTTTATGTATATATATATATATATATATATATATATATATATATATATATATATATATATATATATATATATATATATATGTTCGGAAAGATTTCCGCAGTCTTTAATGTGAGACATACTTGGTTATCAGGTTGAGCCCCGTCCAGAATTTATGAAAACTCGACGTAACGGTTCCTGTTTTGGAGGCATTTTCAAGAGGTAAAGGAAATATATAAGGACACTCTAAGGCATCAATCTGCCTACTCCTTAGAGCGATGGACAAAGGTGGGCTGGGTTGGTTTCAAGAGGTAAAGGAAATATGTAAGGACACTCTAAACAGCAGATATAATAGCGATATACAAGAAAGGAGAAAAAACAGATAAAAAATTACAGGCCTATATGGCTATTCTCTCAATATTTAGCAAAATATTTCAAAACATAATATACACTAGAATAAACTCCTACTTAGAAAATAATAAATTACTCTCCGATACACAGAATGGCTTTAGGAGAGGTAAATCTACAATCAGAGCAACTTATCAAGCACTACAAGAAATTATAGAGGCCTTAAATAGATCACAAAAAACAGCTTTACTATGCTTAGACTTGAGTAAAGCATTTGATAGTGTAAAACATGATATATTATTCTCAAAGCTTAGCATGTATGGAATCAGAGGTTTAGCACTAACACTGATAAAATCATACTTGAAAAATCGAACACAAAACATCGTTGACAAATATAACAACATATATAGATCACAAAAGGATCAGATAATTAAAGGTATCCCACAAGGGTCGATATTAGGACCACTTTTATACATTATATATACAAATGACTTACCAGAATTAGTAGATGAAGAATTAATATCGTTTGCAGACCATACGTCTATTATCTTCAGAAGCAACACTACAGATGAACTGAGTATAAAAATTTAATCATCTGTAAATACACTAAATTCATGTTTTTCAAATAACAACTTAATAATGAACATTGGCAAAGCCAAATTAATACATTTAACTTTAAGAAAATAAACGAGGAGTTAATACTCACCTGTAAGTCAAATACATTAAAATCATCAGAGTCTGCAAACTTCCTTGGAATAGAAAATGACCATCGTCTTGACTGGAAGAAACATATTAACTCCATTGCCAATAACATGTCAAGATATATATTTACACTGAGAACACCGGCTAGGATAACAAATAAAAATATAGCTATAATGGCATATCATGCCTATATAAAAAGTAGAATACAATATGGCATCATATTTTGGGGGAAATCTACAGATGTAAGCAGAATTTTTATACTTCAGAAGAGATGTCTCAGAAGTATACTGAATTTGGAAGAAACAGCAAGCTGTAAATTCTACTTCATAAGAGAAAAATGCTTACAGTCACTTGTATATACATTTTGAATTCAGTTATGTTTATAAAAAAACAGAACTGTTTAACGAGTGTATACGTACAAACGAGCATAATACTAGAAATAAAGATCTGAACAGCCAAAGACAAAACTTCACATATTTATAAAAAAATCTACCGCCATCATAGAAATATATAACCATATACCTAATGAAATAAAAAATCACTCGACACTCAAAACAAAACTGAGAAAGATATTAGAAGAGAAGGCTTACTATACCGTTGATAAGTATTTACCTGATAAAACAATACAAGGGGAAAAATATGGGAGACAATTAAATTTTAGTTCATTTTATTTTATTTTATTTTATTTGAACTTATGTTTCTTTTTTGTATTTTTATTGTTAATTTGTTACTGTTTTGACAAGTTTCACCACATTATGGGTAATGTATATATTTTATATGGAACAAATAAAGCATTATTATTAGTATTGTTATTATTATCACCATCATCATATACAGGAGGCCACTTAAAAATTAAACCAGCACTTATCATGATTTTGTTAAAAATTGCTTAAAGAGGTAAATTTTGCTTCGAGTGGGGAATGGAGATTGACTTCTAAATGTGAGTAATTTATTTGTCAAAAACTTCCTTGTCAGTTTATCACATGTTCAAACTTTTTGACTACCAGCCTCCATTCGAGTTCGTAATTCTTTAGACAATCTCATTCCTTCTGAAATACAGCATGGAATAAGTGAAGGAGTTCTAGTACGCTTGGTAAGTTGTGTTAACGGAAATGGGCAATTTTAACAAGACCTATGATAATCTTGTTAGCTGTCTCATTTAATCCAAATTCTGTGCTTTTTTCTAAAAAATCACCAATAACTAGAAAAAACAATTTTGGGTATAGGGAATGCTGGTAAAATTTGAAAGATGATCTTCAAGTGCATCTAACAAAAACATAAAGTGCAGGGCGTTCCATTTAAAATAAACGAGTTTTTTTTACATTCTAAATCCTACAAAATCCAGATACATCTTAGAAACCACCTGTATGTGAAATATTTTTTCTTCAATATCAAATCGGAGTTATAGTTATGATGTAACGCATGGCGCGAAAAGTACCTTAACATATATATTGACATGAAGCTCAATACTTTTATTAAGCCTTCTTGTGAACAGAATTTAAAAAATATCTCAAAAACCGTAGAAGATAAGGTGAAAGTCTACCTAAAATTAAATGGGCATTTAAAAAATATAATATATAGGATATCCCATTTAAAATAGAGAAGTTAATAGTATTATCTATTTCCGCCATTATGGAAATTGTTTGCATCAAATAGACTAGTATATCTGGAAAGTCCCATATGCACAAATGTGCATATTTTGGAAAATAATCTAATAGTTTACTCAACTTTGGAAAGCCTGTACGTATATGAGAAGTATATATTTCTTAAGGCAATGACACAGCATATATATATATATATATATATATATATATATATATATATATATATATATATATATATATATATATATATATATCCTATGTGGCAATATAGTCATATGCTATAATATGGTAGATATTAAAATGATTGTGTGCTGTGCTCGAATTACAAGAATTTTCTTCAAATAACTGCAAAACTCGGTTTTTGAGCTTTGTGAAAAACACATCTTGTATATTCTTATTGACTGGTTTGAGCTGCCCTTGATAAATTTGAATTAGCTAATATGCGGTCAACTAGCTGACATATAAACCCTTTGACTATCTACCTACGGTTATATAGTCAAAGTATAAACCTCTTACTCTTAACCCTTGAGCATAATTAATAATAACCAAAGAGGTTAACCTCTTTGGTTGGTAATAACTAAAAATCACTCTACTTGATTATGGCCAAATACTTTATAATGACAATACAGGACACTCCGGCTGATTTCGTGTTTCAAGAATATTAGCGCCCCTAGCGGATAGTACTGATGTTACGTCGTTCGAGAACGTGTAACACTAGCAATTGCTGGTGTTTAACTGTGTATAATTAAGTTTGAGCTGTGTTTTTTACAATGAATGTTAGTGGTTGGGTGTGTGCAATATATAATAGTTCGAATTATAACGTGCTAAATCTATCAAAGACATTTCATAGGTTTCCAAAGGATGGCGAAACGTGAATATGATTTGAAACAGAAAACAAATTCAGAATCATTTTTATGCCAATATGTACAGTTCGCAGAAAATAATTTATTGTGTAATATTTACCATCATGTACCTATTTATAGATAAACTTCGTAAACGGATGGTTGAAAGGCTTCAATCATAACTTGTCTTCCAGTGCATTAAAAAAAAGAAATATGAAGACAAAAAAATTGAGTACTGTCCTACCATTTATACCTAGAACAATTATTTATAGGTAAGTATATATTGTAACTTAATATCCTCAGAAACAGCTTTCAGTATATTCCTATACATACCCTTGAAATACTTTAAATTATGATGAAATGAGATTATGGGTAAGAGAAATTTGCAGAATTATTCATGCTGAATTCATTTAGGTTTCAAGCTGATTGTTGATACAAATTCTATTTATAACTATATAATCAGAAAATGTTCACTGTTTTGTCATGTACAAGTTTTTATATTCATCTTTAATAAACCAATTGTCTAAATTAAGAATATGCAGTTAAATATACAATTCAAATTACCCGTTCAGTTGTCAGTACTTCACGCGAGGTGGCGCTAGTGTACTTGTCACAAATATCACCAATGCTAAAGCATAGGAGTGGCCCGTATTGTCATTATATAGTATTTGTTATGGCTGTTGAAATTCTATAATATAAATCAACAGGAACAGGCATTATGAAACATAGTGGGTACCTAAAAGCAACGTGTAACTGTCATAATATGACAGTTGCAATAAATTGTTCGTTGTCGAAAGTGAAGTTAACAAAATAATTACCTATTATACAATACAAATCACAACAATAGCACTAATCTCCCAACAAACTCAAATCGAAGATATTCACAAATTGCCAAAAATGAATCGTAGACTAGGACATTCAAGATGGCTGATACGTCACACGTCTTGTTTTAGCACATATATGAAAATGCTCCTTCCTGTTGTTTTATATTCCAAGGTAGAAATATGGTTTTAAATTTGTTGGTTAAGGCGCTTTGGTGGTCCAGGGGTAAGAACGTGTGCCTCTGAACCGAAGGGTACTGGATTCTATTCCCAGGTTTTCCCTTTCTTTCCCATTTTCAGTACAAACTGTAATAAATTAACATCAACCGAGGTTCTGACATTGTATTTAAGCAAGTTGAATGTCTGCACGTTCCGTCCTTCGGCGGGAGCGTAAAGCCGTCGGTCCCATGTCCGTGCGATGTTGGGGACGTTAAAGATCCCTACCCTCCTTACAGTAAGGCAGGGGTTCAGAAAAATTTACAGGATAGTGAGCTGAAACTGCTCCCTGGAGTCGGTGATTGGACATAGTCGCGGAAATAGGCCGACGTTAAAGTAACAAAAATATAAATTCTTGGTTATGGGAAATATAATGAACGAAGAATAAATATTCAACTTTCGGTGAGAAAAGACAAAAATATATAATACAATACACATTTTAGTATGCTTAAAATTAAATGCGAATGAGATTTTGACATTTGGTAGTAGGATCACAGGTACAAGTAGACAAGTCTCAAGTTTAGTGCTGCCAACATTCAAAGTAACACCTAGTTTCATGTTTAATAATTGAATTTTTTCCGTTATTATGTAACCCATTTAAAAAATATATTTTTTATTCTTGTACCGCATATTAAAAATTACTATAACGGTGTAGGTAATTTGTTAAGGCCACAATCTTATATCATAAATATCATAATATGTTAACATATAAGCACAATTTGAAGAATCTAATTCATCACAATGCAGTTTGCAGACCTGGCGATCGTTTCACCAACAAAGTTAGAGTCATCAGAGGAATTGCGAACAGAGTCATCTACGAAAGTATACAGATAAGTCCCCACTGTTTCCTCGAAAATCCCTGTAATTAAAATTATATTAAACCGGACATGCTCTGTTCATCGAAACATTATTGTTTAAATTTCTGAAGATATATACATATACCGTCGTCATAGTCGGTACCCAGTACTTAAATGGTTGGAGAACTGCTTGAACACAATGCTGGGCCGGTAACTATAGAAAACTCCGGCCTACAGTCTGTTAGCCAGCACATACATTACTGGTCAGTGCTCAGGCACTTTACCGATGCTGCAGAGTTACTTGATTTCAATATCAAACCTGCACTTCTCAGGAACTTATATCAAGTGCTCAATTTTAGATGGCTAACTACTTCTACTATGAAGGACCACAAGTACTCTGCATTGAAACAAGATCATTATTTTCGTCGATATTCAATTTCGTAATCCATCTTTTGAAGAAAGTTTTTATTATTACATAAAATAAACCAGAATATTTAAACATTTCATGGTTTTCATATATTATATGACATAGAAATATGAAATAAAAACCAAGTACCTATATGTATTAGAACTTTTAATACCATAAAAATAAAATAATTACTTTTGAAATTTACAATAAATAAAGTACAAATGTATCAAAATTAAGAATGGGAAATAGAATATCAATAAACAAACTCATAAATGAAACACTAATCCGAGAATCCATTTCGTTTACAATATAAGTAAGTATTGATATTTGAGTATAAGTACTTTCATATGATCTAAATATGCACTCACCTCAACAAACTTAAAGAGATGAAACACAACCTGTATAATATCTATATCTAATACTTGGCGCAAATAAAAACGGGTGAATATTTGCCAGCGTGTACACTTGACTGCACGAACAAGTCCCTAAGATGTACCTTTCAAGAGACGCTGTGTCCATCTGGTTTGTCCACTAATTGAGATTTGAAATTTCATCGAAGGTATAACTTTTACACTAAGTGAATACTGGAACCTGTGATGAGCACAGATAGGTACACTTTATTGGAGAACCCAATTCGCCACAAGATATTTTTAAAGATGTGACGATCGTTTCACTAACAAGGTTAGCAACAGATGATGTATTATCTTTTACAACTGTAAACTATCTAAAAGATTTCATCTAGCACTTGAGTTATATTCCAGTCTTAGCTTACAATACTTTTCCAGAAATATATTTTTGTCTCCTACATTCTTCATTGTGTCCTGCATTACGAAGGCAAACTTTGAAACGGTCTACTTCCGAAGGGTGAAGTGGTCGGTCGGAAAAATAAATAAAATGAACTCGAGCGCCACTACTAGTTCGCGCTTATTTAAAGACATGTTTTCAAAATTCACAAGTCGGGATCTCGTCATTAGTGTTTTTTAAAAAACAAAATTCACTAATTAAAAGATGATTAACTTACCTATTGCCTTGCGACAGACAATTTTTTGCGTGTTATGATTTATCCTTTTACTTTTATTAAGCTTTAAACACACATCACAATTAATTGTGCGAATGGTTAACCTAAACCGCAGCCAAATAAACCGAACAATGAATGAAAATGAACACATCACATAAGCATATACACGCCATGCTGTTTTCATTTTGTTTTCCTTTGTGCTAGCACGATGGCTATGCGCCAACACTATAGGCTCGCGATGATAGACGTACAGACGAGGACTATTAAGGTTAGCCTGCACTTCTCCAGCGTTTTATGGGTACTGTAAAAAAATGATAATTCTCACCGCATAGTTAGTTATTGCGGAATACCGTAATGACCATTTGCATTTTGCCAACGTCAATAAGGTAACGGTAAAGCTTCGTTTCGCCGTTGCCGTTATAGAACCAGCACAGACGGGATTATCCCGGAAAAAGGCCGATGATTGCGTGTTTGCTGGGTCATACATTCCCCACATTTCTGTAGCTTTATCTTTATCCTTTTGGTTACCTAGCAACTTTTTTAACGTATTTTTTGTAGAAAATATTAGCTGTAAATTGGCTTTTTTAAAAATGTTATCAAAACCACTCGTGATTCGCGCTTCAAATGGCAAACAGACCACAGTTTTCTCTTTTCTGATTTTTGCTTTGATTAGTATATTTATATTTTTATGGTTGGTTATCGACGCAACGCTGATGTTGGTTATGCTGTATGTCATGTTATGTCAGCAGTCAGCATGTCAGCATGTCACTAATCTTTCATTCTCTTTTAACCCTCTGTTTGGATACAGTGAACGGGTGTATGAAAACTATATAATAAATCGCAGGTAATTTCAGCAATCCTTGTTTATTTGCCGATGTAGTTTGTGAAATAATTAAATTAATAGCACGATGAAAGTTAATACCGGTCTATTTCATTGTTTACATGTAAAAATTGCATCTGACAAGTTAGCGCTTCTCAAGTTCACACCATTGCAATTGCATAAATAATGTTAAATTAAGTCATTTTTTTATCATGTTATTGCTTTGGACCTAAATTTATTTACCCACTTTTGATAGTTTAAACTGTTTAAACTCTTTAACAATATATTTTCCCTGTACATTAACATTTACATGAGTGAGGCGATAGCTAACCTCAAATCTGGGCTGTCCTAGAATATTAGAGCTTGATTTATATATTTCTTTTAATTGTTACGTTTATGAGCTTTTTTCTTGTTTTCCAGCCATGGTGCGAATGAATGTACTCAGTGATGCGCTAAAATCCATAAACAATGCAGAAAAACGAGGTAAAAGACAGGTACTAGTTCGCCCCTGTTCAAAGGTGGTGGTAAAATTTTTAACGGTGATGATGAAGCACGGTTACATTGGAGAATTTGAAATCGTAGACGATCACAGAAGTGGTAAAATTGTAGTTAATTTGACTGGAAGATTGAACAAGTGTGGAGTTATTTCTCCTAGGTTTGATGTACCAATTACCCACATTGAAAAGTGGACGAACAACCTTTTACCTTCTCGACAATTCGGGTGAGTTAAGTTTATGGTTGCTTGTTGAAAAGTTTTTTTGGTTTAAGTGTGCCTGTGGTATTAGGGAGCTTCATGAAACAATGTGAAGTTTCTTGTATACACAGGTAGATCATAATTAGAGTCCCGTGCTGATACTGTTTCTCATATGTACTCAGCCCTGTTAACTCTAAAACAGCTTAACAATGGCTACTCTCCTATATTGTTGTATATTGCACTTGTAACTTTAAATTAATTATACTTTGGTTATGCTATCTGTTGAATTTACAGTGCTAATATAATAAGCAGTTTGGAAAACAAAGTGTAAAAAAATATTGCACATTTGTTTACATAATTAAGTTTAGTTTCGTGAAGGAATTTATAAAAATCTAAGCATGTGCTTTGCTAACATGTGGTTGGTTCTATCTCTTATTAAACACAGCAGTATGGAAGTGCATTCATTGCATTCATTCCTAAGATGTTTTTTAAATCCTGTTTTTGTATGTGGCAAGTGTAGTTTACATGCTTGCCCTGATTTTCCAAATTTTTCAGTAAACATCGAAAATTATCAGGAATTATGAATCATAATTTTGGTTAAATTCTAGTTAACATATGCTTAGATTATTTTCAAATTTTACACATATGCCACTTGTTGAGGCTAGAACTAACAAAATTTTTGTGTCAATAAAGTAGAGTAGTGGTGAAAAATCTGCTTTTGGGTAGTGATGGGTGATTATGAATGATTCATTCGAAATATATAGGTTATGCTGGTATCATCTATCATTCGATTATGACGAGAGGATCATTCGTTATTCGTTGAAATCATTGGTGTAGCATCGTTTCATTTGTAATAGCAAGTCTAGTCGACCAATAGCCACTATTTTACAACTCGATTGGACTCTCCACTCATACGGTATGTCATATATCGTTATTTGTTATACTCATATCTCATAACCGAAATATGAAACATGTATCGAATTAACTCTAATCGGTAAGAGACTAATAAGGTAGATGAAATATGACAGCTCAGTGGTAGGCTGATGTTAATTTGATTTGATGTAAAAAAACAAATAACCAAAGGTTATCTTACTTATGTTTGAATGTTTTATTTATTTATTTTTAGCTTATGAAATTGAAAAAAATTCTGTGAAATCAAATAAAACTGCAATGAATACAGAAACAATTAAATAGATAGTTTCTGAATGTTAAAATTTCACTACAAGTTTGTGTTTAAAAACTCTGGACGCAGCAAGTGCGTTATGGTAGTGAATTTTCATAAAAATGATTTTAATAACAAATATGTGTGTTTTTTAAGAAAGCAGGCATCAAATTTGGTTACCAGTATAACCTATATAGTAAAAACAATGTGCCATGTTTCGTCAAAATAACTTTATTGTGTGAAAATGTACAAAAATTTCCAAAAGTAAACTTAAAGTGTTCCCGAAAAAACACGTTTCTTGGTCAACCTTATAGGTTAATAGCAATTTGAGCTGTTCAAATATGAAACATTTGATCAAAATTCGCTACCATAATGCACTTGCTGCGTCCAGAATTTCTTTACTTACAAACATGCATTATATTTCAATGGAAAATGCAATAAGATAAGGCGTATTTGATTTAAAAAAAAAAGGAAATTTGTATCACCAACGACTTATGGGCCATCCTGTGATTGTAGAAATATTATTTTAAGATGTAGCTCAAGACACCCTATAATTAATATATACAAATTTTTTTCATATCTTATATAATAATGGATATATTGAGCTTTATTGATTTTTTACGAAAATTCGACAAAAATTATATACCATTAAATGATAAACTCTATAGCTAAGGCTACTGCCAAGCATCAGAGAAAGGGTCTACTTGAAATGAATTTTCTGCAAATATTTTAGTAAAATGAAGGACAATGACGGTTGAAACTAAGACTTTAGGGTTTGTAAAACATCCTTCTTGAGACATTTTCTTTCCATAGCCCCTATTATATTCAAGTTATTTGCCTAAATGTTGCCAATTTTGACATTTTAAATCGTCACTTTGACGTTTTGAGGAAAACCCCAATTTTTTTTTAAATGCCTATAACTTTTTTGTCTTTGGACCTACGTAGCTAAATTTTGGTAGGTGACTTACCTATAAGGATATAAAGCTGCGTACCAAATTTGGTTGCCCTTACTTTGTTAATTCCGGAGATATAATTTTTTTTCGAAAGAAAACACAAAATTTTCCGGGAAAACCTGGGCAGATTTTCATGGCTAACGAACTCGTTCAAGCCATTTGCAAAAGGAATTTTTTCACCAAATTTAATCAAAATCGGCCCATAATTTTTTGAGTTATCGGTGTGATACATATATATATATAAATATATATATATATATATATATATATATATATATATATATATATATATATATATATATAAATATATATATAAACATATAAAAATTGAAAATGACCCCGGATATGTTTTCGGGTGGGCCTAATTAGCGCTCATTTGAAGAAATTTTTTCAAAATTCAAAAGTCGGGATCTCCTCATTAGTGAATTTTTTTAAGAAAATTCACTAAAAACACAATCTGGTCCAAATTTTTGCCTGCAAGTCGATTTCTTCTCGCTTTTGTGATAAAACCAGTTTTGGAAAATATCCTTTCAGAAGGTTGGGTTAGGTTAGGTTTGAATGTGAGTGGGCCATACCAGTTCCTCTACCGCGACCATAAGGTTTATTGTGACTCACGCCTAATGGTCTATATTTTGCCCAACAGAGCCAGCCTCCTGCAGAGGTCGATAATCTTTGTGGGCGAAAGTTGATCCAGATCTTCCCTAGCAAGCTTTGTCTTGCCAAAGAGCAGGTATCTAGTCCTGTCCGCTGCCGGACAGGACTCGTCACTCTCCATACACAACCGGCACTCTGTCTCCTGACCGACTCCAATACGGTGCATGTGGTGATGCAAGCGGCAGTGTCCTGTATACAGGCCGACTAGAGTATTCTGTCTGTTTAGAAGTTTTTTAGCCCTTGACTCAGGCAGGCCATTTATGAAGGCCTTAGAGTGAGCTAATCCTGGCAGATTTTGCCATTGCTGGCTTGTCAATATTTCTGTCCAGGTCTTTAAGGTGTGTTTTGCTGTGCATGATGTTATCCCCAGCACCGGTTCTGGTCCGATAAAGTCCCTTTGGGCACCACTATTGGCAAGCGTGTCGGCCGCAACATTGCAATCATGATACGAGTGACCCGGTATCCACACCAGTGACACCTCATTACAGCTGCCCAGTTCGTTGAGGGCAGATTTACAACTCCATACCGTTTTTGAGTTGCAACGGTAGCAGCCAAGATCAATTATTGCAGCTTGGTTATCTGTATATATCTTTATCGATTTGTGTGTGCACTGGTTTTCTATGCTTGCCTTTGCACACATCTCGATGGCATACACTTCTGCCTGGTGTATGGTTGCGTACTTGCCGAGGCTAGTTGATAGTCTAGCATCAGTGTTGCCCCCATATGCGCCGGCTCCTACTCCCATATTGGTTTTGGAGCCGTCAGCATACCAGCAGAGATCAGCTCTCAATAGGGTCGTTTGATTTCGTTTCCGGTCCTCCCTTTCCAGGAGGACCGTCTTGGAAGACAGATCTCTACTGATCTTTGTAGGCATCAAGTCCATTTCCAGAATCTCATGACCCTCAATGTCATGAAGGAGCCCGGACCCTCCCAGACTGATTTCCTTCGGCATACTGTCGGCCGCTTGTTTTAATCTGTATGTTGTCCACCTCGCCACCCTCTCCAGCCATATGTGAAGAGGTGGAATATTAAGGAGGACCTCCAGAGTGGCTGATGGTGCGGTGTTTATCGCTCCCGTTATCATCAGACAAGCTTGTCTCTGTAGATGAGCCAGTTTGGCCCTCGTGATACCACGAAGTGCCTTGGGCCACCAAACTATGGATCCATATGTTATCATTGGTCTGATAACCACCACATAGAGCCAGTACATCTGTTGGGGGTTTGTTCCCCAGTTATTTCCAAATATTCTACGGCATGTACACAGGGTCAGTTTAGTACTGCGGATTGCATTCCCTAACTGTACGTCCCAGTTGAGCTTCTTATCTAGAGTAACCCCCAGATATTTTCCTTGTTCTGTAAATGGAGTCGTTTCCCCCATAAGAATAGGTCCAGCCTTCTTTTGGTAAATGGAACAATGATGGTTTTGCGGGGGTTCACAGACATCTGTTCCCCCCCGACATCAATCATTCACATTTAGTGCCTCCTGAAGAGTAGTTGCTAGTTCCTTCTCATATTTGCCCCTAACCATCCCACAGCCCCAGGATATCCAGCAAATCGTCCACAAAGAGGGACCACAGTAGGGGGGATATAACTCCCCCCTGAGGGCACCCTCTCGTAGCCTTGAAGCTGACCACCTCCCCCTACAGCGAGGTAATAACGGTCCGATTGTGGAGCATGCTTTCGATCCAGCCACAAATGGTAGGTTCCACCCTTCTAGCGATAGTGGCTTCGTAGAGGGAGATAGGTAATGCATTGTTGAATGCTCCTTCAATGTCGAGAAATGCCGCCACCGCCACCTCCCCGTTATCCAGGGAGTGTGTGATCTCGATGAGGTTATTGAGTGCTAACTCAGTAGATTTGCTAGTTTGGTAGGCATACTGGTGGGTGTTAAGGGGGTTGTTGACTAAGATGCTCCCCCTAATGTGTCAGTCCAGTATTTTTTCCAATACCTTCAAGAGGAATGATGTAATACTGAGAGGTCTCAGTGAAGTGGGTAGGAGGTCATTATGTCCCAATTTGGGAATTTAAACTCCCCTAATCACCGTCCAGCTGGATGGAATATAGTTCCAAGCCATACTGGCTCTATACAGCCTGATTAGGAAATGTAGGAGAATCTCCAGTCCATTTTGTAGTAGGACCGGTACCACCCCATCCTCCCCTGGCGCCTTGAATGACTGGAAATGTTTCACAGCACATTCCACCGCCAAGGCTGTAACTATTCTCCGAGCAACCTGCCAGTCCTCCCTCCGAGGGCATTTAAATCGACCCTCGGCTGGCAGGACATCTTCGTTGCTCAGGATCAGACAATCTGGGAAATGTGTGTGTGTGTGTTAAGAGCTCTAACGTTTCTTTCCGTGATTCAGTAAAGGAGCCACCTGGTCGTTTTATCGATCCCAGTTCCTGGACACGGTCGTGTGAGAGAATTCTGTGGATTCTGACGCTGCTGGGCAAATTAGATATGTCCCCGCAGAACCTCCTCCAGGATTCCTCTTAGCGTTCCTTATCTCTTTGTTGTAATGTGTTAAAGCGGATTTATATTGTTCCCAGTTGCCTGTTGTCTTAGCACGATTGAAGAGACGTCTCACTTCTCTTCGTAGTTTTTCGAGGTTATTGTTCCACCAAGTAGACCCTCGCCTATCTTTTTTTGACTTTAGTGTACAATTTTCGTGATATGCTGAGACCACAGCATCCCTTACCTTAATAAAAACAGTAGCTTCAGTGGATCACTGGTAAGAACGTGTGATGCCGAAGCCAAGGGTTGTAGGTTCAAATCCTAGTAGGAGCAGTACTTACTGTAAAATTAAGATCAACAAAGTTTGTGACGTTTCCTTTGTGCAAGTTGAATGGCCTTCAGATGCGTAAAGCCGTTGGTCCTGTGTGCCATGCGATGTTGGGAACTTTAAAGATCGCCATGCTGCTGAGAAAAGTGATAGGTTTCGTCAAGATTTACAACAGTGCTAGTGTTGCTGATTGGCTATAGTCATGGAAATAGGCTTATGTTAAAAATAAAATTAGAAACATGCCAATAAAAACACTATCAAATGAGGGTTATGCTTTGAAGTACATAATTGTTGATGCATTATACTAGCAAATTGTCATTAATATGTATGTATCGTATGCATGCACTATTTATTATATAAGTATTAACTGACCAATATGTATTGTTAAGTTGGCAATTCTAACTACTGTGGAAGCCATCTTGGATCTGTAGATTAACCAGTGGTAGTATAACCGTTGTATAGATACGTGGTTGTATTTGTACTGTTATATGTTATAAAATATAGTGTTATTTATAAGTGATGTGTTTCCGTTAAACTACAATTATCTAATAACCAAGTGACAGATACCATAGTTACCGACTTTCCACTCTTAAAAATATTTTACAGATCTCTTTAATATACCTATATTTATTTCGAACGAGTTCGTTGCTACTTCTCTTTTTGCAAAATTTGCTAAAAATTGATGCATACTTTTCATTGTTTTAAAAATGTTTTTCATGTATATTTATTTTGTTACTGAGACAGTTTTTTTTACTTCTTTTGTTTCATTTACTAGATAAAAGATAATGCATCATGACCATAACACACTTGATGCACCGTGAATTTTACATACATCATTCCAAGTAAAGTTTCTTATGTTATGTTTTATGTTATTAGGATTGTTTTCAGACCTCTGTAATAAATTTACAATAATCGAGTTCACAGGGCTTTCAGAAAAAAAAATCGGAAACATGCTTTGTCCTAGGGGTTTTCCTTCCCCTTGTGCATGCAAGAACCACCCTCAATACATAAACCTCAAAAAAGTTATTTGACCTGTGGCGAATAGGGGTTCTGTGCAGGGTAAACAGGATTTTAATGAGGTGGTTTCGCATGTTTCTAAAAAATGTTTTCCAGTAGCCCTCTGTGAGCTCATCTGCAAATTTACCACCTTCTTTTACATCATTGTACTTTACATCATTGTACTTTACATCATTGTACTTTACATTTCATATTTTTACCACAAATATTAAGCTCATTTATATGATAGTGGTGAAAAAAGTGTCTGTAGCTAATTGTGAATATTTTGTTTCCAGGTATGTTGTCCTAACAACCAGCGGTGGTATTATGGACCATGAAGAAGCGAGAAGGAAACATCTTGGAGGCAAAATCCTTGGTTTCTTTTTCTAATGTATATTTAATTAATAAATTTAAAGTTTATTAAAACAAGTTTTTTTGTGATGTTTACAGACATACAACACCAAGATATTCCTTATTTGATATATTATTTAACTGGGAGCTGATGTGGAACCAAATAATTAGGACCATGTAAACAAATAACTTACAATAATAATAATACTTTATTCGTTCCATAAATACCCTATTGGGTGTAAAACATGTCATTTTCAAATATAAAATAAATATAAATTTAAATATAAACATATATACACACATATATAATAATATAACAAACAATTAACAAATGTATACACAAAATCAAAACGTAAAATAAAATATTATCAATGTAGCAGTCTTAATTCGATAATATAAAAACTTGCAGACTTAACAAAGCAGCCACACACCCGCATATACACCCCACAAATATTGTATTAACCCCCTCAGAGAAAGCATGCAATGGTGAATGTTGCCATGCTAAAGTGACAGCTATTAATCTTGATCTTGGAGTGGTGGCCATATATCTCAGTCTCTGAAGAATTCATTGCAGGAATAGTAACACTTTCTCAGTAGAATATCCTTTAGTTCTTTTTTCAGTGTTTTTACGTCCATATTTTTCCAACAGAGAGGTAGGTGATTGAATATTTTTATCATCTGATATTCTGCATTTCTCTGCACTTTTGTTAATGGTGTTTTTGGAAGTAGGAATTTCTGATTCAATCTGAACCTTGTATGATGTTCATGCTCAGGCAGGTATTTTGAGAAAAACAACATTTTGCTTGACAAACAGGAAGCATTCCAATATGTATACACAATGTAGGGTCAGTATCCTCTTCTCTATGAAATACTGCCTGCAGGAATCTCAAGGTTTCAGCCCATACATGGACCTGACACAAGACTTCTGCAGTATGGATATGCGGTCCACATCCACAGAGTTTCCCCAGAACACTATGCCATACTTAAGTATTGCATACACATATGCATAATAAACCATAAGACATGTGCCCTCATCCACACTTCTCTGCAGCACTCTTAAGGCATATGAAGAACTAGAGATCTTGGGAGCAATATACTCTATGTGTTTCCTCCAGTTCACATTATTGTCTATAATTAGGCCAAGAAACTTGCAGCTTTGTGAAGTCTGCAACTGAGTGTTACCACAATTTATCGTCATTGCTTCTCGTCCAACAGCACAAAATTTAATTAACTGTGTTTTTTCAGCATTCATCTTCATTTGATTTGCGCTAAACCAAGCGTCAAGGTCTCTCATGACAGAAATCATCTTATATTCTAGTTCATCTATCTGTCACATGCGTAGGATGATCGAAGTGTCATCTGCATATAAGACTGTTTTGTCGTTGAGAAGTGTAGGCAAGTCATTGATGTAAATTATAAACAGCAGTGGGCCTAGCACTGACCCCTGTGGTACCCCCCTCATAACTGTCTACTGAAGAATAGATGTTTTTACCTGTAGTTGTGTGTTTACTACGGATACAGTGTTTTCTGTGGGTCAGATATGATTTCATCAACTCCAGCACCGTTCCCCTTACACCAATCATCTCCAACTTTTCATAAAGTATCTGACAGTCTATGCTGTCAAAAGCCTTGGACAGATCCACAAAAACACCAACAACCTCCTCTCCAAGAGTCATAGCCTGAAGAACCTCTGAAGTGAATTGGTAAATTGCTCTTGTCGTGCTTCTTTCTCTTAAGTGCAGGAAGAAGAAACAAAAGTATTTTTGTCCATTAGTTTGCAAATAACTTCTACAGTGAACTATATAATAGAATAATAATTTATGTACAGCAATAGATTTTAGCAAAAAAAAATAATTACATTATAGATTGTAAATACAGTACCCTTGCGATAAGCCGGATCAATTAAAACTGGGCCGATCCGGATTATCATGTGTAAAAAAGTTGCCTTGTTCATATGTACCATATTTATTTTAAAGTAGGACATTTTGATAAAAACTTAATGATACCAAATCATATATTCTAGGAACATATCAAATAAAAGATTAGATTCTTTGGAAAAATACAAATGGAAAAAAGTTTATAAAAATACAGATTTTTTTTCATCCTCTGATGATGCTAACGTGGTTAATGAAACGATCGTAAGGTCTTTAAAAAAGACGTGTTGTGGTGACTTGAGGTGTACTTATGAGATGACAGATAAACGTCACTAAAATTTCGAATAGTTCTAATGTATTGGCTTTTTAGATTATTATTTATGTTAATGATTGTGGTTTATTATTCTTATTATTATATATTACATGAGTATAATAATATATTATACATATATTAACATAACTAATAATAAAAATAATAATAAACCAGTCATTTGCATAAAAAATAACCTAAAAAAGACGATACGTTAGAACTATTCGAAATTTTAGTGACGTTTATCTGCCAGCCCACAATAAATATCAGTTGTTACGTTCTCTGTGCCTCCTGTATCTGACAGAATACAGTTTTTACAAGCAAAAGTAAAACAAACCACTATAACTCGAAAACTATCAACTATAGGTATAGGGAAACTCATACTACATTGATGCAGAATTGAATGACCTACCTGACCAATCCATAAAATATAGGGTGTTCCATTTGAAAAACGCAACTTATGCCACTTTAAAGTTAGGTATGTTGTAACCCAAAAGAAATACACCCTGTACAATGATGATAAATTATTCTTTAACTCTATGGGACATTCTGTATATATATATATATATATATATATATATATATATATATATATATATATATATATATATATATATATATATATATATATATATATATATATATATATACACACAAAAACTGAAACTGACCCCGGATATGGGTTCTAGGGGTCCTAGTTCGCGCTCATTTTCAAATTTTTTTTCAAAATTCAAGTCGGGATCTCCCATTAGTGAATTTTTTCTACGAAAATTCACTAATAAGACTTGTCATATGGAGGTTTGAACAATCTATTAATTTATCAGAAAATCCCATATGACCATCTTTTAAAAAATTAGCAGACATATTTTAAGCTTCATACCTTGTACAAACTCTCAAGTAAGTGATTTCAAAAATGTATCTGTTATGGTGATAAAAAATTAGATCTTTTAGTTTTTTAAATATTTCAACGTTTTTGTCATTTAACTGACTTCGTAATTCTTTGAGTGTCTGGGATGCCTGTAGCGAATGACTTTATGGGACACTGTATGTACAAAACGTTAATTGTGTCAAAATATTAAAAATGAACATCGACCTTCGGTATTGGTTTTATAAGGTTTCTAGTTTTCTCTAGTTTGAAGATTCTTTGAATTCTTAATTTCGTTATCAATGAATTTTGTCAACAAAATCAAAGACCTGGAACTGGACAAAACTCTTTAATGTTAGAACCCTTGTAGTGATAACTAGAGTAACGGTGCACAAGTCTCGCGTTGTTTGAGTCCTGGATATGGGTGATTGAGATTTTTGTACCCCCACAGGCAATATATATACCTACACAGATAACAAAACTTGTATAACCTCAAAATGTTAGAACCCTTCTTCTGATAACTAGAGTAATTGGTGAAGGATATCAACAAATAAATAATAAAAAATAGTTTCAGATATAAAATTTATTTGTATATAAAAATAATAATTTAGAAAAAAATAAAGGCACCCAAATATAAAGTTAGATATAGATTTAAAAATGTTCTTTCTAAGTTCAAAGTATACCTACATTATGCTATATACTATACCTACCTACTTTTTTATTTGATTAAATTATACAATGTGTGTTTACAATAAGTTAATAACTTTGGCTGTAAATCTTGCTTAGAAATTATTATCGATTGTATTCAAAACTATTTGTGGATAAATCCATTTCTTAAAATTTTGATGTAGACCATGAAGTGGGGTGACTTGATTCATTTATCGTTATGGCGCATAATAATATATTATTTTTCAAGGTAGAATATAAACCACCTGGCAGCTACGCTATGCTGGTTTATTTCTTACTAAGCACCAACAGAAATACGTGTAGTAGCGGGTAAGTAGTAGTAGCAGTGGTGGGGAGGCCAACGCCAAGCAAGTAGGCCACAATGGGCCCTTTTTGCCAACCCCAGCAACCAGGCTCTACTCTTCCTCGGTTCCGTCGCCAAACCGCCTCGACCTAGAGATGAAGGCCGTGACGGTCTTCAATTGGACGGTACTTACCTGATTCCTCTGCAGAGTCCTCGATCCGAACAATTCTGCTCGAAGACTTCCAAAAGCCTCGCATTCACACAGGTAGTGGTAGGACGTTTATTCATCCTCGCCGCATTCCTGGCAAATGGGATCCCTCTCTACGCCTATCAATGTGAGGTGTCTTCTAAGGGCGCAGTGGCCTGTCAGCACCCCAAGGATGCGGCGAAGCGTAGGTCGACTCCTATCGAGTAGCCAGACAGCTTTATCTCTGTCCAGCCCCTCCACGAAGTCCCTCGCCTGCCTGCAGCCACCAACCGACCCCCAGTGCCTTTTAATTGCTTCCTCGGTCCACATGTCTAAGGCGACAGAGACTGTCTTCCTACTTATGCATATTGCAGGCTCCGGTCCACAGAACGGCCGCCGGGAACCGAGTCTTGCGAGATTATTCGCCACCTCATTCCCCGCTACGCCACAGTGTCCCGGAACCCACACCAGTTGCACCTCCTTCGTCCTGGCTAGTCCACTGAGGGCGTCAGCGCACTCCTGAACCAGTGTTGACCTGATTCTGGCCGCGCAGACTGCCCGGAGGACCGCCTGGCTATCCGAGCAGATGTACACACATTTCTTGGGACTCCTCTTCACATCCTGTCTATTGGCTACAGACAGGATAGCATACACCTCTGTTTCGAATGCCGTGGTATATGCGCCAAGAGCATAACTCTCGCGCACCCCCAGGCCCTCGATGTATATTCCTGCCCGGAGGATTGTTGGTCCTCCAGCTGCGATCCGTCGGTGAAACAGACCAGGCTTGCGGGCTGGAATGCAACCTCATTTTCCCTCCACTGATCCCTACTGGGGATCCTTAGGGTGCATGGCTTAGTCAACCTAATATCCTCGGCATCCCGCACCTTTATGGCGGAAATCGGAATTTCCTTTTCCACCTCCTTGGCAACTCTTGCATGTCCTATTACTGCTCTCTCTCTCCGCACCAGTTTCCTGCGTCTTGCATTCTGAGATGCGACGCCATCGCCTCCCTCCTGACACAGACGGGAAGCGGTGGCAGCATCAACTGGACCTCTAGCGCGGCTGAGGGTGTCGTCCTCATAGCGCCTGTGATACCCAGGATTGCCAGCCTTTGGAGTTTGGCCAGCTTCCTGCTGGTAGTTTGGTTCACACCACACCACCAGACCAACGCCCCATAGAGGATTCTCGGCCTGACGATCGCAGTGTAGATCCAATGAAGGATCCGAGGATTAAGTCCCCAGGTTCTCCCTATCACACGAGGCAGCTGCCAGAGGGTCGCTACTCCCTTCCTCACTACTCTTTCTATTTGCGACCCCCATGTCGTAGCGGGTAAAATGTAAGTGATGTTCCATGGAAGTTGTGTGGGAAGTTGTATCGAAGTCGAGTTGATCAGTACTTTGTTAAGTGAGCAAAGTGTAAGTACATCTCATAACAAATAACATTATTATTGATAAGCTGGTGGAACAACTGCACAAGCTTATTATTTTACTACAGCTGTGTTCAAACAGAAAGTTTGATTCCAATAACCTAACCTTAATAATGATAAAAATGTGTTGTGAGGCCACTTTGATCATGTTAATTTTCAGCATTAACATCTAGTTTCTGATTCAACGTTGCCGGAGTGCCTAAATTTTATGCGATTAACTTCTATGTGACTAATTGTGTAATATTTTGTTGTATTCCTTTACAGAATACATGGTCTATATTACAGTAGTTCGTGAGTACAAAAAGAAAATAGCCGACAGAGCCATAAAAATTATTTAGAAGAAGCAATCAAGAAAATTTCTAATCGGGGTATTAAGTATTCATGCAGCATCCAGGCAATACAAAATCAGCTTAGGTACTTTATACAACAAATTTAAAGGTAAACATATCCTAAGTCAGAAGGTCAGCCATTATTTACCAAGCAAGAAGAAAATATAACTGAGGAAATTGTGATGGGTGGCGATTGGGGATTTTCGCTAAGTATGACTGAGGTTTGTATGTTTATCAAGGACTATTTGGATGGTACTATGGAAGGCAGGTATCAAAATATCAAAATGATTTACTGGTAAAAGACTTTGTGCTTTGCTTAAACTAATTAATTCTATTGCTACACAGCATTGTGCTTCAAACACTAAGAGATCTAGAGCATGACTGTCTCGAACAGTGATGATGGAATATTTCCGAAACATGAACGACACTATGGGAGCCATACCACCCTCACGCATATTTAATTATGATGAATCGAATTTGTGTGACAACCCAGGAAAACCCAAAGGTATCTAGAGGAGGGGTATAAAGTGTCCAGAAAGAATAGTGAACCACTCAAAGTCTGCTGATATATGGCTCAGTAGATGGTGTATTATTACCACCATCTTCACTTCACTTCACCCTACCAATCGTTGTGCAGACTAGTTCAAGGCACAGTGATTTTGGAATGAGGGTGGAGTAGAAAGACTAAGGGCTTGCACAATAAGCCAAAGTCTGCAGTGCTATCGGGGCGGCATTAGTCGCGGACGAGCCCCGAGGGAGAAAAAAAAAACCATATTATGTTATTTATAAGAGCGACTGGGTGAGACACTTGACGCTAAAATGGGCCGAAGGGGAAACCTTGCTGCATAGAACCATATTGCTGATGTGGAACTCTATATGCAGGAACAAAGCATGGTTGGATGGATTCTCAGATATTTGATGACTGGTATCAATTAACCTTTATTCCTCATGCAAAGCTTCCCGGGTGAAAAGTAATAATTGGCGATAATTTGCCTTCCCATATCACAATGGAGGTATTTAAATTAAGCAAAAAATTTTCGGGACGCAGCAAGTGCGTTACAGTAGCCAATTTTCATAGGAATTGTACACTATTATTATGTGGCATATTAGTAAAGTTAATACTTCAAACTTACACAGACCTTGAAGATCGATTTTAGAGGTCCTAGTACGCGCACATTTGAGGAATTCTTTCGAAAGTGTTACCATCGATATCCCTCTATTATCAAAATAATGTTGCGTTCTAACTCCTTTTGAGAAAAATGCCCAAAACTCAATTTTCTATGAAGCGAAAGAACTAAATTTTGCTATATCTGTCGATAGTGTACGTCTCTTTAAAATAAAATTGTATTACAAATTTCATTAAAGTTATACTCAAGATCTCTAGAAGGAAAGTTAATTCATATATAGAAAAACTTCGGGACGCAGCAAGTGCGTTATGGTAGTGAATTTTCATAAAAATGTTTTTAATAGCAAATATGTGTGGTTTTCGTTTCAGAAAGTAGGCATCAAATTTGATTACCAGTATAACATATATAGTAATAAAAACAATGTGCCATGTTCCATCAAAATAACTTTCTTGTTTGAAAACGTACAAAAATTTCCGAAAGTAAACTTAAAGTGTAACCGAAAAAATCCGTTTCTTGGTCAACCTTATAGGTTAATAGCAAATTGAGCTTTTCAACTATGAAGCATTTAATCAAAATTCGCTACCATAACGCACTTGCTGCGTCCAGAATTTCTTTACTTATAAACATGCATTCTATTTCGATGGAAAATGCAAAAATGCAATAACATAAGGCATGTTCGACTAAAATAAATAAATATTTGTATCACCGATGACTTATGGGCCATACTGTGATTGTAAAAATAGTTTTTTAAGATGTAGCTCAAGACACCCTATAATTAATATGTACAATTTTTTTCATATCTTGTATAATAAGGGATATATTGAGCTTTATTGATTTTTTACGAAAATTCGACAAAAGTTATTATATACCATAAACGATAAACTCTATAGCTAAGACTACTGCCCAGCATTAGAGAAAGGGTCTATTTGAAATGAATTTTCTGAAAACATTTTAGTAACATGAAGGACAATGACGGTTGAAACTAAGTCGGTTTGTAAAACATTCTTCTTGAGACATTTTCTTTTCATAGCCCGTATTAGATTCAAGTTTTTTGCCTTAATGTTGCCAATTTTGACATTTTAAATTGTCACATTGACGTTTTGAGGACAACCCCAATTTATTTTTCTTTAAATGCCCATAACTTTTTTGTCTTTTGACCTATAGCGCTAAATTTTGGTATATAATTTACCTATAGCAATATGAAACGATGTACCAAATTTGGTTGCCCTTACTTTGTTGGTTCCGGAGAGTTCCGGAGCCCAGGAAGTTATATTAACTATAATCGGATTTATAACACGGCATTTCTGTACTTTACAAGGAGAAGGGTTAAGGGCTCCGGATGTTCACGCAGGTGATTTCTTTGTCTCCGTGGCTTTTTTGGTTGTTTCCCTCGGATTGAGGGTCTTCCAAATGTTGCTGCAATTCTGCACTGGTTGCCTGTTGTGACTCCGTGTATTTTTGCATCTTTAACCAGAGTGTTCCCATCTTCACCTGGCTATACCGTACTGATGATGGCTAATAAGCTTGAAACACGTGCATGCGGTTGTCTCCTTGCGGCTTTGCCCTTAACCCTTCTTCTTGTATAGTACAGAAATTCCGTGTTATAAATCCTATTATAGTTATATATATATATATATATATATATATATATATATATATATATATATATATATATATATATATATATATATATATATATATATATATATCCGAGCGATAACTCAAATAATACTCAACTGATCTGAACGAAACTTGGCGCATATCTTCATTGTATTAAGACCGCGGACGAGTTCGTATATCCGCTGTAGCGGACACCCCCCCCCTCCCCGAAGAGTATACAAAAATATTGGAAACGATATATTTTTGTAAGTATCAGAGTAACAGGAATTAGGGTTTACACATGGCAAGAAATAGTGCAAATAAACCTATGCTGTAATTTTAAGTAATTGCTACACAATATCTAGAGTTTTTTCCAAATTAAAAATAAAATCCTAAATACATGCGTTGAAACGACTTAGTGGTTAAAGTCCAATGCCTGACAGACAGAGTAGTTAACTGCTATGCGTAGATTGATTCATACAACATGTATAAACCATACATTAACGGTAACCAAACTAAATATATACCAGACATAAAACATACTAAGCAACAATCGTGAAATCTCGACCGCAATTATGGAAAATGACAGACGACATGAAATTAAAAATTTGCCAAGTGATTGTTATTTAACTGGGGGATTCAATCAATTATTAAAATACACTATATTTGTAGCTTTATGAACGGCCTCAAATACAGTTTTAGCGCAGCATAGATATATTATGCTTTCGCATAATATAGTAGAAATATAAATAAAATCAAGTCTATAAAAGTGATTCTAAAATAGTTTCCTTTATCTTTAAACTTAAACATAAGACGTCATATAAGACTGAAACAATCCTTGAATGTGTTTCAATGGCAATTTTGCCAATTCTGTAATTAATTGTTACATATACTTTTCATATACTACCCCGGGCACGAAGCCTGTGTCAAGTATCATGCAGACAAAACGTTAGTTGATGTATTAGAAGATAGCACATTGGAAGCGTGCTGGACTTGTACGTAGAAGGTTGTATGATTGAATCCAGCTCGATAAATGTATGTTTTTTATGTTTTATTTTGACATTTGAAGAAACAATAGTGCATATATTTCATACGTTTTGAACAAGATGTCATTTTTGTTTAAAAAACCTGAATAAGTTTGTCACCTTCGAGTCTGAAATTATAATTTTCAGCAGACATTTTGTCATTGTTGATATTGAAAAAACCGGTTTGATTAGGTTGACTAAAACGAAATCGTGCTGGCGATTAATAAGGAAAAATAACTGCTACGTTTATAATTTGGCAGATACTTAACTTTTCGAAATATGAATTAAGTTTATTCCTTCTGGAAATCTTTTGTATAACTAACGAAGTTTGTAATAAAAGTTTCTTTTAAAGAGGCTTACACTATCTACTGATATAGCAAAATTTATTTCTTTAGCTTCATAGAAACTTGGGTTTTTGGAACTTTTCTCAAAGGGAGTTAGAACACAAGATTTTTTTATAATAGAGGGATATCGACGGCAACACTTTCGAAATAATTCTTCAAATGTGCGCGTACTAGGAGCTCTAAAATGGATCTTCAAGGTCTGTGTAAGTTTAAAGCATTAACCTTCCTAATATGCCATATGTATAATAATGAATTTTCTTTCGAAAATTTTTTTTATCCAAAAATTACAAAGTTATTTTAATGAAATTTGGTGAATATGTTGCCTTCAGAAAGACCTTACCACACACCAAAATTCTACTGTCTAAGTTTATAGAAAATTGAGTTATTCAAATTTGCAGCATTTAATAAAAATTCACTATTATAAACACTTGCTGCGTCCCGAATTTTTTTGTTCACCTTATGTCCCCTTTAGTATTTCTAAAATAAAAATATTTAGATTTTGAAAAAAAGCGTTTAGGTAGGTATTATATTAATAAATAGGTACTAATTTGATCAATAATGTGACCCCATTGATCAAAGTCACCCTCTAATAAACTGTTAGCTACATCTTGAAGACCGTAACAGTTAGAAAACTCGTATTTCTTCTATAATAGAGTCAGAGGGGCAGCTTTCAGTTGCGCTTTAAAAACCATTAATGATCAAAATACTCGGCGTATGACTTTGATTAGGCCATTTTCATTTTTTTTCTTTAAAAACTCAGGGTCATATATATATTTTTTGGAATCGTACCCAGTTATGTAGTGCAATGTATCATAATTTTTTTAAAGACAGTAGCATTTCCTCAAATAAAGTTTTAGCCATTAAAACTTGAAAATTGATCAAAGTGACCCCATACAGATACATACAGATAAGTATTTTAAAACTTCACTTCCATTTTATACACCAGTTGTACCCTTTGATTATCTATCTCTGATATATAGTCAAAGGTTATACCATTATTTACTAGAAGTCCTTACTACACCAGCGTTGACTTTTAATCAGTTTTGTTTAGTTCTTCGCCGAAATAACAAATACGTTGCAGAACGAAAGTTACATTGGACACATGGTTTTGTTGTACAAAGTGGTGGTTTGTGCGAATTAAATAACTTAAGATCGGTTTGTTTACTTCCAATAGTTTACAGAATATTCGATACTTTGTTAAAAACTCCTTAAGATTTTGTGTTTTACAATGTATTCCTATCAACTGGTTTTGTTTTTATAACATTACGTACCTATACAAATGTGGATGTCATAAACATTCTGAGGCCTTGCTCGTAGAAACAGCAAAGTAATCTGAGAGGCTGCCTAAAATGTTTTTAGAAAGAAAATTTCTACATTTATATTTAGTATGGAAGGGTTTCATTTATAGAGACTAGGCCAACCACATTCAATAATTAGGTAATCACATTAAAAATTAAGCTTTCTCTTCTCCAACCTCACTTTGATACCATTTATTGATTTCAAAACAACTACGCCTGCAAGGATCAATTTATGTTCAGGTATCGCTGGTAAAATTTCATAATGCCTAATTAAGTGTGATAGCATTACTTTCATTTCCATCATAGCGTATTTCTGTCCTGAAAATATAATAAATAAAGAAATCAAATTGCAAAATTGGAATACTTTTTATGTTAAAATTATTAAAGTAGGTAACAGGTCGTAGGTACTTAAAAAATGAGCATGAGTTGTAATGAGCCTAGCTTATTGTTATAGTTGACCCAGAAAAACAACAAGCCTAGGTTATTTTCTTGCTTTTCACATCAGCTAATTAAAATTAAAATTGTGTGTTTTTTCTTTAACCGTCAACCGGTGGTGGACCAACAAACCCGCTGTTATTAGATTTTCTTGGGACTCTTCGGGAGAGGGGAGTATTTGCCGCTTGTCTAGGTAGCCTTATAATTTGGCCTCTTACAGTTTTAATCGTATCTCAAGTGGCGACAGTTTAGTCATTGTAGTTTGTGAAATATATTGTGAAAAGTTTGTGAGACTAGGCGCCACCGTTCATGTCCAAGTTTTCGTAGAACGTTCAGTTTATAAAATATGTATTTTTTGCACTTACTTTCCCTGTAGGGTAAGATGTATCAGTATTAGTAGGTCAGCTCAAAAGTTTGGTGACTTTAAATCAAGTTTCAAGTTATTATATAGATATTTGAATTACGAAAGAACAAATACAGTTGCGTCAACAACTGAACATGCTCGCCTAGCTCAAAATGACGAAAAGGAATAGCAGCACAAAAAGATGTAGTGGAGGATAGCAATTTCGACAGCGAAATCGAGCATCAAGGGGACACAGAAGATGAGGGAAAGAAAGTATTCCTGCAAAATGCCCACTGGACCATTTTCTTTGAAATGACGGGATATAGTAATAATAATAAGTCTTTATTTGGACTACAACCAAAAGAAAATAATACAAAATCAACTAAAAAATATATAACTTTTAATGTAGCACAGGGGCGAAGTTCAGTGCAACACATAAATGTGTGCTCTTGATCTTCCGCTTGAACCCCATCATACACATTCTCTCCTATATACTATATATGTATTGGCACACCGTAGCACGAGACACCAGTCAAGAACTCCAAAAATGGTCACACATCAGCACCTCATCCAATAAGCAAACAGTAAGCACGACAAAAGGGTGGGAAACCACAGTACGTAGAGGAAGGAGAAGATGAGAATGGAAGCAAAATCAAAAACAAAGAAAAGAAAAAGCAGGGAGCCTGCTTATGCACAATAAGCCAAAGGCTGCAGTGCTGTCGGGGCGGCAAAGTCGCGGACGAGCCCTGAGGCGAAAAAAAAGGGTGCCTGCTTACAGGCGCACATATATCACTGTCTACAATGCAAATAGCCGAAGATGGCCCCCCTGAATGATCACGACGACAACTTTTTCATATCCTCCGGTATACTATTGTACACGCTGCAAACATCGTACGAAAAAGATCGCCTGTAAATATTAGACTGGGAAAGTAGAAATCTTGTACAATTCAACCCCACCAAAACTAAGTCTTGCTTTCTTTCTCACAAGAGATACAACAGCCCTAGACCCATCACAATGAACAACCAAGTTATTCAAATAATGAGTCCTTTTCTCTTGTTGGCATTTCTGTGGATCGAAATCTTAATTGGCACCAACATGTCACATCAATTGCAGAAGCGGCTGCTAAGAAATTAGGTTTCCTCTTCCGGGCTCGCAAATACTTTTCACCAGCTAATCTCTATACCTTATATACTTCACAAATAAGGCCAAACCTCGAATACTGCTCCCACATCTGGGGTGCCGCTGCCGCTTCTACACTCGCTATCCTGGAATCCATTCAAAAGAGAGCTATACGTCTCATCGGTGACCCTACCCTTACCCAAAGGCTGCCATCCCTTGCCCACCGACGTGGTGACCTCTCTCTCTTTTATAGATATCTGCACGGGCACTGCTCAGAGGAGCTTTCCCCCATAGTTCCCCCACCTGCAGCCCCCAACAGATCTACCAGGGGAACAGAGCGAATGCACCCTTTTACTGTCCAGGTCACCAGACTTAGAACATCTTGTTATGCCCGCTCTTTTGTCCCGGTGACTTCCAAGTTGTGGAATTCCTTGCCGGCACATGTTTTCCCTTCTCCCCCGAACCTCCAAAGCTTCAAGTCCAGAATTAACAAGCTGCCTCTTTCCTCCTTGTCAACACCTATGGTACGATAGTATTTAGGCTGTGAGACCTCGTGGTGTGTTGTTGAAATTAAAAAAAAAAAAAACTGTATAAACTTTATATGAATTACGAGCTATTTTCTGATTTACGTTTTTTTAATTTCCATTAGTGCGCTAGGGCAGACTTTGCACTAGATATGTCTTAAAAAAGATCATTGCTTGTTCTTGAAAAAAAAATTGGTTTTTAAATCCACATTCATTTATAATTAAATCTGGTCTCTTGATTTTTGCCCGGCGCTTAAAAAATAAAAATCACATGTTCAGGCATCCAGTGCTTTTAAGGGCTGTATTTGGAGGAGGTGGATTTACAAAAATGGCATGTTGCCAGTTAAACGTTCCTTAATGAATAAAATAAATGGATAATAAAAGTGGTTGAAAATGACTACCTCCGATCATGATTCATGATCTTCGACATCTACAACAGAGGTAGTATAAACAAACAGTTGAGGTGGGCCCAAATGAAAAATCCAACGGATTCAAAACTGGAGATCGCGGAGGTCAAGGTTGGGGTCCCTCTCGCCCTATACAGTGATCGGGATAAACAACGCAACGAGTAACTGTGCTAAAATATGCGGGAGCGTCGTCGTTCATCAACCAAATTCTTCTTAATTGAATCGGAAGTAATTCTGGAAGTCAATAGGGTCCACCCAAAAGTTCTTCAAATTATCAACCTTATAGTTTATAAACAGTGCTCAAGCCAATATCTTCTTGAAGATTTTCTCTAACTCTTTTGTAAGAAATGGATAGAAAGGAAGTACAGCAAACTTTTTGGGTGGCTCATCGGATTCAGGCCATTTTCCACCTATGCTTAGTAACTAATCTATACACAATGTCTCGAGAGACACCATTACAAATCACAATATCTATAATTTTGTACATCTCTGAATTGTATCGCTTACTATTTAAAGGAAAATTGAGTAACCTTCGAACAAGAAAGCCCAAACTCGAAATTTTTTCACCGAAAGAATGATTTGAATCTGATAGCATGAAGCGATTTGTAGAAGTTTCCTTCCTATACATGTCAAATTCTAACCTATCTATATTTTTAATGACAAGAGCGCCAAGGAAGGGTAATTGGTCGTTGTTCTCAATTTCGTAAGTGAAGTTGATTCAAGGGAATCTACTGTTCAACTTATTAACACAATTATTGATGTTCTCTTTACTGAGGTCAAATATGGCAAAAATATTGTCGACATATCTCAACCATACCCTCCGAAGATACTCCACCGGTCTAGCAAACACACTCTAAAATTGGCTCATTAAGAGTTCCGCAACGAAGGAAGACAATGGATTTTCCCTTTGGCTGCCGATAAAACTTCCCGCCGACTCGAAAGAAACGCTCAGCCATGCATGGTCAAGTTAACTGTATATGTTCCTCCACCTGCATGTCGAATAGCTGGTGATCATGAAGCATGTCCTGAAGATACTGAAGAGCTATGTCGTTCGGAAAACTGGGTAAACAACGACTTGACATCAAAAGAGATCAATACTTCATTTGGTTTCAACTTTAAATCTTTGATTGTATTGATGAATTCAATGGAATTTTTTACCGAAAAACTAAGAGGTTGAATTTCCAATATACTGAATTTCTAATATACTGAGCTTTTTATATAACCATTTGGAAAGTACATAAGTCGGGGAACCGATACCAGAAACTATTGCTGTCATTTCATTCCCCGGCTTATGGACCTTCAAGAGGCAGTAGGTCTATGCAAGGTACAATTGGATTGGATAATGTGACCCTCCTCCCGGTGATCTCGTCTATTAAATTAACGCAACTTTTGACTGTACTTTTAAACCGAGTTAATATTGATATTGCGATTTGTAACGGTTTCTCTCCAGACATTGTATATAGTTACGAAGCAAATGTGGAAGATGTGTTTTTAAATATATATTTCAACAACACACCACGAGGGATTACAGCCTAAATACAATCGTACCGTGGGTGTCGACAAGGAAAAAAGCGGCAACTCGTTAATTCTGAACTTGAAGGTTTGGAGGTTCGGAGGAGAAGGAAAAACATGTGCCGGCAAGGAATTCCACAACTTGGAAGTCCTCGGGACAAAAGAGCGGGCGTAACAAGATCTTCTATGTCTGGTGACCTGGACAGTAAAAGTGTGCATTCGCAGGTGGAGGAACTATGGAAGAAAGCTCCTCTGAGCAGTGCCTATGCAGATATCTATAAAAGAAGGAGAGGTCACCAACGGCACGTCGGTGGGCAAGTGATGGCAGACTTTTGGTGAGGGTAGGGTCACCGATGAGACGTATAGCTCTGTTCTGTATGGAGTCCAGGATAGCGAGGGTAGAAGCGGCAGCGGCACCCCTGATGTAGGAGCAGTATTGGACGTTTGGCCTTATTTTTGAAGTATATAAGGTATAGAGATTAGCTAGTGAAAAGTATTTGCGAGCCCGAAACAGGAAACCTAACTTCTTAGAAGCCGCTTCTGCAATTGATGTGACATGTTGGTGCCAATTGAGATTTCGATCCACAGAAATGCCAACAAGTGAAAAGGACTGGTCACTTTGAATAACTTGGTTGTTCATTGTGATGGGTCTAGGGCTGGTGTATCTCTTATGAGATAGAAAGCAAGACTGAGATTTGGTGGGGTTGAATTGTACAAGATTTCTACTTCCCCAGTCTAATATTTTTTGGAGATCCACGGATACATAACGTCCATGAGTCTGCGATCCTCATCTAATTGGGCTAAAGCGACAGGCTTAGAATATTGTATATTTGAGTGGAGGGTGCTGTTGTCCGCGTAACTGTGAACTGAATTGGATGTGCTAGAGAGAAGGTCATTGATGTGGAGAAGAAGTAGGGGCTAAAGCTGAAACTTGAGGAACTCCTGTATTAATTGGATACAATTTAGAGGAATGACCATCCACGACAACAGAAATGCTCCGGTTGGAGAGGAAATTTGCTCTCCAGGTACAGAGTTTTGGTGGTAGGTTATAGGCCGGAAGAGAAATAGGCCTGTAGTTGCTAGGAAGCGCTTTGGATCCTTTCTTGAGGACAGGTTGTACTCGAGCAGTTTTCCAGTTACTAGTGAATATGCCTGTATTGTAAGATATCTGAAACAGACGAGTCAGAACAGGAGCAAGTTCTGGTGCGCATTTTTTGAGAACAATTGCTTGGATCTCGTCAAGGCCAGAGGCTTTCCTGGTATTAAGAGAAGATGCTTAGTAATTTGGTGTTTATATACTTTTACACCACTTTAGAGACGACTGAAAGAAGAGAAATAGGCATGTAGCTGCTAGGAAGCGCTTTGGATCGTTTCTTGGAGACGGGTTGTACTCGGGCAGTTTTCCAGTTACTAGCGAATATGCCTCTATTCTAAGTTACCTGAATCAGACGAGTCATGACAGGAGCAAGATCTGGTGCGGATTATTTGAGAACAATTTCTGGGATCTCGTCAAGGCCAGAGGTTTTCCTGGTATTAAGAGAAGAGAGCATATTTCGTACCTTTTTAGTTTTGAAAATGATATCCGTCATTTTATGCGCGACATTGGGGATTTTCGGTGGTTGAACATTTGGAGGTGGGTTGAGAGTAGAATTTCCGGCGAACAACGAGGCAAAAAGTTCAGCCTTGCCCAGGGCGGTCGTAACAATTTCATCCCCTGAAAGAAGAGGTGGGAACGTGCCCTTGCAGAAATTATTCCCAATAGATTTAGCAAGAGTCCAGAAGGGTTTGCCGCCGTTGGAGCTTAAGAGGACTTTGTTTTTGATGTGGTTATTAACGAGTTTTTTGCCTCAGAAAGAATGCGGACATAGCGGTTTCTTGCGTCGTTAAATGCTTGACGGTTTTCTTGGCTGGGATTGTGTAGAAGCGTTTTGTGAGCTTTGACCTTTTCAAGTCTGGCCTTGTCACAGGATTTAGAGAACCAGGGCTTTTCAGTGGCTGAAGAGGTTTTCTGTGTACGTGGAACAAATAATTTCATGCCAGCTTGGATAGTTTCGGTGACGTTTTGTGAGATATCAGAGGGGTCAGGATGAGATAAGCGGACAGACGCCAATGGAAATGAAGAAAAATAAAAAATTTCGTCCCAGTTCCCGAGATTGTTGTGCCAAACGGTACGTGGGTGTGATGACTGTGTGACCTCGGGTTGCATTGCGCAGGAAGCAGTTACCATGCCGTGCTCTGAGCAACCAAGGGGCGGTAACTGATATCTTATACCATTAAGGTTTTGTAGTAATAATGAGATCCAAGGGATTTGAGCTGTGTGTTGGGATTCGAGGAAAGTAAGTAGCTGTTGCTGTAGTAGTTGCTGAACCAAATTGGCTAGAGAATTTCTGACTGCAAAGGCCTCCGCTGTTCTCCCTTGTGGATCGGTTTTTGAAGATCCTAGCCATTCCTTATTATGGACATTGAAGTCACCAATAATAGTGAGTAAATAACCTGCAAACATTTTTAGATACTTTCAGCAGATATGTGTATGAAGCATTAAAAAACTTTTCCTTCGCAATGAAATGAACATTTGGCTATTGTAAAACATCATACCTAGGCATATCCGTGGTCCAGCACTAAAAGGTATATAAGCATAAGGATGTTTATTTGATCCATTCTCAAATCTTGATGGGTCAAATTTATCAGGATCATAATAAAAATCAGCGCTTCTTTGAATTCCATACGCAAATAAAACAATACTAACACCCTTCGGAATAATTTTTCCATCTAAAAAAATTAACAAAAGTGATTAGGTACAAAAAGACAGTGCTTTTTTTATACCATATGTAATATCTGTGTCAGTTTTTCTAGAATAGTATGGTAGAGGCGGATACAACCTCAATGTTTCCTTAATGACATTTTCAAGATATTTCATTCTTGTTAAATCATTCTGAGTAATAGAACGGTAGATATCATCATCGAAAATTTCCTTTTGCTCATCTAAGACTTTTTTCTGCAAAAAAGAAACATAATTTAGTATGTATAACCAAATAATAAATATTCTGATGAGGTTTAGGCAAGTTAATACCCTTTCTAAGCTTTATTGTTATTGAAGTGAATTAATATGTTTTGAGTAACATTATTTTTTAAATAAATATATGTGAGGTAAGAACAAGATATGTGTATCAGTCGATATCAGAACAATACCAGTATGCCAGGCTTGAAAGCTAATTTGAACACCCCAGTTCCTATTGAAATCTGAATTTCTTCATCTGCAATAAGTCACCCTCTTCTCTGTGTCCTATAAGTATGAATTTCATGAAGATCTCCGCTTCAAATGTGGTGTTTGTGTATTTTACTGGAGTTATGTTTCTTTTCAAAGACAAAAGTCTTTAGAGGTCATTTCTTATGATTAAATTTCACTATCGAACCCCACACAGTTTTTAGGTTGCCTTTATTTTTCCACTAATCACGATTTATCTAACGAATTTTCGATTGCCTATCGAAAGCATTCGATACTATGGATCACGACAGATCGTTGAGTGCGCTGGAATGTCTTGGTTGCAGGGATGGCATTGGGGCTTATGGGTGGCTATCTGAAAGAGTGTACACTGGTGAACGGAATAAAGAGTTCGTTTGAAGCTCTTACTTGTGAGGTACTGCAGGGAACTGTTCTGTGATAACTTCTGTTTTATATATATATATATATATATATATATATATATATATATATATATATATATATATATATATATATATATATATATATATTATATATATATATATATATATATATATATATATATATATATATATATATAATAACATTTATTCTCCTTGTTGCCACTATTGCATGGATACGCTCGTCATAATATAGCGTCATATAAAAAGAACAATAATATGCAACACAAAACAATGTACACGAATGGGGTCTAACTAAAAGAATAGGCCCATGGTAACTCCTGCCTGTCGTACGAGGCGACTAATCGGAGTCCAGCAGGTGGTGGTGGAATTTTCCTTTACGTGATAGTAAAGGATTTTTTTACGCCCGAGGAGGTACCACGCCATACATCAAGGGGCCGGTGAAGTCCCAACGGACGTTTCCGGTTCTGATGTATGAGTCGGTTTCCCTTATAAGCAAAAATGATGATGGCTCCTCCTTGTACAAAAGATTCCGGAGGTAAAATACCTCTCCATTCCAATCTCCGGGAGAGGGGTGTACAGGGGGCGGCTGCATCAAGATTTAACATATCCTTCTCGAATATATGTGGCCTAAATTCTAACATGAACTCCGTCCACCATTTCCTCCAGGCTAATAGGCCCCAACTCCTCTTCCTCACCGAAACCCAGATCCGAGCCAAAACAGCCCCTAATCACCGTAATTTCTCGGGGTATGAGCTCCTTACTTCCTTTATATTGCATGGATGCGTGTGCGCATACGTCGGTAGTAATATATCCTGCACCAGACTCCCCAATTTAGAAGCTGGAAGAAAAGACATACTAGGAATAAAACTCTCAGGGCTGCAACTAAATTCATCTGTTGCATTTACCGGTCACCTTCTGACAACAACTTTGTCTAGCTCTTTGACTACCTTTCTGAAAAAACCGACCATCTGATTTCTGAATATCCTTCCTCCGAGGTCACTATTCTTGGTGGCTTCAATGTCCATAATAAGGAATGTCTAGGATCTTCAAAAACCGGTCCACAAGGGAGAGCAGCGGAGGCCTTTGCAGTCAGCAATTCTTTAGTTAATATGGTTCAGCAACCTACTACTTACTTTCCTCGCATTACAACAGACAGCTCAAATCCCTTGGATCTCCTTCTTACTACAAAACCTGAATGCTATAAGATATCAGTCACCGCCTCCCTTGGTCGCTCAGACCACGGCATGGTCACTGCTTCCTGCGCAATGCAACCCGAGGTCACACAGTCATCACACCCACGTATCGTTTGACACTACAACTCCGCAAACTGGGACGAAATGCGGGATTACTTTTCGTCATTTCCATGGGCGTCTGTCTGCTTCTGTTATCCTGACCCCTCTGATATCTCACAAAACGTCACCGAAATTATTCAATCTGGCATGGAATTATTTATTCCACGTACCTACACAGAAAACCTCTTCAGCCACCCAAAAGCCCTGTTTCTTTAAATTCTGTGACAAGGCCAGACTTGAAAAGGTCAAAGCTCACAAAACGCGTCTACACATCCCAGTCAATAAAACCGTCAAGCATTTAACGACGCAAGAAACCGCTATATCCGCATTCTTTCTGAGGCAAAAAACTCGTTTAATAACCACATCAAAAACAAAGTCCTCTTAAGCTTCAACGGCGGCAAACCCTTCTGGACTCTTGCTAAATCTATTGGGAATAATTTCTGCAAGAGCACGTTCCCACTTCTTGTCTCCGGGGATGAAATTGTTTCTACCGCCCTGAGCAAGGCTGAACTTTTGCCTCGTTTTTCGCCGGAAATTCTACTCTCAACCGACCTTCAACCACCAACAGTCCCCAATGTCGCTCATAAAATCACGGATAGCACTTTCAAAACTAAAAAGGTACGAAAGATGCTCTCTTCTCTTAATACCAGGAAAGCCTCTGGCCTTGACGAGATCCCAGAAATTGTTCTAAAATAATGCGCATCAGAACTTGCTCCTGTCATGACTCGTCTGTTTCAGATAACTTTGAATAGAGGCATATTCCCTACTAACTGGAAAACTGCTCGAGTACAACCCGTCTCCAAGAAAGGATCCAAAGCGCTTCCTAGCAACTGCATGCCTATTTATCTTCTTTCAGTCGTCTCTAAAGTGGTGGAAAAGTATATAAACACCGAATTACTTTTTTTTTTGTTGAAAAATACAGTCTAACCCACGACAAGTAGTATGGATTCCGTAAGCGCAGATCGACTGCCGACCGCCTTTCCTTTGTCACCCATTCTTGGAACAAATCTATGGAACTACACGGTGAATCCCAGATTGTCGCTCTAAACATATCCAAAGCATTCGACCAGGTCTGGCACGCAGCGCTGCTTAATAAACTTTCGGCCTATGGCCTACCACCAAAACTCTGTACCTGGACAGCAAATTTCCTATCCAACCGGAGCATTTCTGACGTCGTTGATTGGCCATTCCTCTAAACTGTATCCAATTAATGCAGGAGTTCCTCATGGTTCAGCTTTAGCCCCTCCTTTGTTTCTTCTCCACATCAATGACGTCCTCTCTAGCACATCCAACCCAGTTCACAGTTACGCGGACGACAGCACTCAAATATAAAATATTCTAAGCCTGTCTCTTTATGCCAATTAGATGAGGATCTCAGATTCACGGAGGGTTATGTCTCCGTGGATCTCCAAAATATATTACACTGGGGAAGTAGAAATCTTGTACAATTCAACCCCACCAAATCTCAGTCTTGCTTTCTTTATTATAAGAGAGATACCAGCCCTAGAACCATCACAATAAACAACCTGGGTCAGTTAGAAAAAAATTATTTAAATGAGCGCTAATTAGACCCCGTAGAACACATATCAGTTTGGATTTATATATGTATATATATGTGTATATATATATATATATATATATATATATATATATATATATATATATATATATATATATATATATATATATATATATATATTTAATAATCTTTTTAATCCAAAAGTCGGGATTTCCTAATTAGTAAATTTTTTTTAAGAAAATTAACTAAAAACAAAGAAAATGTTAGCGGAATCAATGACTTTTAGAAGAGAGAAATCCGAAAAAAACTTTGTTTGCTTACCACTTGAACCTCGAGTCACGAGGGGTCTAGCGTTGAAAAAAAATCCAATTTGCAACTATAATTTTTGACAAAAATTACTTTAAAAAACTTGCTAGGTAACCCAAAAGACAAGGATAATACGATCAAAATGTCGGGAATTTATGAAATAAGTTGTAAAGATTGTGATCTTAAATACGTCCAACAATAAAAAAATCATTGGAATTAGATTCAAAGAGCACAATTAAGATACGGTATCATAGTTAGATTTTTCGTCGCCCGACATATTTGGGATAATAATCACCACGTTAATGAGGAGAATCTAAAATTAATAAAAAAATATTAGGCAACCGGGACAGTTAAACGCATTCGAGAATATATATATATATATATATATATATATATATATATATATATATATATATATATATATATATATATATATAGCTAAATATAGTAATAATAAAAAATGTATGATCCTCGCTCCGCCGTCTATGAGAAGTCTCCTAATAGATTACTTTGTAAAATAACTACCGGCAGAAGCACGTCCGATAGATAAGAAAATAATACGGATATTTCCGCCAAACGAAATATGTTAATTCTCGTTAGTGACCGACTACCTGCAGAAGAATATAGAGTTGTGGATTCAGGGGCGGCTCGTCAGAGGACGCAGGTGAAGCGCTGCTTCACCTATATTTTTCGGTTAAGCTAAATATTTTTATTCAAAATTCACAATAATTGTAATTTTTTTTTATTCTCTCAAATTCATTCGGTACAATCACATAAAATGTCTTGTTACGTCGCGCAGCAGTTGATAATGTATTTTGATAGTAATTTATGGTACGATATAATTTGCAAGTCCGTCCCTGATCACCGAATTGAATGTATACATGCCGTAACCGCCGAGCGCCAAGCAGCTGCGGACTGACTGAGCCAGATTTCTCGTATACAAACGCTGCGTCTGCTTCGGGACGCCTGCATGGGACGGTTGCTATGGCAACGGCACGCGCAGTAGTAGTTTGGACCACAAACGTGATGCAGCCTTTTGAGCCTGCTTCAAATCTTAGTTTCCGTCGTTTGTTTAGGTCGAGTCGGATCGTTAGAGGCGTATTTTTATTTTTACTATGGTGCCGTTAAATAATCTAGTATGCGTCACATTTACAGACTTTGAAAAGCTAGATTTTTCATGTTTATTTTTGGCAAGTGGAATTGATTTGTTTATTATCACCCCTAAAAGAATAATTTCAAAATAATAAAATATTAGGTATAAAATTTTCAGTTGTAAAAAAAAGAAAAGGGCCATGAATTTGAAAAAAAGTATGCTTGTAGCTCTTCACTCTATAAACAGATTTTCATAGGTTATAGCACCGTATTATATTACCGTATGCGTGCGTGTACAGCAGGGGCGTGCGGTAACATTTCAAATAAGGGAAGCAATTCTTAGAAACTTACCTATTTGTAGTGTAACTCGATTCTTCTGTCGTTTTTGGAAAATTCGTTAATAATGTCGTCATGTAACTGTGGATTCTGGGACATTTCCTGGACGAGTTTATTTTGAACTGACAAAATTGAAATTTGGAAAAGTCTTTCCTGTCCTGTTGAATTTCTAACAAAACTCTTGATACGTTTCAATATAGAAAAATTTCGTTCGAAAGATGCACTAGTAGCAGGAATTGTTAATACTAATTCACATAATTTGAACACTTCAGAATATGCATTTTCCAATTTTGATTGTTTTAAGAAAGTTAAAAGTTCACTCGCGTTAGTTTTTGTGTCAATAACATCGGTTTCATAAATGACTGTAAGTTCTGATCGTAATAAGGCTTTGTCAAAATAATGTCCATAGTGGTGAAATAATGATTTGAATGAATCTTCTGGGAAAGGTATCCCTTTAAATCCTCCAAAATTACACAATTCAAGAAATTTCAGGTCACTGAGATGATAAAATCTGCAGTTAATTTGCTGTTGAATTTGATCTATAATTTCGTAGAAAAGGCGGCGGTAAGAAGTTTGAAGGTCTCCCACATTATCAGTGCGCACACCCTTTCTTCGTGGCTCCACTTCTCCTAATTCAATTGTTTTTTCGCAGAACTTATCAAATTCATTCCTTCTTTTAATTATAATGGATTTAAATTCACTAATTTTTTTCAGGCAAAAACCAATGTCATTTATTTTACATTGCAATATGTTAAATACATTATCTGAAAACGGAAATATTTCCGAAAATATATTAAGTAAAAAATTAAAATTAAAGTCTCCTTTCAAACCATCCAAAAATCCTCTAGAACTATTTATTGTTTCTGCGTCCCAATTTTTGCTATTTTCCATTATGTTTTCAAAAAGTTAAATTAACGATTCACGGTGTTAACACAAGTCTGCCGTTGTAGATCCATCGGGTTGCAGCTACTTTGGGTAAACGTTTTTTAACAATCGAGTCTAAGGCTTGTGTGCGCTTCGTAGATTTGGAAAATAAGCAGCCATTTGACACTTTACATTCTTTAATATGATTTATAGATTGGGATAAAATTAAATTAAATTCATGAGCACAACAGTGTACAAATAGAGCAATGGAGAACGTTTCCCGCACTTTAGCCTGAAGACCTCCTAAATGTCCGGCTATAACAGCAGCCCCATCATAGCTTTGGGCAATTAATTTATTATCAGCCTCCTCAATATCTTTCATAATATTAAACACAATTTTATATAGAGCGTTTGCGGTACGACCTTCTGTCACATTTTTAAAGCCTAAAAATCTTTCTTGTACACTCCCATCCATTTTCACGTAGAGTATTACTACAGATAGTTTGCTTGAATTAGTTACATCGGTTGTTTCATCTAGAACAATAGCAATGAAATGAATCTGTTTAATTTCAGATTTAATTATGTTCAAAATAATAGTGGTAGCAGCCAAAATTAAGTCATCCTGAATGCGATTTTATGTCCCGCGAAAAACGTTAGGTAGTTCCAAGTGATTTTTTAAACAAATGTCGTATTTGGATATTAAACAAACTAAGTCTTGAAAGTTTCCTCTATTTGCAGATGTAGTTGTTTCGTTATGACCCCTGAAGTCCAATTCATGCTGACCAAGAAAACACACAGCATCAATAAGTCTTTTTAATATGTTTCTGTTTTTATCAACCAGTTCATTGTGTTGGCGATGACTAATTTCTATCTGCTTGTCAACGGCGTATTCAATTCGCGTTTTTCCAAAGACACTTAATTTTAAAATAGTCTGTAAATGCGCTTTAGACATAACATGTCTTTGTACTAGTTTAAGTAGATTATTCGTCGGAAAACCCACTTTTATTCTACACACCCTTTTCAGTCACAAATAAACTACAAGACCAACAAAACAGTTTATTCCTGTTTGCACAACCCGTTAGCCATTCATATTGTTTATAAGTTTCTTCCGCGTTGAAATGTCGAATAGGTACATGTTGTAATTCTTGTATTTAAGTTTTTTAGAGGAGGTTTCGGCTTACCTTTATTAATAATAGCAAGTTTTTCAGCAAACTGTAAAGCTGAAAATCCTTTAGTTATTAAAAAGCACACAATACAATTACAGTTATTATTACCACTTGTTTGTAAAGTTTGTAAATCCCCACCCCCACCGTCACCGATGTTAAAAGCGGATCTACTTGCAGCCATATTAAAAATCATAAAATGCCAATGTATTTAGCTTAGTAGACTGCTTATATTTACGAAATAATCAGGCACATTCACGTTGTACTCGCATCGGGCCTCGTAGTACAACACGTTCTAAAAACACGCGTACATCGCGCTGAGCCGGGGTTTCTTTTATAAAGTTGCCTGCTGACTACGTGTATTTAACTGAAGTCATTGCATCCACTCCTAGTATCAGATCAGGTTCATGCTGTCCGCATGCGGTCGTATTTACTGGGACGACGTCCTTGCTAGGAGCGTATATACAAATACAGTATGATGCATAATAAATAATTATGTGTGTGAGCTTGCGAAATAAAAATTTTAATAATTAAATTAGTTTCAGAATTTGACATTTAATATTTAAAATACAAAAGGGATTTTAAATAACGCGGTTTAGGTAGTCGCTATTTTAAGGGAAGCAAAGCTTCTCTTGCTTCCATGGACCGCACGCCACTAGTGTACAGTGTCCTCCCATCGAATATTCCTGGTCATTATTCCGAAAATTATTCCTTGTGAAAATAAATAGTTTTGTACAAATGGATTTTTCATTTAAATACTGCAGTGCCAGAACTCGGGACCTAGAAAATTTAAAAAAATTCGTCTGCGGCGCAGGGGAGGTCTTCGTCTCCCTGGACCCCGCTTTGGGCAAGCGCGGATTCTCTTTCACCCACTCCCAATGTCACGAGCCGCCACTGTTGTGGATATAAAATATTTAGAATTATTCGTTTTCTGGTGACGCTAACTTGGTTAGTGAAACGATCGTTAGGTTTTTTTAAATGTGTTGTTGTGATCTGGGTTTTTTAAGTGTTTAAAAATTTCTATTTAACAGATTTATTACCTGAATTTCAGGATGTTGGGCCAATTCGTAAACACAGAAGCTTACAGTTGTCGATGTTGTTTTATAGCCCTGTAAAAAATATATATTATTATTATATATTATACCTCTGTTTTCATGTGCAAGTTAAACGTTATTTCAAGATATTATATATTTTTATTTTGATACTACTTACAGCAGCCATGAAAGTGTCTACTTCCTGTCTTATTTCCTCGCTCTTCAGTTTTTCACCAGTATCTTGATTTTGAAGAAGTATGTCTAAAAATGTTTTTTTCCTATCAGAATGACTTGTGATGTAATCATCTGCAATAGATTCGTCTAATTTCTTTCTTCTTTCTTGAATCACTGAGTTCGATGTATTATTTAGAATTTTAATCGCTTTATTTTCCTCTCTATAGGTTTTGGTGAATATATATGTTGATTCATATGATTTAATCACAGATGAAACTCTTTTTATAATTACGTTAGTCATTACGTTCAAACTGTCTACATAATCGGATCGAGCATTGTCTTGAGTATTAAGCGATACGCCCATTGCAGTTTCTAAAAATTGAAGAAACTAGATGTGATTATTGAGGATGATACAATAACTAGAGACGAAGAAATGATACTCCCGCTAGCATTTTTGCCAATCCTAATGGGTTCAGTTACTGCCCTGAAATGCATTGATTGTTGAAAATTGCACTGGCACTTTAGCTAATCACAACCCTTCCCCCTGACCTGACCTGCCCTGATCATCGCTTTGCCTATAAACGCTGGGGGAAGAAACACCACGAGGTAATTAACCCTGGCAAGGTCATGTGAGCATAATGTGTATTAAGTGATACGCCGATTGCAGTTTCTAAAAATTGAAGAAACTAGATGTGATTATTGAGGATGATACAATAACTAGAGACGAAGAAATAATACTCCCGCTAGCATTTTTGCCAATCCTAATGGGTTCAGTTACTGCCTTGAAATGCATTGATTGTTGAAAATTGCACTGGCACTTTAGCTAATCACAACCCTTCCCGCCCTGACCTGACCTGACCTGCCCTGATCATCGCTTTGCCTATAAACGCTGGGGAAGAAACACCACGAGGTAAATAACCCTGGCAAGGTCATGTGAGCATAATGTGTATTAAGTGATACGCCCATTGCAGTTTCTAAAAATTGAAGAAACTAGATGTGATTATTGAGGATGATACAATAACTAGAGACGAAGAAATAATACTCCCGCTAGCATTTTTGCCAATCCTAATGGGTTCAGTTACTGCCTTGAAATGCATTGAGTGTTGAAAATTGCACTGACACTTTAGCTAATCAGAACCCTTCCCCCCTGACCTGACCTGCTCTGATCATCGGTTTGCCTATAAACGCTGGGGAAGAAACACCATGAGGTAATTAACCTTGGCAAGGTCATGTGAGCATAATGTGTACATTACCTCATGGTTTTTCTTAGAATTTTTTCATGTTAGCAGAATTAGGAGTGGAAACGTTTTGTGGGTATTTCGCTTATTCATTCTAAAAATTATGAACCAAAGGCAAGGATAAATATTCAAAATTGCGCTGTTTTTAAAGCAACTTTTACCTTGTTATTTTGTTATTGCTGATTTCTTCTGCTTTTCCCCACGGTAGATTCGAAATGTAAAACTGGTTAGAAAGTTACAACGACTCGTAAACTTGCAATAATAAATAAAGACTTCTACTCTACTAACTGAAATATTTTTCATATACTGATACAGTATTCAATATTGCATCTATGATTGTACTACAAACTGCAGGAGCACTTATTTCAATTTTATTCTGATATCTGCTGGACTGACACACTGAATAAGGAGTAAAGACTGTTACTATTTAGTATACAGCTAAAAATGATAGTTTGTTCCAGGACAGTTGGCAGTTTTTTGCTTTTTTAGTGAATTTTTTTAACAAAATTAACTAATGAGGAGATCCCGACTTTTGAATTTTGAAAAAATTTCTTCAAATGAGCGCTAATTAGGCCCCCGAGAACACATATCCGGGGTCAGTTTCGATTTTTATATGTTTATATATATATATATATATATATATATATATATATATATATATATATATATATATATATATATATATATATATATATATATATATATATAAATATATATGTGTGTGTATGTATCACACCGATAATTAAAAAATTAATGGGCCAATTTTGACTAAGTTTGGTGAAGTTCGTTAGCCAGGAAAATCGGCCAAGGTTTTTCCGGAAAATTTTGTGTTCTCTTTCTAAAAAAAAACATCTCCGGAAATAACAAAGTAAGGGCAACCAACTTTGGTACACTGGTTTATATCACTCTAGGTAAAGTACGTACCAAAATTTAGCTCTGTAGGTCGAAAGACAAAAAAGTTACCGGCATTTAAAGAAAAATAAATTGAGGGTTTTCTCAAAACATCAAAGTCGCGATTTAAAACGTCAAAATTGGCAACATTTAGGTAAAGAACTTGAATCTAATACGGGCTATGGAAAGAAAATGTCTCAAGAAGAATGTTTTACAAACCCTGAAGTCTTAGTTTCAACCGTCATTGTCCCTCATTTTACTCAAATGTTTTCAGAACATTCATTTCAAATAGACCCTTTCTCTGATGCTTGGCAGTAGTCTTAGCTATAGAGTTTATCGTTTAATGGTATATAATTTTTGTCGAATTTTCGTAATAAATCAATAAAGCTCAATATATCCGTTATTATACAAGATATGAAAAAAAATTTGTATACATAGGGTGTTTTGAGATACATCTTAAAAATTATTTCTACAATCACAGGCTGGCCCATAAGTCGTTGGTGATACAATTTTTCTTTTTTTTTTTAGTCGAACACGCCTTATGTTTTTGCATTTTCCATCTAAATATAATGCATGTTTGTAAGAAAAGAAATTATGGACGCAGCAAGTGCGTTATGGTAGCGAATTTTGATTAAATGCTTCATATTTGAAAAGCTCAATTTGTTATTAACCTATACGGTTGACCAAGAAACGGTTTTTTTCGAGAACACTTTAGGTTTACTTTCGGAATTTTTTGTATGTTTTCAAACAATAAGGTTATTTTGATGAAACATGGCACATTGTTTTTACTATATAGGTTATACTGGTAACCAAATTTGATGCCTGCTTTCTTAAAAAAACACATATATTTACTATTAAAAACATTTAAATGAAAATTCACTACCATAACGCACTTGCTGTGTCCAGACTTTTTATTTATATCTTTCAAAAGACACTTCTTATTCTATTTTTATGACAGTCGAAGTCGGAGCAGGCTTGTTTATTTTATTATAGATACTACAAACCATGTCTGCACTAAAAGAAGCCATTTAGGAAGTTGAAAATATTACCGGAACCAAATACTATATAATGACAATACGGGACACTTCTATGCTTTAGCATTGGTAATATTTGTGACAAGTACACTAGCGCCACCTCGCGTGAAGTACTGACAACTGAGCGGGTAATTTGAATTGTATATTTACCTGCATATTCTTAATTTCGACAATTGGTTTATTATAGATGAATATAAAAACTTGTACATGACAAAACAGTGAAAATTTTCTGATTATATAGTACTAAATAGAATTTGTATCAACAATCAGCTTGAAACCTAAATGAATTCAGCATGAATAATTCTAAAAATTTTTCTTACCCATAATCTTATTTCATCATAATTTAATGTACTACCTTGAAACCGTTGTTAAACTACTATTTCAAGGGTAGGTATAGGAATATACTGAAAGCTGTTTCTGAGGATATTAAGTTACAATCTGTACTTACCTATAAATAATTGTTCTAGGTATAAATGGTAGCACAGTACCTACTCAATTTGCTATATCTCCACATGAAAACTGTCTTATTAGTCTAATATTTTAAAATATGTAACTGATATACTTAGTACATAATTAAGAAATTGTGCAGATGAAAGGTGAGACTAACCCTTACTTCCGTGAATAAATCTATTATATGGCTGAATCTGCTATTTCTACTTGTCTCTTTAAAAACTTGTCTTGGGAAGATAATTAAAAGCCTTTACCAAGTAAAATAATTTTAAATGTGAAAAAATGTGACAATTTATGCCATACTGAAATAAAAAAGGGCACAGAAGAAGATAGAAAAACAGTTTTGTTATATCATTTATTATTAATGCAAGACTTTTTTTGCCTTCATATGACTTTTTTTTTGATGCACTGGAAGACAAGTTATGATTGAAGCCTTTCAACCATCCGTTTACGAAGTTTATTTATAAATAGGTACATGATGGTAAATATTACACAATAAATTATCTTCTGCGAACTGTACATATTGGCATAAAAGTGATTCTGAATTTGTCTTCTGCTTCAACAAATTAATTCTTTTGGAAGTGACATTGAAATGTAAAATACACCTTGTTTTTTCAATACTATATCCAAATCAGTTATTTTTAATAATAGTACCCTTTTCTTGCATCCATAATACAAAATTATCGTCAATCCATGCTATAGTTATTGTTTAATATTAATTATTAGGCGAATTTGTAAAAAAAATCGCTGGTTTTCTTTTGAAAACACAAAAAAATCATATTCACGTTTCGTCATCCTTTGGAAACCTATGCGTACCTAGCGTACATTCGGCGTTTCCGAAGCTGTGCGATATCCAGCGGTGCCCGTAGAGACGCCCGTAATCGAGCCTGTAGAACAACGATGTTAGACTGCGATTTCGTTGACCGGCCTAGGCATTATTTCAATATCCAATTAACTGACAGGGACTGACGTCAGCTCAAATCTTCATCGCCAGAGAACCGCGAGCTTTCAAACAACAACGTATCTATTTTTTGACAATAAAGTAGGATTTTAATGGTTTCATCCAATTAAGAATAATATTGTTCGAATTTTTTGTTGTTCTGCAGCACCACAGGACTTATGGACAAGCCGCCCCTGTCACACTGTAAATTTTTATTTGGAAAGCTAGAGCATAAAGATATATAAAAAAATCTTCCTAATTTTCCAGAGATTATGAAATCCTTATTTCTAAGAAAATATAACTTTTCAGATCGGCAGTTGCTATTACGCCCTCTTGCGGCTATGATAGGTGCTTGAAATTCCCTGTGCCATATTTGTAATTAAAATTTTTATCCGGAAGTCTTAAAAAACTATATAAAATCATACCACATATGATATCCAGATTACACAAGGTGATGGGATAACTTATTTCAAAACTGGTTTTTCCAACTTCTTTCTCCAGTTTTTCCATTAGCTTATATGATTGTGCATTAAATACTTCCATAAAGGTGTCTAAGATTTTCCCGTTAAATGCTGGCAAGTACAAACGACGATGTCTTCTCCATAACTCCCCTGAAATGGTTTAATAGAAAAATCAATAAAAAATTCGTGAGGTAGCAACTGCGTTATGGTAGCGAGTTTTCATTGATGTTTCAGATTTAAGTGAATTTTCGTAGAAAAAATTTTCCATATAAGCGCGAACTAGGACCCCTAGAACCCATATATATATATATATATATATATATATATATATATATATATATATATATATATATATATATATAGTGTGTGTGTGTGTGTAGGTATCACACCGATAACTCAAAAAATAATAAGCCGATTTTGATCAAACTTGGTGAGTACTTTCATTTTGCAAGTGGCTTGGATAAGTTCGTTATCCAGGAAAATCGGCCGAGGTTTTCTGAGAAAATTTTGAGTTTTCTTTCGAAAAAAATGTTTATCTCAAAAAAATCAAGAGCTATGAAAACCAAAGTTGGTAGGTGGGTTTACGATATAAAAAGTAAACTAATCACCAAAATTTAGATTTCTATGTTACAAGAAAAAAAGTTATAATAAAATATTTGGTGCCAGATCATTTCTATGAAAATTCACTACCATAACGCACTTGCTGCGTCCAGACTTTTAATACCCTAATTTGCCATTAACTTAAAAACTTTAATTTTGCTTTGATGCCTCTATCAGGGCAAGATGTCTATCAAATTTCAGTATAATGGTTTTGTTATGTCCCGAGATACAAACATTTCTTTCAGGAAAATTAATTTTTTTTCGAAAACCTGGTCTTAAGGACGTTTTGATTTATATTTTTTGATATTGAAGTTTTTTGTGTCACATTTTTAAGGTCTAGAGTATTTCCTAACAATAATGTGCTCCTGTTTGAAATCGCTAGGTTACTCCGTCCACGGGAAAAATTAATTAAAACTTTTGGAGATTTTATGCTGGAAACTCAAAAAGGTTTAAATTGATTTTTCTCGAGAACGGTGAAACAGCTATTTCAAACAAGAGCACATTTTTTTATTTAACTAACACCCTGTATCCCAGTATTACGACCTTAAAATCAAAAATGTTATAAGAACTACCCCAACAATTTTTTCAAGGGCAACTCACACCCCATATATATATATATATATATATATATATATATATATATATATATATATATATATATACATATATATACATATATATATATATATATATATATATATTTATTAAGAAAACTCTCTAATAGAGACGAATCGATGGTGAGACTTTACAAAAATGTTACTCAAAACCAAGGTCCGTTTTAATTCATCTATCTATATATATATATATATATATATATATATATATATATATATATATATATATATATATATATATATATATATATATATATATATATATATAGATAGATGAATTAAAACGGACCTTGGTTTTGAGTAACATTTTTGTAAAGTCTCACCATCGATTCGTCTCTATTAGAGAGTTTTCTTAATAAAAATTCGCTGCTAATTTAAAACAAATGAGGAAAAAAACGCTTCTAGGAACCAATGGGACTGGTAAAATATTATGTAAAAAAAAGAAACTAATGTTATATGTACTTTTGTGTCTATTATATAGAGCCTCGGTGGTTCAGTGGTAAGAACATGTGCATCTGAACCGAAGGGTACTGGGTTCGATCCCAGGGTACTCCTTACACTTTTTCAGTACATATTGTACAATTCACTGGATCTACACTGCGATCGTCAGGCCGAGAATCCTCTATGGGGCGTTGGTCTGGTGGTGTGGTGTGAACCAAACTACAAGCAGGAAGCTGCCCAAACTCCAAAGGCTGGCAATCCTGGGTATCACAGGCGCTATGAGGACGACACCCCCAGCCGCGCTAGAGGTCAAGTTGATGCTGCCACCGCTTCCCGTCTGTGTCAGGAGGGAGGCGATGGCGTCGCATCTCAGAATGCGAGACGCAGGAAACTGGTGCGGAGAGAGAGAGCAGTAATAGGACATGCAAGAGTTGCCAAGGAGGTGGAAAAGGAAATTCCGATTTCCGCCATAAAGTTGCGGGATGCTGAGGATATTAGGTTGACTAGGCCATACACCCTCAAGATCCCCAGTAGGAATCAGTGGAGGGAAAATGAGGTTGAATTCCATCCCGCAAACCTGGTCTGTTTTACCGACGGACCGCGGCTGGAAGACCAAGAATCCTCCGGGGCAGGAATATACATCGAGGGCCTGGGGGTGCGCGAGAGCTATGCTCTTGGCGCATATACCACGGCATTCGAAACAGAGGTGTACGCTATCCTGTCTGTGGACAATAGACAGGATGTGAAGAGGAGAAATGTGTGTACATCTGCTCGGAGAGCCAGGCAGTCCTTCGGGCAGTCTGCGCGGCCGGAATCAGGTCTACACTGGTTCAGGAGTGCGTTGACGCTCTCAAAGGACTAGCCAGGAGAAAGGGGGTACAAGTAGTGTGGGTTCCGGGACACTGTGGCGTGACGGGGACTGAGGTCGCGATTAATCTCGCAAGGCTTGGTTCCCGGCGGCCGTTCTCTGGCCCGGAGCCGGCGATAGGTATAAGTAGGAAGACGGTCTCTGTCGCCTTAGACAGATAGGCGTAGAAAGGGATCCCATTTGCGAGGAATGCGGCGAGGACGAGGAAACGTCCTAACACTACCTGCGCGAATGGGAGTCTTCGGGCAGAATTGTTCGGATCGAGGACTCTGCAGAGGAATCAGGTAAGTACCGTCCAATTGAAGACCGCCACGGCCTTCATCTCGAGGCGGTTTGGCGACGGAACCGAGGAGGAGTAAAGCATGGTTGCTGGGTTTCTGGGGTTGGCAAAAAGAGCCCTTGGTGGTTTACTTGCTTGGCGTTGGCCTCCCCACCACTGCTACTACTACTACTACTACTACTACTACTATACGCGGTCGAACTCGCGAGGACGTTTTATAAAAAAGAAAATATTCGTCTGCGTTGCGTCCAGACTTTTTTACTTAATCAATAAGTTAACGAATCTCGTTTATAGCCTAAACTAGAATAAATTATAGTAATGATCTTACCTGATACAATAAAAAGACCCGATCCAAGCCATCTCCTCATATATTCAAATGTTCTTGACTTGGTCATTATTTTAGTACTAGACAATACAAACTCCAACATTTTATAATCAGTAACAATAAGTGTGTAAATAGGCCCCACTCGTATTTTACAAATTCCATTTCCAAATTTTTTGCTGTAGTCGTGGAAAATGTGGAGTGTATCTTAAAACAGAAAGTTTGTCATTACTAAAATCTTGTAAATAACTCACTGGTGCTACATAATTGCATTTTTAAATAGGCTTTAGAAAAAAATTAAATCAGTATCTTTCAAAACTGATTTACATTTTATATCTTCTTTTTTGTTAATTTTCTTTAAAAAAATCACTAATGAGGGAACCTCGACTTTTGAAAAAAATTCTTCAAATGAGCGCGAACTAGGCCCTTTAGAAAACATATCCGGGGTCAGTTTAGATTATATATATATATATATATATATATATATATATATATATATATATATATATATATATATATATATATATATATATATATATATATATACAAGGTCTCTATACCATATAAGGCCATGTACTTAATAAGGCCAGCACCCATTTTTAGTCACGTTTTAAACCGAATTCTCTATTCAGCTACCTTATATGTAAAGACATCTGCAGTACTATGTCTGACAAAATTTTAAAGTTTTTAGAAGGATCGCTAGATGGCGGTACACGAATCTATATTATCGGCAGTTGCGCAGTGTAAGGTTAGATATTAGAACGTGTTATGAGTTCGTTTGTTTATAAGGGAGCATAACAATTAGTTTTGTTGTCAAAGAGTGTCATAACTATCAACAAAGTGACGAGGTAAATAAACAATGATGATGAATTGGAGTTTTTAATAAGAATTCTTTTTTTAATGTAATTATACTGCTCTTAATAAAGCCACATACTAAAGTGGCCTTATTGAGTGCAGTACCTAGTGGCCTTATTTTGTAACATTTTATTGTATCCTTCAGATATTTCAAATATAGCTAAAAAACGGGCCTTGTGGACCGAGGACACATTGAAGCATGCACTACGAGAAGTCCGCGTACTTGCAGCATCCTGACTATATAAGATTCCCCGCAGAACCCTGAGAAACCATATAAGGACTGGGAGCACAAAAGGAAAAATTAGGCCGTAGGAGTCTTTTGAGCAAACAGCAAGAAGCGGATTTATGCCAACGAATTTTCAGGCTAGCCGAAGTAGGGATGCTGCTAACAAGCAAAGTCCTCCGAAGAAGTGTTTTCACATTCGCCGAAGAAAATAATTTGAAGCATGTTTTTTCTCAAGAGACTAGATTAGCAGGGCGCAAGTGGATGAACCTGTTTTACAAGAGGCACCCCTAAGTAGCTCAGAGAAAAGCTCAATCCACGAATCCAGCAAGGGCCCAAAAAGTAAATAAAGCGACTGTAAATAACTATTTTCAAAAGCTAAAACAAATGTTGATTGATTTAAATTTTGTAAATCAGCCACAATTTATTTACAATATGGACGAAAAAGGATGCCGTCTCACGTCTATCATTAGCAACAAGTTCTTGCCAGAAGAGGAAACAAGAGGGTCCATCTTATCGCGCAAGAACACGCAGAGAGCGTTACCGTTGTAGCATGTGGAAACGCTTTAGGTCAGGCCATCCCTCCTATGATCCTTTTCAAAGGTAAGCGCCAGAAGCTGGAGTGGATAGATTCAATGCCACCAGGTAGATCAATAGAAATGACTGCGAGAGGAAGTATGACTGCAGCCACATTTGTCAAGTGGTTAGACCATTTTCCTAGGTACAAAACGACTGGACGTTGTTTGTTGATATTTGATGATTTAGATGCTAATATTGTAGAAGCTACTGATGCACATAATGTGACCCTTCTTTGTCTCCCGAGTAACACAACACATGAGCTGCAGCCGCTCGATAAAAGTGTGTTCCGCTCATTTGAACATTTTTGGAACGAGGAAGTTCTAAGGTATTGAGAACAGAAAACTACACACCAGTGGCGGAGCTCTGTTTAAGGTACTTTTGTTTTTTTATTGCCCTAGAAATATGAATACTTTCGTACGCCTCTAGCTCCGCTGGCCGTCTTATATTTTCGGTAAGTTTCAGAGTTTCTTTATCAATGTGGTGGTTATTATCCCAAATATGTTGTGCCACGCATGACTTGTCTACACTAACGTATCTCACCTGTGCCAGTTGTTCATGAAATATAGTCTCAATGGTTCTCTTAGTCTGCCCAACGTATTTAAGATTACAATCTTTGTAACCCATTTCATAGATACCCGACATTTCAGTGGCTTTATTTTTCGTATTACCTAATGTTACGATAGTCGAAATTCTCCGGCACATAATCTAGCGAAGGGGCTTTCAAATGAGTTTAAAAGCTTGCCTGTTAAACAAAAAGTTTTTCAGTGTCAAATTTACTTGAACTCATTAATAAAGTTAAAGATGATAAATTGGTTGAGGGCGAGGTTTTGATATCATTTAATGTAGCGTCTTTATTTCCTAGCGTGCCCACGAAACAAACGCTAACGTATTTAGAACATGTTGAAATTAAACAACATAAGTGAAGAGGTTTGCAAAAAATATTTAACTTTGACAAACCTTTGTATAAAACAAAATATTTTTCAATTTGACAAGGTGTTTTTTCAACAAACTGAAGGCGCGGCAATGGGCAATCCACTCTCTCCATTCATTGCGGACCTTTCCGTGAGTAGATTTGAGACGGAGAAAATGAAAGTGAGTATTTTCCCAGAGTATGCTTTCGTTATATGGACGATATTTTTGCAGTATTTAACACAAATATATGCAAAGTTAATGATTTTATTTGAACTGTCAATTTGATTAAATAAAATTATATAAAAATAAATTAGAACTTGACAGAAATCCTCCTTTTCTACATATACTGTAGTTATTAAAAATAATGATTCTCTTGAATTCGATGTCCACAGGAAGATACCCACCACTCTAAGTTACATTCTAAATGACTCACATCATACGTTTGCACAAAAACCGGCCAGTGTAAATTCCTTAGTAAATAGATTAATACAATTTCCCTTAAGTAAAAGTAGATATAGTAGATAATTAGAGTACATTAAAAAGTAGCTAAATATAACGGATATTCTGATCGCTTAGTGGAAAAATTAATTAATAGACGCAGAAAAAAGAAAATGTTAGCGGAATGCACGATATTCAGGAAAGATAAAATAGAGGAAAAATTTGTTTGCCTACCTTTTGAACCGCGTATCACAAGGGGTCTCGAGGACATTTTCAAGAAAATTGATTTGCAGCTAACTTTTTCAACAAAAAATAATTTAAAAACTTTGTTATGTAATACGAAAGATAAAGATAAAGCAACTGAAATGTCGAGTATCTATGAGATAGGTTGTAAAGTTTGTAATCTTAAATACGTTGGGCAGACTAAGAGAACCATTGAGACTAGATTTAGGAAACATCTGGCACAGCTGAGATACGGTAGTGTAGACAAGTAATGCGTGGCACATATTTGGGATAATAAGCACCATATAGATAAAGAAAATCTGAAGCTTATAAAAAATATTAGACAGCCAGCGAAGCTAGATGCGTACGAAAGTATTTCTATTTCTAAGGCAATAAAAAACAAAAGTTCCTTAAACCGAGCTCCGCCACTGGTTTGTAGTCCTCTGTTTGCGCTCTGTCTTTGATACAGGCAAACATTTCGAAAATTGTCAGGTAAATTTATAAATGAAGTTCAAAAACTTCGTCCCGCAATTAAAATACAATACGCAGAAAATTTGCCTGCGATTTAGTCTCCCTCTCGGTATCGTTCTTTACCTAAGATTCAGTATAAAAGGTGATGTTTAGTAGTAAGTAGTTATAATTGTTCATCCTCTGATGACGCTAACTTTGTTAGTCAGGCGATCGTCAGGTCTTTAAGAAGATGTGTTGTGGTGATTGCGGTTCTCCAAGTGTACTTATCATATGAATATCAACCAAACATGTGTTGAATCTGGTTACAAACAAGCTATGCGTATGAGCCGGTGTGACTCTTTGGCCAACCAGCTAACGCCGAGTTGTCAAGTTTGATACGTCTGTTTGGATGTGTGTTCACTTTCCAGGCAGAGGAAAATAACTTTGCTTACAAACTAATTTAAATATAACCGTTTAATCATCAATACCGCTAAAGAAAAATGAAAAAATAATTGTTATCGAAGCGGTTCATCAATAGAAAAGTGTGTGTATGAATTTAACAGTGTCATAGAGTATCTAAGTTTGTATTTGTTTGTAAATAAATTGATATTTTCTTTACAGATAAAGTGTTTTTCTTGTTATATGCTTTTTCCTGAATAACTAGAAAATGGTTGTCACAAAAATATTCTAGAATTCTCACCATTTATGTTTCTTAAATCTGAGGCATTCCCTCCAAAAAAACTGGTTGGAGGACCACTGAACTTGTTCATATGTCTTACACGTTTATAATAGAAGTATAAATAGGAAGTAAAAACTACCAATACTATTGTTGCTAATAACTCTGCCACCAACATCGTTGTACCAAACTGTTCGTATTTTTCACTTCTTGATACTTATATAAACTTTATGAACAAAACTTGTACCAATTAGCACGTCCAGTTTTCAGATAAGGGAAAACGTGTGAAGTATGCATGCCTTTTCCCCCATTTTATTTTATAGGATTCTCTGTTGCATTTATAGGGAAAATGTATTATAAAATATTGATACAGCTTACGAGTGGCACAAGTTAAATGAGTAGTTTCATTAAAGTATAGAAACGTGTTTACGATTACACCATTTGCTAAACCATTTCACCGCTTAAACCAATTTAACGGATTTCAATTTTGTTAGTACAATTTTGGAATAAATTACAGTTAAAATCATTTATCTAAACACTGGAATTTATCATTTTGACGTTATATATATATATATATATATATATATATATATATATATATATATATATATATATATATATATATACTAGATTTAACAATGCTAGCATTTGTTTTAATACAAACAATAAACAAGAAGCGCGGCCTCTCAATTGTTCTTTTATGCGAAATTTAATAACAACTAATCTTCAATGTCATTTGCTTTATGCTCCAGTCATATTAATTCTTATTTAAATCAACCGATGTAACAAATCATATGTTAGCATTTGTTTTTAATTACAAATCTGAAACAATAAAATATCAAGCGCTTCTATAGTCGCGGGGGTTAAAGTAGTCGTCCCTCATCTGAATGTCCTGGGTTCGAAACTCACCTGCTCCAAATGGTTTATTTTTAATCCTTAGAATAATTTCCCTAGAAATTAACCACCATCTTGGAGGCGGGGCTCCACCTCCTTGTCGGCCATCTTGGAAGTCGGCTATCTTGGAGGGTGGGGCTTGGGGGTATCCCCACTCCTACCCCCACTCCTAGTCTAGCCCAAGTGGCGCATTACCTACTGTTATATATAGTGATTGGTACTTCGATACATTCCTTCAGAGGTCTGATGAGGCAGGATGTCAAGAGCAATTTGAGCCTGACAGGCCTTATCCGAAAACAAAGTGTTTTTGAAATGTAACATTTTTCAATTTTCCCCCAAAAAGTACATTTTAATGTCTTTGAATGCATTTTTCAAAAAATTTGCTTGACATTTTTGAAACTTTTCGCTTGGAAAATTTGTCTAACATCATGTTCTTATGTATTAAATTTTAAATGAAAACAAACCATAAACACTTCACTCATGTGAAAGCATCAAAGGAAAACTGGCAAAAAAACATTAGCAAAATTATCTACTCAATCGTCTTGTCATATTTTCTCGGAAAATCATTCAGGTAACATGTGCACATTTTTTCAAAAGCTTCTTCATTGCAATATGTATCCAATGAGCTACAAATATTAATAAGAGGTCTTTATTAGGGCGAAGTTAATGTTACAATTTTCTTCCACTTGACCCTTAAAAGATAACTTAAAATGTAGGAATTACAAAATAAACAAATTATAAATGCCTTAGTATCCAAAACAACAAAACATTGACAATTGTAAATTTAGCTGAAAGAAAGGTGTTCTTAAATATGAATATGATTTATTATAACTACATTACGCAAACTGACTATTTTTATAAAAATCTGTAACATCTCTCCGAAACCCTGGCAGAGAACATAAAGTATGTTCAAAAGGTATTTTATTATAGAGATGTGGTGCCACATAGGAAAAAGAGCTCCGATATTGGCTAGTATAATATTTAGGTATGTCAAACAAGGCGAGTCTTGTATTGAGCGAATGTATTTGTCTCCGAAAACAGAGCTTCTGATGTAGGTAATCAGGCCCCGCCCCGAGGACAACCTTGTGAGTTAAGCAAAGAAGATGTACTTTCCAGCGATTCTTCATATTTAGCCAATCTAATTCTGTTATTTTATAAGAATCACGATCTGTTCTTTTTAGATTAAAGATGAATCGTAAACATGACTTCTGTACCTTTTCTATTCTTTGCCGATCCCAACTGTCAAGGGTAGGTCCATACACAACATCAGCATGGTTCACGCGCGAGAGAATCATCGAGTCTACTAAGAGAGCTTTTACTTTCACTGAAAGGCAATTTCGGTGGCTATAAAAAGATTTCAATAGGCCAAAGCTAGCTCTACGAATATTAGTGACGTGATCAGAAATTTTTTAATTGTTATCTATTATGAGACCAAGATTCTTGGCAGATTGTTTTGCTTCCAAGCGACTCTCATCTATCAAAATGTCAATATTTTGAGAACAAACCCTATTTCTACTGACCTGCCTGCCAAAATAAAGTACGCAACACTTATTGACATTTATCGCAAGATCGTGCTTCTTTGCTGTCGTGACTAACCTATCAAGGTCTGCATTTAAACTTGCTATAGCGTCTAAGACATTTTCGACAGGAAAGGATTTGTAAATCTGGGTATCATCGGAATAGAAGTGTACTTTGCTCGAGATTATTTGTTCTTGAAAATCAAACGTATAAATATTGAATAAAAGGGGGCCCCAAGATAGAGCCCTGTGGCACTCCTTTTAATAAACTCAAAGAATCCGATACATCCGACCCGCAGACAACCCTCTGTGCCCTATCTGAAAAGTAACTCTCTATAAACTGAACGGCGTCATGACTGAAACCAATATATTGTAACTTCGAGCACAATAGTTCATGACTGATCGTATCAAAAGTTTTACTGTAGTCTAGCAATACCAAAGCTGTAACTTGATTTTTATCGTTAGCTGTGAGGATGTCATCACTAATATTTGCTAATGCTGTTGTGGTGGACCTGCCCCTAACAAATCCGGACTGTACATTTGGCAAGTTGTTGTTGTCCCCAAGGTATGCAGTTATCTGCTCGGACATCACTTTCTCCAATAACTTTGAAATAACTGGGAAAATGCTTATAGGTCTTAAATGATTAAACTCAGTTGGATTGTTTCCTTTTGGAAACATAAAAACCTTTGCAACTTTCCAAACTTTGGGAAAGCACTTTGTCTCAATACAAAAGTTTACAAGATGAAGCAGCTGAAGGAGAATTTCTGGGAGACATAGGTTAATCATGTCGATACTCACACCATCAAAACCTTTGGCGCCTGTTTTTATTGAGGCTATATGCCTCATAATATCTGTCTCATTGACAAGCTTAAAATGGAAGTTATTTGCATTTTTGTAAATATTACTATTGTAATATGTTTTTAATCCTCTAATATTAGCCTTACTACTGTTAATAGACGTGATGTATTGATTTATTTTGTTTGCGTCACTCGAATGTGATGGTAACATATTGTCTTTTTTTGTAATAATGCCAAATCTATTAGCCAAAGACCATGCCGTCCTATTATTTCCACTTGCAGACAGCATACGCTCTGCAAATGTAAGTTTTTATGGCATTTGTAGTTCGGTTTCTAATTAGTTTCTAATTTTGTCAATCAATGGGATTGCGACTATCTTTGAACCTATTATAAGCTTTATCACGCTGTTTCATAATATTCTTGATATTATCCGTTAGCCATGGAGCCGGCTTTTTCGTTATTCGTACCGTAACGATAGGGGCATGCGTTTCGAGAAGTTTATTCAAAACATTACAACAAGCAATTGACATTTTGAAGATAAATGAATGAAAATGATGCAGGTGATAGATCTTAATTTCAAAAACAGTAAAAAGTTAGGGATTGTGAAAGTATTTGAAATTTAAATTTATTCCCTGCATATCTTGTTCAAAATGTGAGCCCCTATTTTGTATATATGCACGATACCGTCTTCTTATTTCCGCCTTCGTTCTTCTGGTTGCCAGGGTATTCTGAAGTGCTAAATAACTATCTACATTCAAATGGCCATCAATGCTAAAAGGATCATTGACATGGTTTGCAACCATTTCTGCCCAAACATGAACCTTTTCAGGGTAAAGACCCAGATACCTACTTATGCTCATATTTTATATAAACAAATATCTTAAGTTCTTCACAAAAGTCCTAATTTATTAAACGGCTGCTTTTATTTCAACTGGATGGTGCGCCTCTCTTTTATGATATTTGGCTTGGCATGTTTTAGATAAAATATTTCCTAATAAATAAATCCTTAAAAATAAAAGAATTATATAGCTTGGCTAAACCTAAAACTATATTATTTTATTTTAAATTTTGCTCCATGCGATGGGTCTCGATCAAAAGATTTTATATATTTTATATAAACACGAGAATGTACTTTCGCTTTTGCTAATATTTTCTCGTGATATTTGAAATTTAACTCCATGTCACGTGCAATTTCGACGCTAATTTGAGCGCAAAGTTATTATCATAAATGTAGCTGCATAAGAATGTATGTTCTTACCCCATCCAATGTGGATTTTCTTTAGATCAGTAGCGACAACTTTGACGACTGGCATGGCCGTGAATTGTTAAACTACACTCATCAGAAAATAAAACTCTAAACGCAGCAAGTGCGTTATGGCAGTGAATTTTTATAAAAATGCTTTGAATATCAAATATGTCTTTTTAATGCAAGCAGTCATCAATTTGGTTACCGGTATAACCTATATAGTAGAAACAATGTGCCATATTTTATCAAAATAACTTATTGTTTGTAAAATGTACAAAAATCTTCCGACAATAAACCTTAAACGTTGGTTTCCTAGCCAACTAATCTTAGGTTAATAGCAAATTGAGTTATTGAAATTTGAAGCATTTAATGAAAATTTGCTACCAAAACGCACTTACTGCGTCTTGATTTTTTTCTTACAAACATATTTCGATAAAAAATGCAATAAAATAAGGCTGTTCGAAAAAAAAAACTGTAGGGATCACCAACGATCGACTTGTGGGCCAGCCGGTGATTGTCAAAATAATTTTATAAGATGCAGCTCAAGACACACTATAATTACCTTATACAATTTTTTCTCGTCTCTTGTATAATAATAATTATATTTAGCTTTACCGTAGAAACGCGTCACCCTGTATATATGTAAGCAGATCAAAACTGAACGTAAACTCGGATATGGATTCCAGGGGACCTAGTTTGCGCTCATTTGAAGAAATCTTTAAAATTCTAAAGTCGCCGCATCCTCATTGACGAATTTTTTGTACGAAAATTAGCTAAAAATTATGGACCGTTAAACCATAAACTTAACTAAAACTACCGCCAAAGCATTAGAGAGTAAGAACTAACCTGTTGCATATCAGCCCTTTTGTAAAACTTCTATCCTTTATATGTGTTGATAAAACATAACAAACACTGTTTAATCCACGCACTAAAATTAATAAAGGAATAATTTGCACTTGTATATAAAATTTTTCCAAATGACACAAATAATTCGTCGACTCAAACAAATAAACATATAAATAATCTCATACCAATACCATACGATAAACATCAGTTACAGCGTCTAACAGACCTATGCAATAATATCAAATGTTCCGTTACCAGGGCAACGACATACTAGATCTCATATAAGCTATTGTCAATGAAACACGGTGATATTAAACATAAATGTTTCAAATTTGAATAGCTCAATTTTCTGTAACCCTAGAAAGCTGAATTTTGGCACATAGTTAGGTCTTTCCCAAAGCAATATGTACACCAAATTTTATCGAAATATCTCTGTAATTTTCGGAGAAGAATTTTTTTTCGAAAGGAAACTCAAAATTTTCCCGGAAAACCGTGTTCGAGGTTTCTGGCTAACGAACTCATCGAAGCTATTAATAAAAGAAAGGCACTTGCCGAGTTTCATCAAAATCGGTTAATTATTTTTTGAGTTATCGGTTGGATACACACACACAGATATATATATATATATATATATATATATATATATATATATATATATATATATATATATATATATATATATATATATAAACATATAAAAAACATATAAAAATCGAAACTGACCCCGGATATGGGTTCTAGGGGCCCAAATTCGCGCTTATTCGCAAAAATGTTTGCAAAGTCTCACCATCGATACCTCTCTATTAGTGAATTTTTTAAATAAAAATTCACTAATAAAACATGTTCTAGTTGGATGACATTGTTATCTAACATTTCCTTCATTTGTTCACAAAAAGACGCTCTTCTATCAAAATCATCTTTTATGACCTCCTGATTTATACATCCAATGTTGTCGCTGCTTGTCGACTCGCCTCAAACTGAAACATTTATATCCATAAATTTGATATCATTACTCAGTATATATCCTGTATTACATTATATATATATATATATATATATATATATATATATATATATATATATATATATATATATATATATATATATGCACAATAATTGAGATACTGAATTTATTCCATTTGACTGTTCCACACTGTATGCAAAATTGTTAAAAAGAAACGAACACTTGCTATTGTTATATTTTGTAGGTAAATGAAAGATTTTAATCGTCCGAATATTGTTACACAAGCAATATAAGGATTTTATTGTAAATATTGTTGACGCGCTTCAAAATGGTCAGGTATTAAAATGTTTGCTGTTTAATTAACAGCGTTTAGGAAATGGCGACGCTTGATCTAATGATAACAGCGTGACCGTAGCAATCCTGCTAAAAGGTATTTTATCTAATCTGAACAACACGAATCAGTAAACAATGGATCCGCTTATTGTCTAGCGGTTAATTTCTGTAAAGTAAAGAACCCCGAAAAAACTCAATAATGATTGTAATGCAATTGCGACAATACGAAAATGTTCTCAGAGTGGGATTGCTGGTCTTCAACATAACATTCGGGGTAAGTACAATTAAAACCCTTTCCCGTGTTTTTAATTTTTCCGTCACTTTAATAAATCTTAACACTGACACAAGACGAGCATTGGCAGATAAACTAGAACAGAGATAAAACTATTTGTGATTCATTCTACCGACATAAACTGAATACTTTCTTCTAATTTAATTTATTTACATATATTTTTGTGCAACGTACAGATTTTCGCAGAAAAAATAGAGTTTTTGATTTCACACTTCACACTTAAAATGGCAGTGGCCGAATGAGGTCATCTCGTGGCCAGAATAGACACAAAAAAGATTTTCAACTTTTAATTGTTTTGTTATTGAGCGGATTAGAGAGTCTGTAAAAACTATATGCGATTTTCGGATATGATGTATCTCTCAGGTCTCGTGTTGAATATACTGAGACCCTAGAGAAGTCTGTTAGATCTGAGGGATAAGCAGATTAAGGTATTAAATAACATTATTTCCCAAATTTTTTAACCTCTTTTGGAAATGGTCCCCAAACGAGAGTCTTAACGTCCAAAACTTGAGAATTTTGAACGCGAATTAAATTAAAAGTAGAGTATCTCTCATATTTAAAATCCCAAGGGCTCGTGACTTTCTTTTGTAAATAATTTGGACCCAATATTCTATATAATATGCATCAAGAACGCCCCCCGCTCCAACAACTTCCGATCTCGCCACTTCATGGCTAAAATGGCATCGTTTACACGGGTGCAGGTAAAGCTAGTGCGTTCGCGGATCATCTAGAGTTCATTCAGCCTGAGTTACAACAACGTTGATTTGTCGCAGGTTGCAAGAACGCACCGTTATGTCAGGAGTGTGCTTCGTGCCACCATAGACCGTTGCATAGAGCAAGTTTCCCCAATAATCAAGTCCCTAAAAATAAGAATGCTCCGGGTTACGATGAAATCTCCAACGAGGCCCTGAAAAACATACCCGTAAAGCAGTAGTATTCATAGTCACAATTATTAATGCCATGCTGAGATTTCAATATTTTCATCCAAGTGGAAACTTGCTGATATCACCAATAAAAACCCAGCAAAGACTCCCAAAACTATAGTCCGATTAGCCTGTTCCCCGTCATCGGCGAAATCATAGAGAGATTACATCAGAAAGGCCAGCCTTATACACCTCTGAAAACCATATCCTTCTGGACGAGCAATTCGGATTTAGACATTAGCACTTTACCACAGACCAAGTCCCCCGTGTGGTAGAAAAGATCACTAAAGAATCTAACATTAATAAGTCTACTGGTGCAATATTTCTCGACATTGCTCAAGCCTTCGACAGGGTCCGGCATGCAGGCCTCCCTAACAAACTTCTATCATTATCGGCTCCCTCTGATCAGGTCATACTGGAAAGAGAAAAAATTCCAGATTAAGCATCTGCGAACCAGATCTAGAATTTACTCCCGCAGGATTTCGCTATCTCCCCTCTGTTGTACAATATATTTGTCGCAGACATATCGAAACCGCCCCTAAACGTGACATACGTACTGTACGCCGACGACGACGATTTTCAATTTTGAGATCGAAAGGCACTGAATGGGATTAACGATGGACAGATTTATTAAGAAAAAAATTTAACCATTTTGGTATGTCAAAATTTTAGCAGTCCATTTTACAAGTTGATATTAAAGGGAGCGTGCAGGCGTCTGCAATCAGAGCCCCCTGGCGGATTGTCCGGGTAAGCTTAGGATATAAACATAGATTTATTTGCTACATGTGTATACGGCGTTTAGCATCACGCAAATAACGCGATTTATTAAGAAAGTCTAGGTGCAACGAATTTGGTCGTAGTGCGAAATAATGAAATAATAGTTTGGCATTATTTTTATAGTCGAAGCTGATATGTCCCCCATCACACGATGTCTCACTATCATAACAGTCAATACGGGACACTCCTATGCTTTAGCATTGGTGATATTTGTGACAAGTACACTAGCGCCACCTCGCGTGAATTACTGACAACTGAGCGGGTAATTTGAATTGTATATTTACCTGCATATTCTTAATTTAGACAATTGGTTTATTATAGATGAATATACAAACTTGCACATGACAAAACAGTAAAAATTTTCTGATTATATAGTTATAAATTGTTAAATTTGAATCAACAATCAGCTTGAAACCTAAATCAATTCAGCATGAATAATTCTGCAAATTTATCTTACCCATAATCTTATTTCATCATAATTTAAAGTACTATCTTGAAACCGTCGTTAAACTACTATTGCAAGGGTAGGTGTAGGAATATACTGAAAGCATTTTCTGAGGATATTAAGTTACAATCTGTACTTACCTATAAATAATTGTTCTAGGTATAAATGGTAGCACAGTACTCAATTTGCTGTATATCTACATGAAAACTGTCTTATTAATCTAATATTTTAAAATGTGTAACTGAAATACTTAGTACATAATTAAGAAATTGTGCAGATGAAAGGTGACACAAACTCTTACTTCCGTGAATAAATATATTATAGGGCTGAATCTGATATTTCTACTTGTCTCTTTAAAAACTTGTCTTGGGAAGATAATTAAAAGCCTTTACCAAGCAAAATAATTTTAAATGTGAAAAAATGTACCAATTTATGCCATGCTGAAATAAAAAATGACGCAGAACAATATAGAAAAACAGTGTTCTTATATCATTTATTATTAATGCAAAACTCTTTTTGCCTTGATATTTCTTTTTTTTTAATGCACTGGAAGACAAGTTATGATTGAAGGCTTTCAACCATTCGTTTACGAAGTTTATCTATAAATAGGTACATGATGGTAAATATCACACAATAAATTCTCTTCTGCAAACTGTACATATTGGCAGAAAAGTGATTCTGAATTTGTCTTCTGCTTCAAATCATATTCACGTTTCGCCATCCTTTGGAAACCTATGAAATGTCTTTGATAGATTTAGCACGTTATAATTAGAACAATTATATAGTGCACACACCCAACCACTAACAGTCATTGTAAAAAACACAGCTCAAACTTAATTATATACAGTTAAACACCAGCAATTGCTAGTGTTACACGTTCTCGAACGACGTAACATCAGTACTATCCGCTAGGGGCGCTGATATTCTTGAAACACGAAATCAGCCGGAGTGTCCTGTATTGTCATTATATAGTATTTGATTATACCTCAGTGTTGCCTTATCTCGCAACTGGTGGCGCTAGTTGTCGATGCGCCCGCGCGTCGTAGGTACTACCTACTTTTGATAAACCTGTCAAAATTGGGGCTAGGTCAAGCAGAAATTGTCAACTTATTTGTAAAATTTTACGATATACATATAATTTATCCTAATAAATATTACTATTACTATGACAGTAATTGAAATATGATTATGTTTCAGATTTTGAGTATATCACTTATAGCCCTTGGTGCGACGTATACAAATGAGTTATGGTGGCCTCGAAATTACGTGGGTCTTGATTTTTTAAGGCTACCGACACTGCTGATGTTATTAGGTTCCCTGAGTTTAATGCTTTCCGTAGCCGGATGTGTATGCGCCAAGAGCTATAACAGAAGGCTGCTGTTAATTGTAAGTATTCAAAAGCTTTATAAGTCATGATCATTATCACCACAGCCTAAGGGTGACGTCACGTTGTTGTTGCAACCACGACTCTCTGTCTTTAGCAGCTCCTTGATTTCATTGTAGCTTTCGCACTTAATCGATTCTGTTAGGCTTTCCAGAAGCTTTCCTTTTTTTACAAGTATGTGCCCTTCAAAATAATGTTGCCAGAAAGGTATTATGTATTAGAATGGTCCAATGAGTTACGTCTTCCTCATCTCAAATTCTTTCAGCAAGCATCTTTTTCGCTCATTCTTTCTAGTACACTTTTCTTGATTTTCCTTAGTGTACCTTGTCTTTGTCATTTTTTCTCATGTGGACAGTTTCTATGGGGACACTTGAAGTTGAAAATATATGCAATAAGACCACACTCACTTGAGAAGCTTTTTTTCCTTTAGGGCTCGTCCGCGTCTTTGCCGCCCCTATAGCACCGCAGCCTTTGGCTTATTGTGCATGCCCTTTGTCTTTTCTACTCCACCCATTCCAAAATAACTGTGCCTTGAACTAGTCTGCACAGCAATTGGTAGGCTGTCCGTAGATCAGTTGTCTTTTGCGGTCCAGAGCTTTACACTCGCACAAGATGTGTTGGGTTGATTCCTCCCCCTCGCCGCAGAATCTGCATGCCAGGTCCCTCTCGAACCGGCCCATTTTATGCAGGTGTTTCTTGACAGCTATGTGTCCCATCAAGAGTCCTGTTATGTTCCTGAGCTGTCCTCTGCTAAGATTTAGCAGCTCCACAGATCTCTTCGAACTGGGTTCCGCAATTACTGAGTTTACATGTCTGAGCCCTGGACAGTCTGCCTAGTACACCTTATGTACGTTTCTGACCCAGGACTTAATGGATCCCCTGGCAGAGCTCTTCGTCATGCCCAGGACCGGTTCTGGTTCCATAAATGGTTCTGATGACCCTCTCTTTGCATGACTGCCAGCTTCTTCATTGCATTTGACCCGGCACTCAGATGAGGGTGACCTCATTCTGCCCAGTCAGGTCGCTCGTCTCGTCTCGGCATTCACTTACCAGCCTGGAACTTACCCGTGGGCTACTTAGGGCCTTAAGGACCGCCTGGCTGTCTATGGCTATGAGGATCCGCTTGTTGGTGTAGCCCCTCCTCTTGTTCTCTCGCACGCAATGCAAGATGGCGTACATTTCGGCCTGAAAGACCGTTGCATGAGCTCCGAGGGAAATACTGCGTTTACCCTCGGTCCTTCCGAATAAACGCCTGCCCCCGTCCCACGCTCCCCGCCGGATTCTTTCGTGAACCAGGCGAGCGCGTCCCGTGGTAGGCCTGGCGTCTCCCCCCGACATGCCCCGCGGTCGGGGATTTCCAGTGTACACTTGTTTTCCCTGCAGAGTCGCGGGCTCGCGAAGTCTCATTTCAAGCATGGGTTCCTTCACGATCTCCTGAATTTTACAGTGGCCCTGTTTGGTCGGCAAAATGTTGAAGAATGTTGTCAGATAACGCCTGAAATGCTTCGAAATGTTCCTTCCAAAGTGGAGCAAAGATTTTACTATTGTAAGGAAGTAGAGGGAAACAATGTGAACATTTAATTAAATAATATTCTTTAATTCATTGATATTTTGACTTATTCTAATTGATGATTTTATTGCCATATCTAACCCAAGATTGAAAAAGTCCTATGTTGTCGTGAGCACAATTGAGATACCTTTAAAATGAGATGTCACTCGACATGGGGCGCAATTTAAAATTTAAGGGTACTTTACGCTCCTTCCTAAGGGGTAGGTTCCAAGCTACCAAAACTTCCGCCATCATGTGTCCCCCTTGAAAACGAAGTTGAGGTGTGTGCGTGTCTGTGTGTGTACTTAGGCTAAAAAAACTAAATCTGGAAATCGCTTCTTTTATCTAAGAAGAGGGTTGATATTTATTTCGGTTTATTATACATTGAATACAATACACTTTTAGGATTTTTTGTAGATATAAAATAATTCAGATAAAACTTGTTAGTGAGTTAATCATCAAGTCAAGGCAAACATTATCAATAAATTACCAATAAATTTTAAATTGAACCCTTATAAGTACACTTGGAGAACCCAAATCACCACAACACATATTTCAGAGACCTTCCGATCGTTTGGTTGACCATGTCAACATCTTTAGGGGAAGAAAAATTCGAAATTAAACTACTAGCTACCGTGTATTTATATCGCGTCTAGGTAAACGAACTAAACCGAAGTAAAATTGTCGTCGAAGACTCATCGTTTGCTTATTGTGTAGTGAAACTACGAGGTCTCGCATATTTACGATATGGTACGATGGACAAATCGTGTGTGGCACAACATATATGGGATAATAATCATCACATTGACAAAGAAATTTTGAAACTTGTCAAAAATGTTAGACATCAAACTATGCTTGATTCATTAGAAAGTATTTTTATATCAAGGTCGATTAAGAACAAAACTTCATTGAATCGTGCGGCACCTTTAATTTCAAGCCCTTTATTTTCACTTTGCATTTGACCACTTAAACACTCCTAATTTGTCAGGTAGAATAATAAATTACTGTCAATAACTCGGGATGTCTATACATATAGTAATCTCTACGCTTGTCTCGACATAAAGACCCTTTCGTTTTCTGTGTATCTACGAAGCCAATATAAATACTGTTTACGAATAATTAAAATCAATATAAATATATTTTTTATGTAGTATTTTAGTTGAATTATTTATCCTTTGTTAGAGTTAACAAGGTGATCCAAACACCCAGGTTTAGTTTTCTATATAAAAAAGATGAGCGAAGGTTATTGTGTTTGTTTCTCGCCAGATGTGGTTGTCGGCTAGCTCCAATATCCACATAGTAAATTTCTAGATCGAAAGGGAACGTGCAGGTTCCTAAAATAACTCGGTACCGTTCCTTTAAAACCTATTATCCTTATATTAGACAAGGGCTCATGAATTTGTCGACCAGAAGATTAAAGCAGGTCTTCGACCTCGTAGTTTCACTACACAATAAACAAACGATGGGTCTTCGACAACAATTTTACTCCCGTTTAGTTCGTTTTTTTAGACGCGATATAAATACACGGTAGCTAGTAGTTTAATTTAGAATTTTTCTTCCTCTGAAGATGTTGACATGGTCAACGAAACGATCGTAAGGTTTCTGAAATATGTGTTGTGGTGATTTGAGTTCTCCAAGTGTACTTATTAGTGCGCATCACAGGTTCCAGTTTTCACATATTGAACCCGTAATTTTTCAGTTTGCTTTCTTGCTGACCTTCGTACTGAGTTTGGAATTAACGATCTCAGTGATATGTTTCAAAAATATGAATAGAAAGAATGGAAACTGTAGTCAGCAGACAACTAGAAGAAGTGCTCTTCAAACAGAGGTGGTTGATTGGAATTATGATAAGCCTGGTGCCACAGAACTCGAACAACACGTAAGTCCAGATTTCAATTACTGGGAAAACCTCGTGTAAATATGCTATGTCGTCTGTAAATAATGTACCTTTATATAATGCTTTTTTTTGAACATGCTAATACAATGTGTCTTTATTTATTTATATGTGTATTTTTATTTAATAAATTTTATTGCAGTTGTTGTGTTTATTTCTTTACACGATTTTTTTCTGCTTGATACTTGCACCTGTTATTTTTTTGTTAGCTCTTTAAAACATTTAAAAAAACATCTTTTACACAATAACAAGGCGCAGGAAAAAAGAGGAATATGAAATTTTAGCAGTTTTAAGAAAAAAACTATTTCTATTCTATTTGACAGCCTGCATTATGAGTGTTAAGATTTTCTAATATTTTTATGCACACCAATAAAAACTTCGACAGTTACTTGCAAAACGTATTTGATTCTATATATCACCAAAGCAAGAAATACATTTATTCACTTTCACAAAAGCTTAAAATTTGTTTTCAGAGCTACCGACAAACTTTTGGTATATATTATACGTTTTATAATAGAAAGTTGTTTGCCAAATTTGGTTGTTTAAGAAGAAAAAGTTCGGGACGCAGCAAGTGCATTATAGTAGGTTAGGTTTGATTGTGAGTGGGCCATACCGGTCCCTCCACCGCGACCATAAGGTCTATTGTGGCTCACGCCTAATGTCTATATTTCGCCCAACAAAGCCATCCTCCTGCAGAGGTCGATAATCTTTGTGGGCGAAAGTTGATCCAGATCCTTCGGAGCAAGCTTTATCTTGCCAAAGAGCAGGTATCTAGTCCTGTCCGCTGCCGGACAGGAACACGTTACCTGCTCTGCTGTCTCGTAACTCTCCATACACAGCCGACACTTGGTCTCCTGACCGACTCCAATACGGTGCATGTGAAGACGTAAGCGGCAGTGTCCTGTATACAGGCCGACTAGAGTACTCAGCTGTTGTCTGTTTAACTCTAGAAGTTATTTAGCCCTTGACTCAGACAGGCCATTTATGAAGGCCTTAGAGTGAGCTAATCCTGGAAGATTTTGCCAATACTGGATTGCCATTCTTTCTGTTCAGGTCTTTAAGGTGCGTTTTGCTGCGCATGATGTTATCCCCAGCACCGGTTCTGGTCCGACAAACTCTCTCTGGGCACCACTCCTGGCAAGCGCGTCGGCCGCAACATTGCCATCATGGTCCGAGTGACCCAGTATCCAGACCAGCGATACCTCATTACAGCTGCCAGTTCGTTAAGGGCAGATTTACAACTCCATACCGTTTTTGAATTACACCGGTAGGAACCAAGAGCCTTTATTGCAGCTTGGCTATTTGCATATATCTTTATCGATTTGTGTGTGCACTGTTTTTTTATTCTTTCCCTTGCACACATCTCGATGGCATACACTTCTGCCTGGTGTATGGTAGCGTACTTGCCGAGGCTAGCTGATAGTCTAGCATCGGTGCTGCCCCCATATGCGCCGGCTCCTACTCCCATATTGGTTTTGGAGCCGTCAGAGTACCAGCAGAGATCGGCTCTGAATAGGGTAGTTTGATTTCGCCCCCAATCCTCCCTTTACGGGAGGGCGGTCTTGAAAGACAGATCTCTACTGATCTTTGTAGGCATCAAGTCTGAGACCATTCCCAGAATCCAGTGACCCTCAATGTGATCGAGGAGTCCGGACCCTCCCAGACTGTTTTCCTTCGGCTACTGTCGGCCGTTTGTTTTAGTCTGTACGTTGTCCACCTCGCCACCCCCTCCAACCATATGTGAAGAGGTGAAATATTAAGGAGGATCTCCAGACAAGCTTGTCTCTGTAGATGAGCCAGTTTAGCCGTCGCGATACCACGAAGTGCTTTAGGCCACCAAACTATGGCTCCATATGTTATCATTGGTCTGATAACCACTACATAGAGCCAGTACATCTGTTGGGGGTTTGTTGCCCAGTTGTTTCCACAGATTCTCCGGCATGTCCACAGGGACAGTTTAGCCCTGCGGATTACGTTCTCTAACTGTATGTCCCAGTTGAGCTTCTTATCTAGGGTAACCTTCAGATATTTTGCTTGTTCCGAAAATGGAATCGTTTCCCCCATTAGAATAGGTGGTTTTAGTTTGTCCAACCTTCTTCTTCTGGTAAATGGAATAATGATCGTTTTGCATTATAGTAGCGAATTTTCATAAGAACTGTACACTATTGGTAAGATATATTATTAAAACTAATTATTTAAATTTAAAGGGACCTTGGAGATCGGTTTTAGAGTCTCGGTTAGCGATTATTTGAAAACATTTATATTTTCTATGGGGCTAGAAAATTAAAATTTGGTAGTTATAATATGTAAGTACTGCAAGTCTCTTTTAAAAAAAATGTGTTACAAATTTTATTAAAGTTACAAAAGTTTTTTAGAAAAAAATAATAATTGTTTGTACCTGCCAAATTATAAATATGGCAGGTATTTTTCCTTATTAATTGCTTGGATGGTTTCCTTTTAGTTAACCCAATCGAACAAATTTTTACAAACAATAAGCAACAAAAAAGTTCTTTAAAACAAAGTTGTAGTTCTCGGAATTGAAATATTTTTACCAAAATTCTCTGCCATAACATACTAGCTGCACCCAGACCATTTTCAACACTTATTTACTGTTGCTGTATCCATCCTTTTTGAAAATGATAAAATATGGCAGCTTACTATGTAAGACTAACAAACAGGGCAACCTCAAAATCATTTTTGGAAAAATATTAAAACAAAAACGAAATGAGATAACAATTTAAACATGATTTGAAAATCTTTGTTCGCTGCTTCGTCGCGGGGGTTCTCCTTCGACTTCTGCATGCCTTCGATCATCCTCAACGTATAAACAAGAATCATGTAAACAAGAAACAATTCTTAGGAACAACCCCTAAGAAAGTTACGGGACCTGCGGTGAATCTAGAGGTACTGCGCGCGGTAAAGAGGATTTTTAGGAAGTGTAGCTGCAAGATGGGACAAAGGCAGCTTATAGAGGTCCAACTAAGCTGTTTCTTTCGCACTTTCTGCTCACATTTCCTTTTTACCTTCTTCCTCGCCCAGAACCCCTATTCACACCTGGTCCTGTAACTTTCTTGTGGGCTGTTTGCAAGAAAATTTTCTTGCGAGTCAGGCATCCAGAAGGGGCTCTAAGCATGTTTCCGATTTTTTTTTCGCAACACCCCCCATGTGCTAGTCTGCAAATTTACCGAAAATTTAAATTTTATTTACAAAGGAATGCACCTGTGAAATTAAAGGTGGCAGGTAAGTATTTTTTCATATTAATCGCTTGGATGATTCATTTTAGTCAACTCAATCGAACCAGTTTCTGCAAACAAAATAAGAAGAAAAAAAAAGGGTTTTTAAAACAAATTTGTAATTATCTGGGAAGCTCATTGTGTTATTTTTTAAATTTAGTACCCATCCTGCTTTTATATAGGTTTTACTATGTATCAAAACAAAAGAAAAGGGTTTATTCTTTTCAAAACGTAATTCTCTTACCTTTGTGTATGTAACTTTTCTACAATTCAAATTTTTGAACGCGGCATGATAGTCAAGAAAAATATATTTTTTCAGCTGTATAACTTGAAAAGGTTTTCATAAGTAAAAGGCGCACTAGACTTAAAGGAGACCATACATCTGAAAGCCTTAGTTGCTGTTCAATTCTGGAGTGAATATTATCGACTTCTTGTATACAAGAATGTCCAGGTACAGAGTACTTCACTGTAACACTATCAACATTAGGATTGTGCTGTAAAAACCTACGAACAGCAAAAGATATAATAGAATTTCGATTTTGCGGAACGCAACTATCGCTCCATGTAATTATATTTTTCACGTTAGGCTGTAGGGCTCATACTTTTTTTAGAATTTCTATAAAGGTGTTGGCAATATCATGACCGGTTCTGCCACACAATGTTTCAGGCCATATTACGCATCTCTTATTTTGCTCCAATGATTCATATGCAGTCAGATTATATAGATACGTTTAGTTTTTTCTTATAAAAAAGTTTACCTATTTCACAGTTTGGCAAATTGATAACATTTTGTAGATAGAAGCACACAACGTCAGTTTTTGGGTCTTCTATTTCTCTATCTATTGTTTGATCCTTTCGCATATTATCTTTCAATTCTATATGTTTATCATATTCACTTTGCCTTTTTCGCTAATTTTGTCTTCTCTTTTTAGCTTTCTATACTCCTCACAGACATCGTACAAATCTTTTTTGGATTCAGAAAGTCGATATTATATTCAAAATTAAAAATATGTCGGTATAGGTAAATTTTAACCGGACTTACTTTCACATTCTGACAATATTTCTGGTATAAATCATAAATTTTTTGGATATTAAAACGTGAGTTTAAATACTTTCTTGAAAGTAGATCGATAATAATGTGATTGTACGGAAGGTAAATATTCAATATTACTTCGAACCCTATCTTTATCAGCCTTACTTATTTTCTCTCTGTTAATTTGTTTGTTTGTTTAGGTGTTCCTTGTTGGCTTTTGTTTTTATGCACAGTATATATCCGTTTTTGACTTATTGCAAGCGTAGTTAAGAAAACATCTTTGCATACTCTTATCTTTTCATCATTTTTTGTAAGAAAAACTTGAAAGAAAATGAACGGTACGTAAACTCGGTACTCTTTTTACGTTTCATTGGTACTTGCTCAGTGTGATTCAAAAGAAAGTATGTTTTTCCGTTCTCATCTAGAGTATAAAAGAAGTCTCTATATTCCTGTCTGTTGTCTTCAGTAACATTTTCTTTGCATTTAAAACGACATTTAAGTCCACAAACCGTGGTATGTTTTATCTTTTTTCTGGTATTAAGTTTCCTCTTGAATTTATATGTTCTTTGCCAGACTGATATTTTTGTTTCCTTACGTTTTTCTTCTAAGAACTAAGATTTTGTTTTATTTTTCTGTTTTTTTGGGCACTTCTTTTATTGGAGTTTTCTCGCTGTCACTCTCAGATGTTGAATAGTCAACTAGGCGATACCTAAAATGTACAAATAAGCTAATTAGTTTATTCTAAATAATTCGGAATACAAATTTTAACATACTGTTCAAAGCTTCCTCCTGGTATTATAACATTATCAGTTTGTTTTGACGTGGATGGCCTAAAAAACATGAAATAGATATAGTATGTGTATTAATGCTAAAAATTAAAACTGTAACTAGGTAGCATCATTTTCGATTTGAAGAAATAAATATTATGCACTCACCCTGTATAATAATTATTTTCCACAAACATATTATTATTAGTTGTACTAGATACTGAACTGATCCCTTAGGTCTCCTTCATTACTACTCCAGTTACTTAGTAGCAGCCTTAAAAATATTAAATGAACAATTAGGTTAGAATCTGATAACGAACTTAAACTTACCTTTTTTTGACCGATTTTGTTATTTTCATCATTTTCAGGGAGATATTCTGATCCTGGGCTAGCAAAATCTGAACACTCATCATAATCCAACATAATTTTCTTTAAAAATATTTAAAACACTGTCAAAATTCGTTAAAAACCAGGATGTGCACTTAAAATCTTGTAACTTTAAAAATATTTTGAGACGGACGTACTTAGAACTACATGGAAATAACGATTATAGCGCCATCTTTACTCCAATAGCAATATTTTTAACACCAAAACATGCAGAATTCATTTTTACATAGTTACAACAAAAAATCTCAATTTTGTTCAAAAGTGTACTTAGAACCCTGTGGAACTCATTCGACGATTTCTTGCCTAAAGTTATGCCACTGTGACAATTTTGGTGGCGATTTATGTAAGACTAGATGCATTCTCGCAACAATTAGAACCGTAGACCGGTTTCGCTCTCATTAGAGCTCTTCAGTACGGCATACTAATTGTAGCAAAAATGCACCAAAAATAACACGGCTATCGTATAGCCAGTCTTAAAACACTAAGTGAGTGGTGAACGTGTCGCCACCTAGTTCGGAACCAAGTACTATGTTGTCACGCCCGCTCCAAATAACACAGAGTGTTAAAAATAGAGACGGTATACAACTAACTAACAATTAAAAAAATTGTTAGCCCTGGCCCATTTCTACCCCAATATAGGGACAAAGTATGTAAGACTAGATGCATTCTCGCAACAATTAGGACCGTAGACCGGTTTCGCTCTCATTAGAGCTCTTCATACGGCGATTTATGACTATGTTGTGAAATTATTAGCAAAAAAGTTCGAGACGCAACAAGTGCATTATAGTAGTGAATTTTCATAAGAATTGTACACTATTAGTAACGTATATTATAATATAATATAATTTCCATGTAGCTAGAAAATCTAAATTTCGTAGATATATTCAAGTACTGCAAGTCTCTTTAAAAAAATTGTATTACAAATTTCATTAATGTTACAAAATTCTAGAAAAAAAGTAATTCTTTACAAAGGGAATGTACCTTGCAAATCATACATATGGCAGGTAGTTTTTCTTATTAATTGCTTGGATCGTTTTGCTTTAGTCAACCCAATCGCAATCGCAACTAGTGTTTGCGAAGAAAACAACAACAAACTTTTTTTCAAACCAATTTGTAGTTATCCGCGAACCTCATTATGTTATTTTTGTTTAATTTAGTACCCATGCTGCGTTTACATAGGTTTAACGATCGTTCAAGATTGGGGATTTTAGCTTAATCGAAATTGAATTATCAGATTTGAAATACACACATCGGAAAAGTCTTGGGATATTTTAAAAAATGCACGTATTTTTTTCTTGATATGATTTAAAAAGAAAACAAAAAATGTATGGTATATGTGTTTAATATTACATAAAATCAAATGTTTTATTCACAAAACCTAGAAGATTATCAATATATATATATATATATATATATATATATATATATATATATATATATATATATATATATATATATATATATATATATATATATATCCTGAAACACATTATGTTAGGAATGTTTCGAAAACTTTAGAGCATATGAGAAAAAAGTTAATAGAGAGTATTGCCTCCACGTTGAGTAATTACAGCTCTACATCTATTGCTCATAGACGAAATGAGATTCTCAAGGTCTCCTTCTGGTAATCGTGCCCACTCTGCTGTCAGAAGCTCCTGGAATGTAAACGCATTGTTGATGTTACCCATATGTGGAGTAATTCTTCGTTTAAGCATATCCCAGACATGCTCGTACGGATTTAGGTCCGGGGATTGTGCTGGCCATGGTAAAACTTCAATTCCTGCGTTATCCAACCAGTTGGTAACGATGCGTGCGATATGTCGACGGGCATTATCATGCATTAGGCGGATGTTTTGACCAACAGAGCCTGCAAATGGATGCACGATCGGTTGAAGAATAGTATCCAGATATAGCTGAGCTGTTAGGAAGCGATTTGGAAAAATGAGTTCAGTTCTGCCTCCAATAATTATTCCGCCCCATGCCATTATTGTACCACCTCTGTATGTGTACACTTCCTGAATGTATTAAGCGTTCCGCATTTCCAGATCGTCTCCACACTCTTATTCAACGAGAATCCCGATGGAAACCAAACCTAGATTCGTCTGTAAATAAAACTGTAGCCCAGTTATCTGCAGTCCAATTCATATAATTTTGACACCAGTCCAATCTTGCAGCGCGATTGTCTCTGGAATCTGCATCTGAGTGGACGTCTACTAGAGAGGTTTGCTTCGTGAACACGATTTATTACAGTATCTCGGGTAATGGTTACATTATGCCCTTTGCAAAGTCGTAACCAATTCAGGTGCCGTAATTGTAGGATACCTTCTGGCAGTTAAACATAAAAATCTATCCTGACCTGCCGCCGTAGAGCGTCCTCGTCCTGGATGTTGCTCGGCCGGACTGCCAGTTTCCCTAAAACGCCTCCATAAACAGCTTATCACACTTTGGGAAACACCCATCCGCACAGCTACTTCATTTTGTCGCATGTCCGCTTGAATAAGGCCTACCGTTCGATTCATTTCGTCTAAAGCCAAATGTCGTCGTTGCATGGTAAAACACAATATTTTAAATGTAGCTACTAAGCCACAACTGAAGAATGACCGAATTCGAAACTAAATTCAACGTACAGGGTGATTTATTTAAGTGTCTCACCCCTGTATTTTTTTATTATCAGAGGTATAAAAAAATTCCAACGCCGTCTGACAAACTATCATGCGTTGAGTTAAAATATTGCAACAGAAAAACAATTGCACACGGCCTTCATAGAAATCCATGGCCAACGTTGATTTTCTTAAATGGAACGGTATTCCTCAGACACATACAGTCGATGCAGATTCAAAATCTGGATACAACGATGCCACGCTCGCTTTTTTGTGTCAAGCCGTTTCGGAGACATGACGTCACAAAATTTCAAAACGTGTGTGATTTTTTAAATTGTCTCACCCCTATAATTTCTTTATTATCAGAGGTATCAAAAAAAAAATCCAACGCCATCTTACAAACTACCATGCGATGTGTTAAAATATTGTGACAGAAAAACAATTGCACATCGCCTTAATAGAAATCCATGGCCAACGTTGATTTTCTTAAATGAAACGATAGGCCTCAGACACAAACAGTCTATGGAGAATCGAAATCTGCGTACAACGGTGCTACGCTCTCATTTCTGAGTCGAGCCGTTTCGGAGACATTAGGTCACAAAATTTCTAAACGTATGTGATTTTTTTAAGTGTCTCACGCCTGTAATTTCTTTATTATCAGTGATATCAAAAAAAATTTCAACGCCATCTGACAAATTACCATGCTATGAGTTGCAATATTGCGACAGGAAAACAATTGCACATCGCCTTCATAGAAATCCATGACCAACGTTGATTTTCTTAAATGGAATGATAGACCTTAGACACATACAGTCGATGCAGAATCGAAATCTGCGTACAACGATGCTACGCTCACATTTCTGAGTCGAGCCATTTCGGAGACATGACGTTACAAAATTTCAATACGTGTGTGATTTTTTTAATTGTCTAAACCCTGTAAATTCTTTATTATCAGAGGTATCAAAAAAATTCTAAGGACTATCGTTCCATTTCAGTAAATCAACGTTGGCTATGGATTTCTATGAAGACGATGTGCAGTTGATTTTCTGTTGCAATATTTTAACTCATCGCATGGTAGTTTGTCAGATGGCGTTGGAATTTTTTGATATCTCTGATAATAAAGAAATTACTGGGGTGAGACACTTGAATAAATCACCAACATTTCTAAATTCCATAACGTCATGTCTCCGAAACGGCTTGACTCAGAAATGAAAGCCTGGCATCGTTGTACGCAGATTTCGATTCTGCATCGACTGTATGTGTCTGAGACCTATCGTTCCCTTTAAGAAAATCAACGTTGGTCATGGATTTCTATGAAGGCGATGTGCAATTGTTTTCCTATCGCAACATTTTAACTTATCTCATGCTAGTTTGTCAGATGGCGTTGGATTTTTTTTTGATATCACTGATAATAACGAAATTACAGGGGTGAGACAATTAAAAGGATCCCACACGTTTTGAAATTTTATGACGTCATGTCTCCGAAACGGCTTGACTCAGAAATGCGAGCGTGGCGTCGTTGTACGCAAATTTCGATTCTATATCGACTGTATGTGTCTGAGGCCTATCATTCTATTCAAGAAAATCAACGTTGGCCACGGATTTCTATGAAGGCGATGTGCAATTGTTTTTCTGTCGCAATATTTTAATTCATCGCATGATAGTTTGTCAGACCGCGTTGGAACTTTTTTGATACCTCTGATAATAAAGAAATTATAGGGGTGAGACAATTAAAAAAAAATCCCACACGTATTGAAATTTTGTGACGTCATGTCTATGAAACAGCTCGACCCAGAAATGCGAGCGTGGCATCGTTGTACGCAGATTTAGATTCTGCATCGACTGTATGTGTCTGAGGCCTATTGTTCCATTTAAGAAAATCAACGTTGGCCATGGATTTCTATGAAGGCGAGGTACAGTTGTTTTTCTGTCGCAATATTTTAACACATCGCATGGTAGTTTGTAAGATGGCATTGGAATTTTTTGATATCTCTGATAATAAAGAAATTACAGGGGTAAGACAATTAAAAAAATCACACACGTTTTGAAATTTTGTGACGTTATATCTCCGAAAGGGCTCGACTTATAAATGCGAGCTGGCATCGTTCTACGCAGATTTCGATTCTGCATTGCCTGTATTTGTCTGAGGCCTATCGTTCCATTTAAGAAAATCAACGTTGGCCATGGATTTCTATGAAGACGATGTGCATTTGTTTTCCTGTCGCAATATTTTATCTCATTGCATGGTAGGTTGTCAGACGGCGTTGAATTTTTTTTGATGTCACTGATAATAAAGAAATTACAGGGGTGAGACAATTAAAAGAATCACACACGTTTTAAAATTTTATGACGTCATGTCTCCGAAACGGCTCTACTCAGAAATGCGAGCATCGCATCGTTATACGCAGATTTCGATTCTGCATCGACTGTATGTGTCTAAGGTCTATCGTTTTATTTAAGAAAATCAACGTTGGCCACGGATTTCTATGAAGGCGATGTGCAATTATTTTTCTGTCGCAATATTTTAACTCATCGCATCATAGTTTGTCAGATGGCGTTAGAATTTTTTTGATATCTCTGATAATAAAGAAATTACAGGGGTGAGACTGTTAAATAAATCACCCTGTACATATGAAAATTCTACTTTTATGATATATCGGTTATATCAATTTTGATATCATTTTAACTTTTTTGAACAACATATGGTTTTATATTGAGTGACTGATTAAATACATACACGGTGAGTGCAATTTGACCGATTCCAAAATCAAATTGTTTCCTTTTTTGTATTATTTAAAAATATCCCTAGACTTTTCCGTTGTGTGTATTTTTACGAAAATTCTCTACCATAACGTACTTGCGGCACCCAGACCCTATTCAACACTTATGTAATGTTGCTGTATCTATGCTTTTTGAAAATGATAAAATATTGTAGCTCTCTATGTGAGACTGGCAAACAAGGCAACATCAAATTCATGTTTGGAAAAGTATTTTAAACAAATGAAATGAGGTAAAAATTTAAACATAAATCAAAAATCTTGATTCTCCTTCCCATTCTGCATGCTTACAACCATCCTCAATGCATAAACAAAAAACTCGGGACGCAGCAAGTGCGTTATGGTAGTTAATTTTTATTAAATGCTTCAAATTTAAATAACTCAATTTTCTATAAACTTAGAGAGTTTAATTTTAATAAGTAGTAAGGTATTTCCTAAGGCAAGATATCCACAAAATTTCATTAAAATAACTTTGTAATTTTCAGAGAAAAAATTTTTTCCCGAAAGAAAATTTAAAATTTGAATAACTCAATTTTATCTAAACTTAGAAAGTTGAATGTTAGTACGTAGTAAGATCTCTCCTGAGGCAACATATATAGTAAATTTCATTAAAACAGCTTTGTTACTTTCGGAGAAAAAAAATTTTTTCGAAAGAAAACTCAAAATTTTTCCGGGAAACCCCGTCCGATTTTTCTGGATAACGAACTCATCCAAGCCATTAATAAAAGAAAGGCAGTTGCCAAGTTTCATCGAAATCAGTTAATTATTTTTTGAGTTATGAGACGGATATATATATATATATATATATATATATATATATATATATATATATATATATATATATATATATATATATATATATATATATATATATATATATATATATATATATATATATATATATATATATATATATATATATATATATATATATATATAAACATATAAAAATTAAACCTATTTACAAATGAAGTTTAATAAGATATTATGCTGTGACAGTGCCTCTCCCAAGCAGTGGCGATTTCTCCTAGTGAGCTAGGTGTGCGCCGCACACCCTAAAATATAATCAAAATGTGCAGTTATATATGTTTTATTTCTTTTTCCCTTAGTCCTAATACACTACATATTTTATGACAATCGATTTACTTTACTTATTTGATTTCATAAATAGTCGGTTAATAGTGAGTTGGAATGAAGTATATACCACGTTTCTAACATATTCAGAGAATATGAGTAGATCAATAGCAACTGGGAATGATTCGGTCAGTCCCCGACCCACGTGTTTAAAATACCTAGTGAGGAAAATACCATTGATTTTAACACTGCAGCGAGCTATAAAAATTTGATTAACTCACTTTTCTATAACCTTAGAAAGTTTAATTTTGGTAGGTAGTAAGGTATTTCCTAGTACAAGATATTCACCAAATTTCATTAAAATAACTTTGTAATTTTTGGAGAAAAACAATGTTTCAAAAGAAAATTTAAAATTTGAATAACTCAATTTTCTATAAACTGAGAAAGTTGAATTTTGGTACTTAGTAAGTCCTATTCCAAGGCAACATATATAGTAAATTTCATTAAAACAGCTTAGTTATTTTCGGTGAAAAATTTTTTTTTTGAAAGAAAACTCAATTTTCCCGGAAAAACCCGTCCGATTTTCCTGCCTAACGAACTCATTCAAGCCATTAATAAAAGAAAGGCCCTTGCCGAGTTTCATTGAAATCGGTTAATTAATTTTTGAGTTATCAGACGGATACATATATATATATATATATATATATATATATATATATATATATATATATATATATATATATATATATATATATATATATATATATATATATATATATATATAAACATATAAAAATTGAAACTGACCCCGGATATGGGTTTTAGGGGACCTAGTTCGCGCTCATTTAAAAAAATGTTTGCAAAGTCTCACCATCGATACCTCTCTATTAGTGAATTTTTTAAAATAAAAATTCACTAAAAACAATGTAAAGAAGAAAAAAATCCTTGGAAACAACCCCAAAAAAAAACGGAACCTGCGGCGAATAGGGGTTCTGGGCAGGGTAAACATGATTTTAAGGATTTTAGCTGCAAAATGGGATAAAGGCAGCAAACAGAGGTCCAAATAACCCGTTTTCCTCACTTTGCGCTCACATTTCTTTTTGTCTTCTTCCCCGCCCAGCACCCTTACTGACTCTTGTTTACGCAACTTTCTTAGGGGCTGTATGCAAGAAATTTTGCTTGTGGTTTGTGAATCCAAAAAGGGTTCTAAGAATGTTTCTGAATTTTTTTTCTAAAAAACCCCCGTGTGTTAATTGGCAAATTCACTGCGCTTACTCTATGTCCCAATAGTTATGACTCACTCTGTATATATAAAATTATTAAAATTGAAACTACCCCCGAATTTGTGTTCTATTGGTACTAGCTCGCGCTCATTTGAAGAAAATTTTCAAAATTCAAAAGTCGTTATTTCTTCAATAATCTTTGTTTTTATACGTAAATTTGGTGGTAGACTTTGGGTTCTCACTGAATATAGCAAGATCTATATTTAAAAAATATGATATATTTATTAATATAAGGCACTTTTCAGTACAAATGTTGTTTGGACGGTCCCGATGACCAAAGCTGCACCACTTACATTTTGGTCAATGGTATGAGGCAGCAGCAAGATTGCTTTTGTGTTATAAATTCAGAGGTTGCAAGAAAGGCGCATCATCTAGGATTTTTTATTCTTGTACTTGCAATTTTACAGGTAATATATTAAAAATGTGTATCTTTATGTATATACTTAGTTGCCGGTTTCAAGTTTCTATGTGTCCACCGAATAGTGCATGTATGCTGTTGGTGAAGCCACAGGAAACACAGTAAATGCTATTTAAAGATAGGTTCATACAAACGCTAAATGTGTGTGTGTGTGTGTGTGACGTCAGTTTGCACTGGCTGCGGTATGGTTACCATTCGCACATTTTAAAAGCCTTTTGTTACAACTAGTATGTAAATTCAACAATTCATATGCATTCTGTCATGGTGCATTGAAATTTGTTCCAACATGTAGTTTTGGATATTTTTTATTTTATTAATTTGTATAATAATATTAATATTGGCGCTTTTTATTCTAACTTAAGATTACTTAAGATCTAGAAACTACTTTAGGGATTTAGACAGGGACACATATTCTTCATGCCAATGGGGCCTATCATGGCAACTTTTCTCTTTGACATACATGAGGGCCACTAACGTCATGAGTACATATAAAGGGTAGAGACAAATGACACAAACTTAAATCCTAGTTTTTTTTTACAATATTTTTAGTTGGAGTTTTTTAATTAACTTATATATAAACAAATATATGTTTTTATTACTTTCCAGTTGTAGAAGTTGTTCCAAATTAAAGAGTTGCTCAACGTCTTTTAAGTTGTGTATTCTGTTTAGGAATTCATTTATGTAATCCCATCCAATTGAGCACTCTAGTAAAACATGTTGTCCGCTTCCTTCTTCACCAAATTCGCAATATGGGTCATTTTTAAGGTTGCGTTTGTGTAAATGGGTAGGTATCAAGGAGTGGTTAAATCTCAAACGACATATGATAGTTACCAATCCTATAGAATATCCAGCAAACCATAACTGGCAAGGTAACTTTAGTACAATTTTTTTATAAAATATACCTTTATCTTTTCTGTGATAGTCAGTTTCCCACAGCTGTCTAAAAAATAAAGTTTTTATGTCTGTCCATGGACAGGGATATTCTAAAAGGTTTTCGCAATTTAAAGCTTCTTTAACCATTCTGTCAACAGTTTCGTTATTTATAATCCCACAATAAGCTTTGATCCATGCAAATCTAACATCGATCTCCATCTCTTCTAACTCTATTAAAATGCGCATAATCTGAATTATTAAATAATTGTTTTTATAGTTGTAGTAGAAGTACTTTAGTGAATCCGCACAGCATTTGCTGTCAGTCAAAATAAGAATATTTTTATTTCCGATATTTTGTGTATATTTTATGGCTTCCACGCTAAATGCGAATTACGAAACATATGCCTATTGGTATATTTTACGATATTATTTCAAATAAACCAATAGAGAGATGATTCGAAATCCACATTTTGAAATTCGCGTTTGCATGAACCTAGCTTTGCACATAATATTTTTCCCCTTAGCGTTGGTCCGCGTATTTGCCGCCCCGATAGCACCGCAGCGTTTGGGTTATTATGCATGCCCTTTGCCTTTTCTACTCCACTCATTCCAAAATCACAGTGCCTTGAACTAGTGAAATTTTATATTGCTCTGTCTCCGGCCTAGGCTGTCCGTAGATCAGTTGTCTTTTGCGATCCAGAGCTTTATACTCGCACAAGACGTGCTGGGCTGATACCTCTCCCTCGCCGCAGAGTCTGCATGCCAGGTCCCCCTCAAACCGCCCCATTTTATGCAGGAAAGGACGTCGGCAGTTGATCTGCGCTGACGGAATCGATACTGCTTGTCGTGGATTAGACTGTGTTTTTCAAGAAATTTTAGTAATTCGGTGTTTATATACTTTTCCATCACTTTAGAGATGACTGAAAGGAGAGAAATAGGCCTGTAGTTGCTAGGAAGCGCTTTGGATCATTTCTTGGGGATGGGTTGTACTCGAGCTGTTTCCCAGTTACTAGGGAAAATGCCTCTATTGTAAGATGTCTGAAACAGACGAGTCAGGACAGGAGCAAGTGCTGGTGCGCATTTTTCAAGTACAATTGCTGGGAGTTCGTCAAGTCACACGGGTTGCATTGCGAGGGAAGCAGTGACGATGCCGTGGTCTGAGCGACCAAGGGGGGCGGTGACTGATGTCTTGTTGCATTCAGGTTTTGTAGTAAGAAAGAGATCCAAGGGATTTGAGCTGTGTGTTGAGATGCGAGGAAAGTAAGTAGGTTGCTGAACCACATTGGCTAAAGAATTGCTGACTGCGAAGGACTCCGCTGCTCTTCCTTGTGGATTGGTTTTTGAAGATCCTAACCATTCCTTATTATGGGCATTGAAGTCACCAAGAATGGTGACCTCGGAGGAAGGATATTCAGAAATCAGATGGTCGTTTTTTTCTAGGAAGGTAGTCGAAGAGCTGGACAAAGTTGTTGTCAGAAGGTGACCAGTAATTGCAACAGATGAATTTAGTTGCAGCCCTGAGAGAGAGAGAGAGAGAGAGAGAGAAAGAGAGAGAGAGAGAGAGAGAGTTTCATCCATAGTGTGTCTTTTCTTCCAGCTTCTAAATTGGGGAGTCTGGTGCAGGGTAGATTGCTACGGGCAGACGCGCACACGCCTCCATGCAATCTAAAGGAAGTAAGGAGCTCTTACTCCGGGAAAATTAAGGTGATTAGTGGCTGTTTTGGCTCTGATTTAGGTTTCGGTGAGGAAGCGGAGTTGGGGCCTATTAGTCTGGAGGAAATGGTAGACGGAGTTCAGGTTAGAATTTAGGTCACATATAGTCGAGAAGGATATGTTAAATCTTGATGCCGGTGCCCCCTGCACACCCCTCTCCCGGGGATCCGAATAGGGGTGTTTTATCTCCGGAATCCCTTGTACAAGGAGAAGCCATCATCATTTTTGTTTATAAGGAAAAACCGACTCATACATCAGAACCGGAAACGTCCGTTGGGACTTCATCGACCCCTTGATGTAAGTGGTGGTACCTCATCGGGCCTGAAAAAATCATTTACTATCACGTAAAGGAAAATGCCATTACCACCTGCCTGGTCCCTTAAATGGTTCCGCTGACCCTCTCTTCGCGAGACTGTCAGCTTCTTCATTGCCTTTGACCCCCCCGAGTGACCTGGCACCCAGATGAAGGTGACCTCATTCTGCCAAGCCAGGTCGCTCGCCTCATCTCGGAATTCACTTACCAGCCTGGAATTTACCCGTGAGCTACTAAGCGCCTAAAGGGCTGTCTGGCTGTCTGTGGTTATGAGGATCCGCTTGTTGGTGTAGCCCTCCTCTTGTTCTCTCGCATGCAGTGCAGGATGGCGTACATCTTGGCGTCAAAGATCGTTGCATGAGCTCCGAGGGAAATACTGTAACTTACCCTTGGTCCCCGCCGGATTCGTACATGAACCAGACGAGTGCATCCGCCATTCCTCGCGGTCGGGGATTTCCACTGTAAAATTTTCCCTGCAGATTCGCGGGCTCGCAAAGTCTGACCTAATTTCAAGCATGGGCTCCTTCACGATCTCCTGAATTTTGCTGTGGCCCCTGCGTATGTTAGCGATGGTCTGACTACCCTTGTGTACAGCCATTGTGCCATACTAGGTCTTAGTCCCTAATATTACACTGCACAACAAAAAGCATATGTTTTAAATGTTTGCTTCACTTGATGGGTTAATTGCACCAATTTTGCGCTGAAAGCAATGACTAAAAAATAGTAGCTCTAGTTTCTACAATACAAAATAAGCGAAAGTATTTGATTTTAACGGATTTAAGAAAAAAGCAACATTACAATATTACATGTGCAAACAATATAAAAGTTATTTTTAATGAATAACAGTGACATTCTAAGTATTCTCAACTTATGGAAGATGGCCAAGTGATTAGGTCAGAAGGGAATCATGTAGTAGCGTGACAAATACGTTGTCTCTTGGATTGCCTTTTGTAAGTCAGTTCCGGAGCATCCTTTACCATTTAACCGTTTCTCTCTCTTTTATAGTTTCTGAGATCCCTATACATGCATCCCCAATTTGGGACACCTGTATATATATATATATATATATATATATATATATATATATATATATATATATATATATATATATATATATATATATATATATATATATATATATATATATATATATATATATATATATATATATATATATATATATATAAATTGAAACTGACTCCAGATATGTGTTCTAGGTGGCCCCTAGTTTGCGCTCATTTGAAGAAATTTGTTCAATAGTCAAAAGTCGCGAACTCCTCATTAGTGAATTTTTAAAGAAAATTCACTAACAAAGACCGATATATGAAAACAAAAACATATCAAGCAAATCAGATCAGTAATTTAATATCTAGTTTTAAATTATTTATTTATTTTGTAAATATTTTTCTGTAAATACGTGCGGTGGAGATATTGTATATTTTATATTTTGATCCGAAACTTGGAACATACTTTGAGAAAATGATGCATTGTAAAAAAAAATCACAATCTTTACTTAGTCCTGTATTGTCTAGAAAGCCATCCTTCAAAATGAAAATAAAGAATTTTCTTATGCCTGGAAGCGAAAATTTTAGACTATTTTTTTTGTGTTGCTTCCTTGTTAATAATTTAAAACATTAAAATAAATAATTATGGTGACGGAAATTCTGAAGGACACATCAATAATATAGAAAAATACCTAGTATTTTATACGGGAAACAATTTTTATCTCAAGTATACCAATTGTTACCTCACAATATACAGTTTCTCACTGATTAAATCTAAACAATCTTTCTATAGGTTTCGCAATACAGTAATTAATGCTTTCAAAGTGTTGTTGACCTAGCTGGACGAAACCATTTAATACTAAATATAGGCGCAAATACTTCTCTGGCTTCAAAAATGCTTTATGCGCCATTTATACAGCATATTTAGTTATATTCTCGTCGACTGACGATGCCGCAAAAAACGAAACCGGTTACAGAAGAGAAAACAAGCATTTGTGAAAACAAGCAAAATGTTTATCTGAGTCTGTGTTTAACTAACGCTTTTCAAATAAAGCATAACGTAGTTCCCAGTACGTAGAGGGAACAGTGACTGTACAAAGACAGTGTGGTCATACGTTCGTCAAAGTTTTAATTGGCCAACGATCACGTGAGATCAGCAACGCGATGCTTCATCTTTTTTATACAAAGCCTTGCGGGAGAAACAGGAAAATCCAACCATTCTGTGTTAATCGATGCATCAGTGAGAAAAAATGGACACGGGTCAGAAGTAATAATGATGAATAAATGACACATGTGTTATTTCATTGTCGGAGTGCCTTTTTAATTACAAAATGTGAACTAAAATATCGTTTTAGATTCCCGCGAAATTATAAATCGACTGTAATGTCAATGGTCATATTAGTTTGAGAATTTACATCACCTGAATAGTAATCAGTAAAAGGAACGCTGACAGAATTCTTGCAGATTGCGTGGAGAAATGTATGCAATAGACAATTTGCATGATATCTGGTAGACATCCCACAAAGATCATTTTAAATATTTTTTTCATTTCACATACTACAAAAATAACGATGCAAAAAATATTTGAAAATGCGAATTTCATAATCGATTTCAAACCCCACTATTTTGCCGGCATGATCTGTGACGTCATTGGACGGTAATGTCAACAATGACAATGAGCTTGCACCTCTGTGTTTACATCCTGTGTTGCAAGCTATTGATTGAATATTGGCTTCTGCACGTGATTCTATTTGATAATATGAAACATAAAGATTATAAATATTGTATGGTACCAATGTGTAGAAATACTATATATATATATATATATATATATATATATATATATATATATATATATATATATATATATATATATATATATATATATATATATGTATATATATACTATAAAAACTCCAGAGAAACTATTTTTGATTGTTCCAAAGTGTCTCACATTAGAAAGCAAAGGTGCAAAGTTATAAAGCGGGACGAAAGGAAAATCCACTGTTATCTGAGAAAACCGCCTTATATTCTTGTGAAGATCATTTTAATGTAAGTACCTCCTCATTTTCACAAAGACTATTAGTGACATAAGGTTACATTTCTTATCATACGTTATTAAGTTAGGTTGTAATTTCCATGTGGTCAAGATTGACGTATTATTTCAGATAGAACAAGATATAGACAATCTTTGGCGACATAAACTCACGGGGAGTGTGAAGCTGAGATTAAAAAAATATATAGTACTTCACATTTTTGATTTCCAACGGCGAAATGAAACATCTCCAGTCGAAAGAGCACCAGCTTCAAAAATAACTAGAAGGAGTTTGATTGAAGAAGCGTTCGGGGACACTTTAACTGCTACAACATGAAAAAATTCTCTGATAATAATGGAAGACGCTTTACACTATTCAACAAGAAGAAACAGAATAAACGAATAAAATTCACAACAATGTTGAGAAATAAGCGACCGTACTGATCATACCATAAGGAAAATGTAAACATGTCATTTATTCACTGTCCAAGTACGTCCCGAACAATAATATAACGTTCGCGATCACATGATAATAATTCGATTTTTTTGACTTTAAAATTCGTTTTCTGTGCACTACATATGTTTTTGGGTATTTTCATGCATGTAGTAATGTTCTATGTATAATAAAAGTATTGGGTAAATGTTATATTCATTTAATCTAACATTCATGCAAATTTTCTACTGGGAATATTTCACAGGATGTTGTTATTGTTTGAAGTTTTGTTGTGATAGTTTTTGAGGTTAGAATCGTTCATCAGTCCTAAATAAACTTAAAATGCGTCCGAGAAAACTCGTTTCCAAGCCGGCGAACCTCAGGTTAATAGCAAATTGAGTTATTGAATTTTGAAGCATTTAATGAAAATTCGCTACTAAAAGGCACTTACTGCGTCTCAATTTCTTTACAAACATGCATCATATTTCGATAAAAAATGCAAAAATGCAATAAGGAATGCTTAAACAAAATTGTAGGTATCACCAACGACTTAAGGGCCATCCTGTGATTGTCAAAATAATTTTATAAGGTGTAGCTCAAGACACCCTATAAGTAAAGTATACAATTTGTTCTCGTACCTTGCATAATAACAATTATATTGAGCTTTACCGTAAAAATGCGTCAGCCTGTATATACGTAAACAGAGAGTAAACCCAGATATGGATTCTAGGGGGCTTAGTTTGCGCTCATTTGAAAAAATCTTTTTAGAATTCAAAAGTCGCAGTTAACTCATTAACGAATTTTTTCTACGACAATTAGGTAAAAATTATAGAGCGTTAAATCATAAACTTAACTAAAACTACTGCCAAAGCAACAGAGAAAGGGTCCATTTGAAATGAATTTACTGAAAATATTCTTGCAAAATTAAGGCTGAAGCTGAAACTTAAGGGTTTGCAGAACACTCTTTACATAATCCGTGTTTCTTTCAGGTTCTTTGCCTAAATGTTGCCAAATTTAAATGCCTATAACTTTTTTGTCTTTAAACTTACAGACTTCAATTTTGGTAAATGGTTCAGCCTTTATATACAAACACGCTTACCAAATAGTTGCCTTTACTTTGTTATTTTAGAGAAAGAAAACCTAAAATTTTTCGGAAAAACCTGGGCCAATTTTCGTGGCTAACGAACTTATCACTTACAAAGGAAGGGTACTCAGCAAATTTGATCAAAATCAGCCCTTGATTTTTTGAGTTATCGGTGTGATACATATATAATCTCTCTCTCTCTCTCTCTCTCTCTCTCTCTCTCTCTATATATATATATATATATATATATATATATATATATATATATATATATATATATATATATATATATATATATATATATATATATATATATATATATATATAATTGAAACTGACCCTGGATATGGGTTCTAGGGGACCTAGTCGATGCTCATTTGAAGAAATATTTTCTGAATTCAACAGTCGGGATCCTCATTAGTAATATTTTTTTAAAGAAAATTCACTAAAACAAGCACTTGTGAAGCCACGGGAAAAGTCTGCGACTGTGTTAAATATGGAACGGTTTCAATAAGTCAGGGGAAGAACAAACAACCAGATATGCTATTCAAATTGAATTAAGTATTAAAAGTCTTCATCTCCTCTTTATTAGTGAATTTTCATAGAAAAAAATCACTAATGGGGAGATCCAGACTTTTGAATGTTGACAAAATGTCTTTAAATGAGCGCGATCTAGGACCCCCAGAAGCCATATCCGGGGTCAGTTTCAATTTTTATATGTTTATATATATATATATATATATATATATATATATATATATATATATATATATATATATATATATATATATATATCACACCAATAACTCAAAAAATAATAAAAAGTGAAGTCACTAACTGGGAGTAGAACTCGTTATATATGACTCGATTATCTTATGTAGAGGGCTTAGCTGTCGACATAACAGATGTGGTAGCAGGTATATCCGTTAGTATGTTAATTGCCTACCGTGTTTACTATTTGCACCAACAAATTTTTATTTACAATGGGTTTTTGCTCATATTTTAACGAAATAAAGGAAAAGAACGACTTAGACACAGATCTAGCAGCTTGTTAGTCATTTCGTGTCGTATTTTTCACACACATTCGTACTCCTACCATAATTATCAATTTTGACGTTTTAACTTTATTTAATTTACCTCTAATTTTTTCGTCTTTTAAAATAAAGATCTGAATTTTGGATACTCTTTATGACAGAAATCAGCGTGCCAAATTTGGTTCCCCTTAATTTGTTTTTTGCGGAGTTTTGAGTTATCTCTGTGATAAATACACACACACACACACACACACACACACAGATATATATATATATATATATATATATATATATATATATATATATATATATATATATATATATATATATATATATATATATATATATATATATATATTGAAACACGTGTATACGGTTGTCTCCTTGCGGCTTTGCCCTTAACCCTTTTTCCTTGTATAGTACAGAAATGCCGTGTTATAAATCCTGTTATAGTATGTATATATATATATATATATATATATATATATATATATATATATATATATATATATATATATATATATAATGAAACTGACCCTGGATATGGGTTCTAGGGGGCCTAGTTCGCGCTCATTTCAAGAAATTTTTCAAAAATTCAAAAGCCGGGATCACATTAGTGAATTTTTTTAAAGAAAATTTACAATAAACTGTACGTTATTCAAAATGACGGTACAAGACAAATGATTATAACTGTTATTATCAAAAAGTGGTGTTCATCACCATCATCACAATCTAAAAGCGATGTGGCCTTATCGTCACAACATTGACTTTTTCTTTTCAGTAGCTATTTTTATTTTATTGTAACTTCCGCACTTTATCGATTGGTTCCAAAAGTTTTGCTCCTGACCTACCTGTTATATTTTGCCGAAGTATATGTGCTTCAAGTAATGTCAAAAAGTTATTATGTCTTAGATTATGTACAAGTGTTCTTATAAACATATGCAGTGTTTACAAGATTATCCTTATAATTTTTGTTTTGTTTCAGATGATTCAAATATCATTTGCGTATCTACTACAGTATTCCATGAAAGGTCTTGAAAAGTTATGACTCAGAATAACAATGAAACTTGATTAAGCTGATAATAAAATCACAGGAATTATATTAAATGTATTGTAACATTACATCATACTGATAAAAAATGACATTTTTTTTCTTCCTAATTAGTTACAAACATTACTTTTTTTTTGTAATTAAGGCTTTTAAAATTGTACGTTTTCAAAACCATAGATAACGCACTAAAGAATATATATATATATATATATATATATATATATATATATATATATATATATATTTATATATATATATATATATATATATATATATATATATATATATATATATATATATATATATATATATATATATATATTTATATACAGGCATACGTAATACTATCTTTTGTCTGGCCTTGGAAAAGTGCCGTTCTGCAAGTTCGCAACCCATTTTCTGAACCAAAAGCGCAATATCCTGAAATTTCAGCAAAATTACATTTTGCTATTGTCATATATCTATATTTGGATATAGATAAAGGACAAACAACTAAGGTCTTGGTTTAATAACTTCTTCCATACAAAGGTGCTCCTCTGACACACTTGAGTTTTTGCGGAAATACCCGCACCTCCAAACATTGCAAATATTTTGGCAAAGAAAGGAATTATAACTTTTCGAAGTTTAACAGTGAAACCATACGCATCAACAGAAGTTATCCCCCTTTAGACCTCTAACAATATCTAGCACCTCTCACACTGATATTGGCTGCAGAAATAACATCTCAAAAACAGATTGTTGTCCAATTTTGAAAAATCTCTGACATAGTTGCTGCGTAGGTTGCCGCCGTTAGCTTTCTCAGTTTTCTCACTTGCAATTGTTCAACAAAGTTGCCAAAATTTTCAGCCGTAATATCTCCATCACTTGTTTTCTTCTCAATCTTTTCCCTCAACGTATGTTTCAATTACTTTCCACATGGCTTGCTGTTTATTATGTGATTCTAAAATAAATGCTTGACTTGCTGATTTTCTGGCATTGGTATAGTTTTCTTATAAATGTTTCGTCAGTTTTTCCATTAATTTACGAGATTCGTTGCTCTGTTTTACCTTATGGATGGTACGTGGGATTGCGATAGATTCCTTCCACTACGTTATCTCCAGGCTTTCATTTGGTTTATATTGACCTTTCTTTTTAACTTTATGTACTACTAGACAAGTTTAGCAGAATACTTCCAACAACTTGTAGTGAAAGCTATCAAACAAACTTTCCACCATGTTCATGCATATCTCCTGTTTCCAATCTACTACATGAATGCTCTAAATAAAGCTGCGCCGATTTTCACTACTGATTTATTACAACCAGTTCCTCAATTATTCACATGGTGTCGAGAGATGTACCATGTGACATGTCTGACATTATTGGATTGTATGTTCTTCTTTGACAAGCATTAATCTTAACACTGACAAACGCATTGTCGATACAGGAAGAACCTCCATTGAATACGCTTGACGGCTCTCGAAATAATGTTTCCAAACCAAAAGACCTAAATGTTTCCTTTAGTGACTGCCTAGCTCTTCCCTGTTTAATGAAATCGATGTTATAATCGCCCGACACGAACACAAACACCATCAGGGATTTCGAGGATCTCAGTAAACTTTATCAAAAACGTTAGACAATTTCCTAGTGCTGATCTGTATTCAGCTACAACTGTGACGTTTAGTTTCTTAATTTCTATAGCACACACTTCTATGATATATTATTCTACTTTTAGAATTTAGATTTATGTGTTGCCTACGTTTACTTACTAAAAATGACGTCGATCCATCGTAAAACTAGTATATTTTTTTAACGCCGGTCTATTTCCGCGACTATGGACAACCACCGACGTCAGGGAGCAGTTTCATCTTACAATTCTGGCAATTTTGCCGAATGACTGCGTTTCTGTAAGGAGATTAGGGATCTTTAACGTGCCCAACATCGTATGGACACGGGACCGACGGACTTACCTCCCCTCTAAAGGAGGCCTGGTCGTACTTCAAACCGTCTAAAAAGTCAGGGATTTTTATTTCCAGATTCTATGAATGCTAAAATAAAAAACCATATTAATTCCAAAGTGTCAAAAGAATATTTATTGGGATTAATTTTTGCAAATATCATATGCTGCGCAGTACCAAAATAACCGCCAATGCCCTTCCTGACTCCCCATTCCAGATTCACTAAATTGAAATTGTCCTTTTTTTAAAGATTTCTAGGTGCCTAGCATACCTACTCTAAATGTGTCGCCAGCTCTTGGAGTAATATTTCAGTTATACACGGTGGCGCATTGAAAACGAAACAGATCGATTTGCGTCCAGAGATTTTTTTTAAAGAAACACTGAAACACGTCCATTTTCATATTGAGGGGGACATGTTTTGTCATAAAACTCAACTTTGTCACATCAACCCTTTAAGGGTGATGATAACAACACTCATATTTTAAATAGGGAACATGGGTCGAGTGTTACATCATTTGAAAGCTCTTTCTTTTATGAATTCAACACACTATTTTTTTGGGAAGTTTTATCAACTCGTTTAAAAATTATTCACAGTTGAAGTTGCAAGAACGCATTTCATTCATTGTGATAAAAAATGTACTACTTAGTCAATTTTTCGTAAAAAAACTAAAAAACAAAACCAAACGTTCATAAATGTTTATTCAGTTAAGTAAGTGTTCAAATTGTTGACCACCAGCTTCCACACAAAAGTACAAATTTTGTTCAAAACGAGCTCTGACATTCTGGAGCATTTGTGCAGTTATTAGACGGCATTCTTCAACAATGCGTCCTCGTAATTCTCCCAGAGACTCCGGTTCTGTTGCGTAAATTCTACTCTTTAAATGGCCCCATAGAAAGAAGTCTAAAGGAGTTAAATCCGGTGATCTAGGGGGCCACTCAATAGCACCTCTACGCCAAATCCATTGCTCTGGAAACTCTCTGTTCAAAAACTCCCTAACACGTTGTGAAAAATGCGGAGGAGCTCCATCTTGTTGAAACACTAATTGATTTTCTTGATAGCGATAATCATTTTCAACAATGTCAATTAGTAGGGGGTAAACGATATCTTCTAGTAACTCCAAATACGTTTAGCCACTCAAATTGCCATCAAGAAAAATTGGTCTGATTAAACGGCCTCCAAAAATGCCAGTCCAGAAATTCAATTTCTGTGGAGTTTGAGTGTGGACTTCGTGAAAAATTCTTGGATTATTATCTGCCCAATAACGACATTTATAACGATTGACTGTAGAGTTTAGTAAAAACGTACACTCGTCTTAAAAACAGATATTGAACAGAAAGTTCCCGTTATCAGCTATTCGTGCAGTCATAACGTCACAAAACTTCAGCCGCCGATCAAAATCATCTTCATTCAGTTGTTGTACAAGATGAATTTTATACGGGGAAATTTATGATTCTTCAATATTCGCTGAATAGTTCTTCTTTTATTAATGTTTGAGGCAGTGTCCAATTTTTTCGTGCTCAAAGTTGGGGCTTCAGCAATTTGTCCTAAAACTTCAATCTCAGGAGTATAATTTTTAACCGGAAATTCACGTTCAGGATCCCGTTTTTTGTTTGCTACTGAACCACTTTGTCGAAACTCTGCAATTAACTCCAAAATGTATTTTCTGTTAACATGTCTGTTCGAATGTCGTTCATTAAACAAATTTGCGGTATGGTTGGCACAGTCATCGTTTTTGAAAAAAGAGTAATTATTTCAACTCTTTCTTCTACAGAATACACCATTGTGAAATTAATTTTCGGTAGTACTATCAAGTATCAAGCCGACCGATAAACTGAAATAATAAGCCCCATTTCTTTCATTCCGATAAGAAATGTTCAGATGGTTAATTTTTTGTTTACAAACCAACAAAACATTGACCATCAGCAAATTTCTTATCGGAATGAGTGAAATGAGTTTTTGCATTTTCAAGTGTGAATAATTTTTAAACGAGTTGATAAAACTTCCAAAAAAATTAGTGTGCCGAATTCAGAAAGGAAAGAGCTTTCAATTGATGTAACACTCAATCCATGTTCCCTATTTAAAATATAAAGGTTGTTATCACCACCTTTAAGGAGTTGATGTGACAAAGTTGAGTTTTATGTCAAAACATGCCCCCTCAATATTAAAATTGACGTGTTTCAGCGTTTCTTATAAAAAAATTCTCTGGATGCAAATCGGTTTGTTTCGTTTTCAATGCGCCACCCTATATACGACATTATAATTAAAATTATTTACAGTGCAAAACTAACTATATAAACAGTCCGTCCGATTTTCTTTGTCTTATAAACAATATCACCTATGGCTAATGGATTCGTCTGAGGCCATACAAAACATGTTTTCACACACTAATTTTAGGTAACTAATGACAGATTAAAGACAACGTAATAATTAATAGGAACAACTAAGCGAAATTTGTTGATAGCGTCACACGTTAAAAATTTAGGTTGTCATGATTCATGATCTGAAGCAAAGTATACGGCGATGACGAGTTTTAAGTTGCGTAGTCTTGGTTGTCAAAAGGCGATGTGTTATGAAATTCCAGATGTGTTGCTATGTAGGTAAAATTTTATCAAAACCTCATAAGTATTTGACTTCGAGACTTAAATAAGATTAAAAGCGTCTCCGTGGCCGTGCGGGAAAGTCGATGACTTTCCAATACGGACACGGGGGTCGACGGTTCGAGACTCACCGGCGGCGGATGATTTTTCAAATCACTGTCGTCGCTGAGATCGAGCTCAAGGTGGAGGGTAGGTTAGTTTAGATGAGCAAAAAGGGTCAGCAATGGCCTAATTGCCAGTAAGCATCTTACCATTACCTTTTTAAATAAGATTAAAAATCAATTTCGTAATTATTCTATTGATGGTAGCAGTTAACCTCGCTAAAAGCAATGAAAGTATACATAATTACGTTTACTCTATTATTTAAGATTCCTGCAATGAAAAAATAACGAATATGGATTCTAGAAAGAACACTTAATCACATATTTTTAAAGCAAGAATTCATAAAACTTGTTACCGTTGGCTACTCAGCACTTGGACTTTGACTAAGCAGGACTTACGAGTATATATGTTTTCGTATTGTGGACGTAGAGAAGAAAAAAAGTCTGGACGTAGCAAGTGCGTTATGAAAGTGAAATTTCATAAAAATGTTTTTAATAGCAAATATGTCTCTCTAATGCAAGCAGGCATCGATCTGGTTACCGGTATAACCTATATAGTAGAAACAATATACCATATTTTATCAAAATAACTTATTGTTTGAAAAGGCACAAGCATTTTCCGAAAATAAACTTAAAATGTTTCCGAGAAAACTGGTTTCCTAGTCAATAAACCAACGACTTATGGGCCAGCCTGTAATTGTCAAAACAATTTGATATGATGCAGCTCAAGACACCCTATAATTAACGTATACAACTTTTTCTCATATCTAGTATAATAACAATTATATTGAGCTTTACCGAAGAAATGAGTCACCCTGTATATATGTAAAGAGATAAAAACTGAAACTAAACCCAGATATGGATTCTAGGGGGCCTAGTTTGCACTCATTTGAAAAAAATGTATTTAAAATTCAAAAGTCGCGGCCTTCTGATTAACGATTTTTTTCTACGAAAATTAGGTAAAAATTATATACCATTAAACCATAAACTTAACTACCGCCAAAGCATCAGAGAACGGTTCTATTTGAAATGAAATTTCTGGAAATATTTGAGTAAAATGAAGGACGATGACTGTTGAAGCTGAAACTTATGGGTTTGCAGAGCATTCTTCTTGCGACAGTTTCTTTACACAATCGGTATTTGTTACAGGTTCTTTGCTTAAATTTTGCCAATTTTGACGTTTTAAATCGCGACATTAACGTTTTGAGGAAAACCCCATTTTTAATGCCGAAAACTTTTTGTCTTTAAACTTACAGACCTAAGTTTTGGTATATGGTTCACTCTTTATAATACAAACACGCTTACCAAATTTGGTGGACTGCAGCCGTATAACACGACAACAAACACACACACACAAATTTGGGGGAAAACCTGGGCCAATTTTCCTGGATAACGAACTTTTCCAAGCGCCACCAGCAAAAGGAAGGTACTTGAATTATCGGTGTGAATCACACGCCCCCCCCCCCCCCCCCATATATATATATATATATATATATATATATATATATATATATATATATATATATATATATATATATATATATTTATAAATTGAAACAGACCATGGATATGGGCTTTAGGGATAGTTCGCGCCCATTTGAAGAAATTATTTCAAAAGTAGTGGTCTCCTCATTAGTGCATTTTTTTTAAAGAAAATTCACTGAAAATAATAAACTGTGGGAAAGATATTTACACCAGCTCTAAAATAATGTGCTACTTGACCCCCCCCCCCCCTATCACTTAAGATTTTAAAAGTGGATCGCAGCAGTATCTACCCTTGAAAGCAAAATTTACCTCTTTAAGCGATTTTCAACAAATATATATATATATATATATATATATATATATATATATATATATATATATATATATATATATATATATATATATATATATATATATATATATATATATATATAAGACATACTTGGTTCTCGGGTTGAACCGCGTCCAAAATTTATTAAAACTCGACGTTTCGGCTCCTGTTTTGGAACCATTTTCAAGAGGTAAAGAAATATGTAAGGACATTAACTCTAAGGCACCAATCTGCCTATTCCTTAGAGCGGTGGACAAAGGTGGGTTGGGTTGTTGTAGCTCGATCACGGAGCCTCAATTTGCCTACTCCTCAAATCTCGACGGAGAGCGTCTCTAAGGTCTCAGTGTGTTCAACGCAAGGCCCAACAGAGATCTAGCAGTTCGTTGCAAGTCTTGTATTGTATCTACCGTTTCGTCCACCTGCTTCATTATTAGTGCAATCAGTCAGGTCACGGTCAATTAACTCAGGGGTTTTCGTCACGGTACTTAAAGGATTAAGAGGATTGTAGGTATTTGTTGAGTCAGGTAATGAGGAAATAAAATTGTCTACTGAATTTATTGTCTTTTTGTGTGTTTGTAATGTATAATAGGTTTCGAAGTAAATGAACCGTGTTCAACCCGAGAACCAAGTATGTCTCACATTAAAGATCGCGGAAATCCTTTCGAACATTTATATATATATATATATATATATATATATATATATATATATATATATATATATATATATATATATATATATATATATACAGGGTGTTTAAAAAAGATGGGGCAATATTTAAGGGGTTGATTTCCCAGTTCATTTTATGAAAAAAAGTTCCCATAAACATAGGTGCTAAAATGCATTGTTTCAAAGATACAAGGTGTTAATTTTTTTTGTAAAATAACGATTAAAAAAATAATAATTCAAATATCTCCTCACCGATTGTTTTGAATTTGGCAGCGTTGTTTGTAGTAATAATGGGCTGATTTGGCCCTAATTAGATACAGATTGTTAAGTCCATTGGCGTTAGGGGGGGGCACCTCAACAAAATTTAGTGACATTAAAGAAACTAAAACTACAAGTTTTTTGTCTCCTGAAATTTCTCCGTATCTTGAATCGTTTACACGATAAAAAGAATTCTGGACGCAGCAAGTGCGTTATGGTAGTGAATTTTCATAAAAATGTTTTTAAAAACAAATATGTGTGTTTTTTTAAGAAAGCAGGCATCAGATTTGGTTACCAGTATAAACTATATAGTAAAAACAATGTGCCATGTTTCATCAAAATAACTTTATTTTGTGAAAATGTACAAAAATTTCCAAAAGTAAACTTAAAGTGTTCCCGAAAAAACACGTTTCTTGGTCAACCTTATAGGTTAATAGCAAATTGAGCTATTCAAATATGAAACATTTGATCAAAATTCGCTACCGTAACGCAATTACTGCGTCCAGAATTTCTTTTCTTACAAACATGCATTATATTTCGATGGAAAATGCAAAAATGCAATAACTTAAGGCGTGTTTGATTAAAAAAAAGGAAATTTGTATCACCAACGACTTATGGGCCATCCTGTGATTGTAGAAATATTATTTTAAGATGTAGCTCAAGACACCCTATAATTAATATATACAAATTTTTTTCATATCTTATATAATAACGGATATATTGAGCTTTATTGATTTTTTACGAAAATTCGACAAAAATTATATACCATTAAACGATACACTCTATAGCTAAGGCTACTGCCAAGCATCAGAGAGAGGGTCTATTTGAAATGAATTTTCTGCAAATATTTTAGTAAAATGAAGGACAATGACGAATGAAACTAAGACTTTAGGGTTTGTAAAACATCCTTCTTGAGACATTTTATTTCTATAGCGCGTTTTAGATTCAAGTTATTTGCCTAAATGTTGCCAATTTTGACATTTTAAATCGCCACTTTGACGTTTTGAGGAAAACCGCAATTTATTTTTCTTAAAATGCCTATAACTTTTTTGTCTTTTGACCTACATAGCTAAAGTGAGTAACTTACCTATAACGATGTAAACATGTGTACCAAATTTGGTTGCCCTTACTTTGTTAATTCCGGAGATATAATTTTTTTTTTGAAAGAAAACACAAAATTTTCCGAGAAAACCTGGGCAGATTTTTCTGGCTAACGAACTTATCCAAGCCATTTGCAAAAGGAATTTTTTCACCAAATTTAATCAAAATCGGCCTATTATTTTTTGAGTTATCGGTGTGATACATATATATATATATATATATATATATATATATATATATATATTATATATATATATATATATATATATATATATATATATATATATATATATATATATATATATATATATATATATATATAAATATATATATATATAAACATATAAAAATTGAAACTGACCCCGGATATGTTTTCTGGGGTGGCTAATTAGCGCTCATTTGAAGAAATTTTTTCAAAATTCAAAAGTCGGGATCTCCTCATTAGTGAATTTTTTAAAGAAAATTCACTAATAAAAACCTTCTTATGGCATGTCCATTTATCATACAGAAAATCACAAACACGAACAATAATTTTTGTTGAGGTGTCCCCGCTAATGCCAACGGACTTAACAATATTTATCTAATTAGGGCCAAATCAGCCCATTATTCCTACAAACAACGCTGCCAAATTTCAAAGCAATCGGTGAGGAGATATTTGAATTATTTAAAAAGAAATCGTTATTTTACAAAAAAATGTAACACCTTGTATCTTGGAAACAATGCATTTTAGCACCTATGTTTATGGGAACATTCTTTTCATAGAATGACCTGGGAAATCAACCCTTTAAATATTGCCCCGTCTTTTTTAAACACCCTGAATATATGGATTTAAAATTTTAACTGGCTCGGGGTATGTGTATATGTGAGCAATCTTAGACATGACAAGTTTATAACAACGTTATTTGAAGAACATCCACCAGCTAAATAGAAAGATGTAAACCAAAACGTAAATTCTTGGAAAACCTGTCCCAAGAGCTGGTGCAAACAGTGATTGTGGGCTACATCGAGTTTAGAGTGTAACGATAATGATAAGACTGTATCTTCTGAATTCTAGAATATTCTCATTTGTCTCATTGTTTTAGTTATATGCAGTAATAAATTACAAAGATTGAAGGTGGTAGCTACTACGGCTATAGTAATATTGCGAATATTCGCCGATTCGCTTCTGTAAATCTAACCTTGAGGCAACGAACACAATACCGTTTATTTAATAATGTAATTGCAATTAGAATATCCTTGAAACTGTATCAGAATACACCGATTTTTTCTGATAATAACACTAATCTCGTTGTTGGGTGTATACTCATGGTAGGTGTCATATTAGGTAATAGCTCATGCTCGTCCTACAGTAGTGAAGTCGTATAGAACATGTTAAATGACTCACTATAGGTAAATCTGGGTCGTTATCATTTCTTATCTAGACAAATTTTAACAATATGAAATAAATAAATTCCAAAGTGAGTCAAGCAGGCAGTGTTTTGTGGAAAGTTGGACTGATAAGACGCCACCATGTGTAGCTGTACAGGTTTTGCTAAATATACTATATTATTGTTCAACTTTATAATTGTGGTAAGTAGGATATGTATATTGTATTTGTAATATAGCTGTTATTTTATCAATTATGCATACTTAAGGTGTAATTAGAAGCCATTTCGCCTATTTACATAATTAGTCATACTTTGAGAAAATTTGTACGACGTGAAAAAGGTGTATTGTTAATCAAACAATAATTGTTCTAAATGGTGCTTAAATAAAAAACTGACTGTTTTGTCATTTCAATAAAATGACAAATATTACGAATATTTTCGACTGGTTTTATTCAAATAGAGATGTAGAGATGTCTTCTCTGACTTCACAAGGGCACTTGTATTTACACATGTATATTGTATGGAACGGTTTAACCTAGTAAGGGTAGTAACAATGAGTGAAGTGGTTTTCTTCATTATGGCTCTGATATGTGGGATTTTAATATTATTCAAGGAGAAAAAAAATTCTGGACGCAACAAGTGCGTTATGATTGTGATTTTTCATAAAAATGTTTTTAATAGCAAATATGTTTTTTTAAGAAAGCAGGCATCAAATTTTGTTACCAGTATAACCTATATAGTAAAAACAATGTGCCATGTTTCATCAAAATAACTTTATTGTTTGAAAATGTACAAAAATTTCCGAAAGTAAACTTAAAGTGTTCCCGAAAAAAACCGTTTCTTGGTCAACCTTATAGGTTAATATCAAATTGAGATTTTCAAATATGAAGCACTTAATCAAAATTCGCTACTATAACGCACTTGCTGCATCCAGATTTTCTTTTCCTACAAACATGCATTATATTTCGATGGAAAATGCAAAAATGCAATAACATAAGGCGTGTTTGATTTAAAAAAAAAAGAAAATTTGTAACACCAAGGACTTATGGGCCACCCTGTGATTGTAGTAATAATTTTTTAAGATGTAGCTCAAGACACCCTATAATTAATGTATACAATTTTTTTTTCATATCTTGTATAATAACGGATATATTAAGCTTTACTGACTTTTTACGCAAATTCGACAAAAATTTAATACCATTAAACGATAAACTCTATAGCTAAGACTACTGCCAAGCATCAGAGAAAGGATCTATTTGAAATGAATTTTCTGGAAACATTTTAGTAAAATGAACGACAATGACGGTTGAAACTAAGACTTTAGGGTTTGTAAGACATTCTTCTTGAGACATTTTCTTTCCATAGCCCGTATTAGATTAAAGTTATTTGCCTAAATGTTGCCAATTTTGACATTTTAAATCGCGACTTTGACTTTTTGAGGAAAACCCCAATTTATTTTTCTTTAAATACCTGTAACTTTTTTGTCTTTTGACCTACAGAGCTAAATTTTGGTAGGTAATTTACCTCTAGCGATATAAACCCGCGTACCGTATTTGTTTCACGTTCTTTGTCTAAACATCGCCAATTTTGACGTTTAAAATTGCGAGTTTGACGTTTTGAGAAAAACTCCAATTTTTTCTTTCTTTAATTGCTTGTAACTTTTTCATCACTTAGAGACCTGAATTTTGGTACATGGTTCTCTCTTTATAATACAAACACGAGTACTAAAAATGGTTGCCCTTACTTTGTTATTTCCGCAGATATAAATTTTTTTGGAAAGAAAACACAAAATTTTCAGGGAAAACCTCGGTCGATTTTCCTGGATAACAAACCTATCCAAGCCACTTGCAAAAGGAAAGTATTCACCAAATTTAGTAAAAATCGGCCCATTATTTTTTGAGTTATCGGTGTGATATATATATATATATATATATATATATATATATATATATATATATATATATATATATATATATATATATATATATATATATATATATATCGAAACTGACCCCGGATATGTGTTCTAGAGGGCCTAATTAGCGCTCATTTCAAAGAATTTTTTGCAAATTCAAAAGTCGAGATCTCCTCATTAGTGAATTTTTTAAAAGAAAATTCGCTAAAAACAGAAAAAAGGAATAATATACATGTGCCCCATAATTAATAGGACATTAGCTAAGGGGTGAGCTGGCACAAGAATAAAGCGATTGGGCTTAACATGCTTTAGTAAAATGTTACTCGCTTTCGTTTTACAGGGTGTTTAAATAATTTTACATTACATACTTGGCAACAAAGTAAATACAGATTTTTGTTTTTCATTGAAAAAGTACGTTTATTTTGGAAACGGTCAACTTTTTCGACTTCAAAGAAGTATACCTTTTTATGTGAAACTAAATGGGCTTTTTTTGTTCGAAAATGTGCATACAGGGTGTACAAAAAATTATGACCATCTTAACGAACCAGTGTTGCTGTCGGTGGCGCCACCTAGCGGCAGTGGTGATTGATACCGCCATCGTATGATGCCTAATAATACCATGCTACAGTTCATATTAATATGCTGAACCACTTTCGAGATATTTGAAAAATTAGTTTTTAGAAAAAATACTTAAACACCATGTGAAACGAAAACTAGTAACTTTTTACTGAGGCATGTTGAGCCCAATCGTTTTATTTTTGTGCCAGATATCACCGCTCAGCTAATGTCCAATTAATTATGAGGCACCTTGTATACAGGGTGGGGCGCCATATACGCGTCGATCATTTTAATGGAACCGTTTCGAATTTTAAAATTCTGTTTTTTCCCACCATATGCAGTCTGTCTCTAAAAGCATCTGAAAATATTGTCGATGCTACAAAAAAGATACATATCAAAGCTATATTTTTTGAAATAGAATACTCAGTATATTATTCGGTTTTAGTAATCTAGAGATAAAATAGAGGCAAGTTACAACAGGATCCGTATACCTACAACTCACCGTTTTTGAGAAATACAGCAATTTTCGAAAATGCGAGTCTAAACACTTTTTTTTTTCATACACCGAGCAATGTAAGGAAAATATAACTAACATTGGCATTTAGCAAGAGTATTGTTGTATGGAATAGAAAGAAAAAATATTGCAAAGTAACCTACTAGAGATATTTGATGCATAATATTACAAATAATTCGCTTACTTCAAATAGCACAGCCTGTATGCAATGACATATTCGTCTGCAAAATTTTATTACGTTTAAAATGATACTAGGTTTCACCATACCCAACTCCGACAGTTTTGATATATTTTGAATTGTCTGTTTTCAATAATATCGTTGATAGTTGTTGTAGCAATTTTAGAAAACAAAATCAATGTCTCCAGAGCCTGTAACAACCGACTAGTCGGCAAGTCTCAACTGCTCTTTTAGTTAATTCAATTTGTACACAGAGAAAATCATCGACTATCTGAAATGAGCTTTTCGTATTTTTTTTCTATTTTTATTGTAATTTTTTGTATGATCTGACACTACCATGCTAATAGGACAGTTGGCATAATCTTCAACGGGCACAAAGATGTTACCAATAGTGCTTTGAGTGTTTGTTGTTGTTCGCGTGAGTCAGTCAACTGAAATGCCATGTAATATGTTCTAAGAAAGTCATAATTATCTAAATGGTTAGCCAGCTATCGAAGCTTCACAATAAGTCTTAAATTTCCTGTCATGTTTCGCTACGTTGTAATGATGCTTTGAGGTGGAGCTGGTTAGTTTAGCTTTACGTTAGGAGGATCAATAATTTTTAGTAGAATTTAATGTTACAACTATCGTTTATTTACTTGGGGGTTTATCTTATCAGAATGTGTAATTAATAAAAGCGTTATTGATATTCCGAAAAACATATTACTTATATATCTACTACAAAAGTATGGAATACTAGGCACACCGTTTTATCTATTAATAATATCAGGAAATTTATCAGCTATAAATAACAAAACGCTTAACAGTTTGGATGAACTGCGCTTAATTGATTCTAATGACATAAATCATTAACATTTTCCATGATTTCTTTTATTTTAACACGTGTAGTTGCTTTGTAGTTACTAATGAGCTCAAACAAAATTTATCATATCGGATAATTTGTGTTTGATTGATTCGAATAACACGAATCATCAATATTTTACATGTTTTACTTTTGATTTCGCAACTTTTAAAGTTTTCAATACGCTCTTAAATAGACTATAAAATCTAACATCGCTTGCGTAATAGAATGTAAACCAATTTTTTAAAACAAAAATGTCAACAAAGTTTAATGGTCTAGAAAAAGCAATCATACAGTTTTTTTTTATAAATATGTGTATGCAACTAGCACTTTGTCGTGTTTGGTTTGCTCGACAATTTACATATTTTACATTGAAAAAATGTCTTTAGCACTAGCTTATTGTAGATCATCGTTTTTTACAAAATCGTTATAAATATACAAAATGGCTGTCATTTCTAAATAATTGAAAACTGTCGAAGCCCATTTCCAATTACATTTTAACTCGGTTAATCAACGACCATAGAAAACACCTTTTTGAAAAAATGGCCCTCGTTTTTAAATAAGTAGATTTATTAGAAGATCACATAAAAGGTTATATTTGTATTTTTTGAAGTTCATTACAAAACATATGCTATATAACAATTCTTATACCAATAACAAAGATACCATTACTTTTTTAAATAATTTTGAAAAACAAAACCAAAGAAGTAAAGTAGATTGATCCTGCTGGCTTTTTGATCAATATATTTGAGAGCTACAAGTAATTTATGCCACAAAATCGTTAGATCAAGGCTTTCTAGGTTTTGTTATTATAATTACTAATATGTTTCTTTTTAATTTCAGCTGGCAGGTATAGCCATCATAGCCACAGGAGCGGTAACAGCCAAACATGACTACGCCGATCAAACAAAGGGTGTGTCGTACTTTGCTATTGCTGTAGGTGTTATAATATTTTTCATAGCTTTCCTGGGATGTTGTGGAGCAATTAGGGAGAACTCATGCATGCTGACAACAGTGAGTAAAATACTATTTTACCTATATGATGATTCTTACAAAACTTTGGCAACAAAGGGTAATATTTGCTCAAATAAACAACACGAGCACTTTTTCTATAATGCGTAACGACTACTTTAAAAAAATTATACTCAAGTTGTGCTGTGCTTGAATTCAAACAGTAGTTCTATACAGATAATTGCAAAAACGACTTCGTTTTTCTAACTTTGTCAATGTTTTTGGGTAAAACCTGATATTATATTTATTAATATATTTTATTTATTAACCACGACTCTACAATATGTCTATACAGCCAGTATAATTTGACTATTGTAGTATAATTATGTATGTTGGCGCCTTTCTACTTCGAATTTACCCCTTTCCCGAGGTTCTTTTCTTGAATGTAGTAGAAACATGTAATGGTATAAAATCGTTAGCTATAACTTTTGTGCCAATTTAAGCCTAAGAACCCGAGTGTATTTATTTAATGGTTGCCGCGATCGATATCTCGCGACATATATCTGCATTTTTCGGGGCGATTAGTGGTGGGGAAGGATTTCAGTTTTGTTTGGTCGATGATCCGACGGTGCTCCGGCACATAAATGCGTTCAAGACCAATGCAACAGGACGTGATGGATTGAGCATTACTATGATTAAGCTTTGTAGCAGGAATATAGTTGGCTTCATAACACACATAATCAACTCGTGTATTCTGGAAGGCTATTTTCCAAAAATCTGGAAATGTGCTATCGGGCTGCCGTTTCCGAAGGTGGCGGATCCTACGGAGCTGAATCAACTGCGGATAATCAGTATATTGCCCATATTATCAAAGTTGCTGGAAAGGGTGCTAGACTCGCAGCTTAGGACTTACTTGAGTGATAAGAACATCTTATCAGACTTTCAGTCTGGATTCCGGGCTAATCATAGCTGTTCCACTGCACTGCTAAGGGTTACAGACGACATTTTGAGGGCCACGGACCAGGGTATGCTGACACTACTGGTGCTGTTGGATTTTTCCAAGGCCTTCGACACCATAAATCATAATATATTGCTGAAAATATTGAGAGCGGTTGGGATGGGCTCGGAATCTCTGGCGTTGATCAGAAATTACTTGAGGGAACGCTACCTTATTGTGAGAGTTGGCAGCTGCGAGTCGGATGCTCGTCTTGTGGAGTGTGGTGTGCCGCAGGGCTCGGTCCTTGTGCCCATGCTTTTCGCTATTTACGTAAATCATTTCCCTAGGGTCATTCAGTATTCTAAAGTACAGATGTACGCTGACGATCAGATATACATTTCCTTCAATGCCGCGGAGCTTTCGGATGCACTGGGAAAGGTGAATTCCGATCTGGATTCATTGTACAAAGTGTCCAAAGACCAATCGCTGTGTCTAAATGCGAAGAAGTCGGCTGCTATTTTGTTTGGGAGTCAGATTCTTGTAGAGCGCTTAAAGGTAAATGTGAGGGTCATGATCAATAGAGAGCCTCTGGAACTTTTGGATGAGGTGCGAAACTTGGGTGTGATAATGGATAACAAGTTTAGATATAAGCGGCATGTTGGTGCCTGCCTTCAGCGGGCCTACAACAACCTGCGTCTGCTGGTTTATCTTCCGACTGGTGTTAAGCTAATGCTTGGGAATACCTTAGTCCTCTCGCAGTTTGCCTATTGCTCGGAATTATATTCGCCATGGTTGGATGGTTGCGATTATAATCGGATACAGAGACTGCAAAATTCCTGTCTGAGGTTCGCGTATGGTATTCGAAAATTCGAACATATCTCGCATAAACTAAATGAAGCGAAGTGGCTTAATATGCGTAATCGTTTCACTCTGAGAGCAGCAACATTGTTCCATTCTATTATTGTGTCTAGAGTCCCAACATACTTGTATAGAAAGGTAACGCACAGAACTGATGTTCATAGCATTAACATACGGTCGAAGGGCTTAATTTCACCACCTAAGTACAGGCTAACACTGTTTAAACGGTCTTTTACCTATCAGATATACGCTATATACAATGGTCTTGATGAGAGTGTTAAGAGCTGTTCTGTGCGTTCCTTTAAAAAGAAACTGTTGCTGATTATGCGTGGTGTTTAAGCAGGTTGCCGGGCTGGCTGTTGACTACCAGTTTTGCATATGGGCGTAAGTGGGAGAGCAGGGGATGATTATACATCCGTCTGAACTTCGCCCAATTCACAGTTTCTTATTATTTTTCATTTAATTATGTACATGGAACTGTGTTTTTGTAAACTATGTTGTATTGTATTTTTTTGTTAGGTAAATTTCTAGTTATTGTTCTGGCCAGAGTGTTTTGTTTTCTTAAAAATTTGTGAGAGAAGCTCTGATATTGTAAAATTAAGTAATTGTTTACTATTGTTTAAATGAAAGGTTTTAAGCTACTTTTTTGCACTCTAAAACATTTGAGGGTTTGAAAAATTCATGGGTAAAGTGTCAATTAATTAATACATAATAATATTCCTAATTTACATATTTTGACATTATACAGAATTAAAATACAAAATACATTCATATAACGTCAATATTACTGACAAAAATTCTGCTTTTGACTGATTTAAAATTTATGCTGCAATTTAATGACGAATTTAATGAGAAATCTAAATGATGTAGAAAAGTTTATGTCTGTCTAGTCTTTAAGGTCATTTAAAAAGCTGAAAATGACTCACATGTAGTGCACTCGCACTTCCAAAGATTCAACAGCTGGTCTGGACTTACACCTGAGGCCACATAGGCATTAATTTTCCTGCAGACGGAATGTGGAAACTGCACAAGGTAACATCGGTATTTAGAGCCTACCATAGGCGCTCAAGAGAAGAGTCAGCAACTGGTAGAAAAAGCTTGCAGAGGTGAAGACAGGAAGATAGTGTAGGTGCAATTTACAATGAAGAGGCTAGATAGATATTGGGGTTGAAACTTGATGTACTTGAATCGAAACGGCAAAATTGCATTTTAACGGAAAATACTGAGATAAAGGCATGTTTGAACGTACACGGAAAATGGGACATAAAGGCAAACTCGAAACTGAGACTGAAAGTGAAAGCTTGAACTTGAAAACTCAAAACCGTTTACTTGAAAGTGTTCACTCGAAACTACGCCAAAAACTTATCACTGCACCAATTATAATGTCCTAAAGCAAACTGAAACTATTTGCAGCACTTGCACGACGATTATACTAAGCGTATATCCCTTGCGGAAGTCTCTTTTACTCTTTGTTTGATAGAAAAATCTCCTTAACTGAACGCCGTAGGTAGCGTAGATATTGCTTCGGTAATCTCTGTCGGCAGACTCCCACTGCAGGCGCTTAAGTAGGTGGCTGGGTGTGTTTGATGCGTCGAAGCTGGTTCGATGATATTCTCTGTCCTTTTTAGTTACCCATCTACCTGCATGTGTATGAGAGGGCTGCAGAGATGCATGTGTTTCGCGGCAGTTCCTGCACGGACTCCGTCGAGGCCTCGCAGTCCCAACGGTTACAGCGACCAGTATCTGTCAAATATACTTTATTGCCTAACTATAGCGCTTGCTTTGTTGGCCATTCTTTCAACTGTCAACCTGTCTCATAAATTTTAGACTTTATGGCTTTTGGCATCTTTATTATTACGTCACTGTGGAGTAGATATTTATCTCTGCAACGATAATCATCTGCTTCTCGATTTCCAATTGACCAACATCTTAGTTGGAAATTGCACTAAATAACGATGTTTTTTCTTAAGGCAAATATTCCGTCTGCTGATATTTTAATTCAACGTATATAAAGGGAATGCAGTAAGAGTACTACGATGGTAAATGTAACTAGCGAATTTTCAGTAAATCTTTTCAAAACCAAAACTTGAATTGCTCTTCAAAAATAAAGTCACCATTTCTAATTTAAGCTTCCTTTGAGGTTCTCGTTATGTCAGTAAGGGAGTTACAGTAATAGATAAAACATAACCGTTACACTTTTAGTATATTTACTATAATTTTCATCAATTTAAACTAGCCTTTCTCATTTTAATGATTTTTTGTGACTTCATTGATGCTTGCTTGACATGGTTTACGATTTGGTTTGTTGAATTGTTGAATTGTTAACTTGTTGCCTGTTTGCTTTTTATGGGACACACTGTATATAGCCGCAAGCAATGTAGTTGGAATCGTCACGGTAAATCCTGGTTGCGTAGCGACAGCTGGTGTCGTGCACCGAAACTATCACGGAGCGAGGGACAGTGTCGGATAGATATAGGAAGACTAGGTGAAACAGAGAGAGAGAAAGAGAGAGAGAGAGAGAGATGTCACTAGCGCAGGCCCACGGCAAGTTTCGAAAAATCTATCGCGGACGAGGGAAGGAACAGCTTGGGAAAGGAAAGAGTGCTGGTTGAAAGCGGTGTCGAGAGAACAGGTGGTTGTATCGCAGATTTGGCGTAAGTTTAGTGCCGGCGACTGGATGGACAGAGAGGTCGAATCTACCCTGGGTGTTGTGGATTTGTCCGCACTTAAGTTATAATTTCGTTGTAATATAACCGTAGTAGCAGGTTTCCAGACTGTACAGGTGTCCCTAAAGGGCGGACACGTGTGTGGACAGAGCAATGGTATTCATAATTTAAAGAGAAAGTCGAGAAAGAGCAGACAAGGAGTCATATTGGTTCAGATAAGTGCCAACAGATAAAAGTGATATAAAGACCTTTTTCATGAAGTAAATTCTTAACAGCTTTCATTGATATAGAATTTTAGTCATTACTTTTATGGGTGTAGATTGAGAATTTTATTGCACAGAAACAGATAAGACTCTCGAGTAGTTGATAAATGCTTCACCTTTATATAATTGCTTTGCATTTGAGTGAGCTGTGATACTCTTTAATATTTGATCACTATAAAACTGAACTTAAAGCTATTTTTATTGACTCAGAATAACACTTTGGTATTATTTTATGCTCTTATTTATTTGCTCTGAATATATTGAAATTATATATAAACATACCTACCAAATTTGGTTACCATACCTTTTTATTTTTTGAGATAAATTTTTTTTCTAAAGAAAATTCAAAATTTTCCCACAAAACCTGGTCCGATGTTCCTGGCTAACGAACTTGGAAGGTACGTGCCAAATTTCATCAAAATCGGCCCATTATTTTTTGAGTTATCGGTGTGATACATATATAAAATTGATTATTTTGGCAAAAATATGGATATGTTAGGATGAATTGGAAATGAAAAAGTAGAACAAAGAGATAAAAATTTGTTGTAAATGAAGGCATCAGATGGAAAAAATTGGAAGCAAAAAGAAATTTTATTTGGTATGTCAAAATTTGAAGTGCGAAATTTCACATATAAAAAATGAAACTGACCCCGGATATGGGTTCTAGGGGTCCTAGTTTGCGCTCATTCGCAAAATTTTTTTCAATTGTCAAAAGTCGGGATCTTTCCATTAGTGAATCTTTCCTACGAAAATTCACTTATATAAGGGCAATACTGTAATATTTCGTTACTTTTTACATACCAAAAAGTAACGATAAATACACACAACGGTTCACAAGAGATTAATTGTGTAGGTACACGAAAAAAAAAATTAACAACATGTTAAAAACAACCAAATCGCAATAACTTAAAGAAAATGCTGCCTGGAACGTATAAATAGGTAAAATCTACTTAATTTGATCCAAAATGCAAAACATAGGTAAATATTCACATAAACAAATTTGTGTTACATTGTGTCAGTGGCGGCTCGTGACTCTGGGAGTGGGTGAAGCAGAATCCGCGCGGCACCAAAGGGGGGCCCAGGAGGACGAAGACCCCCATCTGCGCCGTAGGCGATTTTTTTTTAAATTTCAAGATCACGTGTTCATCTAGCACTTCAGTATTTAAATTGAAAATCCATCTGTACAAAAATATAGATTTTCACAAGGAATAATTTTCGGAATAATGACCAGGAATATTGGATGAGAGGGCACTGTACACGCACGCATACAGTTATTTAATACGGCGCGTATTACCTATGAAAATCTGTTTATAGATGAACGGGCTACAAGCATATTTTTTTCATATTCAAGGCCCATCTCTTTTTTTATAACTTGAAAGTTTATATATAATATTTTATTATTTTGAATTATTCTTTTAGAGGTAATAATAAACAAATCAATACCACTTACCAAAAAGAAGCATAAAAAATCCAGCTTTTCAAAGTCTGTAAATGTGACACATATCAGATTATTTAACGGCACCATAGTAAAAATAAAAATACGCCTCTGACGATCCGACTCCATCTAAACAAACGACGGAAACTAAGCTTTGAAGCAGGCTCAAAACTCTGCATCAGTTTTGTGGCACTAATAAATACCAATGCCATGGCAACCGTCTCATGCAAGCGTCCCGAAGCAGACGCAGCATATGTATACGAACGAATCTGGCTCAGTGAGTCCGCAGTTGCTTGACGCTCTACAGTAGTCTGTCCGCAATATGCAAGTGCTGCGCGTTGGGGCATGTATACATTCAATTCGGTGATCAGGGGAGGGCTTGCAAATTATATCGTACTATAAATTACTATAAAAACACATTATCAACTGCGGCGCGACCTAACAAGACATTTTTATGTGGTTGTACCAAATGAGCCTGAGAGATTGAAAGAAATATTAAAATTATGGTGAATTTTGAATAAAAAAGTTTAGCTTAACCGAAAAATATAGGTGAAGCAACGCTTCACTCGCGTCATCTGACGAGCCCCCACTGCATTGTGTAATAAAAGCTTCTCGTTTAATATTATTAATTATTACTTTTTTTACAGTATGCAGTGATATTAATACTTCTCTTCATTCTGGAATTAACCGTGGGTATACTAGCTTTTGTTGCGCTGAAGCAAGATGGGCAAAAACTTCAGGATCAAGTAGGAAAACAAGTTGAAGATATGATGGTTAACCAAACAAAAAGTATGGATGCAATCCAAGAGCAGGTAACACATTTTCACATAGTTGGTTACTTTTATATTAGATTCGTTTATTTTTAAAATAAAGTGGCAGATTAAAACATATAAAAAGCATAGTCGTTAACATTGAAAAGTAACTTTGAACTAGAGGGCACCCCACATGAATGACAGTGGAAGCAAATTTTCAATAGAAGGATGGGGCATAAATGGAGAATTTTCTTACCCATTAGCCTTATAGCAATATTTAATTGTTTTTTTAAATAATTTTTAAACTATTGTTAGCGTTAGCAAATGTTTTGATCTATGGATAAACCAAAACCAGGTAGAAAAATTAGAAAATTATACAAATATTACAAATGAGCCTTATCTCTGTATGTGTGCGACAGAGATGACCTCCCCTTTTATTGTCGATCTCACTTGTGCCTCAGAAAATCGATATAGAAAGCACTGCCGCGTCCCTCCCAGTGTAAGTTACATTACAATAGCCATTAAAATGAGCAGAATGGGCGAGCTCACCAGGCGCCAGTGCTACCAGCAGCTGTATTGTTATGTCCAAAAATGTTGACAAATGTCAGCATTTGCATACATATGTAGAAGCTTTTTTATTCATCACCCAAAGATGTCAACCCTAAACATTTTGACGTTTAGGAACAATAATGCATACAAAGAAGTCTCAGAAGTAGAGAGATCTACGCCCTTTTACACAGTTATGTAGTACTAAAGACTAAAGACTGTGATATTTTTCAAAACAAAGTCTAAAGTGACCTGGGGTGCAAAAAATCCTTGAGGCAACTGTCTAAGAACGAGAAAGTAACTTCGATGTGGGTACCAGGGCATCAAGGAATTGAATGAAATGAGGAAGTAGATAGCCTTGCAAAAAGGGCAGCAACAACACCATTCTATGTCCGTTGTGGATCAACAAAAAGCCATGTAAGAAATGAACCTGATATTTGGGAGAAGAACGAGATACTGTTATACTTGAGGAAAACGCCTGGCTTGAGACGGGCGAAACGGTTCATCACCATATCAACAGAGAAGTCTGAACTGTTTCTTGAATTTAACAGGAACGACCTAAGAATAATCACGGGACTTTTTCCAGGACATTCCTCAATAAGGTATCACCTAGGCGGACAGTGAAAACTGCATACACTGCACTGAAGCAGCAAAAACAACAGAGCACTTACTATGCGACTGCATTGGTCAGTTTTGCAAAGGCGCAAATACCTTTTAGGCGTTACTCTAACACCCCAGGAGATAGGTAAAATAGTCCGCAAAAAGACAGTAGACCATATGAAAAGTGTGGCCATTTTTGAAAACTATTAGAAAATAGAGTTATGCACAAAAGACCTGCTGGGGTCGCAGCGCTGAGAGGCCGAAGGCCTCTACGTCTCATTAAACAGTCTACATTCTTCAAATCTACAAGCTACATTTTTTCAAAAAATAAAACCTTGAAGCAACTCCTTCAGTCTAGGAGCTATTATGGTTCACAATAATATTTAGCTTGTCTATGATATTTTTTAAATGTGTATTTTATGTGAAAATTCTGTAAAGTGTTTTGTTTCAAAAAGTTGACCTGGCAAATTTGCTTGTCTAATCTTATGTACATATATCTCAGGGCCCAATAAACTACTATCATTATTAGTTAGTATCAAAATCAAAAAGTGTATCGTACAAACACGCAAAGCCTTGTGGTTGCTGGAAACACAATGAAACACATTTATAATTCCCGACGTCGATGCCACAAATCCTCTGGAATGTCACCACAAATGTATTCCTTTCCATGTTTATGTTGCGTTAACCATCTTTACCAACATTAATGTACCAATTTGACACAAATTAAACACATTTTTGTTTGTTTCAGCTCAAATGTTGTGGAGACAAAGGACCCCAAGATTACACGGACCGAAAAATGGCTATACCTACTACATGTTATAATAAAGAAGGAAAGCTTTACGAAGACGGCTGTACAAGTGAAATTGTCAAGAACTTGAAACCAATACTAAAAGCTGTTGGCGGCGTCGCTATAGCCTTTGGAATAATCGAGGTATTTAAGCCATTCTTTCATTTAATACCTTAACTTGAAACGAAAAATTAACATAAATATGTTTAATTAATCACATCCGACCATGCATGAGACTTCAGGTAGTGAGTCAACTTTAGGGCACTAGTAGATTCATGTAAATTATACCTTCAAGGAACCAAGGCAAGCATATTAATTCAAGCAGTTTATTTTAAATCATAAAAGTTTTGCAAAGAAATGACAAATGCAAAAGGTAATTAAATATTTGCAATAACTAACTGTTCATAATTAAAAAAACCTCAAAGATTACAATAAATTTGATAAAATTACTTACGTCTGCACTCAGGCATATATATATGAAAATTTAAAAGATTGTTTAAACGAATCCAAGTTAATTGAATCACACAAAAGGTATATAAAACATGTGAAGCATGGATTAGTTTCCTGTCGTGACACTTGTGGACATGAGTGAAGGCAGGATCAGACCGAAAGTCAGCGTGGCAATATTAGGGCCCCATTCAGTCTCGAAGCGGATGACTTGGCCAGCTGAGGGCAAATGCTTGCCATCTTGCATCTGACGAGATGTTGAGCCAGTGCCTGCTATTCTTTCTTCCATGTGTTACTGCATTCTTCTAGGATTATTAATTGCATTGTTGAAGTGTGTTTATTTCATTGTTCTAGAAAGATTAGTTGCATTCTTGAAATGAGTTTACTGCATTGTTTTTAGAAGACTTAGTTGCATTCTAGAAATTTCATTACATTGTTCTTAGATGTTGTTCATTGCATTTTTGACGCGTGTTTATTGCATTGTTCTAGGAAGATTAGTTGCATTCTTGAAAGTTAATTGCATTGTTATTAGATGTTGTTGATTGCATTCTTGAACAATGTTTATTGCATTGTTCTGGGAAGATTAGTTGCATTCTTGAAAGTTCATTGAATTGTTCTTGGAAGACCCTGTCATAGAGAGTACAATAGTCAGCACGCTTCTCACAAACAGTAATGATGCCCCCTGGTAATACGAAAGTGTCATTTTTAAAACTAATTGAACTACATTTTATAATAAAATTAAATCACACGAAAGTGTTTTACTTTAAGGTTAAATTAGTGACACCATCATATTATACCAGAGAGCTTCTGCACATGGAATTTTAAACTGTACAAGCATGGCAACCAAATCAAGCAAATTAAATTAACTCATAAAATATATTTACCTATGAGCAATAGGTTGAGGCACTTAAGACTGTAGAGTTATTGTTTGCAGCCAGGAACAAATTAAAAGGGATCGTGCTAAAAGACGTCCGCTATTTATAAACGCCCCAAGCGAGATAAGCCAGGCGCATGACGATAGTTGAACCAGCATTGTCTAAATTAATAAACTGAATGGCATTAAAGAGAGATAGCGTTACCTATGCCATGAATAAAAATGTCTATAGACAATAGAGTAAAATCCATCTTGGTGTAATAAATTAAATAATAATTAGTCCGATGTTACAAACGTTACAAACTATTACACATTTTCTTATTTTTACTTAAATGTGCTAAAAACCCTGAAAGCAGGCATCTTTTCTTCATACTTTTTTTCCCGTTAAGGCTAATGTCCTTTATCTGACTGCACAAGGTAATTCACATGACATAATATTCTACCCATCCTAACTTCTCTATCTTTCGTTTTAGAAGGTAGAGCTTTCCAGTTACTAGCTTACCTCATGGGTAAGATACTCCCACTTATAGAACAGGAAAATATCATTATTACTTTAGATTAGACGCTCAACTGGAATACGGAGTTGAAGAGGGGGCCAAGTTGTCTCTGTGGAGATGCCGAAGGATCTATAGTAACAACTGTAGAACAAACCCAGAGCAAATGTATTGGCTCTACGTAGTGGTTATTAGATTAACGATAGCCTATGGAGCTATAGTTTGGTTGCCTAATGCACTTCGTGGTATTGCGAAAACCAAACTGGCTAATTTCCAGAGACAAGCGTGTCTGATGATAACGGATGCATTGAGGACCACATCATCAGTCGACCTGAATGTCCCCCTAAATATCCCACCTCTCCACATATGGCTGGAGAGGGAAGCTGTTGTATGGGAAAAACTAGAATCATCGATGACATTGCAAATCACGAGGTTCTGAGAATGATTAGAGAACTGATGCTTACAAAGGCGTGCAGAGACATGTTATTCAGGACCGTCCTTCCAGCAGGGAGAAGTGGGTTCGAAATCAAACGTTCTTATTGAGGGTAGGTCTCTGCTGATACACCGACGGCTTGCTTCAAGATCGAGTTAGGAGGGGAAAAATAATAACAATGAAAAATCATTTATATTTGGAAAGTACCAGAGATTAATTTTTTTATGTTAACCTAATATTCTGTTTCTTTTTCAGCTTGTTGGGGCTATATTTGCTTGTATGGTGAGAAACAGGATAGGAGATTGATTATAAGTCGCTGAGACTGTTATTTATTGTTTATAGCACCTGACTAATATACTTTTAACTTTTGTAAATTTGAATCTTAGAAATACTTTTTATAATAAAATATATTAAAGTAGAAGCCTAAATAGTTTTATTGTAACCCCTCGTTTAATTGTTTTTTATAGTGAATTTGCTAATCAGGAAGTTGAGATTTTAAGTTACAAAAATTATTTAAACGAGCGAGAATTTGGACCCAGAGAATCCATATCCAATATTAGCTTGAATTCATAGATGTATAAATACTACAGAGTTACGTAATGTAGTGACTTGTACTGTAAGAACAGAAGAAAAGGCCCAAACACTTGCAAGAATGAAGTCGAAAAGTACGAAAACCATTTGGAAAGAACTGAAATTGCTAAATGTTCGATCTAAAAAGAAAACAGCTTTACGGGAAAATTTTCATAACACTGATGACATTGCTGACCACTTTAGTGCCGGCTTTGGTGGGGAGTCTTTTGATCGGGACGCTGGTGCTTCTGATAACTATGGCGGTGGGGATGATAACGGATTGAGTTGGAAGGGATTGCAGTTTAGTTTGGTAGATATGGAAACCGTGATCCAACAACTTAATGCAATTAAAAATAATGCGGTGGGTTCTGAGAGACTTAACATTGGTATGATAAGGCTTTTGTGTAGTATGTTTTGGATTATATTACTAATATTATTATCTCCTGTATTTTAAAAAACTGCGTTTCAAGTGTTGCAAGTGTGCTGTTGGTGTTCCCTTCCCTAAGGTAAGCGATCCGGTCACGCTGAGTCAGTTAACACTTGGAATATTGCCAGTGTTGTCAAAAGACTTGACAACTTAACTTTCAATTATAGGCTTTTCTGGCGAGTGAAACTATTTTGTCAGAGCACCAATCGGTTTAACGAGGAGGGCATAGCCTCACTATAAGCAGTGTTAAGAGTAAGTGATGACATTCTGAGAGCCACTGACCAACGAATGTTAACACTTCTGGTCGTTTTGGATTTTTCCAGAGAGTTCGATACTGTGAATGTCAGCATGTTGGTAAACATATTTATAGCACTAAGCTCCAGTGCTCTTAAATTATAAAAAAATATTTAAGTCAACGATACTTGCTATTAAAGTAGGAGGAGGAGAATCTTCGGCTCGTTTGGTACAGAGTGGTGTGACGCAAGTATCTATTCTTGGGTCGCTACTTTTTACTATTTACATCCATCGTTTCAGCGATGCGATGAGGTATTTAAGTATGCAGATGTGCGCGGATGACACCAAGGTTTACCTATATTTTGATGTTTGTGGTGGTGCAGTTGTGGTGGAAAAATAATAGTAATTTAAATGACTTCCATCGACCTAACTGGACTACATTTCCTGCGGCTGTGATCCTGTTTGGTAGCCAAGCATATTGCGAGACGGATAAAAATGATGCGAGTCGACAATTATGGAGTTTGCCTTAATCTTGCGAGTGAGGGTGAAAGTTTGGGCATAAAAATGAATAATACATTTGGGTATAAGCAGTATGTTAGTTCTTGTTTATAGAAGGCGTATAACGGTCTGGTGTTGCTCTTTCCACTTCAATATGACCTTCCTGTAGGGACTAAGCTAACTGTGGGAAATGCTTTGGTTCTCTCGCAGTGTACATACTGTTCGGAGCTTTAGTTTGCGTGAGTCGATAGTTATGATGCCGGAAGGATTTCGCGGTTATAGAATGATCGATTAAGATTTGCTGATGGTGCTTGCCAGTATCAGCGCATTTTATGTAATTTATAGGGTCAGGGTGGCTAAATATGCATGGTAGATTTATACTTAGAGCAGTAGCATTCTATCGTTCAATTATCCAGCAAACAGTCTTCCTGATTAAAGGTTAACAAATTTAAGGCCTTTTTTCCAGACTGTTCTTCTATTGCGTATCCTACGCGTTTCGGCTCTGAACGAATTATCTTCAGGGGATTCTACTTTTCAGTTTGTATTACAGAAATTATGCTATGTCAAAAAGTGTCAGGTTTGAATTTTTATCTATTGTCTTCGGTTGTCCAGTCAAAGGTAACATCGAAGGACATAATACCAGTCTCACTTGAAGTATCAAAGGGATAAATCTGACACTACGCTTCCTTTAAAGCAAAAAAATTGGTTAATTATTTAAATTAATTTTGATATCCAAAAAGGTAAGAAATAATTAATTTGATAAGATTATCTATATTTACATTTTCATAAAATATAAGCAGTTGATAAACAATTCTTTTCATAAATATCAAATGAAACTTCACAGTGACAGACTTAAATAACGTTCGTATTTCTGACAGCCTGTCGCTCAAATTTCTGTGAGAAAAAATTCTGGACGCAGCAAGTGGGTTATGGTAACGATTTTTTTAATTAAATGCTTCCAATTTGAATAACTCAGTTTGCTATAAACCTAGAAAGTTGAACTTTGGTAAGTTGTAAGGCCTTTACCAGGGCAACATAGCCACAGTTTGTTCGAAATAACTTGTTATTTTTTGTGATACAAATTGTTTTTTAGAAAAACTGGTGTGATTGGGTTGGCTAACGAACTCGTCCTCAAAATGAAGATACTTGCCAAGTTTCGTTCAACTTAATTTAGTATTTTGTGAGTAATCGCTCAGCCACATACACGCACACGCACACGCACGCACACACACACACACAAATATATATACAGGCTGTTTCAAAAAACATGCACCATCGCTCGTGGGGCAATTCCTTACTAAAAAATAAGAAAAAAAGTTCCTGTGCACATGGGCCCGGAAACGCATAGTTTCCAATATACAGGGAGTTGAATTTTAATGTTTTTTTAATTTTTTATAAATAATTTCAAATCCACTGGATTGATTTTAATGAAACTTGGAACTTAAAAGTGTATTATGAAAGTGCATATTTTCAAGTGAAAATCTGCTTACAACTGCGTCAGTGGCGTGCGTACGGGGTAACTGTAAAAATTCATTTGGGGAAAAAATATGTGCGCCACTGTCTTTTTCCAATTTTGATACATCAGTTATGAAGCTTATTACATAAGCCACAAAAGTTACCTCTTGGTATTTTTTCGTTCAGGGTATACCTTAGGAGATATGATTAATTTTATAAAAAGGGGCAAAGTACCGATTCGTTGGAGTAATGAAAACAGTAATTGTAAAGTGCCATGAAACTATAATTTTTGACAGTTCTCTAAATTTTACAATTTTGAAGTGCTTTGTAGGCGTCAAAAGAGTTTTCGTGCTATTCTTTAAATTTTGATAGGGTGCAGTATTTTAGTTTTTAGTTATTTGTTGATACTGAGCTGCTCATTAATATTATTTCCTCCCCTCAAGATGGTTTTCATTAAGTACACTTCAGCGGATTTGACTGATATGTTGTTAATTTATGGACAAACAAATCAAAATGCTAGACAAGCTGTGCGAGTTTATCAGGAAACTTATCCGCAAAGAAGAATTCCTGACAAAAATATTTTCCCACGTATTGTAAGACATTTGAGAGAAACTGGTTCTTTAAAACCTTTAAAAGCTGACTCTGGACGCAGAAGATACCGCCGAACTGTACGAGTTGAAGAGGCAATATTAAATAGAGTTGAACGTGATCCTAGTACAAGTACGAGAATTATTGCCACCGAACTGGGTAATATTTCGGCATCATCAGTTCACAGAACTCTGAAGGATCAAAGTTTATATCCCTATCATTTTACACGTGTCCAGGAACTTCTACCTAGAGACTTTCAACCAAGGGTAATGTTTTGTCAGTGGTTCTTAAACAAACTTAGGCACGACCAACATTTTTCTAAACGTGTACTATTTACTGATGAGGCGTCATTTACGCGAAAAGGTATCGTAAATTTTCACAATTTACATACATGGGCCGATGAAAACCCACACTCTCTAAGAGTTGCAAATTCGCAGTATCAATTTTCCATCAATATTTGGGCTGCTATTATTGAAAATCACATAATTGGTCCTGTTGTTCTACCGAATCGTCTTGACCATGAATCATATTTAAACTTTTTACAAAATGATTTGCCGTTGTTACTACCGCTTTTTATGAGAAATGGTACAATGTGGTTCCAGCATGATGGTGCGCCCGCACATTTTGCAGCAGTTGTAAGAACATATTTAGCCAACACATACGGTCACCGATGGATTGGTCGTGGAGGTCCGGTGTCATGGCCACCTCGATCTCCGGACCTGAATCCTCTCGATTTTTATTTGTGGGGTAATTTAAAAGAAATAGTGTATAAAACACCAGTAAATACACGAGAAGAATTGTTGGGAAGAATAGAATATGCATTTGACAGCATTAGAGAAGATCAAAATATTTGCAGAAGAGTAAGAAGATCTTTGCGCAGAAGGTTAAATAATTGTAACGACGCTAATGGTGGTCACTTTCAACATTTTCTTTAGCTTTGTTATTAAAGTCAATTGAGTAATGTACAAAAAACAAGAGTTTGGAAAAATCATGGTGTCTTTACGATTACTTTTTTCATTTTTTATTTTTATTTTTTATTTATCATTTTTTATCAATGTTTGTAATATTCATTTCAATGTTTATCACCAATAAGTTTTACGTAGGTTAGTTATTTGCAAGTTTATTGCTGTAATGTTTACTGTATGTTTTGTTTTTCATATTCTTATGGTTGCAGTAAACATATATTATTATTATTATTATTACGCCGACTAATCGGTACTTTGCCCCTTTTTATAAAATTAATCATATCTCCTAAGGGATACCCTGAACGAAAAAATACCAAGAGGTATCTTTTGTGGCTTATGTAATAAGCTTCATAACTGATGTATCAAATTTGGAAAAAGAGAGTGGCGCACATATTTTTTCCCCAAATGAATTTTTACAGTTACCCCGTACGCACGCCACTGACGCAGTTGTAAGCAGATTCTCACTTGAAAATATGCACTTTCATAATTCACTTTCAAGTTCCAAGTTTCATTAAAATCAATCCAGTGGTTTTGAAATTATTTATAAAAAATTAAAAAAAAATTAAAATTCAACTCCCTGTATATTGGAAACTATACGTTTCCGGGCCCATGTGCACAGGAACTTTTTTTCTTATTTTTTAGTAAAGAATTGCCCCACGAGCGATGGTGCATGTTTTTTGAAACAGCCTGTATATATATATATATATATATATATATATATATATATATATATATATATATATATATATATATATATATATATATATATATATATATATATATATATATATATATATATATATATATATATATATATATATACGGTTGGTTTGCGGTTGCAGAGTGGACAATGCAACAGAGCATTCGGTAGTAAATTTACAGATTAAGGTCACGGAGTGCTTTTTAAATTCTTTTTTCTGAAGCATGCTTAGAACCTCCTTCGGAAGCATAAACTACAAGAAATACTTCTTGCAAACAATCCCCAAGAATGTTACAGGATCTGGGGGCGAATAGGGGTTCTGTGCATGGTAAACAAGATTTTAAGGAGGTATAGCTGCAAAATGGGATATCGGCAGCTTATATAGGTCCGGATAAGCTGTTTTTTGCATTTTTCGTTTATACTTCTTTTTTATCTTTTTCCCCGCCCAGCACTACTATTCACTCCTGGTCCAGTAGATTTGGGGGTTGTATTGAAGATATTTTTCTTGTGATTTATCCATCAAACGGGACCCTTACGCATGTTTCTGAGTTTTTTTTAAAGCCCTTCGTGAGCTCATCTGCAAATTTACCCTCTTTGCGTTCCTTAGCTCCTTTTTGTAATGTGTTATAGCGTATTTGTATTGTCCCAGTTGCCTGTAGCCTTAGCACGATTGAAGAGACGTCGCACTTCTCTTCCTAGCTTTTCGAGGTTTGTGTTCCACCAAGTAGGCCCTTGACTCTCTTTTTTTGTCTTTAGTGGACAGTTTTTGCGATACGATGAGATAATTGAATCCCTTACTTATTCAGCTGCAATTTCTATCTCTTTACGATCTCTTGCTCTGAGGATAGCGGACTCAAGTCGGGATATGAGGGATTGTTGGTAGCTCTCCCAATCCGTTCTCCTCGGGTCGCGATACTACACCACAGGTCTAGGGACTGTTTCAATCTCAAGCAGAACATGGGCATGACCTGAACATGAAGGTTCAGACTACACCCTCCATTTAACGATTTTGGTGCTTAATAGTCTCGAGCCGATTGTGAGATCTAAACATCTCTCCTATTAACCGTTACAAAGGTGAGTTCCGAGCCTACATTGTTAACGACCCGCCCTCCCCCTAATATGTATGTAAACAGTGATTCACCTTAGGGATGGGCACATTTCTTAAAACATCGAGGTTAACATCGATGTGTAACATCGAAACCTACTATCGATGGTAGGAAAAACATCGGCTGGAAAATATCGATGCTGGGAAACATCGATGTTTTCAAAATAATAGTAAATTGACTAATTCTATGTTCTTTCGAAAAAAAACATAGTTTGTAGTTTTGTAGGTATTAGAAAATGGAAACATATTCCGATGCAGATTATGGCAAGTGCAGGTTAAAAAAAAAGGCTATTACTGGTTCTGTGTTACTGTCAGAGCCCAGCGCCATCAGTCTCAGAGCCTTAAACCAAATACTTTATAATGACAATACAGGACCTCCGGCTGATTTCGCGTTTCAAGAATATCAGCGCCCCTAGTGGATAGTACTGATGTTACGTCGTTCGAGAACGTGTAACACTAGCAATTGCTGGTGTTTAACTGTGTATAATTAAGTTTGAGCTGTGTTTTTGACGATAAATGTTAGTGGTTGGGTGTGTGCAATCTATAATTGTTCGAATTATAACGTGCTAAATCTATCAAAGACATTTTATATGTTGCCAAAGGATGGCGAAACGTGAATATGATTTTTTGTGTTTTCTTTTGTTACCAGCGATTTTTTTACAAATTCGCCTAATAATGAATATTAAACAATAACTATAACATGGATTGACGATAATTTCGTATTATAGATGCAATAAAAAGGTACTGTTGTCAAGAAGAACTTCCAGTGCGTAAAAAAAATATTAAGGCAAAAAGAGTTTTGCATTAATAATAAATGATATAAGAAAACTGTTTTTCTATCTTCTTCTGTGTCCTGTTTTATAGTAGTATGGCATAAATTGTCACATTTTTTCCCATTTAAAATTATTTTGCTTGGTAAAGGCTTTTAATTATCTTCCCAAGACAAGTAGAAATAGCAGATTCAACCCTATAATAGATTTATTCACGGAAGTAAGAGTTAGTCTCGCCTTTTATCTGCACAACTTCTTAATTATGTACTAGGCATATCAGTTACATATTTTAAAATATTAGATTAATAAGACAGTTTTCATGTAGAGATATAACACATTGAATACTGTGCTACCATTTATACCTAGAACAATTATTTATAGGTAAGTACAGATTGTAACTTAATATCCTCAGAAACAGCTTTCAGTATATTCCTATACCTACTCTTGAAATAGTAGTTGTGGCGGTGGTTCCGACCGCAGTGTTTCCGTCAACACTACTCTATGTTTCTCTTGACAGCTAAACGTTGCGTTACGTTATTCGACAGCAAGCTGTCAAGAACTACTATATAAGAGACACCAGGGATCTCTCTCGCTCTCTCCTCGCTACCAACCGACACAGTGATCACACGTCTCTCCACGCTCGGTCAGTTATCTGTTATGTACTCATGTACTGTCTGTGATTGTTTTATAGTTAAATGTATCATATAGTTTATCCAGTTAGTGAAATAATAAAGTATATTAAATGTTTACGTATGGATTTAATATCAACAAGTGCAATTAACATCCATATTGGTGACCCCGTGCCGCAAGCCGAAGATGCCGAACCTGATGTTTCAGCCGACGTCGCCTAACTTCCACGCACGTGCTCATGCCTACAGAAAACGAATATCTAAACAGGTCAGTCTTTTCTAATTTAAAAATTATCTGATTTTTTTCACAATGGCCGAATATTCTTCAAGCAGCAATATCATGGCAATGGTTGCAATAAAATTACCTCCTATATGGAGACGTAACGTGAAAATCTGGCAAATGCAGGTTGACGCCCAGTTTGATATATCGCAGATCAGTTCTGAAAAGACAAAATTAAGTCATGTACTCGCTATACTCGATCCTGATGTCGCATAGTCAATTTCAGATTTTTTAACCCAACTGTTATCATCAACCCCCTATTCAGATCTAATGAAACGTCTTTTATTAGAATTTGAAGAGTCTGATAGTCGCAAAATAAATAAACTTTTAACAGAATTAGAATTAGGCGACAGAAAACCATCGCAACTTTTACGCGTAATGAAGTTTTTAGCCGGTAGTCAGATTGGAGATGATTTCCTTAAAATATTATTTTTACAACGTTTACCAGTCAACGTTCGTTCAATTTTGGCTTTGAGCAACGATTCTCTAGAAAATTTGTCGGTTACAGCAGACAAAATCGTGGAATTTTCCGGAGATAAATACAACGTGGCTGAAATTCAGTCACGCGAGCCCGACAAGCTAGCCAAATTAGAAGCGCAATTAGAGAAGCTAACAGCATCAGTCAACGAATTGCGAACGCGTTCCCGATCTACCTCCCGAGAAAGACCCAAGCTTTCTCGAAATTCCATAAACACAAATTCCTCAACCTCCACGTGCTGGTATCATGAACGATTTGGCAACAAGGCCAAACGTTGCATCCAACCTTGCAATTTTAAAGCTAAACATGTGTCGGAAAAACTAATAAGGCACTCCCTCCACGCGGTAGGAGACGAGAGCCACCTAACACGCCGCCTTTTTATTTTTGATGGACGCTCCAATATGAAATTTCTAATCGACTCTGGAGCGGATATTTCAGTTATTCCACCCACTCACGACCAACGGAAATTTCAATCGAAACGTACCTTGTATGCTGCAAACGGGACCCCTATTCATACCTATGGCGAACAATTATTAGATTTGGATCTAGGTTTACACCGTAGGTTCTGCTGGCCCTTCACACTTGCCGATATCAAGCAACCAATTATAGGCGCTGATTTTCTAGCAGAGTTTGCTTTACTTGTGGATATGAAACATAGACGTTTAATCGATACAAAGACAAACCTCTCTAAGAGCGGTGCTAACCCACCACCAGGAATTAATTCTAAAATTCATCTCGTAGGCCCGACACACCAGTACTTCAAATTGCTACAACAATTTCCTGACCTGTTTAAGGAAACTTCTTCTAGTAACCTTCCAGAGGTTGAGTTCTTCCATACTATAAGTACGGAAGGACCACCTGTCACTGCAAAAGCTAGAAGATTGCCCCCGGAAAAGCTAGCTCAAGCAAAGCTAGAATTCCAGCACATGATGGACTTGGGAATTTGTAGACCCTCCAAAAGTCCATGGTCAAGCCCCCTCCACATGGTGCAAAAAAAAGGATGGCTCATGGAGACCATGTGGGGATTACCGAGCACTAAACGCTAAAACAATCCCAGACAAATATCCCATTCCAAATTTGCAGGATTTTAATGCCCAGTTAGAAGGCAAACGTATTTTTTCAAAATTAGATATCATTCGCGCTTTCCATCACATCCCAGTAGCACCTCAAGATATTCCCAAAACAGCAGTCATAACTCCATTTGGGTTATTCTAATTTGTTAAAACCCCATTTGGCGTTCGTAATTCAGCACAAACATTTCAAAGATATTTACATTCAATTTTAAGACATCTTGACGTATGGATTTAATATCAACAAGTGCAATTAACATCCATAGTAGTTTAACGACGGTTTCAAGGTATTACATTAAATTATGACGAAATAAGATTATGGGTAAGAGAAATTTGCAGAATTATTCATGCTGATTGTTGATACAAATTCTATTTATAACTATATAATCAGAAAAATTTCACTGTTTTGTCATGCACAAGTTTTTATATTCATCTTTAATAAGCCAATTGTCTAAATTAAGAATATGCAAGTAAATATTCAATTCAAATTACCCGCTCAGTTGTCAGTACTTTACGCGAGGTGACGCTAGTGTACTTGTCACAAATATCACCAATGCTAAAGCATAGGAGTGTCCTGTATTGTCATTATATAGTATTTGGTTCCGGTAATATTTTCAACTTCCTAAATGGCTTCTTTTAGTGTAGACATGGTTTTTAAGTACCTATAATAAAATAAACAAGCCTGCTCCGACTTCGACTGCCATAAAAATAGAATAAGAAGTGTCTTCTGAAAGAACGAAATAAAAAATCTGGACACAGCAAGTGCGTTATGGTAGTGAATTTTCATTAAAATGTTTTTAACGGTAAATATAACGTTCCTGTTTATGATGTTACTACGTCAATTAATGGGACAGGAGTGCCCATTTATGCCAGGTAGCCGGAATTTAATACTTACTGCGTTCACGTACAGATGTCGCTTAAGTCACAATGTGCAAAGAGTAAAGAATTAATTAGTAATTTGTTCAGTAAATTGATGTATTTTTTAGCTACTTAAAGACTTTCGAACTGAAAAATTACAGGACATTTGTGGGATACGTAACGATGTTATGATTACAAATAACATCGATGTTAAAAATATAACATCGAAATTACAACATCGATGTTTTAAACATCGATGTTCAATGGAAAACATCGATATTCCAAAAACATCGATGTTAGGTGCCCATCCCTAATTCACCTTGCCTGTTGTTGTCCGTGCTCCCCCAAACCAGATGATGTGAGTTCGCATCACACCCAATTACAAGGTGATTATTGTTCCTCTTGCAGTAGGTGATCAATTTCCTCACCTCTGCTGGAGGAGGTTGGTCTGCATCTCTGTCTCCGGGGAAGTAAGCTGAGCAGGCTACTGCGTCTAGCCTGGTCGCTCCGTATGTGATCATGAGATGGATGGCTATCATGTCCTTGGTACAGTGTTCTGACAGTACAAAATACTTTAAGTTGTTTCTGATCCAGATACAGGCTCTGGGATTTTTTTTGTTCCCTCAGGGCTCGTCCGCGGCCTTGCCGCCCCGATAGCACCGCAACCCTTGGTTGATTGTGCATACCCTTAGTCTTACTCCACCCATTCCAAGATCACTGTGCCTTGAACTAGTCTGCACAGCGATTGGTAGGGTGAAGTTTTATATTGCTCTGTCTCCGGTCTAGAGTGACCGTAGATCAGTTGTCTTTTCCGGTCCAGAGCTATACACTCACCCAAGATGTGCTGGGCTGATTCCTCGCCCTCGCCGCAGAGTCTGCATGCGAGGTCCCCTTCGAACCGCCCCATTTTATGCAGGTGTTTCTTGACGGCCATGTGTCCCGTCAAGAGACCTGTTGTGTTTCTGAGCTGTCCTCTGCTAAGGTTTAGCAGCTCCACAGCTCTCTTTGAACTGGGTCCGTCAATTATTGACTTCCCATGTCTGAGCCCTGGACAGTCCGCCCAGTACACCTTGTGTTGGTTTCTGACCCAGGACTTAATGGCTCCCCTGGCAGTGCTCTTTGACACGCCCAGAGCCGGGGCTCTGGGATTGCGGGAATCTAGATCGAGATTTTAATTTACATTTCATAATTAAAAAAGACACTCCGACAATGAAATATCACATGAGTCATTTCTTCATCATTCTTACTGTTGACCTCTGTCCAGCTTTTCTCAAAGATGTATCGATGAACACAGCAATGCTTCGATTTCCCTGATTCCTCCGTAAGGCTCTGTACAAATATGGTGGAAACATGGCGGCCACGAATGTGCGACCACACTGTCTTTATATAGCTACTGCAGTTCGTACTATAAGGATTCTAGTTTTTACGAGATTTGCAAGTTTTCATTAGAAAAAAAAATACACATTCAACATTAAAAATATTTCTTTGAATATTCGCTACCATAACACACTTACTGCTTCAGACTTTTATTTATGCTTTATAAAATGCAGCTATAAACGAAACACCCTAACTATAAGTTGCCACAATGAAACTTTATCTGTCTTATCGTAAGTGTAAATAAATATAGGTAAGAGATAATAACCTACGTTTTGCGTCTTTATCAGTGAGTAACGTAGTTGTCAAGTCACAATGGGCTGCGCGACGGGCCTCGTGAAATTATTAGTATTTACAGCAAATTTTATATTCGTGGTAAGTTTATTAGCTCTTAGTTAAGGTCAGTTAGAATAAGGTGACTTTTTAAAATCATAAAATGCGTGATAGTCGCGTCTGATGACAAATATTTTTCGTTAGTTGTTAGGTTTATTCAATGAAACATCACTTTGACATTTTAGACATTCTCGCTTATCTACAGAGATAAATCATACTCGGCAAACATAACTAAAATCAGGTTAAACATCAATTGTTACCGGGGTTAGTTCAAATTTAGTTTACAATTTTTGTTCGATATGTAAAATTTACCTAGAGTGTCCCACGTAGATCTTCCATTAGCCGTTTCTGAAGTACAAAGTTTACCAGGAACCACCTACTACAAAACAATATATGATAGCTAGAGTATTAGAGGCCTTTAACGCAATGGAGCAAGATTACCTTTCTGGAGCCACGGGTACCATCATTAAAAGAGCCATCAAATGCCTCGAAGTGAACGTTGCAAATTTAGAACATTTATTGCGAAGTGATAACACACTAATCTCTTCGTTCCCTAATAGTGCTTTACTATTATGAAATTTTGGACGAAACACTCCATTCTTAGAAATTTTTTAGTAGTATTCGGATCATGTAACGAGTTGATCTGTGTTTATGTGGAAATCTCTTTGCAACCACACCACATCTTCTGTTAATAATTCGATTATACTCCTCGTAAATAAAATTTATATTCAAAAGTCGTCGCATATTTAACTTATGTCGGAAGATGACGTTTAAAATTTTCATCTCCTAGGCAACCTGATAAACTGACTAATAATTTTTTCCTATCGCAAATAATGTTTAAATATCTTCATGTCGGTGGGACTTAGGTATAGGGAATGCTGATACCAATCGAAAGAACATTAACAAGTACATGAACTAACGTTATAAAATATAGGGTGTTCTATTTAAAATAAGAGAGTTATTAGGTTTTAAAGTTGTCACAATTGACCGGTCTATTTCGGACACCTTGTTTAACTTATACTAGCTTTAGTAAATTCCAAATATTATGTGGCATCTTATAATTTGCACTTTAAAATTTCGACTCTTCAGGTTGAAAAATAAGAGAGATACAAGTGTGTAAATGTGACAATGTTTTTAAGAAATTTTTGAAAAAAGTCAAATATATCGAAAATGGTTGAGAAAAAGGACATAACATGTTAGTGAAACCTAACATATAATTTGACAAGCAACCTAGATCCGTAATAAAAAACACCATCTTCTATTTGAAATAAGAAAGTTAACGTCTACTTCCGGTATAGCCGGACGTTCCATATTAACATCAACATTTTCAGTTAACTGGAAATTTTGAGAAACCCGCGTGCGTGAATTTTCAAAATTCAATTGTGAGTTGTACTCCAGAAACGGCTATGATGAACGTTTGAAGTTTGTTGAACGTGACGTCATCTGGAGAGTTAAAGCGAAAACAGTAAATTAATTTATTGTTTTTTCAGTTTTTAATACATTTGTTTTTTAAGATTACTCAAATTTTCAACTTATCACATGTCATTTAAATTTATGTAGAACATAACTGGTAAAAACAGTTTCATAAACGCAGAAAGTGCGTTATGGTAGCGAATTTTCTTTAAAATATTTTTAATAGCAAACTTATTTCTTTGATGAAAGCAGGCATCAAACTTTGTTGCCTATATAGTAGAAACAATGTACCATATTTCATTAAAATAACTTTATTGTTTGAAAATATATAAACATTTTTCAAAGGTCTGGATGCAGCAAATGTGTTATGGAAGTGAATTTCCATAAAAATGTTTTTAATAGCAAATGCGAGCAGGCATCAATCTGATTACCGGTATAGCCTATGTAGTAGAAACAATGTACTATATTTTATCAAAATTACTTATGGTTTGAAAATATACAAAAATTTCGGAAAATAAACTTAAATGTTGGTTTCCTAACCAACAAAGCTTACGTTAATAGCAAATTGAGTTATTGAAGTTTGAAGGATTTATTGAAAATTCAGTAAATTTGCAGATTAGCTCCCGAACGCTTTTCAAAAAATTGTTTCCAGAAACATTACTAGGACCCACCTGGATGCACAAACCACAAGAAAAATTTCTTGCTCACACCCTCCAAGGAAGTTATGGAACTGGGAGTGAATAGGGGTGCTGGGCGGGGTAGGTAGTAAAAAGGAAATATGAGCAGAAAATGCGAAGAAAACTGCTTGAAAGCTGTGTATTTGAAGCCATATTCCCATTAAATCCTGCCTACCCCGCACAGCACCCCTATTTGCTCCAGATCACGTAACTTCCTTGGGGGGTATGAACAAGAAGTTATTCTTGTGGTTTATGCAACAAGGTGGTTGTTTGCACACGAGGGAGGAAGGAAAATGCCTACGACGAATCAGACACCCCCCCCCTGTTCGACTTGTGGCATGGGCGGGAGGTTGGGGTGGCTGCTTTGTCGTGGGGATTGTCCTTCCCCCTAGCGTGCATACAACCACCCTCGCTGCATAAACTACAAGAAAAAAATTACCGAAAATTCGCTACCAAAACGCACTTACTGCGTTCAGATTTTTTTCTTACAAACGCATCATATTTCGAGAAAAAAAATGAAAAAAATTAGCTAAAAAAATTATAGACCGTTCTACCATAAACTTCACTAAACCTACAGCGAAAGCATCAACCTGACTAAACAAGAAATGTTTCTTGGGAATTTTTCTTCCCCCTCGCGTGCATAAAACCACCCTCGCAGCATAAACCACAAGAAAAATGTCTTGTTCCTACCCGCCAAGGAAGTTACGGTACCTGGGGGGATAGAGGTGCTGTGCGGGGTAGGCAGGGTTTAAGGGGGATATGGCTTCAAGATGTGAAAAAGACAGCTTTCAAGCCCGTTTTAAATGCATTTCTGCTCCTATTTCCTTTTTACTACCTACCCCGCCCAGCACCCCTACTCACTCCTGGTCCCGTAACTTCCTTGGGGGGTGTGAACAAGAAATGTTTCTTGGGGTTTGTGGATCCAGGGGGGGGGGGTGCTAGGTAGGTTTCTAACAACAGTTTTTTGAAAAGCGTTCGGGAGCTAAACTGCAAATATACCGAAAATTCGCTACCAAAACGCACTTACTGCGTCCAGTTTTTTTTCTTACAAACGCATCATATTTAGATAAAAAATGCAAAAGTGCATTAACGAATTTGTTCTACAAAAATTAGCTAAAAAAATTATAGACCGTTCAACCATAAACTTCACTAAACCTACAGCGAAAGCATCAGAGAAAGGGTCTATTTGAAATGAATATTCTGTAAATATTTTAGTAAAATAAAGGGCAATGATGGTTGAATCTGAAACTTAAGGGCTTGCAGAACACTCTTCTTGCAACAATTTCTTTTCACATTCGGTATTTGTTTCACGTTTTTTGCCTAAACATTGCCAATTTTGACGTTTAAAATTGCGAGTTTGACGTTTTGAGGAAAACTCCAAAATTTGTTTCTTTAACTGCCAATAACTTCTTTGTCTTTAAAGCTAGAGAGACCTAAATTTACAGAGTACAGAGTTGACCCTTTATAATACAAATACGCGTACCAAATTTGGTTGCCCTTACTTTGTTATTTACGGAGATATGATTTTTTTTTGTAAAGAAAACACAAAATTTTCCGGGAAAACCTAGTCCGATTTTCTTGGCTAATGAACTTGTCTAAGCCACTTGCAAGAGAAAGGTGCTCACCAAATTTGATCAAGATCGGTCCATTATTTTTTGAGTTATCGGTCGGATATATATATATATATATATATATATATATATATATATATATATATATATATATATATATATATATATATATATATATATATATATATATATATATATATATATATATATATATATATATATATATATACAGACCTCCTCATTAGCGAATTAAAAAAAAAGAAGCTAATAACTGAGAGTTTCTAAATACTTTTATGAGTTAACTGTTCGTTTTACGTACAGCTAAATGTAGATAGAAAAATCTGGACGCAGCAAGTGTGTTATAGTAGTCAATTTTTATTAGAATTGTACGGCATATTACTCAAATTAATATTTGAAGTTGAAACAAACCTTGAAGATCGGTTTAAGACAAACTCATTAGAATTTTTTTCCAATGTGTTATCAGCGATATCTATCTATTATCATAAAACGTATTCAAATGTTGTGTTTTGGCTCCTTTTGAAAAGAAAAGCTCTGAATGTTCAAAACTCAGTTTTATATGAAGCTAGAAAATTAAAATTTGGTATAACTAGGTACTGTATAAGTCTCTTACAAATTTCGTCAAAGTTACAAAAGCTTTCTCGAAGAAAACTTAATTTATATTCAGGAAAAGAATCTATCTGCCAAATTATCAGTGTAACAGGTAATTTTCCTTATTAATTGCTTGGATGATTTCATTTTGTGAATTTACTTAGTGAAAATGTCTGCTGAAAATTATTATTTTAGACTCGTCGGCAGAACCTCGGTGGTTCAGGGGTAAGAACGTGTGCCTCTGAACCGAAGGGTACTGGGTTCGATCCCAGGGTACTCCTTTCACTTTTTCAGTACAAATTGTAACAATAACATCAGCCGAGTTTCTGACATTGTATTTGAGCAAGTTGAATGTCTGCACGTTCCGCCCTTCGGAGGGGGCGTAAAGCCGTCGGTCCCGCGTCCATGCGATGTTGGCCACGTTAAAGATCCCTACCCTCCTTGCAGAAAGGCAGGGGTTCGGCAAAATTTCCAGGATAGTGAGGTGAAACTGCTCCCTGGCGTCAGTGATTGGCCATAGTCGCGGAAATAAGCCGACGTTAAAGAAATAAAACACACACACACAGACTCGTCGGCGATAAAGTTATCTAGACGTTTTAAAGAAAAAATGAGATCTCGTCCAAACGTATCAAATGTGGACACTATTGTTTCTACCAAACGTTAAAATTAGTGGAACTAAACAAAATGTTACATCACTAAGCCGAGATAAAGAAGGTTCCGCTCATCTTGTGTGAATTTTTTAGTGAGAGTTATTTTGTGCGCTCGTCGTTTTTGCAATGATTAATTCTGGTGAACAGCGCGCGGCTGTAAAGTCTACTTCCTGCTCGGGAGAACTGGCAGAGAAACTCTTAACATGTTCAAAAGGGCTTACAAGAATGATGCTCTTGGAAAACTCAAGTGTTTGAGTGGTTTTCCTGTATAAAAATAGGTGACATGTCAATTTATGTCAAATATCGATTTGGTCATCCTTCCACTGCTCGAACCAATGAAAATGTTGAAAAAATTCCAGAAATCATTCTGGAAAAGCAACCACGGACAATTGACGAAGTTGTGCAGCTGCCTGGCTTAATTTAGAGTACAGTGCAGCGAAATTTAACGAAAGGTCTTGGGATGAAGAGGGTGGCTGTCAAATTCGTGACTCTACTGCTGAACAAAAGCAAGATCGCGTGGAAGCATACTGTATTCTGAAAGAAGAGTTCCAAAATGATCCAAACTTTTTTACAAGGTCATCACAATAGACGAATCATGGTGCTATGGTTACGACCTTGAAGCGAAGAAACAACCAAACCAGTGGGAGACTCCAAGTTCACTTCGCCCCAAAAAGCTTGTCAGCTGAAATCAAACGTCAAAAGAATGTTGATTTGTTTTTTCGATGTGAGAGGAGGTGCCCAGACAGAGTTTGTTCCACAAGGTCAGAATGTTAACCAGGCTTTCTACCTGGAAGTTTTGAAAAGATTGTGCAACAGTCTGCGGCGAAATAGGCATTCTTTGTGGAAGTCGGGCGACGGTTTTTTCACCACAATAACGCCCCTGTTCACCCAGCTTCGTATGTGCGCCAATTTTTGTCCACAAATTGCACGACCCCTCTGTGCAATCCTCCCTATTCAGCTAATCTTACCAGCCGACTTTTTTATTTTCTTTATAAGAGACACGAGAGGAAAGCGGTTTGCCTACATTGCTGAGGTGAAAAAAAAAGTCGGAGGCTGTCGAGCATTACACAAGAAAAATCTTTAAAATGGTTTGAACAATGGAATAAAAGATTAGACAAAGATACTAGTGCCAGTGGAGAGTATGTTGAAGGGGATTAGAGATTTTTTGATTCAAAATGAAATAAATAAATAAAAAAATAAGTTCAACTTTTTTGGGAACTCCCTCGTATATATATATATATATATATATATATATATATATATATATATATATATATATATATATATATATATATATATATATATATATATATATATATATATATATATATATATATATATATATATATATATATATTCAGATTCGGAAATGTGAAAAATGGTTGGCTTTCTGCTTGATCCTCGTTCAAACTTATTTAAATTTCCACATTTCGTGTAAAGTCATCTTCAAAAAAAAATTGTAAATAAGGGAAATAATGTTATTTAAGGCTTCAATCTTCCTACTCCACGTATTTCATTGGAAACTGTCTCTTGGGTCATAAAATTTCTTGCAGTTGCTTTTCAAATAAGCCCCGAGAAAAGTGAGAATTTTGAACCGCCCTGGTATACTATAGGCTATTTATTTAGTTCACATGCCTGGACTAAGTTAGCATATAAAGGCTTTTAAATAAATAGACATTCGCGATATGGTTCCAACATTTATCAGCTAAGCTTATCAATAGAAGCATTTAATTTAATAATACAAGTAAAAAAAGTCTGGGCGTAGCACGTGCGTTATGGAAGTGAATTTACATAAAAATGTTTTTAATAGCAAATATGTCTCTTTAGTACCAGGAGGCATCAATTTGGTTACCGGTATAACCTATGTAATAGAAACAATGTACCATCTTTTATCAAAATAACTTATTGTTTGAGAATGTTTTTCCGAAAATTTTCCGAAAATGTTTCCCAGCAAACTGGTTTTGTAGCCAACGAACCTTGGGTTAATGTGAAATTGAGTTATTGAAATTTGAAGCATTTAATGAAAATTCGCCCTTACTACATCTAGATTTTTTTTATTACAACCATGCATTATATTTTGAGAAAAAATGCAAAAATGCAATAATATAAGGGATGTTCGAACAAAAAAATTGTAGTTATCACCAACGACTTATGAACCACCCTGTAATTGTCAAAATAATTTTATAAGATGCAGCTCAAGACACCCTATGATTAACGTATAAAAATTTTTCTCGTATCTTGCATAATAACTATATTTAGCTTTACCGTAGAAATGCGTCACCCTGTATATATGTAAACAGATAAAAATTGAAACTAAACCCGGATGTGGGTTCTAGGGGCCCAGTTTGCACTCATTTGAAGAAATATTTTTAACATTCAAGAGTCGCGTTCTCCTTATTAACGAATTTTTTCTACGAAAACTAGCTATAAATTATAGACCGTTAAACCATAAACTTACCTAAAACTACCGCCAACGCATTAGAGAAAGGGTCTATTTGAAATTAGTTTTCTGGAAATATTTTAGTAAAATGAAGGACAAAGGTTCTTTGCCTAAAGGTTGCCAATTTAGACGTTTCAAATCGTGACTTTGACGTTTTCAGGAAAAGCCCAATTTTTTTTCTATAAATGCCTATAACTTTTTTGTCTTTAAACTTACAGACCTAATTTTGGTACATGACTCACTCTTTATACCAAATTTCATTTCCCCTACTTTGTTATTTCCTGAGACATGAATAAAATTTTCTGGGAAAACCTGGGCCGATTTTCCTGGCAAACCAACTTATCCAAGCCACTTGCAAAAGAAAGGTATGTACCAAATTTAATCACAATCGGCCCGTTATTTTTTGAGTTATCGGTGTGATACCTCTATATATATATATATATATATATATATATATATATATATATATATATATATATATATATATATATATATATATATATTGAAACTGACCCTGGATGTGGGTTCTAGGGGGCCTAGTTCGCGCTAATTTGAAGAAATTTTTCCAAAATTCAAATGTCGGGATCTCCTCATTAGTGATTTTTTTTAAAGAAAATCCACTAAAAAGGATTTATCAAATTATAATGAATAATTCATAATCATATTGTTATGTCTCATCTTAGGTTTTCCTAATGCGTCGATCACAATGTCAGATAAAATTGTTTGATCTGGACTTTGTTCTGTTGGTTAAGTACCTACCTAGGTACATGTGGAAAAATTTATTTAAGTGAAAATTATTTGAGTTCTAATCCCATTTTTAGTGAATTTTCGTAGAAAAAATTCGCCATTGTGGAGCTCGCGACTTTTAAATTTAAAAAAAATATCTTCAATTGTGCGCGAACTAGAACACATATCCGGGTCAGTTTCAAGTTTCATATGTTTATATACAAGCTGTTTATTACGTACTTGTACAAACTTTAAGGAGATATTTTATGACTTATTTTAAGCTAAAACTTCCTATGGTGATAGGTCCAAATATGCTTCGTTTCCGATATACAGGACTTAAAACTACTCAAAATTTTACATTTTTTTTAACTTATTTCCTAATTTTTTTACGATAATAAATTAAAACGTGCCACTAATAATTTTTTCTAGAAATGACCCAGTTAAATTTAGAAATAATGTACAGGATGATGGTTTTTTCAACGTCAAGTGTCCTTGCTTTTTCACTAACTTTTTAATATATTATGCTAGAGACCACTGGTTTGCAAAAAAAAAGAACTTCTCTGCTTTCTCCTCTCATTTTTATATCTCTGCGTTTTTTTTTCTCGATATTTTGAATATATATATATATATATATATATATATATATATATATATATATATATATATATATATATATATATATATATATATATATATATATATATATTTATATATATATATATATATATATATATATATATATATATATATAACTCTAAATTTTCATTTATAACCATCCTCCAATCTTTATTTTCAATACTTAATATTTATATCGATATTTTAAATATGTTAGGTTAGTTAAAAGTCAGTTGTAAACTATACATAACAGGCGCAAGCCACGAAGCGTAAAAATATTGCGTTTAAAAAAATGTTTTTTAATTTTTTGTAAGAAAAATTGGGCATTAAGATATTATGAACGAACTCATCCAAGCCTTAACAAAATAAGGGTAATTCCCAAATTTGCTTTAAATTAGTGAAGTATTTTTTGAGTTATCGGTTGGATGGATACACACACACAAATATATGTATATATATATATATATATATATATATATATATATATATATATATATATATATATATATATATATATATATATATAGACGATTTAACTGACCATGGAAATGGGTTCCCGAGGCCCTGCGCTCATTTAAAGAAATTTTCTGAAAGTCTCTCTGTATTAGTGAATTTTCCTGGCGCAAAAAAGGTTCAGAAATAGCAGAAAAAATACTTTGAAAATTTTGTTTCTTCTTAAAACGTCAAAATCACGATTTCAAACGTCAAAATTGGAAACTTTCAGACAAAGAACCTAAAACAAATACAGGTTATATAGACGAAATGTCGTGATAAATGTGTTTTACACAGCTTTCAACCGCCATTGTCCTTCATTTTGCTAAAATATTTGCAAAAAATTCATTACAAATAGACCCTTTCTCTAACGCTTTGGCAGTGGTTTCTGTTATAGGGTTTATGGTTTAATAATCTATAATTTTTAGCGAATTTGTGCAGAAAAAAATCGGTATTGAGTAGACCTCAACTTTTTCACATGAGCGTGAACTAGGCCCCTAGAACATCTATCTGGGGCAGTTTCGGTTTTTACCTGTTTATTGAGCACACACACACATATATATATATATATATATATATATATATATATATATATATATATATATATATATATATATATATATATATATATATATATAATATACATTTCTACGGTCAATATCCCCGTTATTATAAAAGATACGAGAAAAATTATACACGTTAATTATAGGTGTCTTGAGCTTCATCTTATAGAATTATTCTGACAATTACAGGTGGCCCATAATAAGTCGTTGGTAATACAAGGCTTATTAAGAAAACATCCCATATACTATTGCATTTTTGCATTGTCCGTCGCATTATAATGCATGTTTTAAGCGGAAAAAAATTGAAAGCGTTCATCATTTTTTGAGTTATTTCAACTGTTTTGCAACTTTGACACCAATAACTCCAAAAATATTGGGCCGATTTTAAACAAATTTGGTAAGTACCTTCCTTTTGTAAATGACTTGAACAACTTCGTTAGCCAGGAAAATCAGAGTTGAAAAAATTAAAAAAAAATATATCCGAAAATTCAAAAGCTATGGTAACTAACTTTGGTGCGCTGGTTTCTGCTATAAAGAGTATCCTTTGTACCAATTTTCAGATCTCAAAGTTAAAAGATAAAGACATTACAAGCCTCTAATTAAAAAAAAAGTTGAAACGTCAAAATTGATAATTCTGGTAGTCGTACATTAGAACGCATTAGCGCTTTGTAAGTTCAAAATACGGATCAAAATTATTAACGCGCTCCTAGATTTGTGTCTCAGCCGTCACTTTCCTTCATTTCGTTAAAATATAAGAAAAAAAAATCAATTTTAAACAAAAATTGTGTAGTGTAAATAATCAAGACGTTGGAAAAGTAATATACGAGTGTACATACCTGTTAGTAGATACATCTGTCATGTCGATAATGGCCGACAGGTAAAGGAAGCAGTGTTGATTTAATAATGTACTCCTATAACACGCGTTCTAATCTCAGTTAGTGACTTCACTTTTTTTTAGCCTTATTTAATTTGACGGTTATCTGATCAGATTGTGTAATTCCGATGGATTTTTTAGCTAGTTTTTGTATGACAAATTCAATTAGGGCGAGATGAAAACTTGACCTAATTCAATTTGAATAGCACAGCTGGTTGTTTGTTATTGCCCTAACTTAGTGAAACCATTCTATACTTAATACAGCCGTAGACTTATCCCGTGGCTTCACAAGTGGTTGTTCTTTTCTGCAACCGATTTAGATTTTTACTGGACGCAGCAAGTGCGTTATAGTAGCGAATTTTCATTAAGGTTTTAAATTTCATTATCTCAATTTGCTATTAACCTGACCTTCTTGTTGCTTTTAAATTACCTAGTAGTAAAAATAAGCAATATTTTTTCCCAAATAAAATTCACACCTGACAATTGTTTCGTTAACAAGATAAGGTTAATCAGAGGAATAGGTTTATTTTAAAGCTAACTTTGTTAGCAAAACAAACGAGTAAGATACGTTTCTGATAAATTTATTTTCACATAGGCGTACTTAAGGACGAAACTCCACTAAAGCGTCTCTATTACTACCACCAAGTCTAGGTTATAACACTAATCTATCATAATTAGTTTTATTATTTCATTATGTTATTTTAGCTTGCAGGCATTGGATTAATTACAGTGGGAGTTTTGTATAAACTCAATGTGAATAAGGTAACGGATGCCATACCATCAGATTATAATGGAATTGGTTTAGCACCAACACTCACCATAGTCTTAGGATCAATAATTTTTTGTATCGCTTTCCTAGGGTGTTGCGGAGCTTTGAGAGAGAGTCCCTGTCTTTTAACTACCGTAAGTATAATAACATTAATGATATAAATTCAATATATTGTAAAAGTAGATCATATTTTAAAGTTTAATTCAATAATATATATATATATATATATATATATATATATATATATATATATATATATATATATATATATATATATATATAGGGTGATTGGCAATGCCGTGGACACAGAATGTAGGCGTGTAGAGGACCTCAAAACATGCCGATTTTTTTATATAAAAGATTCTTTAATAATTAAATGCTGTATTGCTGCAATGCCTTAACGTAGGACAACCAAATTTGGTAGGTGGTTTTCCTTTATTAACGTTGCAAAAATTTGAATTGGGTATAAACTAAAATAGGGGTAAGTTAGGAGTAGGCCACCTTTTAAATGACATGGTTTTTAAACTCCACCCTAATTAAAAGTTAAAGTCCATCAATTTTATAGTAAATTAAATTTTTTACCTTTTTCTCCTTCTGTAAATTTTTCAAGAAACCACTTGTTTTTGAGGAAATTGAGATTTATAGAGTTGAGATCAAAACAAAATTATGTGCCTTGAAAACTTTTATTAAATTAACATATCTGAAATTTAGCAAACAGCATTAAAGACGTTAAGTAACTTAATCGGGGCAGAATTTATTTTTGACCGATTTAATTGGTTTTGACCTCATCTCACGACGTTGATAAAAGAAAACCATCTACCAAATTTAGGTGTTCCATGTTGGGGCACTGCTGCAATACAGCTGTTTCTTGTAATTATTAAAGAATCTTCCGAAGTCAATATCTCACCAACCACGGGCGTCAGAGAAATATATATATATATATATATATATATATATATATATATATATATATATATATATATATGACCTGACCTGACCTGACCTGACCTGACTCCTTCAGGTCTGGGTTGTTATCTTTGTTGTGAATGAAAACTTGACATTGTCACATTTGAGAGCCTTGACAATGGCGTTGGACACATGACCACAATAGGTGATAGGGAAATATGATATCCTCTCAGGTTGAGCGAGCGGCAAACTGGTGCTCGCTTTAATCAAGAGCTGACGGATCCTTCTATTGACCATCCTATCACCTATATTGAGTGGGTACTCGTTATTAACTGCGAGTTGCTTAATGGGGTTTAGTTCTCTGATGAAGTCGGTCCCCGACAGTGGGACTCTGAACAATCTGTCAACCAAACAGTTCAGAGTCCCACTGTCGGGGACCGACTTTATAGTTTTTTAGCTTCTGTTACTGTATCTACTTGTGTCATTTTGTAGCTCTCTCAGATTTTAGCTTGACTGTTGGTTAACACTTTACTGTGTGACTTGTGATTTAAACTTTTGACATTTTCTGTAGGGACTATCTTGTCATCATTGTGCCTACCGGAAAAACTAATGTTTTTCTGACACACCTTTCTTATGGTGGTTATAGATTTATCCCCCGAGGATGACCTCTTGGAGGTCAAAACACGTTGGGAAGTGAATTAAATAAATTTGTTTTCTGGTGAGAAGCCTTTCATTCAATGTTTAGTGATAGATATAAAAAGCCATGTTTCGTTAAAACGATCAATAATAACAATTTTAAGATTTATAACCCTAAAAATTTGGATTATTATCTCAGTAAAAATGTTAATTAAGCTACATGTCTAAATGTATATGTTTAGCTTAAACATGTCAGTAAAACCACAGTATTATGCTCAAAAATATTTACCTATCTATAATTTAGAATAAGATGTAATGAAAACACTCTATATACGAATGTTTGTTTTAAAACCATAGGACTAAGGTTTGTCAAACAAAGTGTTTATGTTGAGAGACTTTAAATCAATATTACAGCATTTCAAAGTGTTTTCATTTTTAAATGAGTATCATTGTTGTATTAGAATTAGTGAGGTTAGGCCAAATCTCATTTAATTTTAAGAAATTGAATAAGATAATTAATTCAAATTTACCGGGCTTTAATATATGCATACCTGTCAAAAGGTGATAATTAATTTAAGATAGCCTGCTACGAAAACAGAAAATCAAGGGTTCAAGATTAATTGGAAACTACTTCCCACTACCGACCGAGAGATTGTTTTTTTGATAGTACGCAAAAAACAGGCTTCAGTATTCCCTCCAGAAAGAATTTCAAGATTATTAAAGTATTTATGCATCAACTACAGGCAACTAACCTGCAAGTAACAAAGAAGTTCATTAATTAATGTTCCAGAGTAAAAAAAATGCCTCCAGAAATAATGGAATAAAAAATATTCACGTCCAAACTTACCTAGAAATCATCCAAGGAAATCAGGTACCGAAAAAGCCTCAATTACTGTTACTGTTAAATTAAATCAAAGGAAAGAAAATTCCATAGTACAGACAAGATAACTGTCAAAAACTTGTCTAAAATAATAATATTGGTGGGGAAAGCGAAATTATTTAACTTTGAACATAAATCCAACTTGTATTCTAACGCTAGTCAAAAAGCGAAATCATAGAGGGCGCGAAGTGTTTCAGTGTTTGAAGTTATAAAACATTTTAATCACTTTGTAAAACTGTCGTCACAGTTAAAATTTGTCAAATAATTTTAAGCATGAGATATTTCTTTGAGTCAATATTCAACATAATTAAAATTTTCAACAAAAAACAAACATAATTAAAACTTTAATTTAGATATAGCAGGCTATTTTCTCCCAAATTATATATAAAACCGACTACTGAGAAAGAGAGAGCTTATATAAGGAAAAAGCAGAGTCAGGGGCAACAAACAAATAACAAGGTAAATTTATTTGGTAGTGTTTCTAAACTAAAGGCAAGTATCTAGCTATATCATTTGCTCTATTGACTAACAACTGACTAACGATATTAATAGAGGGTATGCCACCAACACTATATATATATATATATATATATATATATATATATATATATATATATATATATATATATATATATATATATATATATATATAATTTTAAAATCAATTTAAATTCGCCATAATAAAATACAAAGCCAATTATTATAAACATTAACAATTGTATTGGCGCCACAACGTCCGGGCACAGCAACAGGGGATAATAGCTGCAACATCTAGGCACAGGAATTCTTAATATTGGTAGAACCAGACGGAAACCTGAAAAACAAAAATTTAATTACTGACCATACTAAATAAACAAATTTAAGCAACAAAACGTCGCAACAAAAACAAACAAGAGCCAGAAAAACAAAGAAAGACTAAATAAATACAACAGGAGGAACAATTTGATGAAGGAGACACAGGAGACCAGAAAACAGAAAAAATGTTAGGAAAAGAAACTATATCGCAGGAGGAAATACCAGATAAACCGGAGGAAAATGAAGAAACTGAAACTTTAGAACCGAACACACAAGAAGAAATGCCAAGTACTGAACAGAGATTATTGCAACAAATGGCATATATGTTTCGACAGAATATGGATAAATTGGAAGCAAATATGAGTAAAAAATTGATTGAGCAAAGAAAATCTAAGTAATAAAATGGCGAAGCAAGAAGATAATCTATAAGTACTTATACAGAATGAAATAACAGAAATTAAACAGGATATGAAGAAATTAAAAGGAAATGGTGCCTTATTGTATAGAAACGTACAAGATCTCAAAGAAGAAACAAAAGAAAACATAGAAAAACCCAACCAAGATATGGAAAACATGATGACAGGAAAAATAGAAAAGAGTAAATAATAAAACTCCCCTCAATTATATACAAACAACACATTATATTTCCATAACAAGGAATAAACATTTCACCAGCATTATTCTACATTAGAGAATATATGCAAATTAATGATATTTCTGTTATTTGGAATTCTTAACGAAACAATATATTGTTTACATAAACACTGGCTAATTTGAAACGTGATATTGCTGAATCTGTATCAAACGATTTTGAATACCAGTTCAACCTACTTATATAATTTGAATTACGACAATTTAATTTATTTCCAAATCTCTTATCACTTAATTAAAAGTCTTTATTGTCTCCTGCCCCTCTCGAGAACAAACCCTTGTACATAAACAGAAACGTTAAAAGATATATTTCTAAAAGCTTGTCCTTATTTTTCAGTTTGCTGTAATATTGTTGGTAATATTTATAATACAAATAGCTTTAGGCGTTTACGTCTTTTTGGAAGTTAAAGATCAAAAAGATTTTGAAAAGAAAGTTGACAATAAGCTGACTGAACTATTCAATAAAGCTAAAAATGGCGATAAAAATGCAGAAGAAGCTGTGGGTGTTCTACAAAACCAGGTAAGCCTGTTTTTCTAAAAATCATAAGTAAGAAAATTAATTTACCTCAAATAAACACTGTATTGTTTTGTATAACGATTCCCTATCACTAGCGTCGAGCTCAGTGTATAACTTTTTTATTCAATACTACTTTAAAAAAATGTGATTTTTTTATTATTTCAGTTTATCGGTCGGTTTGATACTTGATAGTACTACCGAAAATTAATTTCACAATGGTGTATTCTGTAGAAGAAAGAGTTGAAATAATTACTATTTTTTTCAAAAACGATGATTGTGCCAACCGTACCGCAAATTTGTTTAATGAACGACATCCGAACAGACATGTTAACAGAAAATACATTTTCAAGTTAGTTGCAAAGTTTCGACAAAGTGGTTCAGCAGCCAACAAAAAACGGTATCCTGAACGTGAATTTTCGGTTAGAAATGAGACTACTGAGATTGAAGTTTTATGACAAATTGCTGCAGACCCAACTTTGAGCACGAGAAAATTGGCCACTGTTTCAAACATCAAAAGAAGAACTATTCAGCGAATATTGAAGCATCATAAATTTCATCCGTATAAAATTCATCTTGTACAACAACTGAATGAAGATGATTTTGATTGGCGCCTGGAGTTTTGTAAAGTTATGACTGCACGGGTAGCTGATAACGGGAACTTTCTGTTCAATATCTGTTTTTCAGACGAGTGTACGTTTTTATTAAACTCTACAGTCAATCGTCATAATTATCGTTATTGGGCAGATAATAATCCAAGAAATTTTCACGAAGTCCGCACTCAAACTCCACAGAAGTTGAATGTCTGGACTGGCATTTTTGGAGACCGTTTAATCGGACCAATTTTTCTTCATTTCAATTTGAGTGGCGAAATGTATTTCGAGTTACTGGAAGATATTGTTTTCCCTCTACTAATTGACATTGTGGAAAATGATGATCGCTATCAAGAAAATCAATTAGTGTTTCAACAGGATGAAGCTCCTCCGCATTTTTCGCAACGTGTTAGGGAGTTTTTGAACAGAGAGTTTCCAGGACAATGGATTGGGCGTATAGGTGCTATTGAGTGGCCCCCTAGATCACCGGATTTAACTCCTTTATACTTCTTTCTATGGGTCCATTTAAAGAGTAGAACAATTTGAACATTTACTTAACTGACTAAACATTTTTGAACGTTTGGTTTTGCTTTTTAGTGAATTTTCTTAAAAAAAATTCACTAATGAGGAGATCCCGACTTTCGAATTTTGAAAAAATTTCTTCAAATGAGCGCTATTTAGGACTCCCGGAACCCAAATCCGAGGCCAGTTTCAGACTTTATATGTTTATATATATATATATATATATATATATATATATATATATATATATATATATATATATATATATATATATATATATATATATATTTATGTGTCACACCTATAACTTAAAAAATAATTGACCGATTTTGATAAAATTTGGCACATACCTTCCTTTCGCAAGTGGCTTGGATAAGTTCGTTAGCCAGGAAAATCCGCTGAGGTTTTCTCGGAAAATTTTGTGTTTTCTTTTGAAAAAAATCGAAAAAAATTTATATCTCCAAAATTAACAAAGTAAGGGCAACCAAATTTCATACGCGGGTTTATATAACTAGAGGCAAGTTACCTACCAAAATTTAGCTCCGCAGATTAAAGGACAAAAAAGTTACAGACATTCAAAAAAAATAAATTTAGGTTCTCCTCAAAACGTCAAAATCGCGATTTTAAACGTCAAAATTGGTGACTACCTTCCTTTTGCAAGTGGCTTGGATAAGTTTGTTAGCCAGGAAAATCCGACGAGGTTTTCCCGGAAAATTTTGTGTTTTCTTTCGAAAAAAATTTATATATCCAAAATTAACAAAGTAAGGGCAACCAAATTTTATACGCGGGTCATTATAGGCAAGTTACATACCAAAATTTAGCTCTGTAGGTCAAAGAACAAAAAAGTTATAGGCATTTAAACAAAAATAAATCGAGGTTTTTCACAAAACGTCAAAGTTGCGATTTAAATGTCAAAATTGGCAACATTTAGGAAAAGAACTTGAATCTAATACGGGCTATGGAAATAAAATGTCTCAAGAAGAATGTTTTACAAACCCTGAAGTCTTAGTGTCAACCGTCATTGTCCTTCATTTTAATAAAATGTTTCCAGAAAATTCATTTCAAATAGACCCTTTCTCTGATGCTTGGCAGTAGCCTTAGCTATATAGTTTATCGTTAATAGTATATAATTTTTGTAGAATTTTCGTAAAAAAAATCAATACAGCTCAATATATCTGTTATTATGTTATTGCATTTTTGCATTTTCCATCGAAATATAATGCATGTTTGTAAGAACAAAAATTCTGGAAGCAGTAAGTGCGTTATGGTAGCGAATTTTGATCAAATGCTTAATATTTGAATAGCTCAATTTGCTATTAACCTATAAAGTTGACTAAAAAACGAGTTTTTTTTATAGAAATAAATGATTAAACATTAATTATGACTAAAATAATTACAACGCCCGCTGGAATACGACATTAAAACAAAGCTCCAACAACTGACTCGTTGGTCTAGAGGTATGATTTCCGCTTAGAGTGCGGGAGCTCCCAGGTTCAAATCCCGGACAAGCCCAAATACCTTTTATTTGCTTTTTTTTAACCGACTTCAAACAAGGACGAGGTTCTCAATTCGCCTGTATGTTTTTAGTGAATTTTCTTAAAAAAAATTCACTAATGAGGAGATCTCGACTTTTGAAGTGGCTTGGATAAGTTCGTTATCCAGGAAAATCCGCCGGGGTTTTCCCGGAACATTTTGTGTTTTTTTTCGAAAAAAAATGGAAAAAAATTTATATCTCCGGAACTAACAAAGTAAGGGCAACGAAATTTGGTACACGGGTTTATATCGTAAGCTACCTACCAAAATTTAGCGCTGTCGGTTAAAGGACAAAAAAGTTACAGGCGTTTAAAGAAAAATAAATTTGGGTTTTCCTCAAAACGTCAAAGTCGTGATTTTAAACGTCAAAATTGTTAATATTTAGGCAATGAACCTGAAATTAATATGATCTATGGAAGGAAAATGTCTCAAGAATAATGTTTTACAAAGCCTGAGCTCTTAGTTTCAATCGTCATTGTCCTTCATTTTACTAAAATATTCCCAGAAAATTCATTTCAAATAGACCCTTTCTCTGATACTTTAGCAGTAGTGTTGGCTATAGAGTTTATCGTTTAATGGTATATCATTTTTGTCGAATTATCTTAAAAAATCATTAAAGCGCAATATTTCCGTTATTATTCAAGTTACGAAAAAAAGTTGTATACATTAATTGTAGGGTGTCTTAAGCTATATCTTAAAAAATATTTCCACAATTACAGGGTGGCCCATAAGTCGTTGGTGATTCAAATTTTCTTTTTTTTTAGTGAATTTTTTTAATCGAACACGCCCTATGTTATTGCATTTTTGTATTTTCCATCGAAATATAATACATCTTTGTAAGAAAAGAAATTCCGGACGCAGCAAGTGCGTTATGGTAGCGAATTTTCATTAAATGCTTCAAATTGTGAATCAATTTGCTATTAACCTATAAGGTTGACCAGAAAACCAGTTTTTTCGGGAAAAATTTAAGTTTACTTTCGGAAATTTTTGTACATTTTCAAACAATAAAGTTATTTTGATGAAATATGGTACATTGTTTCTAATATATAAATTATACTGGTAACCAAATTTGGTGCCTGCTTTCTTAAAAAAACATATTTGCTATTAGAAACATTTTTATGAAAATTCACTACCATAACGCACTTGCTGCGTCCAGAGTTTTAGTTTTTTTTTAACGAAAAATTGACAAATTAGTTGCATTTCTTATCACAATGAATGAAATACGTTCTTGCAACTCCAACTGTGAATAATTTTTAAACGAGTTAATAAAACTTCCAAAAAAATAGTGTGCTGAATTCATAAAAGAAAGAGCTTCCAAATGATGTAACAGTCGATCCATGTTCCCTATTTAAAATATAAGGGTTGTTATCACCACTCTTAAGGAATTGATGTGACAAAGTTGAGTTTTATGTCAATATTAAAATTGACGTGTTTCAGCGTTTCTTAAAAAAAATATTCTCTGGACGCAAATCGGTCTGTTTCGTTTTAAATGCGCCATCCTGTATATATATATATATATATATATATATATATATATATATATATATATATATATATATATATATATATATATATATATATATATATATATATATATAAACATACAAAAGTGACATTGACCGTGGATATGGCTTCTAGGGGGCCTTTGCACACATTTAAAGAAATGTTTCCAAAATTCAAAAGTCGTGATCTCCTCATTGGTAAATTTGTTTAAAGAAATATCACTAAAAATTTAGATTGTTTTGTCTCAGTTTATAAGGGCCCTACTTTACGAATATAGATACACCATCTATGCTCGTTTAAATCCCGCCACTGGCGATATAGAAGAAGCTCCAAGAGTGCGATTTGAGTCAAAAATTGTTATACTGCCAATGATCAGAGATGTCAGCACAGTCCTTTTTAAAAATGATATCCTCAAAACCTATATCTCATAAAAACTCTCATCGTAATTATGTAACAAAACGTCTAGATACAGCAAGATAATAGTATCGCACTTTCATGTTTTACTTTCACATTGTCAATATGTATATGGTATCGGTGACCGAAATTTCAAACTAATGTTTTCACTTAAACGTCGTTAAGTGTCAAAACATATAGGAAACATGATTTGGGAACGAATTTTATTTTGTCCGTTTGTCTGTTTATTAGTAGCCACGATAAGTTAAGGGCGAATTGAGATATCGTCTTCAAATTTAGTACAGAGTTAGCACTCGACAAACGAACGGTTCGGATTGTTTTTGGGTAAAGTCGCTCCAGGGGGTAGGGGATGAATGGAAAGAACCTGGTGAAAATCGACATTTTTTAAAATTCGTTTTAGGGTTTGTTTATTAGAAAACTTTCAATTTTATCAAACAGCTAGTATTCTGTGCTGAAATTAAATTAGGGATAGAATGTGTGGATGTAGAATATCGGTGATGGAAATTTAGACGTTTTTTTAAAACTAAAACGGCGTAAAAGGCCTCAACCCATATAGAAAACTTGATTCTGGAACGAAAATTTATTTGTCTCTCGGTCTGTCGGCCTATACGTCTTTCTGTTAGTAGGCATTATAACTTTCTAACGAATTAAGATATCATCAAACACATTATTGTCAAGTAGAAATGTCAAAATTTTTGTGTTGGAGAATTTTGTAGTTTTTGAAGAGTTCTAGTTAAAGTTAATGTTAATGTTTAAATAAAAGTGAATACTAATGTTCATGGCTACTGTGGAAACGTTGGTGGGAGTGTCGATAGCAGAAGAAGAAAAATTAAAAACTGACATTCATTAAAATCGTTTGGACAGAAGAAATTTGTAAAGAGGATGTTTAACAAAATGGTATCACCACAAGCAGAGCTTATTTGTGAGATGCATTGTATAAGTTTATTAATAAATAAATAATAAATAATAATAATCTTCAAATTAAGTATACAGTTAGCAACCGACAAAGGAACGCGTTGAATTGTGTTTGGATAAAATCGCTTTAGGGGGTAGGGACTAAAGGAGTGGTGATTTGGGGAAAATTAATATTTTTCGCTAAAACTCGAGTAATATAATGTTTCAGGGTTTTTGTATTAGAAAAACGTTCAATTTCATCACTCATCTGATATTCTGTAATGAAAATGAAGTAGGGGTTGAATGTGAGGGGGTGAATATAAATTTAGTTTTAAATGAATATTACATTACATTATTAAGTGTACGTAGAGTTTAGTTCTTCCTCTAATTTTTTCATCGAGAAATTCACATTTCACCATAAAATTAGTTGAGGTGATGGCTTGACTTTAGCAGTGGCGTTGTGTCACAAAAGTGACGGAATAGCAGAATAACTCTGAAAGTTCAAGTCGCCTAGAAAAAAGTTCCAGGCAAGGATTTTTTCCTGGCTATCTGATAGCAACCTTGGATTTGATCCTGGCGAAGACTTGCAAGGTCAACCTCATATTTTTCATCAAATTCAAGTAGGGGTCGATCATGTACAGGTGAAATCTTAAATTTTTGCGTAATTAAGCATTCGACATCAAATTTGGTGCACAGGTAGCTGTTCCCAACCTGATAGGCTGGGTTATTTTCGAGTAAGATCGCTTCATAAAAAGGGAAGAAATAGTGGGTTTGGTGAAACTGACACTTAACTATTAAAAATAGAGCAATATATCGTTTCAGCAGTTTATGGGTACAGTAATACGAATATTTTCTTTGTGGTCAAGTCATGGATCCTCAATTCGTTTCATGAGAATGTATTTTTGATGAGAGTAAATTATCACAGCTACGTGGAAGTTATAATTCAACTCGCACCACTATTTTTTTACGTGGCGTCGGCTACTTAGGTAATTGGCTGCAGAGTTATTATTTTATATGGGGTTTTGTAGTCCTGATTATTTCAAGAAGTTGATAATTGTTTGGTGATTCGCTTCATTACACAACATATTTTTATAACACCTGCTAACCAAGCCTTCTTCGAATATTTTCGTGGTTGCAACACTGTGTATGAATATGTTAAAAACGACAGGGAAAACAATGATGTACCTGCTGTTAAGAGTTCAGTCTTTGTGGCAAACTTGGCAACAAACTTTAACTCTAACTTGGGTCCGATTATCCGTGATCATAATTAGCTAAGTAAATTTTTAACAATAAGCACTAAAATTAAATTTATTTTCAGGTACTGAAATGCTGTGGAATCGGCGGTCCAGAATACTGGGGCAACAAAATTCCGGACAGCTGCTATAGAGATAAAGAACACAAGGATCTAATAGAACAAGATTGCTTGCCAGAATATAGAAAGTTCCTTACTTCATCAATTAATGTCATTGGAATTACAGTTTTAGCAATTTCTGCTACCGAGGTAAGAGATAATTATTACTTATCCTTCGATTTGATAATTAAAAAAAAAGAGAAATATGCACCTCCTCAGTTTTTTAAGGCTATTTCATGAGTGATATAATCTATCTAATACTTGTCTTGAGCTTATGCAGCAGCATACATTCAACCCCTTTTTTTAAATAAAAATTCACTAATAGAGAGGTATCGATGGTGAGACTTTGCAACAATTTTTGCAAATGAGCGCGAACTAGGACCCCTAGAACCCATATCCGGGGTCAGTTTCAATTTTTATATGTTTTATATATATATATATATATATATATATATATATATATATATATATATATATATATATATATATATATATATATATATATATATATGTATCCGTCTGATAACTCAAAAAATAATTAACCGATGTGGATGAAACTTGGCAAGTGGCTTTCTTTTATTAATGGCTTGGATGAGTTCGTTATCCAGAAAAATAGGACGGGGTTTCCGGGAAAATTTTGAATTTTCTTTCGAAAAAAAATTTTTTCTCCGAAAGTAACAAAGCTGTTTTAATGAAATTTACTATATATGTTGCCTTGGGAGAGATGTTACTACGTACTAAAATTCAACTTCTAAGTTTATAGAAAATTGAGTTATTCAAATTTTAAATTTTCTTTCGCAAATTTTTTTTTCTCCGAAAATTACAAAGTTATTTTAATGAAATTTGGTGGATATCATCCATTAGTAAAGACCTTACTACACACCAAAATTAAACTCTCTAAGTTTATAGTAAATTGAGTTATTCCATTTTGAAGCATTTAATAAAAATTCACTACCATAACGCAATTGCTGCGTCCCGAGATTTTATGTAATTTAACCGTCTGCGCATCTGTCATGGTTTGGTAGATCCCAAAGTGAGTCAGTTAAAAGTAACTACCGTGTGTATATAGCAGTGAGCGGCAAAATTTTAAAATCTTCTAGATTATTTGGCTTGTTACCATATATTTTTGATATTAAATACCCCCATAAAAAACCTACGGGCGTAAGATCTGGGGACGTGGTTGGCCACTCTATTGGTCCTCAGCTATCGATCCACTTGCCGGTAGAGCAGTTATTTAAAACTCGCGAACATGACGTGCAAAATGCGGAGGTTCACCGTCTTTCTGAAACCAGATATCAACACTTTGTAAACCAGAATCATTTTCATTTATAAAGCTTGCAGCAAGAGCAGGAATAAGCGCATTCCTTAGAAAATTATGATAGCGCTGCTCAGTGAGAGTTTCGTCGAAGAAGAAAGGACCTATGATTTTGTCGTGGACTATTCCTGCCCACAAATTTACTTTACGAGTGTTGTGTACGTGCTTCAGTCTGTCAGTGAGGATTTTCTCTACTCCAATACCTGTAATTTTGTTCGCTGTCCCATTTAACCAAAATGATGCTTCGTAGGAAAAAATAATTTAGCGAATATAGTTTGTATTACGGTTACATAAATCTTGCATTATTTCACAAAAATGCATACGTCTGTCAGGTCAGGTAAAATTGTAATTTTATTGCATGTAATACTGGTCATTTAGAAGTTTCACAGTCTGCTGCAATTGATCGAGATGCAACATGAGGACTCATCCACACTTAATAAAATATCAAGGTTTACGCCTTCATCCATTTTATTAGGACTACCTGCATTTTGGATTTTCACATGTTCAGTTTCTCTGAATACGTCTATCTGGACATCTTGCATTAAACAAATCGCACACTTTCTGCTGTATTCTGATTTTATCACCGCATCCAAGAAGAATTAGCATTTCGATACGCTGGCTTTCACTTAAACGTGCCATACTTAATAAACCTTCAAACAATATGTATTTTATTAAGAATAATGTTCATTTGAGTGACGTACACCTGATTCTTCTGTATCATTAATACCTACTTGTGGATACAATTTTGAATATTTTATTTAACGGAGAAAGTCTTATCTTATTCGTTAACTTTTGGTTGTTGTTTTAAACAAGAGTTTTTGTTTTATACTTTTTAACTGACTTTCGTTAGAAAATTTAACAATGTGAGGTATCAAAATTTTGATGGTGTCGTGTAGACAATTCAATGATCCATCAAAATAAAAAAGTTCGAGATTCAGCAAGTGTGTTATAGTAGCGAATTTTCATAAGGATTGTAGACTATTATTATACGGCATATTACTAAAATTAATGCTTTAAACTTACATAGACTTTGCAGATCGATTTTAGGGGTCCTAGTACGCGCACATTTGAAGAATTCTTTCAGAAGTGTTACCATCGATATCTCTCTATTATCAAAAAAAAATAATAATCTTGCGTTCTAACTACTTTTGAGAAAAATGCCCAAAACTTAATTTTCTATGAAGCTAAAGAATTAAATTTTGCCATATCTGTAGATGGTGCAAGTCTCTTTAAAAGAAAATTGTATTACAAATTTCAGTAAGGTTATAGAAAAGATTTCCAGGAGGAAACTCAATTCATATTTAGAAAAGTAAACTATCTGCCAAATTATAAACGTACAAGTTATTTTTCCTTATTAATCCCCATGTTGATTTCGTTTTAGTCAACCTAATCAAAAGGATTTTTTCAATATTAACAATAACAAATTATAATTTCAGACTCAAAGGTGACAAGCTTATTCAGGCGTTTTAAACAAAAATGAGATCTTGTCCAAAACGTATGAAATTTGTAACTATTGTTTCTCCAAATGTCAAAATAAAACATAAAAAACCATATATTCATAGAGGTGGATTCGATCGCGTAACCTTTTGCTTAGAAAACAACGACGCTGTCTCTGCGCTATGTAAGCATATGTTAGCTAACGTTTTGTTTACATTATACTCCAGATCGGCTTCATGCCCGGGATATTATATTCAAAGTATACGTAACAATTAATTATAGAATTAGTAGAATTACCACGACTGTTTCGGTCGTATATGACGTCTTATGTTTAAGTTTAAAGATGAAAAAATTTATTTAAGAATTATTTTTATAGAGACTTGGCTTGATTTTGGTTACATTTCTACTACATTACGCGACAGCATAATATATATATATATATATATATATATATATATATATATATATATATATATATATATATATATATATATATATATATATATATGCTGCGCTGAAACTGTATTTGGGTCCGTTCATATAGCTACAAATATAGTGTATTATAATAATTGATTGAATCCCCCAGTTAAATAACAATCACTTGGCAAATTTTTAATTTTATATCGTCTGTCTTTTTCCGTAATTGCGGCCAAGATTTCACGATTGTTGGTTCGGGTAGTATGTTTTATGCCTGGTATATATTTGGTTTGATTACCGTTGATGTATGGTGTATACCTGTTGTATGAATCAATCCACGCGTGGCAGTTAACTACTCTGTCTGTCAGGCATTGGATTTTAACCACTAAGTCGTTTCAAAGCATCTCTTTGGGACTATTTTTAATTTGAAAAGAACTATAAATATTGTGTACAAAATTACTTAAAATTCACAACATAGGTTTATTTGTACTATTTCTAGCCACATGTAAAATCTCATTTCAGTTACTCCGATCCTTATAAAAATATAGCGTTTTCCAAAATATTTTTGTCTATTTTTGGGGGAAAATGTCCGTTATAGCTAATATACGAGCTCGTCAACTCGATGGTTCAGTGGTAGGAACGTGTGGCTCTGAATTGAAGGGTACTGGGTTCGATCCCAGGGTACTGCTTTCACTTTTTCAGTACATACTGTACAATTAACATCAACCGAGGTTGTGGCATTGTATTTAGGCAAGTTGAATGTCTGCACGTTGCGTCCTTCAGAGGGGGCGTAAAACAGTCGGTCCCATGTCCGTGCGATGTTGGACACGTTAAAGATCCCTACCCTCCTTACAGAAAGACAGGAGTTTGGCAAAAGCTCTAGGATAGTGAGGTGAAACTGCTCCCTGGCGTCGGTGATTGGCCATTGTCGCGGAAATAGGCTGACGTTAAAGATATAAACACACACACGAGCTAATTCGCGGTCTTAATACAATAAAGATATGTGCCAAGTTTCGTTCAAATCAGTTGAGTACTTTTTGAGTTACCGCTCGGATACATACATACATACATACATACATACATATATATATATATATATATATATATATATATATATATATATATATATATATATATATATATATATATATATATATATAAATATATATATTAAAATTTTTACGGCCCTTGTTTTGGGTTCTAGGAACCCAAATTGGCGCTCATCTAAAGATATTTTTTCAAAAGCTTTTTAGCGTAACCTCTCTAATAGCAAATTTTTATTAATGAAAATTCGTTAAGAAACGGGGGTTGTCATTTAAAAAAATCGATGACGTCATATTTGAAAAGCAGGTGTGGGAGAAACGTAAATTTTATGCAAAAATGTGTAGTTTTGAAAACTAGAGTTGACGTCTCCGAGCATTTTGTCAAAACACAAATCGCTTATATTTTAATGAATGTATTCCAAAATGTTACCTCTGACTGTGTATATCTATATATGCTTGAAAAGGTCCCTGCGGTCAGAAGTGAGAGAAATATTTGGTTTTCGGGTTGATCCTCGCCCAGAATTTGTTGAAACTCGATGTTTCGGCTCCTAGTTGGAGCCATTTTTAAGAGTTTAGGGAAGTATGGGACGATAGCAACTGTACGGTCTCAATTTGTCTACTTTTCGATAAAAAAGGGAAAATGTTATTTGATTCTTAGATATATCTTCAACAATGAATTCGACCTTATTAGTGAATTTTCTTAAAAAAATTCACTAATGAGGAGATCCCGACTTTTGAATTTTGAAAAAATTTCTTCAAATGAGCGCTAATTAGGCCCCCCAGAATACATATCCGGGGTCGGTTTGAATTTTTATATGTTATATATATATATATATATATATATATATATATATATATATATATATATATATATATATATATATATATATATATATATATATATGTATCACACCGATAACTCAAAAAATAATGGGCCGATTTTGATTAAATTTGGTGAATAAATTTCTTTTGCAAATGGCTTGGATAAGTTCGTTAGCCAGGAAAATCTGCCCAAGTTTTCCCGGAAAATTTTGTGTTTCCTTTCGAAAAAAATTTATATCTCCCGAATTAACAAAGTAAGGGCAACCAAATTTGGTACGCGGGTTTATGTCCTTATAGGTAAGTTACATACCAAAATTTAGCTCTGTATGTCAAAAGACAAAAAAATTATAGGCATTTAAAGAAAAATAAATTGGGGGTTTCCTCAAAACGTCAAGGTTTGCGACTTAAAACGTCAAAATCGGCAACATTTTGGCAAATCACTTGAAACTAATACGGGCTATGGAAGTCAAATGTCTCAAGAAGGATGTTTTACAAACACTGATATCTGCCAAATTATAAACGTACAAGTTATTTTTCCTTATTAATCCCCATGTTGATTTCGTTTTAGTCAACCTAATCAAAATGATTTTTTCAATATTAACAATAACAAAATTATAATTTCAGACTCAAAGGTGACAAGCTTATTCAGGCGTTTTAAACAAAAATGAGATCTTATTTAAAACGTATGAAATTTGTAATTATTGTTTCTCCAAATGTCAAAATAAAACATAAAAAAACATATATTCATCGAGGTGGATTCGATCGCGTAACCTTTTGCTTAGAAAACAACGACGCTGTCTCTGCGCTATGTAAGCATATGTTAGCTAACGTTTTGTTTACATTATACTCCAGATCGGCTTCATGCCCGGGATATTATATTCAAAGTATACGTAACAATTAATTACAGAATTAGTAGAATTACCACGACTGTTTCGGTCGTATATGACGTCTTATGTTTAAGTTTAAAGATAATTTTTTTTATTTTAGAATCATTTTTATAGAGACTTGACTTAATTTTGGTTACATTTCTACTACATTACGCGACAGCATAATATATATATATATATATATATATATATATATATATATATATATATATATATATATATATATATATATATATATATATATGCTGCGTTGAAACTGTATTTGGGTCCGTTCATATAGCTACAAATATAGTGTATTATAATAATTGATTGAATCCCCCAGTTAAATAACAATCAGTTGGCAAATTTTTAATTTTATGGCGTCTGTCTTTTTCCGTAATTGCGGCCGAGATTTCACGATTGTTGGTTCGGGTAGCATGTTTTATGCCTGGTATATATTTAGTTTGATTACCGTTGATGTATGGTTTATACCTGTTGTATGAATCAATCTACGTGTGGCAGTGAACTACTCTGTCTGTCAGGCATTGGACTTTAACCACTCAGTGGTTTCAACGCATGTCTTTGGGACTTTATTTTTAATTTGGAAAGAACTATAAATATTGTGTACAAAATTACTTAAAATTCATAACATAGGTTTATTTGCACTATTTCTAGCCACATGTAAAATCTGATTTCAGTTACTCTGATACTTATAAAAATATAGCGTTTTCTAAAATATTTTTGTGTATTTTTGGGAGAAAAATGTCCGTTATAACTAATATACGAGCTCGTCAACTCAGTGGTTTATTGGGAAGAACGCATGGCTCTGAATTGAGGGGTACTGTGTTCGATCCCAGGGTACTTCTTTCACTATTTCAGTACATACTCTACAATTAACATCAACCGAGGTTGTGGCATTGTATTTGAGTAAGTTGAATGTCTGCACGTTCCGTCCTACGGAGGGGGCGTAAGGTCGTCGGTCCCGTGTCTCTGCGATGTTACGCACGTTAAATATCCCTACCTCCTTTCAGAAAGGCAGGGGTTCGGCAAAATTTCTAGGATAGTGAGGTGAAACTGCTCCCTGGCGTCGGTGATTGGCCATTGTCGCGGAAATAGGCTGACGTTAAAGAAATAAACACACACACACGAGCTCATTCGCGGTCTTAATACAATAAAGATATGTGCCAAGTTTCGTTCAAATCAGTTGAGTATTTTTTGAGTTATCGCTCGGATACATACATACATACATACATATATATATATATATATATATATATATATATATATATATATATATATATATATATATATATATATATATATATATATATATATATATATATATATATATATATATTAAAATTTTTACGGACCTTGTTTTGGGTTCTAGGGACCCAAATTGGCGCTCATCTGAAGATATTTTTTCAAAAGCTTTTTAGCGTAACCTCTCTAATAGCAAATTTTTATTAATGAAAATTCGTTAAGAAACGGGGGTTGTCATTTAAAAAATCGATGACGTCATATTTGAAAAGCAGGTGTGGGAGAAACGTAAATTTTATGCAAAAATGTGTAGTTTTGAAAACTAGAGTTGACGTCTCCGAGCATTTTGTCAAAACACAAATCGCTTATATTTTAATGAATTTATTCCAGAATGTTGCCTCTCACTGTGTATATCTATATATGCTTGAAAAGGTCCCTGCGGTCAGAAGTGAGAGAAATATTTGGTTTTCGGGTTGATCCTCGCCCAGAATTTGTTGAAACTCGATGTTTCGGCTCCTAGTTGGAGCCATTTTAAAGAGTTTAGGGAAGTATGGGACGATAGCAACTGTACGGTCTCAATTTGTCTACTTTTCGATAAAAAAGGGAAAATGTTATTTGATTCTTAGATATATCTTCAACAATGAATTCGACCTTATTAGTGAATTTTCTTAAAAAAATTCACTAATGAGGAGATCCCGACTTTTGAATTTTGAAAAAATTTCTTCAAATGAGCGCTAATTAGGCCCCCCAGAATACATATCCGGGGTCGGTTTGAATTTTTATATGTTTATATATATATATATATATATATATATATATATATATATATATATATATATATATATATATATATATATATATATATATATATATATATATATATATATATATATATATATATATATGTATCACACCGATAACTCAAAAAATAATGGGCCGATTTTGATTAAATTTGGTGAATAAATTTCTTTTGCAAATGGCTTGGATAAGTTCGTTAGCCAGGAAAATCTGCCCAAGTTTTCCCGGAAAATTTTGTGTTTCCTTTCGAAAAAATTTTATATCTCCCGAATTAACAAAGTAAGGGCAACCAAATTTGGTACGCGGGTTTATGTCCTTATAGGTAAGTTACATACCAAAATTTAGCTCTGTATGTCAAAAGACAAAAAAGTTATAGGCATTTAAAGAAAAATAAATTGGGGTTTTCCTCAAAACGTCAAAGTTGCGACTTAAAACGTCAAAATCGGCAACATTTTGGCAAATCACTTGAAACTAATACGGGCTATGGAAGTCAAATGTCTCAAGAAGGATGTATATATTAAGAATTTGTATATATTAATTATAGGGTGTCTTGAGCTACATCTTAAAAAAATATTTCTACAATCACAGGATGGCCCATAAGTCATTGGTGATACAAATTTTCTTTTTTTTTTTAATCAAACACGCCTTATGTTATTGCATTTTCCATCGAAATATAATGCATGTTTGTAAGAAAAGAAATTCTGAATGCAGCAAGTGCGTTATGGTAGCGAACTTTGATCAAATGCTTCATATTTGAATAGCCCAATTTGCTATTAACCTATAAGGTTGACCAAGAAACGAGTTTTTCCGGGAACACTTTAAGTCTACTTTTGGAAATTTTTGTATTTTTTCACACAAGAAAGTTATTTTTATGAAACATGGCACATTGTTTTTACTATATAGGTTATACTGGTAACCAAAATTGATGCCTGCTTTCTTAAAAAGAAAACACACATATTTGCAATAAAAACATTTTTATGAAAATTCACTACCATAACGCACTTGCTGCGTCCAGAGTTTTTTTAATTGCCGTGCTGCAGAACAACGTTCAGTTGATATACCCAAAGATCACAAACTATTTAATATTAGTAAATATCACCAAAAATTATATATTTTTTTTTTAAAGAAAAGTTCACATTTCAGGGTCAGTAACTAATTTTTTATTTGTTTTTATTTTCAGGTGATAGGCAGCATTTTCTCCCTTTGCTTGGCCAATTCTATAAAAAATCAAAATCGTCGTAGTTATTATTAGATTAAGATATCTAATTTTAGTTAGACTGTACTAAAACTTAAAATAGTGGCTTCCCAGTTTGTATGTATTTTTAATATATCATTTAAAAATAAATTGATTTTATTATAATTATTGTCAAATATAATTTCATTGTAGCGTTGACGGGATGATTGGGGGTTTGCTAAGCCTAACTTACGGGTTAGTTATAAGTTTGTAAAGGCATTTATATTTCCTGAGTTATTGGTTATTAAGAAAAAATGTTTAACATAAGTTTTTCAACACATTTTTTTTTGCTACAAACTGGTGATATTCAATTTTACCTAGCGTATAGAACTTCGTTGCTATGACGACAATTTTTTTTGTTTAATGGAAAGAAATAATTTTCTTTCGTATTTTCGTATCGAAAGAACGTCTCTTTCTTGATACGGCACTATCAAATTTTAATCGGCTTCCATTAGAAAAAATATCCTCTATGTATATATATATATATATATATATATATATATATATATATATATATATATATATATATAGGGTGATTCATAAGTGGTGACCAAAAATGAAATTTTAGAGAAGGTATGTCCTATAAAAAATTTTCTTATAATGCTTCATTAAAAAGATACAGGGTGTTAAAGTGAATTTCAAAAAATAAAATTTCCCAATTTTTTAAAAAGTAGCACATATATTTTGCTGAAACTTCGCATGTGTAGGCTGTTATGGAAGGCGCGTATTCTACCATAACAATTGAATCGGCTAATCCAGCAGTGGCGCGCGAACCCACATGTCATTGGTTATCCTTCAAGAAAAAAACGGGTACGCCAATGACATTTTTTTATTTTTTATTTTTCGAATCTTACTTTAATTCGTGAACAAAATGACTCTCTTGATAATTTTCTGTACGACGCTTATTTTACGAGTAAGCAATGAATCAGGTAAGTGTTTTAAAGCACAGTTCATGATTTTTAACCAGTCGTTGTTTGGTAGAAAATCGCAATGATACACTTTTATCAGGCTTATAGTAATTTATTTATTACAATAAATGTTCAAAAATGCCTCCATTGGCCTGAATACACGCACGACATCTTTTTAATATGGAAAATTTAATGTCTTGAGGATTCATTGTTGCTTGAATATGACGAAAAGCATTATTTATCAGTTTGTTGCTAGTGGAATGTCATCTAGAATGTTTTCTACACGGTTTTCTAGGAGCGCTAAGTACGAAGATCCATTTAAACATTGTGGCAGGACATCCATGAACAGTGAGCCGTTAAAAATACCACACCATAAATTAATGGATAATCTATGTTGAAATGTGCGAGTCCTTGTTGCATGTGGATTTTCCAATGACCAGACATGCTCATTATGAGAATTATAAATACCATTTCTTGTAAATGTTGATTCGTCAGACCAGAAGATTAGATTAGGGAATAAGATATTTTGATTGTTCATTTTTAACATCCATTCACAAAAGACTCGTCGATGCACATTATCTCAAGGCTTCTCGATGTAAAGTTCTCCAAACAAAGCTTTGAGAATATTGTAACTGCGTGGCAATACTCCGAGTACTTGTAGAAGGTTGATCCATCACTGCATCCACCACTCTCTCTTTGTCTTCAGTTGATGTTGTCTTCTACCATTAGCTCTAGCGTCAGGACGTTGTCCAATACCGCACTGCCGAAGTCTTGAAAACGATCGAGAAAAAACCCTTGGTATAGGTTGACGGCGAGTGGGAAACCTACGTTGATATTCCCGACAAGCAGCTAGAGCATTTCCATTAGCATATCCGTAGATAAAAATTATATCTGCATATTCTTCTGAGGTGTACTCCATTATAAGAAGTAAAAGAGTAGAAAATTTTGCAATTTTATAAAGTTTACCACTTACACCTATTCAAAATAACAACTTGTTAACCTAAATGTCAAGTGACACTTAATGACAACTTTAGCAAACCAGACTACTACTTACTAAAATACAACAAAGATAATCGTCGTACAAAAACTTATCAAGACATTAAATTTTCCATATCAAAAAGATGTCGTGCGTGTATTCAGGCCAATGGAGGCATAAAAGTGTATCATTGCGATTTTCTACCAAACAACGACTGTTTAAAAATCATGAACTGTGCTCTAAAACACTTACCTCATTCATTGCTTACTCGACAAATAAGCGTCGTACAGAAAATTATCAAGAGAGTCATTTTCTTCACGAATTAAAGTAAGATTCAAAAAATAAAAAATAAGAAAAAACATCATTGACGTACCCGTTTTTTTCTTGAGGGATAATCAATGACATATGGGTACGCGCGCCACTGCTGGATTAGCCCATTCAATTGTTATGGTAAAATACGCGCCTTTCATAACAGCTTTAATATGCGAAGTTTCAGCAAAATATATGTACTACTTTTTAAAAAATTGGGAAATTTTATTTTTTGAAATTCAACTTCAACACCCTGTATCTTTTTAACGAAGCATTATAGAATTTTTTTATAGGACGTACCTTCTCTAAGATTGTTCAAAGAACATGGAGGTTTCATTTTTGGTCACCACTTATGAATCAGCCTGTATATATCTAAAGTATCTATACTACAAATGATCTAATACCGGTGATGCAATACCGATGATGCAATACTAGATGATGCAATACCGGATGACGTAATATCAGGTGACGCAATCCAAGGACAATTGTTGTGCCAGTGGATGCGCTTAACCGGTTCTTGTGTCAATGTTGGTAGCAACCATCGATTATATCTTGCTATCTCAAAAAGTGTTAAACAGGCTGGATCCATGTCTAAATTCATTAAATTTTGTTGATTCACTTTGCGGATTTCTAAACTTTCCAAAGGATCTAACTTGTGATAATCCTAGGTTGCTTTTAATAACTTAAAATTACTATCGCCAACCTATGTCTCGAGTCAATCATGTGTTGGGCGACGCTAGATTTTTCTGCTCTATTCAATCTGAAATGAACTATATGCACTTTGGATTTTGTTGTTCTTGATCTTCCCGTTTGTTCAATATTGATTTTTTCGCAATTATTACAAGATATAACATTGTGAGATGTACGACAGGGTCGCCATCTCGGTGCGGAACCAGGTAGTATGTTGTCACGACAGCTTCAAATAACACAAAATCTAATCTGGATACCAAATTTGAAGATGATATCTCAATTCGTTCGCAAGTTATTGCGCCTACTAAAAGACAGACCTACAGGCGAACAGACCGACCGACCGACACATTAAAAATTTTTCGTTCCAGAATCAAGTTTTCCATCTGTTTTCAGACTTTTTACGCCGTTTTAGCAGCAAAAAAAATTGAAATATCTGTCACAGATATTTTACCCCTACACATTCAGCGCCAAATTTAATTTCAACATAGAATATCAGATGTTTGATAAAATTGAAAGTTTTCTAATAAACAAATCCTTAAACGTTATATTACTTGAGAGTTAATGAATACATGTAAATTTTCACAAAATCACCCCCCTCCTATTCATCCCCTACCTCTAGAGCGGTTTTACCCAAAAACAACCCGAAGCGTTCGTTGCTAACTGTATACCAAATTTGAAGACGATATTTCAATTCGTTCTAAAGTTATTGTGGCTACAAACAGACAGACATACAGACCGACAGACAAAAAAAATGTATACCATATTTGAAGACGATATTTCAATTCGTTTCCAAGTCAAGATTTCTATGTTTTTTTTAGTGAATTTTCTTAAAAAAAATTCACTAATGAGGAGATCCCGACTTTTGAATTTTGAAAAAATTTCTTTAAATGAGCGCTAATTAGGCCCCCCAGAACACATTTCCGGGGTCAGTTAAAATTTTTATATGTTTATATATATATATATATATATATATATATATATATATATATATATATATATATATATATATATATATATATATATATATATATATAAATATATATATATATATGTATCACACCGATAACTCAAAAAATAATGGGCCGATTTTGATCAAATTTGGTGAATACCTTCCTTTTGCAAATGGCTTGGATAAGTTCGTTAGCCAGGAAAATCGGTCCAGCAGGTTTTCCCGGAAAATTTTGTGTTTTCTTTCAAAAAAAACTTTATATCTCCGGAATTAACAAAGTAAGGACAACCAAATTTGGTACTCGGGTTTACATCCTTATAGGTAAGCTACATACCAAAATTTAGCTCTGTATGTCAAAAGACAAAAAAGTTATAGGCATTTAAAGAAACATAAATTGAGGTTTTTCACAAAACGTCAAAGTTGCGATTTAAACGTCAAAATTGGCAACATTTAGGAAAAGAACTTAAATCTAATACGGGCTATGGAAATAAAGTGTCTCAAGAAGAATGTTTTACAAACCCTGAAGTCTTAGTTTCAACCGTCATTCTCTTTCATTTTAATAAAATGTTTCCAGAAAATTCATTTCAAATAGACCCTTTCTCTGACGCTTGGCAGTAGCCTTAGCTATAGAGTTTATCGTTTAATAGTATATAATTTTTGTAGAATTTTCGTAAAAAAATCAATAAAGTTCAATATATCTGTTATTATACAACATATGAAAAAAAATTGTATATATTAATTATAGGGTGTCTTGAGCTACATCTTAAAAAATTATTTCTACAATCACAGGGGGGCCCATAAGTCTTTGGTGATACAAATTTTCTTTTTTTTTAATCAAACATGCCTTATGTTATTGCATTTTTGCATTTTCCATCGAAATGTAATGCATGTTTGTAAGAAAAAAAAATCTGGACGCAGTAAGTGCGTTATGGTAGCGAATTTTGATCAAATGCTTAATATTTGAATAGCTCAATTTGCTATTAACCTATAAGGTTGACCAAGAAACGAATTTTTTCGGGAACAATTTAAGTTTACTTTCGGAAATTTTTGTACATTTTCAAACAATAAAGTTATTTTGATGAAACATGGCATATTGTTTTTACTATATAGATTATACTGGTAACCAAATTTGATGCCTGCTTTCTTAAAAAAACACACATTATTGCTATTAAAAAATAGTTTTATGAAAATTCACTACCATAACGCACTTGCTGCGTCCAGAGTTTTTTTTCGTCTGTTTGTATCCACGATAAGTTTAGAACGAATTGAGATATCGTCTTCGAATTTGATATCCAGTTAGCATACGGCAAACGAACGGTTCAGATTGTTTTTGGGTAAAATCGCTCCAGGGGATAGGAGATGAATTTTATAAATATTGACATTTTTTCGTGAAAACTCAAGTAATATAACGTTCAAACGTTTGTTTATTAGAAAACTTTAAACTTCATCAATCATCTGGTATTCTGTGCTGAAATTAAATTAGGGGTTGAATGCGTATGGGTGGAATATCGATGACAGAAATTTAATTTTTTTGTTGTTGCTAAAACGGCGTAAAAAGTCCCAATATGGAAGACTTGATTCTGGAGCGAAACTTTTGTTGTCGGTCGCTCTGTGAGTCTGTCGGCCTGTACGTCTGTTAGTACGCGCAATAACTTTCGAACGAATTGAGATACAATCTTCAAATTTGGTACCCAGATTATATTTTGTAATGATAGATGTATTCTCATCACAATAAGAACCATACAGCGGTTTTGCTCTAATTAGAACTCGCCAGTACGGTATACTAATTGCAGCGAGAACACATTTTTTTTATACAGCAGGGAGCGATGCCTCATGCAGACATCGTTCACGACACCGTAGTGTCGTGGGATATCAAGGTACTGTGAGACTCGTACTCTTAGTACACCTACTCACTAAAACTCCCTCCCTAGGAGTACCGGACCTTAGTCCATACCTCCGTCGGAAAGAATACACACAATGACTTTTCGGTTTGAATGTTTCCATTCTGATTTTGCCGCGGGGGCGTTAGCGGGTAAGTATAAGGTTTGGACGCTTATGCTTATATGGAAGTTGCCCATCGTAGTCGGTGGCACTACGGAGAAGAGCATTTGGGTGAGAAGCGGCTTTAGCGAACTGAGTTGTGGATAGTTGAGTTATAAAATCAAGTATCGAAGGCATTTCCAGATCAGAATAAATCTGACAAACCATGGCGCTCCGGTAACCATTCTCAGAATTTTATTCTGGATGATTTGAAGGGTCTTGATGTGTGTTGCGGCCGCGGTGGCCCATGCAGGGGATGCATAGGTCAAGGCTGGCCGAAAGACGACTTTGTACATGAGCAACTTATTGTTCATGTACAATTTGGAATTTCTATTTGGAAGTGGAAACAGCTTCGAAATGAACATCGAGGCTTTTCGTCGGCCGTGTTCGACATGGGGGCGCCATGTTAAGTGTTTTTCGAGGAAAATCCCGAGGTATTTGGCCGAATCTTTCCAGGGAATTACACGGTTGTCTAATGATACGTGTTCGTGAGGTGTGTGTCTCCTCTTAAAAAATAGGACTGCTGAACATTTATCGGGGTTTATGGTTACAAGGGATTTCCTATACCATGCTTGCAGCTCGACTACGGCGGTCTGTAGTCGTTCGGTTATTATCCTCGGCTGAGTGGAGCTGCTGAGGATGGTACTGTCGTCTGCGTACAGTGCGTATGTCACGTTTAGGGGCGCTGTCGGAATGTCTGCGACAAATATATTGTACAGCAGAGGGGAGTTAGCAGAACCCTGTGGGAGACCAGACTTGGCTGAGTACGTTCTAGATCTGGCTCCCAGATGTTTGACCTGGTACTTAATCTGTTGCAGGTATGACCTGATTAGCAGAATCAGAGGGAGAGGATAACTAAATGATAGAAGTTTATTTAGGAGGCCCGCATGCCAAACCCTATCGAAGGCTTGAGCAATGTCAAGAAATATTGCACCAGTTGACTTGGTTTTTATTAAATCCTTCGGTGATGTTTTCCACCACACGAAGGACTTGGTCAGTGGTGGAGTGCTGGTGTCTGAAGCCGAATTGCTCGTCCGGGAGGATATGATTATCTGAGGTGAATGCAGCTAGCCTTTTCTGAATCAGTTTTTCGGCAATTTTGCCGATGACTGGTAGTAAGCTAATGGGCCTGTAGTTCTGGGGGAACAGCGGATCTTTGCTGGGTTTCGGGATGTTGATAATATCGGCTAGTTTCCACATGGATGGAAAGTATTGAAGTCGCAGCATGGCATTCATAATCGTAATTAGGAATACCACGGCTTTGCGGGGGAGGTTTTTCAGGGCTACGTTGGAGATTCCATCGTATCCCGGAGCTTTCCTATTTTTTAAAGATTTAAATATTTGGGAAACTTCTTCGAAAGTTGTGGGCTCGATAGTTGTGTCTGTGGTGGCACGAAGCGCACTCCTGCCATAGCGGTGCGTTCTTGCTACGTGCGGCAGATCAACGTTGTTATAATTCGGGCTGAATTGCAACTCCAGATGATCTGCGAATGCAGTAGCTTTCTCCGCATCCGTGTATACGACACCGTTACGGCCGTGAAGTGGGGATATCGGAAGGCGAGAACACACCCACAAAGTAATACGGCTATGGTAGCCAGTCTCACAGCACATAGTGAGATCTAAGACAGAGGTCGCCATCTCGTAGCCGAACCAAGTAGTATGTTGCCACGACAGCTCCAAATAACACAAAATGTTATTAAATAGAAACTATGTACAACCAACTAACAATTTTATAAATTGTCAGCCCTGGCTCATTTCTTCCCTAATATAGGGATAATGCATGTCAGGATAGATGTATTCTCACCACATTTAGAACCGCAGACCGGTTTCGCTCTAATTAGAGCTCGTCAGCACGGTATACTAATTGGAGCGAGAACACATCCACAAAGTAATACGGCTATGGTAGCCAGCCTCACAGCACATAATGAGATCTAAGACAGGAGTCGCCATCTCGCGGCTCAACCAAGTAATATGTTGTCACGGCAGCTCCAAATAACACAAAATGTTATAAAATAGAGACTGTGTACAACCAACTTAACAATTTTGTAAATTGTCAGCCCATTTCTTCCCTAATATAGGAACAGTGTATGTAAGGATAGATGTATTCTCACTAAAATTAGAACCGCAGACCGGTTTCGCTCTAATTAGAACTCGTCAGTACGGTATACTAATTGTAGCGAGAACACACCCACAAAGTAATACGGCTATGGTAGCAAGCCTTACAGCACATAGTGAGATGTAAGACAGGCGTCGCCATCCCGTTGCGGAACCGAGTAGTATATTGCCACGACAGCTCCAAATAACACAAACTGTTATAAAATAGAAACTGTCTACAACCAACTAACAAGTGTGTAAATTGTCAGATTTTGTGTTGTTTGGAGCTGTCGGGACAACGTACTACCTGGTTCCTCACCGAGATGGCGATCCTGTCGTACATCTCACAATATTATAGGAGGCTGGCTATGTTTGCCATATTACTTTATAGGTGTGTTCTCGCTGTAATTAGTATACCGTACTGATGAGGTCTTATTAGAGTGAAACCAGTCTGTGGTTCTAATTCTGGTGAGAATACATCTAGCCTTTATCACAAGATATTTGATAAATGTCTATTTTTGTCGAATGTCAATTGTAGCCTTTGGTCCACCCAACCCTTTTGTAAGAAGAGGATAGTTGCGGTGCTATCGGGGCGGCAAGGCCGCGGACGAGCCCTGAGGGACTAAAAAAAAAAAAGAAGAGGATAGAAATGAAGTACAGATAACGTTTTGGGTGCCTCATCATGTTGTAATGTTACTTAATTACACTTTCCACCGATACTTAGTAACTAATCTATACACAAGATTACAAATCACAATATCTATATTTTTGTTTATTTCTAAATTGTATCGCTTACTGCTAAAATGAAAAATAAGTAACCACCGAACAAGACAGCTCAAACTCGGGATTTTGTAACCGAAAGGATGATTTGAATCTGATGGTATGAAGCGATTTATAGAAGTTACTTTCCTATAAATGTTAATCCTAACCTTTCTACACTTTTAATGACAAGAGTCTCAATGAAGGGGAATTGGTCGTTGTTCGCTACTTCGCAAGTAAACTTGATTTGGGGGAATCTAGTGTCCAACTTATTAACAAAATGATTGATGTTATCTTTTCTAATATCAAATATGCCAAAAGATCGTCACCATACCTTAACCATACCATCGAAAACTACTCCACCGTTGCAACAAAGTCACTCTTAAATATGCTCATGAAGAGTTCGGCAACGAAAGGAGACAATGAGTTCCCCACTATGGTTCACTTCATCAGTCGACAAAACTTCCCGCCTACTCGAAAAAACTCTCAGACACATAGTTATTAAACTTATAATATTCCTCCACTTGTATGTCCGATAGCTGATTATCATGAAGAATGTCCTGAAGATGCTGAAGAGCTATGTCGATAGGGATGCTAGGGTACAACGACCGAAAGAGATAAGTATTTCATTTGGTTTCAACTTAATACCTTTGATTCTATTGATGCACTCAACGGAATGTTTCACCGAAAATTAGGAGGTTGAATTTCCAATGTCCTGAGCTCTTTCGATAATTCATTTGTTGCATTTACCGGTCACCATCTGACAACAACTTTGTCCAGCTCGTCGACTACCTTTCTGAAATAAACGACCACCTGATTTCTGAATATCCTTCCTCCGAGGTCACTATTATTGGTGACTTCAATGTCCATAATGAGGAATGGCTAGGATCTTCAAAAACTGATCCACAAGGGAAAGCAGCGGAGGCCTTCGCAGTCAGAAATTCTTTAGCCAATATGGTTCAGCAACCTACTTCCTTTCCTCGCATCTCAACACACAGCTCAAATCCCTTGGATCTCTTTCTTACTACAAAACCTGAATGCTATAAGACATCAGTAACTGGTCGCTCAGACCACGGCATGGTCATTGCTGCCTGTGCAATGCAACCCGAGGTCACACAGTCATCACACCCAAGTACCGATTGGCATTACAACTCCGCGAACTGGGACGAATTGCGGGATCACTTTTCCGCATTTCCATGGGCGTCTGTCTGCATCTCTCATCCTGACCCCTCTGATATCTCACAAAAAGTCACCAAAATCATCCAAGCTGACATGGAATTATTTATTCCACGTATACAGAAAACCTCTTCAGCCACTCAAAAGCCCTGGTTCTCTAAATCCTGTGACAATGCCAGACTTGTAAAGGTCAAAGCTCACAAAACGCTTTTACACAATCCCAGTCGAGAAAACCGTCAAGCATTTAACGACGCAAGAAACCACTCTGCCTGCATTCTTTCTAAGGCAAAAAACTCGTTTACTAACCACATCAAAAACAAAGTCCTGCCAAGCTCCAACGGCAGCAAACCCTTCTGGATTCTTGCTAAATCTAAAAGCACGTTCCCACCTCTTGTTTCAGGGGATGCAATTGTTTCTACTGCCCTGGGCAAAGCTAAACTTTTTGCCTCGTTGTTCGCCGGCAATTATACTCTCAACACACCTCCAAATATTCAACCACCAACAGTCCCCAATGTCGTGCATAAAATGACGGACATCCTTTTCAAAATTAAAAAGGTACGAAAGATGCTCTCTTCTCTTAATACCAGGAAAGCCTCTGGCCTTGACGAGATCCCAGCAATTGTTCTCTAAAAATACGCACCAGAACTTGCTGCTGTCTTGACTCGTCTGTTTCAGACATCTTACAATAGAGGCATATGACCTAGTAACTGGAAAACATGCTCGGGTACAATCCGTCCCCAAGAAATGATCCAAAGTGCTTCTTGGCAACTACAGGCCTATTTGTCTCCTTTGAGTCGTTTCTAAAGTGATGGAAAAGTATATAAACACCGAATTACTAAGATTTCTTGAAAAACACAGTCTAATCTACGACAGGCAGTATGGATTCCGTCAGCGCAGATCAACTGCCGAAGTCCTTTCCTTTGTCAGCAAATTTCCTCTCCAACCGGAGCATTTCTGTTGTCGTGGATGGCCATTTCTCTAAACTGTATTCAATTAATGCAGGTGTTCCTCAAGGTCTAGCTTTGACCCCTTACTTTGTTTCTTCTCCACATCAATGACCTCCTGTCTAGCACATCCAACCCAGTTCACAGTTACGCGGATAACAGCACCCTTCACTTAAATATACAATATTCTAAGCCTGTCTCTTTAGCCCAATTAGATAAGAATCGCAGACTCATGGATGGTTCTGTCTCTGTGGATCACCAAAAAATATAGACCGGGGAAGTAGAAATCTTGTAAAATTCAACTCCACCCAATCTCAGTCTGGCTTTCTATCTCATAAGAGATACATCAGCCCTAGACCCATTACACTGAACAACCAAGTTATTCAAAGTAATGAGTTATTTTCACTTGTTGGTATTTCTGTGGATCGAAATCTCAATTGGCACCAACATGTCACATCAATTGCAGAAGCGGCTGCTAAGAAATTACGTTTCCCCTTCCGGGCTCACAAATACTTTTCACCAGCTAATCTCTATACCTTATTACTTCACAAATAAGGCCAAACCTCGAATACTGCTCCCACATCTGGGGTGCCGCTGCCGCTTCTACACTCGCTATCCTGGACTCCATTCAGAAGAGAGCTACGTCTCATCGGTGACCCTAGCCTCACCCAAAGGCTGCCATCCCTTGCCCACCGACGTGCCGTTGGTGACCTCTCTCTCTCTTTTATAGATATCTGCACGGGCACTGCTCAGAGGAGCTTTCTTCCATAGTTCCTCCACCTGCTGCCCCTAACAGATCTACCAGGGGAACAGAGCGCAAGCACCCTTTTACTGTCCAGGTCACCAGACATAGAACATCTTGTTATGCCCGCTGTTTTGTCGCGAAGACTTCCAAGTTGTGGAATTCTTTGTTTTTCCTTCTCCTCCGAACTTCCAAACCTTTAAGTCCAGAATTAACAAGTTGCCTCTCTCATCCTTGTCGACACCCACGGTACGATAGTATTTAGGCTGTGAGCCCACGTGGTGTGTTGTTGAAATTTAAAAAATAACCATTTAGAAAATTCATAAGTCGGAGAATCGACGCCAGAGACTATTGCTGTTATTTAGTTTCCCAGCTTATAAACTTTTGGTAGGTATTACATGTAAGGTACAAGTTGATTGGATAAGGTGACCCTAATATTGGTATTTTCGTTTATTAAATTAATGCAACTTTTGACTGTACTTTTAAACAGATTTGGCATACCAGGAGAGGGTATTGTGTTGTTTCTCGATAAGGACCGGTTTTGATAAGATTTTCTACTTTATCAAAGCATTCGACCGTATAAAGAATATAAATTTTATTGGCCTTATCTGCTTTTAAATAGAAACAACTTTCTCTTAAAATCTCTTAAAGTTTGAATTTCGCTTCATGATTGTTGATTTATTAATTTTGAGTTCTGGTATAAGAGGTAACTTTGGGATAATAGACGCATGGAGTTGCTAATCTGCTCGCCAAGAAACTTGTTTGAAGGAAATATGTATCTTGCGCGTAACTCTCTGTTATTATTTTGTAGTTTTTGAGGTGATCTTGTTTTTTTTTGTTTGTTTTAGTTTTGAACCATAGTGTCCACCCTCGGTCTTTTAGCTTATTCATCAAAGATGAAAGTTGTTACCGTAGCTTAATTCAATTTCACTTACTGGGAAATTACTAGGCCAACTAAATATCTATGGTATTGCCGCTCCATCGATCTTTGATATATGAACGCAGTCTGGATACTTAGATTTCAAAAATTATTAACATACAGGCTTTCTATTAGAAAAATACACATGTTTAGTTTGTAATTGAGAAACACGATACTTTATCGTTTTTCTCAAACGTAGATTTCATTCAATAAAAATATTCCTATAATTTTTCAATTAACGATTTTTTAAACGAAAATACCTCTCTATTAGTGAATTTTCTTAATGAAAATTCACTAAAAATGATGGGGTAAAATCGAATGTGGGTAAGCTGTATATTCCGTTAACTGAACCAAATTTATAAATACGCTGGTTTTGGGGAATTTTTCGTAAAACGAAAAATACACTAATGAGGAGATCTGTGTTTATATATATATATATATATATATATATATATATATATATATATATATATATATATATATATATATATATATATATATATATATATATATATATATATATATATCCAACCGATAACTCAAAAAATAATAGGCCGATTTTGATGAAATTTGGTGTGTGCCTTCCTTTTATAAGTGGCTTGGACAAGTTCGTTTTCCAGGAAAATGGGACCAGTTTTTCCGAGAAAATTTTAGGTTTTACTTCGGAGAATTTTTGTATCTCCGAAAATAAAAGAGCAATGACAACCAAATTTGACATATACATTTCTACTTACAAAATTACCACACACACCAAAATTCAGATCTCGAAGTTAAAAGAAAAAAGTTATAGGCATTTAAAGGAAAAAAGTTTGGGTGCCACTGGTGATCAATGGAGAGCACAAGTACAGAATATTTTGTATGATTAATAAAACCAATTAAATATTACATGCAACGGTTAAGTTTTCTTGGCGCAAAAAGGTCAAGAAGTAGCAGAAAAAAGATTTTGAAAATTTTATAATTTTGTTCTTGCAACGTCAAAGTCGCGAGTTGAAACGTCAAAATTTGCAATATTCAGACAACGAACTTGAAGCAAATACGGATTATGTCGAAAAAATGTCCTAATAAATGTGTTTCACAAGGCCTTATGTTTCAGCTTCAACCATCACTGCCCTTCATTTTACTAAAATATTTTCGGAAAAACCATTTCAATAGACCCTCCTTCTGATGCTTCGGTAGTAGTTTCCGCTATAGAGTTTATGGTTTAATAGTCTATATTTTAGCAAATTTTCTTAGAAAAAATTCGTTATTAAGAAGATCACGACTTATGAATTTTAAAAAGATTTTTTTTCAATGAGCGCAAACGAGAACCCCTAAAACCCATATACGGGGTCAGTTTCAGTTTTTGCCTGCTTAGACATATACAGGGTGACGCATTTCTACGGTAAAGTTCAATATATACGTTATTTTACAATATACGAGGAAAAAGTATATACGTTAATTATAAGGTGTCTCGAGCTGCATCTTATAAACCTATTTTGACAATTACAGGTTGCCACATTAGTCATTGGTGATACACGCTTTATTTTTTTAATAGAACACCCCTTATGTTATTGCCTTTTTGTGTTTTCCATCAAATTATAATGCATGTTTGCAGGGGAAAAAATTGATATCGTTATTTCAATTGTTTTGCAACTTTTCACGTTTTTGGCACATATTTTAAACACATATCACAAGTTGTGATATGGCGTTTTTATCAATACATAGCCAGCCCCATACAAACGACGCATTCAGCGAGTTTTTCTTTGTATTACTCGTCGAAAAAATCGAGTTGCCGTATACAGCCACTCTCAACTAGTGGCTGAATTTGAGATGCTTTCGCAGAAATGTTTTTAGTGTTTCCGTAAAAATCATTTTTTGTAAGACTTTTGTGATATGTTGGTAATGAATAATAAATGTTTAGTAAGTTATTGTAACAAAAGGTTGTCGAATTTTTGTGAAAAATATAATTTTAACCTGAGGGCAATTTATGTAAAAGAAATTATCATATATTTTTTTCAATTTTGGTCCTTAAGCTGTTTGTGAATAATTATATCTTGACAGGTGTGTAAATAGCTTAAAGAGGTTCGTTGGCCAGGAAAATCGGACCATTTTTTCTGGAACTTTTAAAGTTTATTTTCGGAACATGTTTCTACTTTTTGAAACAACAAAGCTATTTTAATGACATATGGTACATTGTTTGTGCTATATTCGGTTATACTCTCAACAAAATGTCCTTCTTGTAAAAACAAGACATATTTGCCATTACTACCATAACGCATTTGCTGCAATCAGACTTTTTTATTTTTCATTCACTAGTCACAATTGTTTTCTTCTGGTGAGTTTCTTGTGTTGTCAATTAGCTCCAAAATGTTATCCAGTTGTCATGTTCATTATTATTATTACTATTAATCTAATTAAAAACTTGACATACTAAGCCTACCGCAATCAAGAAAATTGATGGTTTATTACTAACATTTCTTATAATAATATCATCATTATAACAAAGACATTAAATCAATTAATTAATCAATGACAACTCAGCGACGTGGCATTAGCTGAGTAGGCGCTGGAATGATGGACGTCGCGGAAACAGGCGGAAGGAAAGAAGAATGCACTGGACAAACTGAATTAGAATGAAGAGGAAGTATATACAAACACACATCGCGTTATGCTTGTTACACGTAGGGACTCCGCGTTTCCTAGCAACATTCATAGCATACAAACCTGTTAGCTTGACCACTATCGGCCTGGCTACTTTTTTTATTCAAGCTAGGAAAATTCAGAGAGGGATTTCGAAACCAACAGGTATAAAGCATGATGTCAAAAGTAACAGGTGGCCAAAATATTTCTTAATTCGATGATCGGTGGATTGCAAAGTTTGCATTTTTTATACAAATATGTCAGGTATCAAACAGAGAACAGACGGCATGAAAAGCAATTTAGAATGTGTGACCCAAATGATAGGAAAGCAACTAGAAAACATTATGCCGCTTTGTCAAGTTCTGAGTGCATATTTAAGCAACGTAACTGAGCTGAATCATGACAAGCTTAAACAGCTCTTATATTTGCTTCGTAAACTTTGATTCAGATTATTTTTTGAATACAGTGAAATCTTTTATATTTTAGGACACCGTTAAAGGACAAGGGCATTTAAAAAAAAATTCGGGGCGCAGCAAGTGCTTTATAGTAGCGAATTTTCATAAGAATTGGTCACTATAATTATACTTTAAACTTACACAGACTTTGAGATTGATTTTAGAGGTCCTAGTACGCGCACATTTGAAGAATTCCTTCGAAAGTGTTACCATCGATATCTCTCTATTATCAAAAAATCTTGCGTTCTACCTTCTTTTGAGAAAACTGGCCAAAACTAAATTTTCTATGAAGCTAAAAAACTACCATATGTTATTAAAGTAACTTATTGTTTGAAAATTCAGAAAAATTTTCCGAAAATAAACTTAAAATGTTTCCGAGGAACGAACCTTGGGTTAATATCAAATTGAGTTATTGAAATTCGAAACATTTAATGAAAATTCGCTAAAAAAACCCACTTACTGTGTTTAGATTTTCTTTCTTACAAAAATGCACCATATCTCCATAAAAAAATGCAAAAGTGCAATAATATAAGGGATTCGAAAAAAATATTGTAGGTATCACCAACGACTTATCGGCCATCCTGTGATTTTCAAAATAATTTTATAAGATGCAGCCAAGACACCTTATAATTAACGTACACAATTTTTTCTCGTATCTTGTATAATAACAATTATATTGAGGTTTACCGTAGAAATGCATCCCCTGTATATGTAAACAGATAAAACTGAAACAAAACACGGATATGGATTCTAGGGGGCCTAGTTTGCACTCATTTAAAGAATTCTTTTTAAAATTCAAAAGTCGCGGTCTCCTCACTAACGAATTTTCTGTACGAAAATTAGCCAAATATTATAGACCGTTACACCATAAACGTAATCAAAACTACTGCCAAAGCGTCAGAAAACGATCTATTTGAAATTAATTTTCTGGAAATATTTTAGTAAAATGAAGGACAATGACGTTTGAAGCTGAAGCTTAAGGGTTTACAGAACACTCTTCTTGCGCCATTTACTTTACATAACCCGTATTTGTATCAGGTTCTTTGTCTCAATGTTGCCAATTTTGACGTTTCAAATTGCGATTTTGACGTTTTGAGGATAATTCCATTTTTTCAAATGCCTATAACTTTTTTGTCTTGAAACTTATAGATCAAAATTCTGGTACGTGGTTCACTCTTTATCATACAAACATGCGTATCAAATTTGGTTACGTTTAACTTTGCTATTTCTAGAGATATAATTTTTTTCCGAAAGAAAAGACACAATTTTCCAGGAAAACCTGGGCTAACGAACTTATCCAAGCCACTCACAAAAGGAAAGTGCGTACCAAATTTAATCAAAATCGCCCCATTTTATGTTTTGAGTTGTTGGTGTGATACATACATACACAGCCACACACACACACGCATATATATATATATATATATATATATATATATATATATATATATATATATATATATATATATATATATATATATATATATATATATAGGGTGGCGCATTGAAAACGAAACAGACCGATTTGCCTCCAGAGAATTTTTTTTATGAAACGCTGAAACAGGTCAATTTTAATATTGAGGGGGACATGTTTTGACATAAAACTCAACTTTGTCACATCAACCCCTTAAGGGTGGTGATAACAATCCTTACATTTTAAATAGGGAACATGGATCGAGTGTTACATCATTTGAAAGCTCCTTCTTTTCTGAATTCAGCACACTAATTTTTTGAAAGTTTTATCAACTCGTTTAAAAATTATTCACAGTTTAAGATGCAAAAACGCATTTCACTCATTCCGATAAGAAATGTGCTGATATTCAATGGTTTTTTTTTGATTTGTAAACAAAAAATTGACTATCGGAACATTTCTTATCGGAATGAGAGAAATGCGGTTTAGTATTTCAGTTTATCGGTCGGTTTGATACTTGATAGTACTACCGAAAATTAATTTCACAATGGTGTATTCTGTAGAAGAAAGAGTGAAATAATTATTATCTTCTTCAAAAACGATGACTGTGCCAACCGTACCGCAAATTTGTTTAATGAATGAAATCCGAACAGACATGTTAACAGAAAATACATTTTGGAGTTGCAAAGTTTCGACAAAGTGGTTCAGTAGCCAACAAAAAACGGGATCCTGAACGTGAATTTCCGGTTAGAAATGAGACTACTGAGATAGAAGTTTTAGGGCAGACTCAACTTTGAGCACGAGAAAATTGGCCACTACTTCAAACATCAAAAGAAGAACTATTCAGCGAATATTGAAGCATCATAAATTTTACCCGTATAAAATACATCTTGTACAACAACTGAATGAAGATGATTTTGATCGGAGCCTGGAGTTTTGTGAAGTTATGACTGCACGAATAGCTGATAACGGGAACTTTCTGTTCAATATCTGTTTTTCAGACGAGTGTACGTTATTATTAAACTCTACAGTCAACCGTCATAATTGTCGTTATTGGGCAGAAAATAATCGAAGAAATTTTCACGAAGTCCACAATCAAACTCCACAGAAATTGAAGGTCTGGACTGGCATTTACGCAACAGAACCGGAGTCTCTGGAAGAATTACGACGACGCATTGTTGAAGAATGCCGTCTAATAACTCCACAAATGCTCCAGAATATCAGAGCTCGTTTTGAACAAAATTTGTACTTTTGTATGGAAGTTGGTGGTCAACAATTTGAACACTTATTTAACTGAATAAATATTTTTGAACGTTTGGTTTTGTTTTTTAGTTTTTTTTTAACGAAAAATTGACTAATTAGTGCATTCCTTATCACAATGAATGAAATACGTTCTTGCAACTCCAACTGTGAATAATTTTTAAACGAAGTGATAAAACTTCCAAAAAAATTAGTGTGCTGAATTCAGAAAAGAAAGAGCTTTCAAATGATGTAACACTCCACCCATATTCCCTATTTAAAATATAAGGGTTGTTATCACCACCCTTAAGGGGTTGATGTGACAAAGTTGAGTTTTATGTCAAAACATGTCCTCCTCAATATTAAAATTGACGTCTTTCAGCGTTTCTTAAAAAAAGAATTTCTCTGGACGCAAATCGGTCTGTTTCGTTTTTAATGCGCCACCCTATATATATATATATATATATATATATATATATATATATATATATATATATATATATATATATATATATATATATAAATTGAAACTGACCCTGGATATGGGTTCTAGGGGGCCTAGCTCGCGGTCATTTGAAGATATTTTTTGTAAGAAAATTCACTAAAAGTGGTTTTTGCGGAAGAATGAACTTTTTATTCAAAATTTCAAGTACATTGTGGCCAAAAAGTAATGTCCAAGCTGAAAAAAATCCGTAGTTATTGCAAAAAAAAATTGCGAAAAAGGCGGTAGAACCATATACTATAAACTAACCCTCGTTATTCAATGAATTAATTAATGTATTGATTTATTTACTAATATTAATGACACATTACAAATGTCCCAAATACGGTATTAACTTGTGCTTATGTGACTAAACATTTCGCCAAATAAATCAATTTGAGTGAAAACTTAAGAAAAAATTGACAAAAAAAAATCGGACAGAGTATGGAAAGGCTGCGACTCTAAAAACTGTTTAAGTTTTATTTTCAAAACAGACACATCACAGTCTTTAAGATTCTTTGGAAGATGATTATATATCCTTATTATGGATGATGTCACATTTTTTGCAACACTCTTAATCTTGTTTGATCTTCCAACAAAACCGTATCTCTTCTGGTGCTGTAAGCATGAGTGTGTTCTCTGCACGAAAACATTGAATAGTTGTTTCTTAAAAACAATACACATTCTAAAATATAAACACTTATAAGTGTTAACATTCTATATTTTATAAAATACGATTTGCAACTCTCCGCCTGTCGAAGACCAGCTTTTATACATTTTTTATTGCAGCCTAAATATTCTAATTGCGTTGACAGAGTTTCCCCAGAAAATTATGCCATACTTGATTATGGAATGTATATATGCATGATATACCCCTATGCAGGTTTCAATTGAAACATTATTCTTTAAGACTTTTAATTGGTAGCATAGTGTGCTCACTCTAGGTGCTAACGAATTTACTTGCGACACCCAGGTGAGTCTGGAGTCCAACAATATGCCCAAAAATTTTACTGTTTCGTTACATTTTATTAATGAGCCTGGTTTACAGCTGATAATATGTGACCCATCACTTTCGTAAGAGGTTCCAAATGTAACTATATTAGTCTTATTTAGATTTAATGTAAGTGAATTGTTTAAAAACCAACTTTCTAAAGCTTTTAATGAAATCGCAGTTTTTACTTTCCGGTCTTCGACATTAGGTGAAGATACAATTACCGAAGTATCATCCGCGAAGGACACAACCTCATCCAACATAAACAAAAAACAGATGCGGACCCAAAACTGAACCCTGAGGTACCCCTCTAATAATTAATTCCCAGTCAGAAGTTAACTCCCTCCCTGGGATCCTCAAGGATCATCCCTTCCACAAAGGTCAGCACGCGTACCAGCGGGGGAAATCGACGGAGACGGCGCTCCACGCTGTGACGCGGAAGGTGGAAAGGGCTCTACACTACGGGGAGAGCACATTAGCTGTGTTCTTCGATGTGGAGGGGGCCTTTGATAAGGCAAGGACGGATACGGTCTGTAACGCCCTACAGGAGAGGGGAACGCCGAGGTCCCTAATAAGCTGGGTGGCGAGCATGCTGGAGGACAGGAGAGTGTCGCTGACCTTGAGGGGCCGAGGGCTGGACGTTGGGGTGACGGGCGGCTGTCCCCAGGGGAGCTGCCTTTCGCCTCATCTATGGTGTCTGGTCATGGACGGTCTCTTGGAGCGGCTCTCTGAGAATGGCTTCTACGCCCAGGCGTACGCTGATGATGGGCTGGTCTTAGTCACCGGCAAATTCCTCGGCGTCGTTTGTGAGTGCATGCAAGCTGCCTGTAGCATAATCGAAAGGTGGTGTGGTGAGCAGGGACTCTCCGTAAACCCGGCGAAGACGGAGATGATCCTATTTACCAAGAAGAGGAAGGTAGAGGGGTTCAGGGCGCCCGTGATGTTTGGAAAACCTTTAGCTTTAGTGCGGGAGGTCAAATATCTGGTGGTGATCCTGGACCCGAAACTAACATGGGGGTCGCAAATAGAACGAGTTGTGAGGAAGGGAGTAGCGACCCTCTGGCAGCTGCGTCGTGTGATAGGGAGGACCTGGGGAGTTAATCCCCGGATCCTTCATTGAATCTACACTGCGATCGTCAGGCCGAGAATCCTCTATGGGGCATTGGTCTGGTGGTGTGGTGTGAACCAAACAACCAGCAGGAAGCTGGCCAAACTCCAAAGGCTGGCTATCCTGGGTATCACAGGCGCTATGAGGACGACACCCTCAGCCGCGCTAGAGGTCCTGTTGATGCTGCCACCGCTTCCCATCTGTATCAGAAGGGAGGCTATGGCGTCGCATCTTAGAATCCGGGACTCAGGTAACTAGAGCGGAGAGGGAGCAGTAATAGGGCATGCAAGAGTCGCCAAGGAGGTGGAAAAGGAAATTCCGATTTCCGCCATAAAGGTGAGGGATGCCGAGGACGATATTAGGTTGACTAGGCCATACACCCTCAGAATCCCCAGTAGGGATCAGTGGAGGGAAAATGAGGTTGCATTCCAGCCCGCAAGCCTGGTCTGTTTCACCGACGGATCGCGGCTGGAGGACCAGCAATCCTCCGGGGCAGGAATATACATCGAGGGCCTGGGGGTGCGCGAGAGCTATGCTCTTGGCGCATACACCACGGCATTCGAAACAGAGGCATATGCTATCCTGTCTGTGGCCAATAGACAGGATGTGAAGATGAGTCCCGAGAAATGTGTGTGCATTTGCTCGGATAGCCAGGCGGTTCTCCGGGCAGTCTGCGCGGCCAGAATCAGGTCACCCCTGGTTCAGGAGTGCGCTGACGCCTTTAGAGGGCTAGCCAGGACGAAGGAGGTGCAACTGGTGTGGGTTCCGGGACACTGTGGCGTGGCGGGGAATGAGGTGGCGAATAATCTCGCAAAACTCGGTTCCCGGCGGCCGTTCTGTGGCCCGGAGCCTGCGATAGGCATAAGTAGGAAGACAGTCTCTGTCGTCTTAGACAGGTGGACCGAGGAAGCAATGGAGAGGCACTGGGGGTCGGTTGGTGGCTGCAGGCAGGCGAAGTACTTCGTGGAGGGGCCGGACAGAGATAAAGCTGTCTGGCTACTCGGAAGGAGTCGACCTACGCTTCGCCGCATTCTCGGGGTGCTGACAGGCCACTGCGCCCTTAGAAGACACCTCACATTGTTAGGCGTAGAGAGGGATCCCATTCGCCAGGAATGTGGCGAGGATGAAGAAACGTCCTACCACTACCTGTGTGAATGCGAGGCTTTTGGGAGTCTTCGAGCAGAATTGTTCGGATCAAGGACTCTGTAGAGGAATCAGGTAAGTACCGTCCAATTGAAGACCGTCATGGACTTCATCTCGAGGTCGAGGCGGTTTGGCGACGGAACCGAGGAAGAGTAGAGCATGGTTGCTGGGTTGCTGGGGTTGGCAAAAAGGGCCCATTGTGGCCTACTTGCTTGGTGTTGGCCTCCCCACCACTGCTACTACTGCTACTACTAACTCCCTCCCTTCAGAGTCTATTATGGACACCTGTTGCTGTCTATTTTGTAAATGTGAACACAGAAGTTGCCAAGGGACACCACGGACACCCGCCTCGAACAGCTTGTTTTTTAATAAGTTATGGTCCACTGCATCGAATGCCTTTGACAAGTCCAAAAAACTGACAAAATCTTAAAATCTAAAATACAAACAAACGTTAGAATGGAAAACAACCAGGAAAAACAGCAATAAAAAAACATGGTAAACAATGTAAAAGACGAAACTGGTTGCATAGAAGAAAACAAGCACTGAAGGAGAAAAACACATAGACGAAGTCTTCACACATGCGTTTAGTATCAAATGGTTTCACCAACTAAGAGAAATAATAATTAATAGGAAATTAAGAGCATTTCAAATTTTTTAAATTAACACTTTTATATAACACTAAGTGAGTGGTGAACGTGTCGCCACCTAGTTGTGGAACCAAGTAGTATGTTGTCACATCAGCTTCAAATAACACAAAGTGTTAAAAAATAGAGACTGTATACACCCAACTAACAATTTTAGTAAATTGTCAGCCCTGGCCCATTTCTACCCCAATATAGGGACAAAGTATGTAAGGCTAGATGCATTCTCACAACAATTAGAACCGTAGACCGGTTTCGCTCTAATTAGAGCTCATCAGTACGGCATACTAATTGCTGCGAAAATACACCTATAAAGAAATACGGCTATAGTAGCCAGCTTTCCAACACTAAGTGAGTGGTGAACGTGTTGCCACCTAGTTGCGAAACCAAGTAGTATGTTGTCACATCAGCTCCAAATAACACAAAGTGTTAAAAAAATAGAGACTGTATACAACCAACTAAAAATTTTTAGTAAATTGTCAGCCCTGGCCCATTAGAGCGAAACCGGTCTACGGTTCTTATTGTTGTGAGAATGCATCTAGCCTTACATACTTTGTCCCTATATTAGGGTAGAAATGGCCCAGGGCTGACAATTTACTAAAATTGTTAGTTGGTTGCGAACCCTTAAGTTTCGGATTCAACCGTCATTGCCCGTCATTTTACTAAAATATTTGCAGAAAATTCATTTCAAATAGACCCTTTCTCTGATCCTTTGGCTGTCGGTTTAGTTAAGTTGATGCTTTCGCTGTAGGTTAAGTGAAGTTTATGGTTAAACGGTCTATAATTTTTAGGTAATTTTCGTAGAACAAATTCGTTAATGCATTTTGGCAATTTTTATCGAAATATGATGCGTTTGTAAGAAAAAGATCTGGATGCAGTAAGTACGTTTTGGTAACGAATTTTCATTCATCCTTCAAATTTCAATAACTCAATTTGCTATTTACGTAAGCTTTGTTGGTTAGGAAACCAACATTTAAGTTTATTTTCGGAAAATTTTTGTATATTTTCAAACCATGAGTAGTTTTGATAAAATATATTACATTGTTTCTACTACATAGGCTATACCATGCCTGCTCGCATATGCTATTAAAAACATTTTTATCGAAATTCACTTCAATAACACACAGACTTTTGAAAAATGTTTATATATTTTCAAACAACAAAGTTATTTCTATGAAATATGGTACATTCTATCTACTATATAGGCAACGAAGTTTGATGTCTGCTTTTATCAAAGAAAGACATTCGCTATTAAAAACCTTCGCTTCCATAACGTACTTGCTGCGTCCAGACTTAGTGAATTTTTATTTAAAAAAAATCACTAACAGAGAGTTATCGATGGTGAGACTTTGCAAACATTTTTATATGCTTATATATATATATATATATATATATATATATATATATATATATATATATATATATATATATATATATATATATATATATATATATATATATATATATATATATATATATATATAACATATAACAATCGAAACTGACCCCGGATATGGGTTCTAGGGGTCCTAAATCGCGCTCATTTGAAAAAATGTTTGCAAAGTCTCACCATCGATACCTCTCTATTAGTGAATTTTCTTATAAAAATATCTTCAAATGACCGCGAGCTAGGCCCCCTAGAACCCATATCCACGGTCAGTTTTAATTTATATATATATATATATATATATATATATATATATATATATATATATATATATATATATATATATATATATATATATATATATATATATATATATATATATATATATATATGTATCCGTCTGATAACTCAAAAAATAATTAACCGATTTCAATGAAACTCATCAAGTGTCTTTCTTTTATTAATGGCTTGGATGAGTTCGTTAGGCAGGAAAATCGGACGGGTTTTTCCTGAAAAATTGAGTTTTCTTTCAAAAAAATTTTTTTCTCTGAAAATAATAAAGCTGTTTTAATGAAATTTACTGTATATGTTGCTTTGGGAGAGGACTTACTAAGTACCAAAATTCAACTTTCTCAGTTTATAGAAAATTGAGTTATTCAAATTTTAAATATTCTTTTGAAACAATTTTTTTTCTCCAAAAATTACAAAGTTATTTTAATGAAATTTGGCGGATGTCTTGTCCTAGGAAATACCTTACTACCTACCAAAATTAAACTTTCTAAGATTATGGAAAACTGAGTTAATCAATTTTTTATAGCTCACTGCAGTGTTAAAATCAATGGTATTTTCCTCATTATTGTAAACACGTGTGTCGGGGACTGACCGAATTCATTCCCAGTTGCTATTGATCTACTCATATTCTCTGAATATGTTAGAAAGTGGTATCTACTTCATTCCAAGTCACTATTAACCGACTATTTATGAAATCAAATAAGTAAATTACATCGATTGTCATAAAATATGTAGTGTATTAAGACTAAGGGAAAAAGAAATAAAACACATATAACTGTGCACATTTTGATTATATTTTAGGGTGTGCGGCGCACACCTAGCTCACTAGGAGAAATCGCCACTGCTTGAGAGAGGTATTGTCACAGCATAATATCTTATTAAAGTTCATTTGTAAATAGGTTTAATTTTTATATGTTTATATATATATATATATATATATATATATATATATATATATATATATATATATATATCCGTCTCATAACTCAAAAAATAATTAACTGATTTCGATGAAACTTGGCAAGTGCCTTTCTTTTATTAATGGCTTGGACGAGTTCGTTATTCAGAAAAATCGGACGGGGTTTCCCGGAAAACTTTTGAGTTTTCTTTCGAAAAAAATTTTTTCTCCGAAATTAAGAAAGCTGTTTTAATGAAATTTACTATATATGTTGCCTCAGGAGATATATTACTACGTACCACAATTCAACTTTCTAAGTTTAGAGAAAATTGAGTTATTCAAATTTTAAATTTTCTTTCGAAAAAAATTTTTTTCTCCGAAAATTACAAAGTTATTTTAATGAAATTTTGTCGATATCTTGCCTTAGGAAAGACCTTACTACGTCTTAAAATTAAACTCTCTAAGTTTATAGAAAATTGAGTTATTTAAATTTGAAGCATTTAATAAAAATTCACTACCATAACGCACTTGCTGCGTCCCGAGTTTTATTATTATTCGAATCCGTTTCAGGTTTACTAAGGGTTACCAGCTGTGAGACGAAAACCCAGCATACTACGGTCCTGGATAGAGCCGCGAGGCGGCTTGAGCAGTGAACCATCGAAAAGACCGCGTCCGTTCCTAGTTGGAAGTTACGAGCCTGCTGGTGAAGAGTTTGTTTTGGTGCGTTGACTCGCTCATAGCAAGTGCCGGTTCTATATTGAGCTACCCGCCTTCATTATTCCTCATAACCGGTAAACAACAATAAAAGCTCCAGCATCTTTCAAATCAGTGCTTGATTAGTGATCAGTTCATCAATTCTTCAAGATGGGATGTTCAACCACCATCGTCAAATATCTTGTGTTTTTCTTCAATTTATTCTTTGCCGTAAGTAATTACTTATACCTACATATAAAAAAGTAATTAAGGAACTAACGGTAAATCTAGCTCCAGCCTGCCAGTAAAAAAAGGTGTTTTATTTTTTATGTTCGTCTATTGTTCATCGGATTCAAATGGATTAATGCTGGCGGTTGAAAGACGTTGACGTAGGAGTTGATTGTTAAATAACGAAACAAAACACAGCCATAAAATATTTGAAGATCGTAAAGATTCACCAAACTTGTAACATTTATTTATTTTGATTTAAAACAAAGAAGAACTGAGGCTACAAACTTACGTGCTCATTACATAAAAAGTCAAGGGCGCTTTGGTAGTGAATTTTCATTAAAATGTTTTTAATAGAAAATATATATTCTTTAAGAAAGCTTGCATCAAATTTGGTTACCAGTATAACCTATATAGGAGAAACAATGTACCATATTTCATCAAAATAACTTTATTGTTTGACAATATACAAAAATCTTCCGAAAATAAACTTAAAATGTGCCCAAAAAACTGGTTTCCTGGCCAACGAAGCTTAGGTTAATTGTAAATTAAGCTATCGAAAGAAACATATAATGAAAAATCGCTACCATAACGCACTTGCTGAGTCCCGAATTTATTTTCTTACAAACATGCATTATCTTTCGATGGAAAATGCACAAATTGCAATAATATAAGGCGTGTTCGATTAGGAAAAAAATGCATCACCAGCGAGTTATGAACCACCTGTGATTGTAAAAATAATTTTATAGGATGCAGCTCCAGACATCGTATAATTAACATATAAAATTTTTTCTTATATGTTGTGTAGTAATGGATATATACAGCTTTACCCTAGAAATGCATCACCTGTATATATGAAAACAGATAAAACTGAAACTAACACGGATATGGGTTTTATGGGGCCTAGTTCGCGCTCATTTGAAGAAATCTCAAAATTCAAAAGTCACTAAAATTGTATCCAACTCTATGAGTAAAATAGTGATGGCCAAAAATAAATATGATTGTAAGAAGAAGAGCATGCCTACATTTGTATTACAAATGTCAGAAAACAAAATACTTATTTACATGTCACTTTGAAAGTAGATCTGACATTTATCAAAATAATTTGTCAGTTGAATATGACATGTACTGTTGCCGTGGACTACTATGCACTATTGTATTACGCCTTATAGGAATCTTGGTTTTTTTTTTGGAGCACGAAAGCTTATTTTACTGTTTAAACATTTTCGATCGCTTAACCTGAACTGGTTTTCGTCTCATTTAACGTTGTTTCATTATAGCGTCACAGTAGGTTTTAGAATCTAGAAATTATTCTATTTTGTGTCAATTTTTCGTTGCATACCTAGAATAAGTTTTATTTTCGTTCAATTATAAACGACAATTTAAAGTAAGTTCCTATATTTTCTGTGCCTAATGTGTTGAACGGATGCGAAACGGGAGACGGAAATTTCATTTAAAATGAAAATGACGAAAAGAACTTTATTCGAGGCACGAGCGTTGTTTCCATATTTTTAAATATTAATAACATTTATAGGTAAATTAGCAGATTAGCGTATTGTTCGTTTTTTTTATAAAAATTTCAGAAAGATGCTTAGAGGAACCCCTTTATGCATTAACCATCGGACAAATGCTGTGATCTCAAGTCCACAATACAGTTAAGAGACTTAAAGTAAATTTGAGGTTCTGTGCAAGGTAAACATACTACAACGGAGCTAGAAATGCAAACTGTAAAAAACTCACCTTAGAGAAGTCCATAGAAAGGATAAACTGTTTACTAACACCGTTTCTCCATAAAAAACTTCCACTTCGCCCAATTGAAGAAAAAAAAAACGCTAAATAATAAGCGTAATCTGATTCCTTAAAATTAATTAAATAACTGAAACTGTTACCAAAGCATCACATAAAGGGTCTATTTTAAATTTATTTTCTGCAAATAATTTAATAAAATAAAGAACAACGAAGATTGTAGCTGAAACTGAAGGCTTTTTAACTTCTTACGACATTTATGCTGCATTGCCGATCATGTGGGTTCTCTATCTAGAACACGTCAATTTTGACGTTTTGAATCGCGACTTTTTTGACGTTTAAAGAATAAAAACTTGAAAGCTTATAACTTTTTTTTAAAATTTTAACGTAGAGATTCAAATTTTGGTGCATGTTTTTTTTATGACATAAACCCTCTCACTCAATTTGGTTACCCTAACTTTGTTATTTCCGGAGATATAAAAATTTTCCGAAAGAAAACGCAAAATTTTCCGGGAAAAACTAGTCAGATTTTCCTGGCTAACGAAATTATCCAAGCCATTTGCGAAAGGATGGTGATCACCAAATTTTATCAAAATCGGCGTATTATTTCTTGAGTTATCGGTGTGACACATAAATATATATATATATATATATATATATATATATATATATATATATATATATATATATATATATATATATATATATATATATATATATATATATATATATATATATATATATATATAAACATATAAAGTCTGAAACCGACCTCGGATTTGGGTTCCTCCCTGAATGCGTCATTTTTATGGGACTTTACTATATATTAGTAACAACGCCGTATCATAATTTTTGATATATGCCAAAAATGTGAAACAATTAGAATAACTCACAAACAATGAACGCTATCAATTTCTTTTCACACATACATTATAATTCGATGGAAAGTGCAAAAATGCAATAATATAAGAGGTGTACGAAATCTGTAAACTATTGTTTCTCCAAATGTCAAAATAAAACATACATTCATCGAGCTGGATTCGATTGAGTAACCTTCTGTACATCTCTAAGCCATCTAGGCACACGTCAGCTAACGTTTTGTTTACATGACACATTAGATCGGCTTCATGCCCTGGATATTATATTCAAAGTATACGTAATAATTAATTACAGAATGAGTGGACATCTTATGTTTAAGTTTAAAGATAAAAGAAACTATTTTAGAATCATTTTTATAGAGCGTTGGCTTGATTTTGTTTACATTTCTACTATATTTTCCGACAGCATTATCTATCCATGCTGCGTTAAAACTGTATTTGAGGCCGTTTATAAAGCTACAAATATAGTCTCTTTTAATAATTGATTGAATGCCCCAGTTAAAGAACAATCACTTGGCAAATTTTTAATTTCATGTCCTCTGTCATTTTCCATAATTGCGGCTGAGATTTCACGACTGTTTGTTCGGGTAGTATGTTTTATGCCTGTTATATATTTAGTTTGGTTACCGCTGTTATACCTCTTGAATGAATCAATCTACGCGTGGCAGTTAACTACTCTGTCTGCCAGACATTGGACTTTAACCACTAAGTCGTTACAACGCATGTCTTTGGAATTTTATTTTAAATTTGGAAAAAGTCTTATTTTAGTTACTCCGATACTTACAAAAATATAGCATTTTCAAGAAATTTTCCCCGATTTTCCACCGGAAAACTTGAGCATAAAGGTTAATTAACGAATTCGACCTCGGTTTTCGCCCAAACAAGATTTTTTAACTTATTGAAATCAGTTTAGTATTTTTTGAGTTATCGCTCGGATACGTATATATATATATATATATATATATATATATATATATATATATATATATATATATATATATTCACGTTCACCTGAAGACATTTTTTCAAAAGCTTTTCATGGTGACCTCTCTATTAGCGAATTTTTCTTAATGAAAATGTGCTAAAAATTACTATTTACGTAGAAAAAATACAAATGTTTAAAATACTTACATGTAAAGGTAGTTTTACTTGAACTAGAAAAAAATTGTTAAATAACAAACATGAAAACAACTGTGTGAAAATTTGATTGAAGTCTATAAGAGTCAAACTGATACAAGCAAGCTAACTGTTGTGTATTTAAATTTGCCTTTTAGTGAATGTTCATAGAAAAAAATCACTGTTTAGGAGACCTCGACTTTTGAATTAAAAAATAATTCTTCAAATGAACGAGTTTTAGGACCCCTAGAACCCATAACCGTGGTAACTTTCAATTCTTATGCTTATATATATATATATATATATATATATATATATATATATATATATATATATATATATATATATTCTGGACTTGAAGGTCGCTTCGGAAATACATAGGGATTAATTCCGTTGAAACCGTTACCTGTCTGCTTACGCAAACTATGAATATATCAAAACAACTTTGTGAAAAATTTGATTGAAATCTATAAGAGTCAAACTATTTATATTTCTAGACTGGGGAAGCAGAAATCTTGTACCATTCAGTTCAGCTTCGGTGATTCAGGGGCAAGAACGTGTGCCTCTGAACCGAAGGGTACTGGGTTCGATCTCAGGGTTCTCCTTTCACTTTTTCAGCACAAACTGTAACATCAACAAGGAGGTTCGGAGGAGAAGGAAAAAACATGTACCGGCAAGGAGTTCCACAACGGTCGAATACTTTGATAAAGTAGAAAATCTTATCAAAACCGGTCCTTATCGAGAAACAACACAATGCCCTCTCCCTGGTATGACAACTCTGTTTGAAAGTACAGTCAAAAGTTGCACTAATTTAATAAACGAAAATACCAGGATGAGGGTCACCTTATCCGATCAACTTGTACCTTACATGTAATACCTGTCAAAAGTTTATAAGCTGGGAAACTAGATGACAGCAATAGTCTCTGGCATCGATTCTCCGACTTATGAATTTTCTAATTGGTTATTTTTTTAAATTTTAACAACACACCACGAGGGCTCACAGCCTAAATACTATCGTACCGTGGGTGTCGACAAGGAGGAAAGAGACAACTTGTTAATTCTGGACTTGAAGGTTTGGAGGTTCGGAGGAGAAGGAAAAATATGTGCCGGCAAAGAATCCCACAACTTGGAAGTCCTCGGGACAAAAGAACAAGATGTTCTATGTCTGGTGACCTGGACAGTAAAAGAGTGCATTCGCTCTGTTCCCCTGGTACATCTGTTGGGGGCAGCAGGTGGAGGAACTATGGAAGAAAGCTCCTCTGAGAAGTGCCCGTGCATATATATATATATATATATATATATATATATATATATATATATATATATATATATATATATATATATATATATATATATATATATATATATATATATATATATATATATAAAGGAGAGAAAGGTCACCAACGGCACGTCGATGGGCAAGGGATGGCAGCCTTTGGGTAGGGGTAAGGTCACCGATGAGACCTATAGCTCTCTTCTGAATGGAGTCCAGGATAGTGAGTCTAGAAGCAGCAGCAGCACCCCAGATGTGGGAGCAGTATTCGAGGTTTGGCCTTATTTGTGAAGTATATAAGGTATATAAATTAGCTAGTGAAAAGTATTTGCGAGCCCGGAGAGGAAACCTAAAAAGTGAAAGGAGTACCCTGAGATCGAACCCAGTACCCTTCGGTTCAGAGGCACACGTTCTTGCCCCTGAACCATCGAGGCTGAATTGAATTGTACAAGATTTCTGCTTCCCCAGTCTAGAAATATAAATAGTTTGACTCTTATAGACTCCAATCAAATTTTTCACAAAGTTGTTTTGATATATTCATAGTCTGCGTAAGCAGACAGGTAACGGTTTCAATAGAATTAACCCCTATGTATTTCCGAAGCGACCTTGTGATTATGGAAAGCTTTTTGCATCACCTTGCTTAAAATTGCAAATCGTTTACCTACAAAAGGGAGACTACTTTCCTCATAGCCGCCTACGTGTGTCTATGCCAGACAGTAGACAAATAGGAGGGTAATCATGTTTAGAGTTCCAATATACGCAACTTCAACGAACATAAAGATATAAACATGTAATCAATTGAAGCAAGACATCATGGCGCCGCAATGTAATTCTAGTCTTCACCGTTCTATAACGAGCAATTTTAAATCCAATTAGGACTGATATATCTGTATTCAAATTACACGGATCTTGATTTTAAAACAAGATGGAGAGAGTGAAAATTAAATTCTATTTATTATTAGTAGTGATTTCTAGAAGCAGCTGAGTTTGGCATTTATAATACCTAAATATCATGTCTTAGTTATAAAAACAAAAATCACTCACATGGCACCGTTTGTAGGTTGTTCTTTACTTTTTTATTTCTTTCGATTTTTTTTTAATTTGGTCTACCTCTTCCCTTTTTAGTGAATTTTCTTTAAAGAAAATCACTAATGAGGAGATTCCAACTTTTGAATTTAGAAAAAATTTCTTTGAATGAGCGCGAACCAGCCCTCATAGAATCCATATCCGGGGTTAGTTTCAATTTTTATATGTTTATTATATATATATATATATATATATATATATATATATATATATATATATATATATATATATATATATATATATATATATATATATTGTGGCGCATTGAAAAGGAAACAGACCGATTTGCGTCTTTGCGTCCAGAGAATTTTTTTTTAAGAAACGCTGAAACACGTCAATTTTAATCTTGAGGGGGACATCTTTTGACGTAAACCTCAACTTTGTTACATCAACCCCTTAAGGGTGGTGATAACAACCCTTATATTTTAAATTGGGAACATGGGTCGAGTGTTACATCATTTGAAAGCTCTTTTTTTCTTAATTCGGCACAATAATTTTTTTGGAAGTATTATCAACTCTTTTAAAAATTATTCACAGTTGAAGATGCAAAAACGCATTTCACTCATTCCGATAAGAAATGTGCTGATAGTCAATGTTTTGTTGGTTTGTAAACAAAAAATTGACTACCAGAACATTTCTTATCGGAATGAGAGAAATGCGGTTTATTATTTCAGTTTATCGGTCGGTTTGATACTTGATAGTACTATCGAAAATTAATTTCACAATGGTGGATTCTGTAGAAGAAAGAGTTGAAATAATTACTCTTTTATTCAAAAACGATGACTGTGCCAACCGTACCGCAAATTTGTTTAATGAATGACATCCGAATAGACATGTTAACAGAAAATACATTTTGGAGTTAGTTGCAAAGTTTCGACAAAGTGGTTCAGTAGCCAACAAAAAACGGGATCCTGAACAGGAATTTCCGGTTATAAATGAGACTACTGAGATTGAAGTTTTAGGACAAATTGCTGCAGACCCAACTTTGAGCACGAGAAAATTTGCCACTGTTTCAAACATCAAAAGAAGAACTATTCAGCAAATATTGAACCATCATAAATTTCACCCGTATAAAATTCATCTTGTACAACAACTGAATGCAGATGCTTTTGATCGGCGGCTGGAGTTTTGTGAAGTTATGACTGCACGAATAGCTGATAACGGGAACTTTCTGTTCAATATCTGTTTTTCAGACGAGTGTACGTTTTTATTAAACTCTACAGTCAATCGTTATAATTGTCGTTATTGGGCATTATATAATAATCCAAGAGAGATGTCCACACTCAAACTCCAGAGAAATTGAATGTCTGGACTGGCATTTTTGGAGACCGTTTAATCGGACCAAATTTTCTTGATGGCAATTTGAGTGGCGACAGTATTTCGAGTTACTAGAAGATATCGTTTACCCTCTACTAATGGACATTGTTGAAAATGATTATCGCTATCAAGAAAATCGATTAGTATTTCAACAACATGGAGCTCCTCCGAATTTCCACAACGTTATAGCGTGTTTTTGAACAGAGAGTTTCCAGAGCAATTGATTGAGCATAGAGCTGCTATTGAGTGGCCCCCTAGATCATCGGATTTAACTCCTTTAGACTTCTTTATATGGGGCCATTTAAAGAGTAGAATTTTCGCAAGAGAACCGGTGTCTCTGGAATAATTACGACGACGCATTGTTAAAGAATGCTGTCTAATAACTCCACAAATGCTCCAGAATGTCAGAGCTCGTTATGAAGAAAATTTGTATTTTTATATGGAAGCTGGTGGTCAATAATTTGAACACTTGCTTAACTGAATAAACATTTTTGAACGTTTGGTTTTGTTCTTTAGTTTTCTTTAACGAAAAATTGACTGATTAGTGCATTTCTTATCACAATGGATGAAATACGTTCTTGCACCTCCAACTGTGAATAATTTTTAAACGAGTTGATAAAACTTCCAAAAAAATTAGTGTGCTGAATTCAGAAAATAAAGACCTTTCAAATGATGTAACACTCGACCCATGTTCCCTATTTAAAATATAAGGGTTGTTATCACCACTCTTAAGGGGTTGATGTGAGAAAGTTTACTTTTATGTCAAAACATGTCCCCCTCAATATTAAAATTGATGTGTTTCAGCGTTTCTTAAAAAAAATCTCTGGACGCAAATCGGTCTGTTTCGTTTTCAATGCGCCACCATATATATATATATATATATATATATATATATATATATATATATATATATATATATATATATATATATATATATATATATATATATATATATTTATTTATATATATGTATCACACCGATAACTCAAAATATAATAGACCGATTTATATAAAATGTGGTAGATACCTTCCTTTTATTAGTGGCTTGGATAGGTTCGTTAGCCAGAAAAATAAAGCTAAGTTTTCCGGGAAAATTTTGAGTTTTCTTTTGAAAAAAATTCATATCTCCGGAAATAACAAACCTGTGGCAACTAAATTTTGTAAACTGGTTTACATTGTAAAAGTCAAGCTGTGTACTAAGATTTAGGACTCTAAGGTGAAAGAAAGAAAAGTTATAGGTACTTAATGAAGCAAAATTTTAGTGCCACTAAAAGCCAGAGAAGACGCAATACGAAAATATTGGATATGTTAAAACAAAATCTATTAAATATTACAGAAAACATCTATCGTTTCATGCCGCAAAAAGTTCACAAAGTACCAGAAATAAATTTGAAAATTTTATAATTTTTCTCCCGTAAATGTCAAACTGGAGATTTTAAACGCGAAAATTAGTATAAATATTGTCTTTTACTAATCGTAAATATTACATAAAATGTATATTGTTCTAGATTATGCTACTCTTGTTAAAATAGTGCAAAATATGCCTCTAAACACCTTAGGTATTACAAATAAATAACTGGAGACCACTGCGCGTTATCTACATTTTACTGTACAACATTTTTCAAGTGTTAGGGTGGTCCAATGGTGGAAGGCATTGCTGATAGCCATTTTCTTGTGTAACTGATTGGAAAAATTCCGCAGTCTTGACTTGCAAATAATCAAGTGGATCTAAGCACGGAGGCCGTGGTCGTCAACGCACTGGACCGTAAGATCGAATCCAATAATTTGGAAATTTTTCACTTGAATAATTCCTTTCAATTAATGCATTGCGAGGAGCTGCTCCATCTTTACATTTCTTGGTGTAAACGGAGGTAAATTATCCAACATTTTGTAAGAAACTATGATAGAACAGAGCATTTATATGCCCTGGAATAAAGTAAGGGCCTTTAAAGTGATCATCCAAAAGCCCACACCAAACATTTAAAGAAAAACGAACAAGTGCTTGTTCCTTCTATTGAACATTCCTCTGTTTGTGAATGAATTTTCATCTGACCAGAGTATTTAACTTGGGAGATTAGAGTCTTCTCTTAGGTGTTCACGAAATCAATGACAAAATTCCAATCTTGTGTGCTCCTCTTCTGGATGCAAGTTTTGCACTGGTTGGTATTTAAAATCATGGTATTTATGCCTTTTCAAAATCTTTTGAACGCAGATGTCTCAGGATTGATTTGTATTTGTTCAAATACATTAATTTCATTTACGATCCCATTCTTATTACGTTGTTTTGTGTTTTTAAATGTGTCAAATTCATTGAACTGACTTCTTACACGTTGCAATAGAGTTCGGTTTGGTTGTCGCCTATGAAGATACACAATTGCATAACTTCGTGATGCAGCCACGCTGTTACGAAAATTACGAATATAAACATTATACATATCTATCTTTTTACTAACTGGATAACTTTATATTCTCAATAATCATCTACTAATCACCCATAAAAATAAGTTGCAACAATTGTGACACTGACAGTAATATTATTTCATTATTCGACTATCTGTCAAATTTCGAACATTTAATTTCATGGCAGCTCGATTATCACAAAAACAAATTTTTAGGATTAGTTATTAAAATTGGATAACGCAGTGTGTTACATCATTGAAATAGCAATATTTTTCTTTATTCAACCCTATAAAAATCCGATATGGCTGCCATAAGAAAATCTAAAGTTGGGTATGAAAACCTAATGATCTAGTAGGCCTAGAAAATGTTTGAAACGGGCAGTAGATAACTCGTGACGACTTATGTGAAGCTATCAAATGTCATAGCATTCGCTTAAATAATAAAAAAGATATGGAGGAAATTACAAAACGCAACTTTTCAGTTTTTTTCAGGATAATTCAGTAACGACTTGATTTATGAGGAATTTCATTTCAAATTTTTTACAAGCATGAAATTGTCCATTTTCGTAATTTAACCGACTCTGTATCTTTAAAGGTAGAGCCTCGATAGTTTAGGGGTCAGAACGTGTGCCTCTGAACCGAAGGGTACTGGGTTCGATCAAGCCGTCGGTCCCGTGTCCATGCGATGTTGGGCATGTTAAAGATCCCTACCCTACTTACAGACAGGCAGGAATTCGGCAAAATTTCCAGGATAGTGAGGGGAAACAGTTTCACCTCATCTCACGCAGTTACTGCTCCCTGGCATCGGTGATTGGCCATAGTCGCAGAAATAGGCCGACGTTAAAGAAACAAAACACAAACACACATCTTTAAAGGTTTAGAAGATAGCAATAGTGTGCAAGGTAAAAGTGATATATATATATATATATATATATATATATATATATATATATATATATACATATATATATATATATATATATATATATATATATATATATATATATATATATATATATATATATATATATATATATATATATTAGTGGCGTGCGGTCCATGGAAGCAAGGGAAGCATCGATTCCCTTAAAATAACGACTACATACCTACTAAAAAATAATTTATATTAAACCGCAATATTTAAAATCTCCTTTGTATTTTAAATCTTAAATTTCAAATTCTGAAACTAATTTAATTATTAAAATTTTTAATTCGCAAGCTCACACACAATTATTTATTATGCATCATACTGTACTTGTTTGTATATGCGCTCTTAGCGCAAGGACGTCGTCGCAGTAAATGCTACCTCCAACTACCAGCATGAACCTGATACTACGGGTGGACGGGTGGATGCAATGCCTTTAGTGAAATACATGTAGTCAGCAGACCACTTGAGGAGAAACGCTCGCTCGCTCGACGTGTGTACGTGTATTTTTAGAACGTATTTTACAGGGAAGAGCCGCTACACATAGCAAGAGAATGTCTCGCATTATTTCGCAGATATAAGCAGTCGACTAAGTTAAATACATTGGCATTTTACGAGTATTAATATGGCTACAAGTTCATCAGCTTTTAACAGCGGCGACGGTGGGGGTGGTGATTTACAAACTTTACAAACAAGTGGTAATAATAACTGTGATTGTGTTGTGTGTTTTTTAATGACCAAAGGATTTTCAGCTTTACAGTTTGCTGAAAAACTTGCTATTATTAATAAAGGTAGGCCAAAACCTACTCTAAAAAACTTAAATACAAGAATTAAAATATGTATTCGACATTTCAACGCCGAAAAAACTTATAAACAATATGAATGGTTAACGGGTTGTGAAATCAGGAATAAACTGTTTTGTTGGCCTTGTAGTCTATTTGTGACTGAAAAGGGGGTGTGGAATAAAAGTGGGTTTTCCGACTTGAATAATCAACATAAAGTAGTAAAAAGACATGTTATGTCTAAAGCGCATTTACAGAGCATTTTAAAATTCTTTGGAAAAACGCGAATTGAACACGCCGTTGACAAGCAGATAGAAATTAGTCATCGCCAACACAATGAATTGGTTGATAAAAACAGAAACATATTAAAAAGACTTATTGATGGTGCATGAATTGGGCTTCAGAGGTCATGACGAAACAACTACATTTGCAAATAGAGGAAACTTTCAAGACCTAGTTTCTTTAATAGCCAAGTACGACATTTGTTTAAAAAATCACTTGGAACAGTCTAACGTTTTTCGCGGGACATCAAATCGCATTTAGAATGACTTAATTTCTGCCGCTGCCACTATTATTTTGAACAGAATTAAATCGGAAATTAAACAGACTCGTTTCATTGCTATTGTTCTAGATGAAACAACCGATGTAACTAATTTTAGTCAACTATATGTAGTAATACGCTACGTAAAAATGGATGGGAGTGTGCAAGAAAGATTTTTAGGCTTTAAAAATGTGACAGAAGATCGTACCGCAAACGCTCTATATACAATTGTGTTTAATATTATGAAAGATATTGAGGAGACTGATAATAAATTAATTGCCCAAGCTATGATGGGGCTGCTGTTATGGCCGGATATTTAGGAGGTCTTCAAGCTAAAGTGCGGGAAACGTACTCCAGTGCTTTATTTGTACACTGTTTTGCTCATAAATTAAATTTAATTTTATCCCAATCTGTAAATCATATTAAAGAATGTAAAGTGTTTTTTGCTACCCTAAGTGGAATGGCTGCTTTTTTTCCAAATCTACGAAGCGCACACAAGCCTTAGACTCAATTGTTAAAAAACGTTTACCCAAAGTAGCTGCAACGCGATGGAACTACAACGGCAGGCTTGTGTTAACTATATTTGAACACCGTGAATCGCTAATTGAACTTTTTGAAAATATTATGGAAAATAGCAAAAATTTGGACGCAGAAACAATAAATAGTTCTAGAGGATTTTTGGATGGTTTGAAAAGAGACTTTAATTTTAATTTTTTACTTAATATATTTTCGGAAATATTTCCGTTTTCAGATAATGTATTTAACATATTGCAATGTAAAACAAATGACATTGGTTTTTGCCTGAAAAAATTAGTGAATTTAAATCCATTATAATTCAAAAAAGGAATGAATTTGATAAGTTCTGGGAAAAAACAATTAAATTAGGAGAAGTGGAGCCACGAAGAAAGCGTCTGCGCACTGATAATGTGGGAGATCTTCAAACTTCTTAACGCCGCCTTTTTTACGAAATCATAGATCAAATTCAGCAGCAAATTAACTGCAGATTTGATCATCTCAGTGACCTGAAATTTCTTGAATTGTGTAATTTTGGAGAATCTAAAGGGATACCTTTCCCAGAAGATTCATTCAAATCATTATTTCACCACTATGGACATTATTTTGACAAAGCCTTATTACGATCTGAACTTACAGTCATTTATGAACCCGATGTTATTGACACAAAAACTAACGCGAGTGAACTTTTAACTTTCTTAAAACAATCAAAATTGGAAAATGCATATTCTGAAGTGTTCAAATTATGTGAATTAGTATTAACAATTCCTGCTACTAGTGCATCTGTAAAACGAAATTTTTCTACATTGAAACGTATCAAGGGTTTTGTTAGGAATTCAACAGGACAGGAAAGACTTTCTCAAATTTCAATTTTGTCAGTTGAAAATAACCTCGTCCAGGAAATGTCCCAGAATCCACAGTTTTATGATGACATTATTGACGAATTTGTCAAAAACGACAGAAGAATTGAGTTACACTACAAATAGGTAAGTTGCTGAGAATTGCTTCCCTTATTTAAAATGTCACCGCACGCCCCTGATATATATATATTTATATATATATATATATATATATATATATATATATATATATATATATATATATATATATATATATATATATATATTACAACTAAAAATAATGTATGAGCAAATCGATAGTTCCTTACAATTACTACGTCCGAGTTTTATAGCCATAACAATAACAAATGTAGTCTTAACTCAATAACCTATATAGCAATTGTGTATTGATTAACAACCGAAGGTATTAGATTTCTTCATTTCACCGTTTTCTAGGACACGGTTTTGCTATTAGTGTTTCTACTGTTCTTTTGTCGTTGAAGTCAAATTTCCATTGTTTTGTTACTTCTTCTTCGTTGTCGTGAAGAATTTTTTTCTGTAATTGTTTCAGTGGTTTGCATCATAATGTACGTAAAAACTGACCATTTAAAAAAGTAACGGGGACGGGGACGAATAAAATTATACGCTAAATTATATACCTACTAGATAAGCGCTTTAATGATGCATTTGTTGCACGCATTAGTGCTGTTAGGCATATTTTATTAAAGTGAGACATGCTACAAAAATGGTATTCATATTTTTTATTTGAAATTCTGAGCTGTTATTTCATCTTTAAAATCCCCTAGTGGATTGATAGATGTTTCGCGAACCATAGCTGCTGGCTCTATCAGTAGCTGGACAAAAACTCCGAATTGTTTTAGCTTATTTTCGCCGATTTTTTTTGCGGATTTTCCTGATAAAAACGTTCTTGCGTATGTTATGTATGTTGTGAGCAGGCCTATGTTAATTATATTGTGAATGGGCCTTTTCTGAGACATAGTGTTTGATAGTTAGCAGTCGTGGCCACAAACTACATTCAATGGATGTACAATTAATCACAAATAAACGTGTTGCAAGTTAGACATTATTATTATTATTATTATTATTTGAGTACAAAGTAACAGCGTATTATCGAGAAAGCAACCTTTTCAGTGATTTTTTTCCAGAAAAAAGTGTCCGCTCAGTTAAGTTGAATAAGTCGTTTTTGACACACATAAACTTTTGATCTTATGCTCCCTTTTGGTTCTCTGAACAAAAATTCCTATAACTCAGTTTTCTATAGAGTTATAAACGTAAAATTTGGTTTATACCAGTCACTATAAAGGAAACTTGGGTATATAATGTGACTTATGAAATTTTTCTATTTTCGAACTTATATGACCTATTTGCAAAAGAAAGGTGCCACTTTCCTAATTTCAAACTCCTTAATCGCTTCGATGAGTTTGATAGCGAACACAGTCGAACCTGATTTTCCGGAAAAAGTTTTTTCGAAACAAATTTATATTTCCGAAACTAATTACTTTGTTATTTTTTCTTTGTAATATTTTTATGAAACTTTACCACCAGAATGCACTTGCTGCGTCCAGATTTATCTTTTTGCCAATTAAATATTAAAACTGACTACAGCATATAGTGGCGTAAGTGAATCGGACGAACACGTAAATATTTTGCCTAGGCAGAAGAGTACCTCCCCCACAACCCCCGTTTTCGAGGATTCTGAACACGATGCCGGTGTCAGGATTTCTCTTTGGGCCAGCCCAACCCCCAAAATGGCCAAAAATCACCCCCTACGGGTATCACATAATTTCCCTGTAGCAAAAAAAGTGTTCCCCCCCGTTTCGAGGGGGCTGAGCACGATGATGGTGTTGAATATTAGTTCCGAGCCCTGTCAACCCCTCCACCAGTCCAAAGTCATCCCCGAAAGGGGCGTTTTTTTATATCAGCGGCAAAACGTCTGTCCTCCCGTTTTCGAATATGCTGAGTACTGTGGTGGGGTTGAGTATTACTTCCGATCCTTACCAACCCCTCCACCGGCCAAAAGTCACCCCTGAAAGGGGCGAATTTATTTCTTTGTTTTATATCAGCGGCAAAACATTTGTTAGCCCATTTTCGAGGATCCTGTAAATAGGAAAAATAATGATATGATATATGATAATCAGGAATACGTTTCCCGTACAAGCCTCTCAAAGTCCGCACCCTACTCGACGACGTGAAGAAATGCGTTGTAGAACGTACTGATGCACGTGGAGAAGCTACAGTAAAAGTAGAGGCGCGCTTGCCATTATTTAAGTTCTTGGCGGCCACACATTTATGGAGGCTACGCGGGATGCTGAGCATTCTTTTCGGGAACATTTTAAGTTTATTTTCGAAAAATTGTACATTTTCAAACAATAAAGTTATTTTGATGAAATATGGTACATTATTTCTACTATTTATGTTATACTGGTAACCAAATTTGATGTCTGTTTTCTTAAAAAAAAATGCCTGGACTCAGCAAGTGCGTTATGGTAGTGAATTTTCATTGAAATGTTCTGGCACAAAATATTTTATTATAACTTTTTTTTCTTGTAACAAAGAAATCTAAATTTTGGTGTATAGTTTACTTTTTATATCGTAAACCTACCTACCAAATTTGGTTATCAATGCTTTTTTATTTTTTGAGATACATTTTTTTTAAATGAAAACTTAACATTTTCCCGGAAAACCTCGTCCGATTTGTCTTGACTAACGAACTTGTCCAAGCCATTTACAAAAGGAAGGTACATGCCAAATTTCGTCAAAATCGGTCCATGATTTTTTGAGGTGTGATACATATATATATATATATATATATATATATATATATATATATATATATATATATATATATATATATATATATATATATATATATATATATATATATATATATATATATATATATATATATATATATATATATATATTCTAGGGGTCCTAGTTCGCGCTCATTTGCAATTTTTTTTCAAAATTCAAAAGTCGGGATCTCCCCATTAGTGAATTTTTTCCACGAGAATTCACTAAAACACATATTGGCTATTTAAAACATTTTTATGAAAATTCACTATCATAAGGCACTTGCTGCGTCCAGGCTTTTTTCATATGAACTTTAACTATGCCAAATATCACACTCCTGCGTGCACGCCATGTGCTTAAAAAAGGGTACAAAGTTTTTTCTTCATGTAGAAAAAACTCTTAACTGAGGCTACTGCCAAAGCATTAGAGAAAGGGTGGGTCATAGTTGTTACCATGACAATTAAATTCAAATTTGCGTACTCAGAAGTCTCCAGGTTGTTTAGATATTAATATAGTTACTCGATAGAGATAGACATATGCGTGAACGCTTTGAATTTCTCGTATTTACAGTAAAAATTATTAGTTAAAAGGTGAGTAATGGTATCCTACTAAGTAGTAGATTGCATTTATGTTGACTATTAGTCGGATTTCTTTACTTTTATGCCATGGATACGCGAACCACTTCTACCAGAATTATCCGTGCATGAGTAGAACAGACGTGCGCCGTGCATGATTTGTGCTTTGCATATTTAGAAAATTTTCTAATCTCAATACATTACCGATGATCATTTCAAAAGTAGTGAAACCGAAATGTTAATTGTATATACATACCACGCGTGTCAGCAATTATTAATACCAGGCATAACAGGTCTAACTGTTGAAAATTTTGCTGGGTGGGATTCCATTTGAAATTTCAAGCAGCTCCACAAAAAACAAGTCGATTGTATCTGCTATTTTTTACTATTATTGTGATTATTTCTAATATCAAATATTGGTATATTTATAGAGTTTTTACGAACAGTGTCTTCTATAAATGATAACTTACTTAATATTAGGATGATGATATAGTTAAAATAGGAAATGCAAGACAGATGAGCATATGTTTCAACGTTTATTAATTATAGATGCCTTGTTGTATAGCTCTAGTTGCAGTAATTATGCAAGGAAAAGTTTAATTATAAAAGTCTTTCCTCGAGACTCTGCTCGTAGAAGTATTTCGGCTGATAACGTTAAACGGGGTGGATGGAAACCCACCAATTATTCAGTTCTTTGTGAAGTTAATTTTGATGCTGATTCTTGGGAGGTTACTAGAATAGACGGAACACGTAAATTAAAATCTAAGGCACTACATACGCTATTCACTTATGCCAGATTAAAACGAAAAAGTAAACCACCAACAGTTCGAGTAGTACATGACAGTAACTCTTCACCAAACCTTGTGGAAGCTAAATACAGATCTAATAATGTACAAGGTTCTTTATACATGAATCAATGAGTGTTCTCATATCTATCTTCGAGTAATACAAATGAGAAAGTACAAGAAACACAACAAGTTGGCAATAATATCCAAACTAAAAAGGCAAATTATGAGAAATACGCAAACCATTAGCAAAATGTAGGTAAAATTAAAACAGCTTAAAAAGTCCCTTCAGAAATATAAAAAATTCTCAGCACTGCTGAAAAATATATTTCTCGAAGAAGAAAAAATTCCAAATAGCTGAAATGGAAAGTCAAAGAAGCTATTCAATAGAATTTTGCATGTGGATCCTCCGTCTACGATTTATTAAGGAATTAAAAATATCCACTACCATCTTGCAGAACAGTTAGCAGAAGGTTGGAAGGTTTTAAATTTGTTCCTTGAATTTTACACGAAGTTGTAGGGTTCTTGAAGCCAAAATTATGCATTTCAAAACGGACCAGGACAAAGACTGTGTTTTAATCATTGATCAGATGATGATAACTTCTGCCAAAGTGTACAACACCTCAACATGCAAGTTTTTTGGAGATGATAACTACTTGAGCACACGGGGCTTGCCACACATGCTTTCGTCTGTATGATAGGTTTTTTTTTAAATTTCAACAACACACCACGAGGGCTTACAGCCTAAATACTATCGTACCGTGGGTGTTGACAAGGAGGAAAGAGGCAGCTTGTTAATTCTGGACTTGAAGGTTTGGAGGTTCGGAGGAGAAGGAAAAACATGTGCCGGCAAGGAAATCCACAACTTGGAAGTCCTCGGGACAAAAGAGCGGGCATAACAAGATGTTCTAAGTCTGATGACCTGGACAGTAAAAGGGTGCATTCGCAGGTGGGGGAACTATGGAGGAAAGCTCCTCTGAGCAGTGCCCGTGCAGATATCTATAAAATAGAGAGAGGTCACCAACGGCACGTCGGTGGGCAAGGGATGGCAGCCTTTGGGTGAGGGTAGGGTCACCGATGAGACGAATAGCTCTCTTTTGAATGGAGTCCAGAATAGCTAGTGTAGAAGCGGCAGCTACACCCCAGATGTGGGAGCAGTATTCGAGGTTTGGCCTTATTTGTGAAGTATATAAGGTATAGAGATTAGCTGGTGAAAAGTATTTGCGAGCCCGGAAGAGGAAACCTAATTTCTTAGCAGCCGCTTCTGCATTTGATGTGACATGTTGGTGCCAATTAAGATTGCGATCCACAGAAAGGCCAACAAGAGAAAAGGACTCATTACTTTGAATAACTTGGTTGTTCATTGTGATGGGTCTAGGGCTGGTGTATCTCTTGTGAGAAAGAAAGCAGGACTTAGTTTTGGTGGGGTTGAATTGTACAAGATTTCTACTTCCCCAGTCTAATATTTTTTGGAGATCCACGGAGACAGAACCCTCCATGAGTCTGCGATCCTCATCTAATTGGGCTAAAGAGACAGGCTTAGAATATTGTATATTTGAATGGAGGGTGCTGTCGTCCGCGTAGCTGTGAACTGGGTTGGATGTGCTAGAGAGAAGGTCATTGATATGGAGAAGAAACAAAGTAGGGGCTAAAGCTGAACCTTGAGGAACTCCTGCATTAATTGGATACAGTTTAGAGGAATGGCCATCCACAACAACAGATATGCTCCTGTTGGAGAGGAAATTTGCTGTCCAGGTACAAAGCTTTGGTGGTAGGCCATAGGCCGGAAGTTTATTAAGCAGCGCTGCGTGCCAGACCCGGTCGAATGCTTTTGATATGTCTAGAGCAACAATCTGGGATTCACCGTGTTGTTCCATAGACTTGTTCCAAGAATGGGTGACAAAGGAAAGGAGGTCGGTAGTCGATCTGCGCTGACGGAATCCATACTGCCTGTCGTGGATTAGACTGTGTTTTTCAAGAAATTTTAGTACTTCGGTGTTTATATACTTTTCCATTACTTTAGAGACGACTGAAAGAAGAGAAATAGGCCTGTAGTTGCTAGGAAGCGCTTTGGACCATTTCTTGGGGATGGGTTGTACTCGAGCAGTTTTCCATTTACTAGGGAATATGCCTTTATTATAAGATATCTGAAACAGACGAGTCAGGACAGGAGCAAGCTCTGGTGCGCATTTTTTGAGAACAATTGCTGGGATCTCGTCAAGGCCAGAGGCTTTCCTGGTATTAAGAGAAGAGAGCATCTTTCGTACCTTTTTAGTTTTGAAAATGATATCCGTCATTTTATGCGCGACATTGGGGACTGTTGGTGGTTGAACATTTGGAGGTGGGTTGAGAGTAGAATTGCCGGCGAACAACGAAGCAAAAAGTTCAGCCACCAACAGTTCGAGTAGTACATGACAGTAACTCTTCACCAAACCTTGTGGAAGCTAAATACAGATCTAATAATGTACAAGGTTCTTTATACATGAATCAATGAGTGTTCTCATATCTATCTTCGAGTAATACAAATGAGAAAGTACAAGAAACACAACAAGTTGGCAATAATATCCAAACTAAAAAGGCAAATTATGAGAAATACGCAAACCATTAGCAAAATGTAGGTAAAATTAAAACAGCTTAAAAAGTCCCTTCAGAAATATAAAAAATTCTCAGCACTGCTGAAAAATATATTTCTCGAAGAAGAAAAAATTCCAAATAGCTGAAATGGAAAGTCAAAGAAGCTATTCAATAGAATTTTGCATGTGGATCCTCCGTCTACGATTTATTAAGGAATTAAAAATATCCACTACCATCTTGCAGAACAGTTAGCAGAAGGTTGGAAGGTTTTAAATTTGTTCCTTGAATTTTACACGAAGTTGTAGGGTTCTTGAAGCCAAAATTATGCATTTCAAAACGGACCAGGACAAAGACTGTGTTTTAATCATTGATCAGATGATGATAACTTCTGCCAAAGTGTACAACACCTCAACATGCAAGTTTTTTGGAGATGATAACTACTTGAGCACACGGGGCTTGCCACACATGCTTTCGTCTGTATGATAGGTTTTTTTTTAAATTTCAACAACACACCACGAGGGCTTACAGCCTAAATACTATCGTACCGTGGGTGTTGACAAGGAGGAAAGAGGCAGCTTGTTAATTCTGGACTTGAAGGTTTGGAGGTTCGGAGGAGAAGGAAAAACATGTGCCGGCAAGGAAATCCACAACTTGGAAGTCCTCGGGACAAAAGAGCGGGCATAACAAGATGTTCTAAGTCTGATGACCTGGACAGTAAAAGGGTGCATTCGCAGGTGGGGGAACTATGGAGGAAAGCTCCTCTGAGCAGTGCCCGTGCAGATATCTATAAAATAGAGAGAGGTCACCAACGGCACGTCGGTGGGCAAGGGATGGCAGCCTTTGGGTGAGGGTAGGGTCACCGATGAGACGAATAGCTCTCTTTTGAATGGAGTCCAGAATAGCTAGTGTAGAAGCGGCAGCTACACCCCAGATGTGGGAGCAGTATTCGAGGTTTGGCCTTATTTGTGAAGTATATAAGGTATAGAGATTAGCTGGTGAAAAGTATTTGCGAGCCCGGAAGAGGAAACCTAATTTCTTAGCAGCCGCTTCTGCATTTGATGTGACATGTTGGTGCCAATTAAGATTGCGATCCACAGAAAGGCCAACAAGAGAAAAGGACTCATTACTTTGAATAACTTGGTTGTTCATTGTGATGGGTCTAGGGCTGGTGTATCTCTTGTGAGAAAGAAAGCAGGACTTAGTTTTGGTGGGGTTGAATTGTACAAGATTTCTACTTCCCCAGTCTAATATTTTTTGGAGATCCACGGAGACAGAACCCTCCATGAGTCTGCGATCCTCATCTAATTGGGCTAAAGAGACAGGCTTAGAATATTGTATATTTGAATGGAGGGTGCTGTCGTCCGCGTAGCTGTGAACTGGGTTGGATGTGCTAGAGAGAAGGTCATTGATATGGAGAAGAAACAAAGTAGGGGCTAAAGCTGAACCTTGAGGAACTCCTGCATTAATTGGATACAGTTTAGAGGAATGGCCATCCACAACAACAGATATGCTCCTGTTGGAGAGGAAATTTGCTGTCCAGGTACAAAGCTTTGGTGGTAGGCCATAGGCCGGAAGTTTATTAAGCAGCGCTGCGTGCCAGACCCGGTCGAATGCTTTTGATATGTCTAGAGCAACAATCTGGGATTCACCGTGTTGTTCCATAGACTTGTTCCAAGAATGGGTGACAAAGGAAAGGAGGTCGGTAGTCGATCTGCGCTGACGGAATCCATACTGCCTGTCGTGGATTAGATTGTGTTTTTCAAGAAATTTTAGTACTTCGGTGTTTATATACTTTTCCATTACTTTAGAGACGACTGAAAGAAGAGAAATAGGCCTGTAGTTGCTAGGAAGCGCTTTGGACCATTTCTTGGGGATGGGTTGTACTCGAGCAGTTTTCCATTTACTAGGGAATATGCCTTTATTATAAGATATCTGAAACAGACGAGTCAGGACAGGAGCAAGCTCTGGTGCGCATTTTTTGAGAACAATTGCTGGGATCTCGTCAAGGCCAGAGGCTTTCCTGGTATTAAGAGAAGAGAGCATCTTTCGTACCTTTTTAGTTTTGAAAATGATATCCGTCATTTTATGCGCGACATTGGGGACTGTTGGTGGTTGAACATTTGGAGGTGGGTTGAGAGTAGAATTGCCGGCGAACAACGAAGCAAAAAGTTCAGCCTTGCCCAGGGCGGTAGAAACAATTTCATCCCTGAGACAAGAGGTGGGAACGTGCTTTTGCAGAAATTATTCCCAATAGATTTAGCAAGAGTCCAGAAGGGTTTGCCGCCGTTGGAGCTTAAGAGGACTTTTTTTTAATGTTGTTATTAAACGAGTTTTTTGCCTCAGAAAGAATGCGGACATAGCGGTTTCTTGCGTCGTTAAATGCTTGACGATTTTCTTGACTGGGATTGTGTAGAAGCGTTTTGTGAGCTTTGAAATTTTCAAGTCTGGCCTTGTCACAGGATTTAGAGAACCAGGGCTTTGGAGTGGCTGAAGGGGTTTTCTGTGTACGTGCGATAAATAATTCCATGCCAGCTTGGATAATTTCGGTGACGTTTTGTGAGATATCAGAGGGGTCAGGATGAGAGAAGCAGACAGACGCCCATGGAAATGAGGAAAAGTAATCCAGCATTTCGTCCCAGTTTGCGGAGTTGTAGTGCCAAACGATACGTGGGTGTGATGACTGTGTGACCTCGGGTTGCATTGCGTAGGAAGCAGTGACCATGCCGTGGTCTGAGAGACCAAGGGGGGCGGTGGCTGATATCTTATAGCATTCAGGTTTTGTAGTAAGAAGGAGATCCGAGGGATTTGAGCTGTGTGTTGGGATACGAGGAAAGTAAGTAGGTTGCTGAACCATATTGGCTAAAGAATTGCTGACTGCAAAGGCCTCCGCTGCTCTCCCTTGTGGATCGGTTTTTGAAGATCCTAGCCATTCTTTATATACACATATATATTCCTTATATATACATATAATACTGTAAATAGTTATTCGGGTCATGCATTATGTCGTACTTTAGGTGTCATATCCTCAAAAGAGGTTAAAACGGAACCACATAGTTTATGAACGCTCCTCAAGTTATTTGGCAGTATAACGCACGTCACAGATGCTCAATACGACATTTGAACGACAGTGTTTTACGTTTGCTTAACTATCCTTGCTCTAAAATCGAAATGAATGCACCATTTTAGATAATTCTTTTTTCACAATATTATTTGATATGTTGACTTTATTTTATGTCGCATGTGTTACCACATATTTTGAAAGATAAAAAAATTCTCGCCGCTCGAAAAAGAAATGTATCAGAAGAGTTAGTTTTTGTTATTTATGTTTCACAGGTTTTCCCAAACGAGTAAGAGTTATTTAGTAAAACAGTAACAAAAACAATTAAATTGTACTCATTTAGAAAAAAATATTTTTCAAATCGGTCAATTATTAATGATTATATCACGAGTTCAAGTCATCTATTTTGTCGCAGAGTTTAGCCTAGAAGTGCATTTTAGCCTAAAGCACCAAAATATCCCGGCTTGACTATAAAAGAAACGGCGTAGACCCACAATTAAATTTTAATTTTCTATAAATCCCCCCAACATCAAAGCACTTATTACATAGTTTTAGCAACAATTCGATACTTCTAAAAAATATTCTTATGGTTTGTCCTCAAAATGTGCCGAAACTACAACTTCCATCTCTTCGTCGTCATTGAAATGGCGCCCGCGACGGTAGTCTTTCAAACCTCCTAATAGGTGGTAGTCACTGGTGGCCATATCTGGAGGGACCTTGAACTGTCTTGGAGATGCTTCTCCTTTACGCTTCTATTACATCGACTCGTTTTTGCACAAAGGATCATAGTAGAGAATCATAGTTTCATCCCCTGTGACAATTGTCTGCAACACCTCCACAGGGTTTTCTCCACAGAGGTCGCAAAAAGATCGTGCACTTCCAACACGACGTTGGCGCTGAACTGCTGAAATATGTTTGGGGACCCACCCTGAACTAATTTTATCCATGCCTAAATGTTTGTGTAGGTTGCGGCGAACGCTTGTATATAAAAGCCCCGACATTTCCTCTTCCAAGGATTCCTGCCCCATTCAAAACCGTTCGGTGCAAATCTTTAAACATTCAAACCAATCATCAGCTCTATACTCAATTTTCGTGACTTTCTGATCTTTTCGTGATGAACAAGTGTCAGTTTGTTACCTCCTTCTAAGAAAAAGCTTTAGAGAACGAGAACCGTGGTATATTGTGATTGACCTCAGGTGGATATAGATCTGCTCAATGGTGAGGTCACAATTGCCTATAACACCCTACCCCAAAGTAGCTATCTATCAGATTATCAAACTTATTAAGATTAGCAGCACTTTTTAGGAGGCTGACAGATGTGGATATAGTTTGATACCCACGTTCTCTTCCTTTGCTTGCGTCGCACTGCCCAGAGTCCTAGATTTGTGGGCTCTCCAGACTAGTGCTAGGTTACATAGAAATTTAGATATCTAGAGAATAGTTGGTAAGAAATAATTGTTTGCGCTGATCCCAAAAGAAGGAAGATGTTAGGGAGGAATTTCTCTTCAATTAAACAGATACTTTAATATAACAAAATATATAAATTTATTCATATAAATTAAATTTGGAATAGCAAACAAAATGAAATAAAAATGGTTGGTAAATCTCATAACATTAATTGCTCACAAATAACAATAAGATAAATAGGAAGAATCTCAAGAGCAAGAATTGATTAACTTACATACATGTACCAAAACAATAAGATAGTTGGATACTACTAAAATGTTACTGTTAATTACTTAGGGTATCGTTAAAAAATAAATACAAATCATTAGGTAAATTATTTGACGTTTGTCAATCAATTACTAGACTTTCTAGTGAATTACTGGCCAGTTCTTGAGTGAGGCTCTAAAGAAAAAAGATCTATTGGTATCTTCCTACGTGAAATTTATATATTAATTATGAAAACTAAAAGATATTAAAGAGAATATATATGTTATATATACAGACAAAATTTGCTAATTGCAATTTTAAAGAAATTAATAAAAACTGTGTGTCTAAATTTACAAAAAAAACTAGACAAAATCTCAGGGATTAAACAGGAAATATATAGTTATGCTGACAGCACCTCTCTGACATAGTGTTTAAGCTCAAACTTGATTACGTGATTTTGAAAGTTCGGGTTATTAAAACTTCAGATGTTAAATTTCGGCATGAAAGTTCTGCTGATTTAGAGAAAATATTTCTTCAGACTCACTAATCTTCAGGTGCAAAAGTTACCTGGTGACCCTGTGAAGATGCTCTCCAGGTGGGATCAATCATGAGTGTCTGACACAGATTCCAGACTCCAACAAAAACGGAAAAATTTGGGAAAAACGACTGAGACTTCCAATCAGAGATTAGTGGGCCGGTGGGTGTTACTGCTCCGATATTACTAGACCATTTGACACCTATGTCGATGTTCCGAATTTGCTTGATGGAAATTTTGCGAATCGCAGTTGAAACGTGAATTTGCTTGAGTAAAATTCACTACCAATTGACTTAAGGTACGATAATAACCAGGAATTCTTTCTGATCACGACAAGAAATCAACAATTCAAAACAGAGAAACACAACTTTGATCCCGTTTTTAGGCTGAATACTATGTTTATTTAAACTCGAAAATCATTTAAGTTACTTTAAATAATCACTGACAATATCATTAGGTAGTACAGATAACAGAAAGCACATTGCAACCCCGTTTTAAGATAATTTAATAGCCACAGGAGCTGACGGTGTTCCTTCTAAGAAGGCCCAGCAGAGACTCCCCTTCTCATGTCTCCGGTTCTGCAAATGTTTCCTGCTTGCACGCAAAATTTGGACTCTGACCGTTACTGGCTGTGCGCTAGCTCTTTCTAGCATCCATTCTTAGAATGAGATAAAACGAGAGCTCCAATCGGCGGCTTTGCCGGCAATTCTCTCCCTGCACGCAAACGCTTTCAAACCGTCGTTGGGTGACATCATCGATTACGGAAAATTCCAGAGCCAGTAGCAACGAGATTTATTTCTTGGAAATATTCCTTCCGCAAAATGCGACGCATCATTTACTAACAAAGCCATATTGCGTCTTTAGATATTTGACTTTTAACGTACACATATAAAATACAGTACGGTGTTTAGGATAGTTAAACATTGGCGACTTTTCATAAAATAATTTTTGAAATCAAAATCTGAATTGCCTTATAGATATTGGATTGTCGGCTATTAATTAAATCTCTTACGGGTTTATTTTGGATAATTAAAGTAGTAACGAAACACAAGCGTTACAAGTTACAAGAAAACTAATTGACATAAAATCAATTTTTGTTTTTCCAAGGCTAATAAGACTTCAACCAATAATGTTTACCAAATTTTGACACGCTACGATTTCCTCGTATGTCTTAAATTCTTGAAACAAACTTTATAACTGGTAAACATAAATTGTAAAACGCAGAGGTACTACAAGGTGGTAAATCAAGAAATTAAAGAAATGTAAATAAACTTGATCACATAAAACGTTTTAAGAATGTAACATTTTGTCACGAAATCACATAACATACTATTTTATCCACATTCACTATTATGAACTAATCTTATAATACCAGCCATATAATTTCTCTATTCTTGTTTTATTAACATTTTATTGTCGTCTGTGTGTTTTCAACGTCAAAATAGAGATAGGAATCTATTTTTATGGAGACATGGACAGTAAATCAGGGGAACGTGAAACAATTCGCCTCACTGCGGGCATTTCCTGCATTCAGCGGAAGCTCAATTCAAATTCTGGATACAACTCAGATGTATTTATAAAATTCAAATTATTAGAGTTCATATAATGTAATGACTTGACATTACGTCAATAAGGAGCACCACTTTGAATAACTTAAGAGTGTCATTTCCTGAATAATATTTATCGCAAAGGTTATGTCTATTGCCTTAAACATTATTTTGCTTACTAAGGCAAACTCTGCGTAAAAGCTTTTCTTTAGGGTCGATATTTCGTATGCACTGGTTGTAGTAGGTAATTAAAAAGTTATGGACGCAGCAAGTGCGTTATGATAGCGAATTGTCATTAAATGTTTTAAATTTTAATTAATTAAATTTTTAATTTTCTATAAACCTAGAAAGTTGAATTTTGGTATATAGTAAGGTCTTTCCCAAGGCAATATCCATCAAAATGGCTTTGTTATCTTCGGAGATAAAATAGTTTTTCGAAATAAAACTCCAAATTTTCCCGGAAGACCTTGTCCGATTTTCCTGGCTAACGAACGCGTCTAAGCTATTTAAAAAAATTTTTGGACGCAGCAAGTGCGTTATGGTAGTGAATTTTCACAAAAATGTTTTTAATAACAAATATATGTTTTTTTAAGAAAGCAGGCATCAAATTTGGTTGCCAGTATAACCTATATAGTAAAAACAATGTGCCTTGTTTCATCAAAATAACTTTATTGTGTGAAAATGTACAAAAATTTCCAAAAGTAAACAAAGTGTTCCCGAAAAAATACGTTTCTTGGTCAACCTTATAGGTTAATAGCAAATTGAGCTGTTCAAATATGAAACATTTGATCAAAATTCGCTACCATAACGCACTTGCTGCGTTCAGAATTTCTTTTCTTACAAACATGCATTATATTTCGATGGAAAATGCAAAAATGCAATAACATAAGGCGTGTTTGATTTAAAAAAAAGGAAATTTGTATCACCAACGACTTATGGGCCATCCTTTGATTGTAGAAATATTATTTTAAGATGTAGCTCAAGACACCGTATAATTAATATATACAAAAGTTTTTCATATCTTATATAATAACGGATATATTGAGCTTTATTGATTTTTTACGAAAATTCGACAAAAATTATATACCATTAAACGATAAACTCTATAGCTAAGGCTACTGCCAAGCATCAGAGACAGGGTCTATTTGAAATGAATTTTCTGGGAATATTTTAGTAAAATGAAGGACAATGACGATTGAAACTAAAACTTTAGGGTTTGTACAACATCCTTCTTGAGACATTTTATTTCTATAGCCCGTATTAGATTCAAGTTCTTTGCCTAAATGTTGCCAATTTTGACATTTTAAATCGCCACTTTGACGTTTTGAGGAAAACCCCAATTTATTTTTCTTTAAATGCCTATAACTTTTTTGTTTTTTGACCTACATAGCTAAATTTTGGTAGGTAACTTTGGTTGCCCTTACTTTGTTAATTCCGGAGATATAATTTTTTTTTCGAAAAAAAACACAAAATTTTCCGGGAAAACCTGGGCAGATTTTCCTGCCTAACAAACTCATCCAAGCCATTTGCAAAAGGAATTTTTTCACCAAATTTAATCAAAATCGGTCCATTATTTTTTGAGTTATCGGTGTGATACACACACACACACACATATATATATATATATATATATATATATATATATATATATATATATATATATATATATATATATATATAAATAAATATATAATCTAAACATATAACAATTGAAACTGACCTAGGGGTCCTAGTTCGTGCTCATTTGAAAAATATTTTGCAAAATCTCACCATCGATAAATAAAAATAAAAATAAAAATTCACTACAAAGACTGGACGCAGCAAGTGCGTTATGGCAGCGAATTTCCATAAGAATGTTTTTAATAGCAAATGTATTTTTTAATAATGGACACCAAGTTTGGTATAACCTATATAGTAGAAACAATGTATCATATTTCATCAAAATAACTTCATTGTTTGAAAAATTTCAAAAATTTTCCGAAAATAAACTTAAAATGTTCCCTAAAACTGGTCGGATTTCCCTGGCCAACGAACCTCTTCACGCTATTTACAATCTGCCAAGATATAATTATTGTCAAAGAGCTTTTTGAAAAATAAACTTCTCACGACATTTCTTCTACATAACCCGTTATCGTTTCAGATTCCTTGTCTTAACATTCTCTGTTTTGACGTTTCAAATCGCGAGTTGCAGTTTTAAGAAGAAAAACTATACAATTTTTAAAGTCATTTTTTTGGTATTTCTTGACCTTTTTGCGCCAAAAAACTTATTCTGTTGTCTGTAATTTATAATAGATTTTGTTATTCACAGAGAATATTTCGGTTTTGTTCTTTTCTCTGATCAATCAGTGGCAGCCAAACATTTTCTTTTATTAACTGTAACTTTTTTTTTGTAACTTATAGATTTAAATTTTGGTGCATAGTATGCTTTTAGTGAATTTTCTTAAAAAAAATTCACTAATGAGGAGATCTCGACTTTTGAATTTTGAAACAAATTTCTTCAAATGAGCGCTAATTAGGCCCTCCAGAACACATATCCGGGGTCAGTTTCAATTTTTATATATATATATATATATATATATATATATATATATATATATATATATATATATATATATATATAATTATATATATATATATATATATATATATATATATATATATATATATATATATATATATATATATATATATATGTATCACACCGATAACTCAAAAAATTAGGGGCCGATTTTGATTAAATTTGGTGAGTACCTTTCCTTTACAAATGGCTTGGATAAGTTCGTTAGCCAGGAAAATCGGCCCAGGTTTTCTCGAAAAATTTTGAGTTTTCTTTCGAAAAAAATTGTAAAAAATTTATATCTCCAAAATTAACAAAGTAAGGGCAACCAAATTTGGTGCATGGGTTTACATCATTATATGTAAGGTACCTACCAAAATTTATCTCTGTAGATCAAAAGACAAAAAAGTTATAGGCATTTAAATAAAAATTTATTGGGATTTTCCTCAAAATGTCAAAGTTGCGATTTAAAACGTCAAAAATTGGCAACATTTAGGCAAATAACTTGAATCTAGTACGGGCTGTGGAAAGAAAATGTCTCAAGAAGAATGTTTTACAAACCCTGAAGTCTAAGTTTCAACCGTCATTGTCCTTCATTTTACTAAAATATTTCCAGAAAATTCATTTAAAATAGACCTTTTCTCTGATGCTTGGCAGCTATAGAGTTTATCGTTTAATGGTATATAATTTTTGTCGAATTTTCTTAAAAAATCAATAAAGCTCAATATATCCGTTAACATTTTAAGTTTACTTTTGGAAATTTTTGTACATTTTCACACAATAAAGCTATTTTTATGAAACATGGCACATTGTTTTTACTATAAGGTTATACTGGTAACCAAAATTGATGCCTGCTTTTTTAAATAAAAAGAAAACAGACATATTTGCAATAAAAACATATTTAAGAAAATTCACTACCATAACGCACTTGCTGCGTCCCGAGTTTTTTATAACATAAACTCCGTGCCAAATTTGGTTGCTAAAGCTTTGTTGTTTTTCGGAGATATAAATTTCTCTCCAAAGAAAACCCAATATCTTCCTGGAAAAACTGAGCCGATTTTCCTGACTGACGAACATCTAAGTTGTGATCTCTGCACAAGATAATTTATTCTACGAAAGTTTACTAAAAGCTAAGGTAATTTAATGTTTAAATTTACATTATTTTATTTATATCTTTACTCGTTTAAGACCAGTTAATTGTGAAAGTTTTAATACCCCAAACATTTTAGTAGAAACCTTTTTTCCGGTTATTAATTAAATCATTTGATCTTTTAGGTTATTTGAATAATGCGCGAAAAAAATAATTTTCTATGTCATAGAAAATTCAGAGTTCAAGTAAGAATAGTCATGGAAAAGTCAGGGAAATTAAAATTACTTTTAAGGTTTGAATTTTATAGAAAAGAAATGGTATTTATATAATCCCTTTTAACACCGAAGCGTTGTGACCCTTTAAATTGAAACTTTAAACTCGAGGGTTGGCGAGCTTTCCAGCTATATAGAATCATTAATTAGTAATATAATAAGCGCAAAAACAGGTGTAAGCAAATCCGGTCTAATGCCGGATTATTTAGTATTACCCTCCATACATGCTTGCAAAACTGACAAAGAAGCCTTAAAATATGCTAATCACTGTGGACCGTACTACCTACATGTCACAGTTTATGAAAGGTAGGCATATATACTTTGATTTGAATTAGTTTATTTATTATTAAATTTGGAAACAAAATATGACACTAAGTTTCTATCTAAAGTTACCATTATATTTGTATAAAAAAGTTTAAAGAATAAATTTACAATACGAAGTATTATATAACACGACAATTTTATGTGTTTTTAAATTTTCATTTAAATATTCTTGGCTTTGAGCCGATAACCTAGTGCATAGTCCTTGTTTAGTATTGGATTGTGAAATAACCTGGGCACACTAGTAATTATCGGTCAAATTGTAGGGCTGCACATGTAAGTGAGCATTTAACTCCCGCACTAAAAAGTTCGCATACAAAATAGCAAATGTGTATATAAATTAACACTTATTATTCTGTATACCATATGCTGCTAAATGGCCATTGAAAATATAATAACATTATCCTCTTATACCTGGAATAACATACTATTAGTCTAAGGATATCAACGGGGACACTCTTCACGTCATAGGATCTATTATGACGACTTAGGGACACCACACAGGCCACTTGAAACAGGTAATAACAGTTGAAAATACAGAAAGATTTTTCCTAATATATATTATCTATCTGTGATTAAAACATTGGTTGTTACGAGCAGACACAAATTTTATGGGTGATTGACAGTTTTACATTTTTAATAAATCTGATAATTGCAAACAAAATCCTTTTATTTCTAAGAGCCAGATATTATTATTATTATACAGGGGTGGTACACTCTTAAGTCCCTGCACCGAGGACTTTCTGGCCTATTGTGCCCCCAAAATTCACCCTACTCCTTTGGGATGCCCGTTTCTTTAACAAAGTGTAGTATTATCCTGTAGTGAGCAGTCTTTAGAGTTTCTAAGTTTACCTTTTTGTTCCCTAGTAACCTGCTCCGTGCTTTTATAAATGCCTCGCAGTGGCACATCATATATAGTGGAGTTTCATCCTTTTCTCCGCATTCTCTGCACATTGAGTTTGATTCAATCCCCAATGTATAGAGGTGTTTCTTCATTAGACAGTGACCCGTTATCAGTTCTGTCAATAGTTTTAGTTAGATCAGCTTGAGCAGATCGTTTGCTCTTTGGCTGGATGGTTCCCTCAGAAGGGCTTTTTCCTGCATTTGTTCAAAAGATTTGTTCCAGTATTCCAGATGCCACCGTTGTCTTGATTTCATGCGGTTTCATATGCAACCCCGTAGTATGGTTCTGGTCCGTTTAAAGGCCTTGCTCGCCCTTCTTTTGCAAGCTGGTCTGCTACGTCGTTGTCCTGTATATTGGCGTGCGCAGGTATCCAGAAGATCTTGACTTTCTTGCTTGCCGCCAGCTGGCTTAGGTTGCGGATGCAGTCAAGTACTAGATTTTACCGCAATTCCTGTGTCCCCAGCGCCTTTAGGACTGCTTGATTATCAGTAGCTATGAATATTCTCTTGCCTCTGTAATTCCTCTCCAGTAGAATCTGTGCACACATCATTAGGACTAGTGTTTCTGCCTGGAATACAGTTGCATACCGACCCAGACTGACAGCTATCCAGCATATCGGTCTGTTGCCTCCATATATATCGCATCCTGCTCCGTTTGTTCCTTTGACCCCGTCAGTGAAATAGACAATTCCATTGAGCTTTGGGTTGTTCCCATCTATCTGATCTTCACAAGTCGGGATAATTATCTCGTACAGCATAGTTGTTGGGCGATAGGTTTTCTTTAGCCTGTCTGAGGTCATACTTAGAGTGTGATTATCATATATTGTCTTTAGGATGTTGCTGTGACCATCCCGTGGATTTCCCTCTTCTGAGTTGGTCTTCAGTCTATAGGCTCCTATGATCGCCTCTGCCTCCACAATTAGGTGTAGTGGCGGCAGGTTCAGCATGGTTTCCATAGCCGCTGTGGGTACTACCCCAGTAATACTCAGGCACGCGATTCGTTGTACCTTGCTTCCTTTTTTGTTGCAATGATGTGTGTAGATTTTATCCCACCACACTAATGATGCAAACGTAATTATGGGTCTAACCATTCTCAGATCATGCGTGATGATAGTCCCCATTTTTTATAAAACGTTCTGCGACATGTCCACAAGGCCCTAATGGCTTTATCAGTTATCCTCTCTAAGTGCGGTATGAATGACAAAGTGCTATCTAGTGTTACCCTTAGATACCTGACTCTCGTGACGCTTGAGATGGAGGCACACCTGCTTAAGCCTCCCCTGGTTTCTTTTTCTTGTGAATAGCACGACAGAGGTTTTCAGCGGATTTACCGCCAGATCCTCTTTGCCGCATCATTTTTCTACAAGCTTTAGAATTCTCTGCATCATCTCTGACACGGTTCCTCCAAAATTTCCTGATGTTATAAGCCAGATATAAAAAGGCGGCAGCATTTAATGGGAACAAATATTTTCGGTGAGTATACTCCTCGAAAGCACATCTCTTTGTTGATTGTGGAAGCTGCAACAAAAAATTAAATGTTGCCATTCGCCGGTACTTGCCCGTCACAATCACAGTCGGGGCTGTTATTCAATCCCAACTTAAACATTAGTTTTGGAAAAGCACCATGCCCAAATATCAGACGGTTTAAGGGGGTTGATATATGTCGGGGTATGACTGATAGTTTATGCAAAGTTTATTAAATTACTTTTGCTTCATTAACCAGGTCATTAGACATAATTATTTGAAGATTTGCACCATCTGTCGTAGCATTACATGCTACGGAGTCAGCTAGTTCTTTCCTGGAATTTTGCAGTGTCCCACTACATATGTTTTTAGTGAATTTTTATTAAAAAAATTCACTAATAAAGAGGTATCGATGGTAAGACTTTGCAAACTTTTTTTAAATAAGCGCGAACTAGGACCCCTAGAACCCATATACGGGGTCAGTTTCAATTTTTATATGTGTATTCAATATATATATATATATATATATATATATATATATATATATATATATATATATATATATATATATATATATTTATATTTATATTGAAGTGGGAAAATATTTCAAATAATACTCACAGTTTGTAGGAGATATGAATGTATTCTTTTTTTGTAAATTGTACTTTTTGTCATTAAATATCAAAAGCCATTTCAATACAAATTGCCCAATACACCACACTATACACATAAAATCATAAATAATAAAAACTGTTGCAAGGCATATTCTTTGTTGTTATTAAATTTGGTACTGCATGAAATATCCATACGCTGAAAATAAATGTTTCGTTTAGATCATTGCTGGAAATTAAAATATAACCCATATAATATGGAGCAATATTAATAGAGAGAAATAAAATACATACTTAATTATGTATGTATAGCCTGATACTTAAAAAAATTCTGGACGCAGCAAGTGCGTTATGGTAGTGAATTTTCATAAAAATCTTTTTAATAACAAATATGTGTGTTTTTTTAAGAAAGCAGGCATCAAATTTGGTTACCAGTATAACCTATATAGTAAAAACAATGTGCCATGTTCCATTAAAATAACTTTATTGTGTGAAAATGTACAAAAATTTCCAAAAGTAAACTTAAAATGTTCCCGAAAAAACACGTTTCTTGGTCAACCTTATAGGTTAATAGCAAATTGAGCTGTTCAAATATGAAACATTTGATTAAAATTCGCTACCATAACGCACTTGCTGTGTCCAGAATTTATTTTCTTACAAATATGGATTATATTTCGATGGAACATGCAAAAATGCAATAACATAAGGCGTGTTTGATTAAAAAAAGGAAATTTGTATCACCAACGACTTATGAGCCACCCTGTGATTGCCGAAATATTATTTTAAGATGTAGCTCAAGACACCCTATAATTAATATATACAAATTTTCTTCATATCTTATATAATAACGGATATATTGAGCTTTATTAATTTTTTACGAAAATTCGACAAAAATTATATACCATTAAATGATAAACTCTATAGCTAAGGCTACTGCCAAGCATCAGAGAAAGGGTCTATTTGAAATGAATTTTCTGCAAATATTTTAGTAAAATGAAGGACAATGACGGTTGAAACTAAGACTTTAGGGTTTGTAAAACATCTTTCTTGATACATTTTATTTCTATAGCCCGTATTATATTTAAGTTATTTGCCCAAATGTTGCCAATTTTGACATTTTAAATCGCCACTTTGACGTTTTGAGGAAAACCCCAATTTATTTATTTTTAAATGCCTATAACTTTTTTGTCTTTTGACCTATATAGCTAAATTTTTGTAGGTAACTTACCTATAAGGATATAAACCAAATTTGGTTGCCCTTACTTTGTTAATTCCGGAGATAAACATTTTTTTTGAAAGAAAACACAAAATTTTCCGGGAAAACCTGGGCAGATTTTCCTGACTAACGAACTCATCCAAGCCATTTGCAAAAGGAATTTTTTCACCAAATTTGATCAAAATCGGCCTATTATTTTTTGAGTTATCAGTGGTCTTTATATTTTCAACAGACTTCCAAATGCAAGAAACAACGTTTAAAAGTGTTTTTAGATAAGTAACCAAATTTTGTTTACATTTAAGTATTTATAGGTTATTTCAAATGTCATATTTAGATATAGGTATTTTCGGTTTGTAATTGACGTTAAGTGCAGGATTTGAACGTGGCGAGCATCAAATTTCACCTACCTGTTAGTTTGAAGAACAATGAAAAATTTCCACACTTGGCAATGGGTAACTTGGAAAAACCAGATGAGGAATGAAATGAAATTTCCAAGGTAGTTTGCCATGTATCCAACCGATAACTCAAAAAATAATTAACTGATTTCGATGAAGCTCGGCAAGTGCCTTTCTTTTATTAATAGCTTAGACGAGTTTGTTAGCCAGGAAAATCTTACGAGGTTTTCCGGGAAAATTTTGAATTTTCTATGAAAAAAAATTTTTTTCTCTGAAAATTGCCAAGGTATTTTAATGAGATTTGACATATATGTTGCCTTGGGAAGGATATTACCACGTATCAAAATACAACTTTCTAAATTTATAGAAAATTGTGTTATTTAAATTTTGAGTTTTCTTTCGAAAAAAAAAATTTTTTCTCCCAAAAATTACAGTTTTTTTAATAAAATTTGGTGGATATGTTTCCTTGGGAAGGACCTTACTAAATACCAAAATTTAACTTTCTAAGTTAATAGAAAATTGAGATTCAAATTTGAAGCATTTAATAAAAATGTACTACAATAACGCACTTGCTGCGTCCCGAACTTTTTTCTTTAAGTTGTACCTTGCATATTTGAGTATATTTTTGTCGCTGGCATCAAAAAATATATAAGCCCAGTTGTATAATGCATTACTTTGTTGTTATTTCATGACGTTGGTCATCTAACGACATGATCAATATTTAATTTTTCGCCACCTCGGGGGCAACGTACATTCTCTTTGCTTGGGATAATACCACGGTCTCGGTTGTTATCGTTTTCACCATGAACTAAATTAAATAATTATTAATAATCTATGAAAACGCGACAGTCTTGAGGATCAAACCCGTACTTTCTGGAAACCCAGCTAACATTCTTCTGCTGAGCCAGTGCGACTACAAAACTGCGAAAAATGGTATACATATTTGATGGTATAAAAAAAGGTTGACCTTGTTTACGAGCGACGGATCTGATTTACTGTAAACAGACTTAACAACTTGTACGTAAAAAGAGCATTTGAAAGCATCTACTCAGAATAAAGATCCAGGATATGTAGCATTTTTTATGAAATCGTTCATGATGTGCTTCTAAGACATCATGAAATTGACTGTTGTGCCACAAAATGGGTATTTACTCGCTTCTTGAATATTATATATATATATATATATATATATATATATATATATATATATATATATATATATATATATATATATATATATCTTCGGAAACATGTCTGCCGGGAAGGAATTACAAAACTTAGACGACACACGAAAGAACGACGATTCGTAACTACTCGATAAGCGAGTAATTTCGTTTCTGACTTAAATCCAGCAGCGACTAGGTTGTCATTAGAGCAGTATCGCAGACATGAAAAGAATAGTCCAACTGTTTACGTATCTATGCGTTATACAACGTAAAAACTGCTCTGATGAAAACAAATTTTTAACCTGAGATATACTGACTGACTCCCAGCATGGTTTTCGATCGGGTAAGTCGACGGTGAGTGCGGCTACTGGTTTTCTGGAGTTTGTTTCTGGCAATGTTGATTCTGGTAGGCATGTGGCGGCACTTTTTGTTGACCTGTCCAAGGCCTTTGATTGTCTTGACCTGAAATTTGTTGCTAGCAAACTTGATGCACTTGGGTTGAGGGGACGAGTGTTGGGTTGGCTGATGTCTTACCTTGGGGGTAGAAGGATATACATATGTGTTGCTGGCCATGATTTCAGCGAGCAATGCATCGAGTAGGGGATACCGCAGCGATCGGTCCTTGGTCCCTTAATATTTATTTTATTCGTAAATGACTTACCATCTTTTATAAGATGTGATTTTAGGGTATTGTTTGCTGATGATATTACTCTGGTGGTTGTGGATGATGATGTTGAGGCTTTTCAAGTGAAGTTGCGCATTGCATACTGTGACTTGTTGGATTGGTGTTGGACAAATAAGTTGGTTGTGAACAATTCCAAGACGGTCTTTATGCACTTTGGCGGACTACCTAGTTTGCCCATTCCAAGTGGTCTCACGGCGAATGGCATTGAGGTTGGTTTCACTGGGTCCACAAGATTCCTTGGAGTCTTGATTGATCAGGAACTGCGATGGGATGGGCATGTCAAGTATGTCTATCGGAGCTTGAACTAAGCATTTTTTGTTCTACTACAGCTAAAGTATACACTGAACACTGAAAGCTTAATCACAGTTTACAATGCACTTGTGAGATCGATGTTTGTCTATAACGTTATTCTGTGGGGAGGCCCTGTATGTGTTAACAGATTACTAATCCTTCAAAAAAGAATACTAAGACTTATATTTGACGTGCCTTCTCGTTGGACTGGTCGGCCGGTTTTTGTAGAGAGGAGGGTCATGACTATCTATACTATTTTTATTTATAGGAATATCTTATATATATATAAGGAAAAATATCCACCGCTTGATGTAAATTCTTTCAATCACAGTTATGATACTTGTGGCCGTGGTGCATTACGTTCGGTGGCCCACAATAGAGCGAAATATGAAAGATCTTTTATATTTCATGGTCTAATACCATAATAATAATAAATTACCAAATAGGTGTAGGGAACATACTGAGTTCAGGATATTTAAAAACAATTTGAAAGCACTCCAGGCATCCAGGTATTACTACGGTATTGAGGAGTATTTATGTGATAATGAACTGTGATATTTCTGTTTTGTTTTTGTTTAGTTATAGATATTTGTTTGCTATTGTATGTGTTATGCGTACCTATGTGTAATGGTTGACTTGTCTTATGTACATTTTTGTATCTAAAAGGGCTAATAGTGTTATTATTATTACTATAAACCGAATTTTTTTGCTATTGCCTTTGCAATATTGGGAATATGTAGTTGCCAGAACACATCATCTGCAATACTTATACGTAATGCAGAGAGTGTGGAGTTTTTCACCAATATTTTTCCACCCAACTTAACGCTTGAGTCTTATTGCCCACTTTCCCTCAATAAGGCACAATTCTGTATTTTTGTGGCATCAAGTATAACCCGTTTTGCAGGGACCAAGCTAACAATCTTAGACAAGTCATCATTTAGTGCGTTGGTTCTTTGACTCTCATTGATAAAGAACCAGAAGCAGGTTTTGCCCAAGTCGATAAGAACCTACGGTTTTGACGAAAGTCGTGGCACTTAAGATGTTTGATTTTTCGAGGTATTTAATAAGGTTTATATTGTCAACTTTTTTTTTAAATAACTTTATGTTAAAAAGTGTCAGATCAAAAGTCGCTAGAATTCTAAACACATGGTTATTACATTCGAAGAACTATGTTGCACGGGGTAAACATTTCAAGTATGTGTTATATAGGCGTCATTAATTATAAAATAAACTTTTTTTAGTGTACCGGAGGGAAAAAGTCCACCGAGAATCAGTGGTGTCACAGAGTTTTTTCACATAGGCTACTACTTACGATTCAGCTAATGAAATATTTTCAAACATATTTTCAAACATACTCGTAGTGTATTATATCCGTATCATAACGTAGCTTACTATTGATTTTAAAATTATTAATAGAAATTATCATTAGAGGTCAATCGAATTAGAAAGTTGTGCTGAATTATAAATTAAGTATCCCAGTTTTAAAATTTAATGATGAATAATTTCATAGTTACTTTTATTATAATAGTAATCTTTTAATACTTTGCTAATGAGAAGACCGCGACTTTACATTTAGAACAAATTCTTCAAATTAGCACGAATTAGCCCCCTGCAACCCATATCTGATTTCACTTTCGACTTTATATGTGTATATAAAGCCAACAGCAGATTTTCGTCGAGTTAATGAGAATGTTATGTGAAGAGTGAATAAGCGATAACATATCACATAAACTGACTCCTTAAACAAAATATTAAGACAATTTAGTTTGAATAATCACTTCTTAATGAAATTGTGTTAACTGCAAGCTAATTCTTATTTGTAGAACACACTGGCTTCGCTTTTTTCTTCTGAACAACCTATAAAATCAACAAAAGGAGGTGTGGTTTCAGCAAGACGGAGCCTCAACACGCTTTACGCGCCAAGTTAGAGACACTCTAAATAACATGTTTGGAGATAGCTGGATTGGTCGTGGTGGCCCGGTAAACTGGCCCGCAATGTCTCCTGATCACACGCCTTTAGATTTTCGCTTTTGTGGATTTATAAAAATAACCTATGGGTATAACACCAACCATGCAAGAAAATATGAGAGTCCAAATTAGACAAGCATGTAAGTTAGTAACCACCGAAATAAATAATGTACGATACTTCTACCAAAGAATAGTTTTTAAGTGTTTGGAAGTAAATGGAAGACATCTCGAGCACCTTTTAGAACACAACTGTCGTTAAACTTAAGACATTTCATCTTACTTGAATTTTATTTATTAGAAACTTCATAAGTAACAACCAGTAGAACAAATTCAACGATTTTATAGGTATATACGCAGTTTTTCACGGAGCATTGAATTAAAAAAAGCTACTATTCCATTTGACATTTATAACATAACACCGGGGAGCCTCGGTAGTCCAGGGGTAAGATCGTGTGCGTCTAGTAATAGTATAGTAAGTAGGTAATAAGATATGTTTATGAAAATAATTAATTTAAATGTAAAACGCAATGATAAAGCTAAGATAGAGCTGGAGCATTGTAACAACCATATTACCATGTGCATTATTGTTCTATTGTTCAATATTTCTTGTGACACAAATAAAGTTTTGTTGAGTTGAGTTGAGTACGTGTGCGTCTAAACCGAAGGGTACTGAATTCGAGTCGCAGGGTTCTCCTTTCATTTTCAGTGACTTTTCTTAGAAAAAATGAACTAACGGGGCGATCCCGACTTTTGAATTTTGAAAAAATTTCCTCAAATGAGCGCGAACTAGAACCCCTAGAACCCATTTCCGGGGTTAGTTTCAATTTTTAGTGAATTTTCTTAGAAAAAATTCACTAATGAGGAGATCTCGACTTTTGAATTTTGAAAACATTTCTTCAAATGAGCGCGATCTAGGACCCCTAGAACCCATATCCGGGGTCAGTTTCAATTTGTATCACACCGATAACTCAAAAAATAATGGGCCGATTTTGATAAAATTTGGCATGTACTTTTCTTTTGTAAATAGCTTGGATAAGTTCGTTAGTCAGGAAAATCGGACGAGGTTTTCCGGGAAAATTTTGAGTTTTCATTCGAAAAAAATTCTTATCTCAAAAAGTAATTAGCCGATTTAAATAAAATTTGGCATGTACCTTTCTTTTGTAAATAGCTTTGACAAGTTTGTTAGTCAGGAAAATCGGACGAGGTTTTCCGGGAAAATTTTGAGTTTTCATTCGAAAAAAATTTTTATCTCAAAGAATAATAGGCCGATTTTGATAAAATTTGGCACGTACCTTCCTTTTGTAAAAGGCTTTGACAAGTTCCTTAATCAAAAAAATCGGACGAGGTTTTCCGGGAAAATTTTGAGTTTTCATTTGAAAAAAAATTTTATCTTAAAAAATAAAAAATCTATAATAACCAAATTTGGTAGGTAGGTTTACGATATAAAAAGCAAACTATACACCAAAATTTAGATTTCTATGTTACAAGAAAAAAAAGTTATAAAATATTTTGTGCCAGATCATTTCTATGAAAATTCACTACCATAACGCACTTGCTGCGTCCAGGCTTTTTTTATATGTTCATATATAGCAAAACATATATATATATATATATATATATATATATATATATATATATATATATATATATATATATATATATATATATATATATATGTATCGCACCGACAACTCAAAAAATATTGGTGCGATTGTAATAAAATTTAGCATGTACCTTCCTTTTGTAAATGGATTGGATAAGTTCGTTACCCAGAAAAATCTAACTAGGTTTTCCGGGACAGTTTTGGGTTTTCTTTGGAAAAAAAATTTTATTTCAAAAAATAGAAAAGCTATAGTAACCAAATTTGATAGGTAAGCTTACGATATTAAAAGGAAACAATATACCATAACTTATATTTCTATGTTACAAGAAAAAAAAGTTATGAAAATTATTTGGTGCCAGATTTTCTGTGTGAAAATTCACTACCATACCCCACTTGCTGCGCCCAGACTCTTTTTTTTCAGTACATACTATAAAAAGTAATACCAACCCAGATTGTGGCATTAAATTTGAGCAAGTTGAATGTCTGCACGTGTCAAAAATAGTAGCCCCAGCCTACTTATCACCAAATTTTTAGCGAAATACTCCGAACGGTTTTTTAGATATCCGATTGTAACACTTTAAAAGCCTCACCCTGTATATATATATATATATATATATATATATATATATATATATATATATATATATATATATATATATATATATATATGTATGTAATTGTTTGTGGATAACAAAATTCACTAAATATGACAGACAAATATTAAATACTTTTGGTGCGAAAAGGTCAGGATGTAACAAAATAGCTCTTTGGAAATTTTATAGTTTTAATTCAAAAAACTTGTGTTTGTGTGTTTTGTTCCTTTAACGTCTGCCTATTTCCGCGACTATCGCCAATCACCGACGCCAGGGAGCAGTTTCACCTCACTATCCTGATAATTTTGCCGATCCCTGCCTTTCTGTAAGGAGGGTAGGGATTTTTAACGTGCCCAACATCGCATGGACACGGGACCCACGGCTTTGCCCCCCCCCCAATGGCGGAACGTGCAGACATTCAACTTGCTCAAGTACAATGCCAGAACCTCGGTTAATGTTAACGTTACAGTTTGTACTGAAAAAGTGAAAGGAGAATTCTGGGATAGAACCCAATACCCTTCGGTTCAGAGGCACACGTTGTTGCCCCTGAACCACCGAGGTTCTTATTCAAAAAACTTAAATTGACCATGTAAAACGTGAAAATTAGTGATTTTTAAACAAAGGTTATGAAACAAATGTATAAAGTTTGTTATTAACGTGTTAAATTTTTTTTTTAACAAAGTAAATTTAAAATAATCTCTCTCTCTCTCTCCCTCTATCTTTAGTCAATAAAGTAATAAACGAGAAATAATATATAACCAGTAGTAAAATTTTAGACACGGTATTTTTTTATATATAATAAACAAATTGTTTTGACAAACGTCACATGAAACTTCCAATTGACAGACTTGATAACCCAAGTATTTCTAAATACAGACGTAGAGACTATTTCTTCGGCGTCAGAATTGTTTGTTTTTTATTTCTGTAACCGGTTTCGCTTCATCAGACAGGAGAAAATTGAATTAAATTATACGGTTTCACCGCAGCTACAAATAAGAATTTGTTGCTACCTTATCCTGCTTTGACTAAAATATGCTTAAAAAAGTAATATAAAAATGACGCACGACGTCTTCTAAATGTGTAGGTGATACATGTCAATAGTTAACATAAAAATAGAATAAACCTATAACAGCAATTACAACAATAAAATAACTAAACAAATTACACATTTATTGAAAAATGGTTAGACGTATTTTGTGACGTATTTCATTAGAAATAAGAATTTCCAAGAAAGCGGAATCCATAAAATCAGCTTGATTATTTAACACAAGTTAATGTCCTTTTTTATTTCTAAAGCTTCAAAAAAGTCCAGTTTGCGCATGTCATTACAAAAATGTAGTGGCTCTATGTGGTTATTTACTGTGGGTCTATATTGAGTCTCAATAATATGTTTAGGAAATGTAGATTTGTCAGCATGGTTATTTCTAAGTGCAGAAATATGTTCCTTCGATCACGTATTAAAATTTCTAGAAGTTTGACCGATGTAGGCGTGCCATTAAAAACTATAGCTACCATGTGTAGGGGGTAATGTAGCTACTTTCACATTCGCTCATAAATGTGGCTCCTTCAAAAATAAAATCGACCTGCCAGAGCGTTTATCAAGGAGGTTACTTGAAATACTAAAAAGCCGTTTGTATAGGTTGCATTCGGCCCTCTTTTATTTTGTTTTTAAAAACATAACGTCACTCTGACAAGAACCGCCACTGGTTTGTGTCATATGTATAATACACATATAACTAAAACGGGACAGGGACAAAGAAACACGGACTAATCGATCAATAAGAAGAACAACTGTAATGAAACATATGACGAGGAATACACAGTTTATTAATTATTTATTTTTACAAAATATTGATCAGCTTTGTGGTTCGTACTTCGCTACGTATCAATTATTCAATAGGAACTTGATAATATCTGTTACACCTAACAGGTAACTAGCAGCTGAGTCACTTTAACCAGGTGAATTTTAATGTGATTATTACTCATAACGGGAGGGAGCTTTGTCCATTGTGTTTATAAGGGTTGTTAGGAATAAAACAATGTTATAAAATATGTTTCAACTACTACTGCAAAATGGGGGAACTTTGACAGGTTTTGAGCATATTTTGCACTGCCCACTCAAAGAAAATTATTAATTTGTGTTTGTTTATATATCATTCTAATATTTGTTGCACCACCCCCGCCTAGTTTGTTCGACTTATGTGTCGAGGGTACTCCATGTAAGGGGCAACTTCGACACATCCTGTATTATAATGTAAAGTCGAAGTTAAGCTGCATCATTATTGCTAAACAAAAACGAAAGTGTAATAATGTTTTTTATTAGGAACAATAATACGAATATAAAAACATTTACTTATTGATATACACCCAAAAAAAAACATCGTTTGCACTCACATTTTACTTTCCTGTACTTAAGCAGGAGATTCTCTTTCTCTCTCACATCTTTGGCGTTTACCATTATTCTATATGCTTCCTCTTTGTCATCCACAGCTTGCTTTGCTTTTTCATTCCACCACGCATCCCTTTTAGAACCTTCAATTTTCGCTTCACCACGTGCTTCTTTTGCACATACAATTATATTTCAGGGTCGTTCATGAACTTTCTATGTTGCGGTCTTTTATGTACTCGTTCGTACTTGCAAGTTTGTATATTTTTTTCATATAGCTGTAATACACTCGTGTAATACTTTACATGTCTAATATTAGTTTTTTAAACTTACACAGGCATTTTTTTCTAATTTCAGATTGCAGGAGCTTCACTGCTGGGTCTAGGTGTATTACTCAAAATAAAGAACAATGATATCGCCAATTTCATACCAGACAAGTATCATTTGGGGTTACCACCTATTCTACTCATCATCATCGGCTCCATCATATTTACAACAGCCTTCTTTGGTTGTTGCGGTGCCATTAAAGAAAGCACGTGTATGCTAACTACGGTAAGTACCTACATTACTTCGACTGTTCCATGAAATAAATAAATATAGTACACTACATACAGACTTGGAGACTACTTCTCTGGCTTCACTGTTGGTTTTTGTAGGTGAAGGACGTAGCCAGCGCGTGAGCTAACTGGAGCAAGTGGCCCTTCGAATTCTGGAAGTTCTAGGATGTTCTTCAATGCTTCTGTGACTGTAGTTTCGCTGCTTGACAGCATTTTCAGACAGATTAAAATTGAACTAGCACCAAATCATGACAACTACAAATAAATATCTGTTGTTATGTTATGATATGATGTTTTGATCAAAAAAATTTATCAAATTGAAAATAAAATGAAACAAAGATGACAGATGAGGTTTTCAAAATGTCTATGTGACGTATGTCAATATTTAACATAAAAACTAGAATTAGCCTATAATAACTATGATAACAGTTACAACAATAAAATAACTAAACAATAACAGTATAAAAGTAGTCTCTATACAACGAAAATATCGACATAAATCAACTCATTATTTTATTACAACTTTTTTGAAAAAATAGTTAAATTTATTTTCTTTGACATATTTAATTAGAAATAAGAATATCTAAGATTCTAAGATATTCATTAAATCAGTTTGCTTGTTTAAAACAAGGTAGTTATTGTCGTGTGTGTGCCTTTTGACTTCTAAAGCTTCAAAAAAGTCTAGTTTACGTTTGTCATTATAAAAGTGTAGTGGTTGTATGCGGTTATTTATTGTAGGTTCAATAATATGTTTTGCAAATGTAGATTTGTCAGAGTGGTTATTTCTAAATGCAGAAATATGTTCTTTGTATCGGGTGTTAAAATTTCTAGAAGTTTGACCTATGTAGATTGCGTTACAATGTGTACAAGCTAATTTATAAACTCCAGCTTTTGTCAGGAAACAAGATTTTTCTTTCGCGTTAAATAACAAATCACGCGTCGTGTTGTAAGATTTAAAAGCTACCTTTGTATTTGTACAGGTGTTTAAAATTTTTGAAATGTTTTCTGAAATGGTTCCAAAATAAGTTATCGAAACGTATCTGTTGTCTTCTTTGTCTCTAATATTTGGATAAATTAAATTAATCGCTAATTTGTATTCTTTTCTCTCTATCATTTTATCTATTATTTTAACAGGGTAGCCATTATTAACTGCTGTTTGCTTAATTATTGAAATTTCCTTTTCAAAATTGTTTTGTGACATAGGTATTGAAAATGCACGATGTATCATAGAATGGTAGGCTGATAGCTTTTGTGAAAAAGGGTGACATGAATCGTATGGTATGGTTGTGTCAGTGTAAGTTGGTTTCCTATATATTGAAAAGTCAAATGAATTATTTTCTCACTTTCTAATTGTTATGTCTAAAAAATTTATACAACTGTTAGCTTCTTCTTCTAAAGTAATCTTAATATTTGTGTGAAAGTTATTAATAAAATTTAAAAATTCATTTAATTCTGTATGACTACCTTGAAAACATGCTAAAATATCATCTACGTATCTGTACCAAAAGACAATATTATGTGAAAGTTCCGATGTTAAAATTTGGTTTTCTAAGTTTTCCATAAATATGTTAGGTTAATATGCTAATAAAGATGACAACGGACTACCCATAGGTAGACCTTCATTTTGCATATAAATTTTATTATTAAATTTAAAATAGTTTTGTTTTATACATTGATTAAAAAGATTCATTATTTCTTGTCGTTTTATGACATTTACGTTCTTTTCTATTAAAACGTTTTCTAATAGAGGTAAACATTCTTTAGGGGGTATCTTAGAATACATGCTACAAACATCAAACGAGACTAATTTACTATTTGTGGGAATAATTAAGTTATTTAATTTTTGTGTAAGTTCATAAGAATTCTTAACTGAATATTTTGGAAAGTAATTGTATTATTTAATAAGTGAAACCAGTTTGCTCGCTATCTTATGATTAGGTGTATTAACATAGCTAACTACTGGTCTCACCGGTATATTTGGCTTATGAATTTTCAGGTGGCCATATAATTTTGGTGGTTGCGGGCTTTTATATAAAATATATTTCTTTTCTTGTTGACTAAACAGAGACACATTTTTAAGTTCATTTTTTAGTTTTGTAGTATAAACAAGTTTCACCAAGTAAGGGCAACAACATCAATAAATATAGTACATTTTATATAGTTCAATCATAAAAAGAACACTGTTGATTCTAAGTGAAGATTAGAATGTGTGTTGAGCACTGATAAGTACATTTGGAGAGCCCGATGATATAAATAGAGATGTAGATATCAAACAACTTAAAACTAATTTCATCAACTGTTTATCAACGACTTGTGAGTATGGGCATTGTCTTCCAAAAATGGCACATATTTGGTCAGTTTTCCATGGCGGCTTTCCTTGGGTAATTTAGTTAGCAACTTACTGTTGTATGGACCCGTGACAGTTCTACTGTGTTCCAGAAAATCTCGCAGAGCTATCCCATCTTTGCTTTAGACAAGTACAGAAGAGGAACCTTGTCAGCTGACTTTTGAACACGGAATTTCTTGGTGTGGAGAACCGGAAATGCTTCCATTCTCTGGCGTCTGGGATGGATGCATGTATGGTCTAAAGTGATAAGGCGACCCAAAAAGTTTTTGCATTATTTTTCAAAATGGTGACACATTTCCTTCGACGTTGTCAGCGCGCTTCTAATTAGCATTCAAGGATTTAGGAATCAGTTGTCGAAGGCTTTCTCATTTACAACTCATGATGAATAATGTGAAAGACACGTTCATAGGAAATGTGTTATGTTTCTGGTATATGTTTCAGCTCAGTCTGTCGATCTTTCGAGATTATTTCATGGACAGAATCAATATTTTCTTCAGTGGTCACAGAAATTGGTCTTTCAGAGCGGTACCCGTCTTTGATAATTTAACGTCTTCTTTTAAGTTCCGTAACCCAATTAATAATAGCAATATACGAAAGATATTGAACACCACAGGAGTCTAGCATATCAGCAAAATTTTCTCTTCCCGACAATTCACTTAAAAGAAATCCTTAACAACTGATCGAAACTTATTTTACTAAAATCTAGCTTTTATTCAGATATGCCGTTTTCAGAAATTCATAGTTTTGTTATTATTCAACTTGTGAATGTGAAACTTTCATTACTTACTTAGAAAAGGTCATAGTTGTTACCAAAGTAACCAAATTCAATTTTATTGAAAACTCTCCAGGCTAACCAGATATCAATATAACCTCTTACTTTGCAATCCCAAAATTAGCATCTGGAGCTAAAAGTACAGGTGATATACTAACGTATCCTGGCGTGAAAAATTGGGCGGCGTCCTAATTCAGCAAATATTGCAGTTATTGCGGCATTTGCCTATAATCAACAAGACCATATTTATTTAGAGTATCGAAAGCATTTTTACTTATGCTCACAACATATTTCCAGATTCTGACCAACAAAATTGCTACTAAAAGTGACGCTTTTTGTCCATCTAACTTGAGATATGTAAAATAGGCACATCGACAAGCCGTGTAAAAAAAATCGAGCTTGCCCGTGTGTTAGGTTAGATTGAATTGAACTGAATTGGCTATTCCAGTCCCTCAACGGCTACCTTACGTATATTGTAGCTTGCGTTTAATTGCCTAAATTTCGTCTATCAAATCCAACTCCCCGCAGGAGTCGATATTCCTTATTTGACAGGGTCTTTTAGGATTTTGTCCACTGTTAAATTGTTCAGCAATCTACGAGAAGTCGCTTGTTCGTTACGGAGCTCACAGATATGTAGTCTATCTCAGAGTTCTGTCCGTTTCGGAGCCTACAGAGAGGTAGTCTATCCCAGAGTTCGTCTGGACCCGACATCTGCCTGTGTTTGACTCAAGGCAGTATCATATGGAGTCCCGCTCCTGAACGCCAACCAAACGACGCCACGTTCCCCGTTTTCAATCTCACAGAGAGATAGCCTAAATTCGAGTTCATTTGGACTCGATACCTGCCAGTGTTTGCTTAAATTGCACCCATCAAATCCAGCTTTCTAAAGGAAACGATATTTTTGAGGCTGAAAGTTGGTTTGGCACAGTTCTTTAGAAGCTTTTTTCGCCCGCTGTTGAGGTGTACTCTGAATGAAGTCGCTTACCCGTTTCGAAGCGCACAAAGAGATAGCTCCTCTCTGTGTTCGTCTGGACCTGACATCCGTCAGTGTTTGACCCGTGGCGTTATCATATGGAGTCCCGCTCTCGAGCAGCATCCAAGTGAATCGTTTTCCCGTTTCGAAGCCCACAGTGACGGCCTCAACATTCCGGTGTAATTAACCTCCGAGAGTTCTTAATTCCTCTCCGGGTTAGCCTAAACCCGACACCCGCCAGTGCTCGATATAAGGCAATATCGCATGGAGTGTGTTGCTTCTAAAGTATTTTGATTATACACACCGACCATAAGCCCAATAGCTATAGATAATTACTAAGCACTTCTTCCGACCTGTGGTAAAAACAGAATCCAATCATTGTTATAATTGTAGCTTTTTTTGTGGTGAGAAGCGACAACAGGAGAACAAATATTGTCTTGTTTAGTGAATTCTCTTTAAAAAATCCGTGTTATATATATATATATATATATATATATATATATATATATATATATATATATATATATATATATATATATATATATATATATCGTACCGATAACTCAAAAAATAATGGACCGATCTTGATCAAATTTTGTGGGTACTTTCCTTGTTCAAGTGGCTTGGATAAATTCGTTATCCAGGAAAATCGGACAAGGTTTTCCCGGAAAATGTTGTGTTGTCTTTCTAAAAAATTTATATCTCCGGAAGTAACAAAGTAAGGGCAACCAAATTTGGTGCGCGTGTTTGTATTATAAAGAGTGAACCATGTACCAAGGTCTCTAAGTTTTAAGACAAAAAAGTTACGGGTAGCTAAAGAAACAAATTTTGGAGTTTTCCTCAAAACGTCAAACTTGCAATTTGAATCGTCAAAATTGGCAATGTTTGGGCAAAGAGCGTGAAACAAATACGGATTTTGAAAACCAAATGTTGCAAAAAGAGTGTTCTGCGAACCCTTAAGTTTTAGATTCAACCGTCACTGCCCTTCAATTTACTAAAATATTTACAGAAAATTCATTTCAAATAGACCCTTTCTCTCATGCTTTGGCTGTCGGTTTAGTTAAGTTGATGCTTTCGCTGTAGGTTTCGTGAAGTGTATGGTTTAACGGTCTATAATTTTTAGCTAATTTTCGTAGAACAAATTTGTTAATGCACCTTTGCATTTTTTATCGAAATCTGATGCATTCTTGTAAGAAAAATATATGGACGCAGTAAGTGCGTTTTGGTCGCGAATTTTCATTAAATCCTTCAAATTTCAATAACTCAATTTGCTATTAACGTAAGTTTTGTTCATTAGAAAACCAACATTTAACTTTATTTTCGGAAAATTGTTGTATATTTTCAAACAATAAGTAATTTTGATCAAATATAGTACATTGTTTCTACTACATAGGCTATACCGGTAATCAGATTGATGCCTGCTCGCATTTGCTATTAAAAACATTTTTATGAAAATTCACTTCCATAACGCACTTGCTCCGTCTATACTTTTTAAATATTAGTTCCACCGTAGTTTCTTTTACATTTTTTGTAGTGGCATCGTATCGGCAGTTACAACTAGAAAAGGGTAGATAATTTATAAACGAAGAAAATAAAAGGAGGTACCAACTTTTTAGAGATTTGGCACCAAAACTTTGACTTCTTTATTTTGAGCAACACTGCAGCGAATAAAATATATTTGTAAAAGAATGCAATGGTATTTAATTTGCACCATCGTTAAGGCTCGTTTTTGTGTTTTGTTTCTTTTAACGTCGGCCTATTTCCGCGACTATGGCCAATCACCGACGCCAGGGAGCAGTTTCACCTCACTATCCTGGAAATTTTGCCGAACCCCTGTCTTTCTGTAAGGAGGGTAGGGATCTTTAACGTGCCCAACATCGCATGGACACGGGACCGACGGCTTTACGCCCCCTCCGAAGGGCGGAACGTGCAGACATTCAACTTGCTCAAATACAATGCCAGAACCTCAGTTGATGTTAATTTTACAGTTTGTACTGAAAAAGTGAAAGAAGTACGCCGGGATCGAACCCAGTACCCTTCGGTTCAAAGGCACACGTTCTTACCTCTGAACCACCGAGGTCCTTTAAGGCTCATTCAAAAGCATGTGATTGCATCTTGTGATTACGTATCTAGTAAAAAAGATACACTTTCTCTTCTTTTATTTGAATTTTTATTCTCTCAAATAAACCAAGAAACAGTTTGTTTACCAACTTTTTATGCTCGAGTAAGTATTTCGCATTCTGTGTGCGGTTTAAATTGCCAAATCAATTATTACTATCTACAAAAGAAATGTAATTGTATTTGTTTCCTGCATCATAAACTGTATAAAACTAAATTTGACTTATTATATTTTCTATTATATTTGTTATTTAGAACACGTTATGAGTCGGAAAACTTAAGCAACCCTTTTTTACTTTGTGGAGTCAATATAATTACATATTACATTATCGTAAAATATCTACACTATTGGTTTCTCAGTGTTTTATTCAAGTAAATAAAAAAACAAATTTTAATAAAGAACCCAAATTTTTTTGATGTGTTTTGTAAATCTGTGTTATCTTGTGCACTAAAAGTGGGAGCAGAGATGAACACGGGAAAAAGGCAGAACTTTTTTCTTATTATTATTTGGGTCTTCAGCTAATTCTATTAGAATGAGAAATTAATGATGAATACTCTTCATTAAGTGAAGATGGGAACTTGTAATGAGCACTGATAAGCACACTTGGAGAACCCAAATCACCACAACAGATTTTTTAAAAACCTGACTATCGTTTCACTAACCAAGTTAGCGTCATCAGAGGACGAATAATTCTAAATATCTTATATCCACAACTCTCTTTATATTATTTTGCAGTTAGTCGATCACTAACGATTTAGGGAGGTTCAACGACACCAAAATTAACATATTTCGTTTGGCGCAAATATCTGTATTATTTTATTATCTATGGGATGTGCTTTCTGCCGGTATTTCCTTTATAAAGTAGTCTATCCAGAGACTACTCATAGGTGGCGGAGCGAGAATCATAATCTTTTTATTATTACTATATTTAGCAATATATATATATATATATATATATATATATATATATATATATATATATATATATATATATATATATATATATATATATCCATCGAAGGTGTTTAACTGTCGTGGTTCTCTAACATTTTTTTCTTTCTTAATTGTGCTAAATGTTCTTTGAATCTAATTCCAATAGATCTTTTTGTTTGTCCGAGGTATTAAGATCACAATCTTTACCACTTATTTGATAAATTCCCGATACCATCCCTGTCTTTTGGGTTATAGAAGCAAGTTTTTCAAAGTATTTTTGTCGAAAATGTTAGTTGCGAATTGGCATGTTTAAAAATGATATCTAGACTGGTGATTCGAGGTTCAAAATATAAAATTTACTCACGAATTAGAAAATAACAATAAATTAATCTTTTAGATGTACTAGTTATAAAAAATAAAGACACTTTAGAATTCGATGTCCATAGAAAGGAAACCATCACTCTAAGCTACATCTCGAATGACTCACATTATACGATTATACGTACGCAAAAAAATTGCCAGTCTGAATTTTTTAGTAGACAGGTTAATTAATTTTCCTTTAAGTAAAAGTAGATATACCAAAGAATTAAAGTATATTAGGAACGTGGCCGAATATAACGGATACACTGCTTGCCTAGTGGAGAAATTAATTAGCAAACGAAAAACAAAGCAAATGTTAGCGGAATCAACTACCTTTAGAAGAGAAAAAGCCGAAAAAATCTTGGTTTGCCTACCATTTGGACCTCGAATCACGAGGGGTTTAGACAATTTGCAACTAACATTTTTGACAGAAAAAAACCTTCAAAAAACTTGCTAGGTAACCCAAAAGACAAGGGTAGTACGGCAAAAATGTCAGGAAGTTATGAAATAAGTTATAAAGATTGTGATCTTGAATATCTCGGACAAACAAAAAGATCTATTGGAATTAGATTCAAAAAACATTTAGCACAATTAAGATACGGTACTATAGATAGATCTTCCGTCGCCCGACACATTTGGGATAATAATCACCACGTTAATGAGGAGAACCTAAAATTAATAAAAATGTTAGCAACCAGGGCAGCTAAACGCCTTGGAAAGTATATATATATATATATATATATATATATATATATATATATATATATATATATATATATATATATATATATATATATTGCTGAATATAGTAATAATAAAAAATGTATGAATCTCACTCCGGCATCTATGAGTAGTCTCCGTATAGATTACCTTATAAAGTAAATACGGGCAGAAAGCATCTCCGATAGATAATACAATAATACAGATATTTCCGCCAAACGAAATATGTTAATTTTGGTGTCGCTGAGCCTCCATAAATCGTTAGTGACCGACTAGCTGCAGAAGAATATAAATATAGCTGTGAATATAAAATATTTAGAAATATTCATCCTCTGATGACGATAACTTGGTTAGTGAAACGATCTTTACGTTTTTTAATGTGTTGTAGTGATTTGGGTTCTTTAAGTTTGCTTATGAATACTATTAAAGTTGATAATTGTATTCATTATTTATCTTCTTTTGTATATTCATATATATTTATAATTTTTGCTTTGATTTGGGATTGAATTCAAAGCAGATATTGTTCAGAGTTTGTGACGTAAATCTATCACATGAGCAGACGAGTTTATCAGCCAAGCTTATTTTATATAAATGAAAATTAAAAATTTAATTTCTAGTATTATCTTTGTTAAAGTTGCTGTAATCTTTTGGGAACAAAAGGTTTTTATCGGTATGCTTTTTTTAAGTACACTTGGAGAACCCAAATCACCACAACACATTTTAAAAGACCTGACGATCGTTTCACTAACCAAGTTAACGTCATCTTCTAACATCTCTAGAATGTTTCATCCTCTGATGACGCTAACTTGGTTAGTGAAACGATCGTCAGGTCTTTTAAAATGTGTTGTGGTGATTTGGGTTCTCCAAGTTTACTTATCAGTGCTCATCACAGGTTCCATTCTTCACTTAATGCTTTTTTTTGTCAATTCCTTATATGTGAAGGTGTACTGATTGTTTAAATTAGCCACATAATTTATGTATTCTTGTTCCCATTGCACACGAGCTTTAAGCTTTATGATAGTGACTAACTCTTCTTGGCTTCTTTCGTCAAAGTGTGAGCTGCGTCATTACCTGGAATCCCAGTATGTTCCTTTACCCAAATAAATTTGACATTGCCACCTTGTCTAGTAAGTTTGTCAAAACAATTAATGATATAACATATGATGTTTTTGTTATACCGTTTGAAGGAAATATGCCTAATGTATTTGAGTACTGAGATTGAGCCTTATAAAATTGTATTTTTTTTGTGTTTGATTTTCGAGCGCCCATTCCAGGGCATGAAGTATGCTTCTGCTGCGAGAATGCTTGCGATATTCTTTTAATTGATGGTAAAACTTCTCTTCAGGGCAGGTATGTAGAAAGCAGAGCCAGTGGCTTCTTCATTCTTAGAGCCGTCTGTGTAGATACTAAACTCATGATAAATGGTAGTTTTGCAGATAAAGTGAAAAAGTTTACATATTTTGAAAAAAACTATGTTTGAAAAATGAAAGTCAATTAACCTATTCAGGTGAAAATATACAAGTTTCACCGTGGGTCAAGATAAAGGTTACCTAGGCTGCACAAAATAAGTTTCCATTGACGAAAAAATTACAATTACCAAGACAAACAGGCAAACAAAACTTAGCTCAAAAGAAACTTATTTTTTGAGCTTTTACAAGGTTTTCTGCTGCTAAGCAAACATTAATTCCATATAATTTTATAAAATATACTTTGAGATTATAACGCTCTCGTTTCAGTCATCAAATAATTAAAAAGGATGATCACTAATTTAAAATGCTTGTGTTTAATAGTGTTTTGTATCTTTTAAAATCGACGTAGTTACAAACACGGGGATATACTCTAGTAAATTACCTTATACTCAGTGTATTTCAGTTTTAGACATGCAAAATAAACTTGTTTATTACCTAGGCAATTTTCTAAAATATTCCATAAAAAAAATTTACCTCGAGATATCGATAAACAGCGTCCCTTTTACATTTTATTTAAAAATAGCATTAAACTCTGCTGGGGTAGTTTGTGTCTCTCCTTGTTGGACTGACAAGTTTCCATATACTAACAGCGTAGGAAGATTCTAGAAGGATGAAATATTGTAATGTGTACGACAGAAATGCATGCGACCCAGCGTTACTACTCAGTGATTCTGACTTGTTTTGGTACTCAAGGAGAAACTTCGTGGTCAACTGTTCAACGACGACGAAGAAGTGAAAACTGCAGACATGGATTGAGCTTCTTCCCAGGCGACAGATTTCTTTGACGTCGGAATTCAAAAACTTACTGAACGGTTTGACAAATGTTTGAACAAAAATAGAACTTATGTAGAAAAATAGATGAAATTATGCAGAATATATAAAAATATATAGTTTAATGTCATTTACAGTATTTTCCTCGTTAGTAAAAACGGTCTTTATCTAATAAATATGTCTCGTACACACTGAGCGTCACGAAGATGCACCTATATCTAATAGGTTTTTCAAAGACGAACTTTTTTACAAGATTTTAATTATTTCATTTTCGTATTTCTTATGTTAAAACATTTCTGCGACTCATAAAAATCGTATTTACTGAAAATTTACTCTCAGGTCCCAAACGAAATTGCACCTATCAGTTTAGCAATCTTAAAGTATCTAATACGGCACATGACATGTAACACGCAGCAGTCTTTGTCATTAGTGTTTTAAAAGTGTACACTGGTAATTTCCTGCAACATGTTGCACATACATACAGATTATGTAAATCTTGTCATTCGTGGGCTAACAAATGCATTGTGTCCTAAATCAAACAACATGTAGTGAATATCCTTCCTGTAAGCTGTCTTTATCATATCTATCACGTGCATATTGCTTCTTTTATAATCATCACAATACAAAGTCGATGTCGCACTGTTTCTACAACCGTGATTCTCTGTCGTCTGCAGCGCTCTTCATCTCGTTTCAGTTTACGCAATTAATCAATTGTGGCTAGTTTTCCTTTTTTGTTTGATGAACTTAAAGACATTTTGGGACGCAGCAAGTGCGTTATGGTGGGAATGTTCATTAAATGCTTCAAATTTGTATAACCCAATTTTCTATAAAACAAGAAAGTTGAGTTTTGGTGTGTCGTAAAGTATTTACGAGCGCAACATTCCAACCAAATTTCTTCAAAATAACTTTGTTATTTTTTGGGATACAATTTTTTCTCGGTTTTTTTTTTTCAAGAACAATTACTCTGATATGGCTGACTAACGGACTCATCCAAGCTAATAATAAAAGAAAGATTCTAGCCTAGTTTCATTAAAATCGATTAATAACTTTTTGAGTTATCGTGTGGATACATATATATATATATATATATATATATATATATATATATATATATATATATATATATATATATACGAGAGCATGTCAATAAGTCCGTTACCTTTTGAATTTCCCGCCTCTTCACAGGAAGGGCAACACTGGTATTGTCAACAAACATCTGTCAGTTGACTCCTGTCAAATTTTGAACAAGCTGCGTCATTTAATTTGTGTTAGATAGCCGGTGAAAGCAGACAACCTCTTGAGCTATAATGAAAATTGAAAAAAGTGAATTTCGTGTGCTCGTCAAACATTATTTTTTGCGGAAAAAAACAATCACGCAAAACAAGACTAAGCTTTCTACTCTCCACCCACCTCCAAATGTTCAACCACCAACAGTCCCCAATGTCGCGCATAAAATGACGGATATCATTTTCAAAACTAAAAAGGTACGAAAGATGCTCTCTTCTCTTAATACCAGGAAAGCCTCTGGCCTTGACGAGATCCCAGCAATTCTTCTCAAAAAATGCGCACCAGAACTTGCTTCTGTTCTGACTCGTATATTTCAGACATCTTACAATATAGGCATATTCACTAGTAACTGGAAAACTGCTCGAGTACAACCTGTCCTCAAGAAAGGATCCAAAGCGCTTCCTAGCAACTGCAGGCCTATTTCTCTCCTTTCAGTCGTCTCTGAAGTGATGGAACAGTATATAAACACCGAAATACTAAAATTTCTTGAAAAACACAGTCTAATCCACGACAGGCAGTATGGATTCCGTCAGCGCAGATCAACTGCCGACCTCCTTTCTTTTGTCACATATGCTTGGAGCAAGTCTATGGAACTACACGGAGAATCCCAGATTGTCGCTCTAGACGTATCCAAAGCATTCGACCAGGTCTGGCACGCAGCGCTGCTTAATAAACTTCCGGCCTATGGCCTACCCACAAACTCTGTACCTGGACAGCAAATATCCTCTCCAACTAGAGTATCTCTGTTGTCGTGGAGGGCCATTCCTCTAAACTGTATCCAATTCATGCAGAAGTCCCTCAAGGTTCAGCTCTAGCCCCTACTTTGTTTCTTCTCCACATCAATGACCTCCTCTCTAGTACATCCAACCCAGTTCACAGTTACGCGGATGACAGCACCCTCCACTCAAATATACAATAAGCCTGTCTCTTTAGCCCAATTAGATGAGGATCCCAAACTGTTGGAGGGTTCTATCTCTGTGGATCACCAAATAATATTAGACTGGGGAAGTATAAATTTTGTACAATTTAACTCCACCAAATCTCAGTCTTGCATTCTCATAAGAGATACACCAGCCCTAGACCATCATAATGAACGACCAAGTTATTCAAAGTAATAAGTCCTTTTCACTTGTTGGCATTTCTGTGGATCGAAATCTCAATTGACGCCAACATGCCACATCAATTGCAGAAGCGGCTGCTAAGTAATTAGATTTCCTCTTCCGGGCTCGCAATTACTTTTCACCAGCTAATCTCTATACTTTATATACTTCACAAATAAGACCAAACCTCGAATACTGCTCCCGCATCTGGGGTGCCGCTGCCGCTTCTACACTCGCTATCCTGGACACCATTCAGAAGAGAACTATACGTCTCATCGGTGACCCTACCCTCATCCAAAGGCTACCATCCCTTGCCCACCAACGCGCCGTTGGTGACCTCTCTCTTTTTTATAGCTATCTGCACGGGCGCTGCTCAGAGGAGCTTTCTTCCATAGTTCCTCCAACTGCTGCCCCCAACAGATCTACCAGGGGAACAGAGCGAACGCACCCTTTTCTTATCCAAGCCACCAGACATAGAGCATCTTGTTATGCCCGCTCTTTTGTCCCGAGGAGTTCCAAATTGTGGAATTCCTTGCCGGCACATGTTTTTCATTCTCCTCCGAACCTCCAAACCTTCACATCCAGAATTAACAAGTTGCCTCATTCCTCCTTGTCGACACCCACGGTACGATAGTATTTAGGCTGTAAGCCCACGTGGTGTGTTGTTGAATTTTTTTAAAAATTATGTTCACTGTCGTATCTTTTTCCAAATAGCTTATAACGCCGTAGGTGTTTTTCAATCAAAAAAAGTGGTACACAAGTACAAAGGCAAAATAAAAAATAATGTATGTAAATAATTAGCAAGCGTGAAAGACAAGGACTGATTTTGTTTCATTGGAACTCATCAGTGTATCGCATCCACATCGGTTACAAACCACCCGTCACAGCTACTCTGAGCAAGACCAACAGTGAAATAAATCCACAAGCATCTAACAGATTGCAGTTTTAATACGTTTTCTTATATGTAATGTGTGTAATGTTTTCTATGAGGTTGGTTTGTCATTTTTTAATTGCATTTTTCTTGAATTTGTTTTAGTATGCAATAATTCTATTGACATTGCTGATAGTCCAGGTGGCAATTGGAGCATACGCATTTTTACAAGTTGGAGACACAGAAGATCTCAAGTTATCTGTAAAACAAGTTGTTGAGAAAGGTTTCAATGAATATAATACCACAAAGGCTGTCCAACAGGAATTCGATTTCTTACAAAGATTCGTAAGTATCTTTGGCTAACTTTCTTCTTCATAACCATTAGTTTAACATATAAACAATTGCTAAACATATGTAGGTACTAAATAGTCTCTCTATAATGGTATAGACTAGTTTTTAGATCTAATTTAACGTTTAAGTATTCACATCATGCAGTACAGAAATCTCTTAACAGGATGATGTTTAAATAACCATTACCGTCATGCTGCGTGTATCAAATTATAAACGATTTAAGCAACAAGAGTGGTACTAAATTCCTCTAAATAATCAATAGTTAAAAAAAATCTTTGGCATTACACAATCTGTTATTTGATACATTCCAAGACAACAAAATTAAAAGAATTTTCAAAAATAACATTAAATATGTGCATTTTTGTTTTAGTTAGAGTGTTGTGGAGTGGACGGACCAAAAGACTGGGTATGGTTCGAAGGCAATCTTCCGCAGTCTTGTTGTGGAACCACTACCAAGAACTGTACAATGAATTCGGACCACTACAGAGACGGTTGTAGCAAAAGCACATACACATGGTTTAAAAATGGTCTAGACCTTTTAGGAATATTAGCTATTGCGATAGCAACTATTGAGGTGAGTTATATCTACTTAATTTTCACCTTGCCTTTTTCCAGATACAATCCTGTTGAACATAATAAAAGTAACTCTTATGAAAATTCGCCATTTATTTCTCCAGTTATTACATCATATGATACACATACATATATCAGTATTGCCCATGTCAAAATACGAACCGTACAAGTTGTAGTGCAAGTTAAGACAGCAACTTCAGTCATATAGATCCACAATATCTAGAGATTGAACCAATACATTTGTTGAGACGTTTTATATTTTATTATCGAATTTGCCTAATTAAAATAACGTCATAAATAGTTTCTAGATTCAAGGTCAAGTCAACCGACACAAGGATGTCAAGAAATGGTCAATAATTTGATTTATGCATACTTTTTAAATGCCTTCCACAAAATCAACCATCAAAGCATTCTGTCGAAAGTAGACAAGCTGGGGATACACCTGACAACTGGCTAATTCTGTTCATTCCCATCTCTTTAACATGTTTTAGTACGAGTTTTTTTTATTTTCATCATTATTATATATATATATATATATATATATATATATATATATATATATATATATATATATATATATATATATATATATATATATATATATATATATATATATATATATATATATATATATATATATATATATATACACACCGATCTCGTTATTAGTGAATTGTTTTTTAAGAAAATTCACAAAAATTTCTAAAAACATATATTCTATAAATATAAGGTTCCCTATTGCCTCAGACACAGTTCTTATCAGAAGGTTATATTATTTTAGAAGATGTCAAACCTGGAGTGTATGATAAGGATTAATTCGTTCATTTATCTCTAGATCATGGGCGAATATGCAGCCTGCCGTACTCAAATCTGAATATATATATATATATATATATATATATATATATATATATATATATATATATATATATATATATATATATATATATATATATATATATATATATAACGATAAATCTGTAAACCGGTGAGTTAAGCCTAACATTGGTCCTAGGTGGCGGTAGATAAAAGAAGTCGTGTCTTCTAGAGTTGACTCTAGGGGTATGAAAAAGCAGAGTGCGCAACAGTTCAGGACAGACGATCCTACTGTGCAGTAAATTATATATCAGGGAGAGAGCAGAGTAAATACGCCTAGCCTGCAGAGATTCCAATGAGAACCTCGACAGTAAATCGGCCTGTCGTGTACCAGTAGCAGGATAGACCCGATCCGCTCTGTATGCAAGGAACTTTACATATCTCCGTTGGACACCCTAGAGCCCCTATATGGACGTCATACAGAGGAGACCAGACCACACAGGCATATTCCAGATGCGGCCGCACATAGGCACCGAACAGAAACCTCAAAGTGTCTGAATTATGAAAAGAACCGGAATTGCGAATAAGAAATCCAAGTTTCTTCGATGACCTAGCAATAGCATGTTCATAGTTCTCCACGAATAAGAGTTTCGAGTCAAAGACGACACCCAAGTCTTTAAAGGTTGCAGGTCTTAGAAGAGGCTGTCCATCTATGTAGTATGCGAACTCAATTACACGGCGGTTGGGCGTATAAGACTTTACAACACATTTTTTAATATTCAGTGGGAGGTTGTTAATGGAGCACCAGTGTTTAACTCTACGCAAACATCTCTCAAGCACCGAACAATCGCAGAGACCAGCAACGGATGAGAAGATTTTTACATCATCCGCATACAGAAGATCGAAGTATCATTGATGAACAGCAAGGGTCCCAGAACAGATCCCTGAGGAACACCTGATTCAGCCAAGACCTCCACGGACTAACACCCATGATAGTGGACAACACTAACTCGATCACGAAGATATGATTCCATAAACTTCAGCAAGTTTTATATATATATATATATATATATATATATATATATATATATATATATATATATATATATATATATAACCACTATGCCTATAAAGTAACGCATAAAACAAATTGGAATTTCAACCTGTACTGTTTGACAAAGCTGTGAACTTCAGCGAAACTGCAGTTACACATTCAATAAAATGTTGTGAATAAATTTGTTTATGTATCTAAGTGATCCAATTCTCTATTCAGCACCACCAATTTTTATGTAGCAATAAAATAAAGTGAGTAATAACATTTTCATTATCAGTAACACCTAACACAAGCGAAGCCTGTAAATAATTACATAGTCCAGTCTTATAATAATAATAATAATAACAACAACAATAATAATAATAATAATAATAATAATAATAATAATAATAATAATAATAATAATAATAAATTTATGTATCAATCAATCACTTTGCAAAGTACAACAATACGACTTAATCAAATAATATAACCCATGATAAATGCAAAATACTTCCACAGAGGACAGTCACCTGTACGTGGGATCTCAACACTTTTTCCACCAACATCTTTACTGTCCTATTAACCCGCTTCTCAGCCGAATAAAAAAGCCGCACAAGAAATTTTAATACATCACACTTAAAACCGAAAACTTAATTTCCAGAAATCACACATGAACACCAAAATAAACTCTTTTTCCATCTACTCCTCAAGCCTTTCTCCCTCTATTTCCCTCTCACATTTACATTTTCTCCCCTTATCCTTCTCTCTCTCTCTCTCTCTCTCTTCACCTTTCACACGTACACATCCACCAAGTTCACAATCTATATTCTGAGGATAGTACAAAAACAATAAAAGTCTCACCAAAATGATCACATCTCTATTTGTATGCTTTCCTTCTCTCTTCATCCACTGTTCTTCACCACTACACCTTCAGACTAATTAACTCATGCAATTTCAGCCTTGGATATTCAACTAGCCATCTTTTCAACTTGATCTTAAATCTGCTAAAAACCAATGACCTAATATCATGAGAGAAATGACCATATAACCTAGGAGCTGCCCATCTCTGCCCTACAATTTTGTCAGCCTTTGCGAATTTAAATGTTACCCTTTCCTTATATCTCGTGCAGTACTTATGTTCAAAATCTGTCATAATTTGTGGATTCTTATGTATCCATAACAAGATGTTTTTTGCGTAGAGTTGACGTAAATCCATTATTTTACTTTCTCTGTACAACAGATCAGTTGGATAATTTAATGGTTTACTATATACTCAGTAAGTGGTGGACGTGCCGCCACCTAGTTGCGGTTACATACGGTTTACTATATATTATCTTAAGAAATCTCTTTTGTGTAACTTCTAGGCTCTTAATTTGTGAATCCAGAGCTCCACCCCACCCTACATTTCCATTTGTATCTCCGAAAATAACAAAGCTATGGCAACCAATTTTGGCACTTAGGTTTACGTTATTAGACTCACACTACATGCCAAAATTCAGATCTCTAGGTTGAAAGGAAAAATATATAGACGTTTAAAAAATATTTTGGGTGCCACTGATGACCAGAGAAATGCACAAAATCAAAATATTTTGTGTAGATATTAAGATCTATTGTATAATACAGACAAAGATTAGGTTCTCTTGACGCAAAAAAGTAAAAAAATAACAGAAAAATTACTTTGAAAACTTTATACTTTTTTATTCTTTAAATGCCAGAGTCGCGATTTTAAACGTCAAAATTTGCAATTTTTAGAGGGAGAACCTGAACCAAATACGGTCTATGTAAAGCAAATTTCATAATAAATGTGTTTTACAAAGCCTTAAGTTACAGCTTCAATCATCATTGTCCTTCGTTTTACTAAAATATTTGCAGAAAATTCATTTCAAATAGCCTCATTCTCTGATGATTTGGCACTAGTTTTTAGTAAATGTAGAGGTTCACCAAGATACCTAAAATAAATAATGACAAACAGGCAACAGCACTATCGTGTTGAGTACATCGGTTCGATCACTGAAGTTAAGCAAGTACGGGCGCGGTCAGTAATTGGATAGGTGACCGGCTGAGAACAAGTAACATTTTTGTTTAAATAATCATTTTATTATATTTTTCTTCTTTTAGGTAAATTTCAGTAACTTTTTTCCATAATACAGAACTTTTAATATATACAAATACCTATTTCGCACAAACACTATTAGTGGATTTTCTTAAAAAAATTCACTAATGAGGAGATCCCGACTTTTGAATTTTGAAAAAATTTCTTCAAATGAGCGCTAATTAGGCCCCCCAGAACACATATCCGGGGTCAGTTTCAATTTTTATATGTTTATATGTATATATATATATATATATATATATATATATATATATATATATATATATATATATATATATATATATGTGTGTGTGTGTGTGTGTGTGTGTGTGTGTGTGTGTGTGTGTGTGTGTGTATGTATCACACCGATAACTCAAAAAATAATGGGCCGATTTTGATTAAATTTGGTGAATAAATTCCTTTTGCAAATGGCTTGGATAAGTTCGTTAGCCAGAAAAATCTGCCCAGGTTTTCCCGGAAAATTTTGTGTTTTCTTTCGAAAAAAAATATATATCTCCGAAATTAACAAAGTAAGGGCAACCAAATTTAGTATGCGGGTTTACATCCTTATAGGTAAGTTACCTACCAAAACTTAGCTATGTAGGTCAAAAGACAAAAAAGTTATAGGCATTTAAAGAAAAATAAACTTGGGTTTTCCTCAAAACGTGAAAGTTGCGATTTAAAACGTCAAAATCGGCAACAATTAGGCAAATAACTTGAATCTAATGCGGGCTATGGAAATCAAATGTCTCAAGAAGGATGTTTTACAAACCCTAAAGTCTTAGTTTCAACCGTCATTGTCCTTCATTTTACTAAAATGTTTCCAGAAAATTCATTTCAAATAGACCCTTTCTCTGATGCTTGGCAGTAGTCCTAGCTATAGAGTTTATCGTTTAATGATATATAATTTTTGTCGAATTATCGTAAAAAATCATTAAAGCTCAATATATCCGTTATTATACAAGATACGAAAAAAATCTTTATACATTAATTATAGGGTGACTTGAGCTACATCTTAAAAAATATTTCTACAATCACAGGCTGGCCCATAAGTCGTTGTCGTTGGTGATACAAATTTTCTTTTTTGTTTTAACCAAACACGCCTGATGTTATTGCATTTTTGCATTTTCCATCAAAATATAATGCATGTTTCTAAGAAAATAAATTCTGGATGCAGCAAGTGCGTTATTGTAGCGAATTTTGATCAAATCTTTCATATTTAAATAGCCCAATTTGCTATTGACTATAAGGTTGACCAAGAAACGAGTTTTTCACTTTAAGTTTACTTTTGGAAAGTTTTGTACATTTTCACACAATAAAGTTATTTTTATGAAACATGGCACATTGTTTTTACTATATAGGTTATACTGGTAACCAAAATTGATGCCTGCTTTCTTAAATAAAAAGAAAACACACATATTTGCAACGAAAACATTTTAATGAAAATTCACTACCATAACGCACTTGCTGCGTCCAGAGTTTTTATTAGGTGTGTGCCTCTAAATAAGGATTTCAGTTTAATAATCAAATTCAAATGCTTTGCGGTATTGGGGAATTTTAGCATGTTAAGCTAGGCTTAACATAACATTAACGAAAGAAAAAATAAAAACCAGGGACGCAGCAGGTGTGCTATTGTAGCGAATTTTTAGGAAAATCGGCTCGATTCAAATAAACAATGCTTTGTTTTAATTAGATAATAGAAGTCCCCCTGTGCGTACCAGTTCTGAGCTGATCTTTATAATTATCTCAAAATTATAATGCATGTTCGCAAGAAAGGAAATTCGGGACGCAACAAGTGCGTTATGGTAGCGAATTTTTATTAAATGCTTCAAATTTGAATAGCTCAATTTGCTATTAACCTATAAGGTTCGTTGGCCGGAACACTAGTTTTTCCGGGACCATTTTAAGTTTATTTTCGAAACATTTTTACACTTTCAAGCAATCAAGTTATTTTGATGAAATATGGTACATTGTTTCTACTATATATGTAATACTGGTAACCAAATTTGATCCATGCTTTCTTTTAAAAAAAAAACAACACATATTTGCTATTTAAAACGTTTTCATGAAAATTCACTACCATAACGCGCTTGATGCGTCCACACTTTTTTTTTTACATTAGGATAAAAAGAAAACCGACTTTCTATAAATTTCATCCGCTTGTGCCTGATTTTTCCTGCAGTTCACATACAAGTTTTACCATGTATTTCGGCACGCATATCGATACGTTGTAAGAACTACGTTTTATTGTCATGTAGACAAACGCGCGAATAATCTAGAAGACAGTCTCTCATCGATTTTATCCAATTCCTTGACACGCAATACATACCCCTAATAATTCATACCAAACAATAGGTTATAGCCGATTCATTAAATGTAATCACCTATCTATCAAAACTTTATCTAGTTCTTTATTTTCTTCACATAAAATTTAGGGGAATCTGTTATGATTAACAGGTATTTCGTCCTACATGTTCAACACACCTGAAACTTATGTGGGTAAAAATAGAATGGAAAAGTTTGTTTAGATGACCTAGTTATCTAACAGAGGGCAACTCCCTTTACAGCTGGTAAAAGTAAGATAACGTTACATACTATTTGTGGAATGAGCAAATAACAATGTCTAAAATATCTTCAGTACATGATTATAAATAACTTTGCCTATTAACGTTTTTTACAAGAAGAGCCAAATGGTTACGACAAATATTTGCGAAAAAGTTCCTATTATGGATACATAAAAATCCACAAACTATGATAGCCATAGAACACGGATAAGGCACAAGATGTAGAGAGAGTGTGCAGCATAAAGTTGCGAAAGCTGTAAAAGCTTTTTTTATATTTTTTATTTCAACAACACATCACGAGGACTTACAGCCTAAATACTATCGTACCGTGGGTTTCGACAAGGAGGAAAGAGTCAACTTGTTAATTCTGGACTTGAAGGTTTGGAGGTTCGGAGGAGAAGGAAAAATATGCGCCGGCAAGGAATTCCACAACTTGGAAGGCCTAGGGATAAAAGAGCGGGCATAACAAGATGTTCTATGTCTGGTGACCTGAACAGTAAAAGGGTGCATTCGCTCTATTCCCCTGGTAGATCTGTTGAGGGCAGCAGGTGGAGGAACTATGGAAGAAAGCTCCTCTGAGCAGTGCCTGTGCAGATATCTATAAAAGAGAGAGAGGTCACCAACGGCACCTCGGTGGGCAAGGGATGGCAGCCTTTGGGTGATGGTAGGGTCACCAATGAGACGTATAGCTCTCTTCTGAATGGAGTCCAGGATAGCAAGTGTAGAAGCGGCAGCAGCACCCCAGATGTGGGGCAGTATTCGAGGTTTTGCCTTATTTGCGAAGTATATAAGATATAGAGATTAGCTGGTGAAAATTATTTGCGTGCCCGGAAGAGGAAACCTAATTTCTTAGCAGCCGCTTCTGCAATTGATGTGACATAGGTAGTTTATTAAGCAGCCTTGCGTGCCAGACCTGGTCGAATGCTTTGAATATGTCTAGAACGACAATCTGGGATTCACCGTGTAGTTCCATAGACTTGTTCCAAGAATGGGTGAGAAAGGAAAGGAGGTCAGCAGCTGACGGAATCCATACTGCCTGTCGTGGATTAGACTGTGTTTTTCAAGAAATTTTAGTAAGTCGGTGTTTATATACTTTCCATCACTTTAGAGACGACTTAAAGGAGAGAAATATGCCTGTAGTCGCTAGGAAGCGCTTTGGATCCTTTCTTGGGGACGGATTGTACTCAAGCAGTGTAATGACGAATAATAGAGTTTGTAGTCTCTGGAAAATGAGAAGGACAATCTGAAGAGTTCAAAGAGAAAGAACGTAACCAATTTAGTTCCTATAAGTTGTCGTTGGAGGATTTTAATTAAGGTTTTTATCAAAATAAGTGAATATATATAATTTGTTGGACCACAATGTTGTAATTCCACATTAGAAGTGATAGTGTACCCAAAAATATTTGTTTCTTCTCCTTTCAAACATGCCAAACTCACATAGAAGCAAAAAACGCTCACTATCCTCACTGCCATCAGAGACGACGCCGTCCACAGACTCGACGTCATCACCCTTTACTACTGTTGCTGAAGATCCTCTTTTGCAGGTACAAATAGACAAAAACTCTAAAAGAAAAAACCAATGCTAACCACCGTAAGTGGCCGTCTCCTAGTCGTGCACAGATGGTAAGTTAAGTACCCACATACGGCTTCTGAGGATATAGGCGTGTTTCCCGCTTGACGACCAGCATGTATATATGTGGCGAAGGACGAAGAGTGAAGTGGGAGTACCGTTACCTCTGGAAAATGGTGAAAACAATCTGAAGAGTTCAAAGCCAAAAAAAGTTAACTGATTTAGTTCTTATAAGTTTTTATTAGAAGTTATTATCAAGCTTGTTGTCAAAATAAGTAAATAAATATAACTTGGAGCACAGTGTTGTGATTCCACACATATTATCAAAAATTTCTTGCCCGGTATCCCTTTCAAAACTAATTGTTTAATAACTGACCTAGCCTTTTCTCAGATGATTTTTCACTAATTAACTTTTGGATGCCAACCTGTCACAGTTTATTTATAAAGCATCATAGTTGACGATAAAAACTAAATTCAGTTTTGATTACTGGAAAGTTTCCAGACTTTTCCCCTTGTATATATCAAAGTCAGAGTTTCCAGTTTAACGTAAAAAAACTCGAGACGCAACAAGTGCGTTATGGTAGTGAATTTTTATTAAATGCTTCAAATTCAAATAACTCAATTTTCTATAAACTTAGCGAGTTTAATTTTAACACATAGTAAGGCCTTTCCTAAGGCAAGATATCTACAAAATTTCATTAAAATAACTTTGTAATTTTCGGAGAAAAAATTTTTTTTCGAAAGAAAATTTAAAATTTGAATAACTCTATTTTCTCTAAACTTAGAAAGTTGAATTTTGGTACGTACTAATATCTCTCCCGAGGCAACATATGTAGTAGATTTCATTAAAAGAGCTTTGTTACTTTCGGAGAAAAAAATTTTTTTTGAAAGAAAACTCAAAATTTTTCCGGAAAACCCAGTCCGATTTTTCTGGATAACGAACTCATCCAAGCCATTAATAAAAGAAAGGCACTCGCCAAGTTTCATCGAAACTGGGTATTTTTTTTGAGTTATCAGACGGATACATACATATATATATATATATATATATATATATATATATATATATATATATATATATATATATATATATATATATATATATATATATATATATAAATATATATAAATATATAATAAGATATTATGCTGTGACAATACCTCTCTCAAGCAGTGGCGATTTCACCTAGTGAGCTAGGTGTGCGCCGCATACCCTAAAATATAATCAAAATGTGCACAGTTATATATGTTTTATTTATTTTTCCCTTAGTCTTAATACACTACATATTTTATGAAAATCGATTTAATTTACTTATTTGATTTCATATATAGTCGGTTAATAGTGACTTGGAATGAAGTAGATACCACGTCTTTTAACATGTTCAGCGAGTAGATGAGTAGATCAATAGCAACTGGGAATGAATTCGGTCAGTCCCCCACGCACGTGTTTAACATAGTGAGGCAAATACCATTGATTTTAACAGTGCAGTGAGCTATAAAAATTTGATTAACTCAGTTTTCTATAATCTTAGAAAGTTTAATTTTGGTATGTAGTAAGGTATTTCCTAGGACAAGATATCCACCAAATTTCATTAAAATAACTGTAATTTTTGGATATGGGTTCTAGGGGTCCTAGTTCGCACTCATTTGAAAGAATTTTTGCAAAGTCTCAACATCGATTCCTCTCTATTAGTGAATTTTTTAAAATAAAAATTCACTAAGTAGTTATTAGAATTAAAACGAATTTGCTAGGTCCGAGTTTTTGAGGGCTAAAGTTTGTATGGTTTGCACATATTTTTCTAATTGTTAATTTGATTATTTTTTCAGATTGTTGGTGCCATTTTCGCTTTGTGCCTTTCGAGTACCATAAAGAACCAAATGAGGAGGGAAGCATACGCCTGAATGGCGTAATTCTAACGATATTATTTTATACTGTGTATACCAACTTAACGAATTACTGATCGCTTAGCACACTCTTTCATGTACAAGCTCATGCAAAGTAAATGTAAACCCTTTTATTATTACAAAATCAATAAGTAATGACGTAAGGTGACCCCTAACTAAACTTATCGTTCGAATCCATCTTAATAACCGTAAATAATAAAACTTCTTGATTACAATATCGTTAACTCTAAGGCCAAACTAGTAAAAGTGATGCCAAATACCGACTTCGTTTTTGACATTAACTGCCAAGAAATGAAACAAAATAATGCAGTATACACATATTAAATATATGTATCGAATCTAAGATCTCAATTACATTCTGATCCGTTCCGCGAGTTGTATCTAAATTTGATTATATACAGGGTCATTCATATATCCATAACTTTTTTATTATTTTTTGGTTTACAAAAGAGTTATAAATAGAAAACACTGTTAATAGTTCGAGATGTCTTACATCTACAGTGTTTTTAAGCGGCACCAGGACTGCTATTATCCATCTCAGCGACCCCGAAAACTATGAAATCAACCCTAATATTGGTATTTTTACATGTCACCCCCTCCCTACCACATCCGTTACGCTGCTTGGTGTGCGTCTTATTTTTTTAGGTAATAAGTCATATGTATGCACCAAGCCTGTTTGAAATAGCTCCAGACGCTTAAGAATCATATCTGATCATACATATAACACATTATATATATATATATATATATATATATATATATATATATATATATATATATATATATATATATATATATATATATTTGGAAAGATTCCCGCGGTCTTTAATGTGAGACATATTTGGTTCTCGGGTTGAACGGCGTCCAGAACCTATTAAAACTCGACGTTTCGGCTCCTGTTTTGGAGCCATTTTCAAGAGGTAAAGGCAATATGTAAGGACACTCTAAAGCCTCAATCTGCCTACTCCCCAACTCTCGCCGGAGATCGTCTGTGAGGTCTCAGTGTGTTCAGAGATATCTCTCTGAGGCCTAGGGTTGAACACACTGAGACCTCACAGACAGTGTGTTCAGAGAGATCTCTCTGAGGCCTAGGGTTGAACACACTGAGACCTCACAGGCGATCTCCGGCGAGATTTGGGGAGTAAGGAGATTGAGGCCCCGTAATCGAGCTACAACAACCCAACTCACCTTTGTCCACCGATCTAAGGAGTAGGCAGATTGAGGCCTTAGAGTGTCCTTACATATTTCCTTTACCTCTTGAAAACAGGAGCCGAAACGTCGAGTTTTAATAACTTCTGGACGCGGTTCAACCCGAGAACCAAATATGTCTCATATATATATATATATATATATATATATATATATATATATATATATATATATATATATATATATATATATATATATATATATATATATATATGTATGTGTGTGTGTTTATTCAGATACATTTTATAATATGTATTACACAATAAGTATAAGACTTGCGCTTTGTCTCTACAAAATTTAACGGGTTCATCCAAAAATGCTTCACAATTGTGGACCAAATTCATGATACTTTTGACACTCTAAATGGAGAATATCTCTTACCTTAGCTCTGCCTTCTCAATTGCTCTTTTGTCTCCTCCATATATCAAAGATCTTGACATCTTTCTAATTATTTCCCAACCACAAGTCAAACTGGAACGCCCATATCTTTTTCTAAAATGAGAAACTATTCTAGAACAAATGACATATATGGTTTTTTTTTTCGGAAACGGGCTGCGGTCATTGGTGTGAGAAATACGTTTAGAACTTATTAAAACTCGACGTTTCGGTTCCTGCTTTGGAGCCATTTTTAAGAGGTTAAGGAAATATGAAAGGAAATAACATTAACGCTCCAATCTGGCGACTCCTTATAGAGCGGTGGATAAGGGTAAGTTGGGTTATTGTAGTTCGATTACGAGGCCGCAATCTGCTTACAAATCTCACTGGGGTTAGTCTCTAAGATCTCAGTGTGTTCGACCCTAGACGTGAGAGAGATAAAATCTTCCAGGTCTACGGATGAACACACTGATAGCTTGGAAATGATCTCCAGTGAGATTTGATGACTAAGTAAATTGGGGCTTTAGTGTTTATTTCCTTTCATCTATCTTTAAGCTCTTGAAAATGACTCCAGAGCAATACCCGAATCGTCGAGCGTTAATACATTCTATCTCATATATATATATATATATATATATATATATATATATATATATATATATATATATATATATATATATATATATATATATATATATATATATATATATATATATATATATATATATATATATGACATACTTGTTTCTCGGGGTGAACCGCGTCCAGAGTTTATTAAAACTCGAAGCTTTGGCTCCTGTTTTGGTGCCATTTTCAAGAGGTAAAGGAAATATGTAAGGACACTCCAAGGCCTCAATCTGCCTACTCCTTAGAGAGGGGGACAAAGGTGGGTTGGGTTGTTGTAGCTCGATTACGGGTCCTCAATCTGCCTACTCCCCAAATCTCGCAGGAGATCGTCTGTGAGGTCTCAGTGTGTCCAACCCTCGCCTTCCTATTACTTGGAAACCTATTATATCTTAATTACAAACACAGAAAAAGAAAATACATTCCACAGACAATTTTATTTCTCCATTATCTGTCTCAACAAATGCCAGTAATCCTCCTAATCCTTTAAGTGCCGTGACCAAAGCCCCCGACTTAATTGACCGTGACCTGACTACTTTCACTGATAACGAAGCAGGTAGACGAAACGATACATACAATACAAGATTTGCAACAAACTGCCAGATCTCTCTGAGGCTTAGGGGTGAACACACTGAGACCTCACAGACGATCTCCGGCGAGATTTGGGGAGTAGGCAGATTGAGGCCCCGTATAATCGAGCTACAATAACCCAACCCACCTTTGTACACCACTCTAAGGAGTAGGCGGATAGAGGCCTTAGAGTGCCCTTACATATTTCATTCACCTCTTGAAAGTGACTCCAAAACAGGAGCCGAAGCGTCGAGTATAATTAATAAATTCTGGACGCGGTTCAAGCCGAGAACCAAGTATGTCTCACATTAAAGACCGCGGAAATCTTTCTGAACATATATATATATATATATATATATATATATATATATATATATATATATATATATATATATATATATATATTACTACTTTTTAGTAAAATATAATGACATTAAAAGAAATGAACATTGTCTGGATGTTCTTGAAAAATATTATATCATGGGGTTATAGTTGCTGTTAAATAGCATTAAAAGTAGTGATGACACAACATCATAAAAATAACGTTTAGGGTTGGTGTGTTTCCTTCTTTTAGCTTTGAAAAACACGTATTCTGCTAAAGTTAAAAAGTAGTCTGCACTTTGGCAGATTCAAACAATAAAAATTAAAAAAAATTGCTAGTTGGTTAGCGCAAGGCTGATATTAGCATATTCATTTATGTATTTCTGAAGAGATGGGTAATAGACCCTAGTGTCGCAGTGGAGCGACCGTTATGGCCACCTCACAATTAATTTAACCTTACCTAAGACATGGGTGCCTATATTTTTGAGACAATTACGAAAAAATATCGTTAATAAATCACCACAACTAGACTATTATCTAATTTGGCACTTGTATACCTATCCATTTATCCGCGGTGGTTAAAAACACTCCCCCGCTTGCAGAACTTATTCATTTATTAGGCTAACTCTATTTCCGTTTACAATCAATTTTTTTTACTTTTTTTCCGTTGTAATATTATTATTATTATTAGGATTTATTGGTATATACTGATACAGCATGTCCATATAAATAATTCAGAGACATACATATATTATAACTTGAATAGTCCTGGCTGAAATATGTTTAAAATATGATGCTTTCCAAAGGGTATCAGCTTAAAATTTTTGACATGTCGAAATTCAAATTCCTTCTTCTCCCATCTGATGTTTCAATTGTTACCCACATTCACTATCAGTCATGACCAAATGCTTGATTATTAAAGATTAAGTAGGACTTAATAAAAAATATTTCTCTTTTATCCTGCACTGAATTCCGGTGTATCTAAACTGAAATTTTCTTCTAGTAAGTAAAAGACCTAAGTATGTTAGACACTGTAGATTAAACCTTAAACAGAAACTAGAATCACTCAACAAAAAAACACACAAAAATAACAAGAGAGTTATATCCTATATCTCTCTATTATTAATTTTGTCTTTTTTAAGGTGATTCTGCTTTCATGAAAACAATTCATCTAAGCCTATCAAAACAAAGTCCGCGAACGGAGCGTAGTTAAAACCAGCGCATATAATCTGGTTAAATGTCAAATGAAAATAGTCGAATTGTATGTGTGTTCATCTTTGTCATATGCACTTAACATTTTTTTTAAATTAATTTGGAAAATTCTCATTAGTTGTAAGCTAGCTATAATATCTATGATAGATAATTTTTTATTTATTTATATGACGTATGTTAGTTTATTTATATTTGTTAGACACAAGGTGTGTCAAAGGACACTAGATGTATACTGTAAAGATAATATTTATATTTGTATAGTCATTAATTGAATAAACCACGTTGTGCATTTAAAATATTTTTACACGCATTATATTTAGCTTTATAAATCTGTTTATAGATTAGTTTTAGTTAAAATGCATTATATGCTTATTGAATTGGTACTTAATAAGTTTAGATTAAATATAGGTTCTTAAGATATACCATACCTACCAGAAATAGCTGCCTGGCTTTCAAATTTGTCCATCAACAAGCTATAGTTTTTGTAACTTATGACAACTTATCACACTTTCGGAAAGCTACGGACTTAACTGTTGTCAATTTCTCAAAGTGGAGTGTCACAGGCAAACGTCACAAAATAATGCTTCAAGTCAATAGTACGTTCATGAGTGTCCAACCGCTGAAATTTATCAGTACTCATCAGATAATCGCTTAAACATATCTGTTGGCGCCTGGTGTACTGAGCCATTGACTCGAAGAATAATAATAATCTTAGATAGAAACTGAAGAATGTTAATAAGTCTTTATGAAATCTAGGTTCTTAAAAGAGACCACACCTACCGGGAATAGCTGCCTGATTTTCAAATTTAAATATCAAGAAGCTCTAATTTAGTAATTCATTACAATGTAATTTTTTTACTCACACTTTTGAAAAGCTATTTACATTTACTATAACAATAACGATAGTTTTTACATAAAAACAAAAGAATGTGGACGTTACTGGGAACCTAAATGTTCACAATTATCAGGTATATCAATAGCTCTATGTGTTGTGTATTTTTAATATATGTGCCTACAGTGCGAAACAAAGTATGGACCATTTAAAATATTATATATATATATATATATATATATATATATATATATATATATATATATATATATATATATATATATATATTCTGAGGTTAAGCTCTGCTTTAATAGAAAATAATTTGTGTCATAATTTTAATTTCCAAAAAATCAAGTACTTATGTATGTCGTGGAAATTAAAAAAAAACTACCTTTTTTACACTAGTAAAGTGCCTTTTCTCCAGGAGGTACGAAAAAATGTTACTAAGAAAAAAAGATCGTAAACAAACTGTGTTGGAATATACAAAATTTTAAAATCCCGAGCCTACTTTGATATTTTGAAATTCTGAAAACAAATAATATGCTATGGAAGATGGACGAATAAAATAATATTTTGTTTTGACAGTTTCCAAAAATAGCTAATTGTAATTATTGTCGTAGCTGTGAGCTAAAACTGATCCGAACTTAACTGCGAAATATAAAAAAAAGTTATGCTTACTATACCAGAACGGATCTACCTAATTCAGTGTTATGGAATTGGTTGATTATCTATTCCAGAGGTTATCGGACTATCTCATATGAAGTTCCCAAACACAGCTGTGGTTCAATATACAGTATCCAGACTGGTTAAAAAAATGTCACTATCGGTACTGTACATAATCTACCACAAAAGGAGTAGAACTTTAATGGAGATCATGTATGTACTGTGGTAGCAATGGATTGAATACGCGAAAAGCCCAAGCTGTCACTAAGAAAGCGGCACAAGCAGACTCGCAGTAGCAAATCACGTATGCAACGCATTTAAGAATATAAAGACATATACATTTAGATTTCGTCACACGTTAGAAGAAAAGGATAAATCCCGAAGGTTGTAATTTTGCTTAACTTTAGGTGATAAGTTTGTAGATGATCGAAATTTCTATAAAAATATTATTTTCTCAGATGAATCGACTTTTGCAAATAACGGTGTACCTTCATGACAGAATTATCGATATTGGTCTGAAAATGATCCAAATTATGTAATAAATTCTTGACGGTCTTATTTTAAAAACATTAATGTTTGATATGCCATTTCCTATCATTGTGGTGTAATGGGGCCATATTTTATTGAGAAAAAACATTCGTATTTCAATATTTTGAATCAGTTTGTGGACGATCTACCATACGAACCAATATTTTTTTCATATTTTCAACACGACGGTTGCCCTGCCCACTCGACATGTCGGGTATGTGAATGGCTGAATGAGGATTTTGAAGAAAAGTGGATATAGCCAATGCCGGTCCTATTGTGCCCAGTTCTCCGGACCCAACAATCATGGATTTTTATTTTTGGTGTCGGATAAAACAAATAGTACATTCAAAGAGGCTTCCAAATGACGTAGATGTATTGAAAAATCGCATTAGAGATGGGATAAATTCTATCCTTCTCAGACTTATTGAATAACTGAATATTTCAGTTGATGTTAGTATTGTTATGTTAGTATTGAACTAAATTTATTTTTTGATGTTTGCATTTTCTTACTTTAATGTTCTGATTTCTTTAATTATTTAGATGTCTTGAACAATAATAAAAAGAAAGCGGTCGTGTTCAATTTATTATTTTGAACAACTTTTGTTAACGAAATCTTTTATTTTTTCTTCAGTAAGGAGGATGTGGATTGAAAATTATGCAAACTATGAAAGTAGGCTTAGGATTTTAAAATTTTGTACTTCTCCTTAGTTTTTCTCTTCGGTCATCTTTTATTTATAACATTTCTTCGCATCTCCTAGAGCAAAAGCACTTTACTAATGTAGAAAGAGAAATTTCATCTAAAAAAAATTACAGCCTTTTTCACCTATTTATGCATCGATCCGGGGACTATATATATATATATATATATATATATATATATATATATATATATATATATATATATATATATATATATATATATATATATATATATATATATATATATATAGATATATACATATGAAACTCGCCTGGAAAAGAATTTTTTTTGTTGCCCTTATATCAACACGTTGACTATTGTTGTTTTTCGTTGATAGCTCCATAGCTCCCTAGGGCATTTTTTAATGAGCACGATCGTCATGCGCATGGATATATAATTAGACAGGTCAAGACGACAATCGTTCGAAACGTGCTCGTTTAATCTCGCCTAAACAAGAACGGACAATGTGCTACGAAATTTGGCATTTGAGTGTGTAGGTATCCATAAGTATTTTTTATCTGTGTACCCAAACAACACTCTCATGCTATACGCGATATGTTACAACCATTGATTTAAAAGTTCTTCTCACGTTGTGTGTACCTAAATTTTGATTATATTCTTCTAAGCCACTGCATGCATAGGCATCTAAAATTTTAATTGAACAATGTGTTTTTATACAGAATGGTAACTGCTGTAATAGTAATGTGCACAATTAAAACATCTTTGGTGTCATGATTAGATTCGACTAAAATGAAAAAAAAAACTAAGCAGTAAAAAAAATCTCAAAGCAGTAAAAAAAACTCAAATTTTGCTCCTAATGGAAACACAAAAATTACCATCGGTTTTAAAACATGTTGAAAATTCAAAACCCGTAGTAGATTGTCACGTTATTACAGTACATAAGTGTTGGGAATGATGACCATTGGCCTTTATTTTAGAAGCAAATCCGACTTTCATACCTTCAATAATTTGAGAATAAGTTTTGTCAAATTTCATTTTTCATTCGTAATTTTAGATTACTGAAATTCAACGGTCTATAAAAACTTTATCGTAGACCACAAAATGTAGGGTGGCACAAGGTCAGGCGATTGAGCAGGGTATTTGTTATGGTCTTGCCGTTCAATCCACTTCGCAGGAAACACTAAATGAGAGCACTCCTTGTAATGTCTTACATAAAGGGAAGGCGCCACATGTTGCTGTAACCAGAATTTAGGAGAATGATTATCGGGGTCCTTAGGATGTAGGTAAAAGTAAATTACCACTAGTATTAATTTGTGGCCTAAACATTCCAAATATATGTTTTCGTAAAATGTTTCTTAAAAAGAAAAAAATGTCCTAAACATTGGAGTTTAATATTCCGACCAACAAACTCACTTATTAGGCATTGAAGTATCAGCTTTCTAAATTTAACGTATATTTCTTTTTGCCAAATACCTTCAATCCAGACCGTTCGCTGCAATATTTGGGTAAAACGCAGCGCCGTCAGGTAATAGAAAAACAGTGCCCAATGCTTATTTTAGTCAAATATTGGTTGCACAATTTCGCACATTTGAAATATGTAGTCGAAATCTTCTTCCCTTGTTTCGTGAATTGTCAAAATAAGGTTTGCGCGGGTAATATTTTCCTTACATAAAATATTTTGCGGCCAATACATCACATCAAGTGCAGTTTGGCTTATGCCAAAGGGATTTTTTTAGCAGACAGTAAAACCTTCAGCTATTCAACTTCAGAAACCTAAGTTCTTCTTTGATTAGTTAAACCTCTAGCATATTTCTTTAAGATGTTGCATTTGTAAAGTGGATGTCTCGCTAGGATGAGTGTTGCCAAACTATTTACGACGGTCTCTGTAGTCCACCAGAATAAGAACATTCTCGTAAAATAATGACTCAAAAGCAAATCGTTGTTCTAAAAGGAGATAAATGCCAAATGCGAGAAGAATTATTCTTTGTCATCATAATGACGTTTATATGGGTGTCTGTCAGTGTTTTGCTGGCCCACGCCCAACATCATTTTTATTACCAGCATTTTGAAATGACCACAGCAAAATTAGGTATACACTCAACGTAAGAAGTACTTCCAAAAGAAGTGTTACATGATCATTACAGTTTTGATCGAGGCCAAAACAAGTTAAAAAAAGACCATTAGAATAATTTAATAATGTCGATGACGTCACTGCTTTGACAGCTGCCGCCAAAATATAAAACTCACCAAGTTAATATATAGCGCAACAAAAAAAAAAAAGAATAAACCTGCCCGGGCGATCGATGATATAACTGGAAAAATCAGAGTTAGTTCATAGTTTTTTCCACGCTGTTTATTAGTCAGTATTTTATAAGTAAGAAACAAATATATTTTTTATGGCAAATAAAAAGTTATATATAATGGTATAAAATCTATACAGGGTGTTAAAAAATCGACCTTACAGACTTCGAAAGATGATTCTTGTTTTCTCGGTTTGCTCTGACATAAAAGTTTATAAAATACTTACCTAGATATATCTCGATAACATTATAAAGATATGGCATTTTTTACAGTATTTCTAGATTATTCTGAAATAGTGCAAATGTTGGCGATTCACCGCATTTGCTGATGCGTTACTATGATGCATAGGTACAAAGAACCATTTATAGTGGGTTACGAATTACGATACCAGGTAAAATCGGTTGGGTAGCATTTTCCCAACAATCAACGAGGATAATATCGAACACACTTGGAGACAGATTAGAACATCCTTAGTAGAAGTCGGTCAAGCTAAGCTGAAGAGCAACAAAACTAAATACAAAGCTTGGATTACCGATGACATCCTGAAATTAATGGACCGCCGTGGAACGTATAAAAATAAAGACCCTACCAGATACAAAGAGACACAGAAAGAAATTAGGGCTAAGATTAGACCAGCAAAAGAAGAGTGGCTAACGGAGCAGTGCAATGAAATAGAGCAGTTAGAAGTCAAGCATGACTCCTTGAATATGTACAAGAAAATCCGGTACTAGCCGGTATAAAAAGAGTGGCACAGCAGCATTCTCATGAATAAGCAGCAGAAAATTCTTAGTAGCACAGAAGAACAATTACAGGAATGGGAAAAATATATTGAAAATCTCTTTGTGGACAGTAGGAGTTTCTCGCACAATATTACTCTAGATGACAGAATGAATGTCACCAAGGCAGAGATCATATACGCTAGGTCGGGTGTAAAAAGTGGAAAGGCACCAGGACCAAATGGAGTAGAGATAGAGGTTTCGAAAACGTTGGAAGAAGATAGGGCTCTCGCACTTTTATTAAGCTTGCTTAACTGCATATACAAGACCAGAGTAATCAGTAAAGATCAACTCAAGTCAACCTTCGTTGTTATACCAAAGAGGGATAACTGCAAATATTGTGAAGATTACAGAATCATCAGTTTAATAAGTCATGGGTTAAAGTTCTTTCTGAAAATGGTTCATCCGGAATATACATCAAATGCGAGGAATACATTGGTAAATCTCAATTCGGTTTTAACAGCGGTTTCGGTACAAGAGAGGCGTTGTTTGGAATCCAGGTTCTCATACGTCGATGTTGAGACGTAAACGTTGATGTATATGCTTGTTTCGTAGATTCTGAGAAAGGATGCGACACTTTTCAACACAAGTTAATAGCTTTATTGAACAATATAGGCCTGGATGGACGAGACATTCGGATAATACCCAACTTGTGCTGGAATCAGATAGCTGACATTAGATTCAACAGCTAGACATCTTATGAGGTGCATATTATGTGAGAAGTCCGAAAAGGCTTTGTGCTCTCCCCCCTTTTGTTTAATTTACATGCAGAAAAAAATTTCAGAGAAGCCGGCGAAGACAGAACAGAGTTGCTAATGGAGTTCTCATCAACAATTTAAGATATGCTGACGGCACGGTCGTACTAGTAAAATATCAAGATGATTACGGGCACTCTTATCAGCTGTAACAGACCATATCCAACAAATGGGTCTGCGCTTAAACATAAAGAAAACCAAATGGATAGTCGTCAGCAAAAACAAAAATATAGCTGACAACTTAACAGATACCAGCATAAAGGAAGGTATAGTGGAGATAATACAAATATCTGGGTTGCTGGGTGAACGAAAGATGGGACTTAACTCAAGAAATCAAAAGCAGAATAGAGCTAGCAAGAATATCATTTAAGAATATGCAAAAAGTGGTAACCAACAGAACTCTAAGAATTGCCTTAAGAATGCGCTTACTACGTCTTCAGCATATTATTCTATGGGGTGGAAGCATGGACCCTCACCGAAACGATGTGCAAGAGAATTGAGGCCTGATGTGGGCTTACCGAAGCATATTGAGAATACCGTGGATGGACAGGTTGACGAATGAATCGTTTCTATAGCATATGAAATGAACAAAGAAAGGGTTACTTAATACCACAAAAAGAAGAAAGTTGAAGTACTTTGCCCACTTATTTAAGAAATCCGAAATATGAATTACTCCATATAGTTATTCATGGAAAAATAGAAGGAAAGCCTGGCCCTGGTCGCCGAAGAACATCTTGGCTCAAGAATCTTCGCCAATGGTACGGAGTAAACACGACGACATGTTGAGGTCCGCTGAGGACAAAGTGGAGATCATGCGACTGATCGCCAATGTTCTGAGAGGACACGGAACTCAAAGAAGAAGAAGAAACATCGGTGAGATGAGCAGTTCTGTACTTTGTTCGCAGCTTATGGCTTTTCAAAGTAAATTGGTTGTAACTTTTGAAAAACCTGTGGATACATACCTACACATTTTAGAATTTCACATGGCTTGAATATTCTTACTGTATCTATTAAAATAATGCATTTGATAAGAAAAAAAAGTACATCTTAAATGTAGATCATCATGATATGCTAGATTATTAGGAAAAATTCTCAAAAATACCATACCTGTATTCAGATTCTCATAAAATAAACAAACCCATCGCCAATAGGAGTCTGTGACATCGATTTTAGACGAAACATAAGAAACATAATTATTTATGATAATATATACATTATTATATGAAACACGTTAAGGGAAAATTACTTTTAACGACTTTAAGAATGGCAACTAAAGTAAATAAAGTACAGTATATATATATATATATATATATATATATATATATATATATATATATATATATATATATATATATATATATATATATATATAAAGTTAAAGAACCATGTCAATTAATTACGTTTTTGTACAACATTTGTAAAATAATTTATTAAATTACTTTCAATGCCAGAGAGTGCCCTGTAGTAGATCCAAATATATCTTTCTTAAATTATTATATTTCACATTGGCCACTTTTTACATGTTTAGAAGATTTTATTATAGATTTTAGTATTTTAACTGTCCAGTAGCATCAAAAGTATTTTGAGGTTTATATAAAGAGAGTCTTTTAATATGTTATCTTATGAAATTTTTATTAACATGCCTTTCAGGAACTGCTGTCGTTTCAGGAAACTGTAATCTGGCTTGGTGACTTCTTAGTACCTAACTAAAATAAAAACTGTCCACAAAATACGTGTTATTTAGTTTCAACTTTTTTTTTTGATTTTTTGGAAACGCTACAACACTCTGCCTTTGTAAGTTTGTAAAATTTACGTAAAAATTTGTTGTAAAGTTTGAAATTAGTTGTACTCAATATTTAAAAAACGTTAAGGGATTTCTTGTATTTAAAACACACAGTGTGTTCACATGACACATTTAGAACCCAATTTACCACAACACATTTTTTAAGTCAAAGTTTCATTCATTTATCCCTCTGATGACACTAAGTTTGTTAGTGTCAGGTTTGAAAAATGTGTTGTGGGAACATGGGTTCTTCAAAGTATACTTAGGAGTACCTAAAGGCATTAATCATGTTAATGTACCAAAAAAAGACGCATCCCTGAAAGACTCTCCCATGGATTTGCCTTTATCTCAAATTATTATTGATGTACTGAATATAGACTGTGTTCAGATCAGTCTGATATAGTTTTTTATATTATATGCTAGATGTAATTAGTGTTGTCATATAGCACTGAGATTGTATGTTGTTATAATATAATTTAGAATACTTAATAAAGTATATAAGAAAGTAGCCGTTGTTTATTATCATCTAAAAACTAAATTTGTTGAGCCAATTTTAATTATCGTAGATAAAATTCGCTTGCTACTAGATTACGACTTGAAGGCTCTCGATAATTTTCTTCAAATGAGCGCAAACTAGGACCCATAGAACCCATACCCAGGTGAGTTGTTTTATGTTTTATATGTGCCTAGGTATGTACTATACCCACCCACTGAGCAAGGTAATATTGCATTAACATTGCAGAATCTTTGCCAAAGCAAGTGTAAGTTTGATAGATTACTTGCAGAAAGCCTCCTGCAAGTTTGTTGCAAATGGTAAATCTTCCCCCCAGTGACTTTACATATGTAAGTGTTTCTTTTGTAACTTTACTGCAAGTTTACTGTAGTGAGCTGTTACAAACTTTCTTTATACTTACACATGTTACCTTACAGCAAGCTTCAATTTTAAAAGGGCCTAGCAAAGTTGTAAAATTTAAACTTACATTTGCAACTTATCTGCAATTGTATATATTATATATACAGTGCAAGTTTGTAACTTGGGATAATTCCAATTAATCTACTTCAGCTTTTTTTCAAAAATGCTCGGAGTCAGATAATATTCTCAGTTACAATCTTTTCAAAAATATATTATACAATTTGTGTCAAATGTCATTGATAATTTTTGTAAATGACAACCTTAGCTTTTTGTTGCCTATTTTTAAAGTACACACCAAGCAATAAAAAACCACCAAATTTCAAATTTTTATTATAAATCTTGAGTTGAAAGCACGAAAAAAAATTGTGTAGTTATCAATGAATAAAAATTTTAAATCTGCTGGTTTTCTACAACTTCACATGTAAGAACTTTAAAAATAGTCAAAAAAATGTAGGGTTGATTTATAGAAATTATCGATGAAGTCATTTTTCAAATATGGTACATACTGTATAGCTTTTTTAAAAGACTGTAACTTGAAATACTAACCAATGTGTCCAAGCATTTTTGAAAAAAAGAAACTGTATTTGATTAACTGAATTTATTTCAAGTTACAAACTAGTATTGAATATAGGTATAGGTGTATTTATACATAATATATATTTCTTATAAAACTTTAAAAAAAGACTTAAGACAATGTTAATTAGAATAAAATCTTTATTACATAAAAAAATTAAAGACTTACAACATATTATTCATTTCTGCTGATAGATATATAGATTTTATTGACCATCAAATGTACATGGTAAGTCACTGTCTTTATAAGTACCGACTATAGTTACTAGATAGAGATAGTTAAGACATATAGCGAGTGTCCATGTTTAGCCTAACATGCAGTTCTAGTCAAAACTCATTGACAAAATAGATAGCTTCAACTCGTTATATCGTTATTAATTGACCGATTTAAAAAATTCTTTTTTCTAAATGAATACCAATTAATTGTTTTTGATATTGTTTTACTAAATAACTCTTAGTCGTCTAGAAAAACGTGTGAAACGCCAATAACAAAAACGAAGTCTTCTGCAGCATTACTTGTTTTTAAAGGCGATAATTTTTTTAGCTTCTAAAATATGTGGTAACATATGTTACATAAAATAAAGTCAACATATCAAATACTATTGTGAAAAAGAAACATGTAAAATGGTGCGTTCATTTCGATTTTAGAGAAAGTTTAATTAAGCAAACGTAAGATATGCAATGGATAAATCGAGCGCAGGGAAATGAATACAACTTCACTGCGAAAATAGCTTAAATATGGCGACAATCTCTGTGTTCACGCATGTCTCAACTATCCCTATCGAGTAAGTATAGTACCGTCAATGTCTGTGTACATTCAGAAACATTGAGTTAAAATAAAGCAAAATTATGACTACAATGAATATGTAAATGTATATATGTAAAAAGTCTGTGGCTAGTGTAACTTGCCTTGCAAAGCTTTTGCCTAAGGCACTCACACACACACACAGACACTATACACATTAGTTTAGAGCACCAATAAATTCCTTCACCTAGGTTTTTGTTTTATAACATCCACTAGTGCCTACTGTAATCTTGTTAGTGGAAGCATCTTAATAACATTAGGTAGAAAATTGAGGAATTTGATTCCCAAATAATCAAACATCTGCTTCGTTTTCTTCTTTTTGTGCAACTGTATTTTTAATTCATGCCTGCACCTGGTATTGTTGCGAGCTTCAATATTCACTGGATATTTTGAATGCATATACTGAAGAAGGATATAGTCTCGAACACATTTCGGCAGCTTTCTTGTTGCAGTTCTTATTGCTCTTTTTTTGCATGATAAACACATGTTCCGCTGCTGACGAGTTAACCCATATGAATGTTCCATAGCATAGGATACTGTTCCACTGTTCTTATGATGTCGATTGCTATGGATAAGCCACATGCTTTCATAGGTCAATCATATTTAACGTTTTAAAATGAATTGGTCTGATCAGGTAAGACTGCTTCTAAGGACATAACAAAATTCGTATTTAGCAATTAGGTTTTCTGTTTTGTAGAGTATATTTGATAAAAGGAAACAAAAATATAAATGCAGCCATTTTATAATAATTCACCAATAGCCACTACCAAAATAATTATGCAACAGAAAAGTGACTGATTTTATTGCTGTTTTAGGGATTCTTACCTGAAATGTTTGTTGATATACTCCATGTTTCATTATCTACACTCCAGACAACGAATTACTTAATTACCCAAAATTCAAACAATTCAGGCTACAATAAGATTGTTTAATCTTTAAAACTTCCAGGAAAATAAATAGACATAGATCAAATAACAACTTATGATGACGCAATTTTAAAAAATGTAAACAACAAACCGCCATTAATTAATGCCAGGCGCTTTGTCAGAGTCAGTTCGCTGTTGGCGTCGGTGTTGCTATGTTGCTATTGGACGACGATGACATACGATCGAGTATAAACGATCAGCAAAACGGAGGGAATTCAAATAAATGTTGTTTACAAATTAAAACAAACTTTCAGAAACATTACAATTGTAACTTTACATGAGCTTACAAATGGAGAAAAACAACAAGCCGGCAAACGAGATATTATATTTGAAAGTTACGTTAAAGTTTCATTTGTAAGTTTGCATTGGTTTTTTGCCTGCAAACATTTAGAAATGTTGCAAACTTAACTTGCTTAATGGTAGATTATTTAACGTTGCGGTAAGCATTTGCAAGTTACCATGTTTAGTGGGTACTATAATACCCATACACACACTCATTTATTTAGTGGTCAAGATTATACATAATTCTTTACAAAGAAGCTATGCTTGTGCTTGTAATAATATAATGTTGTAAAAATTCTCAAGTACAATCAAACTGCCAAAACAATTTTATTAATGTCACTTTCCCAATCTTGTCGGAACTTGCATTTTTGAGGAAGCCAATTTGCAACTAACATTTTCGACAAAAAATGCTTTAAAAACTTGCTAGGTAACCCAAAAGACAAGGATAGTGGCGCTAAAATGTCGGGGATCTATTAAATAAGCTGTAAAGATTGTGATCCTAAATCCGCCAGACAAACAAAAATATCTATTGGGATAAGATTTACAGAACATTCCGCACAGTTATGAAACGATAGTATAGATAGATCACGCCTGGCCAGACATATGTGGGATAATAATCATCACGTAGATACAGAGGACCTAAAATTAATAAAAAATGTTAGACAACCAGGACAGCTAAACACGTTCGAAAGTGTATATATTACTAAATATAATAAGAACAAAAGTTGTATAAATTTGGCAGTATGAATGTGCAGTTTATTAATTGACCCCTTTAGGAGAGATGCCGAGAAAAAAGCGTGGGAATGATGCCCATACAGCACAAGATATTCTCAGAATGTTCTCACAATGTGAGAACATTCTTTTTCATAATAATTGTTTCGGAATGTTCTAATAACATTTATGGAATTTCAAACTGCATCTTGAATATTCTGAGTACAGTCATTCAGTGACATCCTAAGAAAATTCTTCATCAATATACTGAGAATATTTGAATAGATCATTATTCAGAATATTCGCTCAGAATGTGCTCGAGAGGTCCTTATAATATTATATAACTTTAAAATTTAATGAAACAGATAGATGTATAGTGGTGAGAATTGTAAGAGGAACTATTTTGCATGTTTGATTCTGTTAGTATCGTTCGCATAACAAGTAATAATTATATTATTAATATATTGTGTTAAACACATCCGAAAATTGTATATTTAGGCATAGAACGCATGTCCATACCGAAGGGAAGATGGCCGATCAATGTAAATGTAAATTAATGTCAACTTGATGTTAGGTCATGTTGTATAAGGTTATATTGTAACATAATTAATTAAAGGTAATAATGTCACGTGAACATGGAGAACAGTGTGTAATTACAAGCATAACACAGAGTACAGAAGAAACTAAAACATGGTGTCAGGTTAGAACTAAAATGACCCAATAAAGAAACAAGTTTTAAAGCATTTCTGGATCATCTTACAAATTAGATACACATACCTTTTATAATATATAATTAAAAAATTGTGTTCTTTAATATTAATGGTAAATTATGCCATATAAACCACCACTTTAACACTTTTCCAGTACATAAGACAAATAAGCTGGAAGATGTTCTCGGTTCTTTTGATGAAGCCAAAGACAAATCTTACTATGGACACGTTAAAATATTATAACTTCTATCAAAAATCAGACCATTTACTCTTTTGTAACGGAACTTAAGAAGCAACCCACTAGTTATGGATGTATCTGTACAAGTATAAAAATCCATAGACAGGTTGAACGATCAAAGATAAATTACTTCTGGATCTCTACGACAAGCAAGTACAACAAAGGATTATTAGGGAAACTGATATTACATTAGCAAAAGTGCAAAAATACTGCAAATCTTTAGAATTGTGTACGCAACATCTGAGGTTTTTTACTCAGGTAGAAAAAGTTAATGCTGTAAGAAGTATGAGAAGATCAAAAAATCTGGACCTGAACATATGGTAGGTAGATGAGCTGTGTACAATAAAACTTGCAATTTATCAGATACACAATCACTTTGCCAAAGTATGCTTTCACAACCAAAATATCCAAGCTGTTGGTGATCATCGGGATATGGAAATAGCTTTAGAATTAAAAATCAAGTCCGTGAGAGCAGAGCAGAGAGCAACCATACAAGGGAAGGGTCAAAAGGTCTGATGGATAACTTTCAGTTGCAGTTTTTTGTAAGTGCAAGTGAGTGTGATTTTGTGGCATATTCTGTCCAAGTTAGTTTTATTCTATAAAGGTATATCGCCAAACCTGAGAGTGTTCAGTAAAAACGCAAATTAGTCGCAACTCTTGCAAGCCCGATAGACGACCCTAGGGATGACAGCGGCAAAATATTTCTTCACCATTTAGGCGCTTTTTTTGCTGCTGAAAATATCAAGTCGGCAAAATAATACCAGTAATTAACCTTTTTTTACATTCGGTACGATAGCTGAATCTGCAGCCTAATTATTTGATTGCCTGTGTGTTTCTTCGTTCGTGTATCTAAAAATTATATTTATTGTATTATCTGAACAAAAGTGTGGAATCCTCTTTGCTTGCTACACGATAACGGGCTTGCCTTTTGTTTCCTGCTTTAAAACGTATAATATCTTATGACGCTTGGAACAAATGGCTTGCAGACCATTTGTGGCCATTTTTGCCTTTCGGGATTTTTTTTTGCCGGAATGACAACATACTGGTTTATATTCCTCCTTTTTGCCAGGGTCAGTATCATTTAAAAAAGACGGGACAATATTTAAGGGCTTGATTTCCCAGGTCATTTTATGAAAAAAAGTTCCCATAAACATAGGTGTTAAAATGCATTGTTTCCAAGATACAATGTGTTAAATTTTTTTGTAAAATAACGATTAAAAAAAATAATTCAATAATCTCCTCACCGATTGTTTTGAAATTTAGCAGCGTTGTTTGTAGTAATAATAGGCTGATTTGACCCTAATTAGATAAATATTGTTAAGTCCATTGGCATTTGGGGGAACACCTCAACAAAAGTTATTGTTCGGGTTTGTGATTTTCTGTATGAAAATGGACATGCCATAAAAAGGTTTTTATTTTTTATCGTGTAAACGATTCGAGATACGGAGAAATTTAAAGAGACAAAAAAACTTGTAGTTTCAGTTTCTTCATCTCAAAATAATAATTGCAAAAATCATATTGCAGTCAGTGGCGTACATTTTTATGTCATTACATTTTGTTGAGGTGCCCCCCTAACGCTAATGGACTTAACAATCTGTATCTAATTAGAACCAAATCAGCCCATTAATAATACAAACAACACTGCTAAATTTCAAAACAATCGGTGAGGAGATATTTGAATTATTTTTAAAAAATCGTCATTTTACAAAAAAAATTAACACCCTGTACCTTGGAAACAGTGCATTTTAGCACCTATATTTATAGGAACTTTTTTTCATAAAATGACCAGGGTAATCAATCCCTTAAATACTGCCCCATCTTTTTTAAACACCCTCTATATATATATATATATATATATATATATATATATAATATATATATATATATATATATATATATATCTTGGAACTCATTCGCTGAGTGAAGATTGTAACCTGTGATAAGCACTAATCAGTGCATTTTGGAAAAACCAATTCACCACCACACATTTGTAAGACTTAACAATCGTTTCGCTAAGAAAGTTAGCGTCATCAGAGGGATGAATAAACAACATATCCATTTCTGCCATGACGCTAGCTTTGTTAACCGAACGATCGTCAGGTCTGAAAAAAGTATTGTGGTGAATTGGGTTCTAAAAAGTATATTAACTCATTCTGTCGGCGGTCTACGCAACATTTCTTTCTGTAATAATTTTAATTCTTGTAATAACGAAACACAAAATAAGATTTTTCTTATAAAATAGTACAAAATTATACCTAATTGCACAAAACGGAAGCGTCGTAATTTTTTTTTTGTTGTAATATGGAGACACAAAATTAGATTTTCTTATAAAAAAGTACAAAATTATACACAAATGTACAAAACGGAAGCGTATGGAGACACAAAATTAGATTTTCTTATAAAAAAAGTACAAAATTATACATAAATTATACACAAATGTACAAAACGGAAGCGTCGTAAATTTTAAGACATAGTCGAAATAACGTGTTGCGCGAAATAGTTTTACAAATCACAGGAAGCTACTAGAGACTGCACCACCATTTGGGCGAGTATATAAGTTTGAACAAACTTTAGCAAGCTACGTCAATTTTACCGCCTACTAGTGTTCTAAAGTTGAAGATAAATAATGTTGGCCGCACTGGAGGTAAATGGTGGGAACAGCAGCAAATTACATGTACTTAACAAAATGTATTAAATACTATACACACTAAGAATTTTTTGTTGTTGAAAGAAAGTCAAGCAGTACTAGAAAAACACTTTGTAATTTTTATGGGTTTTCTGCTAAAAACGCCAATGTGACGACCTGAAACAACAAAATTGGAGATTTTTAAACAAAGATTCCGGAACTATTGCGGGCTATGCGCAACCAATATTGCGGGAAATGTGTTTACCAAGGTCTTAAATTTATGATTTAACAGCCATTATTCTTCATTTGACTAAAATATTTTTAGAAAATTTATTTGAAACACATCATTTCTGCGATGTCTCGGCAGCAGCTTAGATTATAGAGTTCGTGATTTAACAGTGTTACATCTATCTTTTTAGTTAAAGAAATAAATATGAAATATCTCTCTCGTTCCCTCTTCAGTCAATAAGTCGATTTTTTTGGGGATCGACGATTTTACTTTTTTTGGGGATTTCCGTGATTGAAGACTTTAATCAATATTCGCTACCATAACTCACTTTCTGCGTATAGACGTTTAATTAGATAAAACTAACTGAGAAGATGCCCTCAAACATTTATGCGACTGTAGGACCGGTTTCGCTTAGGTACAAAGTAGCTTCTATAGATACCGACTGTATCAGAAGAAGCCACTAAAATTAAAGTCCAATAAAATGTTTGTGATATCTTTCGAATTTGCTTTATTAAATACTTAGACTATTAAATTGATAATATACAATATATAAACATAAATATTAATAAGTTTGATTAAGAAATCAGTAGGCAGTGCGACATTTTGAACGTCATTCATGACTATCGAATTCCTTTGAACCATATGGTTTGTGTTCATAAATTGAAAATAGAATGCATTCAACAGTTAAACAGTTTCAGAACCTCTGTCAGTTGACCCTGGGCAAGATAAGTATGGAATAGGTTATTCAATAGCACAATTAGGTAACCGCTATATTACGACGTAATTGCTGGACTGGACACCCATTATTCATGTCATTTTACTTTTGTTTTTGTTAGCATACAGCAGAAACAAGCAAGCTTCGCTGAAAACGTGTGCTTTTCTGAAAAATGCTTCTTGACATCGTTGAAAACGAATGACGAGATAGTTTTTCAATGAGTGAGGATTGTAACCTGTGATGAGGACCGATAAGTACAATTTGGAGAACCCAATTCATGACAATACAGTTTTTAGACCTGACGATCGTTTCGCTAACAAAGTTAACGTCATCAGTCGGATGAATAAACTAAGCGAATCAAAACTGGAACTACTATTTATATGTTAGTTACCAAGCAGTTGCGGACAGCCTCTTCAACGAAGGTATACAGACAGACCCCCACTGTTGAGTCTTAAATCCCTGTACTGATTAAAATTGCATACCTCCTTTTGTAAAACTGTGTTTCGTTATCAAATAAATATTCCTACTAAGAAGGACATACTGATCATTAAGACAACAGTTCGAACAATCGACTACATAGAACCGGACTATTTTTCTATACGATGATTATTATGCCAAATATGCTAAGCAATACATAATTTATCAATAGTGCCATTTGTCAGTTACGCTAATTGTTCTTTAAATCTAGTTTCAATAGTTCTTTTAGTTTGTCCAACATATTTACGTTCACAATCTTTACGAGCTATTTCATAGATTCCCCACATTTCTGTGGTTTTGTCTTTATTCTTTGGGTTACGTGAAAATATTTTAATGCATTTTTTGTAGAAAATGTTAGGTGGTCTTCTTAAAAATGCTATTAAAGCCTCTCGTGATTTGCGATTCAATCGGTAAACAGACAACGGTTTTGTCTGTTTTCTGAAAGTGGTAGATTCCGCTAATATTTTCTTTGTTTTATTTTTATTGACTAATTTTTATAACGATATAATGCTTACTCTGTCTGTTTAGACTTAAGGAATCGAGCGAAGTAGAAGAAATTTTACTTTTTATGTGACTCTATAAAAATAAATCTAGGGCTGTTAAGTCTATGGAACTTTTCTTCCAACCCACAAATTTGAAAATCTGTGGTCGAGATATTGTCGAACAGGCAAAGCGTCGCTTAGAGGAGCTCTATTCTGCCGAAATACCAAGAGGTCTTCGAGATAATGCTCATCGATATTGTCAGTCAACATTGGATCAATGGTGTTTTCCAACAATTCAGAGTATATATCTGCAATCAGATTACCAGGTAAAAAAGGACCAGCCAAAAATTTGAACCCAAACACTGGGTTTCTCCGGGTCTTGTGTATGAACGTCGTGAAATAATCTTGGATTAGAACTGGTCCAACAGCTACAATTATAACGATTCACGGTACCCTTTAGGAAAAACGAACATTCATGTGAAAAGCAACTCTTATATTTCATTTATAATTTAGTCACCTTCTTTTAGTTTGTGTGCAAGATGGATTTCGTATGGGTGGAATTTATGACGCTTCAAAATGTTTTGAATGGTAGTTCGTCCAAAACCAGATTCACTTGCCTCGTACTTTTCCTGTTATTCGGGGCAACATGACCAAGAACCGCCATTTCTACCGCTTCATTTCTTTCAGCGTTTCGCTTTAATTTGCAAACAGCCCTGGTCCCTTGAAACTTTGCCACTAATTTCAAAAGAGACTTTCAATTAACATGATTATCTAAATGTTCTTGATAAAATAAGTCTGCTGCTCTATTAGCATATTAATTATTTGCATAGAAAAAGGGATTTCCATCCTCTGTGCAATCGAGCGAAACATTTTGTTGAATAACTGCACAGGCAACAATAACCTGATAGACAAATTAAATGAAAATCACTCATACGCTAAGGTTTCCTTGCAAATAAAGGAACCGACGAGCATAATATAATGATTATAAGTTAACAAATTATCAACTCTCACTTTTTTGTACTTAATAATCAGGTAAAACAATTAACGAAACGTGACGATATATGTATCAAATTAAAGAAAACCCTTTCTTACTTTTGGGAGTTAATTTCTCATTAAAAAATAAGACAACATTGAAAAGTCATTTAGACCAGCTCTAAAATGATGTGCTAATTGACCTCCCTTGCCACTTAAGATTTTAGGGGTGGATCCCACTACTGCTTAAGGGTTGGTATTGATTTTAGTCTTATTTTCAACAGAAAATAAGGCTTAAAGTCTCAAAAGCTAAATTTATTTCTCTATGCGATTTTCAGCAAAAACACGATAAGTGCCCTAAAACGCGCTTGTTTTGTTTTCAAGTGGCCACGCTGTATAAGCAGAAGCGCGTTCAAAATGTAGAATTCCGGAAAACGTTGAAAATGGATCAACAGACATAATATTTATATGTCCAACATAGTAGACACAGAAAATTGAAGAAAAGGAAAGAAAATGGAAATCAAGTATTTATTAAAAAACTAACATCACAGCAAAATATGTTCGTGAACTTTTCCATCTCAATTATATTTAAAAATGACAGACTTTTTCCAGAGCTTTATCATCACAACATTCTAAAGGCAATGTCGCCTTGACTTCGCAACAATGGTTTTCTGACTCTAGCAGCTCTCTTCATTTCATTGTAGCTTTCACACTGCATGAATTCTGCCAGGTTGAAGCGTATGTGAGTGGTGTTAAGCGGTTGGTGTCGGAGGTACAACTGCAAGTAGGGGTGTGTCGAGATGCAAGAATGACAGTCGCCCTCGAACTACGGTTTTGAGATGTGACATCCAACGCTCGCTTAGATACTCATAATTCGCTTTGTATCTTTATGGTAATAGTGTCTGTGTGCCCGCCGCAGTGAATCTTATAGCACGTTATTCTACCGTTACACAATTAATAAGCTTTAGAGTTGAACTTTGCAAGTGTTTATTAATAACCCAACCCTTGAATACCACCCTCGATACGCTAGTACAGCCTAGAAAAAGGAAACTGTTATATTTGGCGCCCAACGTGGGACTAGAATCCACGACACTGATATTAAGAGTCTCATGCTCTACCGACTAAGCTAGCCAGAAGTGGACCGTTACAAGGTTTTCACCTTTGTCCACCTATTTCCTTTTTTTCAAGTAGAACACACTTTTATTCGTCTTTCTATCAGTGTACCGCTTCTTTATCATTCTTCTCAGTTTCCAATGCTTCGATTTCTGTCAATACTAGTATTTACATTTTGTAGCGGCAACACTGTATTATGTAAATAAATGTTTTCACTCCTCGAGAATAAACAACACTCTCACTTCCTGAAAAATAAATTTTTATCAGAAGATTTTATTTTTAAAAGTTACGCTTTTTATAAGTGAGATATCGACCGTTTTATAAATAGAGAAACTTTAAAGAGTTCGGCCACAAGCTATGCACCTAATTAGTTACGCAAGCACTTTTTTTACCGCGAAAAAACAACCACACTGCCCATAACTGCAATTATTTTTAGAACGTTGAAAGAATAAATGTTCAGAAGGTTAAATAAAGAAAAAAAGATAGACTAAAATCAACTTTTATTAGAGCAAGAGTAAGCGGCAAATATGTTTCGTACCTCGATTATTTTAATGTTTTCTTTAAAATACGGACAACCAAATGACTACGGATAAAAGAGGTAAAGTAAAAAGTAAAATACTGCCAAAAGGATTATAATTAATATCCATCCACCCAAAAAAGTCTGGACGCACCAAGGGCGTTATGGTAGTGAATTTTCATAAAAATGTTTTTATAACAAATTAGTCTTTTTTTAAAAAAAGAAGGCATGACATTTCGTTACCAGTATAACCTATATAGTAGAAACAATGAACCATATTTCATCAAAATTACTTCATTGTTTGAAAATGTACGAAAATTTGCTGTAAATATACTTAAAATGTTCCGGAAAAACTGCTTCCTGGCCAAGGAACGTTAGGTTAATAGTAAACTGAGCTATCTAAATTTGAAACTTTAACTAAAATTCGCTACCACAACGCACTTGCTGCGTACAGTAAAAATTGAAATCGGTAGCAAAAATGAACAAGCACTTGTGAAGCCACGGGAAAATCCTACGGCTGTATTAAGTATCGAACGGTTTCACTAAGTTAGGGCAGTAACAAGGAACCAGATGTGCTATCCAAATTGAATTAAGTTTTAAAAGTTTTCATCTCGTCCTAATTGAATTTATCATACAAAAACTCGCTAAAAAATTCATCGGAATGACACAATCTCGTCAGACAACGGTAAAATGAAATAAGATAAAAACATTAAAAAAAGTGAAGTCACTAACTGAGATTAGAACGCGTATTATAGGAGTCCATTATTAAATCCACACTGCCTCTCTGCCAATGTCGATATGACAGATCTATGGACTAACAAGTATATACTCTAGTGTATCAATTTTCTAACTCTTGATTATTTACACCAAACAATTTTTGTTAAAAATTGATTTTTTTCTCATATTTTAACGAAATGAATGAAAATGACGGCTGAGACACAGATCTAAAAGCTTGTTAGTCATTTCGAGCCGTATTTTTAACTCACAAAGCGCTAATGCGTTCTAATGTACCACTACTGGGATTATCAGTTTTGACGTCTCCACCTTTTTTTAATCAGAGGCTTTTGATTTTTTTATCTTTTAATCTAGAGATCTAAGTTTTGCTACTAAGGATACCCTTTATGACAGAAACCAGTGTACCAAATTTGGTTACAAACGGATGACGAGATAGTTTTTTAATGAGTGAAGATTGTAACCTGTGATGAGCACTGATAAATACAATTTGGAGAACCCAATTCATCACAATACAGTTTTTAGACATGACGATCGTTTCGCTAACAAAGTTAGCGTCATCAGTGGGATGAATAAACTAAGCGAATAAAAACTAGAACCACCATTTAGATGTTAGTTACCAATCAGTTGCGAACAGCGTCTTCAACGAATGTATACAGACAGACCCCACTGTTGAGTCTTAAATCCCTGTAATTAAAATTGCATACCTGCTTTTGCAAAACTGTGTTTCGTTATCAAATAAATATTCCTTCTAAGAAGGACATATTGATCATTAAGACAACAGTTCGAACAGTGGACTACATAGAACCGGACCTACTCTATTCATCGAAACATTTTTGTTTTTATTTCTAACGATATATATATATATATATATATATATATATATATATATATATATATATATATATATATATATATATATATATATATATATATATATATATATAGTAATTCTAGTTTTTATTAACTTAGTTTTTTTTTAAGAAACGCTGAAACACGTCAATTTTAATATTGAGGGGGACATGTTTTGACATAAAACTCAACTTTGTCACATCAACCCCTTAAGGGTGGTGATAACAACCCTTATATTTTAAATAGGGAACATGTATCGAGTGTTACATCATTTAAAAGCTCTTTCTTTTCTGAATTCAACGCACAATTTTTTTTTTTTGAAGTTTTATTAACTCGTTTAAAAATTATTCACAGTTGAAAATGCAAAAACGCATTTCACTCATTCCGATAAGAAATGTGCTGATAGTCAATGTTTTGTTGGTTTGTAAACAAAAAATTGATAATCAGAACATCTCTTATCGGAATGCGGTTTATTATTTCAGTTTATCGGTCGGTTTGATACTTGGTAGAGAAAATAGTTGAAATAATTACTCTTTTTTTCAAAAACGACGACTGTGCCAACCGTACCGCAAATTTGTTTAATGAACGACATCCGAACAGACATGTTAACAGAAAATATATTTTGGAGTTAGTTGCAAAGTTTCGACAAACTGGTTCAGTACCCAACAAAAAACGGGATCCTGAACGTGAATTTCCGGTTAGAAATGAGACTACAGAGATTGACGTTTTAGAACAAATTGCTGCAGACCCAACCTTGAGCACGAGAAAATTGGCCACTGTTTCAAACATCAAAAGAAGAACTATTTAGTGAATATTGTAGCATCATCAATTTCACCTGTATAAAACTCATCTTGTACAACAACTGAATGAAGATGATTTTGTTCGGCGGCTGGAGTTTTGTGAAGTTATGACTGCACGAATAGCTGATAACGGGAACTTTCTGTTCAATATCTGTTTTTCAGACGAGTGTACTTTTTTTATTAAACTCTACAGTCAATCGTCATAATTGTCGTTATTCGGCAGCTAATAATCCAAGAAATTTTCATGAAGTCCACACTTAAACTCCACAGAAATTGAATGTGCGGACTGGCTTTTTTGGAGACCGTTTAATCGGACCAATTTTTCTTGATGGAAATTTGAGTGGCGAAAGGTATTTGGAGTTACTAGAAGATATCGTTTACTCTCTACTAATTGACATTGTTGAAAATGATGATCGTTTTTAAGAAAATCAATTAGTGTTTCAACAAGATGGAGCTCCTCCGCATTTTTCACAACGTGTTAGGGAGTTTTTGAACAGATAGTTTCCAGGACAATGGGTTGGGCGTAGAGGTGCTATTGAGTGGCACCCTAGATCACCGGATTTAACTCCTTTAGACTTATTTCTATGAGGCCATTTAAAGAGTAGAATTTACGCAACAGAACCGGAGTCTCTGTAAAAAAGCTCAGCTAATTTGAACAAAATCGGCCCATTATTTTTTGAGTTATTGGTGTCACACATAATATATATATATATATATATATATATATATATATATATATATATATATATATATATATATATATATATATATATATATATATATATATATATATATATATATATATAGGTATCACACCGATTCTGATAAAATTTGCCATGTACCGTCCTTTTGTAAGTGGCTTGGACAAGTTCGTTAGCCAGGAAAATCGAACCGGGTTTTCCGGGAAAATTTTAGGTTTTCTTTCGGAAAAAATTTATCTCCAAAAAAAGCTATGGTAATCAAATTTGGTACACAAGTTTATGATTTTAAAAGGAAACACACACCAAAATTTAGATTTCTATGTTAAAGGAAAAAAAAGTGACAAAAAATATATGGTACCAGATAAATTGTATGAAAATTCATTACCATAACGCACTTGCTGCGTCCAAACTTTTTTTACTTCCGATATTGCCCAGGAGGGAAGTTTTGATTGGCACACCTGTACATTTATATGTCATACCGATAACTCACAAAATACCGGGCCGATTTTGTGGAAATTTGGAAAGTGGATTTCTTTTATCACTGGCTTTAGTAGGTTTGTTATCCAGGAAAATTCGGTTTGTTTTTCCAGAAAAAATTGGGTTTCATTTCGAAAAATTTTGTATTTTCAAAAATAACAAAGCTATGGCAACCAAATTTGGTACGCAAGTTTTCACTATAAAGCGTATCCTGCATACTAAAACAGATCCATAAGTTAAAACAACAAAGCGTGATAAGCATTTAAAGAAAAATTGGGTGCCACTAGTGAGCAGGGCAGGGCAGAGGACCAAAACATTTTGTGCGATTAACACGTTCTATTGAATATTGCAGCAAAGATTAAGTTTTCTCGACCCAAAAAGGCGAAGAAAAAGCAGAAATTTACTTTGAAAACTTTGTACTATTTCTTCTTAAAGCCAAATAATCGCAATATGAAACGTAAGAATTGGCGATTTTTAAACAAAGAGTGTGAAACGAATGCGTAATTTGTAAAAAATGTTTTCGAATTTTCGTGAAAAAAATTAATTGCTTAGCAAATTTTCGTAAAAAATATAATGTTCTTGTAACATTACTGAATTCTTTTAAGAAAATGGCAAATTGTACAATTTTTTTTTTAATTTTTATGCAAACATTCTAGTTTTGAATTTTTATCTAAAAGCTTTTTATGAATAATTATATTTCGGCAGGTGCGTAAGTGAAGAGGTTCGTTGACTAGGAAAATCGATCCGTTTTAAGTTTATTTTGGGAAAATTTTTGTACCTTTTAAAACAATAAAGATATTTTTATAACATTTTCACAACTTCTAAAGAATTAAGAAATAAGTAGGTGTCTGTGTGTGTCTCACACCGATAACTCAAAAAATAATGGCCCGATTTTGATAAAATTTGGCACATCCCTTCCTTTTGTAAGCGGCTTAGACAAGTTCCTTAGCCAGGACAATTGAACCAGGTTTTCCGGGAAAATTTTGGGTTTTCCTTCGGAAAAAAAATTTATCTCCAAAAATAAAAAAGCTATGGCAACCAAATTTGGTACGTAAGTTTATTATATTAGAAGGAAACTTTATACCAAAATAAATATTACTATGTTGCAACAAAAAAGTTATAAGAAAATATTTGGTGCCAGATCATTTCTACGAAAATTACTAATAAAGATTGTAAACACATATTTAACAAATTTGAAAACAAACAAAAGGATAGGTATTCTTTCAAAACAATCTCAAGGTTATCAAATGTTTTCATCTATCAGAAGATTTACATACAGGTTAATAGAATAATAATTAGTTATTAATTCTTACAAGAAGATCCGAGTGTTAGGTCACTATAAGTCAGTTGGAGGTCGTTTCATATTCACTAATACATAGCATTTGTATAATGTGTACCTATTTATGTTTTTGTCTGGAAAATAAACTTAATATTAATGAAGGTATAATTAACAAAAACTTCGACAGGTAAATTTATATTTAGGAATGAACCAACATTATTTGCGCTTCTATTCGATATAAGAGTAGTAAGAACAATTGGATATCGCGATACACCTCACAAAGTGCTAGAAGGCAGGCTACATCCAGCCAAGTTACTTAAGATTTGTTTTGATCGTCATTAGTGTTTAGTGAATTTTCTTTAAAAAAATCACTTTTGAGGAGATCTCGACTTTTGAATTTTGAAATAATGTCTTCAAATGAGCGCTAACTAGGCCCCTAAAGCACATATCCAGGGTCAGTTTGAACTTTTATATGTATATATATATATATATATATATATATATATATATATATATATATATATATATATATATATATATATATATATATATATATATATATTGCAGTGTTGCACTACACTGTAATCACCTTTAAATATACACTATATTTAAGACTCGATGCATTTTCGCAACAATTAGAACCGTAGACCGGTTTTGCTCTCATTAGAGCTCTTCAGTACGGCATACTAATTGCAGCAAAAATTCATCGAAAATAATACGGCTATCGTATAGCCAGTCTTAGAATACTCAGTAAGTGGTGGAAGTGCCGCCACCTAGTTGCGGAACCAAGTAGTATGCTGTCACGCCCGCTCCAAATAACACAAAGTGTAAAAAAATAGAGACTGGATACAGCTAACTAACAATTCAGAAAATTGTCAGCCCTGGCCCATTTCTACCCCAATATAGGGACAAAGTATGTAAGACTCGATGCATTTTCGCAACAATTAGAACCGTAGACCGGTTTCGCTCTCATTAGAGCTCTTCAGTACGGCATACTAATTCCACCAAAAATTGAGCGAAAATAATAAATATAGGTGGCGGCACTTCCACCACTTACTGAGTATTCTAAGACTGGCTATACGATAGCCGTATTATTTTCGACGAATTTTTGCTGCAATTAGTATGCCGTACTGAAGAGCTCTAATGAGAGCGAAACCGGTCTACCGTTCTAATTGTTGCGAAAATGCATCGAGTCTTACATACTTTGTCTCTATATTGGGGTAGAAATGGGCCAGGGCTGACAATTTTCTGAATTGTTAGTTAGCTGTATCCAGTCTCTATTTTTTTACACTTTGTGTTATTTGGAGCGGGCGTGACAGCATACTACTTGGTTCCGCAACTAGGTGGCGGCACTTCCACCACTTACTGAGTATTCTAAGACTGGCTATACGATAGCCGTATTATTTTCGATGAATTTTTGCTGCAATTAGTATGCCGTACTAAAGAGCTCTAATGAGAGCGAAACCGGTCTACGGTTCTAATTGTTGCGAAAATGCATCGAGTCTTACATACTTTGTCCCTATATTGGGGTAGAAATGGGCCAGGGCTGACAATTTTCTGAATTGTTAGTTAGCTGTATCCAGTCTCTATTTTTTTACACTTTGTGTTATTTGGAGCGGGCGTGACAGCATACTACTTGGTTCCGCAATTAGGTGGCGGCACTTCCACCACTTACTGAGTATACACTATATTTGTTTAGCTGTACTTTTTGTGATTTTTATTGGTTTACGTGCAGTTTCCTTTCGGTAAATTAACAAAGTAAGGGCAACTAAATTTGATACGCTGGTTTATATCACAAAAAGTAAACAGTGTACCAAAATTAAGACCTATAGGGTGAAATGAAAATCAATAATAGGCATTTAAAAAAGAAATTTTTGGTACCACTGATGACCAGATAAATGCACAAAAGTAAAATATTTTGTGTGGATAACAAAATCCTATGTATATGACAGACAAAGCCAAAGTTTTTTGGCGCGAAAGGTCAAGAAATGCCAAAAAAACTTAAAATAAAAATTTGATGACTTTTCCTTTTAAAACCTCAAAGTCGCGATTTGAAACGTCAAAATTAGGAACTTTTATGCAAAGAACGTGAAACTAATACGGGCTATGTAGAGAAGATGTGGCAAGAAATGTGTGTTATGAGTCCTTAAGCTTGAGCTCCAACCGTCATTGCCCTTTATCTTACTAAAATCTTTCCAGAAAACTCATTTCAAATAGACCCTTTCTCTCATGCTTTAGCAGTAGTTTTAGCTATAGACATTATGGTTTAATTTTCTATAATTTTTAGCAAATTTTCGCACAAGAAATTCGCTATTATGAAGACCGCGACGTTTGAATTTTAAAAATAATTTTTCAAATGAGCGCGGACTAGGTCCCCTAGGACCAATATCCGGGGTTAGTTGCAGGTTTTATTTGTTTACATATATACAGGCTGACGCATTTCTACGGTAAAGCTCAATATTACTATTATTATACAAGAGACGAGAAACAATTGTATACGTTGATTATAGGGTGTCTTAAAAATTCTTTCTATAATCACAGGGTGGTCAGTAAGTCGTTGGTGGTACAGATTTTCTTATTTTTTTTAATCAAACACGCCTTATATTATTGCATTTTTGTATTTTCCATCAAAATATAATGCATGTTTGTAAGAAATGAAATTCGGGACGCAACAAGTGCCTTATGGTAACGAATTTTCATTAAATGCTTCAAATTTAAAAAGCTGCAATTTGAGCTGCATCTTATAAAATTATTTCGACAATCACAGGTGGCCTATACAAATTTTCTTTTTTAAATTAAATACGCTTTATACTATTGCATTTTTGCATTTTCGATCGAATTGTAATGCACGTTTGCAACGTTTCACATTTTTGGCACATATGAAAAATTGTGATAAGGCGTTTTTATCAACAACAAACGGAGTCTAATGCAAATGTCGGATTCTGAGAGGTTTTTGTTTGTGTTACTTTATGAAAAAAATCGAAATGCGGTATACAGGGCGCTCTCAAATAGTTACCGAATTAAAAAAAAACTGTCGTAACTCAATTGTTACAAATAGAACAGTCTGTATTTTATGTTTCACAAGCGAAGGGCATAATAATAAATGCTTAGTAAGTTATGTAAAATAAAATGTTTTCGAATTTTCGTGAAAAAATTGTTTGTAGTTTTATGCAAAAAACTTTTTTGGGAGTTTTGTCGAATATTTTATTTGATGAAATATGGTACATTGTTTCCACTATTCAGGTTGTACTGATAACCAAATTTGATGCTTGCTTTAACTAAAAAAATACATATTTGCTATTAAGAACATTTTAATGAAAATTCACTACTATAACGCACTTGCTCCGTCCAGACTTTTTTTAATAATTTAGGAATTCATATGTCTATGAGATATCATGAACTTGATTCTTGTGCCAGAAGATGGGTGCTTACACGCTTCTTGAATATTTGGCCATTACACATCTCAGGAAATACGTCTACCGAGCACACCAAAGCTTATCGTTCAGTCAAGTAAGACATTGACCTAGGCATTTTAAATAAAAATCTGAAAATTGCCAGAGATGTTGAAGATGATCTCCTAATCGAAATCCTGAAGGTCCCATACAATCCAACTTGGCGAAAATCCGCCATCTGTGAAAAACCGCTGCCACGTTGGATTTTTGAGTTTTGAGAGCATAACGACTGAATCAAGCGTTCGAATTTGTTTGTCTTTCTGTCAAATTGCGTAGTTTACTGTTCCTTTTCTTTTAAAACACTAAACATATTATATATTGTCCATTTTTTAACAAATAAAATAAAACATTTTTTTTAAGAATGTAAATTTTTTACTAAAATGTGTGAATTTTTTTTGCCATAATAAATATCACATTAAATGTACCATTTTTGTGACAATACGTCAGCGAAAGGTTCGACGTCGTCATAAATGTCGATTTAGCCAATTCCATGCGATTTGCGAATCCATGGAAAGCGCAGTAACCTAACATATTTGTGCAACTGAGACCAGTTGTTCTGCATTTGCATTTCTTTTCGCAGACGGATTTGCAGTTGCAGGATATGATCTAGAGTACCCACTCCAGTGCTGTATCCTCTTTAGTCGGGAGTCTTTTAAGAGCTTCTTGAAGCAATCCTTTTTAGCTTTTCTGAAGGGGACAAAAGTGGTATCGCATCTTATTGCTGCATGGAAAAACAGGAGCTGGTTACGGAGATCTCCAAGGGCGGCGGCGGTCAACTTCTCACTGCTGAAAAGCCGGAATTCTGCATTGTTTTTCATGGTATCAACATTTGGACGTTACTTCCAGGGTTGTATGTCGTATCCATTAGAACGAGAAGGTTGGTGTCCTCGCCTATTATTACAGATTGGGCGCCGTTGTTGGCAGTTTGCACAGCTGTCTTCATTATCGCAATATCAGAGTAATCGGGCGCGGAATGACTGTGACTTCAGCTCCGGTGAGGTGCCTGCATAATGATGAAACGCACATTGTTTTTGACATTTTCCACGAACGCTCCTTGAGGTGACGTTGGCGGTGTGGCATCTTCGATTACAGCCTCTGTCACTGCTTCACTGACATCTTTTCTGGAATGTTGTTCCTCCTTGGTGCTCGTAGAGTTGTAACGGTTGGAGATCACTTTGACCACCCCAATGAAGTGATTATTCACCCATTTCACGTACTGAAGCCAAATTTGATAGAAATTCGGTGGATACGGCCACGCAGCCTGATACAGTAGAAACCCACCGTCAGCTGTGAACGCTGCGTAGACTGGAAAGGTGTTCTTGGGCGGTGCCATCTCTTCAAGAACATCGATCACCGGATTCTTTACCTTCACGCATCAAGGTTGCGTTCGTTTTTTCAACTTCAATTTAACCCAATGTAACGCATCACTATCGCAGTTTTTGAATCATGTAATTTATTAATATGATAATATAGGACAGAAAAACCAAACTGACGTAAGCACGAACAAAATTGGACGTTTGGTTCGGTTGCTAAGCTCAGAACTCAAAATATCCAAAATGACAGCGGTTTTTCCACGATGGCGGAAGTGTGATGGTTTGGGATTATTCTTGACACTAGAACAGTGTGCTTTTCGACTAAAACGTGTTAAGTTAAAAGTATCAAACCGAGGTGCTAACGAGGCAATTTCTTTAGAAGCAATGCCGATGATAATATCGATAAAAGGGGCAGTGATGTACAGCATTTATTCTGAGGTCTGGAGAAGTAAGATTGAATGTAACACATACATTTTCCATGAATCTAATAGCTCGTTTTCAAGTAGAATCTAGGAGGGACAAACTTGTTTTTAGGCAGCACTCCAGACATTTATTTGTATGTATTTATTACAATTTTACAATGTGCTACACAAGTAAAGCTCAGCGCTTGTGTTTATATAAAACACAATGTTTATTCAGGATTCTTTCAAATACTGCAGTCAAAATAAGTCTTTTAAAATGTTGCTATATATATATATATATATATATATATATATATATATATATATATATATATATATATATATATATATATAGCCTCGGTGGTTCAGTGGTAAGGACGTGTGTCTCTGAACCGAAGGGCACGGGGTTCGATCCCAGGCTTCTCCTTTCAGTTATTCAGTACAAAATGTAACATTAACATCAACCGAGGCTGTGGCATTGTATTTGAGCAAGTTGAATGTCTGGACGTTCTGCCCTTCGGAGGGGGCGTAAATAGGTCGGCCCCGTGTTTGACTGTTGGGCACGTCAAATATCCCTACTCTCCTTACAGAAAGCCAGGGGTTCGGAAAAACTTCCAGGATAGTGAGAAACTGCTCCCTGGCGTCGGTGATTGACCATAGTCGCGGAAAGAAACCAACTTTAAAGGAAACAAACACACACAATACATATATATATATATATATATATATATATATATATATAGATAGATATATATATATATATATATATATATATATATATATATATATATATATATATATACATACATATATATATATATATATATATATATATATATATATATATATATATATATATATATATATATATATATAAATTTATCTAGTTATTATGGCGGTGTTTGTGATTTTACTTAAAAGATAAGACAATCAAAGACCTTTTCACCCAACGTATCCCACATGGGATTGTTTATTGTGTCAGTGTTTTAAAAGCGGATGCATCATGACTCACGACAGATACGTTTCTGTAAACAATTAGTTTTGTCGTGTTGCTGAATTGTCGACATCACTATCAGATTATATAGGGTGTTTTATTTTTAACACAACTTGCATCATAGTAGTTATCCATTTAAATGTGCATCTTCTAAAATCGCAAACAGGCGCAAAAGATTAAAAAACATGCTAATCATAATAGGTTAAAATAATTGCTTTTTTAAAAGTTGGCCAAAAAGTAATGATATACAGAATATATTTTGGGCATCAAAATGAACGATTTAGATAAGCTCAGCTCATTTCTAAAGTCAAAATTATATACAGGATGTTAAAGTAAGAAATGGAATTTCGATTTTCTGTGTTATCCAGATATCTAGATATTCGACATGTTATCTTGAAAATTAGTAGAAGTGAGTTTTTCATGGTGATAAAAATTTATTCATTCTCAGTTTGTGTCTAATGAATAGAGGGCGCTGCTTGCGATATCCGTCGAGTCTTAAAAATACCCATATATTTTGTTAGGGTTCCTAGGAAAGTTTTGATTAGAGAATGCTATTCACTTGTATTTTCTCAACAAAAAAGCTAAAATGGTTAGTTAAACGACGTTAAAATCATCATAGTTTTCGAAATACTTTCTATTTTAAAACATGCTTCGTAATAGTTTCAGATTATATTTTATTTGCCACATAGTAGGTGTATCTCATAAACCAATTTCTAGATCAGTTCCTGTCAAAATCACATCTTGGTGTCAACAATAGTATATGCTGCTGAACTGACTCCAATTTTATATCACCTCTTTTCGATGTCCTATGAGATAGGGGTATTTCCGTCTTCCTGAAAACAAGCTCGAGTTTTACCCTCTTCCTAAAAAATAAGACAAGGCTGAGGTGGATAATTATAGTTCGATTTATATTCTATCATTTTTGTCGAAGCTTATAGAAAAAGCTATAGCAGTATAGAACTTATCAAATACCTAGAAAAATCAAACGTTCTAACTGATCACTTTACGGCTTTCGTACAACTGGCGATATGCTGACGTACGCCATTTATCTTTGGAGCTCTGCTCTCTAGAAATTTAGAGCAGCTCAGGTAATTTCGTTGGTTTTTTGTAAAGCATTTGGTACAATGAACTACCATGATATGGATTGCCTTCGAAACTATGCATATGGATATCTAGTTTTCTGAAGGAGCACTCCTTGTATGTTGTCTATACGTTTTTGTGAGATAAATCAGAAACTAATGCGGGTCCGTTTGGCTTTCCTTTTTGACTCCACAATTTCTTTGGCATACAAAAGACCTTGTGTTAACAACCAACCATCTGATTCATAGATGATTGCATCCTTTACAGTACCACTTCGTCGAACCGCCCAATATCTCCTTCTAGGTCCTCATCAATGAGAGTACAAGCAACCAGCTCATTAAATGGTGATCCTTCTAAGACTCTTATATACATTTTATCTATGGGAAAGTAACCTGCAAGGTGCAGAGGTTCAGATGGTTGGTAAAATATTGCCCAAAACATCCACACCATTTGCATTGGGTATAACTGTTATAGAGCATCTTTGCTGGTATTTACATGTTTTCAATATAGTAAAGCAGTAGTGAAAGAGCTCGGGTTTGGGTTAAATATTTGTTTTTATAACAGCAAATTAGGCTGTATAAATCTCAACAGGTGGAATATTGTTCTCGTGATTCTACCACAGAAGAAAGCATGTTGGCTTAGCAGAAGCAGAAAGAGAAAAATTTGAGAAAATGCTTGGTGAAAATGTGAACATTGCAATTGTCAGTACCAACAATTGTATTCCAGGTAAGATTCTTTTATTATAATAGGTACTTTGCCAAATTGTGGCCGGCAACTACAAGCTTAAAGCTTCTTTGTCTAAGCTACATTGTATAATTATTCTCAATAATACTACTATACTATGTCTGGATTTCAGTCTCAAATATCACCTTGTACTTGCTAGATTTTATCCAAAAACGAGCCCTAGCGTCTAGACAACAGGAGAGATGGAGATCTTTGCCTCTTTTATCCATATTACTGTCGACTATACTCCTTAGAAATACCTTCGTTACTACCTCCGCTTATAACGTTCAATCGGCAAACCCATTTTATTTGAAAAGCGTATGTTTCTAGTATCAAGTTACCACCTGTTCGACAGTTCGTTACGAATCCTCGTTTTTTTGCAAGGGACTAAGCTTTGGAATATCCCCCCGGTGGGCATATTTCCGAAGACATATGATCTCCAGTGATTTAAGGAGCGAATAAACATTATCTTGTTGCATAAAAATTAAGTTCGTGACGTGTTAGGCACACAAAAGCTTTGCATTTCAAAGGAACGAGCAGATGAGAGTAATATTCTTGCCCGTTTTGTAACTTAATGTATGTGCGTGTTCTGTTTCTTTACCGTCAGCCTATTTCCGCGACTAGGGCCAATCACCGACATCAGGGAGCAGTTTCACCTCACTATCCTGGAAATTTACGAACTCCTGCCTTTTTTAAGGAGGCTAGAGATCTTTAACGAGCCCAACGTCGCATGGACACGGGACCGACGGCTTGACGCCCCCTCCGAAGGGCGGAACGTGCAGACGTTCAACGTGCTCAAATACAATGCCACAAGCTCGGTTGATGTTAATTGTACAGTATGTACTGAAAAAGTGAAAGTAGAACCCTGCGATCAAACCCAGTACCCTTCGGTTCAGAGGCATACGTTCTTACCACTGAACTAACGAGGCTCTGTAACTGTTAATGATTATGTTGAAAAATAAATAGCCCTTACTTTTCATGTACTATTTCATTAAAAATTTGTCTACCCACGTACATATTCCAGTGTTGAGTTTTACGTTATTGGTTTTTAGTTAATTTTCGTAGAAAAAATTTTACTAATGGAAGATCTCGATTTGTGAATTTTGAAAAAACTTCTTTAAACGAGTACAAAGTAGATCCTCTAAAATAAATATCCGGCGTCTAGGTACTTTTCTTTTGTAAGTGACTTTGACAAGTTCGTGGTAGGAAAAATCAGACCATTTTTGTATCTCCGAAAATACCAAAGCTATGGCCACCAAATTTAGTAAACCAGTTGGTGTTATAAAAAGTATACAATACACAGAAATTTAGATCCCTAAGTTAAAACAATTTTTTTATAGAGATTTGAAGAAAAAATGGGTGCCACTGGTGATCAGAGAACCAAAACGAAAATATGTTGTGTGTTAATAAAATCTACTGAATATTACAGACAAAGATTAGGCTTTCTTGGGGCAAAAGGTCAACAAGTACCAGACAAATAAATTTGAACATTTTATAGTTGGTCTTCCTAAAACGTCACAGTCGTGATTTAGAATGACAAAGTTGACTACTTTAAGACAAATACTTTGAAACAAATGGGGGTTATGTAGGATAAACTTTGTAAAAAGCGTTAAGTTTCTGCTCGAACCATCACTGTCCTTCATTTTACTAAAATTTTTGCAGAAAATTCATTTCAAGTAGACCATTTCTCGGGTGCTTGGGCAGCAGCTTTAGTTATAGAGTTCGTAATTTAATAGTCTATAATATTTAGCGAATGTTCGTAACAAAAATCGCTATTGTCTAGATCGCCACTTATGAATTTTTTACTTCTCTGGACTTAATTATGAAACTAAATTTAAAACTACTGACACAGAAAGTGCGTTATGTTCATGAAAAAGTATGAATATGCATTAGGAGAAAAATACTGATGCAGTGTCTTATGATATAGAAAATTTGGTACGCAGGTTTATGTTATGAAGTATATTATGTGCGAACATTTAGATCTCTATGTTAGTAAGTGAAGGTTGGATTCTGTGATGAGCACTGATAAGTACACTTGGAAAACACAAGTTATCACAACATGTTTTAAGAAACCTGACGATCGTTTCACTCACCACGTTAGCGTCATCAGAGGATGAATAATTCTAAATATCTTACATCTACAGCTCTGCTTATATTCTTGCGAAGGTGGCTGGTCCACAACGATAGGGGGTGGTTCAACAACACAAAAAGTAACATATTTCCTTTGGCGAAAATACCTAAATGATTTTATGATGTATCGGACGTGCTTCTTGCCGGTCTTTCTAGTTAAGTGATTTATCAACCCACTTACCATAGGCGGCGGTGCGAAGTTCATACAATATTACTATATTCAGCAATATGTATAGTTTCGAAAGCGCTTAGCGGTCCCGGTTGTCTAAGATTTTTAATTAGTTTTAGATTATCCTTATCTACGTGATGATTATTATCCCAAATATGCCGGGCAACGGAAGATCTATCTATAGTACCGTATCTTAATTGTACTAAATGTTCATTAAATCTAATTTCAATAGATCTTTAGGTTTTTAGATCTATTGAAATTTGATTTAATGAACATTTAGCACAAATAAGATAGGGTACTATAGATAGATCTTTCGTCCGCCTGATATGGTAAGACCAGCAGAAGCACGTCCGATACATAATAAAATAATTTAGGTATTTCCGCCAAACGCAATATGTTAATTTTTGTGTTGTTGGACCACCCTATAGCGTTATGGGTCGACTACCTGCGGAAGAATATAAGTAAAGGTGTAGATGTAAGATATTTTGAATTATTCATCCTCTGATGACGCTAACTTGGTTAGTGAAACGATTGTCAGGATTTTAAAATGTGTTGTAGTGATCTGGGTTCTCGATGTTAGAGACAAAAACAAGTATTTAAACAAGCAAATTTTGGTTTCTGTTTAAAGTCAGCACTGCAAACCCAAAATAATAAGCGAGTTCACCAGGCGCCAGTAACTGCCAGCGCTGTATTGTTATGTCAAAAAATGTTGACATTGTTAACATTTTTTGACATCACAATTCAGCTGCTGGCAGCTACTACTGGCACCTGGTGAACCCGCCCATCATGTATGGTAAACACAATCTATTAAATACTACAAGCAAATTTTTTTTGTGGCGCATATATTATGATTTTCGTAAAAAAAATTGCGTACCTATATCGTTTCTATGAAAATTCACTAACATAATGCACTTCCTGCATCTACACATTTTCTTTACAGCTTTTTTGGATCATCTATTATTTGTCAATGCGTTTCTGCAGTTTGCTAGCACCATATTATGTTCACTATATATATATATATATATATATATATATATATATATATATATATATATATATATATATATATATATATATATATATATATATATATATATATATATATATATATATATATATATATATATATATATATATATATACATATCTGCTCTAGGTGGCCGAATAGACGAGTTCGCAAGGGAAGCAGCCTTGAGAATTCGATGTGTAAGGCCGTGTGTTCAAGTCTTCTATTCAGGAAGTCAGGGTCTTTTCTTATTCGAATGTGGAAAGGCCTCCTTCTGATGAGTCATGGATGGGGTCTTTTTATATATGTGAGTGTGAGCTCCCTCCGTACAAATTTAAGGCTTCTGGGTGCAGAGTTTTTCTACTGTCGTGTTATTTGTTATTATTTATTATACAGTGAGGACCTAAAGTTCCCCCCCCCCTCTAATTTATGAACCGTCCGGTATATTGTGATGAAATTTGGAACGATAATATAAGAGCAAGGTCTGCATTTTTTGACATATCAATGACAGCTTTAGATCTCAAGGTGACAGCTGCTTTCGGAATATTTTTTTAAATGGAAACGGGGGTCGAGTGATACCTCATTTTGAAGGTATTTTTATGCTCAGAAGATTTTTCAGTTTTACAAACATTTGGTTCGGTATTTTTCAAATAAGAATCAATAATATCGGTTTCTACGTTATGACTACCCTTGTATATAACACAATTTTTTTACCTATTAGATGTCATTATTGATTGTTCCTGTTTCCCCAGTAAAGTACACATAGATTATTGTAAATTATTTATGTTTAAAAATAAAACACAATTTAACAGTAAACAAATAACAACTAATTAACGCTAATTGGGAAAATTGAAAAACATCTCAAATAAAATCTAAAGGCACAAACTGTTGATGTGGTTACTTCAACAGATGTTGAAAATGACCACCATGGACCTCATAATCACAAATAAATATTCTACGGGTAAATTCTTCTCTGACATTATGAAGCGTCTGTGGCGTTATTCTTGAACAAACATCTGTAATTCGTTGTCTAAGTTCATCTAATGAGCCGGGAGCCGTTTTATAAACCTCAGATTTAACGTATCCCCAAAGAAAAAAATCTAGAGGCGTGAGGTCTGTGGATCGAGCTGGTCATTCTGAAGGACCTCGACGACCAATCCACCTATTTTCATAACTCTCATCCAGGTAATTTCTGACTTGTCTAAAATAGTGAGGTGGGGCTCCGTCTTGTTGAAATATAACCTCTTGAAATTCATGTGGGTTTTGGGCAACAATATCATCAATAAATGGAGTAATTGTATTTTGCAACATATCCAGATATCTGGGGCCATTAAGATTTTCTTCCTCAAAAATGGGACCTATGATGTGATTACCCAAAATGCCCGCCCAAACATTTATTTTCTGGAGGTACTGTGTGTCCCTTCCAGAAAACAGAGGAGTTTTCGTCACTCCAGTACCTACAGTTTTGGGTATTAAGTTTCCCATGTAAAAAAAAGCACTCTCGTCAGTCAAACATATATTCCGCAAGTAGTTATGATTCCCTACGATTCTTCCTGACATAATTTCGCAAAATTCGAGTCGTCTATCAGGATCGTGTTCTGTTATTTCGTATATAATTTTCATTTTATATGGGTGAAACTTATGGCTTTTCAAAATTCTTTTAACAGAAGTACGCGAAATATTACATGCCTCAGCAACGTGCTTCGTTGGCTGTTGGGGATTCACAATCATTTCAGCTAAGATCTGGACTTTTACATCTTCCACAATTTCAGGCCTCCCAGGCCTTGGAGCGTCTTTCACCGTACCCATTTCTTGAAAATTTGAAATTAGTTTTCGTAAAAATTTTCTGCATATTTGGCGTTCCGGATAGCGTACATTGAAGATACGAACAGCATCATGGTAATTTCGCTTAGCTTCGCCAAAAATAATAACCGCTTCAAATTTATCTTGTAAAGAACGAGCCATTTAAAAAAATTTCGAACTAATACTTTCTGTCAACACTAAATCGAGATATTAAAAAACGGTATGACAGGAACAATCAATAATGACATGTAATAGGTAGAGAAGTGTAGAAAATGGAGAAACCACAGATGAACTAAATAGCCTCTGTGGTTCTCCAAACAACATGCAAATGTGTGCATAATTTGCTACTGATGAATAGAAGTAATCTTTTTTAGAAAAAGTTTGTTATAAACAAGGGTAGTCATAACGCAGAAGCCGATATTATTGATCCTTATTTGGAAAATACTGAACCAAACGTTTTCAAAACTGGAGAATGTTCTGAGTATAAAAAGACTTTCAAAATGAGGTATCACTCGACCCCCATCTCCATTAAAAAAAATATTCCAAAAGCGCGCACAGCTGTCACCTTAACATCTAAAGCTGTCATTTATATGTCAAAAAATGTAGACCTTGCTCATATATTATCATTCCAAATTTCATCATAATATACTGGACGGTTCAGAAATTAGAGAAGGGGGGACGGACTTTAGATCCTCACTGTATAAAAAAAATTCTGTGACATTTCTAGGCAACAATAAAATCTATTTGGTACCGTATGTATCCCCTTGTGCTCTCTTATACATGTAACCGGAAATACTACAAAAAAATACGCCTGTACTTACACAATAATAATCTTTCTCATTTATGTTTATGATTCGGTATCGAGATCTTTGGAAGTATGACTTTTCCCCTAACCGCGTTACAAAACATATCCCCCTATAAATAACGTAATCAAATTCTCCCATTTCCGCATCAGCAGGAGCGTCCTACCCACTATTTTTATGCTCACTCGCTAGTCTGTTTGTGTGGGACCACTGGGTCTAGTCTACGAGGCGACTGGGCCTGTTGTGTGCGAACGCGCGAATTCAGCCACCAGCAATAAAGAGATGATCGTAGTGTAGTGTTCATTTTCTACGTCTTTTTCTATACATCCTTTAATTAGGAACTAATTAACGTTAATTAATCAATCAGTGTTCGAAATAATCAATCAAGATGAGCTGCGGTGAGCTGTGTTGCAAGAGTATCAGTGGAATATTCACGTTTATTTTTACGGTGAGTTTATTTTTGTTATATGACCCAAAATCAAAAATAAATCTTTATCCTTCGCTTCCTAGAAGTAAAAATACGCGTTGGTGATTTTTAATCAGGAAACAGATGTTTTGATAATATACCAGAAATGTTAAATTTAAAATAATCAAACATTTTTTAAATTATTTTATAATATATTAATCGTAAATGTAAATTTTAAAGATTGGTAACTTGGGGGTTATTGGGGAGTAAGAATATACAATAGAATAAAACAGAAATACTGTAAATTGTACCTCTTAAGACTTTTTAATGGGGACAGTGGAACATTTTTTTTTTTTTTTTTAATGTCAACAACACACCACGAGGGCTTACAGCCAAAATACTATCGTACCGTGGGTGTTGACAAGGAGGAAAGAGGCAGCTTGTTAATTCTGGACTTGAAGGTTTGGAGGTTCGGAGGAGAAGGAAAAACATGTGCCGGCAAGGAATTCCACAACTTGGAAGTCCTCGGGACAAAAGAGCGGGCATAACAAGATGTTCTATGTCTGGTGACCTGGACATTAAAAGGGTGCATTCGCTCTGTTCCCCTGGTAGATCTGCTGGGGGCAGAAGGTGGGGGAATTATAGAGGAAAGCTCCTCTGAGCAGTGCCCGTGCAGATATCTATAAAAGAGAGAGAGGTCACCAACGGCACGTCGGTGGGCAAGGGATGGAAGCCTTTGGGTGAGGGTAGGGTCACCGATGAGACGTATAGCTCTCTTTTGAATGGAGTCCAGGATAGCGAGTGTAGAAGCGGCAGCTGCACCCCAGATGTGGGAGCAGTATTCGAGGTTTGGCCTTATTTGTGAAGTGTATAAGGTATAGAGATTAGTTGGTGAAAAGTATTTGCGAGCCCGGAAGAGGAAACCCAATTTCTTAGCAGCCGCTTCTGCAATTGATGTAACATGTTGGTGCCAATTAAGATTTCGATCCACAGAAATGCCAACAAGAGAAAAGGACTCATTACTTTGAATAACTTGGTTGTTCATTGTGATGGGTCTAGGGCTGCTGTATCTCTTGTGAGAAAGAAAGCAAGACTTAGTTTTGGTGGGGTTGAATTGTACAAGATTTCTACTTCCCCAGTCTAATATTTTTTGGAGGTCTACGGAGACAGAACCCTCCATGAGTCTGCGATCCTCATCTAATTGGGCTAAAGAGACAGGCTTAGAATATTGTATATTTGAGTGGAGGGTGCTGTCGTCCGCGTAACTGTGAACTGGGTTGGATGTGCTAGAGAGGAGGTCATTGATGTGGAGAAGAAACAAAGTAGGGGCTAAAGCTGAACCTTGAGGAACTCCTGCATTAATTGGATACAGTTTAGAGGAATGGCCATCCACAACAACAGATTTAGTTCTAAATTAGCCAATAACATTTTATAAACCCAAATAATCGAATAAAATTGTGATTTTTATTTAAATTAATTAATTATGTAACAAGACTATAACATATGTTTTTGACGACGCCTTTCTTGCATGAGGGATGATGTTTTTTCACAAAGAATAAATAATGAATTGGCGCCACTTAAAATGAAACACACTGTACATATATATGAGTGGGTATGTGTGTGTGTGTGTACAACATTATTTTTAAAAGTGTTACGCCATCTAGAGACTTTCGGTTATTTTTCATTACACTGGACAATTTGGCCAGTTCTAAAAGTGATGTTTTTCGATGGAAAACTGCAAATTTTCGTGTACAAAATTGAAACTCGTCAATATATTTTTACGAAATTTTAATCTTATATTACCATAAGAGGACAGATTCAATGTGCTAAGACTCGGTTCAATTGAATAATTATAATCCAAGTTCTTCCGGAATTAAATTTAACATCACTTGAAAAAGGCCGAGAAATATATACCCTTTTGCTACAAATTGAAATTACTAACACATATTAATTTCAATTTGTATTTTAATAAAGTTAAATAGAATAAAAAAACCTTCTGGACGCAGCAAGTGCGTTATGGTAGTGAATTTTCATAAAATATGACATGTTTTTTTTAAGAAAGCAGGCATCAATCTATATAGTAGAAACGATATGCCATGTTTCATCAAAATAACTTTATTGTTTGAAAATGTACAAAAATTTCCGAAAGTAAACTTAAATTGTTCCCGAAAAAACTGGTTTCCTGGTCAACCTTATAGGTTAATAGCAAATTGAGCTATTCAAATTTGAAGCATTTAATGAAAATTCGCTACCATAACGCACTTGCTGCGTCCAGAATTTCTTTTCTTACAAAGATGTATTATATTTCGATGGAAAATGCAAAAATGCAATAAACATAGGGCGTGTTCGATTAAAAAATTCGCTATCATAACGCACCTGCTGCGTCCCGAATTTCTTTTCTTACAAAGATGTATTATATTTCGATGGAAAATACAAAAATGCAATAAGATAAGGCGTGTTCGATAAAAAAAAATATTTGAATCACCAACGACTTATGGGCCATCCTGTAATTGTGGAAATATTTTTTAAGATGTAGCTTAAGACACCCTATAATTAATTTATACCATTTTTTTTTCGTAACTTGCATAATAACGGATATATTGAGCTTTAATGATTTTTACGAAAATTTGACAAAAATGATACACCATTAAACGATAAACTCTATAGCCAACATTACTGCCAAAGCATCAGAGAAAGGGTGTATTTTAAATTAATATTCTGGGAATATTTTAGTAAAATAAATGAGAATGACGATTGAAACTAAGAGTTCAGGCTCTGTAAAGCATTCCTCTTGAGACATTTTCTTTCCATAGCTGATATTAATTTCAGGTTCATTGCCTAAATATTACCAATTTTGACGTTTGAAATCGCGACTTTGACGTTTTGAGGAAAACCCAAATTTATTTTTCTTTAAATGCCTGTAACTTTTTTGTCCTTTAACCTACAAAGCTAAATTTTGGTACGTAGCTTACCTATGATGATATAAACCCGCATACCAAACTTGGTTGCCCTGACGTTGTTAATTCCGGAGATATAAATTTTTTTCGAAATAAAATTTAAAATTTTCCCAGAAAAGCTCGTCCGATTTTCCTGACTAACGAACTTATCCAAGCCATTTACAAAAGGAAGGTATCTGCCAAACTTTATCAAAATCGGCCCATTATTTTTTGAGTTATCGGTGTGATACATACATACATACATACATACATACATATATATATATATATATATATATATATATATATATATATATATATATATATATATATATAGAAAAAATTCACTAATGGGGAGATCCCGACTTTTGAATTTTGAAAAAAATTTTGCAAATATATATATATATATATATATATATATATATATATATATATATATATATATATATATATATATATATATATATATAAACATATAAAAATTGAAACTGACCCCGGATATGGGTTCTAGGGGTCCTAGTTCGCACTCATTTGCAAATTTTTTTTCAAAATTCAAAAGTCAGGATCTCCCCATTAGTGAATTTTTTCTACGAAAATTCACTAAAAGTCTGGACGCAGCAAGTGCATTATGGAAGTGAATTTTCATAAAAATGATTTTAATAGCAATTAAGTGTCTTTAATGCAAGCAGGCATCAATTTGGTCACCGGTATAACCTATATAGTAGAAACAATGTACCATATTTTATCAAAATAAATTGTTTAAAAATATACAAAATTTTCCGAAAATGTTTCCTAAAAAATCGGTTCCTAGCAGACAAACCTTAGGTTAATAGTAAATTGAGTTATTGGAATTTGAAGCATTTAATGAAAATTGGCTACCAAGACGTACTTACTGCGTCTCGATAAAAAAAAATATGCATCATATTTCGTGGAAAATTAAGAATGTTCAAAAAAATTTTTAGGTATCACCAACGACTTATAGGCCACCCTGTGATTGTCAAAATAATTTTATAAGATGCAGCTCAAGAGACCCTATAAGTAACGTATACATTTTTTTCTCGTATCTTGCATATTAAAAATTATATTGAGCTTTAGCGTAGAAATCCGTCACGCTGTAAATACGTAAACAGAAAGTAAACCCGGATATGGATTCTAGGAGGCCTAGTTTTCACTCATTTAAAGAAATCTTTTTAGAATTCAAAAGTCGCGGTCTCCTCCTTAACGATTTTTTTCTACGAAAATTAGCTAAAAATTATAGACCGTCAAACCATAAACTTAACTAAAACTACTGCCAAAGCTTCAGAGAAAATGTCTATTTGAAATGAATTTTCTGAAAATATTTTATTAAAGTGAACAGCAATGATGGTTGAAGCTGAAACATAAGGGTTTGCAGAACACTCTTTACATAATCCGTACTTCTTTCAGGTTCTTTGCCCAAAATTTGCCAATTTTGACGTTTCAAATCGCGACATTTTATGTGTTGAGGAAAACCCCAATTTTTTTCTTTAAATGCTTCTAACTTTTTTGTCTTTAAACCTACAGACCTAAATTTTGTTAATGGTTCACCATATATATATATATATATATATATATATTATATATATATATATATGTATATATATATATATATATATATATATATATATATATATATATATATATATATATATATATATATATATATTATATATATATATATATATATATATATATATATATATATATATATATATATATATATATATATATATATAATTGAAACTTACCCTTGATATGGGTTCTAGAGGGCCTAATTCTCGCTCATTTAAAGAAATTTTATCAAAATTCAAGTCGGGATCTCGTCATTAGTTAATATTTTTTTAAAGAAAATTCCTAAAAAGACATTAAAGTGATAGATAGAAAAAAGTCAAATGCCTTTAAGTGAATATTTTGTAAAAATCAGATACTTAAATTTAACAGGTGTGTATGTCCAGAGAAAGAGATCACATCGGAACATTATCCATCTGCCAAAGCTTCAGAGAAAATGTCTATTTGAAATGAATTTTCTGAAAATATTTTATTAAAGTGAACAGCAATGATGGTTGAAGCTGAAACATAAGGGTTTGCAGAACACTCTTTACATAATCCGTACTTCTTTCAGGTTCTTTGCCCAAAATTTGCCAATTTTGACGTTTCAAATCGCGACATTTTATGTGTTGAGGAAAACCCCAATTTTTTTCTCTAAATGCTTCTAACTTTTTTGTCTTTAAACTTACAGACCTAAATTTTGTTAATGGTTCACCATATATATATATATATATATATATATATATATATATATATATATATATATATATATATATATATATATATATATATATATATATATATATATATATATATATATATATATATGTATATATATATATATATATATATATATATATATATATATATATATATATATATATATATATATATAATTGAAACTTACCCTTGATATGGGTTCTAGAGGGCCTAATTCTCGCTCATTTTAAGAAATTTTATCAAAATTCAAGTCGGGATCTCGTCATTAGTTAATATTTTTTTAAAGAAAATTCCTAAAAAGACATTAAAGTGATAGATAGAAAAAAGTCAAATGCCTTTAAGTGAATATTTTATAAAAATCAGATACTTAAATTTAACAGGTGTGTATGTCCAGAGAAAGAGATAACATTGGAATATTATCCATCATCCATAGTCTAAATTTAACATAAATGAATTAAGACGAGTCCAATCATTCAGAATGATCCAAAGTGGATACTGAAAAAAATACAGAATGAGATAGTATTACGTTATGTGTCGTAAATCTTATGAAATTTCGCTACTCTAACGCACTTACTGGATCCTGACTTTATTGATGTAATTAAGTTAGCTTAATTTACCATATTTATCAGGAACCTTTAGCACGACCTTATCAAAACCTTTAGTTGTATGATAAATAATTATTGAGTATAAAAATATATAATATTGACTATTGATGTATATTTAAAAGACACTTCTCTAAATAAATATTTATCAAGTGAGTCGTTAAAAAAACCATCTACGAGCGAAAGTAAATAAATAAACTAAAATTTTGTCTAGTGATTGGAACGCTGAACTGTTTCGTTGCCAAAAGTTACTTTTAAACCTTGAATGCGTCTACAAATACAATGCAATAAATCTTATGAGACAAACTCCACAAGTTTTATGTGCATATCCAGAATTTTTACTCAAAATAATATTACGAAGGCGCCAAAAATGTTTTTATTGGGTTACTTTTCAGAAGATTACTATTAGATTGTGGATACTAAGGAGAATGTAATCTACCGTGTGTTTTGACAGCCACGGAGGAAAACTGCTGTTTCAACCTTTAAACCATTGGAATAAGTTGAAAAGCATCTGTAACAAGCACTTCAGTAGTATCATCCCTAATCTAAGAAAACAGCCCATTTACAAAGAATTGTTGCTTCCTAGGTACTTGCCTACGACATTTAACAGATTAATCATAGGCCATGGTGCTTTTAAGTCTCATTTGTATAAAATAAAAGTTGAAGACAATCCATTTTGCTCATGTGACAATACCAGCCCAGCTGATTTAAATCATTTGATTTTGTCCTGTATTATGCATCATGAACAAAGAAAAATATTATTTTGTAATTTGATAAAGTACAATGTTTCCTTTCCACTTGATGTGACATCAGTTATGTATGAAGCTGTTTGTAATAAAACTGTCATGGTAGCTTTCATGTGTTCTGTTAAAGACTCTAAGTTAGCTAGGTTTATATAGCTCTTAGTAAAAAGATGATATTCTGAAAATTGGACTGTTCCAATAAATATTGTATTAGTGGCAATATACTATATAGTCTTAAGGAATACTAAATAAACTTAGCAGATTAATGTATAGTCAGAGAGTTAAAAGTAAGTTCCTTTTTGTCTTTCCTTGTGTTAACCTCTTTTGACCGCAGCTTCCCCAGTATGTTAAAAAGTCACCATGACAGGCTCCATTGGTGTGAAAAGTGTCCCAGTGTTTCTCCTGAAACAACTCGTAGCGTAGATGTGTGCATGCGTATGTATGTGTGTGTATGTGCACATGAAGAAATAATGTGCATTTTCTGTCCTGCACCTAGTGTTAAGTACTGGACGTATAAAGCCTATTGACGTGAGTGCGTATACATGAGTGTATATGCGCACACGTATGTGTGTGGGTGGATATGTATATAAGTTTTAATTTTAATATATATTTTTAGTAAACAGCAAGTGTATAGGTAGATAAAAGAAGATAAAAGAAAAAGGTTAAAGAGCTTGTTAGATTAACATTCTTAAGACAGGTTTTGCCATTGTGAAAAGCAAGGTCAGATGCATCCTTGTTCATTTTGAAGATTGACAGTGACTGAATGAGCCAGTTCTCAAAGTCAAATCTCTAATCAAAAAACAAAAAAAAAACCTTTAAACACTTAGCTTCTATATTTAAGACTAGATACTAGATGATTAAAGAATAAATTAAAGGCTTCACTTCCAGGCGGTGTTTTTAATTATAAATCTCTACGAGTTTCATCCCTCTCGAACCATCTTCAAGATATAATACCTAGAATACAAAAGATGGTTGTGTCAGACACTAGGTTTCTGGTAGGTCAAACATGCAAGCTCGACACAAGTTAACAAAGCAATTAGCAGCTACAGAAGGCATGACACTCTACATAGCTATTGTCAAGTATTAAAACTAAAAATACAAAACGCCATACAAATTGAGTCGACAACAGCATCATCATATTAAATGGGACTTGGTCCCACAACATTAACAGTCTGAAGTTAAAAAAGTCTGGACGCAGCAAGTGCGTCCCCATTAACGAATTTTTTCTACGAAAATTAACTAATAATTATAGACCGTTAAACATAAACTTAACTAAAACTACTTCCAAAGCATCAGAGAAAGTGTCTATTTGAAATGTATTTGCTGGAAATATTTTATTAAAATGAAGGTCAATGGTGGTTGAAGCTGAAACTTAAGGGTTTGCAGAACGCTTTTTACATAATACTTATTTATTTTAGGTTATTTGCCTAAAAGTTGCCAATTTTGACGTTTCAAATCGCGACTTTTCAGATTTTGAGGAAAACCCCAATTTTTTCTCTTTAAATGCCTCTTAAACTTTTTTGTCTTTAAACTTACAGACCTAAATTTTGGTAAATGGTGCTCCCTTTATATATATATATATATATATATATATATATATATATATATATATATATATATATATATATATATAATTTGTAATTGATCCTGGATATGGGTTCTAGTGGGCCTAGTTCGCGCTCAATTAAAGAAATTTTTTCTAAATTTAAAAGTCGGAATCTCCTCATTAGTGAATCTTTTTTAAGAAAATTTACTAAAACAAGGACTTCTGAAGCCACGGGAAAAGTCTACGACTGTATTAAATATGGAACGGGTTCACTAAGTTAGGGGAAGAACACAACCAGATATGCTGTTCAAATTGAATTAAGACTTAAAACTTTCATCTCCTCTTTATCAGATTATTCTTTATACAAAAAGTCGCTAAAAATTCATCGGAATAACAACAATTAGATAACGGTAAAGTGAAATGAGTTTTAAAAAAATTTATAAAAGTAAAGCCACTCAATAGGATTAGAACTCGTCATGTAGGAGTTCATTATCCGATGTACACGCCAAAGCCAACTTGGCTACGCTCGACATGTATATACTAGCAGGTATATCCCGTAATACATGTTCATCGTCTAACGTCTACTATTTACACAAAACAATTTTGATTTACAAATGATTTTTTGCTCATATTTTAACGAAACAAAGGGAAATAACCACTCAGACACATATCTAGGAGCTCGGTAGTCATTTCTTGTCGTATTTTTCACTCAGATTCGTACTCCTACTATCATAATTATCAATTTTGACGTTTTAATTTTCTTGACTCAGATTTAAATCATTAAAAATTAATTTTCCTCTAACTTTTCTGTCTTTTAACATAGAGGTCTGAACTTTGCTACGTAGGATATTCTGTATGACATAAATCAGCGTACCGAATTTGGTTGCCCCTTCTTTGTTATTTCCAGGGATATAAATTTTTTCGAAGGAAAACACAACATTTTCTGGGAATACCTAGGTAGATTTTCCTGACTAACGAACTTGTCCAAGCCACTTGCAAAGGGAAGGTATGTACCAAATTTTATCGAAATCGGCTCATTATTTTTTGAGTTATCGGTGTGATAAATACATATATATATATATATATATATATATATATATATATATATATATATATATATATATATATATATATATATATATATATATATATATATATATATAACATATAAAAATTGAAACTGATCCTGGATATGGGTTATAGGGGGCGTAGTTTGCGCTCATTTGAAGAAATTGTTTCAAAATTCAAAAGTCGGGATCTGGTCATTGGTGATTTTTTTTATAGAAAATTCACTAAAAGTAAGAGACGACGAACACAACACAAAAAGCTAAAGAAGCTTCACAGCAGATCAGAACTTTCAGGAAAGGTTTTCACAAACGGACTTCAGAAGGAAAGAAAATGGCCTATCTGGCAGATAATACTCAAGTTTCGTTTGTATTGCACAAACTATACTATATGAGAAATTGTCAAAGTTTGAATTGCATGTATTGTCTTCAGTTTTGCAGACAAAGGTAACATCGAAGGACAGAATATCAGCATCCTTAAACTTGAAGCAGCAAAAGGATAGATACATAACGACGATTCTTTAAAATAGCAAAATGGAGGCTGTGAACCTATAAAAAAAAGTTTTTAAAGTTGAATGGGTGAATAAAAACACAGTCGAAAAACGACAGAACTGAAAAATGACACTTGAACAAGACGGCATATAGATGACAAAGAAAAGAACCACAGAGTAACTGAACCAAGAAATCTTAGCCGAAACGCATAGGGTTTTATAATAGAAAAAACTGTCTGTAATTAAAGCCTTTAATGTATCCTTTTATCGTGTCGAACACAGACGTATTTACATTTAGAAATTATAGATACTAGATGTAAGCACTCTGACCATCATTGGAGTCATTGGCTACAATGCATCCACCATTATATATTAGTACATTGTTACCTTTATCAGAGAAGAAAGTAACAAGTCTAAAGATTCGAAACAGCTTTTGAAAAAAAATCTGAAAAAACTGGTTTACTTATGCTGGATAACTAGCATAAACAACCTACCTATAAAATAAAAATATTTACCAAGTTTCATTGAAATCGACCACCATATAAAAAAATTATCTGACTTCAAAATATGTTCTAAGTTGCGCTTATTTGATGAAATTGTGTAAAAAGTTGAAAGTGTTGGTTTATCTAGTTACGAATTTTTCCTACAAAAATATAAGCGTGACAACAAATTAAAGTAAACTAATTATATACCTATGAGTACACCAGTATTGTCCAATGTCCAACCTTGCTAACGTTTTCGACATGTCTTAATACAGATTGCTTTATTCTTCTCTTAGTTGTCACGTCTCACATGATCAGCATAACGAGGCGCTTCACTTATACTACCTCCTAGATATTGCGCATTATATTTCGGATATTCTTGATAAAAAACAGGTCAGTCGGATGTGATTTACAGCCATTTCTTAAGGGCTTTGGGATCAATCAGCCATAATATCATTCTGATCAAGTTGGATGTGCTGTGCTGTTTCTCGCGGCTACTTTAGCACTTTAGGTCATACCTTTCGAGCAGAAAGCACTATGTTGTATATGGAGGAAATCTCATACTGTCACCTTCGGTGTACCTCAGGGGTCACATCGTGAACCGCTTCTGTTTCTTATATTTATAAACGTCCCGCCCCCTGCTCTTCGGTGTGGTCGGCTTCTCTTTGCGGATAATCTGTATGCAAATATTTGTTCTGTTCGGGACTGCTGTGCTTTTCAGTCAGATATTAAGAGGGTGCATCAATTGTACAGTAGGAATCTTCTCAACATAACTGCAGTTCTTCCATAATGAAAAATCCCTCATATTTTCCTTATACGTGCTCATATGTCATTATTCAATATTTAGGCGTTTTATTCGACTCACAGTTTTCCTTCAGTTTCCAGGTTTCATAATCAGTTTTATCAGCTTGGCTTTTAGGTAAGAAATTGCTTCTCTAATTTCAAGCTTTGAAACACTTCGATGCTTACATTAGGTAGATGCTTGAGTACTGTTGTCTAGTGTGGAGCTCATATTACAGCAGTTATGTGTCAAGTCTTGAGATTGTTCAACGAAAATTTCAAACTAAACTTTTTGTTACACATACTTAGTCGTTGAGTGATTTTGTTACTGAAGTTTTTAAACAGACTACTACATAACGAGGTGGATTCTCAAAACAGGTTATCTCAGATTAACTTTCTCGTGTCTCAGCCAAATCCTCGTTTTACTTGTTTATTTTACTATCTTGGAGCTATGTCCAATTTAATGATAGGGTCTCCCTGTTGCGCCTAAATTGTGACATAAACGCCCGACTCTTTAAATCACATCATCTCTTTTGTGTGATATACTTGTCTCTGAGGTTCTTTGTTCTTCCTTTTCTTTCTCTATATCTGTTATATAAATCCTTAATTATTATATTTATATTATATTTTGTATTTTTTTTAAATTTTGTTATTTTAAAGAGATGTCGAAGTATTCATTGTTTGCATAGATTATCGTGTATTGGTATTCCTATGATGTTGTGTTATTTTTAATGCCCTATAAAAGAAAATTGTTTCTGTTGGGAATTGGAAGAAATAAATAAAACACACACTTCTCGGTTTGAGTAATAAGCAATACCCTCACTTATTAGTAAACAGAATATCAGACGCATTCTGAGGCAAGCATAACATGTTATTGCTTAAACTAATATGTAATCTTTGTTCTATTTATCGCAATGGACTAACCTTTTGACATTTTCGAGTGATCTCAAAATGACCAGATTTTTCTACATTAATGCATATATGCAAACAAAATTCGCATATTATTACAGTATCTGACCACCTCTTAAAATAGACTATTATTTCATAGTAGTGTAATTGTACTTAAGTGGATCAATTACGATTCGTTGTGCATTTAATTGCCAGTGTTAATGAACGTCACAATTTTGAAGAGCGAAAGATTAGCAAATGCCTATAATTATATTATCAAGAAGAATTCATTATCCTCAAATCAGTACCAATTTCGTTATATAAGATAATTTTATATAAAAAGGAAAGAAAAGTCTAAAAAAGCAAATGCCACGAAAATATGGTCAAACTATTTACATTCATTGTTTATCAAAAATTGCCAGAAAAATGATTGCCGCGTGAATTTGCTTATTTTGTTCTCAAAAAGGCATTAATATCTACTTATAAAAAGTATACAATTTTTTTGCGAGAATTCACTAAAAAAAGTTTTCTGCAAACATCAGACTTACACGAGATCACCAGCTGTCACTGATCCTGGGCCCAACCGTGCCCTTCGTTGCTTAACCCCAAATTAGCAAGATCAATCTCTCTCAGTTCTAGACTTAGACACATCGAGATCTTGAAGACGATTTCAAGTGAGATTTGGGGGGTTCGCAGATTAAAGCCCTGTAGTCAAACTACAATCATTCAATCAACCCTTATCCACCGCCATAGAAAGTAGGTAGCTTGAAGCACATTTCTTTTCATATTTTTGTAACCTCTTTAAAATGGACCCAAGAGAGGAGCCTAATTGTTGAGATCATAAATTCTGGACGCAGTTCAACTCAAAAACCAAGTAGTTCTTACACTTATGACCGAATATATATATATATATATATATATATATATATATATATATATATATATATATATATATATATATATATATATATATATAGGGTGGCGCATTGAAAACGAAACAGACCGATTTTCGTCCAGAGAAGTTTTTTTAAAGAAACGCTGAAACACGTCAATTTTAATATTGAGGGGGACATGTTTTGACATAAAACTCAACTTTGTCACATCAACCCCTTAAGGGTGGTGATAACAACCCTTATGTTTTAAATAGGGAACATGATTCGAGTGTTACATCATTTGAAAGATCTTTATTTTCTGAATTCAGCACACTAATTTTTTTGGAAGTTTTATCAACTCGTCTAAAAATTATTCACAGTTGAAGATGCAAAACCGCATTTCACTCATTCCGATAAGAAATGTGCTGATAGTCAATGTTTTGTTGGTTTGTAAACAAAAAATTGACTACCAGAACGTTTCTTATCGGAAAGAGAGAAATGCGGTTTATTATTTCAGTTTATCGGTCGGTTTGATACTTGATAGTACTACCGAAAATTAATTTCACAATGGTGTATTCTGTGGAAGAAAGAGTTGAAATAATTACTCTTTTTTTCAAAAACGATGACTGTGCCAACCGTACCGCAAATTTGTTTAATGAACGACATCCGAACAGACATGTTAACAGAAAATACATTTTGGAGTTAGCTGCAAAGTTTCGACAAAGTGGTTTAGTAGCCAACAAAAAACGGGATCCTGAACGTGAATGTCCGGTTAGAAATGAGACTACTGAGATAGAAGTTTTAGGAGAAATTGCTGCAGACCCAACTTTGAGCACGAGAAAATTGGCCACTGTTTCAAACATCAAAAGAAGAACTATCCAGCGAATATTGAAGCATAATAAATTTCACCCGTATAAAATTCATCTTATACAACAACTGAATGAAGATGATTTTGATCGGCGGCTGGAATGTTTCGTAGTTATGACTGCACGAATAGCTGATAACTGGAATTTCTGTTCAATATCTGTTTTTCAGACTAGTGTACGTTTTTATTAAACTCTACAGTCAATCGTCATAATTGTTGTTATTGGACAGATAATAATCCAAGAAATTTTCACGAAGTCCACACTCAAACTCCACAGAAATTGAATGTCTGGACTGGCATTTTTGGAGACCGTTTAATCGGACCAATTTTTCTTGATCGCAATTTAAGTGGCGAAACGTATTTGGAGTAACTAGAAGATATCTTTTACCCTCTACTAATTGACATTGTTGAAAATGATGATCGCTATCAAGAAAACCAATTAGTGTTTCAACAAAATGGAGCTCCTCCGCGTTTTTCACAACGTGTTAGGGAGTTTTTGAACAGAGAGTTTCATAGAGGTGCCATTGAGTGGCCCCCTAGATCACCGGATTTAACTCCTTTAGACTTATTTCTATGCGGCCATTTGAAGAGTATAATTTACGCAACAAAACAGGAGTCTCTGGAAGAATTACGATGACGCATTGTTGAAGAATGCCGTCTAATAACTCCACAAATGCTTCAGAATGTCAGAGCTCGTTTTGAACAAAATTTGTACTTTTGTATGGAAGCTAGTGGTCAACAATTTAAACACTTACTTAACTCAATAAACATTTTTGAACGTTTGGTTTTGCTTTTTAGTTTTTTTAACGAAAAATTGACTAATCAGTGCATTTCTTATCACAATGAATGTAATACGTTCTTGCAACTCCAACTGTGAGTAATTTTTAAACGAGTTGATAAAACTTCCAAAAGACTTAGTGTGCTGAATTCACAAAAGAAAGACCGTTCAAACGATGTAACACTCGACCCATGTTCCCTATTTAAAATATAAGGGTTGTTATCACCACCCTTAAGGGGTTGATGTGATCAAACAGCCTGCAGTATAATTAAAAGATGGTCTTGAGAGCTGGGACTCACCGTAAACCAAACGAAGACGGATATATGATAGATAATTGATCCTATTCAACAAGAAGAATCTGGAGGAGTTCAAGGCGCCGGTGATGTGTGGAAAACCTTTAGCTTTAGTGCGGGAGGTCAAATATCTGGGAGTGGTCCTGGACCCCAAAATATCATGGGGGTCGCAAATAGAACGAGTAGTGAGAAAGGGAGCAGCGACCCTCTGATAGTCGCGCCGCGTGATAGGGAGGACCTGGGGACATAATCCTCCGATTCTTCATTAGATGTACATTGCGATCGTCAGGCCCAAGGTCTGGTGGAGTGGTGTGAACTAAATTGCTACCCAGAAGCTGGCCGCACTTCAAAGGTTGGTAAATCTGGGCATCACGGGCGCTATAAAGACGACACCCTCAGCCGCGCTAGAAGCCTTGCTAATGCTACCGCCGCTTCTTATCTGTATCAGAAGGGAGGTTATGGCGTCGCATCTCAGAATCAGAGACACTTGAAACTGGTGCGACGAGGGAGCAATAACAGGACACCCAGAGTTGCCAAGGAGGTGGAAAAAAATCCAATTTTCACCATCAAAGTACGAAAGTGAGAGAGTAATCACAGGATATGCAAAATTTGCATATTCACCATTAAGGTGCGAATTGCAGAGGATTATATTAAGCTGACTAGGAGATATATCCTCGGAATATACAGCATGTATCAATGGAGGGATAATGAGGTTGCTTTGTGGCTCGCTAGACTGGTCTATTTTACTAACGGATCAGGGCTGGAGGAGCAGCACTCCTCCTGGGCAGGAATATACATCGATGGCCTGGGGCTGCGCGAGAGTTATGCTCTGGGCGCATATGCCATGGCATTCGAAGCGGAGGTATACGCTCTCCTCTCTGTAGTTATCCGACAAGATGTGAGGACGAGCCCCGAGGAATGTGCACACATTTTCTCAGATAGTCGGGCGGCCCTCCGGGCGGACTGCGCGCCCAGAATTAGATCAATGCTGGTTCAAGAGTGCGCTCACGCTCTTGTGGAGCTGGCCAGGACAGAGAAGGTACAGTTTATATGGGTTTCGTGGCACTGTGGCGTGGCGAGAAATGAGGTGGCGAGCATGGTCCCCTACGGCCATTCTGTGCCCGGAACCTGCTATAGGCATAAGTACGCAGGTAGTCTCCAACAACTTAGATATGTTGCCTGAGAAGACCATGGAGAAGCACTGGAGGTCGGTCAGTGGCTGTAGACTGGTGAGGGATTTCGTGGAGAGGCCACACAGCAACACTGCCTGGCTTATTGGTAGGAGTCGTTCTGCGCTTCGCCGTATCATCGGTGTACTAACAGACTGCTGGAGCCTCAGAAGACACCTTACACTGGTAGATGTCGAGAGGAATCCCATTTGCCATGAATTCGGTGAGACTGAAGAAATGTCTTACCACAATCAATGTGAATGTGAGGCCTTTGGGAGTCTTCGTACAGAATTGTTTGGACCAAAGACTCTACGAAAGATTTAAGTAAGTGCCGTCCAATGGAAGACCATCATGACCTTTATTTTGAGGTCAAGGAGGTTCGGTGACTAAACCGAGGCTCCTCATGGTTTCTGGATGCCGGGGTTAGCAAAAAGAGCCCGATGTGGTCTACTTGTCTGGCGCTAGCCTTCTCACTATTACTACTACTACTACTTTAACAATATTTTTTGTTGTAAACCAATCGTTTTAACAACAGACCGATGTTCTACACTGTTAATGTAACCACAAAAGTAGGATCACGTCAGAAAACAAACATAATAACAGAGAGTTATGCGTTAGATACGTATTTCGGCAACGAAGTTGTCATCATTAGTAGCTGTCGCTAAAAAAATGGTTCTTTGGCGACAAATACTGATTAAGGCAAATTCGTTAGTGGGATTATTCTGCGCTTTGATTCAGTAATTTTAAAAAATGTCAATCATAAAACATAAAATACCCCAGGTTATACCTGGCGCTCTGAAAAGCTTCGTGTGACAAAAGTTAAAATAAAAGTGAAAATAATTGTTGCAGTTACTTATGGTATCGTCCCACTTTTCAAAGTATTTACATTCGCAATTAGTTTGATCTTTATTATTAAAATACATTAGCGTCTTGTGTCATTTAAAAGGAATTTACCTTAGCATTCAGCTTATATGGTGAAATGCATAGCTGATAGCATTGTATAAAGAACACGAAAGTAATTAAAATGTAATTGACATAGTGCCTTTCTTTTCATAAAACTGAATACATTCCATTATAAAGCTTTATATTTGAAGAAACAATGTCTGTGTTTGCTACTTAAATAACAATACTAGCACTGAAATAATAGCAATATAAAGTTGAGATAATAAGTTTTAGACTCTGCACATTCAAGTAACAATGCAAATAGTTTTATTCAAAGCAATTAAGTGTAAATATACACGCTCAAAATATACAGAACGCCACACAACTATTTGCCACTTTGTGGATCTGACAGCAGTTTTAATCACGTCTTAGTGAATTTTTAATTTAAAAAAATGACTAGAGAGGTATCGATGATGAGATCATGCAAATTTTTTTTTAAATGAGCGCGAACTAGGACCCCTAGAACCATATGTGGGTCAGTTTAAATTTTTATATGATTATATATATATATATATATATATATATATATATATATATATATATATATATATATATATATATATATATATATATATATATATATATATATATATATATATATATGTATCCAACCGATAAGTCAGAAAATAGTTAACGGATTTGGATGAAAGTACCTTTCCTTTATTTGTGGCTTGGACGAGTTCGTTAGCCAGAAAAATCGGACAAGGTTTCCCGGGAAAATTTTGAGTTTTCTTTCTAGAAAAAATTTTTCTGCGAAAATTAAAAAGCTTTTTTTAATGAACACCTAAATTAAACTTTCTACGTGTATGTAAAATTGAGTTATTCAAATTCGAAGCATTTAATCAAAATTCACTACCATAACGCACTGGCAGCGTCCAGAACTTTTTATCCTTATTACTTTATTAAATAAACTGTTCTCTTTATGTCGGTTTTTAATTGAATCACTCAGCATATTCAGCATCTTCTGCGATTCCTTTTCCTTTTAGTATATTTTCTTTAAAAAATTCACTAATGAGGGCAAACTAGGCCCCCTAAAACCCATGTCCAGGGTCAGTTCCAATTTTTATTTGTTTATATATATATATATATATATATATATATATATATATATATATATATATATATATATATATATATATAATAAAAAAGGTTGGCTCAGTTCGCGAGGTGAGTAACCTCTCGAATCGGACTAGGAGGTCGCGGGTTCGAGTCCCGTATCCGGATAGTCGGTCTTCTTCACTCGTATGTGGAAAGGCCGGCTTCTGATGGATTATGGGTAGTGTCCTTTGTCTATATGTGTATGTAAGCCACCCGCTATCCATTTTTATGGAAATATGATGCATATTTGTTAGAAAAAAAATTGAGATACAGTAAGTGCGTTTTGGTAGCGAATTTTCCTTAAATGATTCAAATTTCAGTAACTCAATTTGCTATTAACCCAAGGTTTGTTGGCTAGAAAACTAGTATTCCCGGAAACATTTAAAGTTTATTTTCGGAACATTCTTGTACATTTTCAAACAATAAGTGATTTTGATACAATTTCGTACATTGTTTCGACTATATAGGTTATACCGGTAACCGGATTGATGCCTGCTTGCATTAGAGTTACATATTTGCTATTAAAAACTTTTTTCTGATAATTCACTTCCATAACGCATTTGCTGCGTCCAGACTTTTTATTTCTCTCCTTTTATGCTATCTTCTCTTAGCCTATTTCTTGGATTATCTATGAATAATTAAACAAGTGCATGCCATCATTACCGCATATATATTTTCTTTTTTAGCTTCATTCCCGTAGTGGCTAACCTAGTATTATGTTTAAATTTTAATAAAGACTGAGAATACTATAGCAATCTCTAATCACATCCAGGTGTCTTTATTATACAGCGTGTTCCATATAGATAGATAGATAATTTATTCAATCAAATCGCTCCAGTAGGGCACAGAACAAGTCAACATTTCATATGTAGACATAAACATATATACGTATACATATATATATATATATATATATATATATATATATATATATATATATATATATATATATATATATATATATAGAATATAAAGATCTTTCAAATGATGTAACACTCGAATCATGTTCCCTATTTAAAACATAAGGGTTGTTATCACCACCCTTAAGGGGTTGATGTGACAAAGTTGAGTTTTATGTCAAAACATGTCCCCCTCAATATTAAAATTGACGTGTTTCAGCGTTTCTTAAAAAAAAACTTCTCTGGACGAAAATCGGTCTGTTTCGTTTTCAATGCGCCACCCTATATATATATATATATATATATATATATATATATATATATATATATAACACATACACAACATATGCTAAAGTATACAATTAAAAATCTGAAATTTAGACCTAGGCGTATAAAAATGTCCGTAAACGTAAAAACACGAACTACATTAAGCATTATATAATAAAAGTATCCACATAATTAAGAACTAAAGATATCACAGGGATTTACAAATAAAGTTTTTATAACACAGATTATTTTGTGTCTGCTAATGCTGATTGTCCAAGAAATCATTTTTTGAGTAATATGATTTTGCAACCAGCATTTGCCTAAGGACACTGTCAGATTTTTTATCTGGTTATTTCTTCATATTGTCTGATAGTTTATTATAAATTTTTATTAGTTGATATGGAACATTTTTTAGGACAAAAAGAACAAAGTAAGCCTGGTTGACATTTGCTAGGTGCGATCTATTTCTTCTGTCCTGACAATGATTGCCCTGTAAATGTGCAAATTCATGATATTTTTTTTCACGTACATGGCACACTCAAATATATAGTGAGAATGTTGTTTTGTTTAAAAATGGTTTTACATGATTCTGTTTCTTTCAGATTAAATATTGTTCTAATACGTCTTTTTTGTACGCAAAACACTCGATCTGCATCTATGAAATTGCCCCAGAATACAATTCCATATCGCATTCTGGAGTACACATATGCATAGTAAGCTGCAACATAAGTGCCCCTATCAACCGTTTGTGAAAGTAGCTTTAGAGCATATATATGTATATATATATATATATATATATATATATATATATATATATATATATATATATATATATATATCAACTTATTTTACTACAGACATGATTGACGTCTTTTCCAGTTTAATATCTCGTGTAATATTAACCCCAAGTATTTTGTAGGGGTCTCGGAGGTGAGTTTGCAAGTTTACCACTAGTTTTTCATTATTAGAGCATCCAAAGTTAACGATCTTGGTTTTTTCAAAATTTTGTGAGATATTGTGCTGACAGAACCACCCATCCAATTTCATTAAAATATCGCCCACTCTTTCCTGCACTGATTCAGCTGAAGATCCCCCACACACATAAAAGGGCCGCATCCAGATACATAATAATAATAAACATATTGTTTAATGTGCCACTCCATAATGACGAACGAGAAAAGGGAAACAACAGCATAATACAAATAGCACAAAGAAATGGATACAACAAGAAAACAATAGAAAAGCTAGTAAAACAAATCAAAAACAAACAAATCAACAAACCCGAAAACAAAACAACACAAACAAACACAAAATACACAACATTCACTTATAACCACCACACCAAAAAAATAACACAATCACTTAAACAATATGACTTAAAAATGAGCTACAAAACCAACAACAAAAAAATAAACAAAATAAATAAAAAACAAGAATACAGCTCACCTAAATTAAGCGAAATATATCACATAGAATGTAACATATGCAATAAAAAATATATACGAAAGGCAAAAAAATCAATAGAAACAAAATTCAAGAAACATATAACAGCATTAGATAAAATCCACATACCTAGCTACAAATCAAACGTAGCTACAAGAGAAAACACCAAAAACCAGATATCAACCAATTACAACCTATAAAACATACTAAAGACAAAAAAAAAATGGAAATCTGGGAACAATACTACATTCAACAAACAATAAGAAACAATTAACCCCAGAACTAATCCAGGTGCAAACATTTAAACAAAACATAATAAAAGCCATACAAATAGAAAAATTATGATACCATAATAATGAAAACAGGAAACCAATACAATCGACACAAACCGATAACACAGCCAATAAAACAATAGAGACTGAACACGCAGGCGTCACGTACAATCTTAGAAACAGAACATACAGGAACGATCAGACTCAGTAGTATGTTGATGATGAACCAGGACGGTTCGTAACTGCAGTCCACGTAAACAAATAAAAATCACAGAAAGTACAGCAAACAAATATATATATATATATATATATATATATATATATATATATATATATATATATATATATATATATATATATATATATGTGTGTGTGTGTGTCTGTGTGTGAGAAAGATATATATATATATATATATATATATATATATATATATATATATATATATATATATATATATATATATATATATTCAGATTTTTTGAATGAACCGCGTTCGGAATGTATTAAAGCAGTTTCCAAGAGGTTAAGGAGATATAAAAGAAAATGAGCTCTAAGGTCTTAATCTGCTTAGCGGTGGATAAGGATCGGTTGGGTTGTTATAACCCGATTACAGGTCCTCAATCTGCCTACTCTCCAAAGCTGGCTGGCGATCGTCTCAAAGGTTTTAGTGTGTTTAACACTAGTCCTAAGAGAGATCTCTCTTAGGTCTAGGGTTGTTGTCAGCGTACCTAAGGTAATTTAATCCCAGTCCATTTTTTTAACTTTAATTTCATTTCGAATTTCCAGTTGTGGTTTTTCCATTTTTTGTATAGATTGAGAAAGGTGTGTATATTCTGTATATATTTAATGATTTAACTAGAAGGGGACAGTTCTCGTAAAAGGAGACTAGATAACTAACTGCAAATGAACGATATCAGTTACGTTACATGCTCTAAGATAACATTAAGTATAAAATTATATGAGTGCTTCATACGAAAAATTTAATCGAGAATACTATACATTAAATGTGCGAAGGAAAGTTTATCAAGCTCTCCCCTTGTGTTATATTAAGGAAGGGTGTCTAAAGAGGATATGTTGAGGGGTGTATTACAACAACAACAAAAGATAAACATGGATATCTTCCCAATAATATAACCCAATGACTTGTATAAAACTAAAAGGGATGCGTCACGCTTCTCAAATCAATTTCAAATTTTAATGGATCATTTTTCTATGTTTCTATGCGTAGCTGTAAAAAATATATACAAGTTCTTCACAAAATCATATCACATATTCATTAGATCCAAACAAGTTGATGTAAGTAAAGTCACCTTTGTACAAAGTTGCTTAGTTTGTACGCTTGATGGTCCCGAATTTCCAATTTTGACATTGTTTTTTGTTACTTTTTTAACATAGCAAATTTATGCGATTCAGGCAATGACTTTTCAACAATCAGTAAAATCATAGATGATGCGCTAAGAGAATTATCAACATGGGAATGAGAAACCGGTCTAGCGGTAAATCATAGCTGGACCGAGCTGATCCCATTCACGAGAAAGTACAAGAGAATCAAATGCAAACTTAAAAAAAAACGAAAGAAAGGCACTTATAGTGTCAAAGGAAACTAAGTATCTGTGAACTGTTCTGGACTCCAAACTCTTATGTAATAGAAATGTGGAGGAAGAATGAGGAAAAATATAAATGTGTACTATGCTTGCAAGAAAATGTTCAGAAGAAATGGGGTCTGAAATCGTAGGTTATACACTTGATATACACTACGATTGTAATACCAATTATTACGTATGGGGCCTTATTCAGGTGGAAAGCCATGAACAAGGAGACAAATGAAAAGACCCTCTGCAAAATACGATGGCTTGCAGTCTTACAAACAACAGGTGCAGGGAACAACACGGCACAGACCGGCAATATGAAACCTATAACCACTTACATTATAGGTGTAGGGGCAAAGGTAGCCCTGAGGCTTAGGGAGTCAAACTAGTGCTGGCAACGAAAATTTGAAAAAATACCATAATCGATTAATCGAATAATAAATAAATAGAATAATCGATTTATCGATTTTCTCGAATATATGCGATGTGAAAAATCGCGATGTTTGATTAATCGATTAACAGAATAATCTAATAAAACTAATCACAAACGGGCATATAGGACACTAAATCAGTGAATAATTGCTAATTATTCCCGGGGTAATAAATGTACAGGTGTCTACACAGATGCCTCTGTAACTCAGGTAGATGGGTGTGGGTATATACTGAGAGGCGCTGCAATTCAGAAACATGTTTTTGTGTGTGTGTTTTGTTTCTTGGACATCGGCCTATTTACGCGACTATGGCCAGTCACTGACGCCCGGGAGCAGTATCCTGGAAATTTTGCCGAACCTCTGTCTTTCTGTAAGGCGGGTAGGGACCTTTAACGTGCCCAACATCGCATGGATACGGGACCGACAGCTTTAAACCAACATGTTGCTAGTCGACAAGCAGCCACATTATTGGATGTTATCCATTTATTGAATATTCTAATATTAAAAGAAAATGCAATGCTATGAGCTCATGGAACACATTTTTAATATAAGTACGTCTTTTTGTGAATAAATTATGGAAATGTTAGATAACAGCGTTATCCATCTAGAACACCTTTTGGTTTCTGATAAGTGCAATTTTACACTTCACGGCCATTCTAATCGTCAAAATTGTCGATACTGGTCAATCCACACTGGATGAGAGAAAAATGAAAATAATTATTTAGCACTGCTACAAAATAATGTCGTGGTAACTTTGGCAAACTTATAACCTGACGGAGCAAACCCAGAAGTTTCAGCGAATGTGATATGGTTGGAGCAGGATGGCGCACCAGCACATTACCAAATCAATGTCCGTCAGTGCCTCGGCCTAATATTTCCAGATAGGTGGATGGAAAGGCGAGGATCGTTAGAATTGCTAACACGATCACTTGATCTTACGCCATTAGACCTCTTCTTATGGAGATATGTAATAAGTATGGTATACAAAAGAAAACTACGCGATTAAACTGACTTAGGAAGGAGAATAACGATTACGATTAGGTCGGTCAAGCCTCAGATGTTAATTAACATTAGAAGACATGTCTATTTACGATTAGAATGCTACCAAGCACATCTCCTCATTAAGACTGATGTGTTTTTCATTTTTTATTTTTTCTCATTATCAAGAATGGAACGGGACTAGTTGTTAATTTTACTTCCACATCGTCACAACGTGTGGAAGTATCGCATCGTCGACAAAAATTTCAAAATTTTTTTCTCACTTAAACATCGTAAAGAGTGTTTTTTTATTTAATATTATTGGCTGCGGCATCTCAGGCCATTAGCACATTCATTTCCCATCATTCAACATTTTTACAAATTTTCCAGACAAAGTCAAATTGGCTCGCCCAGGAATCGAACCCGGGATCTCTCGCTTAGCAGGCTGGCACCTAGCAACCTGCGTCTTAGTAAAAAGTGTCAAAACATATAGAAAACCTGATTGGTTTTTTTCCTGTGTCGGGCTCTCGGTTTGTCGGTCTGTTGGTCTATATGTCTGTCTGTTGATAGCCACGATAACTTTAGAACGAATTAAGATATCGTCTTCAAATTCGGTACATAGTTAGCAGCCGATAAGCGAACGGTCCGGATTGTTTTTGGGTAAAATCGCTCCAGGGGGTAGGGGATTGGTGGGAGGTGATTTCGTGAATATTTTTTTCGTTAAATCTCGAGTAATATAACGTTTTAGGGTTTGTTTATTAGAAAATTCAATTTCATCAAACATCTGGTATTCTGTGCTGAAATTAAATTAGGGGTTGAATGTGTGGGGGTGAAATATTCGTGCAAGAATTTTTTTTGTTGCTGAAACGGTGTAAAAAGTCTCAAAACATATAGAATGTCTGTATTCTGGAACGAATTTTTTTTGTCTGTCGGTCGAACGGTCTGTCAGTCTGTCGTCTGTATGTTAGTAGGCGCAATAAGTCTCAAACGAATTGAGATATCATCTTCGAATTTGGTATTCAGTTAGCACCCGACAAAGGAACGCTTAGAATTGTTTTTGGGTAACATCACTTGAGGGGGTAGGGGATAAATGAGGGGTAATTTGGTAAAAATTTATATTTTTTCGTTAAAACTCGAGTAATTAACGTTAAGTGAAGATTGGAACCTGTGATGAGCACTGAAAAGCATACTTGGAGAACTCAAATCACCACAGCGCATTTTAAAAGACCTAACGATCCTTTCTCTAACCAAGTTAGCGTCATCTGTGTATGAAAATATTCTAATATAACGTTTCAGAAGTTAATGGGTACAGGAATATGAATATTTCCTTTGTGGTCAAGTTATGAACCTTAAATTCATTCCATGAGATTGTCTTTCTGCAGAGAATAAATTATCACAGCTATGTGGAAGTTATGGTTCAATTTCCAGCACTATTTTCAGATGAGATTTTCCAAAGGAGGTATCACAAGCTTCTACTACCTATTTAAAGTTTTGGGGGCTGCAACTGTCACTGGAAGGGGGTTGAATGGATGGGTGAAACTTTTATGTTCCAAGATGTCAGTTTTTAATATAAAACTGAATTATTGCGGGATGTTTTATAAGGATGCACAATAATGGAGAAACTGAATTTATTGCTGTTGAAGTTTGTGTTTTCATGGTGTTAATTGCTTTAAACTATAGATGGCATTATTCTGTACTTACTTTCATTCTCTCTGTGTAGTACAGGCAATAGAGGAGCCCGTTACTCTTGTCCATAATGCACTTAACTACAGGAGTTATTATTTTTTTTGATAGATAGGTTCAGAATTACGTACTGAATGTAAAAACATAAAATCCTTACAAATTAGGAGGGCGGAAGTGCCGCCATTTTGAGAAAAACCGTTTCGGCCTATATCTCCATAAAAGTGCACTTTAGGCCAAAAATTGTAATAACCTTTATTGTAGATAATTGCATTTCTCATCTTTTTTGTTTAATAATTTTTTTTCTATCACTCACCGTTTACAACTTATACGACTATTAACATTCATTTATTGACTTTTTTACCGATATCTTGGTTTAAGAAATAAAATGCTTATAACTTAAATTTTTGATCGACAAATTTCCTACAATTTTTACAAAAAACTTTTTTTTTCTACAATCAACATTTTCAAAGTTATAACGCGTTAAATGTTACACTTTTCAATCGACAAATTTTTCTGGAGATATTTTAGTAAAATGAAGGACAATGACGGTCGAAGCTAAGACTTCAGGCTTTGTAAAACATTCTTCTTGAGACATTTTCTTTCCATAGCATATACTAGTTTCAGGTTCTTTGCGTAAATGTTGTCAATTTTGACGTTTTAATTCGCGACTTTGACGTTTTGAGGAAAACCCCAATTTATTTTTCTTTAAATGCCTATAACTGTTTTGTCTCTGAACCTACAGAGCTAAATTTTGGTAGGTAGCTCATTATAACGATGTAAACCCGCCTACCAAATTTAGTTGCCCTTACTTTGTTCTTTACGGAGATATGATTTTTATTCAAAAGAAAACACAAATTTTCCGGGAAAACCTGGGCCGATTTTCTTGGATAACGAACTTGTCCAAGCCACTTACAAGAGGAAGGTGCTTACCAAATTTAATTAAAATCGGCCAATTAGTTTTTGAGTTATCGGTGTGATACATACATATATATATATATATATATATATATATATATATATATATATATATATATATATATATATATATATATATATATATATATAAACATATAAAAATTGAAACTGACTCCGTATATGTGTTCTAGGAGGCATAATTAGCGCCCATTTCAATTTTTTTTTCAAAATTCAAAAGTCGGGGTCTCCTCATTAGTGATTTTTTTTAAAGGAAATGCACTAATAATAATTTGAGAAAAAAAAGTTTTAATTAGAAGTTCTAGAAAATTTGTCGATTGAAAAGTTAAGTTATAAGCATTTTATTTTTAAACAATTATTAACAAAGATATAGGTAAAAAAGTCAATAAATGGATGCTAATAGTCGTATAAGTTGTAAACGGTGAATGATACAAAAAAATGTTTAACAAAAAAGATGAAAAATGCAATTATCTACAATAAAGGTTATTACCATTTTTGGTCTAAAGTGCACGGTTACGGAGATATAGGTCGAAACGGTTCAAAATGGCGGCACTTCCGCCCTCCTAATTTGTAAGGATTTTGTGTTTTTACATTCAGTACGTAATTCTGAACCTATCTATCAAAAAAATAAATCCTGTGGTTTAATGCAGAAAAAAATTCTCTATTGCCTGTACTAGTGGTTTTTCAGGCTTATTTATATGAAGGGTCCAGGCTAAAAAGGGGGAAAGTCAAAAATCGTTAATTTTCAGGAAATCGATTTTTAATTTTAAAACCGTATAACTTATTAATTTATTAATTAGCACTGAATCTCTGAATGGATTTAATTTGTTATAGGTGTTTGGGATTAGACTGCAGAAAGTATTAATGACATTTCATTTAGATTTTTTTTTAAACGTAAAAAATATGAAGGCACTACGGATCGTAACGAACAAGAAGGGGGAATGTCATAGATTTCCACTGAAGTTTTGCAGTATTTTCAATTTTTTTTTACGAAAACCAGAAGCAAAATAGCAAAGGTTATGAAATTAAATTTTATTAAATTTCAGATTGTTTATTAATTATTGAATATACAGAATATGCTCAGACACTTTTTTTTGGGCCTCTTGTACGCTGAGGTTTTGGAAAGGTGGCCTTGTCTTTGACATTTTTGGTATGTGGTAATGTAGAAAAATATTTTCTAGCTGTTGGGTTGAGACAGAATTTCATTAAGCACTGCAGGTCGGTGAATTTGGCCAGTGTTATAGGCAGTAGTCCTGCAAATAGATAGAACATCGTTAACATCGGAAAATAATATTATGTGCATAGTTACCTTTGTATAACTGGCCTGGTAATTTAAACTCATTGTTTGCCAAAGTGTTGATACCCCTTTTTTTCTTCGGTTCAATCAAAACAGCAGTTTCCCAAATGCCATTCCAAGTTGAGCGATGGTAGACAAGTCTAGGATGTTCTTTCACGACTTTTAGTTCACGTATGGGCCGTACTTTCATTGGACACTTATGTTTGTAATGAAGTGTAGAAAAATGTGTAGTCCAGCATTTAAAAAAATCAAAAGTGACCTCCATAACATCAAAAGGATTTGGTTTAACTCTTGCAGCTCTAAAAACTTCAGCCCATTCATTTGGAAGTTCCACACGCGACTTCTGCTGTATAAGTCCAAAATCCTTATCGCATTCCATAAAGGAATGCCCTCTAATGGGGAAGCTGATCTTGACTTCGTCAAACCTTTTCTGCACATGCACTAAGTGATAGAGGTAACGGATGACAGTATAGTTCTTATTCTGACCCCCACATGAGTCGCAAAATATCTCGAGGACTCGAACACTGCTGGGTAGAAAGTTGTAAACGAAATGATGCAACATCGAACATACTTCATCACAGCCTTTTCGTCCATTTGTTTCAGGATAAGTATAAAAAATACTTTGGCTAGTCGACAAAACATGAATATTAAAAGAGAATATAGACAACTGTCTCTTATAATAAACATCATTTGTGCTTATGTTGGGCACTGGCAAATTTTTAGCAAAATCCATGCATATTGCTTCTTTGTTTTGATTTACCCGACAAGATAATTTTGCAGCCTTTTTTCTTGAATAAAACTGTTCAGCTTTATGCTTGTGCAAAAGATTTTCCTGTCGGAGTGTACTGATTTTGACATCTAGTTGGATCTTCTCTGTGACATTACCTGACACGTTTTTCATTTTGGCTTCTAGGGACCTAATATTTGCCAAGTATTCGTCACATATACTGCACGTATCTGACCTTGGGTATCCAAATGATATGTTGAAGTCTCGTGAGAAGATGGATCTATAAGTTTCATATGACACACAATATTGTTGGTCTTCAATGGTGTTTTGGTACATATTGTACATTTTTTTGATATTTAGATCTTCCGGTAGGTAGATTTTTGACGAATCCTTTAGGCTGTAATGGCTTTGACGTCCTTTGAAAGAGCGAATATGATTGACTACTAGATCTTGAGATTCCGGTTTCAATTTGAGAGGCCTGTTTAAGTGTCTTCCTCGTTTGTCAGTTGGGGCTTTGCCAGTCATTTTTAGAGATTTCTGGAGAATTTCAAGCTTTTTCTTGGTTATACCATGTAAGGAAAGAAAAGCCTTGAAACAAACAGGCACTTCTCTTGTCTCACCATCTACAGATACTCTGACACGATAAGCAAATGAACTGTCGTGTAGCATTGCGCCGTCTTCAGCGTTACGTGGGCGTCGCTGTTGTATAGGACAGACACTAATAAGTCCACACAAATAGATATTCTGCTCGTCCACGGATTTTAATAAATTAAACTCACTTACTATCTTTTGTCTTGCGTCAGCCGGAACTTTATCAAAACACTTGAGACGTTTACATCGGCAATCGCTTCCTGTCTCGTGACTTTGCAGGTTAAGTTTTTTAGAAACATCGGTTATTCTCCCGTAACGTTTTCTTTTTTTCCCCTGAACGTGGGTAATAACAAAGTCTTCACTTACACTGACACTTGGGTTCATTTTACTGTTTATTAGCACTACAATCACGACTTTTACTTTTTAATCCAACAAATTTGATAAATAAACACGAGAACCGGTAAACAATCAGGAAGAACTGAAAGAAGCAACTGCAGCCATAAGAGCGTCCAGCAAGAATAAAGGCGCATTTCTGACGTTCCCCCTTCTTAGCATGTGGCGCGCTGACTCTCCTCCTTTTTAGCCAGTACAGCATAATTTAAATTATCGATATCTGGTGACTCTTCTCTTTTTTCGCCTGTATGATGTTACCTGATGATAGTTCTGTGTGTTTAAAATCGAACGGACTGAACAGCTCAAAATGAGTAAAAATTGACGTTCCCCCTTCTTAGCCTGTACCCTTCATATATATTTTACATTCTAGTTCAAGAAATCTGTCAACTTGACTTCTACTGTTTTTCAACTCTGTCAAAAATAATAAAATGGATACTCGTTTTGATATTAACTTTTGGAAATATAATTATAGAAAATAAATCTAATTACAACAATTGCATTTGGCTGTTTCACACTGTATATGATATATGTTTGGCGGATGTTACATTATTTTCATTTTATCCAATTAGATGACATACTCAAGTGATAAAATGGACCTCTAATATTATTAGTTTAAATATGTACAGTATATATGTATTTAGTTGCTAAATAAAGTGTCCGATAATTCTACAAATAGAGCCATATGTCTTATTTCATTGAAGCTATAAGTTAGTAAACCGGAAAATTGAAATCGGAAATGAAATATTTGCGGCTAATACCGGATATCTTATCGTAGTAATTAAATAGTATTAAGTAGCAAACAATACCTTTTAACATAGAAGGCATTTCAAGTTGCAAAAGAATAATAGCTATCGAGGCTAAACAAACCAAAAAGATTCTGAAGGTGTGGCGGGTGATAATGTTATCCGTACGAGAAGTTTGTGTGCTGAATGCAAGCTTATTAGGTGACTAAAAAACAAACTTAACATAAACAAGTGACTAAAGTTGAAGTATTTTAAGTTGGTAATTTGCGATTTTAATATGTTCTTAATATTTGAGATTATAAACATTCATTGGTCTTAAATAACGAATTGCACAGTGTGTCCGGATTTCGAGCCACATGTGATTTTCAAATTGTGTCATTTTTAGGCATCTTCTATATGTGATGAGATAATGACACTGTAACAACTAATTCTAAACGATTTTTTACGTGTAATTCAATGATGCAAATAGGTTTTAGTGAATTTTCTTTAAATAATAATAATAATAATAATAATAATAATGAGATCGCGATTTTGGAAAAAAAATTCTTCAAATGAGCGCAAACTGGAACCCCTGGAACCCAAATTCGAGGTTGGAGAGTTGATATATATTATATATATATATATATATATATATATATATATATATATATATATATATATATATATATATATATATATATATATAATATATATATATTATATATATATATATATATATATATATATATATATATATATATATATATATATATATATATATATATATATATATATATATATATATATATATATATATATATACAGGGTGATTGCTGAGAAGTGCTCATTAGAAGTTTATGACCTTCTCATCCGATTTGACAGATGAACATTTGGATTCGGCCATTATACGATATTACCATTCTGATTAAAATAGTTGCACTACTCTAGCACTTCCGGTTATACCGGAAGTCGCTACCAACTTCGTTATTTTAAACAAAACACCCTGTATATTTTTGCATTTTCAGAAAGAAGATCCAATTTGGGATAGATCTTATGTAGTACTTTCTACACCTAGCGTTATTAGTTTTTGAAATATTGGCGATTTTTGAAAAATATTTGTTATCACAGCTCTTTTTATAATTTGATATATCCTTGTAAAGTGTAAATCTAGAAAATATATTTTTGGACAACAGATTGCTGGTAACTATGTCTTTCAAAATTATTGGAATGAAAATCTATTTTTTATACAGGGTGTGCGATAACAGCCTGACAAAATATCGAAATTCAAGCGGGTATAACTTGATTTTTTCAAATAGAACACCCTATATATTTCTATTCCAAAGCATTTTACAGACATAACTCTACAACTTTTATTAACTATGTCCTATACCTAAATAGCATAATTTCTGAGATATACACCACTCCAACGGGGAATCTATATTGGAATTTATACATGACTTCGTTTATGGAAATAGGAGGCTTTTGTTGCAATATCAGGTGAGAAAACTGAAATTTGACACATAGTTTAATCTAGTGACAGCAGTAAAATTAGTAACTTGCTTTTGTTAAAGGCGCGATGGGAAGTGCAATACGCTACAGTAATATATTCATTATTCACGGTGACTGCAATAGAATTATTGAAAGAGCATGTCGTACATTCAATGAAAAGTTTCCTAACTCGGCACCTTTGGACAGACACCGGTTCAAGAGGCGTCAATCAAAGTTTTCAAGGTATGGAAGTATAACATCAAGACGAGTAATTTGTAGAGGCAAACTTGAAGATGAGGAAACATGCCAAGTCACAGTTCTTGCATACTTTCATGCAATGCCAACAAATTCTATAAGAAATGCGTCTAGTGACTTAAACATGCCTTACTGGATCATTCAACGAATATTGAAGAAGCACAAAATGCATAATTTCTCTTTTATTCCCGTGCAACACCTGCGTGTTAGCGACTACGAGATGCGGATAAACTATTGCAAACACCTACTGATACGAGTTCAGGAAGATCCTACATTCTTGAGCAAAATAATCTGGACTGATGAGTCTAACTTTGGCAGAGAGGGTTTGCGAAATATGAAAAATCAGCATTACTGGGCAGCTGAAAATCTGCATATGAGACGAACTAGGAATTTCCAGCAGAGATTTAGTTGTAATGTTTTCTGCATGATAATGGACGACCGAGTGTGTTTTCATATTTACGATGGCACGGTCACGTCTGAGAAGTATATTTAGATCCTGAGAACAGTGGTGATGCCATTTGTGGAGAGTCTGTCTGTAAATTCATCACTCAATTGTTGGTACCAGATGGACGGGGCTCCAGCGCACAATACCATAGGTGTGTATGATCAGTTGAATGCTATATTTGATGACAGATGGATAGGCAGAAACGGCCCTTGGCACTGGCCAGCAAGATCGCCGGACTTGACACCTTGTGATTTTTATATGTGGAGTATAATAAAGTCCAAGGTTAATGAGGTGCATGTCCAATCTAAAGACGAACTAATCCAACGCATAACGCAAGCTTTTGCCGAGTTAGATCCAGGGGAGATACGAAGAACGACCACCGCTGGAGTACATTAAAGAATTTCAGAGTGTTTGAACCAAAACGGAAGTCACATTGAACAATTACTTTGAATTTTTCAGCTATGGTTCCATCACAAGTTGTTTTCTTTTCCCCGTTCACTGTACATAATCTAATCTAGCGTAACTTTACTCTGTAAATAAGAATTAAATTCATTTAATGTTAGTGTATGATTGTCATTACTTTAATAGTTCTGCTATTACATTTTTACAATGATAAATAATAATAAATTAACGTTCTTTTTTCAACAAAACTTGCTAAATGTTTGAGCTAGGAGGAATCTGAGAAGTGTCTTGGACTCTGGAGGACAAATTACACAAGGGTGGGTGGTTTTTAATAAGGGTCGTTGGCCAGAAAACTAGTTTTTTAGGGAACATTTTAAGTTAATTGCAAAACATTTTTGTACATTTTCAAACAATAAAGTTATTTTGGTGATATATGGTGTGGCGGTGGTTCCGACCGCAGTGTTTCCGTCAACACTACTCTATGTTTCTGACAGCTAAACGTTCCGTTACGTTATTCGACAGCAAGCTGTCAAGAACTACTATATAAGAGACACCAGGGATCTCTCTCTCTGTCTCCTCGCTACCAACCGACAGTGAAGATACGTCTCTCCACGCTCGGTCAGTTATCTGTTATGTGCTGTCTGTGATTGTTTTATAGTTAAATGTATAGTTTATTCAGTTAGTGAAATAATAAAGTATATTAAATGTTTACGTATGGATTTAATATCAACAAGGCAATTAACTTCCATATTGGTGACCCCGTGCCGCAAGCCGAAGATGCCCAGCCTGATGTTCCAGCCGACGTCGCCTAACTTCCACGCACGTGCTCATGCCTACAGAAAACGAATATCTAAACAGGTCAGTCTTTTCTAATTTAAAAATTATCTGATTTTTTTCACAATGGCCGAAGATTCTTCAAGCAGCAATATCATGGCAAGGGTTGCAATAAAATTACCTCCTATATGGAGACGTAACGTGAAAATCTGGCAAATGCAGGTTGACGCCCAGTTTGATATATCGCAGATCAGTTCTGAAAAGACAAAATTCAGTCATGTACTCGCTATACTCGATCCTGATGTCGCAGAGTCAATTTCAGATTTTTTAACCCAACCATTATCATCAACCCCCTATTCAGATCTAATGAAACGTCTTTTATTAGAATTTGAAGAGTCCGATAGTCGCAAACTAAATAAACTTTTAACAGAATTAGAATTAGGCGACAGAAAACCATCGCAACTTTTACGCGAAATGAAGTTTTTAGCCGGTAGTCAGATTGGAGAAAATTTCCTTAAAATTTTATTTCTACAACGTTTACCAGTCAACGTTCGTTCAATTTTGGCTTTAAGCAACGATTCTCTAGAAAATTTGTCGGTTACAGCAGACAAAATCGTGGAATTTTCCGGAGATAAATACAACGTGGCTGAAGTTCAGTCACGCGAGCCCGACAAGCTAGCCAAGTTAGAAGCGCAATTAGAGAAGCTAACAGCATCAGTCAACGAATTGCGAACGCGTTCCCGATCTACCTCCCGAGAAAGACCCAAGCTTTCTCGAAATTCCATAACCGCAAATTCCTCAACCTCCACGTGTTGGTATCATGAACGATTTGGCAATAAGGCCAAACGTTGCATCCAACCTTGCAATTTCAAAGCAAAACATGTGTCGGAAAACTAATAAGGCACTCCCTCCACGCGGCAGGAGACGAGAGCCACCTAACACGCCGCCTTTTTATTTTTGATAGACGCTCCAATATGAAATTTCTAATCGACTCTGGAGCGGATATTTCAGTTATTCCACCCACTCACGACCAACGGAAATTTCAATCGAAACGTACCTTGTATGCTGCAAACGGGACCCCTATTCATACCTATGGCGAACAATTATTAGATTTGGATCTAGGTTTACGCCGTAGGTTCTGCTGGCCCTTCACACTTGCCGATATCAAGCAACCAATTATAGGCGCTGATTTTCTAGCAGAGTTTGCTTTACTTGTAGATATGAAACATAGACGTTTAATCGATACAAAGACAAACCTCTCTAAGGCCGGTGCTAACCCACCACCAGGATTTAATTCTAAAATTCATCTCGTAGACCCGACACACCAGTACTTCAAATTGCTACAGCAATTTCCTGACCTGTTTAAGGAAACTTCTTCTAGCAACCTTCCAGAGGTTGAGTTCTTCCATACTATAAGTACGGAAGGACCACCTGTCACTGCAAAAGCTAGAAGATTGCCCCCGGAAAAGCTAGCTCAAGCAAAGCTAGAATTCCAGCACATGATGGACTTGGGAATTTGTAGACCCTCCAAAAGTCCATGGTCAAGCCCCCTCCACATGGTGCAAAAAAAGGATGGATCATGGAGACCATGTGGGGATTACCGAGCACTAAACGCTAAAACAATCCCAGACAAATATCCCATTCCAAATTTGCAGGATTTTAATGCCCAGTTAGAAGGCAAACGTATTTTTTCAAAATTAGATATCATTCGCGCTTTCCATCACATCCCAGTAGCACCTCAAGATATTCCCAAAACAGCAGTCATAACTCCATTTGGGTTATTCGAATTTGTTAAAACCCCATTTGGCCTTCGTAATTCAGCACAAACATTTCAAAGATATTTACATTCAATTTTAAGACATCTTGACTTTGCCTACTCCTATCTTGACGATATTCTCGTTGCATCAGCCTCTGAAAAAGAACATCAAGAGCATCTAGCAAAACTTTTTCAGACACTTCAAGACAACGTCATCCGTATCAATTCATCCAAATGTGAATTCGGAGTGGCCGAAATTTCATTTTTAGGTTTTCGTGTAAATAAATCTGGATTATTTCCACTTCCTGAACGCATCAAAGCTATTACCGACCTACCTCTTCCCGATACCATTGAAAAACTCAGAAGATTTCTAGGTCTCATAAATTTCTACCGTCGTTCTCTTCCACGTGCTGCGGAAATTCAGCAACCACTATTCGACCTCTGCCAGAATCCCAAAAAACGCGACAAACGTAAAATCGAGTGGACTCCTCAGACTCGAGAAGCATTCGAACGTTTGAAAGAGGCACTAAAAAACGCTACACTAATAGCTCATCCGTCTTCTTCGCTACCACTGATTCTCCATGTCGATGCTTCTGATTATGCCGTAGGCGCTTCCCTCCAACAATTACGTGATCAAACACTAGAACCCCTAGGTTTCTACTCTAAAAAGCTTACTTCAGCCCAAAAATCTTACAGCACCTACGATCGCGAACTTCTAGCTGCTTATCAGGCAGTTAAATACTTTAGATATACCCTAGAAGGTCGCCATTTCACCATTTATACGGACCACAAACCTTTGACATACGCTTTTGAACAACGCGTCGATAAAGCATCCCCAAGGCAACTACGACATTTAGACTTCCTAGGTCAATTTACCACAGACATTCGCTACATACCAGGTCCTACAAACATTCCCGCAGACTATTGTTCTCGCATTGAAACAATTTCACTTTCTTCCACTGTGTCACTCCAAGAAATTGCGCAAGCTCAGTCATCTTGTGAGGAACTCAAACACCTTCTGCAGTCTAAATCTTCCTCATACAAATTTCAAAACATGCCTCTTGACAACGGAATGAATCTTATTTGCGATTCTTCTTCAAAGAAACTTCGCCCATTCATTCCGCTCAAATTTCGCCGAAAGATTTTCGATTCTATCCACAATTTATCTCACCCAGGCATATCAGCTTCAGTCGATCTGGTCCAGGATAGATTTTGTTGGCCCAAATTGAAACGCGATGTAACTCTTTGGTCTAAAACTTGCATTCCCTGCCAGAAAGTCAAGATATGGAGACACACTTCCAGTGCCATTGGACAATACACCCCAGCCATGAGAAGATTCTCGCATATAAATGTTACCAGCATCACAAGGTCAACGCTATCTGTTAACAATAATAGACAGATTTTCTCGATGGCCCGAAGCAATTCCATTGTCAGATATTACAGCAGAAACAGTAGCGAACACTATTTTATCATGCTGGATCTCTCGTTTCGGTGTTCCGCAATACATCACCACAGACAGAGGTAAACAATTCGATTGCCACCTTTTCACACACCTCACTAAAACACTAGGTGCAGACCACATCAAGACCACAGCTTACCACCCAGCAGCAAATGGTGTAATCGAGAGATGGCATAGAGTTCTGAAACAGGCCTTGAAAGCTCATATGGACGAAAACTGGGTCGCTAAATTGCCAATTGTGTTACTAGGACTCAGATCGTACATAATTCCAGAATATCGCTCAACACCCGCTGAAATAGTCTACGGAGAATCAATCAAACTTCCCACCGACTTTTTCAACAGCACACAAGCTCATGATGTTCCATCACTTATATCTCAGCTGAAAGAAGACATAAGGAAACTTCGACCAGTACCTTTTAAACATCATACTGCAAAAAAGGTATTTGTCCATCCTAAGCTTATGGAAGCTCCTTTTGTTTTTGTTCGCATTGATATTCCGCGAAAAACCCTCGAACCAGTTTATGACGGCCCCTTTGAAGTGTTATCCCGAACTGACAAAGTCTTCAAAATCAAGAAATCACACGGAGAAGAGACAATTTCTGTTGACCGTCTTAAACCCGCATTCATTCTTTGTGATAACGAACAGACAACTTTCCTGCCTCAGAGACATCCTAGTGAAACTGAAAGTGACAGTGAAAGTCCAACACCTAGTGAAAGTGACAGTGAAGTTCCCGTTCCCGTTCAAACTACACGCCATGGACGTAGAGTTCGATTTCCACGAAGATACTTGAACTAATAGCGTTGCCACTGAGAGGGGAGTATGTGGCGGTGGTTCCGACCGCAGTGTTTCCGTCAACACTACTCTATGTTTCTGACAGCTAAACGTTCCGTTACGTTATTCGACAGCAAGCTGTCAAGAACTACTATATAAGAGACACCAGGGATCTCTCTCTATGTCTCCTCGCTACCAACCGACAGTGAAGATACGTCTCTCCACGCTCGGTCAGTTATCTGTTATGTGCTGTCTGTGATTGTTTTATAGTTAAATGTATAGTTTATTCAGTTAGTGAAATAATAAAGTATATTAAATGTTTACGTATGGATTTAATATCAACAAGGCAATTAACTTCCATATATGGTATATTGTTGCTACTATATAGGTCATACTGGTAACCAAATTTAATGCTTTCTTTCTTTTAATAAACAAATATTTGTTATTTAAAATATTTTTATGAAAATTCATTACCATAACGCACTTACCGCGTCCAGACTTTTTAATATTGTTCTCAAATTGTCAGCGTGTCATCATGAATATAAAAAGTAACTGGATAATTCAACGCCATGAAAACATTGGAATTAAAATTCTCTGCTGCGATATTAAATATATCACTTCAGGAAACTAACAATATCTCAGAAATTATGCTATTTAGGTATAGGACATAGTAAATAAAAGTTGTAGAGTTATGTCTGTGAAATGCTTTGGAATAGAAATATATAGGGTGTTCCATTTGAAAAAATCAAGTTATACCCGCTTGAATCTCGATATTTTGTCAGGCTATTATCACACACCCTGTATAAAAATAGACTTTCGTTCCAATAATTTTGCAAGGAATAGTTACCAGCAATCTGTTGTCCAAAAATATATTTTCTAGATTTACAATTTACAAGGATATATCAAATTATAAAAAGAGCTGTGATAACAAATATTTTTCAAAAATCGCCAATATTTCAAAAACTAATAACGCTAGGTGCAGAAAGTACTACATAAAATCTATCCCAAATTGGATCGTCTTTCTGAAAATGCAAAAATATACAGGATGTTTCATTTTAAATAACGAAGTTGGTAGCGACTTCCGGTATAACCGGAAATGCTAGAGTAGTGCAACTATTTTAATCAGAATGGGAATATCGCATAATGGCCGAATTCAAATTTTCAGCTGTCAAATCGGATGAGAAGGTCATAAACTTCTAATGAGCACTTCTCAGCAATCACCCTGTATATATATATATATATATATATATATATATATATATATATATATATATATATATATATATATATATATATATATATATATATATATATATATATATATATATATATATATATATATATATATATATATATATATATATATATATAGAGGCTGGTTCGTAATTGTATGTCGCAAAGTGCATCACGGCAATAAGCATCCAAAAACATGAAACTTTTCTTAATGCACTTTTGACCAGTTCGGCCTATTTACAGAGATACGGCCCTGGAAAATTTTAAAGAAAAATGTGAAGTTTTATGATAATTCTGAAATGGTTCCGAATAAGAACTTGAAATTTGCAGGTGTAATAAAGGTCACTAGAAGACTCAATTGAATAGTATTAAAAAAACGCCCAGTGGCGTAGTAATAGCCCTTGTAATATCATCTTTAGATAAAAAAATATATATAAATTGCGCTTTTTGTCCCCAGCCTGCATATTTCTTGAAATAAGTAGTCTATTAGCTACAAAAAACGTATCTTATGATTTTTTTGTATGAGGTGCAATTTTCGAAATAACTGCAGTTTACCATATCTTTGCAATTTCTTCCCGTTAAGGTAACCGAACGTTTCAAATGAAATAACATAATCCTCAAACTATTACCCATTAATAAATGTATTGACAAAATTAGTTACAAACAAGGACACGATGATAGCACTACAAATCACAATAAACGTTGAAAATGTTCGTCGTCAGACTGTAGAAAACCTTCTGTTCGCCTTCTCCACTTGCATCTTATTCCTTGAAATATCAAGGGGGTATTTCTAATAGACTCGAATGCTTCATCAATGTTTGCCAAAGCTGTTCTCTACTATATGATTCGGTGGCATAAACTGAGTTTCTAGCGTATCCCCCTATTCAAAAATCAAGAGAAGTTAGGTCTGGGGAGTTAGGCGGCCATTGACCGGGTCCACGATTACCTATCCACCCATTTTTGAACATGATTCTTAAACACTCGCTCACTACCCTGGCATTGTGGACTCGATAGCCATCTTCTAAATACCACATTTGCATTCTCATATTTAGCGGAATATTTTCAAGAATTTTTGGTAAATTTCTGGAAGAAATTCGTGGTACATCGAGGCATTTACTCTATTAGGTAATTCAATGTGTCCTAATAGATAATCGCCCACAACACCAGCACACACGTTTATTGAAAATCTACGCTGTTGATGAACTTGTAAAATAATATTTGGATTTTCCACCTACCATACATGTACATTGTGCATATTAAACATGCCGTTGTTGGTGAACATAGCTTCATCAGTCGATAATACAGTGTTAATAAAGAAGTTATTCTCATCAATCTTTTGAAGAAACGATCTGGAAAAGTTTAGTCTTGCAACATTATCTCCTTCATGTACCTTGACTGATTGGATGTGAAACGGTCGTAAGTGGTGCTCTCTTAGTATACGTAGAACACTTTGGTGAGATATTTGGCTAATATTGTTGGCCAAATATCTCACCAAAGTGTTCTACAATATTACTCACTCGTCTGGAGCTGACTCTAGGATTATTTTCAATGACAATGAGGTTCAAAACTTGTTCTTCCCTTTTAGAAGTTCTTCTAGTCGGTGGTCGTCCGGCATTACTGCTTTGTAATTCCATTTTCACGGAAACTTCGATCGACTCGGTAAAATGTTCGTCTATCTGGTTGAGGTTTTAGGGTATTTTATAGAATAAATACGTTTTGCTTCTTCACCATTTCCATGAGCTTGACCCAAACACAAATGCATGTCTGCTAATTCGATGGATGTGAAATTATTCATATTGTCAAATTAATAATAACGCGCACTACTATAGTTGAAGCTTCGTTGTAACAAAAACTAAAAAATAGTTTACCTGTCATAACATTTAATTTTTCATATCTGACACCCGCCTACTAACAAATTTGTGGCAATAGTATTTCGTTACTTTATCGGGTAGAAATTGCACAGATACCGTAAACTGCAGTTATCTCGAAAATTACACCTCATACAAAAAAAAACACAAGAGGCCTTTTTTTGTAGCCAATGGACTACTTATTTCAAAAAATATACAGGCTGGTCACAAAAAGCGCAATTTATAATTTTTTTTATGTAAAGATTGTATCACCAAATTTGTCTTTATATTATATTAATATTCCAGCAGCTTACATATGCTTTTGTTCGACCAAATAACTTTTTTTTGAAAAATTCCTATGCATATTTGAATGTTGTAAATAGCAATTGCAAAACTCTAAACGTCTTGTGCATTTGACCTGTTTTGCATTTCTACGGTTTAAATTTATGCTCTTTCATTATTTCTTGAACCCTGAATTTTGGAGTCTCTACAGCATTTTTAGTGAATTTTTATTAAAAAAATTCATTAATAGAGAGGTATCGATGGTGAGACTTTGCAAAAATTCTTTCAAATGAGCGCGAATTAGGACCCCTAGAACCCATATCCGGGGTCAGTTTGAATTTTTATATGTTTATATATATATATATATATATATATATATATATATATATATATATATATATATATATGTATATATGTATATATATATATATATATATATATATATATATATATATATATATATATATATATATATATATATATATATATATATATGTATGTATCCGTCTGATAACTCAAAAAATAATTAACCGATTTAGATGAAACTCGGCAAGTGCCTTTCTTTTATTAATGGCTTGGATGAGTTCGTTGGCCAGGAAAATCGGACGGGGTTTTCCGGGAAAATTTTGAGTTTTCTTTCAAAAAATTTTTTTTCCGAAAATTTCGATAAAATTTGGTCTACATATTGCTTTGGGAAATACCTAACTATGTGCCAAAATTCAGCTTTCGAGGGTTACAGAAAATTGAGCTATTCAAATTTGAAACATTTATGTTTAAATCATAAGTATGTGGTTGCTGTTGGTTAGTCAATGCTTCTCATATTGACTCATGAAATTCATTTTTAAGTTTCCGAGAAATGTCAATAATACTGAATTCACTGATTGTTAATCATTGGAAGCATTTACGATTATATATAACCCTATTGTAATTTATTATCATTTATCACCTCTGTAGTTAAATCATAAGTATGTGGTTGCTGTTGGTTAGTCAATGCTTCTCTTATTGACTCATGAAATTCATTTTTAAGTTTCCGAGAAATGTCAATAATACTGAATTCACTGATTGTTAATCATTGGAAGCATTTACGATTATATATATAACCCTATTGTAATTTATTATCATTTATCACCTCTGTAGTATAATTATTTTTTTCCTTACAACTCGCAGCGTTTTTAGTCAATTGTTGTTATTAATAGTCAATAGTTTCTTTCCGAATACACACAGCTTCCATTGTCTTCTGCTTCTGCCGCTGTTACAGTCCTTTTATTTAGAGGTAGAGTTGTAACCACTCATACAGCCAGTGTTTTTTAACCACGTGGCTGGGGGACTGACCGAATTCATTCCCAGTTGCTGTTGATTTACTCATATTCTCTTAATATGTTTGAAGATGTGGTGTCTACTTCATTCCAAGTCACTATTAACCGACTATTTATGAAATCAAATAAGTAAATTAAATCGATTGTCATAAAATATGTAGTGTATTAAGACAAGGGAAAAAGAAATAAAACATATATAACTGTGCACATTTTGATTATATTTTAGGGTGCTTGAGAGAGGTATTGTCACAGCATAATATCTTATTAAAGTTCATTTGTAAATAGGTTTAATTTTTATATGTTTATATATATATATATATATATATATATATATATATATATATATATATATATATATATATATATATATATATATATATATATATATATATATGATAACTCAAAAAATAATTAACCGATTTCACCGAAACTTGGCAAGTGCCTGTCTTTTATTAATGGCTTGGATGAGTTCGTTATCCAGAAAAATCAGACGGGGTTTTCCGGAAAAATTTTGAGTTTTCTTTCGAAAAAAATTTTTTTCTTCGAAAGTAACAAAGCTGTTTTAATGAAATTTACTATATATGTTGCCTCAACCTTACTACGTACCAAAATTCAACTTTCTAAGATTAGAGAAAATTGAGTTATTCAAATTTTAAATTTTCTTTCGAAAAAAATGTTTTTCTCCGAAAACTACAAAGTTATTTTAATGAAATTTTGTGGATATCTTGCCTTAGGAAAAACCTTACTACGTATTAAAATTAAACTCTCTAAGTTTATAGAAAATTGAGTTATTTAAATTTGAAGCATTTAATAAAAATTCACTACCATAACGCACTTGCTGCGTCCCGAGTTTTTTGTTTTAGTGAATTTTCTTTAAAAAAAATCAATAATGAGGAACTCCCGACGTTTGAAACAATGTCTTCAAATGAGCGCCAATTAAGCCCCCCAGAACACATATCCGGGTTCTTCAGTTTCAGTTCTTATATATTATATATATATATATATATATATATATATATATATATATATATATATATATATATATATATATATATATATATATACGTATCACACCGATAACTCAAAAAATAATGAGCCGATTTTAATCAAATTTCGTGAGTGCCTTCCGTTTGCAAGTGGCTTGGAAAAGTTCGTTAGCCATAAAAATATGATCAGTTGAAATAGATTAAAGAATACTTTGTTTGAATTAGTCAGTCGGATTCCCACGGTCCGTAACAGATCTAAAATAAAATTTCGGTAGAATTCGAAAACAAAACAAAAATTGGGAGTGGCTATAGAAAAAGCTAAGTAAGCTGTACATCTCACAGAATATTGTTGGACAAATTCAAGTCACATCGGAAATAAATAATGGTGATAAAATTTAAATGGGTAGAGGATTTTCGAATTTCAGTTTTATTTCACAAGGAAACAAGTACGCAGATTTGTGTTTAATTTCTTACATGTTTTTGTTTGAAATTTTTAAACATTCGAGCTTCTGCAAGCTGGATTTCAGGATTGCGTCGTAAGGAATCTGATATTTGAAAGCAAACGTGTGGGGGGAACTTTCCCAGTGACCATAAGCACGTTCCGGTGATATAAAATTAGAAATTTCTGCTTGTCTGTATGTATTATGCATCACATATGCACGTGGATTAGATGACCTTCATGTCTTAAACGTCCCGTTCGCATATAATAACACGAATTAAACGAATAATTTTAAATATTGCATGTCAACACTCCCACTGTGGCAACATCAGTTTTATTTTCATCTTGTATTTCATCCATCATCACCATAATAATAAATATTGATATATTACAGCGCACCAACAGCATCTGCTGAAAAAAATATTTATAGAAATCTTTTTTTTTTAATTAATGAAGCTACGAAAGACCGTGCTAGTAAAGCTACTGTGCCAATTTTGTAGCATACAAAGATTTTAAGTCATAGTAGATGCTATTGATGGATAGATAGATAGTTTTACTCAACTTAGCTGCTGTACAAAGGCAGATGTGTTCGTCATAAAAATACATAAAAAAACATAAAATATGTGTGCAAACCATTACAAAATATCTGCAACAAACACAAAAAATACACAAAAATAAACATTAAAAAAAAGAGAAATGAGAGGTTGTCACAGACTAAAACAGACTAAGCGCCAATAGGCAACAAGCCCTCACAGGTTGCCCAAATAATACATTAAAAAATCAATTATTAAACTACATAAAGTCATAAAATCCAGTCACACACAAGAAAAACTCCTTCACTCTGCTAAAAATTCTTGCAGTGAGTAAAAACATTTTTGCTGGAGATAACGCATAGTGTGTTATTTAAATTTATTTCCGGATTTAATTTGTCTCAGCGCGAGTGGTAAGTTATTAAAAAACTTGACAGCGGCATAATAGGGCGACCGCTCGTAGCCAGCCGAACGATGACTAGAGATTGGGACGGTGTATCTGTACCGTAGGCTATGTGAGTGACCGGCTTCAGCGTCCGAATCAAAAATCGTTGGGTAAGACCTGACAAAGCATACTGCCCTTAAAATGTAAACAGAATAGACAGTCAGAATACCAGAGTCACGAAAGTACTTGCGGCATGAACATTTCGCTCCCAAATCGAATAGGAGCCAGATTATTCTCTTCTGTATAACAAAGACTTGCTGCGTCTCCGAGGTGCCACCCCAGGCAAGTATATTTTAATTTAATATTGAATAGACCATGGAGTAATAAACAGACAACAGTGTTTATGTATCTAACAGAGTTTCAAGTTTACTCAAGGCAAAAAATGAACCATTTAGTTTCTTACAAACTGAACTTATCTGGGCGTCCCAGCACAAGTTATTCTGCACAATCGTTCCCAAAAGCGACACAGAGCCGGTGACGCTCAACCCACCAGACGGCAAACCTTTTACCAAACTTTCAGGTGGATTTTTTCTCCTTGAGAAATATACTACGGCCGTTTTGTCGATAATAAGGACTACTAGATTAGATAACTTGAAGTCTTGGAGCACTCTCAATGTACGGATCTCAAGATCCCCAAAACTACTCTCAGCAACGACCACCAAAATGTCGTCCGCATACATGGTGACATCAACCTCTCCCAGATGAGTGGCGACAAAATGGAACCCTGAGGGACGCCCAGCCCCATGTGATACTCCGCTGAAAGTCCAGCGTCCACACCCACCCGGATCATTCTGTCGGATAGATATGACCTTAACCACCGTAACAGTGAACCCCTGATTCCCATTGCTTCCAACTTGCGCAACAAAATCTTATGGTCAATGGTATCGAACGCTCTACTTAGGTCGAAAAAGATACAACTAACCTTTAATCCCGGTCTAGATGACTATTAATATCAAATGAAGTCGAGAAACAGCAGTTTCTGTAGACATACCACTGCTGAAGCCGTGCTGACATTCGGAGAACAAACGTTCCTTATCGAAAAAAGCCAAGATTCTCTTAAACACGATCCTTTTAAAGATTTTAGCGAATGTACATAACAAGGATATTGGACGAAAATTTTCTAATAAAGTCGCGTCCCCATTTTTATAAAGCATTAGAGCTAGAGATCTCTTCAGTAATGAAGGGAAGTGTCCGGTATCAAGAGAAACATTGATAACAAAAGTTTGTGGTATAACTATTAAGTATATAATGCTTTTCACTATATTTGTTCGGACACTATCGATACCAGCGGTATTAGAATTCTTTAACTCCCTCACGCATTGAATAACCTCCTCCATTGTAACTGGAGGCATAAAAATTGTGGTTGAACAGGAGGCGACCGCAGTATCACGCCTGGATGGATTCTCGCCAAAGTTATGTCTGATATTAGCTTTAGCAGACGAACACAAATATTCGCCAAACCTTCCTGCCACCAGTTCGCTTTTGTTGATCAGATGTAGATTGTAAATTGTTTGATGGGTCGTGTAGGCCTCTCAGCGCTCCGACCCCAATGAAACTTTTGTGCACGACTCTATTTTATAGTCATATAAAATGTTCATTTCATATAGTCTACTACCTTTTTGGGTGCCATTTTACCTATTTCCTAGGGTGCTAAGTTCACCCCTTCAAGAGTTTTGAGCCTTTTTCAGAACTGAAACATGTGTCGCATAGTAAGTATTCTGTTGTTTCTACTGCTTCAGTTCAGTGTCTACAGTTTTCACTGTCCACCATACCTTCTGTTGTATCTTACTGGGGAGTGCCTTGTGAAAAGTCCCGTGATTATCCTCAAGTGGTTTCTGTTCTCCCTGTTGAATAAAATTTATGAAACAGGAAGAATACGAGACGAATGGATGGAGTCGATCTTCGTACCCTTGCCAAAACACCCACACTCCCACAGATGCGAGGACTTTAGGCTGATAAGTCTTATGAGCCATGTCCTTAAGATACTATTAAAAATATTACATAACAGGTTATTTAGAAGATGCGAAGTAGAGATGGGACATGATCAGTTCGGTTTTAGGAGTGGTATGGGGACAAGAGAAGCGCTGTTTAGCCTACAAGTGTTGTACCAGAAGTGTTACGATCAACACAGGGACATCTTTCTTTGCTTTGTCGACTTTGAGAAGGCCTTCGACCGAGTAAAGCATCCGAAATTGATAGACGCTCTACGAAATATAGGTCTAGATGGCAAGAGCTTAACATTAATCAAAAACTTATACCGTTGCCAAGTGGCCAAAATTCGAATAGAGGGCGAAACTTCTAACAGTATAAATATTGGGAAAGGAGTAAGACAGTGATGCGTATTGTCACCCATGTTGTTTAATCTGTATTCCAAGCATCTGTTCAAAAAGGCTCTTGAGAAAGTTTATGACGGTATAAAAGTAAATGGCGTTCGGATAAACACTATTAGATACGCCGACGACACCGTATTAATGGCAGATACGGATACCGGCTTACAAAATATTCTAGATCAGCTAAATGAGACATCTTCGGAATTTGGAATGCGGATCAACGAGAGGAAAACGAAAATAATGGTAATGCAGAGGAGACAGAATGTACCTGTTCCCTTCATTATAAATAATAACATATTACATTATAAATACTTGGGATGCTGGATAGACAGCCAATTGAACCCAGAAAAAGAAATAAATTCCAGAATTGCACAAGCCAAAAGCAACTTCACAAAAATACGAAGCCTTATTTGCGATTCGCATCTCGACATAAATCTAAGGTTAATGTTAGCAAAATGCTACATATGGTCAGTCCTTCTGTATGGAGTAGAGACATGGACCTTAAAAATAACTAGCATGAATAAACTGGAAGCTTTCGAGATGTGGGTCTATCGGCGCATACTAAAATACCATGCACAGCAAGAGTGCGAAATGAAGAGGTCTTACGCAGAGTGAACAGAGACAGAGAGCTTCTCCAGGTTGTCAAGCGGAGGAAGACAGCATATCTGGGCCACTTATTGCGCAATCCCAAATATTATATCCCCCAGCTCATAATTAATGGTAGAGGGTAAAAAAAGTGTAGGCAGAAAGAAACTGTCATGGCTGAGAAACCTAAGATATTGGACAGGTCTGGACTTTGAGGACTTGATGAGAGCGGCGAAAGATAGAGAGGAGTTTGCTGTTGTAGTCGCTAACCTCCATTAGTGGAGATGGCACCCAAAGAAGAAGAGGTTTCTGTTCAATTTAACAAAAGTTTGGGCGAAAGTGTGTTATGATAGTGAATTTTCATAAAAATGTTTTTAATATCAAATATGAGTTTTTAGTAAATTTTCGTAGAAAAAATTCACTAACGGGGAGATCACGACTTTTGAATTTGGAAAGAAATTATTCAAATGAGCGTGAATTAGGCCCCCCAGAAACCATATCCCTGGCCAGTTTCAATATATATATATATATATATATATATATATATATATATATATATATATATATATATATATATATATATATATATATATATATATATATATATATACAGGGTGATTCACAACGTAAAGGATACAGAATGTGTGCGTGTAGAGGACCTCACAACAGGCCGATTTTTCATATAAAATTTTCTCTGACCCCCATGGTTGGTGAGATATTGACAGCGAAAAATTCTTTAGTAATTACAAAAAGCATTTGTATTGCAGCAGTGCCCTAACACAGAATAACCAAATTTGGTAGATGGTTATCGCTTAGCAACATTGTTATTTGAAAAAACTTTGAAGTAGACATAAACTCAAAAAGGGGGAATTAGCAACGACGCCACCTATATTCCAAACACGGGTACTTATTGATCGACCCTCGTATAATTTCCAACTATTCAAGAAGCGAGTAGCCCCCATCTCCTGGCACAACAATCAAATTAATGAGGTCTTTTGGAGACAGAGACTTTACCTTTCATGAACTATTTAATAATAAAAAATACTTTCTTATATTTTGTTTTACGTGTAAGACAGCAATAAAACAGAAAGAGTGTATAAATATTTATTCTGGGTTGTTTTAGAATTTGAGGAAGTTCTGCAACAACACGATATTAAATGGTTTATTACTATAAGGCCACACACATGTGCTAAAAATATGTTTTTATGTTCATTAAAATAGATTCTGGGTGAACCAAATTAAATTATATGGATAGGAAACTGACGCAATTAAATTATATTATGTACACACGCAGTGTACATTCTGTACGAAATTGACACAATTACCGACATGGGTAAATGTTACAGAAAAACATAAAAAAATTAGGCATATTAAAAACTCGTAAATGTCTTTATAAGGAACATTTGGTAGCTTTAGATACTTCAATAAATCTTAAGTGTTTTTTAAGAAGACTAATTTAATTGAGTTTGTTACAGTAGATAAACAGATGACACCAAATAAGTTCCGGGTAACGAAATAAGTCGTAAAACATGATTTAAACTAAATTAGGAAATATTATAAATTATAACTTGATTAAGTATAAGTAAGTACGCATAGATTTTTATGATTTTGAGTTTTTTAGCGAAATTTTCGTAAAACGAAAAATTCACTAATGGGGACATCTGTGTACCTTCCTTTTGTAAGTGGCTTGGATAAATTCGTTAGCCAGGAAAATCGGACCAGTTTTTCCGGGAAAATTTTGGGTTTTCCGTCGGACATTTTTCGTATCTCCGAAAATAACAGAGCTATGAGAACCAAATTCGGCACATATGTTTCCACTATCCAACTTACCCTACACACCAAAACTCAGATCTCTAAGTTGAGGGGAGAAAAAGTTATAGCATTTTAAGAAAAAAAAAATTGGGTGCTACTGGTGATCAGAGGAAAGCACAAGAACAAGATATTTTGTGTGATTAACAAAACCAATTGAATATTACATCCAACAGTTAAGTTTTCTTGACGCAAGAACGTCAAGAAGTAGCAGAAAGGTTTTTTGAAAATTTGATAATTTCTCTTCTTCAAACGTCAAAGTCGCGATTTTAAACGTCAAAATTTGCAATTTTCAGACAACGAATTTGGAACAAATACGGATTATGTAGACGATATGGCCCATAAGTCGTTGGTGATACACACTTTCTTTTTTAATAGAACACCCCCTTATTTTGTTGCATTTCTGTGTTTTCCAGCAAATTATAAAGTCTGTTTGTAAGAAAAAATTGATATAGTTAATCATTTTTGAGTTATTTCAATTGTTTGCAACGTTTCACGTTTTTGGGACATATTTTAAACACATATCACAAATTGTTAAACGGCGTTTTTATCAATAGATAGCGGAACCTGATGGAAATGACGCATTTAGAGAGCTTTTTGTTTGTATTACTCGTTGAAAAAATCAAGCTGCCGTATACGGGCACGCTCAAATAGTGGCTGAATTTTAAAAGTTTTCGCAGAAATGTTTTTAGTGTTTCTGTGGTACTTATCTTTGTAAGATTTTTGTGATGTGTTGGTAATTACTAATAAATGATTAGTAAGTTATTGTACAAAAATGTTTTCGAATTTTTGTGAAAAATATAATTTAATGTAACATTACTGAAGGCAATTTCTGTAAAAAAAAAAATGGTGATTTTCTGTAAAAGAAATTTTTGCAAATTTTCATATATTTTTTTTTTCAACTTTGGTCCCAAAGCTGTTTGTGAATAATTATATCCTGGCAGGTATGTAAACAGCTTAAAGAGGTTCGTTGGCCAGGAAAATCGGAACAGTTTTCTGGAACTTTTAAAGTTTATTTTCGGAAAATGTTTGTACTTTTTCAAACAACAAAGCTATTTTAATGGAATACGGTAGACTGTTACTAATATAGAGGTTATACTGCCAACCAAATGTCCTTCTTTTAAAAACAAGACATATTTGCCGTTAAAAGCATTTTTACGAAAATTCGCACTTGCCACTTCCAGACTTTTTTGTTTAGAACGTTATATGAATCGAAAAAAAATAATTCTCCATTACAAATACTTTGACTTCGTCAAATAGGTATAAATATTTATTTGTAGCTTCCACACATACTAATTGATGATTATTTTGTTTTGCAGCTAGCCAGTCTAGCGTTGATGGGCCTATCTGGTTACGTGGCCTATTTCATCATAACAACTTCATCAACAGAAACACTGACTACATTTTTCGTGGCTGTGCCATCAGTGACAACATTTGTATTAGCAGCCCTTCTGTTCATTGCCATACTATTCGCATGTTGTGCCATATGCCAAACATCAACTTGTTGCTTAGACACCGTAAGTATTAAATATTTTTAAGTATAACCACTTAAAACATTTTAAGATACAAACACTGTAACCTAAATGTTGTGCCACATCTAGAAACCAATGTAACTAATTTACAAAAGCAATATGTATCCAACAAAACAGTCCATACGGCTCACGCGACATAGCATTAAGTCTGAGTTGTCTAAAGCTTCTTTTAGTAAATTAATAGTGTAACGATTATTTCGTTGCTGTGGCCTTCTTATATTTCATGTATTAACCTTATTGGTATTTTTAAAAATAGAACACCATCTGTGTAGTATTACATATTTCAACGCAGAAAGCTTAAGTGACTAAAGATGTATTACATTTTTTCTTGTTAAAAAGGAAAAAATAATAATAAATAAGGTTAAAAGAGACTGAGGCTGGAGACTGTGGCTGGAGACTGAAACAAAAAGCAGACTCACCATAAAAACCTCACAAACAATAACAAAGAGTTATGCGCTAGATAGGTATTTCGACAACGAAGTTGTCTTCATCAGTAGCTGTCACTAAACTAACTGTGTGGGCAAAATTATCCTATTGATATACCTAAACTCTACACTAAAAATGATGTAATCCCAATGATTCAACACCGGATGATCCTATCTATCCTTTCTGTCCTTTTCTTGCAAAGGGGTTAGAGAAAATATTTAAAGATATTGACTTGAAAGTTGTTCATAAAGTTGATAATTTGAGGAACCTTTTGGGTGGGCCACAGGATACTATTGACTTTATTAAATATCTTGTAATAATTGCGAAAAAATCTATACTCGGCAAACGCTGAGATCAATAACAACATGATTCAAGAGCACATACCTCATTTCAGATTTAATAGAGCTGAAAAATCTAGCGTTGCCCAACATATGATTAACTCGGGAAACAAGGTAGGCGATAGTAAGTAAGTTCTTGAAGGCAACCACGGATTATCACAAGTTAGATGCTTTGGAAATTTTGGAAATCCGCAAAGTGAATCCACAGAATTTGATGAAATCAGACATGGATTCGGTCTATTAAGCACTTCTTGAGATAGCACAAAATAAACAATGGTTGCTTTCAACATCGACACAACCAGTTGGGCGTATCCACTGACACAACAATAGCCCTTGAATTACGTCACCCGGTGTTACATCATCCGGTATTGAGGCATCTAATATTGCAGCATACAGTGTTGCATCACCCGGTATTTCATCATACGGTATTGCATCATCCGGTATTACAGCAATTTTTTAGCCAATATGGTTCAGCAACCTACTTACTTCCCTCGCATCCCAACACACAGCTCAAATCCCTTGGATCTCCTTCTTAGTACAAAACTTGAATGCTATGAGACATCAGTCACCGCCCCTCTTGGTCGCTTAGACCACGGCATGGTCACTGCTTCCTGCGCAATGCAACCCGAGGTCACACAGTCATCACACCCACGTATCGTTTGGCACTATAACTCCGCTACCTGGGACGAAATGCGGGCTTACTTTTACTCATTTCCATGGGCGCCTGTCTGCTTCTCTCATCCTCACCCCTCTGATATATCACAAAACTTCACCGAAATTATCCAAGCTGGTATGGAAGTATTTATTCCACGTAAACAGAAAACCTCTTCAGCCACTCAAAAGCCCTGGTTCTCTAAATCCTGTAACAAGGCCAGACTTCAAAAGGTAATAGCTCACAAAACGCTTCTACAGAATCCCAGTCAAGGAAACCGTCAAGCATTTAACGATGCAAGAAATCGCTATGTCCGCATTCTTTCTGAGGCAAAAAACTCGTTTAATAACCACATTAAAAACAAAGTCCTCTCAAGCTCCATCGGCAGCAAGCCCTTCTGTACTCTTGCTAAATCTATTGGGAATAATTTCTGCAAGAGCACGTTCCCACCTCTTGTTTCAGGGGATGAAATTGTTTCTACCGCCCTGGGCAAAGCTGAACTTTTTGCCTCGTTGTTCGCCGGCAATTATACTCTCAACCCACCTCCAAATGTTCAACCACCAACAGTCGCGCATAAAATGACGGATATCATTTTCAAAACTAAAAAGGTACGAAAGATGATCTCTTCTCTTAATACCAGGAAAGCCTTTTGGCCTTGACGAGATCCCAGCAATTGTCCAAAAAAAATGGGTACCAGAACTTGCTCCTGTCCTGACTGGTCTGTTTCAGACATGTTACAATAGAGGCATATTCCCTAGTAACTGGAAAACTTCTCGAGTACAACCCATCCCCAAGAAAGGATCCAAAGCGCTTCCTTGCAACTACAGGCCTATTTCTCTCCTTTCAGTCGTCTCTAAAGTGATAGAAAAGTATATAAACACCGAATTACTAAAATTTCTTAAAAACAGTATAATCCACGACAGCGGCAGTATGGATTCCGTCAGCGCAGATCAACTGCCGACCTCCTTTCCTTTGTCACCCATTCTTGGAACAAGTCTATGGAACTACACGGTGAATCCCAGATTGTCGCTCTAGATATATCCAAAGCATTCTACCAGGTCTGGCATGCAGCGCTGCTTAATAAACTTCCCACCTATGGCCTACCACCAAAACTCTGTACCTGGACAGCAAATTTCCGCTCCAACCTGAGCATTTCTGTTGTCGTGGATGGCCATTCCTCTAAACTGTACCCAATTAATGAAGGAGTCCCTCAAAGTTCAGCTTTAGCCCCTACTTTGTTTCTCTCCACGTCAATGACTGCCTCTATAGCACATTCAACCCAGTTCATAGTTACGCGGACGACAGCATCCTCCACTCAAAGATACAATATTCTAAGACTGTCTCATTAGCCCAATTAAATAAAGATCGCAGATTCATGGAGGGTTCTGTCTCTGTGAATCTCCAAAAAATATTAGACTGGGGAAGTAGAAATCTTGTACAATTCAACCCCACTAAATCTCAGTCTTGCTTTCTATCTCATAAGAGATACATCAGCCCTAGACCTATCACTATGAACAACCAAGTTATGCAAAGTAATGAGTTCTTTTCACTTGTTGGCATTTCTGTGGATCGAAATCTCAATTGGCACCAACATGTCACATCAATTGCAGAATCGGCTGCTAAGAAATTAGGTTTCCTCATCCGGGCTCGCAAATAATTTTCACCAGCTAATCTCTATACCTTATATACTTCACAAATAAGGCAAACCTCGAATACTGCTCCCATATCTGGGGTGCCGCTGCCGCTTCTACGCTTGCTATCCTGGACTCAATTCAGAAGAGAGCTATACGTCTCATCGGTGACCCTACCCTCACCCAAAGGCTGCCATCCCCTGCCCACCGAGGTGCCGTTAGTGACCTATGTCTCTTTTATAGATATCTGCACGGGCATATTATAGATATCTGCACTGCTCAGAGGAGCTTTCTTCCATAGTTCCTCCACCTGCTGCCCCCAACACATCTACCAGGGGAACAGAGCGAATGCACCGTTTTACTGTCCAGGTCACCAGACATAGAACATCTTGTTATGCCCGCTCTTTTGTCCCAAGGACTTCCAAGTTGTGGAATTCCTTGCCGGCACATGTTTTTCCTTCTCCGCCGAACCTCCAAACCTTCAAACCCAGAATTAACAAGCTGCATATTTCCTCTTTGTCGACACCCACGGTACGATAGTATTTAGGCTGTAAGCCCTCGTTGTGTGTTGTTAAATAAAAAATGTGTCCACTTCAAATCTGATATTCACATTTACTCGTCCTCCTAGAAGTGTAAATTTTTGTGGACCCGGTCGTTTGGGCGTAGAGGAAGTTTTAGTAAGATAGGCCAGCACAACTTTTCTGCGTACCTACATCCAACAATTATGCATTTTCTTCAGAATGTACAATTTGATAAAATCTCCAAGTATTTACTATTGATATATCCAGCAGCTGGGTAAATAATGGCCACCACCATTTTTTTATCGATTTTTTTTTTCTATAAAGTGAACCTCCAAACCTTCAAACCCAGAATTAACAAGCTGCATATTTCCTCTTTGTCGACACCCACGGTACGATAGTATTTAGGCTGTAAGCCCTCGTTGTGTGTTGTTAAATAAAAAATTAAAAAATGTAAGGCTAGATGCTATCTCACCACAATTAGAACCGTAGACCGGTGTCGCTCTAATTAGAGGTCGTCAGTGTTGTGCTGCCGTCACAACATACTACCTGGTTCCGCTACAAGGTGGCGGCACGTGCTTCGTGTCTTACATCTCACTTAGTGTTGGAAAGCTAGCTACCACAGCCGTATTAGTTTATAGGTGTGTTTTCGCTGCAATTAGTATGCCGTACTGACGAGCTCTAATTAGAGCAAAACCGGTCCACGCTTCTAATTGTGGTGAGAATGCATCTAGCCTTACTTATTAGAATGTTATTTGAACTAACTAGGTTAGGGATAACCGTACGTTGTCTGCTATTACAGAAATATAATACACAGTCGCTTTTAGTTATGAAAACGTTGGATTATTTATCAAAGTGAAGTGTCTGGAAAACAAAGGTTAAGACAAAAGTTTTAGTTTTTTTTCAGTTTATTTCCCAAAAAAGGACTTATTATTTAACTTTATCTGTATACCCAGTTTTACCATTCAGAGTTATTATGAACGTTAGTTAAGAGGAAATAATATACATATAAATAGACTGTTAATTGCTGTTATTTACCGATACCCATAGACCGACATACGCTATTAGAATTATTATAAACGTTTAAAAACCAGATGTGATATATGTATATTCAGACCGTGGTTAGGTATTGTTATTAAACTTTATCTGAATACCCAATTTTACCATTCAGAGTTATTATGAACGTTAGTTAAGAGGAAATAATATACATATAAATAGACTGTTAATTACAGTTATTTACCGATACCCATAGACCCACATACGCTATTACAATTATTATAAACGTTTAAAAACCAGATGTGATATATGTATATTCAGACCGTGGTTAGGTATTGTTATTAAACTTTATCTGAATACCCAATTTTACCATTCAGAGTTATTATGAACGTTAGTTAAGAGGAAATAATATACATATAAATAGACTGTTAATTACAGTTATTTACCGATACCCATAGACCCACATACGCTATTACAATTATTATAAACGTTTAAAAACCAGATGTGATATATGTATATTCAGACCGTGGTTAGGTATTGTTATTAAACTTTATCTGTATACCCAATTTTTCCATTCAGAGTTATTATGAACGTTAGTTAAGAGGAAATAATATACATATAAATAGACTGTTAATTACTGACCCACATACGCTATTACAATTATTATAAACGTTTAAAAACCAGATGTGATATATGTATATTCAGACCGTGGTTAGGTATTGTTATTAAACTTTATCTGTATACCCAATTTTACTATTAAGAGTAATTGTAAACGTTTAGTAAGAGGAAATAATATACATATAAATAGACTGTTATCAAATTACTGTTATTTACCGATACCCATAGACCCACATACGCTATTACAATTATTATAAACACCTAAAAACCAGATGTGATATATACATTGAGACCGTGCTTACGTATTATTATTAAACTTTATCCGTATACCCAATTTTCATACTCAGCGTAAATGTGAACGTTTAGTTAAGAGGAAATAATATACATATAAATTGACCTAAGTATACGGACTTAGTCAAAAAACATCATTTCAGGTACTTTTTTGTGTAACACAAGAGTCACAGATAGAGCGCCGTGAGGATATTTTTTTAAGTAAACAAACACATATGAATCTGCACTCACAGCTTTAGTTGACAGAAGAGAAGGACGTTCTTGTAGTTTCTAAACCTGTGTAATAAAAGATAAACCACTGTGAGTGTCAGCTCAACCTTGTCTAACCTAAATTCCCCATTTAATCAAAACATGTTTAATATCCTAAATATCGCTTAAATATGATACCAAAACAACTGTCTTTATATGTCTATAATTGCAACAACTCATTAATAAAGTATATGATGTCAGTATAACAAAGGGGCCCTGTTTTACCCCCGCCTTTACCTTAGGCCTGAGGTAGCTCGGCCTGGGTACAGCAGACCAGGCACGCTGTTCAAACATACCCGCAACTTTATATACCCAGAGGTTATGGCACCTTACAGACCAATCCAGGTTTTACATTTATGTGTCCCGCCCGGGGGTCCTCGACTTGACCCCTGCCGGCCAGACAAAGCAGACCCGATCACCTATAACTACGTGAGACAGTTTAATTAGTAACCATATAACTACAGCACACTTGGCTCTTAAAATAGTTTCTAAAAATCTAGCAATTGTCAGTAAATATTTAATCCCCCTGTATAATAACCAACCCAGGTATATTTTCCTAATAATTATTGCTATCTGAATTATATTATTAGCTATAATGAACCAAGACACTTAGCGAGTATGCTGCAAAATTCAGTTATCACATAAGCTAATATGCAATGTATTAAATATAATTAATCTTTTACTATAAAATTACACTACGAACAAGCCCTTCCTAACTGACTCTCTTTCAACTAGTAAATGGGTGAAGCGTCTTCAGTTTCAGATGCATTAAACGTTTCAGTTTCTTTATGTCATCTATGCATAAAGATTAGATGGTTGATGGAACCTCAAAACACTTGAGCTCCCTTCGCTCGGAGTGTCGTTGAGTATCATACAAAATATCAGATGGTACAGTTTCTACCAAAGATTTTGTTTAAAGCTTACGTTATATTTGATGTAATAATTTCGAGAATTACAGCAAAAAATAATTTTGAAAACACGATATCTCGAACACAGTTAAGTTTAAGCATATAGCGTGTAACAACTTGCGCTTAGAATTTCTAAGATAATTGAACTCTTGCATAATATATATATATATATATATATATATATATATATATATATATATATATATATATATATATATATATATATATATATATTATAGTGATCAGTTAAAACAAAAAAATCCTTTTTGCCATGTCCTTTAGACTGACCCTGTATACTTATTTTTTCTTTTGTGAAATAAACTGAAATAACCCTAAAACTTCTGTCTAGACCTTTATCACCTAACTATCTTACTTTAGAGGATTATTTAGGTTTTTATTACATAAATAGTTATATGGTGACTATGTTATATTAACAGCTTTTTTAACGCAGCCATAAAACCCCAAGAGTCAAGTTATGTAGCTGCATTAGCATAGTTAGCTTTGACTAAGAACATAATACTAACTATGACTATAGCCTACTTACAATACTAATTTTGAACGCTTCTAAAGCTGAGGGTGTAACAATGTTTGACATTTTAAAACCATCCAATTAGATACGTGGCATTTGGTATTTCACGGATTGTAACTTTGCCAAATTTCTTCCAAATAAAAATTGTCTTCTATTTGTTATTCTTATTCTATTCTATGCTTCTCACCACGACGCGTTTCGTCTTAGGACATCGTTAGTCGAAAGCGTTACAAAGAGAGCTGAGAGTTTGCTAAGAACTACGGGTATTAGATATAAAGAAAATCGCGAGATATGACTATATTTTATTTAAACAGGTTATTTTGATGAAGTTTTTAGGTAAGTAACCGGCAGAAGCAAAAAAAGGTCGGGACGCAGCAAGTGCGTTATGGTACTGAAGTTTTATTAAATGCTTCAAATTTGAATAACTCATGTTTCTATAAACTTAGAAAGTTGAATTTTGGTATGTAGTAAGATCTTTCCCCAGGCAACATATGCACCAACTTGTATTAAAATGGCTTAGTAATTTTTGGAGCAAAAAATGTTTTTCGAAAGAAAACTCAAAATTTGAAAAACAAAATGTTTGATAAACTTAGAAAGTTGAATTTTGGCAGGAAGTAGGATCTTTTCCAAGGCAACATATCCAATTTCATTAAAATAGCTCTGTAATTTTCGGAAAAAAAAATTTTTTTTTCGAAAGAAAACTCAAAGTTTTCCCGGAAAACCTTGTCCGATTTTCCTGGCTAACAAACTCGTCCAAGCCATTAATAAAAGAGAGGCACTTACCGAGTTTCATTGAAATCGGTTAATTATTTTTTGAGTTATTGATTGGATACATACATACATACATACATACATACATACATACATATATATATATATATATATATATATATATATATATATATATATATATATATATATATATATATATAACATATAAAAATTGAAATTGACCCCGGATATGGGTTCTTTTTTAATAAAAATTTACTAAAGACCTCTCATATACCCTATCAGTTTTTTTGATAATATATGTGTTTCATTAGTAAATACAGATGTAGACATTCTCCCTGGTTTCGCAATTGTTTATTTTCTTCTCTGTGGAGAAGAGACAGAGAGACGAAAATTGAATTTATTCATACCACATATAAAAACTTTAAATAAATATCTCTGGCTACGTTACGTTATTTTGATCAAAAAATTCTTTAAAGAAATCAAATCAAAACTCTGGTCGCAGCAAATGGGTTATGGTAGCGAATTTTAATAAAAATGATTTACGCATTTTGTTTTATCAAAATTATAAATGCGCTAAGAATAATAACATTTGTCTGTAATATTAAATATATTTTACTTAAGACACAAATCTACAGGTCTTGTGGCCTCCTTTGACCTCCAGTGGCACACATTTTTTTCATTTTGCCAACTTGGGGGCCTAGAGGTATGTGGTTTACTATTTATAATATAAACCTGCATGCCAAATTTAGTTGCCACAACTTTGTTATTTTCGAAGATACAACAATTTTTTCCAGAAAAAAACTGATTTTGTGGCTAATGTATGGCGATATGTTCTTTATATAGATCCCGCTTCTATAATTGTTATTGTTAATTGGTTATTTATTATTATAATTGTTGTTAGGGTTATTATTATTATTATAAGTTGATTTTATTTTCATGTTAAATATTAACATACATCACATAGACATATTGAAGACGTCACCTGTCGTTTAAATTTTGTTTAATTTAAAGGTTTCAGGGAATTTTTTGATCAAAATACCACAACGGGGCAATGGATTCTTATCCACCGTTGTTATCAATTCGTATTAACAAATTATCGTGACTGACGATGCCGTAAAACGGTTAAACCGGTTGCATAGATGAAAATCAGAATTTGTGAAAGCATAAAAAAATCTCTACCAAATAAGGGCAACATATATTAGTGTTTAATTATTATTTAAGACCATACGTTATTGTGCTTAAGGTGGACAAGCTTATAGCTAATCAGGGTTTCCAAATTGTGGTGCTTTTTAAAATTATTTTTCAAGTTAAAAAGGTATGTTGTGAATGTGAACAAGCAAACTGTAAATTACAAAAGCATGAAAATGTTATGCAAGATATTATCGGTATTAAAATTGGCTTCTGGTATCAGCATGAGTGTATGCGCATGTGTAATGTTCTCTTCTTTTTTTTTTCATAAATATGTTGAGGCTAAGGAAATAAATATATTTTCAGTACTCCATACTCCTAATACTTCTTGGACTGGGCAACATAGGTGTTGGTGTGTACGCCATAGTGACGAATCAAGAAATCGACCTATCTTTGAAGCTTCAGTTACACAGCGACATAGTTACCGCAAAAACAAATTACCGTACAAACCCCACCCCAATGGATCTCATACAAGAATGGGTAAGCTTACTTTTACTGTACCATATGTTCATCAAATGCTAAATTTCTTGTATTCACGATACTGTTGGATTACAACAACATCGCATTTTAGAAATTGCATACTATAAATTTATACAACTTATACTTGTAAAAAATTCTAGGCGGTAAGAAATTAAACAGAAAGAATGAGGTTTGAAGGCAAGAAGTTTGGTTTCTTTTAACGCCCAGTTAGCTTACGCGCTGGCTGCGTCCTTCACCTATCGAAGCGAAGCCCAACATACGACGAGTTATCAAGTCTATATTTCGAATTTATTTCAAACGGAAACTGTGTAGGTTCAAAAGGACTACCACCTAAAAGTATTTTCAAATATACAGAGTGATCCAAAAAAGTGTGACACCTCAAAGTTATGTTTTTTTCTTATGGAACACGCGGTATTTGACAACGTTTTTGAATTATATGGAAAAAATAAGGTTTACTTACTCTCAAGGATCCCTATACCTGGCTAGTACGGTTTCCCAGATATCTTGATTTTTCGACGAATGTGAGGTTTTAGAAAAAAATCTTATCTCCATTGTCAAATGATATCGTAAAAAACTAACGTCGAAAAATTAAGGGATCTCAGAAACCGTAATATCTCGGTATAGGGATCCTTGGAGTAAGTGAACCTTATTTTTCCCATGGAATTAAAAAACTTTGTTAAAAACCAGGTGTTTCATAGGAAAAAACATAACTTTGAGGTGTCACACTTTTTGGATCACCTATATATTTTAAAATAATTTTAGATTGTAGTCCTTTTCAACTTACATAATCTCCGTTTGAAATAAATTCAAAATAACGAAAATGATAGACGTGAGAGCACGTGGCGAATGTGGTGGGCCACCCTGTATATATATATATATATATATATATATATATATATATATATATATATATATATATATATATATATATATATATATATATATAATTGAAACTGACCCCGGATATGTGTTCTAGGGGTCCTAGTTCGCGTTCATTTGTTGAACATATGTTTACAAAATCTCACCATGGATACCTCCCTATTAGTGAATTTTTTAAATAAAAATTCAGTAAAAATGAATCAAAAGGCTACTAACTCAATTAAAAGTTATATACAGGTTATTTGGGCCTGGAAAAACATTTAACACTAGTTTTTACATTCTAAAAATTAATTCTTTACTGGTAAATAAAAAAGGAGGGATAGCTTTCCAGCATTAATAATCCATTTAAATTAAAATAACAAACAGTTTCCTCTGTATTGTAAAAAACTTTTTTTTTAAACATTATGAGGCACTTAGTATAAGTTTATATTAAAAATAAATTAAATCTAGGTATTTAAATTTTACACTGAAGGCGGACAAATTTAGTTCGAACTAAAGAAAATATTTTTTCTGTGTCCGATTATTTTGGTATATGATTTTTTTACAGTAATTTCCTTTCGATTACGCCTTCATCAAACTCTGTCAGGTAGACAAATTTTCAATTCTTCCGAAAATTATTTTACACTTTATATTCTTCTGTTGGTATGATTTCAATTATCTTCCTGAAAATAACTTTTTAGTATTTGGCCAAAATCTAATATCAAACTTAAGAAATGCAGAGGATACGTTTTATATATCTTTTTTTAAATAATATGTCACTAGCAGTAAATTAATGTTTACTCACACGAAATAGCTCAGAAGCATCACTTGATTCATTACCGAACGAAAAATTAGAAACCTCTAAATCTGATGAGAGTATCCTTCTAGAGCTATATCTTTTCTTAAATCTACAAGAAGTCGTTTTTATAATAATCGCAATAAATTTCTAGAATAAAGTTTTCAGCCTAACTAGTCATTTAGGTACTTAATCCTTCTCGTAGTATATCAACAATCTCAACCAATTTGTAGAATGATGTTTTCAGCCGAACTAGTTATTTAGGTAATCCTCGTAATATTACAATAACCGTAATAGATTTATAAAATGAAGTTTTCAGCCGAGCTAGTTGTTACTTAAGTAATCCTTGTAATATTGCACTAATCGCAACAAATTTGTAGAATTACGTTTTCAGCCGAACTAGTCATTTAAGTAATACTTCTCGTAATATTCCAATAATCGTAATAACTTTCTAGAATAAAGTTTTCAGCCTAATTAGTAATTTTAGTAATCCTTCTTGTAATATTGCAATAATCGCAATAAATTTCCAGAATTACGTTTTTAGTCATTTAAATATCTTTCTCGTATTATTACAATAATTGCAATAAATTTTTAGATTGGCGTTTTCAGCAATTATTCAGAGCAGTTAGTCATCGTTGTATTACAATAATCGCAATAAATTGATAGAATTACGCTTTCAACCTAACTGGTCATTTAAGTAATTTTTCTTGTCATATTGCAAAAATTGCAATAAATTACTAGAATAACGTTTTTAGCCAAACAGATTGTTTAAGTAATCCTTCTTGTAATATTGCAATAATCGCAATAAATTTGTAGAATGACGTTTTTAGCCAAACAATTCATTTAAATTACCTTCTCGTAATATTACAGTTATTGCAATATATTTTTAAACAAATTCGTAGAATTACGTTTTCAGCCGAACTAGTCATTTAAGTAATCCTTCTCGTAATATTTCAATAATCGTAATAACTTTCTAGAATAAAGTTTTCAGCCTAATTAGTAATTTTTGTAATCCTTCTTGTAATATTGCAATAATCGCAATAAATTTCTTGTATGGCGTTTTTTAAACAATTCATTTAAATATCCTTTTCGTATTATTACAATAATTGCAATACATTTTCAGATTGGCGTTTTCACCAATTAGTCAGAGCAAGTAATCCTTGTTGTAATACAATAATCGCGATAAATGAATAGAATTACGATTTAAGCCCAACTGGTCATTTAAATAATTCTTCTTGTAAGATTGCAAAAGTCGCAAAAAATTTCTAGAATGATGTTTTTGGCCAAACAAATCGTTTAAGTAATCCTTCTCGTAATATTGCAATAATCGCAGTAAATTTCTAGAATGACGTTTTTAAACAAACAAATCGTTTAAGTAATCCTTCTTGTAGTATTGCAATAATCGCAAAAAATTTCTAGAGTGACGTTTTTAGCCAAACGAATCGTTTAAGTAATACTTCTCGTAATATTGCAATAATCGCAGTAAATTTCTAGAATGACGTTTTTAAACAAACAAATCGTTTAAGTAATCCTTCTTGTAGTATTGCAATAATCGCAAAAAATTTCTAGAGTGACGTTTTTAGCCAATCGAATCGTTTAAGTAATCCTTCTCGTAATATTGCAATAATCGCAGTAAATTTCTAGAATGACGTTTTTAGACAAACAAATCGTTTAAGTAATCCTTGTTGTAATATTGCAATAATCGCAAAAAATTTCTAGAGTGACGTTTTTAGCCAAACGAATCGTTTAAGTAATCCTTCTCGTAATATTGCAATAATCGCAGTAAATTTCTAGAATGACGTTTTTAGACAAACAAATCGTTTAAGTAATCCTTCTTGTAGTATTGCAATAATCGCAAAAAATTTCTAGAGTGACGTTTTTAGCCAAACGAATCGTTTAAGTAATACTTCTCGTAATATTGCAATAATCGCAGTAAATTTCTAGAATGACGTTTTTAGACAAACAAATCGTTTAAGTAATCCTTCTTGTAGTATTGCAATAATCGCAAAAAATTTCTAGAGTGACGTTTTTAGCCAAACGAATCGTTTAAGTAATCCTTCTCGTAATATTGCAATAATCGCAGTAAATTTCTAGAATGACGTTTTTAAACAAACAAATCGTTCAAGTAATCCTTCTTGTAGTATTGCAATAATCGCAAAAAATTTCTAGAGTGACGTTTTTAGCCAAACGAATCGTTTAAGTAATCCTTCTCGTAATATTGCAATAATCGCAGTAAATTTCTAGAATGACGTTTTTAAACAAACAAATCATTTAAGTAATCCTTCTTGTAGTATTGCAATAATCGCAAAAAATTTCTAGAGTGACGTTTTTAGCCAAACGAATCGTTTAAGTAATCCTTCTCGTAATATTGCAATAATCGCAGTAAATTTCTAGAATGACGTTTTTAGACAAACAAATCGTTTAAGTAATCCTTCTTGTAGTATTGCAATAATCGCAAAAAATTTCTAGAGTGACGTTTTTAGCCAAACGAATCGTTTAAGTAATCCTTCTCGTAATATTGCAATAATCGCAGTAAATTTCTAGAATGACGTTTTTAGACAAACAAATCGTTTAAGTAATCCTTCTTGTAGTATTGCAATAATCGCAAAAAATTTCTAGAGTGACGTTTTTAGCCAAACGAATCGTTTAAGTAATCCTTCTCGTAATATTGCAATAATCGCAGTAAATTTCTAGAATGACGTTTTTAAACAAACAAATTGTTTAAGTAATCCTTCTTGTAGTATTGCAATAATCGCAAAAAATTTCTAGAGTGACGTTTTTAGCCAAACGAATCGTTTAAGTAATACTTCTCGTAATATTGCAATAATCGCAGTAAATTTCTAGAATGACGTTTTTAAACAAACAAATCATTTAAGTAATCCTTCTTGTAGTATTGCAATAATCGCAAAAGATTTCTAGAGTGACGTTTTTAGCCAAAGAAATCGTTTAAGTAATCCTTCTCGTAATATTGCAATAATCGCAGTAAATTTCTAGAATGACGTTTTTAAACAAACAAATCATTTAAGTAATCCTTCTTGTAGTATTGCAATAATCGCAAAAAATTTCTAGAGTGACGTTTTTAGCCAAACGAATCGTTTAAGTAATACTTCTCGTAATATTGCAATAATCGCAGTAAATTTCTAGAATGACGTTTTTAGACAAACAAATCGTTTAAGTAATCCTTCTTGTAGTATTGCAATAATCGCAAAAAATTTATAGAGTGACGTTTTTAGCTAAACAAGTCATTTAAATATCTTTCTCGTATTATTACAATAATTGCAATACATTTTTAGATTGGCGTTTTCAGCAATTATGCAGAGCAAGTATTCCTCGTTGTATCGCAATAAATTGATAGAATTACGCTTTTAGCCTAACTGGTCATTTAAGTAATTCTTCTTGTCATATTGCAAAAATCGCAATAAATTTCTAGAATGACGTTTTTAGCCAAACAAATCGTTTAAGTAATCCTTCTTGACGTTTTTAACCAAACAATTCATTTAACGTATTATTACAGTACAGTAATACCCCGACTTACGCTACCCCGTTTTACACGAATTCGGAGATACGCGGTTTTTCATTTGCGCATCGGCTCTCTCGCTCCGCCCTCTCAGTGTTCAGTTTGCGACAGGTTTAAACGTGTTCCGCGTGGAATTGTTTTACGTGCGCAGTGCGTTACTTATAATCTCTAATTATGTCATCTAAAAGAACGAAAAATGAGTCATTTGAGCCTAACGAGAAAAGAAAAACACTGTCTTTGGAGTGTAAACTGAATATAATTAAAGACTTTGAAGCCAAAATTAAAATTTGTGAATTGGCAAAGAAATTTGACCTACCGGAATCAACAGTCCGAACGGTTATAACAGGTAAAGAAAAGATTATGAACGCTGTGAAAGACTCTCAATCTTTGAATTCAAGTATCATCCGTAAGCGTCACGGTATTATCGCACAGATGGAAACATTGCTACAGTCATGGTGTGATAATCAAGTAAGAGTGAAAAATTGTCCTGTTGATCAAAATACAGTGTGCTTTCAAGCAAAGCAGATTTTTGAAAAACTGAAAGAAGAAGCTGGGGAGGCGGCTAAAAATGAAGTGTTTAAAGCTTGTAACGGCTGGTTCAGCCGATTTAAGAGTCGTTGTAATTGGCATAGCATCGCAGAGAGTGGAGAAGCGGCAAGCGCTGATAAAGAAACTGCATCTCTATATCCAGAAAAACTCAAAACAATGATAGACGAAGGTGGCTACACTAGCCAAACCATTTTCAACGTAGATGAAACCGGTCTTTTTTGGAAGAAAATGCCTAAAAGAACTTTTATTGCGCGTGAAGAGAAAACTTTTCCAGGTTTTAAAGCCGCCAAGGGTCGATTGACAGTGATGGTTGGTGCGAATGCAGCTGGAGATTGTAAATTGAAACCTCTCTTAGTTTATCGCTCAGAAAATCCAAGAGCCTTAAAAAATAAATCCAAAGCTGGTTTGCCTGTCATTTGGAAGTCTAATGCGAAAGCTTGGGTGACAGCTTATCTTTTTGGAGACTGGTTTGGCCATCATTTTATTTCTGAAGTCGAACGTTACTGCCAATTAAAAGAAATCCCATTTAAAGTGATGCTACTAATTGACAATGCACCAGGTCATCCTCCCGCAACTCTAATTAATTTAGATCCACGAGTGGAAGTTGTATTTTTGCCACCAAACACTACCAGCTTGCTTCAACCAATGGACCAGGGAGTCATTAAAACATTTATAGCTTACTACACAAGGCGGTCATTTGCACAACTACATGAAGCTATGAGCTTTCTGTTAAAGACTTTTGGAAGCAATTCAATGTTTTAGATGCTGTAAGAATTATTGGACAATCTTGGAATGAGGTTTCACAAAAACTTTGAATGGTGTCTGGAAAAAACTGTCTCCATGTTTTTTTCACCACTAAAACCCAAAGAGAATCAGTTTCAGATCCTGAACAAATCGATAGCATAATAGTATAAGTGGTCGATATCGCCAAACAATTAAATTTAGAGGTCGATCATGATGACGTTCAAGAATTGCTAGATTCACACAATCAAGAGCTAACAATTGACGAGGTTATAGAAATGCGTAAGTATGAACAAGACATTGAACAAACTGATTCGATAGACCCAGTTGAATCGGTAAATCAAATGACAATTGCAAACTTAACAGAAGGACCCAATTCAATTTAAAAGGGGTTACAAATTTTAGAAAAAATAGATTCTAATGAAGAACGCGTTTCTACTACAAAACGGGGAATAAAAAAATTACTGGTATGCTACGAGGAAATTTTGCGTGAGAAGAAGAAAAACTTAACTCGTCAGGCAACATTGTTAGAATATATGAAGCCTTCGACATCAAAATAACTTCGGTTTAGGTTACTTTATTCATAACAATGTAAATTGTTTTATTATCTTACACTTTATTAAACATTTTTCTTCTAAATTATTGTTTTCTTTAAACTCTGGTCCCGATTAAACATACTTTATATGTATTTATATGCAAAGTTGAACCCCGACTTACGCGAATTCGACTTACACGGCAATCGCTCGGACCCACCTACCGCGTAAGTCCGGGGTATTACTGTAGTTGCAATATATTTTTATATTGGCATCTCCGGCAATTACCCAGAGCAATTAGTCCTTGCTGTATTACAATAATCGCAAAAAATTGATAGAATTGCGCTTTCAGCCTAACCTAACTGGTCATTTAAGTAATTCTTCTTGTAATATTGTTAAAATCGCAATAAATTTCTATAATCACATTTTTATCCAAACAAATCGTTTAAGTAATCCTTTTCGTAATATTACAATAATCGCAATAAATGTTTAATTTCCCGTTTTCAGCAACTAGTCGTAGCAAATAGTCCTTCTGGTATCATTGCAATAATCGCAATGAATTTCTATAATTACGTTTTCAGCTAGTCGTTTTAGTAATCCTGATAATTAATTCACTAAGTGAAAATTGAAACCTGTGAATATCACTGATAAGTAGACTTGGAGAACCCAAATCACCACAACACAATTTAAAAAAACCTGACGATCGTTTCACTAATCAAGTTAGCGTCATCAGAGGATGAATAATAATTATTAAATTCTTTAGAATTACTCATCCTCTGATGACGCTAACACAGTAAGTGAAACGATCGTCAGGTTTTTAAAGTGAGTTATGGTGATTTCGGTTCTCCAAATGTACCTACCTTATTGTAATATTGCACAAATCACGTAATATTACAACAATCGCAATAAATTTTTAGATTAGCGTTTTTAACTAGTCAGAGCAAGTAATATACGCAATATCTTATTTTATAAGTAATTATATCCTGGTAACACCTTACCTAGCACAATTTTATAGGAAATGACTGTTATTGCTTATATTTTAGGGAGGTTGTTGTGGAACATATGGACCAGGAAGTTACGATGATGCAAATTCAAGAGATGCAATTTTACCACTAAGTTGTTGCAAAGGTGATTCAGTAACCTGCAGAGTTGGTTCACCTAACGTAAACAAAGATGGGTGTTTCGATGAGCTCGTTATTGTAGATCAAGTTTTCAACTACATGATTGGTTGGGCAGCACTAGTGATTGGCATTGCAGAGGTAGGTTTTAAAAAGAAATATGTTTTAAAATCAGTAGGTATTTAAAAGTGCATCTATTTTATCTAAATGAAATCTCGTAACATCTTCTTCAGTTATTAGGATAACTATACTACGTTTTTTAGCGGCGTTCACAAAGATAAAAGGCAATTTGTGGTGTTCATGGGCAAAAATAAATAAGCTCTAAAGACTTCTATTATCTTGCCTTAATTTCTTTTTATATGGCACGCATTAAATAATATTCAACACAAGTAAAACCGGAATGAATTTATTTTAATTTGGTAGGTACTGCGTGGACATAAGTTAATAACATTAGCAAAATTTTTAAGTAGGGAACTTTCATTTATGTAAGCAAAGTAGGCTTATCAAATTAAGTATTAATTTTTTACCATGTCGAATCACTTTTTTGTTTAATTTTTAACATTTACTTTGAAACGCGGGTGTTTAATACCCGTGAATAACAACAATAAATGCTTTACCCTTTTGGTATTCATAATTCAAGCGAGAGTCAGATCTTTCTCAGGTCTGGTATTAAACACACTGAGTTCTTAGACGATTTCCACTCCACACACGACCACAACTTTATTTTTGAATTTAATAAAGATGCCATGAAAACAAAAACTTTGGTCACATTTTTTTTATCAAAATCATCATCAGATAATTCCTGCACAAGTTGAATTTTATAGGGATGGTATTTTTCTTTTTTCAACACCCTACGAACCGACATTTGCGAGATCTCAAGATCTCGGACAACTTGCCTAGTTGAGACATGGGGAGATTCGGCAATAGCCAATAGTGTATCTAGCTGTTTCTTCTCAGTTGTTGCAGATTTTGGTCTACCTAATTTTGGTTTCTTTTTAACAATGCCCGTCTCTTCAAATATCTGAATAGTTTTGCTCACAGTTATCCTACTAATAGGGAGTCTTTCGGGATACAATTCATTAAATATCCGAGAAACCTCCTCGTGAGGTCTTTGTCTCCATATCCTCGTATAATTAAAATTTGTGTTCTCTGCTTTTCACTTCATTGATCCGTATCTTATACGACAAATTGAAAAAATACTTCAGAAACACTCAAATATTACTTGACCAATAAAGGCGGAAGCACGCGCTGTGACAGTAAATTAGAATTGTTATTATCTTATTAAGCTAAAAAAATATCATTTATAAACCATCCTCGGTAAGACCAAAAACGGGACAATGTACAAGCAGATAAGCTGAATGTATGAAGACCATTCGAGCAGTTCGTATTCGTGTGTTACTTTACTCAATATTACTTGGCCAATAAAGGCGGAAGCACTCGTTGTCAACTTGACTGTGACAGTAAATTAAAATGTTTATTATCTTATTAAGGTAAACAAATATCATTTATAAACCATCCTTAGTAAGACAAAAAACGGGACATTGTACAAGCTGATAAGCTTGTAATTTATTAAGACCAGTCGACCAGTTCGTATTCGTGTGTTACTTTACATTTCATTTCTTTTCTGGTATAAAAGAAAAAAAAATGGACAAAAAGTGCAAGCTGATAAGGTTGTAATTATTAAGACTGGTCGACCAGTTCGTATTCGTGTCTTCACATTTAATTTTTTTTCTGTAATTTTTTCTTATGCAACCCCCATCTTGTGATACATTGATAGAGGCATAAAAGATTGTACTTTCAGAAATTAACAATTACTGGCCCTGTTACCATTAAAAAAAAAGACCTACACTCTGTATATTTTGTAATAAAATGGGTAAATACTTAGAAATCACGTCACAATATGCGAAAATACGACCCATAAGAGCATATCAAATTTCAATTTTGTCCCGGTCCATACATTTGACGCGCACTGTATTTACATTGTACGATATTGTATTTAAATGCAATGATAAGATTATGACTAATTTTCGTGTTTCTCTTTTAGATTATTGCAACAATTGCCTCCTTCTATTTGTCCTGTGCACTTTGGAGAGAAAGAAGCTATCGCGACTGGTAGAGAGAACTAAGGCTATGATAAATTTAAAAAGTGACAAATTTTATATGTTCTTGTTATTCTGTAACAGAGTTTATTTATATGCTAAATCACATACCTATAATATACTTAGTATAATTTCAACAGTTTTTATAACTTAGGTAGACATCTGATTGTAAAAAAATATCAAGGGAACACACATTTTTATTACAAACTAGGCCAAAGGACGTATTGATAATTTTGTATAATTTACACCTACAAACAATTAGAACTATATTCATTGATGCTAAATCAGAGGTGGTTTTTAATTATAGCTATAAATATTTTATTAATTTGTTTGAAGTATGCAGGAAGTTCCTATTCATCACAGAAGACTTTTTATATAACTACCCTAAGCACTTTTGTTATTCTTAAAATCCTTATCGCAGAATAATGAGATTTTAAGCCCCAGTCTGATTTAAAACAAGATGAATACAGTGTGGATACAACTTTTCAAAATTGTCAAAATATAACATGTAGCTATAGAAACCCAGTTTATTTAATTTCTTTATTTATATGGGTATTTTAGTTTGCAGAAATTATACAATTTAATACTTAAAAGCATTTTATAAACAAACTGATAAAAATCATTAAATTATATTTTTTGTGAAGCTTTTAAGATAGTTATTTTAATAAAGAAGTTAGGTTAGTCGTAGGCCTCTGACATAGGTAGGTCAGCCTAGGGCCGTGATAAACACATGATCTTCCACTGGGTTTGATATTTCTATTGTTCAAATTGGATAGGCATTCTAAATTTTTATCACTTGAAAACTCTTGTCCGTGATTATATTTCCTTTAGACATGTTTTTCAGTTACACATTACATTAAATTATATCACTTTAATGCTGCTCTAGTGGCCATTTTTATATCTAATTAATTAGGACAAAATTACTGTGCATCAGAAACAGAAAGTACACTGTACTTATGATGCTTTTGGATTAGAGTAGGCCTTGGCTCTATTTGCATCACACAATATTTAGCTTTCTTCTTTGACTGTAGATTTATTATATAACAACTGCCAATTATTGTCATCATTTATTTAAATAAAAGTTAAATTACCATTGTTTATAAACGTTGCAGAATACTTTTTATTGCAAAAAGCTGGCCAAGGCCTACTCTAATTCAAAAGCATCATAAGTACAGTGCTATATATTAACAAAATCTCGTTAGCCTTGTGAAGCCAGAATAGCAATGTTAGGGTTAATGTGATACTGCTTCTCAAAAAATATATTTTTGTATTAGCGCTTGTTATTTATCAAAAAAGAGAATCCAAAATTTCTCGTGATTTTTAATATAAACTGTTCTCCTGTTGAGGAATTATTCGAAAGTAATAACAACTAATTTTGTAGTGATGCTTACAATTTTTAAATATATTTTTTGACAAACTAAGGTTAACCAGATTTTTTCAATATATAATGCAGTACCACCTACACATAATTGGAATTTAACTATCAATTTATATTGTATGCTGATAATAATTCTATAAATAGAAAACATACAGTTTCTTTTTATGGAATTGGTTGATAATATACAACATAATATATAAAGCATTTCCATTAATTAGAAAAGCATGGTTTATCTAAAATTTGTCCTAATAATTGTTATTTAAAAAACCAAATTTCTTTTGGCAAAACCTAAAACAATAGCTTTCAAAAAAGGCTGTAAAATTTAACTATATTTCTCTTAATTACACCAAGCCATTGTATATTTGCTATAAATCTATTATCACAACGAACAAATGCCAAAATGCGCAATTCTATAAGACATTAAGGGAATTTGTAGTCTTTATACTCATTTAGATAAGTATAAGGATATATACTTATATTTGTTTTATAAAAAATATTGTAAAAGTGTTAATGTCATTATTAATAAATTTGGTTTATATTTATTTTTTTGATAGTCTTATTAAAACTGCTTTTCTTCTGTATGTTATATTATCCATTGTCACTTTTGTCAGGCACCTCTAATGTTAGACAAACTAATGGGACGGTGGAAAAGGAAATTCAAATTTCCACCATTAGGTACGAACTTCAGAGGATTACATTAGGCTAACTAGGAAATATACCCTCAGAATCCCCAGCAAGAATCAGTGGAGGGAAAATGAGGTTGCTTTCCAGCCTACTAGCCTAGTCTGGTCTGCCGACGGATCACGGCTGGAGGAGCAGCACTCCTCCGGGGCGAGAATATACATCGATAGTCTGGGGGTACGCGAGAGTTATGCTCTGTGCGCATATACCACGGCATTCTAAACGGAGGTGTACGCTATTCTGTCTGTAGCTAATCGTCAGGATGTGAGGATGGGCCCTGAGAAATGTGTATACATTTACTCAGATAGCCGGGCGGTCCTGCAGGCAGTCTACGTACCCAGAATTAGGTCAACGCTAGTTCAGGAGTGCGTTGCCGCTGTTACAGGACTGTCCAGGACAAAGTAGATGCAACTTGTGTGGGTTTCGGGACACTATGGCGTCGCGGGGAATGAAGTTGGGAATGACATCGCATGGCTTGGTGCCCGACGGGCGTTCTATGGTCCGTAGCCTGTTATAGACATAAGTAGGAAGGTGGTCTCCGACGCCCTAGATGAGTGTACTGAGGCGGCCATGGAGAGGCACTGGAGGTCGGTCGTTGGCTGTAGGCAGGCGAGGGATTTCGTGGAGAGGCCGGACAGTAACAGGACTGTCTGGCATCTTGGTAGGAGTCGTTCTGCGCTTCTCCGCATTATTGGGGTGCTGATGGGCCACTCTGCTCTCAGAAGACACCTCACATTGATAGGTGTTGAGAGGGATCCCATTAGCCAGGAATACGGGGAGACTGAAGAAACGACTTACCACTACTTATGTGAATGCGAGACTTCGAGCATAATTGTTCGGTTCGAGGACTCTGCTGAGGAGCCAGGTAAGTTCCCTCCAATGAAAGACCGTCATGGCCTTTATTTCGAGGCCGAGGAGGTTTGGTGACGGATACGTGGAGGGGTGCGGCATGGTTGCTGGGTTGCCGGGGTTGGAAAAAAGGGACCGTTGTGGCTTACTTGCCTGGCGTTAGCCTCCCCACCATTGCTACTACTACTACTACTACTACTGACTAACTAATTAACGTTGAATCTTTACACTTGGCCATTGTCTTCATTTTACTACACTTAGGTATATCTTTTAAAACTATATAAGTATTTGCAGCAAATATGGCCAGTTCTCTATATATCAGTAACTACTTTGAGTTTTAACTAGATGGCGTTATCATTGCATAAATCAAGTGCCTTCCATGCTCGATCGTCCAGGGCAGACTCTAATGTCGATACAGATTATTATATGGCGAATCTAAACAAACTTGTTGATTGTGAATTGCCTGTTATAAGAGTCCAGCTTTATTTGTCCGTTGTAATACTACCAAGCAAGTAAGTACTTTGTTACTGAAAGATGTATAATAATAGGGTAAATATGTAGTGGTAACGCAGTCAAATTAAAATATTTTCTAAATAATATAACTTGCGATAATCCGTGGTTGCCTTCGACAACTTAAGATTACTATCGCCTACCTTATATCCCGAGTCAATCATATGATGGTCAACGCTAGATTTTTCTGCTCTAATCAAGTTAAATGCTTTGGAAAGTTTGAAAATCCGCAGACTTTGATGAATTCAGACATGGGTCCGTTCAATTCAGCACTTTTTGAAATGGCACGAAATAATCCATGGTTGCTTTCATCATCGACACAACCGGCTGGGCGTATCCACTGACACAGCAATAGTCCTTGATTCACGTCACCTGGTGTTATGTCATCCGGTACTTAGGCATCTGATATTGCACCATACAATGTTACATCATCTGGTATGTCACCATCCGGTATTGAATCAGCCGGTATTGCATAATCATCCGGTATTGCATCATCGGATCACATCATTTTTAGTGTGTGGTTTAGGCATATAAATATGATACTTTTGCCCATACCGTTAGTTTAGAGACAGCTACTGATGCAAACAACTTCTCTGTCGAAATACGTATTTAGCGAATATCTCCCTGTTATTATTTTTGTGGTTTTTGGGGAGATTCTGCTTTTTGTTTCACTAAAAAAAAGAAAACTCCGGGATACGATGGAATCTCAAACGTAGCCGTAAAAAATCTCCCACGCAAAGCAGCGGTATTCATAGTTACGACTATGAATGCCACGCTGCGATTTCAACATTTTCCTTCAATGTGGAAACTTGCCTACATTATCAATATTCCAAAACCTATCAAATATCCGCTGTTGCATCAGAACTACAGGCCCATTATCCTACTCCCAGTTATCGAAACAATCGCCGAAAACTAATTCAGAAAAGGCTAGACTCATTCACCTCTGAGAACCATATCCTTCCTGACGAGCAATTCGGTTTCAGACAACAGCACTTCACCACAGACCAAGTCCTTGGTGGAAAACATAACTGAAGGATTCAACAAAAACAAGACAACTTGTGCAAGATTTCTCCACATTGCTCAAGCCTCCGACAGGGTTTGGCATGCGGGCCCCCTAGACAAACTTTTATCATTTAATTATTCTATCCCTCTGATTTTGCTAATCAGGCCCTACCTGGAACATAAGAAGTTCCAGGTCAAACAATTGGGAACCAGGTGTAGAACCTCTTCAGCCACGGCTGGCCTGACGCGGGGTTATGCTATCTCACCGCTGCTGTACGATATATTTGTCGCAGACATACCGACACCGCCCCTAAACGTGACATACGCACTGTACGCAGATAACCCTACCATCCTCAGCAGCTCCACTCATTCCAGGATAATAACCGAACGCGTACAGACCGCCGTAGACGAGCTGGAAAGCTGGTATAGGAAATAATGTCTAGCCATAAACCACGGTAAATCTTCAGCAGGCATATTTTCCAAGAGGAGACACACACCTCACGAACACATCATTAGGCAACAGTCTAATTCCCTGGCACGACTCCGCTAAATACTTCGGCGCTTTCCTCGATAAACTCTTAACATGGCGCCCCCATGTCCAACATACCTGACAGAAAGCTTCGATCTTCATCTCGAAGCTGTTCCCACTTCTTAACACAAATTCCAAATTGTCCATGAACAATAAACTGCTCATGTACAAAGTCATAATCTTTTTTAATTTTATTTTGATTCAACAACACACCACGAGGGCCCACAGCCTAAATACTATTGTACCGTGACTGTCATCAAGAAGGAAAGAGGCAACTTGTTAATCCTGGACATGAAGTTTTAGAGATTCGGAGGAGAAGGAAAACATGTGCCGGCAAGGAATTCCACAACTTTGAAGTCATCGGAACAAAAGAGCAGGCATCACAAGATGTTCTATGTCTTGTGACCTGGACACTAAAAGGGTTCATTCGCCCTGTTCCCCTGGTAGATGTGTTGGGGGCAGCAGGTGGAGGAACTATGGAAGAAAGCTCCTTCGAGCATTGCCCGTGCAGATTTCGTAAAAGAGAGGGAGAGGTCACTAACGACACGTCGATGGGCAAGGGATGGCAGCCTTTGGGTGAGGGTAGGGTCACCGATGAGATGTATAGCTCTCGTCTGAATGGAGTCCAGGATAGCGAGTGTAGAAGCGGCAGCGGCACCCCAGGTCTGGGAGCAGTATTCGAGGTTTGGCCTTATTTGTAAAGTATATAAGGTATAGAGATTAGCTGGTGAAAGGTATTTGCGAGCCCGGAAGAGGAAACCTAATTTCTTAGCAGCCGCTTCTGCAGTTGATGTGACATGCCAACTGAGATTTCGATCCACAGAAATGCCAACAAGTGAAAAGGGCTCATTACTTTGAATAACTTGGTGGTTCATTGTTATGCAAGACTGAGATTTATTGGAGTTGAATTGTACAAGATTTCTACTTCTCCATTTTTTGGAGATCCACAGAGACAGAACCCTCCATGAGTCTGCGATCCTCATCTAATTGGGATAAAGAGACAGACTTAGAATATTGTATATTTGAATGGAGGGTGCTGTCGTCCGCGTAACTGTGAACTGGGTTGGATGTGCTAAAGATGAGGTCATTGATGTCGAGAAAAAACAAAATAGGGGCTAAAGCTGAACCTTGGGGAACTCCTGCATTAATTAGATACAGTTTAGAGGAATGGCCATCCACGACAACAGAAATGCTCCGGTTGGAGAGGAGATTTGCTGTCTAGGTACAGAGTTTTGGTGGCAGCGCTGCGTGACAGACCTGGTCGAATGCTTTTGATATGTCTAGAGCGACAATCTGGGATTCACCGTGTAATTCCATAGACTTGTTCCAAGAATAGGTGACAAAGGAAAAGAGGTGGGCAGTTGATCTGCGCTGGCGGAATCCATACTACCTTTTGTGGATTAGACTGTGTTTTTAAAGCAATTTTAGTACTTGTTGTTTATATACTTTTCCATCACTTTAGAGACGACTGAAAGAGAGAAATAGGCATGTAGTTGCTAGGAAGCACTTTGGTTCGTTTCTTGGGGACTGGTTGTACTCGAGCAGTTTTCCAGTTACTAGGGAATATGCCTCTATTGTAAGATGTCTGAAACAGACGAGTCAGGATAGGAGCAAATTCTGGTGCGCATTTTTTTGAGAACAATTGCTGGGATCTCGTCAAGGCCAGAGGCTTTCCTATTATTAAGAGAAGAGATCATGTTTCGTACCTTTTTTTATTTTGAAAATGATATCCGTCATTTTATGCGCGACATTGGGGACTGTTGGTGGTTGAACATTTGGAGGTTGGTTGAGAGTGGAATTTCCGGCGAACAACGAAGCAATAAGTTCAGCCTTGCCCAGAGCGGTAGAAACGATTTCATCCCCTAAAACAAGAGGTGGGAACGTGCTCTTGCAGAAATTATTCCCAATAGATTTAGCAAGAGTCTAGAAGAGTTTGTTGCCGTTGGAGCTTGAGAGGACTTTATTTTTGATGTGGTTATTAAACGATTTTTTTGCCTTAGAAAGAAGGCGACATAGGGGTTTCTTGCGTCGATAAATGCTTGACGGTTTTCTTGACTGGGATTGTGTAGAAGCGTTTTGTGAGCTTTGACCTTTTCAAGTCTGGCCTTGTCACAGTATTTAGACAACCAGTGCTTTTGAGTGGCTGAAGAGGTTTTCTGTGTACGTGAAATAAATAATTCCATGCCAGCTTGGACAGTTTCGGAGACGTTTTGTGAGATATCAGAGGGGTCAGGATGAAAGAAGCCCAAGGAAATGAGGAAAAGTAATCCCGCATTTTGTCCCAGTTAGCGGAGTTGTAGTGCCAAACGATACGTGGGTGTGATAATTGTGTGACCTCGGGTTGCATCGCGCAGAAAGCAGTGACCACGCAGTGGTCTGACTGATGTCTTATAGCATTCAGGTTTTGTAGTAAGAAGGAGATCCAAGGGATTTGAGCTGTGTGTTGGGATGCGAGGAAAGTAAGTAGGTTGCTACAAACATATTGGCTAAATAAATGCTGACTGCAAAGGCCTCCGCTGCTCTCCCTTGTGGGTCGGTTTTTGAAGATCCTAGCAATTTCTTATTATGGAATTGAAGTCACCTAGAATAGTGACCTCGGAGGAAGTATATTTAGAAATCAGATGGTCGGTTTTTGAGAAAGGTAGTCGAAGAGCTGGACAAAGTTGTTGTCAGAAGGTGACCGGCAAATGGAACAGATGAATTTAGTTGGAGCCCCGAGAGAGAGTTTCATCCAAAATATGTCTTTTCTTCCAACTTCTAAGCCTATGCATGGGCCACCGCGGCCGACACACTCATCAAGACACTTCATATCATCCAGAATAATATTAGAATGGTTACCGGAGCGCCATGGTTTGTCAGAAAAAGTTAGATTCACTCTGATCTAAAAATGACATCGATACTTGAGTTTATAACTCAACTATACACCACTTAGTTTGCAACAGCCGCTTCTCACCCAAATACTCTTCTCCGTAGTGCGACCGAATACGATGATCAACTTCCACATAGGCATAAGCGTCCAAAGCTTTTCCGATAACGCCCCGGCGGCAAAAAGAGAATGGAAACATTGAAATCCAAACGTCATTGTGTGAAATCTTTCCGAAGGAGGTATGGACTAAAGTCCGGTACTCAAGAGAGCGGAGTTTAGTCGGTAAGAGTCCCACAGTATCTCGATATCCCCATATCCCACAAACTACCGTGTTGCGAATGATGCATTCTCCACTCCTGTATTCAAAAACAAAACAAATAATCGGAGTATCTCGGGCACCACCTTTCAGACGGTTTACTCCCTGTTGAGCATGTCTGCGACATCTTCAAGAAACTCTGATCAATGTAACGGTAAAGTGCCTGGGTAACTCTGCGGATAAGAGCTGGGTAGCCGTTAGATGATGCCAGCTAGATTAGTGACCCCTGAGTAAGCGGTGTTTAATCGCGGACTCGGTGTGACCCCACCACCTCTGTTCTATCACACAAATATATATGTATATATATGTATATATATATATATATATATATATATATATATATATATATATATATATATATATATATATATATATATATATATATATATATATATAAATATGTAAATATCGTTCAATTATTAGCTCCCTCTATCACTGGATTTATAATTTAAAGTTTGTTTATTGTCACATAAAGTTCCCCTTTTACCAAGACTTTTTCCATTAACTAATTTTTATATATCATTGATACAAATTCTTTCTAGTAGAAAGGTTTTTATCCAAATTGAATTTGTGACAAATTTTAACAACTTATATTTAATAACAACCTATTCTTATTACTGATCCGTTCCTAGTTAAAATGTATCTCTTGTTTATTATTTGTTGAAGTTGTGACAAGGCCTTGACTTGCAGACCATTTTTTTCGGTGACACGGCTCGGTATATAGGTTTTGGGCGCCAGATTTTAAAGGGTTTACTCCCTGTTGAGGGTGTCTGTGACCTCTGCACGTAACTTTGACCGACGTAACGATCAGAGTACCGGGGTAACTATGTGGAGAAGCGTTCGGTAGCCTTTAGGTGATACAGGCCTAATTTAATGACCCCCGAGTGAGCAGGCTTTAATCGCTGACTCGGCGTGATCCAACCACTTCTATCTTATCGAAAGGTGTAGCAGATTTGGTAAGTATAGGTTAAGGGGTTAGGTACGAATTGATTGATGTCTTTTATTTACCCAACCCTATATTTTAGATTAGAAACTATTTACAATATATATATATATATATATATATATATATATATATATATATATATATATATATATATATATATATATACATACATACATACATAACAATATTTACAAACTATGCACAAATCAGATATGCGGGTAATAACATTAATCTGAACGTAGCTTTCACTAAAGCGACAAGGGCTAGTGTTGGGGGAAACGTACGGAGTCAGCAAGGTATCCACGGTACGAGCGGCGTTCTACTAAATCACGGATACAGAAAACGGGCGAGACCTAACGATAGACACGTTAAAAGTAATATCTGTAGCCTCTCAGTCAAAGTGGGGAACGCCGGAGGCGCATAAGGGTGGAACGAGAGACGGGACGACAGTGCCCGGGAGGCCTATGCAAACTGTGAATGCTCAGCATCTCCGATAGGGCCAAACCGGGACACAAACATCTTGATTACTTTAACGAGCTGTGAAACCTCAGCGTCCTCACCAAAATAACACAAGAGCTTATACGATATGGGGCGGAAAGCCTGGAGACAGATAAAGTGTACAGGGCTAATGGAAAGGAACGTATTACTTGGAGTGACCTAGATAGGCTGTGAATCCTCAGCGTCCCTATCGGGATCAAACCAAGATGGATATATCTCGATTATCTAAGTGAGCTGTGAATCCTCAGTATCCTCACAAAAATAATGCAAGACAATCTAACCTACAGGAATTGACTAAAGGGACGGCGACAGGTCAAGAAAAGCAGAAGTAACGCGTCTACGGAGATTTGGACTGATAAGCGTGATAATTTAAAAATATCAAAATTCGCTACAAAATATAAATTACTTAAAAAGGCTACTTTCTAAAATCAGCCAAACCAGGTGCGCTCGGACGGAAAGCGGAATCTGAATCGGTACGGTTTCTACTGGCTAGTGACGGCTCACTCTTGTCAGCTTACTAGCGGAATTACCAATGCTCTACCACGTGTGGCGTCTCCTTGAATTTCACAACTGGAAAAAACCTTCGCGATGTTTCGAATTTAATCACCTTATCACGGCCGGATAAGAAAATAAATACGAAATAAACGTTTAATTAAATATAAATCGCCTTAAAATATTTCATGGTGAAAATATTGTAGCAAATACTTATATAGAATGTACTTTGTTGTTTTCTATTTAATGAATTATTTAATTAGGAATTGCGCGTTTTATACGACATACCAATAGAACATAATACTTCATCACAAAAGTATATGTTATTTGTTCCTATGTTTTCAAAACAAAAACAGGTTCCGCTTTTCTTGCGGTCTCATTACCAGTTACTATGGTAACGATATTATGTTGGTTGCAACGTACGTTAAATATGGATGATATAAATCTTATAATACCTGGTATCTGCTCCCTCTTTCGACATACACCAAAACTACGGCGCTAACGCCAATTTATTCCTCTGGTTTTAACATATTAATTATGTAGAATATGTAGCAGATTTTAGAGTATATATATATATATATATATATATATATATATATATATATATATATATATATATATATATATATATATATATATATATATATATATACACAGAAGAATATTTACAAACTATATACAAGTGATGTGGGTTGTTAATATCATTGACTGATACTTTGATATCTATGTAACAGTTAGGGATAGCGTTTATTGAAGCGTACGGGAAACGTTTATGTTTGAGGTGACAGTTAATTGATAGGAAAATGACTTAGCGGCAGCGTACATAGGGTATGAGCGGCGGTTTACATTAACAATAATACATCAGGTAACAAACGCACAGAGAAAGCCAATGCGAACGTGTAACTCAAAACAACAAACACAAGTGATAAGAAGTGTAAGAGAGAAGAGGCGGTCCTGGACGACCTAAGCGGATTGTGCCTCCTCAGCATCCCCGATAGCGGCAAACCAGCACACAATCATCTTGATTACTTTAGTGAGGTGTGAATTCCCAGTGTCCTCACGAAAATAGCACAAGAGTTCCTAAGGCATGGGGCGGAAAGCTCAGCTCTAGATAAGGTTCAAGGAGTTGATTTGGAATGTAGGTGTTATCTAGAGTGACCTAGATAGGCTGTGAATCCTCAGCATCCCTATCACGATCAATCCAAGATAGAAATATCTCGATTATTTAAGTGAGCTGTGAATTCTCAGAGTCCCCACAAACATAATGCAAGATAATGTGACATTCAGGACTATCTAAATGAACGGCGGTATATAGTAGAATGATGAAATATCTCGATTGCTAAAATCTGATTGAGAGGCATGATATTTTTTAAAATATGAAAATTCGCCACGAAAATATTAATTAAAGCGAACAATATCTCACCTATAAAAATATTTCTGTTCAACGAAATAAGCCTGGAGCGATCTGACGGAACACAGAATCGGTACGGACTCGAAAGGACTGGCGACGTCTTAGTGTTGTTGTCTTTCCGGAAGAACTATCACGGCTTCCTGCGTGTACCTCGTGGGTCTTTGCCTTTTATATGGTTTGGAGAGCACTAAATATCTCCGCGTCGATTGAAATTTTAGCGGTCTTATCCAGAGTTATAAGATAATAAATCGTACATACGTTTACTTAAAAATATACTGCAAAAAACTGTTTCATGGGGAACATATTTTACAATATGTTTATTCTATTTGTATTGTGTAATTTGATATTAAATTAATTATTTAATTAGAAGTTACCGGTTTTCTGGTAATTAAATAGAAAATAACGTTACACCACAATATTGATTGTTCTCTCGCATTGTGCTGTTATATTTATTTTTTGTTTATTAAAAAAGCTGAACCAGCAACGTGTGTGTATTTTTGTAACGAATACAAACATTTTTTACATTACTCAATAAGGTATTTTTTTTTGTTGGCTAAACCATCTTTACGTGCAATTTGTGGTGTGGTGATTTCAGTTTTTTTTTAATTAATTGCAAAGAACATTGAGCTATTATTATAGCTCATTGATTTTTTGTTTAATACAATAAACTGGTTTATTATAAAATATTAATTTTTTCAGTATTCTGTATTCCTTGTGATCCTGGGAATATCACAACTGGGACTTGGAGCATATTCTTATGCTAAATATAAACAGGTCAACGTGGATCTAAGCAGTCACATTTACACTGATCTTGTGTCTATGATGGAGAGATATAATGTTGACCCAACACCAATGGACAATGTACAAGACATGGTATGTAGCAATTAGTTTTTAAATCGTGTGACCGCAGAGAGGGGATTTACGTATCGTATTGCCGTAAAGCGCAAAGCAATTTCGCGAGCTTCAGTATACCGCATGTTTTTGATGTAAAGTACTATTTTTATTCAACAACCAAATTTGCGGTTACCAACATTGTAGTAAGGCAACGTTTTTTAATATCAACCCTCGAAGGTCAAAGTTTTACGCTCGCTTATTAAAAGTCCTTTTATCCGAATTCCACTATCTTTATTTGCCCCTTTTGTAAAATTCTCGATGAATATACCATACATTGGCAGAGGTACTGAATTCACATAACCTATTATTACCATATTTAGTCACATATATGCTTTCATGTGCATTTAAATAAATAGGTTGTCTAACGTTTTCTACGTGGTGGTAATATATTTGGAAGCGAAGAAAACAATTGGCCTGTAGTTAGAAAGCAAGGACCTATCGCCACTCTTCAAGGTGGAAAGAACCTTCGCTATTTTCCAAACATCGGGAGAGGTCTCAGTCTTGAGTGGTAAGTTAAATATAAAAGTTAGAGGTCTTGTTGGGATACTAGCACAATTTCTAATAAAGAAGGATGGAGTTAATGCGAGGGCCGTTGTAAGTTTGATTTTCAACTTGGGCCAGACTTCTCGCCTTCATCAGCAAAGAAATTAGGCAAAAAACTGTATTTTGGCCACATTAGCAAGAGCTGCGAGCACTATTAGAACCTGGAATTATACACTCTTAAAATAACCGACAAGTGCATCAGCTATAGATTCTGGTGTATCAAATGCGACCATTATCGCCCTTTAATAAACCAGGAAGTTTTGAAGATCACCTTTTGTTTTTTGTCTCAACCCAAAGCAGGTAGGCATTATAAGTCTCCGAGATCTGACGTTTAAAAAATGAATTCCCCGTCTCTAAATGCTTGAAGTTGATATTCATATTCACTACTTTTGTAATGTGTAAAATGGTGAACCTCTCGTTTCACGTTTCTAATAATGGAAGCATCAAACCACGTTGGGTACTTACAGCTCTTAGGTTTGAATAAGGGAACATGTTTGCCAAAACAAGTGTACACTTGACGTTGAAAGATATAGCATTCCTGACAGTCTAAAAAGATGCCCAAAAGCGACTGCTAAGGCAGCTTTTCTGAAGTAATAAGTTATACGGGGTCTGTTATAAGCAAAGGGTGGTTGTCTCAAATCTGATTAATGCAGGGTGGTGCATATTCATCGCAGCTCATCCTATTGCACAGGGCACTCATAGTCTGAGAAAACCAGGTCAAGAAGTCACCGCTTCACATTGGACCATTGTACTGCCGGAAATTTAGAAAATTTGCAAACTGTTAAATTGCCTCACTCTTAACATCAACAATATCATCACATACAAAATGAGGTACCTATAATAAAGGCGCCTAACAACAATAATAATATTTCCCTCATACGAAAACGGAAGCTGTTCGAGGCTATCAAAAGATATTGCCATCTAGTGAGTGCTAGTCTGAGGAGGAATGTAGGCTAACAATATATAAAAAGACATCAACGTGTAACTTATGTTAGCTGATGCAGAATGCGGTTTAAGAAACTTTGAACTGCCAGCAATGATCCCCTACACACTTTTCCATACGTTACAAGATCTGAAGACACAGAATAGATCATGAAACAGCTCAGCATCAAGAACATCGCCCTGGAGCCAGGTTTCAGTAAGTGCGATGATAGAGTGTATTGGAGGCAACTGCAGAATATACATTTTTCTAAGAAAGGTGCATCAACCTCTATCCGAAAACAATTATAAGTTCCTGATCTCACAGTCTGTGTCTCAACTATCACTTACCCGTACTTACTTCACCCAACAAGGTCATAACATATTCAGCCAAATCTTTTTCAGATACTTTCAATGCTAGTCTGCTGACACACAGTGGGGATCTAGGTCACCTAACAACAGCTTTAACTTTATTCGATGAATAATTACGAATTCCCACGTATTGGCGTATCCAAACTTCTTTCCGGGTTCATCTGATTGAACACCGGTTGAATTTCTTGAACCATATACTACTTTTATGTTGTTTGATGGAAATCTTGAGGCAGATGTTACGTTAGGTTAATTTGCAACAGAAGATGCTGCACTAGAATCCTCCAACCCTGCAGCAACGAACACACTGTTTAACACTGCTGACTGAAGTCAGTAGAGCTCCCAAAGCAGTAGCTTTGTTAATAGTTTATCTGCGTTTGTCCTGGTTTGTTACCCCCTTACTACAATGGACATGATCCTTTTGTATGTAGGTGCTTCAGAAGAATTTCCAGAAAGTAAACAAACCATGTCAATATTGCTACACTACAGGTTATTGATGTCAGAAAGCACTTCTTCGCGAATAGCTTCCATCTCACTGTATAGTTGGTTGTATCTGGAAAGACTATCTCCGAACATGCCACCTCTAAACTCCAAGAGCGCTGATGCGAGGTTCTCTCTGAAGACATGAGCCAGAGGTGCGTTACCAGCCGATCTAAAACAATCAGGGCAGTGGAAAATAAGTTGTCGCTTAGACAGTATGAGTTTTCTACTATTATAGTACATTAGAGCAATAGTTACACATAACAGTTATATACATAAAACACATTATTTCACATTACAGATCGGATGTTGTGGAGTGACAAGTTTCAACGACTGGAATTGGGTTAATGGCACCTATCCAGAATCTTGCTGTACACCTCACAGTGACAATATACAATGTTCTAAGCTTTCTCCATATCTAAACAGAGAAGGATGTTCATCATCATTATATAATTCAATTGCGGGTTTCAACCTTATTTTGGGTTATGTCGCGTTTGCTTTAGGTGGACTTCAGGTAATTTGAACTATTTATGGACTTTTTAAGAACTAAATATAATATGTCAATTTTGTTTCAGATAATCGGAGCTTTGATGTCTGTTTTTATATCATTTTGTATATACAGAAGACAAAAAGATTGTGTTCCAATGTGAGATAAACCCTAACGAAGCTACGTTGATACTACGCTCAAACTTATTTAGTGGTGAACAGTGAACAGACTAGTTAAACAAGTGATCTGAATTATACGTTTTTTAGAAAACACCGGCCTGCTAAAGTGTAACTGTAGGTACACCCAAATATAAACTTTGTATCCTGCATATAATACTATTCAAAAACAAAATCTGGGATGTCCAAAATAAAATGGTAAATACTTTAAAAATATGTTTTAAAGCTTATTACTGAATCTTTACGAAGATAATGTAATTCGGCATGCACCGCAATCAACGTGAGGCACTACCAGTACACATTTGAGGTCTTAATTCTTCACAAAATAATTTCACGCCTAACGATTGTTTCGCCAATGATGTCTTCGTCATAGGCTAAATTAAACTGTCTTCAGGTCGAAGATTAAGTGTCAGTAAACTTTAAAGTGAACTTGGTATGGATAAATATAAGTCAATGTTTTTATCTGAAAATTGAAAAAGCCGATTTCCAGTGAGATATTTTTAAGATTTTTTGATTATACACGGCGCGGCAGTGCAATTTTCTTTTTCAACTGGGCTGTGGTAATGCGATGGGAGGTACAGTAACGGTGAGGCGTGGTGGATGATCCCAAAGAGTAACATGGTGGCGAAGTTTGTCACTCAACTTCATCATATTGCACTCCCCCATAGCCTGGTGTAAAAGAAAATTATAAAAAGATCACCTGTTTCAAAAATCGGACGTATTGCATGATAAGTCCAAATATAAATTTAAATATATATTAAATATTTGTTATTTTTAAGCACCATTATGTATAGCCGTTTATTTAAACCTTTTATTGGAAGTTTGGCCGTGATTATCGAAAGTTGGGTAATTATTAACAGTGGAACAACAGCAGAAATTCCGGGTCTTTGAGACATTTTAGTGCTGGCTCTCGAATGTATTCGCAAATTTTGATTCAATTTTCCAACTTAAGCAAAAATGGTCATATTGGAAAAATTCAAATCTCAAAAAGTAAATTGAAATCAAAATAAGTAGAGTAAACTCTCGACTATCTGGCGTACTGTGGCGGAAAACTAGTTAGGGTCAAGGAAAATGCCGGATAAGCCGAATGTTGTTGAATTACATGCATATATCTAGGTACGTACGTGTCTACACGCATACATATATTTTGTTAGAGAAAAGAATACATCTATTTTGTTCACAAAAATATTTTAGTTTTTAAACACTCTTAGCTTCTTGGATTTTCCAATTAAGGTGAACATGACCTTGTGATTACCAGTCGCGTAACTGCAGGCTAGAACAGTAACGCGTTCTTTGCTTTTCTTGTAGCCCATAGCTACAACTCTTTTTTGATGCAAGGGTTTTTGTCGGTAGAATCTTCTAAACTTGTTTTAGCGCAGTTGTATAACTGCCCACGAGAAATTTATTAATTTTCAAGGATACAGGAAAGGTGAGTCTTAAAATCAGAAACTGCATCTGTATTCCCGGGTAATAATTCACCACCAATTGTTAACTGTCGATGCCAGAACGCTTTTTCCATCCGACCGTCACTGCTCCTTCTGCCAATTTACTGAAATGCAATGCTTTTCGTTAAATCAACGAGCCTGCAACTGGCAATCCTCTTCCCCGTACGTGTTGATACCACAAAAAAAGGAACCTCTTTGAAATGTTTGTCCAGAAGCATTGTTTTTCTCACTTTAATTACGCTGCCACTAGCTTGGTGAGCACGCCATTTTAAATTTGTGCCCGGTTCTTGTTCCAGACCCATACATTGCTTTTACCGGATCCAAACTCGCAAGCTAACTTTTCGGTTGATTCTTGAGAGTACAATCGTTCTATAACTTAAACTGTTGACCAATTGCCACCATCATTTTCTTTAGTTTACTACTCGAAACTCTCAAAGCGAATACAGCCAGCGTGCGCACCAATGCTGCAAGCCGGATAGTTGCGATTCAACTGTATATTTTTCATTATTTTAATTAGAGAATAATACTTTGTTTATGTTTGATATTGTTTGCAGTAAATTTAAATTACCAATGTTTTAATTGAATCAAATTTTGTTGAATGTGAAATTATTAAGCGAAAGCATCTAACCTGGTAAGCCAGAGCCTCGGTGGTGCAGGGGTAAGAACGCGTACCTTTGAACCCAAGGGTACTGGGTTCGATTCCCGGGGTTCCTCTTACACCTTTTCAGTACAAACTGTAACATTAACATCAACCGAGGTTCTGGCATTGTATTTGAGCAAGTTGAATGTCTGCACGTTCCGCTCTTCGGATAAGGCGTATAGCGGTCGATCCCGTGACCATGCGATGTTGGCACGTTAATGATCTTTACCTTGTTTACACAAAGGCGGGGGTTCGGCAAGATATCTAGAGTAGTGAAGTGAAACTGTTCCCTGGCGTTGGTGATCGGCCATAGTCTTGGAAAGGGGCCGACGTTAAAGCACACACAAGAAATCTGGTAAGCCCTATCCTTTCTCCGTGAACGCTTGTCCTCAAAAATCAAACCTAGAAGGCCAAATTCCAATATAAATTTAAATAAACATGTGATACTTATTTGCAATTCGATCATTGTCGCTGCTTTTACTGTGTAACTAACAATCAATGCACATGGAAAAGGTTTGCCCTCACGATTCTTCTTTCATCTCGTCTCATTATTTGTTGTTTGAACATTTCTGCCTAACGATGCCGCAAGAGTTAGGAGTCCATTAAGAAAACATTCAACCAACTGACAAGTTGCGAAAAAACACCTCTATGGAAAGAGACGTGCAGTACCAAAACGAAAGCCTCAAAATATGCATTATTTGTATGTTTTGTATTCAATACGACAAACTGTCATTTAGATTACAAAAATAGACGCCTTGGATCGCGTTTTCAGCGTAAACAAAGTAAAAATTTTAGATTTAAAAAAAGCAGCTTCAACACATAGTCTTGCAAATTTGTACATTTATAACGACTGTATTTTGACATTTCCATTAAAATAGCAACTTCTTATATATCTGCTTTAACATAAAATCTATTTTTATAAAATATTTAATAAAATGTATCTATTTTTAGTAAGTACTTGTCGTTTTAAATTGAAGTGTTATTTGTGTTCTTACTTATAAGCAGTAACTACAGGATTGCCCATTGAAAGCGATTTGGCAGCGATAAGTGCCAGAAAAAGATTTCGTCGAAAAAAACTTGAAGCACGTCAAGTTTGCTCCGCGAGAGGAATAACTTTTGGCGCAAAAAGTATAACCCAAACTTCACCCTCCTAAGCGGGAGTGTCATCACCCAATTTTTTTTCAAATGGGAATAGCTCGTAGAAAAAAGCTTTTGATTCCCTATACATTGCTTTTTTTAGAACCTGGGTGGTTCAGGGGTAAGAACGTGTGCCTCTGAACCGAAAGGTACTGGGTTCGATCTCAGGGTACTCCTTTCACTTTTTCAGTACAAACTGTAACATTAACATCAACCGAGGTTCTGGCATTGTATTTGAGCAAGTTGAATGTCTGCACTTTCCGCCCTTCGGAGGGGGCGTAAAGCCGTCGGTCCCGTGTCCATGGGCACGTTAAAGATCCCGACCCTCCTTACAGAAAGGCTGGGGTTCGGCAATATTTCTAGGATAGTGATGTGAAACTGCTCCTTGGCGTCGGTGATTGGCCATAGTCGCGGAAATAGGCCGACGTTAAAGAAACAAAACACATACACACACACATATTCCTTTTTTATTTTCGAAATTCGGTCTATTCGTTTAGAAGATATGGAGTTTGAAATATCACTAATGAATTTCCCGAGAAATTAAAAAACTAAATCGTTTCACTAAAAAATTTAGCATAGCATTGAAGTAAATGTTGAAAATGATTAGGACCAATTATACTATTAAAACAAGAAACCAACAAACCAACGAATTAAAGTTTAAGCCAATAAATCTTCAAATTGAGCACCACCAACTTCCATAAACCATAAATTTTGTTCAAATTTTTTCCTTACATTTGCAAGTATTTCAGGAGTATATTTCCGGCATTTATCAATGATGCTCTGACGTAACTCTTCCAATGTATCGCACTTGGTAGCATAAACTTTTGATCTTAAATGACCCCCGCTCCCATCCATAGAGAAGGTCTAAAGGGGACAGGTCGGAGAGCGGGGTAGATATTCTACAACACTTCTTCGACCTATCCATTGGCCGGGAAAGTGTCTATCCAAGAACTCCCTAACAGTAACGGCATAATGCGGCGAAGCACCATCTTGTTGGAAAAATAAATGTTGTTCCGAGTATCTCTCATAGTTCTCAACAATGTCAATTAGGATAGGGTAAACCAAGTCTTGCAATATTTCCAAATACCGTTCTCCTGTCAAAGTGTCGGCTATGAAGATTGATCACCAAAAATACCCTACCAAACATAGATTTTTTGAGTAGTTTAAGCGTGGACTTCATGGAAAACACGAAGGTTTTCATCTGACCAGAACCGGCAATTATGACGATTTACAGTGCCATTCAGAAAGAAAGAAGTTTCGTCGGAAAAACAAGTGTTAAAAAGAAATTGTCTGTTGTCAATTATTCTTTGAGAAATATTTTCACAAAATTCCAAGCGCCGGTCATATTCATCCTCATTTAGTTCCTGAACTGGCTGGATTTTATATGGATCACACTTTTTTTAGAATTCGCTGAATTGTCGTTCTACGTAGGTTAGCGGTCTCAACTAATTTTCGTGTACTTAATGTTGGATCTGCACCACCTTGACCTATCACTTCCAGGCTTGATGCTTCATTCACCATAGAAAATTCACGTTGAGAATTTCGTTTCTTATTAGCCACTGATCCAGTTTCATGGAACTTGTGTAGCAACTCTAGCACGTGCTTAGGATGAATACACCTATCAGGATGCAGGTTATTGAATACACGTGCTGTTTCGCTTGCGTTTTCGTGATAAAAAAACACCTACAACTTCAACTCTTTCGGCAATTCAATACACCACATCGACTGATTATAAAAATCCACTCAACAATGCAAAGCAACAATCACAACTAAATATTTCATCGTTCGAATTACTTCAATTCACATGTAGGGACAAAAAGTTGCTATCACCAGACATATTTTGCTGAGGTTTTTTTGCAACACCTTAATCTAAATGACTTTTTATTACCTACGCAAACCTTTAACAACATTTTTATCTTGTAATGGACGCTGGTGAGGCCAAATTCAAACATTTTAAAATTTCTCGGGAAATGCATTAGTGATATTTCAAAAAATCCATAACTTTTTAACAAATAGACCGAATTTCAGAAATAAAAAAGCAATATATAGGGAATCAAAAGCTCTTTTCAACGAGATATCACATGACACATATTGCCATTTGAAAAAAATTGAGGGAGGGTAAAGTTTGGGTTATACTTTTTTAGTCAAAAGTTGTCCCCCTCTCAAGCAAACTTGACGTGTTTCAGTTTTTTTTTGACAAAATCTTTTTCTGGCAGTTATAGGTACCAGCTCGCTTTCAATGGGCAACCCTGTATCTTAAAACCAAGTCATGTTTTGTATTTTATGTACCATTTTTGCATGTATTACGGGAATATAAAATGTAAAATAAGTTTATATTGTAATAAGAAATAAAATATTACATGATTTAAGCGTTTCATTCAATCGTTGATTAGCACTGTAATACTAAGTGTGTGGTGAACGTGTCGCCACCTAGTTGCGGAACCAAGTGGTATGTTGTCACGCCAGCTCCAAATAACACAAAGTGTTAAAAAATAGAGACTGTATACAACCAACTAATAATTTTAGTAAATTGTCAGCCCTGGCTCATTTCTACCCTAATATAGGGACAAAGTACCTATGTAAGGCTAGATGCATTCTCACAACAATTAGAACCGTAGACCGGTTTCGCTCTAATTAGAGCTCGTCAGTACGGCATACTAATTGCTGCGAAAATACACCTATAAAGTAATACGTCTATGGTAGCCAGCCTTCCAACACTTATTGAGTGGTGAACGTGCCGCCACCTAGTTGCGGAACCAAGTAGTATGTTGTCATACCAGCGCCAAATAACACAAAGTGTTAAAAAATAGAGACTGTATACAACCAACTAACAATTTTAATAAATTGTCAGCCCTGGCCCATTTCTACCCTAATATAGAGACAAAGTATGTAAGGCTATATGCATTCACACAACAATTAGAACCGCAGACCGGTTTCGCTATAATTAGAGCTCGTCAGTATGGCATACTAATTGCTGCGAAAATACACCTATAAAGTAATAGGGCTATAGTAGCCAGCCTTCCAACACTAAGTGAGTGGTGAACGTGTCGCCATCTAATTGCGGAACCAAGTAGTATGTTGTCACGCCAGCTCCAAATAACACAAAGTGTTAAAAAATAGAGACTGTATACAACCAACTAACAATTTTAGTAAATTGTTAACCCTGGCCAATTTCTAATATAGGAACAAAGTATGTAAGGCTAGATGTATTATTTGGAGCTGGCGTGACAACATACTACTTGGTTCCGCAACTAGGCGGTGGCACCTTCACAACTCAGAATTGCTATGGGTTCTACCAAGATATATCTATATCATTTATTTATTTATTTATTGATAAAAATCATACAGTATGCCTATACAATAAATCTGAGACTTGTGCTGTAGGTACGTTGGCATAATTTTAAAAGTTATATCTAAAGCAATGTGACAATTATATATCAGGTTCAGCTAACTTCAAATTTTGACAAACCAGGTAGAAAATTTTCTTCACTTTTATTTCTTCAATCTAATGCTTCACCCATTGCTTTCATTTATGATAGATCTAAACCACTTCAATACACCATCTTAACTATTACTCTATCTCCACATACCATATTTTTGCCAAAATGATTAATTTTCAATCAAATCAAATGTTCCATAAGCTGACTCTGGAAATTAGTTTGCATATACGAATATATTCGGTGTAATGTTACACAAGAAATGCACACATAGAAGCGTCACTTTGAAGTTACCTAGTAGTACAAACGTATTGCATCATAATGTATTCATGACTTATAAATATTGTTAACATATTTGTAAGCAACAAATTGTTTCCAGAAAATAAAAGATTAAAAAAAAAACAAGTGAAACTCGTTATCTAAGGGCGACCTAATAACACATAATTATAAAGAAACTATTTAACAAGTGAGCTAGGAATTGATTTTTCATACTAATTTGTATGTTTACAATTACTTGGTATTTGTGTTGTCACATTTATGTTTATTTTTACCAGGCCACTTCAATAGGAACCAAATTAAAATATGATCTTAAAATCTTGACCTATCTTATAATTCGTGAAAAAAATTTAAACAAATATCACCAATGTGTCAATATGTCGAGGTATCCGATTTTGGAATGAAATTAATACCACTAACGTTTGACAGCAAACCTGTAAAGATTTTTAAATGACAACTGGGGCTATGTGACATATTTATAATAAAAAAAAGTCTGATCATCCGCTATTCAGGCCGTGTACTTAAAAAAAAGTACGGGACGCAGCAAGTACGTTATGGTAGTGAATTTTCATAAGAATAATATATAATGTATTAGTGATTTAGCCTTATATTAAAAGTTATAAAAAATTACTTTATTTAATTAGGAACAGTAAAAAATAAGGTAAAGAAGGGCAAGTAAAAACATGATCTCTAGCATAAATATTCAAAACTCAAACAAAGAAATTGAGAAAAAACATCATACTCAACAAAAAAGACACTAGAAAGCTGAACATACAAAAAATTCCTGTGATTCATGCAATGAGAGTGAGTGTATACATGCAGAAGGGGAAGAAGAACCCCCAGGACGAATAAAAGGCTTTCTGCCCCCTCACCCAAAAACACGGGGGGCTGTCCTTCCCCTTGTGGATGCATACACTTACCTACAAAGCATAAAGCACAAGAAAAAATTCTTGGGAGCAACCCCCAAGAAAGTTACGGGACCTGTGGCGAATATGTGTGTTGTGCGGCATAGATTGGTTTTAAAAGAGGTATTGCTGCAAAATGTAAAAAAACGCAACTTTTCAAAGTCCGACCAAGTGTTTTTTAGCATTTTCCGCTCATATTTCCTCCCCGCCCAGCACCTCTATTCAGTTTTGGTCGCTTAACTTTCTTGGGGGTTGTTTGCAACAAATTTGTCTTGTGGTTTGTGCATCCAAGAGAGGTTCTAGGCATGTTTCTGAAAAAAATTCTAAAAACCCTCCATGCAGTAAACTACAAATTTACCGAAATTATATTCTACTTCGTTACCTATGTCTTTTTCAGATAATATAGAGTACATCACTAAATTAAAGAGGTTCACTTTTTTTATATTACATATATAAGCACAAGATAAGTATAATTAAGGGGGGCTTAATTAACATTCTGGCAACAATTGAAAAGTGGAGAAGTTATCTAGATCGCGTTAGCATGTCACAGTAGTATTCTGATCATAAAAAATTACTTCTAACTGTATGCACACAAAAATTAGTAAAATACATTTATAAAATCTAATAAAAACAACAGTTTAGTAATTTGTTAAGAGGTTTTGAGATGTGATGAAACGTTAAACTCACTGTACCGCAGCATTAGCATAATATTATTATGTTGCAACTATCTTTATCATGACATTTGTATTCAAAATTGTATTATGTGCATGCACAAGCCTTGCTTTTATGTATAATGCGATGAATAATTTATTTGCAAATAATATATTACTATAGTACTCACTCCATGTCGTATGCGCGTGACAGTGTAAAAATAGGTAGCCGAATTATCATATCTCTCTAGCAATTGTATCATGTCTAAAACCTAAATTTGAAGCTCAATTTCCAATTCCCTCTTCTCCTTCTTCTTTGTTTATGGCGTCTGTTTCTACTAACCTGATTTTCCAATTTGATATTGACAATTAATAAATGACAGCTGAGCCCCAGTACGAACGCACGAACGTTGTTAGACTGCGTTCGTGTTCGTGCTGGAGCTCAGCTGTCATTTGTCAATGTAAAATTGGAAATTTAGGTTAGTAGAAACAGACGTCATCAAAAAGAAGAAGAAGATGTGGAAGAAGAAGAGTAACAACGTTGTCAGATAGAATAAATTAGGATTGGAGCGATAAGTTAGAAATTATGAGAAATCGATAATGAAAATTTTGCAGGTATTAAATGCAGCTATGAGTTACGGTATTTTGTAACTAACTGATTAATTAAATTTTATAAAATGTTTTCTTTATTATCAGAAGTTTTGAGATGCTGTTTTCTTTAATAAAAATACTTGAAAATTGGTAAGAAACTCCCTCTACCTATATTCTTTTAACTTGTGAGTGTTTGCTCAATCACTTAAAGAATTTGAAAGGTATTGCGTCTTAAATAATGTTTTTGAATTTTTTGTTAAGAAAAATTGGGCGTTAAGATCCGAGGAACGAGCTCCTCCAAGCCATTAACAAAATGAGGGTAATTCCCAATTTGATCCAAATCAGTAAGTGTTTTTTGAGTTTTCGGTTGGATACATACATACACACACACACACACACACACACACACACACACACACACACACACACACACATATATATATATATATATATATATATATATATATATATATATATATATATATATATAAACTTTTTAATTTACCCTGGATATTGGTTCCAGAGGCTCTAATTCGCACTCGTTTGAGGAAATTTTCCGAAAGTCTTACCATCGATACCTCTCTATTAGTGAATTTTCTTAATAAAAAATGCACTAAAATCGGCACTGTAGTTTTCCAGAATTTTTTTATTGATTTATTACATTGGACAAGAAACAATTACCTAATATACAAATTTATACATTTATTAAAGTATTGACACAAATTACCTCCACAGGCGTCTATACAGTGATATAGTCTTCTTTCAAATCTTGTTCTCATATTTATTAACAACAATAGACATTCCCTTGGAACTCTGACTCGTAACTATTATAAATTATGACCCTGAGTGGCATAAACTTTTAAGGTATATCCCTGAAGAATCCAAGGCACTTAGATCGAGTGATCAAGCTGGCTACTTAATTGGGTCTCGTCTCCCGATACACCTTCTTGGAAAACGTTCAATCAAACATTGTCGCACACGAGTGTCAATATATGGAGGTGCACTATCTTGTTGGAAAATTGGTTCGTTTGTTATCATTTTCTAAGATATCAATCTGATCCTTCACCAATTGTAAATAGTTTTCTCCATTCAGATTGGCCCCAATGAGAAATATAACTGTGTGGAAGTTGACCGTGGTATAATCTGCAGAATCCATATTAAAACAAGGTACAAAAATCGCTTTTAAATAGTAAAAGTACTCAATATATAGGAATTTTGCGCCTTTTCACTATTATCTACGTCAAAAAAAAAACAAAAAAAAAACGGGTGAATTGAGCATTTTATTAAAATTGAGGTGGTGTCTAGAAACCCTGTTTACCCCGTATTGGTCCCATGTTCCTTAACTTTTTTGGGGGTTGTTTCACAAAAAAATTTCATGTGGTTTATGCATTGAGGGTGGTTGTAGGCATGTAGGACGGGAAGGAAAACCCATACGACGAAGTAACAAACAACCCAACCACACCACCCCCTACCCACCACCCCACCTACCCACAGCAAAACACGGCTGAGTGTAATCTAAGAAATATATAGTGATAGGTAACTGCGGGAGAAGGGGTGTACAGGATAAGAAACACCTAACATAGCAAGCGTAAAAGTAAAGAAATTGTGAAAACATTTTTTTGACTTACCGCATCAGACCAGAGAAAATGTTGAAATGTAAATAACTCAGCAAAGACAAGAAAGCATAAGGTGAAAATAGTGCCAACGTGCATGCAAGATGCCAAACTTTATCTATCAGTAGTCTATTTACATAAAATTGCCTTGGATGTAAACTGCAAGGTAAATTTGCAGATTACCTCCCGAGCGCGTTTAATTTTTTTTGAGAAACATGCCTAGGACCCCTTGGATTCACAAACCATAAGAAAAACTTCCTGTTAACACCCCCAAGGAAGTTACAGGACCAGAAGTGAATAGGGGTGCTGGGCGGGGTACGTAGTAAAAGGAAATATGAGCAGAAAATGCGAAGAAAACAGCTTGAAAGCTGTATTTTTCACTTCCTGAAGCCATATCCCACTTAAACCCTGCCTACCATGCACATCGCCCCAATTCGCCCCAAGTCCCGTAATTTCTTTGGGGGGCATAAACAAGAAATATTTCTTGTTGTTTGTACACCGAGGGTGGTTGTATGCACGCGAGAGGGGAAGGAAAATCCACATGACGAAGAAGACCCCCCCCCTTGTCGCAAGCGGAACGCAAGAGGAAGGAAAACCCATGTTAGAGTAGAAGTAGAAGCCAAGTTTGTGCAGCCAAAAGAGAACACACAAAACAAATAACATGTCACATACGAAGAACAAGCCATACACATGCACTTTAAACCACTACAACACTAATGGTTATTAACAGAATAATGTAAACAACGCATAATTTCAGAAATCACGTCCATGAAGACATGAATATGTAATAAACCGTCTAAACGCGTACGCGAAGAAAAGCGAAGTGATAAACTGGCAGTTGATGCCGATGGTTCATGTGTCTAGAATATTCCAGGGATTCCCAAAGTTAATGTGAACTTGATGTAAAATGTAAAGTTGGGGGGGGGGGGGGGATCACTGGACTGTACTGGGAAATTGTTAAAGAAGTGTGTAATGTGTAAGGAACTTTAAATGTCAATAACTCCTCAAATGAAAGAGAACAAAAGGTAAGAATAGCGTCAGGGTGCACGTAAGATACCAAACTTTATCTATCAGTAGTCGTTTTATCTGAACTATTCGGAAGGCACTCGCAAATTCTCCAACTGCAAATTTACCCATTTACTTAGAAGATCCGAAACGCAAATGACGTTTGCAAGAAAATTAAAAAAAATGAATGAAAAACTTTCACAGGAAGTACGACTTGTCTATTGGGGGCAAATTATAAAGCGTGGCAACGTTGAACTGTTGCACGAAGAACGTCGAGCTTATGATGTCACGCTGGATAATAACATTCAAACTCGTTCTGTGTCTCTGCGTCTGTGTTCGTGTTCGCAACCATTGGATCAAGAAAGGTTGTTTGTTGTTGGCGTAATAAGAGTGTTCCAGTTTAAACGCGATTGTTAGACACATTTTGTTCGATTGGCTTAGATCCAACTTATCAAATCGTAAGTTATTACATTACCAAGAATACAGCAGTTACAAGAAATTGTATCTTGTATTGTTTCTGGCAACACCTCACCTCAACATTTATAAAGTTTTCTTCGTGTTTTTAGTGTTGTTTTCGTATACACCCATCTGAAGTGGAATAACAACAAAATGGGCTGTGCCACAGGACTAGTTAAATACCTCGTCTTCATAGCCAACTTAATTTTTGCGGTGAGTACTTAACTATCTGTTTACTTTATCTTTTTAGTCTTATCACAAGCAGTTTTGTTGGTTCCGCTGTTAACAGCAACAGGTGTTGTTTGTGTGGGTGAAAGCTGACATTTAGATTTAGAGCTGGTAATATATGATTGCACAAGTCATAAAAATGTAGGCGTTTTTAACAGCCAGCAGCTCTTGTTAAATAAGTTAAGTTGTAATGTAATATGAAGCAATATTAATATTGTTGTATTAAGAAGTACCATTCTCTGTAATATGACTCTATCTTTGTAAGAAATGCAGTTATTGCTTTATAGAGGTACTTACACAAATAGTAAGTTAAATCCAAGCAAATTTCCGAGTGGTTGACTTTGAAATGGAAAGTAAGAACATGTAAGAAACAATTAGACACGTTTGAATGGTTATTACGCTTTAAATAATAAAATGTGGTTTGTAGTAATCATTAGGCTGAAGCCTGTGTTAAAAAATAAATATTTCGAACTGTGTGAAAGCTAATTAAGTATCTCAAATATATACCTAGACAATGTCAAATATATACCTAGACAATGTCAAATATATACCTAGACAATGTCAAATATATACCTAGACAATATTACAAAGAAGCCAGGTAAATTTATGTAAACTGGGATGGACTATTAATACCTATCGAGATCACATATATTGTTATATTATTTTATATACCTATACCCGACTGATCTTTTTTTTTTGGTAAACTACCCAGTAATTTGTAGAGTGAAAGGTAAATTTGCTGATTAGCGCCCGAACGCTTTAAAAAAATGTTTTCAGAAACATTACTATGCCCCCCCCCCCAAAATGCACAATCCACAAGAAAAAATTATTGTTCACACCCCCTAAGGGAGTTACGGGACTAAGAGCGAATAAGGGTGCTGGGCGGGGTAGGTAGTAAAAAGGAAATATAAGCAGAAAATGCGAAGAAAACTGCGTGAAAGCTGTCTATTTGAAGCCATATCCCCCTAAAACCCCACCTACCCCGCACAGCACCCCTATTCGCCACAGGTCCCGTAACCTTCTCATAAAAGATACACCAGCCCTAGACCCATCACAATGAACAACCAAGTTATTCAAAGTAAAGAGTCCTTTTCTCTTGTTGGCATTTCTGTGGATCGAAATCTCAATTGGCACCAACATGTCACATCAATCGCAGAAGCGGCTGCTAAGAAATTAGGTTTCCTCTGTCGGGCTCGCAAATACTTTTCACCAGCTAATCTCTATACCTTATATACTTCACAAATAAGGCCAAACCTCGAATACTGCTCCCACATCTCGGGTGCAGCTGCCGCTTCTACACTCACTATCCTGGACTCCATTCAAAAGAGAGCTATACGTCTTATCATTGACCCTACCCTCACCCAAAGGCCGCCATCCGTTGCCCACCGACGTGCCGTTGGTGACCCCTCTCTCTCTCTCTCTCTCTCTCTCTTTTATATATATCTGCACAGGCACTACTCAGATGAGCTTTCCTCCATAGTTCCCCTATCTGCAGCCCCCAACAGATCTACCAGGGGATAAGATCGAATGCACCCTTTTACTGTCCAAGTCACCAGGCATAGAACATCTTCTTATGCCCGCTCTTTTGTCCCGAGGACTTCCAAGTTGTGGAATTCCTTGCCGGCACATGTTTTTCCTTCTCCTCCGAACCTCCAAACCTTCAAGTCCAGAATGAACAAGTTGCCTCTTTCCTCCTTGTCAACACCTACGGTACGATAGTATTTAGGCTGTAAGCCCTCGTGGTGTGTAGTTGAAATTAAAAAATATATAATATATATATATATATATATATATATATATATATATATATATATATATATATATATATATATATATATATATATATATATATATATATATATATATATATATATATATATATATTTAAAAACCTCTTTGGGGGGTATGAACATGAAATTGTTCTTGTGGTTTATGCAACGAGGGTGGTTGTATGCACCCGAGAGGGGAAAGAAAATGTCTACGACGAAGCCCCCCCCCCCTCAACTTGTGACGGGGGCGCGTGCATACAATCACCCTCGTTGCATAAATCACAAGAAAAATTTCTTGTTCATGTCGCCCAAGTAAGTTACGGCAGGAATAGGGGTGCTGTGCGGGGTAGGCAGGGTTTAAGGCGCATATGGCTTCAAGATGAGAAAAAGACAGTTTTCTTCGCATTTTCTGCTGATATTTCCTTTATACTACTTACCCCGCCCAGCACCCCTATTCACTCCTGGTTCTGTAACTTCTTGGGGGTGGGGTGGAGTGTGAGGGTGGTGCAAACAAGAAACTTTGGGGGTGCAGACAAAAAATGTCTTGCGGTTTCTGCTTGGGGGGGGGGTGTCCTCGACACGTTTCTGAAAACAGTTTTTTGAAAAGAGTTCGAGAGCTAATCTGCAAATTTACCGAGTGAAATTTTGTCTCTTGAGTCTGATATCTCCAAGTACAGTTTGTAGCCGTAGACATTCGAAGATGACCAAATAAGTGCGTTAGGATAGCGAATTTTCATCATCATCATCATCATATGGTCAATCACGACCTAAAGGCGATGAGCCTTTTCGTCACAACCATGATTCTCTGTCTCAAAAAGCTCTTTTTGTAGCTTCATCACTTCATAAATTGGGCCATATTTTCCAAAACTTTTTCGCAAGTAAAGATTGAAACCTGTGACGAGCACTGATAAGTACAATTGTAGAACCCAAATCACCACAACACATTTTTAAAGATCTGGCGATCGTTTCACTAACCAAGTTAGCGTGCTCGGAGGATGGCACATGCATCCTTTCATCCCCCGATGATGCTAACTTTGTTGGTGAAACGGTGGTCAGGACTTTAAAAATGTGTTGCGGTAATTTTTGATGAATCATTCATCCTTTCATCCTCTGATGACGCTAACTTTGTTAGTAAAACCATCGACAGTTCTTTAAAAATGGTTGCTATGTGGTGATTTGAGATGAAACATTCTTCCTTTCTCCTCTCTGATGACGTTCACTGTGGTCAGGATTTTAAAAAATGTCTTTTGGTAATTTTGGAATGAAACATTCATCCTTTCATCCTCAGATGACGATAACTGTGTTAGTGGAACCGTCATCAGGTCTTTAAAAATGTGTTTTGGAATGAAGCATTCATACTTTCATCCTCTGATGACGCCAAAATTGTTAGTAAAACGATCGTCATGTCTTTAAAAATTTGTTGTGGTGATTTGGGTTTTCCAAGTGTTACGTACCTATTAGAACTTTGGCGTTTGGTCTATCTGTTCCATTTTTTAACTACCTACATAATATGTGTCCTTTAACTAATGTCAGAAAGTTATTATTTGTCCAGCTCTTTGACTACCTTTCTGAAAAAACCGACTATCTGATTTCTGAATATCCTTCCTCCGAGGTCACTATTCTTGGTGACTTCAATATCCATAATAAGGAATGGCTAGGATCTTCAAAAACCGATCCACAAGGGAGAGCAGTGGAGGCCTTTGCAATCAGCAATTCTTTAGCCAATATGGTTCAGCAACCTACTTACTTTCCTCGTATCCCAACACACAGCTCAAATCCCTTGGATCTCCTTCTTACTACAAAACCTGAGTGCTATAACATATCAGTCACCGCCCCCCTTGGTCGCTCAGACCACGGCATGGTCACTGCTTCCTGCGCAATGCAACCCGAGGTCACACAGTCATAACACCCACGTATCGTTTGGCACTACAACTCCGCAAACTGGGACTAAATGCGGGATTACTTTTCCTCATTTCCATGGGCGTCTCTCTGCGTCTCTCATCCTGACCCCTCTGATATCTCACAAAACGTCACCGAAATTATCCAAGCTGGCATGGAATTATTTATTTCACGTACACAGAAAACCTCTTCAGCCACTCAAAAGCCCTGGTTCTCTAAATCCTGTGACAAGGCCAGACTTGAAAAGATCAAAGCTCACAAAACGCTTCTACACAATCCCAGTCAAGAAAATCGTCAAGCATTTAACGACGCAAGAGACAGCTATGTCCGCATTCTTTCTGAGGCAAAAAACTCGTTTAATAACCACATAAAAAACAAAGTCCTCTCAAGCTCCAACGGCAGCAAACCTTTCTGGACTCTTGCTAAATCTATTGGGAATAATTTCTGCAAAAGCACGTTCCCACCTCTTGTCTCAGGGGATGAAATTGTTTCTACCGCCCTGGGTAAGGCTGAAATTTTTGCTACGTTGTTCGCCAGCAATTCTACTCTCAACCCACCTACAAATGTTCAACCACCAACAGTCCCCAATGTCGCACATAAAATGACTGATATCACTTTCAAAACTAAAAAGGTACGATGCTCTCTTCTCTTAATACCAGGAAAGCCTCTGGCCTTGACGAGATCCCAGCAATTGTTCTCAAAAATTGCGCACAAGAACTTGCTCCTGTCCTGACTCGTCTGTTTCAGACATCTTACAATAAAGGCATATTCCCTAGTAACTGGAAAACTGCTCGAGTACAACCCATCCCCAAGAAAGGATCCAAAGCGCTTCCTAGCAACTACAGGCCTATTTCTCTCCTTTCAGTCATCTCTAAAGTGATGGAAAAGTATATAAACACCGAACTACTGAAATTTCTTGAAAAACACAGTCTAATCCACGACAGGCAGTATGGATTCCGTCAGCGCAGATCGACTGCCGACCTCCTTTCCTTTGTCACCCATTCTTGGAACAAGTCTATGGAACTACACGGTGAATCTCAGATTGTTGCTCTAGACATATCCAAAGCATTCGACCAGGTCTGGCACGCAACGCTGCTTAATAAACTTCCGGCCTATGGCCTACCACCAAAACTTTGTACCTGGACAGCAAATTTCCTCTCCAACAGGAACATTTCTGTTGTTGTGGATGGCCATTCCTCTAAACTGTATCCAATTAATGCAGGAGTTCCTCAAGGTTCAGCTTTAGCCCCTACTTTGTTTCTTCTCCACATCAGTGACCTCCTCTCTAGCACATCCAACCCAGTTCACAGTTACGCGGACGACAGCACCCTCCACTCAAACATACAATGTTCTAAGCCTGTCTCTTTAGCCCAATTAGATGAGGATCGCAGACTCATGGAGGGTTCTGTCTCCGTGGATCTCCAAAAAATATTAGACTGGGGAAGTAGAAATCTTGTACAATTCAACCCCACCAAATCTCAGTCTTGCTTTCTTTCTCATAAGAGATACACCAGCCCCAGACCCATCACAATGAACAACCAAGTTATTCAAAGTAATGAGTCCTTTTTTCTTGTTGGCATTTCTGTGGATCGAAATCTTAACTGGCACCAACATGTCACATCAATTGCAGAAGCAGCTGCTAAGAAATTAGGTTTCCTCTTCCGGGCTCGCAAATACTTTTCGCCAGCTAATCTCTATACCTTATATACTTCACAAATAAGGCCAAACCTCGAATACTGCTCCCACATCTGGGGTGCAGCTGCCGCTTCTACACTCGCGATCCTGGACTCCATTCAAAAGAGAGCTATACGTCTCATCGGTGACCCTACCCTCACCCAAAGGCTGCCAACCCTTGCCCACCGACGTGCCGTTGGTGACCTCTCTCTCTTTTATAGATATCTGCACGGGCACTGCTCAGAGGAGCTTTCCTCCATAGTTCCCCCACCTGCTGCCCCCAACAGATCTACCAGGGGAACAGAGCGAATGCACCCTTTTACTGTCCAGGTCACCAGACATAGAACATCTTGTTATGCCCGCTCTTTTGTCCCGAGGACTTCCAAGTTGCGGAATTCTTTGCCGGCACATGTTTTTCCTTCTGCTCCGAACCTCCAAACCTTCAAGTCCAGAATTAACAAGTTGCCTCTTTCCTCCTTGTCAACACCCACGGTACGATAGTATTTAGGCTGTAAGCCCTCGTGGTGTGTTGTTAAAATTCAAAAAAAAAAAATTATGTCTCAAAATATGTCTAACAAATTATGTTTTATTAATCCCCAAGTTGGGCCTTGAATTTTGGATCTGGTAGACTCTTCGCGCTTATTAGAATTTTTTAACGTTAACTAAGTGATTTTTTCCTTAAGAATTACTGGCATGTAAATCCAATGTCTCATTTACGTTTACCAAAACCTTTTGCAAATCTAGACGAACTTATGTTATCAAAATTGATTAGTTTAATATTGTTATGCATATGGGTAGTGGCCTTAGCCAGCGGATTTTGAAATAGACACCATCAAATCCTACAATTTATGTTTTTTCTTCCATGAATGCATACCCATAAGAAACTCTAGGACATCGTTGTTCTGACCTTGCTTGCAGAGAACGTGTTTTAGATTTAAATTTTATATTGTTATTATAGTAACTATGATAGATCGAATACAATATAATTTACTAGTCAGCATCACGAAACGGCCATGGCTTCCTCTTACGTAATTATGATAATGAAGATCCAAGTCAAGAGACCACATTAGCTTGGTTTCGTGGGTGCTCCTTGGTTTTAACGTTGCTTAGCATGTCGCATAATGCTATGATCATGTATCTATTTGTATTTTATTAGTGAATTTTCTTAAAAAAATTCACTAATGAGGAGATCTCGACTTTTGAATTTTGAAAAAATTTCTTCAAATGAGCGCTAATTAGGCCCCCCAGAACACATATCCGGGGTCAGTTTGAATTTTTATATGTTTATATATATATATATATTTATATATATATATATATATATATATATATATATATATATATATATATATATATATATATATATATATATATATATATTTATATATATATTTATATATATATATATATATATATATATATATATATATATATATATATATATATATATATTTATATATATATGTATCACACCGATAACTCAAAAAATAATGGGCCGATTTTGATTAAATTTGGTGAATAAATTCCTTTTGCAAATGGCTTGGATAAGTTCGTTAGCCAGGAAAATCTGCCCAGGTTTTCCCGGAAACTTTTGTGTTTTCTTTCGAAAAAAATTTATATCTCCGGAATTAACAAAGTAAAGGCAGCCAAATTTGGTACGCTAGTTAATATCCTTATAGGTAAGCTACCTACCAAAATTTAGCTATGTAGGTCGAAAGACAAAAAAGTTATAGGCATTTAAAGAAAAATAAATTGAGGTTTTCCTCAAAACGTCAAAGTTGCGATTTAAAACGTCAAAATCGGCAACATTTAGGCAAAGAACTGGAATCTAATACGGGATATGGAAATCAAATGTCTCAAGAAGGATGTTTTACAAACCCTGAAGTCTTAGTTTCAACCGTCATTGTCCTTCATTTTACTAAAATGTTTCCAGAAAATTCATTTCAAATAGACCCTGTCTCTGATGCTTGGCAGTAGCCTTAGCTATAGAGTTTATCGTTTAATGGTATATAACTTTTGTCGAATTTTCGTAAAAAATCAATAAAGCTCAATATATCCGTTATTATACAAGATTTGAAAAAAAATTGTATATATTAATTATAGGGTGTCTTGAGCTACATCTTAAAAAAATATTTCTACAATCACAGGATGGCCCATAAGTCATTGGTGATACAAATTTTCTTTTTTTTTTAATCAAACACGCCTTATGTTATTGCATTTTCCATCGAAATATAATGCATGTTTGTAAGAAAAGAAATTCTGGATGCAGCAAGTGCGTTATGGTAGCGAACTTTGATCAAATGCTTCATATTTGAATAGCCCAATTTGCTATTAACCTATAAGGTTGACCAAGAAACGAGTTTTTCCGGGAACACTTTAAGTCTACTTTTGGAAATCTTGGTACATTTTCACACAATAAAGTTATTTTTATGAAACATGGCACATTGCTTTTACTATATAGGTTATACTGGTAAACAAAATTTATGCCTGCTTTCTTAAAAAGAAAACACACATATTTGCAATAAAAACATTTTTATGAAAATTCACTACCATAACGCACTTGCTGCGTCCAGAGTTTCATTTCTTAGTACATTTGGGTAGTGTCATACTAAATTTTAGTAATTAAGCTTTTTCATTTTCAAGTATTTCAATGTTTATATTTTATTCACATGTTATAAAATGCGATGGAGTGTAATTTATCTTATTTATTCACACTGCTTTATATATCTCTTGGATTGGAAATGCAGAAATAAAACAATTAAAATAACAGTGAATTTGCAGTTTACCCCACCTACAGTCAACAATCGACTGCCGATTAACATCTTTTCATTATAACAAACAAATGTTAAAACTTACAATTAAACATCCTGGATTAAATATAGTCTTTATTAGGCTAATAGGCCCATATTTTTTCATAAATAATAGTATTTGTCTGTTTTCCTATTTACACAAGGGCACAACATAAAACATCCGTCACTCATTACATCTAAGTTCCAACTACCATTCTTCACTTACACAGGGTTGTCAAGTCTCCGCTGTGCCACATTCAAAAGTACCTACGTACTTTTTTTTATAACACACCACGAGGGCTTACAGCCTAAATACTATCGTGCCGTGGGTGTCGACAAGGAGGAAAGAGGCAACTTGTTAATTCTGGACTTGAAGGTTCGGAGGAGAAGGGGAGACATGTGCCAGCAAGGAGTTCCGCAACTCCTCCTCTTGTCCTTTTGTCCTCGGGACAAAAGAGCGGGTACAACAAGATGTTCTATGTCTGGTGACCTGGACAGTAAAAGGGTGCATTCGCTCTGTTCCCCTGGTAGATATGTTGGGGGCAGCAGATGGAGGAACTATGGAAGAAAGCTCTGAGCAGTGCCCGTCCAGACTTTTTAATACCTACCTACAATCAATTTATGGACGGGTATAAATGAAGCTTTCTCATAATCTATTACTGCCATCTTAGACAGATATTTAAACTATAATTAGATTTAATCAACAATAGCTTGGTTTATCTTTCTGTTTTTTTCACTTATAACTTCTTCTAATACGAATCAGTTAACTTGGATTTTGTGCAAAGTCAAATTCAACTATATTTTAAGATTTTTCAATCAAAAACTAGAACTAAAAATAATAATACAAAAGAAAATGTTTTCAAAAAATAAGTTATTACTTGGGTTTCAATTTCAACGTCGTTTGCTATGTTTTGATAATAAACTGCAACGTTAAAAAAGCTGAATTAGATGATGCATAATGACGTGCTACAAACGATGATTGGTTATTGAATCTTTTATGCTAATATTTAATGACTTTGTTGCAACTGATAAATCATTACACTTCCTGGGTGACCTAATTGCATCACGTGTTTAGATGGATCGGAGAAAATTTACTATTAGTCACTTACGATGTCATAAAGTATGTTCTTTTGGTGCGTCATTGTTTTAGTGAATTTTTGATTTTTCGTAGAATTTTTTTTTTGCAACTGAGCGCGAACTAGGACCTCTAGAACTCATATCCGGGGTCAGTTTCAATTTTTATATGTGTATATATATATATATATATATATATATATATATATATATATATACACCGATAACTAAAAAAATAATGGGCTGATTTTGATCAAATTTGGCATATACGTTCCTTTTGTAAGTGGCGTGGATAAGTCATTTAGCCAGGAAAATCGGAAGAGGTTTTCCGGGAAAATTTTGAGTTTTATTTTGAAAAATAATTTTATCTCAAAAAATAAAAAATCTATGATAACCAAATTTGGCAGGTCGGTTTACGATACAAAAAGTAAACTATACACCAAAATTTAGATTTCTATGTTACAAGAAAAAAAAGTTATAATAAAATATTTATATCATTTCTATGAGAATACACTACCATAACGCACTTGCTGCGTCCAGACTTTTTATTGTATTCATAAGATGTCTTGAGATTGTACTTGTATATAGTTATAACCGACAGTCTATGAATAAATATTCTTAAGCATAAAAAATTGGTCTACAAACTCAACAACTTTAGTTATGATCTGATATAACCAAAACACCTTTTGGTAAATTTAGTTCACGTAAGGTTCTTTGGAAATATTTGTCAGAAACATATTCAGAACCACTCTGGATGTACAAACCACAACTAAATTTCTTGCAAACCCCCAAGAAAGTTACGGGGCAAGGAGTGAAAACGGGTGCGGGACAGGGCGGGATAAAAAGAAAATATGAGCCATACATCCTTTAAAACCTGCCTATTCCTCACAGCTACCCTATTCGCCCCAGGTCCCATAACTTTCTTGGTGGTTGTTCCCAAGAAATTTTTCATGTTTATTCATTGAGGGTGATTGTAGACATGCAGGAATGGAAGTAAAACCCCCCATGACGAAGTAGCGAACCAACCCCACCACACACCTCCTCAGTCAAAGTGTAATTAATAGGTAATAATAGGTAACTGCAGGGGAATTGATGTACCAAAAAGCCTGGACGCAGCAAGTGCGTTATGGTAGTGAATTTTCATAGAAATGATCTGGCACAAAATATTTTAATATAACTTTTTTTCTTGTAACATAGAAATCTAAATTTTGGTGTATAGTTTACTTTTTATATCGTAAACCTACCTACCAAATTTGGTTATCATAGATTTTTTATTTTTTAAGATAAAAATTTTTTTCAAATGAAAACTCAAAATTTTTTCGGAAAACCTCGTCCGATTTTTTCGATTAACGAACTTATCAAAGCCATTTACAAAGGGAAGGTACACGCTAAATTTTATCAAAATCGGCCCATTATTCTTTGAGATAAAATTTTTTTTCGAATAAAAACTCAAAATTTTCCCGGAAAACCTCGTCCGATTTTCCTGACTAACAAACTTATCAAAGCCATTTACAAAAGGAAGGTGCATGCCAAATTTTATTAAAATTGGCCGATTATTTTTTGAGATAAGAATTTTTTTCGAATGAAAACTCAAAATTTTCCCGGAAAACCTCGTTCGATTTTCCTGACTAACGAACTTATCCAAGCCATTTACAAAAGAAAGGTACATGCCAAACTTTATCAAAATCGGCCCATTATTTTTTGAGTTATCGGTGTGATATATATATATGTATATATATATATATATATATATATATATATATATATATATATATATATATATATATATATATATATATATATATATATATATATATATATATATATATATAAATTGAAACTGACCCCGGATATGGGTTCTAGGGGTCCTAGTTGGCGCTAATTTGCAAAAAGTTTTTCAAAATTCAAAAGTCGGGATCTTCCCATTAGTGAATTTTTTCTACGAAAATTCACTAAAAAGGAGCAAGTAAAATAACAGGCGGAAACATAGCGAAATTTTCTGTATTATTACTACCTACTTGTGGATACAATTTTGAACATTTTATTTTCAGGAAATAATCTTATCTTATTCGTTATCTTTTGATTGTTGTTTCGAATATAGTTTCTGTTTTCCACTCTTTAAATGACTTTCTTTCGAAAATTTTACAATGTGAGGTATCAAAATTTTGTTGGTACCGTGTAGACAATTCAATGAAGTGCGTTATAGTAGCGAATTTTCATAAGAATTGTACACTATTATTATACGGCATATTAGTAAAGTTAATACCTTAAACTTACATAGACCTTGAAGATCGATATTAGAGGTCCTAGTACGCGCACATTTGAAGAATTCTTTCGCAAGTGTTACCATCGATATCTCTCTATTATCAAAAAATCCTGCGTTCTAACTCCTTTTGAGAAAAATGCCCAAAACTCAATTTTCTATGAAGCTAAATAACCGAATTTTGCTACATCTGTAGATAGTGTAAGATTCTTTAAAAGAAACTTCTATTACAAATTTCATTAAAGTTATAGAGAAGATTTCCAGAAGGAAACTTAATTCATATTTAGGAAAGTAAAGTATCTGCCAAATTATAAACGTAGGAGTTATTTTTCCTTATGAATCGCCAGTATGATTTCGTTTTAGTCAACCTAATGAAACCGGGTTTTGCAATATCAACAATAACAAAATTATAATTTCAGGCTCAAAGGTGACAACTTATTTAGCGTTTTAAACAAAAATGAGATCTTGTTTAAAACGTATGAAATCTGTGCACCATTGTTTCTCCAATTGTAAAAATATAACATAAAAAAACATACATTCATCGAGCTTAATTCGATCGCGTAACCTTCTGCTTAGGAGACAAGTGCGCCATCTAGGCACACGTCAACTAACGTTTTATTTGCGTCATACTTTAGATTGGCTTCACGACCGTGATATTATATTCAAAGTATGTGTAACAATAATTAATTACAGAATTAGTAGATTTACCATTGAAACACATCCCATCACTGTTTCGGTCTTATATGACGTCTTATGTTTAAGTTTAAAGACAAATGAAACTATTTTAGAATCATTTTGATATACTTTACTTCAATTTGTTTACATTTCCACTATATTATGCGACAGCATAATATATCTATGCTGCGCTAAAACTGTATTTAGGGTCGTTTATAAAGCTACAAATATAGTGTATTTTAATAATTGATTGAACCCCCCAGTTAAATAACAATCACTTGGCAAATTTTAATTTTTATGTCGTCTGTCCTTTTCTATAATTGCGGCCGAGACTTACGATTGTTGGTTCGGGTAGTATGTTTTTTGCCTGGTATATATTTAGTTTGGTTACCGTTGATGTATGGTTTATACCAGTTGTATGAATTAATCTACGCGTGGCAGTTAACTACCCTGTCTGTCAGCCACTAAGTCGTTTCAACGCATGTCTTTGGGATTCTATTTTTAATTTGGAAAAAACTAAATATTGTGTACCAAATTACTTAAAATTCACAACATAGGCTTATTTGCACTATTTCTAGCCACTGGTATTGGATTTCATAGCCTACTATCCTCAAAACGGTTTTTCTCAAAATTGTCAGTGCAATTACAAGATTTCTCAAGCATGTTGTACATCATTGGAAAGCTCGTTTCACAGGCTATCACATGAGCAAAACATCCAATATGGCTGCCATAATAAAAACAAACGTTGATACATGTAGCTCAAAAACAAATGACAATCCAAAGTTGAGAATAGCAGAAAAAAGTTACTCTGTAAAAAGTGCCTTAGACATGTCAGATCAACGCCGACTTAGATATTGAAGAAAAAATAAATCGACAAATTTTGGTTTGCCTCAAAATAACTCGAAAACGAAAAGAGGCAGAGCAAAATACAAGTCATATTAAGAACGAGCATGAAATTCTACAAAACATTGCTGATTTAACCGTCTCGCTATCTCTAATAATAACAGAGATAGCAATACATTCCCATCCAGTTTGGGACACACTGTATATATGCAGTAGCTTTTCGATATTCCGGACTAATTAATGCAACACCAACTGTTATTTTGGATACTTTAATTATTTTGCATTTTTTTCAAAATTGGCCACCATAACGCACTTGCGGCTCCACACCATTTCTAAAATTAGTAGGATTCAACGACTTTCTTTGTTGAATTTTCATTTATCACGAAGTGCAGCAATATCAATTGTTATTGTGGATATTTTTATTATATTACAGTAGTTATTTAGCAACGCTATTCTTATCAGTGAATGTCATTGCTGGAATAAATCAGTCTGCAGAAATAGCTTTATATCAAATTATCAAGAAGCGACATAATAACACGATGATAAACAAGTTAAAAATTAAATGACGAATAAGTGAACAAAATTAACACAATAATATAATGTCTGGACTTTACTTAACTGCTGTTAATTTTCCTAACAAGATTTACATTATTTATGTGCGTGTGTTCTTTGTAATATAATGGTGTCGGCTTTTGTTATTATTGCTGCAACGGTTGTAACTTGATCATAAAGTACCACTTGTAAATCGTTTTTGAGTGGATAATAAGTTACAATCACAATGACAAATTAAAAGAAATAGGCGGCTATTGACGCGCTGCCTGCAAATACAACGCCTACTTGTAATTTCGATAAGTGATAGTGACGTCAAAAGTTTGAAGTAAAAATCAAAAGGAGTAGGTATTGGCTTTAGGAACGCTCGAATAAAATTCAAAAAATTAATATGCTTGAATTGATTATAAGAATACTAGGATGCCTAACTTACATGAGAGACCAAGGTAACGAAATACAGGTGTGGGTACCTAGTCATATGGCGATCGTGGGAAATGATGTCGCGGAGGAAACAGCGGAAAATTTGACAGCAGAGGTATACCGGGATCCCTAAATCATCATCTCAGGGCAGCAAAAACATGCAGAATACATATTGCAGAACCGATGAGAAAAGTATAAAGCGCGTATGCATTTCTTCAGTTTAAAGAAATATTTCGCAGCGAGTTTGTGCTCAATTTATTAAGTTATTAAGTAGTTATGCCGAGACGCCGTTTACGGAACACTTATTACAATCATTTAAGTGAATTCCGAGGCGCATTTTCGGTATGCGCGTAGCTGGTTTTTCAACCACACAAATTTCCGACCGCGTAGGGCGCAGTGTGTCAACGGTGTTTTTTTATTTATTTTTTTATTTCACCAACACACCACGAGGGCTCACAGCCTAAATACTATCCTACCGTGGGTGTCGACAAGGAGGAAAGAGGCAACTTGTTAATTCTGGACTTGTAGGGTTGGAGGTTCGGAGGAGAAGGAAAAACATGTGCCGGCAAGGAATTCCACAACTTGGAAGTCCTCGGGACAAAAGAGCGGGCATAACAAGATGTTCTTTGTCTGGTGACCTGGACAGTAAAAGGGTGCATTCGCTCTGTTCCCCTGGTAGATCTATTGAGGACAGCAGGTGGAGGAACTATGGAAGAAAGCTCCTCTGAGCAGTGCCCGTGCAGATATCTATAAGAGAGAGAGAGAGAGCGGGGGAGGTACGGGGGGTCACCAACGGCACGTCGGTGAGCAAGGCATGGCAGCCTTTGGGTGAGGGTAGGGTCACCGATGAGATGTATAGCTCTCTTCTGAATGGAGTCCAGGATAGCGAGTGTAGAAGCAGCAGCGGCACCCCAGATGTGGGAGCAATATTCGAGGTTTGGCCTTATTTGTGAAGTCTATAAGGTATAGAGATTAACTGGTGAAAAGTATTTGCGAGCCCGGAAGAGGAAACCTAATTTCTTAGCGGCCGTTCTGCAATTGATGTGACATGTTGGTGCCAATTGAGATTTCGATCCACAGAAATGCCAACAAGTGAAAAGGACTCACTACTTTGAATAACTTGGTTGTTCATTGTGATGGGTCTAGGGCTGGTGTATCTCTTATGAGATAGAAAGCAAGACTGAGATTTGGTGGAGTTGAATTGTACAAGATTTCTACTTCCCCAGTCTAATATTTTTGGAGATCCACAGAGACAGAATCCTCCATGAGTCTGCGATCTTTATCTAATTGGGCTAAAGAGACTTAGAATATTGTATATTGTATATTTGAGTGGAGCGTGCTGTCATCCGCGTAACTGTGAACTGGGTTGAATGTGCTAGAGAGGAGGTCATTGACGTGAAGAAGAAACAAAGTAGGGGCTAAAGCTGAACCTTGAGGGACTCCTGAATTAATTGTATACAGTTTAGAGGAATGGCCATCCACAACAGAAATGCTCCGGTTGGAGAGGAAATTTGCTTTCCAGGTACAGAGTTTTGGTGGTAGGCCATAGGCCAGAAGTTTATTAAGCAGCGCTGCGTGCCAGACCTGGTAGAATGCCTTGGATATGTCTGGAGCGACAATCTGTGATTCACCGTGTAGTTCCATAGACTTGCTCCAAGAATGGGTGACAAAGGAAAGGAGGTCGGCAGTTGGTCTGCGCTGACGGAATCCATACTGCCCGTCGTGGATTAGACTGCGTTTTCAAGAAATTTTAGTAATTTGGTGTTTATATACTTTTCCATCACTTTAGAGACGATTGAAAGGAGAGCAATCGACTGAAAGGAGAGCAATAGGCCTGTAGTTGCTAGGAAGATCTTTGACTCCTTTCTTGGGGACGGGTTGTACTCGAGCAGTTTTCCAGTTATTAGGGAATATGCCTCTATTGTAAGATCTCTGAAACAGACGAATCAGGACAGGAGCAAGTTCTGGTGCGCATTTTTTGAGAACAATTGCTGGGATCTCGTCAAGGCCAGAGGCTTTCCTGGTATTAAGAGAAGAGAGCATCTTTCGTACCTTTTTAGTTATGAAAATGATGTCCGTCATTTTATGCGCGACATTGGGGACTGTTGGAGGTGGGCAAAAAGGCACAAGGTTCAGCCTTGCCCAGGGCGGTAGAAACAGAACAGAGTTCAGGTTAGAATTTAGGCCACATATATTCGAGAAGGATATGTTAAATCTTGATGCCGGCGCCCCCTGCACACCCCTCTCCCGGAGATCCGAATGGAGGGGTATTTTATATCCGGAATATTTTGTACAAGGAGGAGCCATCATCATTTTTGATTATAAGGGAAACCGACTCATACACCAGAACCGGAAACGTCCGTGGAGACCTTGATGTAAGGGGCGGTACCCCATCGGGCGTGAAAAAATCCTTTACTATCACGTAAAAGAAAAGTCCACTACCACCTACTTACTCCGATTAGTCGCCTCTTAGGACAGTCAGGAGAAGACCTAATTTCTTAGCAACCGCTTCTGCAATTGATGTGACATGTTGGTGCCAATTGAGATTTCGATCCACAGAAATGCTAACAAGTGAAAAGGACTAATTACTTTGAATAACTTGGTTGTTCATTGTGATGGGTCTAGGACTAGTGTATCTCTTATGAGATAGAAGGCAAGACTGAGATTTGGTGGAGTTGAATTGTACAAGATTTCTACTTACCCAGTCGAATACTTTTTTGGAGATCCACAGAGACAGAACCGTCCATGAGTCTGCGATCCTCATCTAATTGGGCTGATTGTTATGTGATTGGGAGACTGAGAAATACCGTGAGTTTGGAAACCGTTCGGACATATTTTGCTTATTTTCAGTCTGCATTGGACTATGGTATAGAGGTATGGGGTACCTGTTCAGAGGTGCATAGAGTATTAGTTCTTCAGAAAAGGGCCATTAGATTGATGTTAAATCTTCCTCACAATTCAAGTTGCCGACCGTGGTTCACTGAACTTGGCATAATGACGGTTTTTTCAGTTTATATATACAAAGCTTAGTTGTACACAAAACTCAACTTGTATGACTATACACTTCTGGACGGTAATCATGGGTATTCAACGAGGAGCACGAATAAACTTGAATATACAATTCACAGATTTTCGACATATGAATCTAGTCCATATTATATGTCTATTAAATGCTTCAACAAGTTACCCACAGATTTTAGAGCACTCAATGCCCTTTTAGGGCATCGCTCAGGTCTCTTCTCATATCGAAGGCTTACTACAGTCTTGCTGAATATTTTGGTGACAGCTTGTAAATTTTGTGTTTGTGATAAGTGCAGCGACGTTTCGTTGTTTTTTGTATTGCTTTTTAATTTTTTTTTGAACTTAGTCTGTAAGTTTTATTGATTATTGTATTGTATGTGACTAATCTTTTAGATTTTTTATGATTACTTGGCTTATGTAGTTTTGATTCTCGACTGGCTCAATAAATAAATGGAAATCTAAATCTAAATACCGATCGTACCGATTGCAATATATCAATAATTTTGTCGCAAAGGAAATCAATGGACTATCAATTCGAAATACCAATAATATTATTAGGCAACGTAATAAGCTGTTTCGAGAAGTTTTAAGAGAAAGCAACAGAGGAAGTACATTTCCTCTAGGTGACTATTATAGTCGTTAAACATTTAAAGGTAAATATTCCAACAAAAAGCAAAGCACGTAAAGAAATATTGATCTTTACCCACATTTCTTACTTTGAATTTACGGGTGCAACCGTGTCACAATAGTTACGGTTTTTTTTTATCGAGAATTGTTTTCTTTTTTGTTTGTAATACAGACTTATGCAGTTCATTATACTAGAAATTGCGTTGTTGTGTTGGTGTGTATTTCTGGAAAAATCCATAAATTATCACAACTAATCACTCTGTAGTATATATAGAGGCGTAAAATTTTTACTTGCATGCTTACATATGCAACAATTAATGTTGATAGTAGCTGTTAATAATATGATAAGTAGCAATTCTAGTAAACTATCAAAGGCTTTAAATAGTGTTTTTTATGTAAAACAATTTGCAAATACATGAACAATATATTTCTCTCTAATAAGCCTATCAATTTGAAGTTTTACCTGACATTTGTCAAAACGATTTGTCAATTATATATAAACAAAGTTTATGAAAATGCGCTATCATAACGCACTTGCTGCGGGCGGTAAACGAACCCGGGCCGCCCGTGTATCACGCGAGCGCTCTACCACTGAACCACAGGTGCCAGCTAATAAATTGTTTGTTTACATGTATTTATAGAGACGGCAACCTGCTGCCCCAGGTAATTACAGAATTAATTCAATTTTTACTAGTTTAAAGATAGAAACAAACTGTTTTAAAATCATCTTCATAGATACGTGAGTCGATTTATTTCATTCTTTCGTATCTTCTCATATCCTTATAATAGAACACTTATGAAGAAAATATATAGGGTCATGACATTTGCAAAAATTACATTTTTAGTGCGTCATCTCTTAGAAAACGGCTGCGACAGTCGCTAAATTCAGCAGCCATTTTGACTGAATAATTAAGAAATGACCTATATTACGTTGCAATTTGGAACTACGTTTTATTTAAAATCAAATTTCTGAAATTTAGGATTGGATATCTATTTTTGATATCTATTCTTCGATATCTATTCTAAGCGAAGTGGTTCTTAACAAATTGTGCGACAAAAAATTGTCAAGTAGTGGTTTGAGAAAAACGTCATATTTTTTTTATAAAAGTGATAGTTATTTAAAAAATTCTTTATTGTCTTTCTTAAACCTTGATATTTATACTATATACTATATTCTCAGTCTAAAACTTTAATTGGGGCCGTTCATCAAGCTACAAGTATAGTGGATTTAAAACATTTTATTGAATCCCCCACTTAAAAAACAATCACTTCACAAATTTTTAATTTCATGTTATCTGTCATTCTATCATCGATATTTCTCGATCGCTAGTTTGGGTAGTATGTTTTACGCGTGTTATTTGTATTGTTTTATTATCGTTGAACTACGATGTATGCCTGTCGTATGTATCAATCTACGCATAGCAGCTGACTACTCTCTTTGTCAGGCATTGGACTTTAAGCACATAGGTCCTTTCAATTCATGTGTTTCAAACTCAAAATTTTGTGACTCAAACTACCCAAAATTTACAACAGAGGTTTATTTATACAATTTAAAGCTACATGGGAAGTGTTATTCCAGTAATTTTAATACTTTCCAAAATATAGCGTATTCAATTTTTAAATATCTTGGGGGAAAATGTCCGTTATAGCTGATTTACGAACGACAAAAGGAAGATATGCGTCAAGTGTAGTTTAAAAAAGTTAAGTATTTTCTCAGTTAACGCTCGGATACATACATACATACATATATACATTATATATATATATATATATATATATATATATATATATATATATATATATATATATATATATATATATAGGGTGATTGATCAAAATGGTTTATTAAAAGTATTAGGAAGTCTGTTCATAGTATTTTTTTTTCAGAAAATTTCACGATGCGGGAACTGCTCATGATCTATTCAATGAAAATATTTTCAAGGTGGCGATGCTTCCGGAAATACCATAACGCACCTGCTGCGTCCCGAATTTCTTTTCTTACAAAGATGTATTATATTTCAATGGAAAATGCAAAAATGCAATAATATAAGGCGTGTTCGATTGAAAAAAGAAAAAGAAAATTTGAATCACCAACGACTTATGGGCCACCCTGTAATTGTAGGACACCAACGACTTATGGGCCATCCTGTAATTGTAGGAATATTTTTTTAAATGTAGCTCAAGACATCCTATAATTAATGTATACAATTTTTTTTCGTATCTTGCATAATAACGGATATATTGAGCTTTAATTATTTTTTACGAAAATTCGACAAAAACGATATACTATTAAACGATAAACTCTATAGCCAACACTACTGCCAAAGCATCAGAGAAAGGGTCTATTTGAAATGAATTTTCTGGGAATATATAAGTAAAATGAAGGACAATGACCATTGAAACTAAGACTCCAGACTTTGTAAAATATTCTTCTTGAGACATGTTCTTTCTATAGCTCATTATAGTTTCAGGTTCTTTGCCTAAATATTACCAATTTTGACGTTTTAAATCGCGACTTTGACGTTTTGAGGAAAACCCAAATGTATTTTTTTAAATGCCTGTAACTTTGTTGTCCTTTAACATAGAGAGCTAAATTTTGGTAGGTAACTTAATAATAATGATATAAACCCGCGTGCCAAATTTGGTTGCTCTTACTTTGTTAATTCAGGAGATATAATTTTTTATTTTCCGGGAAAACCTCTGCAGATTTGCCTGGCTAACGAACTTATCAAAGCCACTCGCAAAAGGAAGGTATTCACCAAATGTAATCAAAATCGGCCCATTGAGTTATCGGTCTGATTATATATATATATATATATATATATATATATATATATATATATATATATATATATATATATATATATATTGAAAGTGACCCCAGATTTGTGTTCTAGGGGGTCTAATTAGCGCTCATTTGTAGTAATTTTTTCAAAATTCAAAAGTTGGGATCTTTCATTAGTGATTTTTTTAAAAAGAAAATTGACTAATAGAAAAAATGTTGTTTGTAGTGCAGTTTTTAGAATTGGTATATTATCTACAGAGTGTTCAAAATGTAATTTAATTTTTTTTAGTGCAACTTCAGACCAGCAAAACTCGATTTTTCCAAATACAATGCTCGAATTCTATTCCCATTTTCTGAAGCAGAATTAAATTCCGCATCGACCTGCATATTATGTATGTATATATATATATATATATATATATATATATATATATATATATATATATATATATATATATATATATATATATATAGAGAGAGAGAGAGAGAGCACTCTATATATATATATATATATATATATATATATATATATATATATATATATATATATATATATATATATATATATATAAATATCTGCAATATTTGTCGATTTATTAGGGTTTTTGATAAAATTTAGAGAAAATTATAACAGATTTTTAATAGCCAGCCATGGCAATGGTAACAAACATTCTTATTAATAACTGTCAACCAGTTAACTGGCGTTATTCTGTTGCGTCAATCGAAATGAAAAATCAAGGTAAACACCGATATTTTGAACTTATTTTATATTCATGGAGAATGTCACAGAATTATACAAAGAACACAACTTTAAGACCTGGTTAAATACATATTTGAAAAAAATTAGAATTCATGACTCGCGATCTCCTCGCTAGCAAATATTTTCTACGAAAATTTGCCAGTAAGCTAACTTATGAATTAGAAGACGAGAGCACAGGCCCTCGTATAACTGACTTGCCTTTTACTCTCTGGCAACTGCTCTCAGCGTTTGCATTACCAAGTGCTAATTGAAAGTTGCTGCTCATACTACAATAAAAATAACACAATTCCACCTTAAACGTGTGTTATATCCTATTTGGATATTTTACAACTTTAATTGGACTACAAAATCAACGATTTCCCAAGGGTGACATTGAAAGTACGTGACAATTATCTGATTAAAAAATTGGGACAATTTAAATTACAGTTTAACCCGCAAAGCTGGACCTTGGCCTACAATGTATAGTTCAAAGAGTAGAATGGATCCAATACCTAAGAAATGAGTGATAAGAAAAGTGCGCCAAAATTAAAATGTCTCCATGGATATATCGAGTATGCAAACATATTCGTATTGATTTTAAATCTCCAGTAGGTATTTACCGGTGCTTATGATAGGAGCGATATATTCCTGGAAAAAATTCTAAGTAAATAATCAATTTCCATGAAAGTTTTGTAAAAAATAAAGTAATCAGCTGTGCCGTGAAATAAAGAAGCGTATGCAATAAACAACATATGAAATATCAAAGGTGGTGCATTGTTAATTTCAAGGATCAATAGAATCCATTTGTGTGAAAAGTTGTAAAACATCCATGTGAACAAAACCCCAAACAAAACTTTCCAATCGCCTATTTAAGTTTTATTTTATATAAATTGGATTTTCCCTAAACCCAGCTCTGATATGTTTTTTAAACTTCGAAAGTCCGTTATGTATGTTGGCATTCTTGTAATAAAGATTATGTCTGTGTAATGTTTATATGATATACATATGTCAACATTTAAAAAATAATTAAAATCACATCAATCCAACATAATAGTTCTAGCCATAGAACAACAATTAAAGAAATAAATAACCATAATATACAAACAACTTTTTGTATAATATAGAATATTGATACATATCAATTAACCTCATTTTAAATAAAGTTACTATCTGAATTTTATAAATTAAGTTTAAACGTCTTAAAACATCTTTATTTCAAGGAAGATAAGAAAATGGCCTAATTATAAGTAAGTGAGAACTGTGAGGGTACGAAAAGACTTTTGAAGAAGGATATATACGTGTTTGTTTACACAGTCTGTACAAAAAGTAATGCAACCCCTTAATATTTCTCCTCCTGGTCAGTTTAAATAGAAACTTCAAATCGAGGTTTCAGGAAATAACTAACGTTATGAGCACAGACAGAACAACAATTAAGTTGTAGTCTTTCGTTGATTTGTTAAAAAAACATCTTCAGATTTAAATTAACCCATTAGTGCTCAGAACAAAAAACTGCCTTTGTTTAAAGTAATATTTTAAAAGGGGCATGGAACTAACATATGTATAACCTGAAAAATATTTAAAAAAATATTAGGTTAGTATTTTTTTCAAAAAGAGATGGCAACTCAATTTGCGGCTGAGCATATCGGTAGTTGAACAGGTAAATTTATAAAATATGAGATAATTTTTAATATTAGGGGAGATTTTACAAGGTAAAACATCCACGTGTATATATTGTTATGTAAGGGTGTTCTATGTATTATAAAAAGAAATCAACGATAACTTAAGTAGTTTTATTGAAAAGAAAATAATTCATGCTTTCAGCCTTATAAACAACTGTGTATAAGCACAACTAAATAAAATAATAATAATAAGATAAAAAACGAACATCATATTACAAATGAAAGCGTTCGAAATATTCGGGATGCAAGGGCACATTGCTTTTTTTTACAAAGGTAAAGTGTTCTCTGTATTTGGATTCACCACGTATAATAAGATGGCCTTTTTCATCTTTCCTGACATCATCTAGACTAATTGATGTAGCAAATGATGATGATCGACCTGGTCTTCGAGATGCTGTTCCATGAGCACTAATGAGTTGTAAAACAACTTGTCTCTGGAAGTGCAAATGTGGAATGTTATCTCCAAGTTTTCTGTAAAGCAACCACCCATGAACACCGCATTGATCAATACACCAAGCAAAAAGCGGCCACCACCATTTTTTGGTCCGAATTCTACACTTATATTGAGCAGTGAATTGGTCGCTAAGATCTACATCTCCATAATATGCTCATTGTATTGTTTGATAACATTTGGCAACGCTACCTTTTTTTTTATTATCTTTTTTGGACTATCTCGAAGCTTCGGTATGTGGGAATGCATCGTGACAGTTCGAAAGAATTGTGACTACAGCATTGTCATTCGACTGAACAGCAGTAAGTTGATCATTGCCAACACTTCCAAAAGTTCCTCTGCGAGTCTTCGCAAATGGCTTTTTTTTTGGAAGTACCTCAGTTTTGGCTTACGATTTTCACGCAACGTTCTCGTACCACCCATATTTCTTTGACATAATTATTTTACAGAGGTAAATAAATTATCAAAATATAGTTTTGTGCCACTAGGAACGTTTTCATGTTCTACCCACCCTATTACTACATTACCTCCTTGCCCTAAGCCAGTTTTTGGCAGGTTTGTACTTTCCCCACGGTAAAGTTCAGCGTGAATTAATGAGCCATCAGAGATTGCAAGCACCCATAGTTTGAACCCAAAGCGCATGGGCTTTTCTTGTATAAATTCCTTGGCACTATGGCGACTATAATACGGTACAATGCTCTCATATATGCTCAAACATGGTGAATATGGCACCTGCTTGAAAGCGTTATTGACAAAACTAAAAAGAGGTCGAACTTTATAGAATCTGCCGTCGTCTAGGTTTGTATTGTCATTCAAATGTAGATATTTTGATATTTCATCAAAGCTTCTTGGCCTTATCGAGTTATAAACAAAAAGGAAAATGCACTCAGGATCTATTTGCCAGTACATTCGTTTACTAGGTAAACGATGATACCCAATAAAGAGTAAAATTGCTACAAAAATGCAAACTTCGTCGTGATTCAGCTTCAAATTATGCCCACCTTTTTGTGCTGCATACAAGTTAGACTGGGTTATAATTAGATCTATAATCTCCCTAGAAAAAAATCTGGAAACACTCGGGTGGCGAAGAAATTTTAGCTTAAAAAAATCTATTGTGGATGGGCCCATTTGTGGAAGAATTTCCGGTAAAACCGTGTTTCTGGTTTTGTTCAGTGACCAGGCTTTATTTCTTTCTCTTTCTCCTGATCCCGTGCTGAAGTTTTGAATCGGGGGTGGGTGGGTGGTGGTGGGGGTCGGTCTCCCTAGTTTTTCTCGATTTTGATGTTGATGTTTGACGTTCAACTACTTTCAATAGCATCTTCGAACTCGATGACAGCCTTACTACGAAGGACTCGGCCTGGTAAATGACCACGCGATCCTATAACCTTGCCTTTTAATCATACAAATATCATTTTAACATAAAATTTTTATTAAGTCGAATAACATCAAATAAAGGCGTTAGAAATAAAAATAGCAGGAAATCTGCAAATCTGTTTTCAATGCCAGTCTATATTTATTCAACTGTTTTCTTATCCCATCTGAGTAAACATTGATTTGGACGTCTACCAGTCTCACTCTCTTATTTTTTCCTGTAATATAAAAGTAAATGACCCAAGACTTACTTCTCAGTAAATGTCAACAACATTGCCACTATTTGTATATTGTAACTGAGAATCTGTACTAAAGTTAGACGCTAATATCCGTTCTAGACATCCAGTAAGGTTAGTGACCGATTTTCCTGATTGAAAATATGAAGTAGTTAGAGTCTTACGTTTTTCCGGCTCGCCTCGTAATTACTGTTGTCTGGAAGTGACCCCAAATCAATTAGGTAAAATTTAGAGCACGACTTTTCAAATTTTGGTTGCCCTCGTAAGTTGGCAACATTTTGTTGTTAATTATAATCCCTTTTTAATTGGATACAACCTGTAACGCCTGTAAACATTAAAAAAAAACGCTTGCTCTGAAAAGAAGGTCTTCATATTTACCCCCTCTTCGTTGGTAGAAACATTTAAACCCTTCTTTTAGTTGAAGGAAGACATGTTAAATATTGACAAATGTCGAAGAATCTGTGTGATAGGTATAAAATATACAAATACAATAAAGAGTAATTGTACTGTGAAGAACAGCAAAATATATCTACCAATGTCAATACATACTTTTAGCTTAATTGATTTAAAATAAGAGCAAAAAATCCATTGTAAATAAAAATTGTTTGATATAAATGATAAAGACGTTATAAAATTCACATACTAGCGTATATACCTGCTAGTCCATACATCTACATGTCGACGGTGTTATGTGTAAACGGTCTGCATCAGATAATCGAGTCATATAATAAGACGAGTGCTAATCCTAGTTGGTGATTTCTTTTAGTTGAAGGAAGACATGATAGATGTTAAATATTGACAAATGTCGAAAATCTCAGTAATAGGTATAAAATATACAAATACAATAAAGAGTAATTGTACTGCGAAGAACAGCAAAATATCTCTACCAATTACAATACATACCTTTAGCTTAATTGATTGAAAATGCCGAATAGTTCATGAATCTTATAAGGGATTTTTTGCTTTGTTCTGAGATTTGATGCACATATTGAATCATGCCAAAATTGGTGAGTTGTCATTTGGAAGCAGTTGTTTGATACCATAAATTTACAAGCTTGTCCTGGCATCCAACTTAGCAAGAAGACAAGAAGATTAATTATCGAAAAAAGTATGTATTAAAATAAAGGAGTACCACATGGCTTTATTCTGTCGCCTTCTTTTTTAACTTTTGAAAGATTGGTGAGTTGTCATTTGGAAGAAGTTGTTTGATACCATATATTTACAAAGTTGTCTTGGCATCCAATTTAGCAATAAGACAAGATCATTAATTACCGGAAAAAGTAAGTATTAAAATAAAGCAGTATCACATGGCTTTATTCTGGCGCCTCCTTTTTTAACGGTTGAAAGAAGAATTCTTTTGTGCTCAGAAATAACCTGTTACAGCACTTTTAGCCTCATCATGTAAACAAAATCTTTGATTCCTCAGAAACATTTCAAGATTTTTGAAATAAGTGGACATCTGAGGGTGCAAATCAGGCAAATAAGTTGGGTGCGACAATAGTTGGAAACCACATGTATGAATTTGGGCCATGGATTCCACAGACGTGTAGGCGCGATTGTCCTTACACCTTTCCAGGCGACAGTCGTGGCGTTTAATATTTATTTCTTCACACAAACATCGCAGAGAGTGCATCAGTATTGTGAGTTAATTGTCTGGCGTAGTGCTCTTACAATCCCAAAAAGGAGATGCCAAAATCTTGTTGCCACCAAAACTTGTTTGGCTTTCTTTGGCACAGAAAATCAGAGTATTCTGCAATGTTTGGATGTAGGTGTGTGATGGTGAACTTTTGTCTCGTCCCTAGCAACATATATAACAACGAACTCCTACGAATCGGACTCAAACATTTGCAAAAGTTCACGAGAGATTGCTGGTCGGGTGCATTTGTGTCCCGCTGAAATGAATTTTGCTAACGATCTCGCCGACACCTTGGAAAATCCTAGCTCATCAGAAATACCCTCAGTTTTAGCAATATCCAGGTCCATTGATTCTGCGATCACTTACAATCGCGTCATAAATTTTATTGGCATTATCTGGAGTCGTCGATGTTGAAAGTCTGCCACGAAGGGGATCATCTTTAATACAATATCTTCCGCGCTTAAATTTAGCTACCCACTGTTTTACAATATTATAAGATGGACGAGAGACTCTTAGTGTCTCTACCACGTCTAGATGGATTTGCTATGGTGTTAAGCCCTCGGTAATCAATGGCAGCACAGTGTTTGATTTTCATCTTTGAAAAAATTTTCGGAAACGTGACTAAAAAAAATCTTAATGGGCTATTTAATCCGAATCCTAAGGAATGAATCATGAGGAACTAATCCTGCATAGTGAATAGTGTTGTGAATCTTGCTGTGAGAGCTTCACGTCCGTCTTATGCCCATTGCCCGTAACCGAATCTAATGAGGATTAACAAGTACAATTTTTGCTTACAGATGAGGGGCGGGGTAGTTAAATCTTACAAAACAAGAGAATCCAATTGCCTATCTCCACCGCTTGTACATTTTCTTTCGTTCTTTTACTACTGCGTTAATCATGTTCCCTCTTGTTCCTCACTACAGCGAGTGAGTTTCTATCTTTCATTCCGAATCCGCGTGATGAAAATGATTTAGTCTCATTCATATTCATATATCTCGCATTCGGATTCGTTATTTTTTTAGTACTCGAGTACAGCGGGTACTTTTGAGAATCGAATCCTTTTTTATCCTATCGCTACCCACTTCAGTCTTGAGAGCCCTGGCTTACCTGCGTTCGCGTTTTCACTCATCGGCACGGTGGATCTTTACAACGGCAACAGGAAAGTTTGTTAATTTTTATACAACCTCATTGATGGTTATTTAGTGGCTCCACGACCAAAGTGATCATCTATTATTTAGTATTTTAAACACAGACTGTATATATTTTTAGCTGGACAGTCAGCTGATAAATGCCTATTGCCGTCTCACCAACGTATTTGCTTCATTCTATTGCTACCATCTTCCAGCACGCAGGCTACACACATACAATGTCCTAGATGCAAGCATTGATACCTTTTAGTGAATTTTCTTTAAAAAAAATCACTATTGATGAGATACCGCCTTTTGCATTTTGAAAACAAATGAGCGCGAACTAGGCCCCTATATGTATGTATGTATCACAATAATAATTTAATAAATAATTGGTGGGTTTTGATCACATTTTCTGAGTACCTTCTTTTTGCAACTGGCTTGGACAAGTTCGTTAGCCGGGAAAATCGACCCAGGTTTTTCCAGAACATTTTGTGCTTTCTTTTGGAAAAAAATTACGTCTCCGGAAATGACAAAGTAAGGGCAACCAAATTTGGTACGCTGCTTGCTGTCATAAAGAGTATCCTATGTACCAAAATTCAGATCTCTAAATTGAAAGACAAAAAAGTTATAGGTAAGCCTGTGATTAAAAAAAGTTACAGCGTTAAAATTGATAATTATGATAGGCGTACCAATGTGAGTGAAAAATGCAACACGAAATGACTAACAAGCTCCTAGATCTGTGTCTTAGTCGTTATTTTCCTTCATATCGTTAAAATATGACCAAAAACTCTATTGTAAATAAAAATTGTTCGGTATAAATGATAAAAATTAACATATATACATAGCGTATATACCTGTTAGTACATACATCTGACATGTCGGCGGTGATCGAATGGTGTGTGTAAGCGGTCTGCATCAGATAATCGAGGTTACTATGAAGTGCTTTTGAAAAAATGTCTTCAGATGATCGTGAATTTGGGTACCTAGAACCCAAAACCAAGGTCCGTTAATTTTTTTATTTGTATATATATATATATATATATATATATATATATATATATATATATATATATATTTGTATACATACATACATACATGCATATGTATTGAGCTGCATCTTATAAAATTATTCTGACAATCACAGGTGGCCCATAAGCCGTTGGTGATACCAACAATTTTTTTTTGAACATTCCTTATTGCATTTTTGCATTTTTGCATTTTTCATCGCAATGTGGTGCATGTTTGTAAAAAAAAAAAACGTAAAAAATCATTAAATGCTTCAAATTTCAATAACCCAATTTGCTATTAACGTGAGGTTCCTCAGCTAGGAAACCAGTTTTCTCGGAAACATGTTATGTTTATTTTCGGAGAATTATTTTGATAAAATATGGTGCATTGTTTCCACTATATATGTTATGCCCGTGACCAAATTCATGCCTGCTTGCATTACAAACATTTTTATGAAAATTGACTTCCATAACGCATTTGAGGCGTCCAGATTTTTATTTGTATATCCATAATTGTACGTCATGTTTTATAAGGAATAATGATTTTATATGTTCTGGAAACTCAAACAGTCTTTACAACTGGAAATAATTTTGAAACATGGAATATTGAAGTTTCGTAGTTTCTGAACGTCACAACGTCTGGGTTAGACATATTTCCAAGGTAAAAAAGAACAGAACAAGGCTATACTCCAGACTTAATTTATTTAGTAAAAGCCCTACGCGTTTCGGCCCATATATCTGGCCATCCACAGGGGCTTCGTTCTGTTTTTTATAACAGGAACTGAACTTTACAAGAAATCTATCATAGTGGCTATTTTCATCGACTGTCGCTTTTGTTTCGTTGCACTATATGTGTGAAGGCAGAATTAAAAGCATTGAAACCTCAAATCACAGCAATGGACAAACGGCAACACAAATAAAAATTTCGCATTTGAAATGGAGAACAGTTAAAAGCCGAATATCGATGTTCGGCGAAATTTTTATTTGTGTTGCCGTTTGTCCATTGCTGTGATTTGAGGTTTCAATGCTTCTAATTCTGCCTTCACCCATATAGTGCATGGAAACAAAAGCGACAGTCGATGAAATTAGCCACCATGATAGATTTCTTGTAAAGTTCAGTTCCTGTTATAAAAAACAGAACGAAGCCCCTGAGGATGGCCAGATATATGGGCCGAAACGCGTAGGGTTTTTACTAAATAAATTCAGTCTGGAGTATAGCCTGGCTCTCTTCTTTTTTACCTTGGAAATATGGAATATTGAAGCCAGTATAAATTGAAATACCTGTAAAACTAATGTACATATATGTTCACTACGTTAAACGTGACATAATGATGATAGTGCAAACCTTGGTAGCAGATGTACATAATGACTTTACAATTATGGGAACCGGAAAACAAGTGTTATTAAGATGAAGCAGTTTACATAAACGACAACATCAAATTCTTTTGTTTCATGAGATCGTGTATATCCGTTGCAAATTCAATACCGACATCTTTAATGTTGAGACTACTTTGATTTTTTAGCTAAATTTTATTGCACTGTTTTGTACACGTTCACAAGTCATTATTGTTATACATGTTCTGTCCTAGAATTGCATCTTTTTGAATCAGTCAACAATTAAGCTCGGTGCTGCAAGAAACCGAGAAGCGTTGCAGCTCTGCCGAGGCGGCTTTTCTCTTACATTTTTCATGCAGTTTTCGTCCACGATTTCATATTTCACAAGTTCCATTTACGAAGTGTTATTTTCGCTGTGGCATCAATTGAAATAAAATTTCTAGTATCGCACTGGACTAGAGGTTTCATTTAAGGTCGAAATCGTAGTGTTCTATTCAATCGCTACACCTGTATAGTTTGAATCGGGTAAGTTGAATAACGCGTAAGATATGACACTCAAAATATCCCAAAAAACACAATAATACAACTATGTGCAAGCATCTGGCACAGCTGAGATACGGTAGTGTAGACAAGTCAAGCGTGGCACAACATATTTGGGATGATAATCACCACAGATAAAGGGAATCTGAAACTTACCAAAAATGTTAGACAACCAGTGAAGCTAGATGCGTACGAAAGTATTTATATTTCTAAGGCAATAAAAATAAAAGTTCCTTGAACGGATCTATGTCGTTGATTTATAGCCCTTTGTTTACACTTTGTCTTGGACATAGAAGATATTCCGAAACTCGGTAGGAAAAGTTATAAGGGAAGTTCAAAAATCTCGTCAGGTATTTAATATACAGTACACAGAAAATTTGCCTGCGATTTCGTCCCTCTTTATCGGTCTTTACCTGGGACGTGGCATAAAAGGTGATGTTTCGTTGTAAGTAGTTTAGAAGTTTTCATTCTCTGATGACGCGAACTTTGTTGGTGAGACGATCGTCAGGTCTTTAAAAATACGTGTTGTGGTGATTTGGGTTTTCCAATTGTACTTATCTGTGCTTATCACAGGTTACAATCTTCACTTAGTAAACACACATCACACACATATATTGAACAGGAGGGGCTAAAGCACATTTTTATGTGCACTTCTAGAGGATCAGCTCGATGTTCCCAATCATCCATAGCGTATGTGAGGTACAAGCTGAAGCATCCTGTAGAACGTTCTTCATTGGCTGTAGTTGCTTTCATTGATAAGCCTTAACAAGGTGCTGATGTCTTAATATGAAAGAAATATTCTAACAAAAAGTGAAACTTGAAGACTAAACACCTCCATCACTGGATAACTATTATAAACTACATGTCATTAACATAGGTACAGCGTCTTTCAAAATAATTATTGGGGTTGTAAGCCTTTGCAGTATTTATTACATTTAAGTTACCATTATAAATAATACATCATATGAAAGAGCAACAGTTTTGGCGGTACATCTGTGCGCATGCGCATGCATTGTTTTCACTGTCTTCCGTTAGAAAGCGCTAGTAGCAAAGATGGTGCCTAGAGAACGGAACGCTTTTTATGGTTTGCAGTTTGCAAGGAAATCAGGTCAGGTGAGGTCAATGTTTGCAGTTGTTACAAGCTCTAAAACCTTTTAGACTACGGTTTACGTACCAACTTTGCAAACGATATGATGCTGCATGATGATGAAGACTTTTTGGACCGTGTCGTCTTCATCGATTAATCGACAACTCACCTAAGTGGACGTGTGAACACTCAGAATGTGCGCATTCGGGCCTCAATGAATCCCAGATGGCACAGTTGCAACGAGACTCCTAAATTGAATGTTTCTTGCCAGATCCCGGCAGAAAGTTTATGGATCTTTCTTTTTTGCTGAAGCAACTGTACCTAGTGTTTCTTATGTAGATGCCCTAGAACTATGGCTCTTTTTTCAACTGAAAGAAGCTAAACCACAGAACTTTATTTGGCAGCAAGATGGTGCGCCGCCTCGCTGGCATAACTCAGTACGCGATTGGTTTAACGAAGTTGTAGCCGACCTCTGGATTGGTAGCAAGTGGCCGGATTAAAGCAGTGGTTGCAACAGTTACCCTAGACACACTGAACAAGGTTTGGGACGAAGTCTGCTATCGACTCGATGTGTGCTGTGTGGCGAATGGTGCTCACATTCAACACTTGTAGAAAAAACTGTAATTGCTCCTTCATTTGATGTATTATTTATAATTATTTCAAGTTAAAACCCCGATATTCATTTTGAAACACCCGGTAAATTGTGATACTGGATTCCCAGTATACGTTGAGTAACATTTAATTAAGTAGACAAACCGGTCACAGCTTCCAGGAGAGTAAATGATCTTAACAGTTTTCTTGGTAATACCCCCATTAACTGCTGACGTAGTCTGCGTCCAATTTGCGATGCTAAACTCGCTCAAAAGCAACAATAAATCAGCCAGTAAAGAAGGATAATGTGAAACATCGTTGCCATTGGAATACAGTCATTTTATCCATGAAAAGTAGTAAAAGAAACACTAACTAAACTCAATCTAATTGATCAAGTCATACCTTATTATTATATTATATATTATAATCATCTATACTTAGAAAAGATTGATAATTATACACAAATATATACAGATGGTTCCAAATCGTTATCTGGGACAGGATGTGCTTTTTATTCCCAAGACGGTAGATACCAAAAAGTTAAATTAAATAATATAGCATATATTTACACTGCGGAGGCATGTGCTTTGTATGACGCTCTTAAATGGTCAATTGAAAACAAAATTAAACATACTCTAATTTTACAGATTCCAAATCAGTTTTGCTTTCACTTAAAGATTACACTAAACATGGCCAAAATCCAGTAATATGTGACATTATCAGTCTGTATCAGTCGATAGAGGATGGTGGTAATCGAGTCATATTTATGTGGATAAAAGGGCACACTGGACTAGCAGGCAACGAAATAGCTGACAAACTAGCTAAAAAATATATAGAAAGCCCAAACAAAATAATAAGCTGGATTACTGCTGACGATGTAAATCAAAAAATTAAATTTGAAATAAGGAAAACGTGGGAAAGTGTTTGGCATGAATTTGTTAATAAAACAACTAATCGATTTACACTTATTCATCCAATGTTGCCTAAAAAATTCCACATATTGACGAATTTATTATGCCAAGGTACTATACTACTATAATTACCAGAATGAAGCTGAATCACGGCTGCTTTCCACAACACCTACATAAAATAGGCATTAGTAACAATCCTTATTGTACATGTGACAACAGTTACCTAGGAACTTTAGAACACCTCATGTTTCAGTGCAGTTTGTATAACCCGATACGTAAACAACTCTGAAAAGAACTCAAAAATGCAGGAGTAGAGTATCCTGTGAACTTAGCAACACTTATTTGTACAAATAGCCTGAAAATCTATAATATACTTATAAAATTCATTCGCCATACAAAAATCAAAATTTAGCTTTGCTGTTTCTCTATATGTGTATTTTAGTATTAGCCTTAGTTAAGAATAATATTAATATAAATTTAGTTTTCCTACTGTCTCACCTATTGTTTTTTATCCCATGTCATTAGCTGTCCAGTGTTGTTTGTTAAAAAAAATGCCCTGAAGGACACCTGGGCGAGAAGCATCCTTTGTGTCTATCCTTAATAATAAGTAAGAACACAAACATTTATGTTTTGACAAAATTGATATGTTAGGAGATAAATATTGCTTACGCTATAGCCATTTAGAAATATTCATACTCTGTAAGAGCTTACAAATAAAGGTACGTCTATCGCTTTAATCCTCCCTATTGCTGTAAGTATTGATGTCCATGCAGCAAATTATAAATATATTTGAAGGAGAATCGCTTCTTATAACAATGTATAGATATCACAATGGTACAAATTCACTGCAGAGTTTTGTGGCCAATGGACGTAATGTCCGAAGCCAATTCCTTCCACACACAAACACACATCTATACTTAGGCCATTGGATCTTTGCACACATGTCATCAAGCATATTCTTGTGTACTCCCAAGTTGTAAAAATGCCCTCGGAAAACATGCTATTTAATACTGATACCGTGCAATTTAAAGTTTTATAACGGTTGTTTTACGAAATATGAAGAACTAGGGCAAATAGATATATAACCTCACTTATTACCATGTTATTTGCTGTGTTGCAACTGCTGCATTGCTATATTTTTTCTTGTACAAGAGTTCTTAGTGTTACATATGATGAGTGCACCGAACAAAAATTGTTAAATCAAATAATAGCGGAGTGATTTGCCAATACAAAAAGTTAACATAAAGAATTCAGCACTTCAAAACTTTATACAAAGAATGCATATATATATATATATATATATATATATATATATATATATATATATATATATATATATATATATATATATATATATATACAGTGTGGAACAGCCAAATGGAATAAATTCGATAACGGATAAATGAGGGCGTGTTGGGAAAAACGCTTGGACACGTCGATTTGTATTTTTAACTGCGCATCTTTTTCAAGAAAAAAATAATTATATAGGGTGCGTCATGTGACAGTGGCCAATACCAACTTTCTTATTTTAAATACAAGCCCCTATATATTATTAATTTTTTGGATTCTTCAGAAAATTCTAGACATAATTCATGTACATTGTTCTATACCTATCTTCAACTGTTTCGGAAATATTAAGTATTTTCAGATTTATTACAAAAGTTAACATTAAAAATAGAAAATTATTTTATTTCACAAATTCGCTACATTGCATTCAATACTTATTTCCCATTCAGCTCTTGATAATGAGAAAGTAAACAAAAACCATTCCTGCGTTTCTTTTTACTGATATGAAATGAAACAAAAACAAAAACAGTTTTCTTTCTGTTCGTATAAAACTCGTAGCCTTAGCAACTTGTTGTCTGCCTGCATGACAGTAGTGATTAGTGTCAGTGCTATTGTCGTTTGAATTTCGTTAACTGTACGTAATAATATCAGAAAAATGGTTCATTTAACAGAAATGCACAAAATAACCATTCTACAAATGATTGGTTATGGAGATAACACACGGACACAGATGGAAGTGTCTCGCTTATTTCACGAAAAATTTCCAAATTTGCCGCCTGTATCCCAAGGAACAATTAGCAAAATAGAAAAGCAGTTTCGCGAGCTTGGTCATGTGAGACAGATAAAAAAAGTAGCTGCCAATGCAGTAAGTGATGATACGAAATTGGATATTACGCTTGAGTTTCAAGAAAACCCACATACTTCTGGTCGACAAGCAGCCCAACTATTCAACGTTAGCCACACAGCAATTTTTCGAACATTAAAGGAAAGTAAAATGCATCCCTATAAAATGATACCAACTCAGGAGCTCATGGAGGACGATTTCGATAGGAGAACGTATTTTTGTGAACAAATGATGGCAATGTTAGATAACAATGTGATCCAATTAGAAGATGTTTTGTTTTCTGATGAGAGCACATTTACACTTCACGGTCATGTTAATCGTCAAAATTGCCGCTATTGGTCTAATGAGAATCCTCATTGGATGAGAGAGGAACATACGCAATATCCTGAAAAAGTTAATGTTTGGACAGGAATTGTTGGAAATCATATCGTAGGTCCCTTTTTCATTGATGGCAACTTGAATGGGGATAAATATTTAGAACTGCTCCAAAATAATGTCGTGCCAACTTTGACAAACTTATATCCAGATCCAGCAAACCCACAAGTTCCTGCCAATAAAATATGGTTTCAGCAAGATGGAGCACCGCCCCATTACCAAATCAATGTCCGGCAGTACCTGAACCAAATTTTTCCAAATCGGTGGATAGGGAGGCGCGGATCGATAGAATGGCCAGCACGATCTCCTGATCTGTCGCTATTAGACTACTTTTTGTGGGGATATGTCAAAAGTATTGTATACAAAACTAAGCCCCTCAACTTAGATGACTTAAAAAGACGAATCACGCTTGCGATTAGATCAGTCACGTCTGAGATGTTGAGTAATGTTAGAAGACATTTCTATACCAGATTAGCATGTTGCCAAGATGTTCGTGGCGAGCATTTTGAACATTTACTACATTGACATTAATTTTTTTTTGTTTTTTTAAATTATTAAGAAATAATCAGTATTTCTTATTAGAATTTGTGAAATAAAATAATTTTCTATTTTTAATGTTAATTTTTGTAATAAATCTGAAAATACTTAATATTTCCGAAACAGTTGAAGATAGGTATAGGACATTGTACATGAATTATGTCTAGAATTTTCTGAAGAATCCAAAAAATTAATAATATACAGGGGCTTGTATTTAAAATAAGAAAGTTGGTATTGGCCACTGTCACATGACGCACCCTAAATAAATTTTTTTTCTTGAAAAAGATGCGCAGTTAAAAATACAAATCGACGTGTCCAAGCGTTTTTCCCAACACGTCCTCATTTATCCGTTATCGAATTTATTCCATTTGGCTGTTCCACACTGTATATATATATATATATATATATATATATATATATATATATATATATATATATATATATATATATATATATATATATATATATAATAAAATATAATTTTGCACCAATCCCTAAAAGTATTCCAATAGAAAAGTTCATTTTTCAATCAGAAGATGCTATAACACACTTACCGACTGACGAAGCTGAAATTACGAGACAGGACATTGCCAGGATATTACGTTCTACCAAACCCCCACCTTCTTGAAAAGAAAACCAAAACTATCATCAACAACTCTCAACTCAGTTCTGACCTCAAGAAAGAACTAATCCCCCGCGAAAAATCATCTCGCATCCCTGGAAAATACGGTCTTTTGAAAATCCACAGGCCTGATATTTCCCTTCGCCCTATCGTAAGTGCCCACCATTCACCCACATAAAAACTTGCAAAACATCTATCCAAAACTTTGCAACCATTAGTAGAAAACGCTACATCCTGTGTCAAAAACTCCACCCATTTCATTGACCTTCTTCAAAACCACACCATTTCTCAAAACGACATCCTAGTTAGCTTTGATATAGTTTCCTTATTCACTAATATACGTCTATCTGAAACTCTTGACATTTAAAAAAATAAACATAATATTTCACACGATACCTTAGCTCTTCTAGGACACTGCACATCTAACACTTATTTTCTTTGTCAAAACAAATTTTACAAACAGTTTCGAGGTTCTCCAATGGGTCCACCACTGTCTCCTGCATTGGCTCACATTTTTATGGAAAACTTCGAGACACGAGCCCACAATTCATCCAAACTTAAACCCACCTGCTGGTTAAGATACGTTGACGACAATTTCGCTGTCTGGCCACACGGTAAAGAATCTCTAGACGAATTCCCTCCTTACCCAAATAACATCAACTCCGAAATCCAGTTCAGCGTGGAAATAAAAAATAATTTTTCTTTGCCTTTCTTAGATGTACGCATCACTAAAAACCCAGTCAGAGGTTTTTCTTACACTGTCTACCGAAAACCAACCCACACTAATCGTTATCTTAACTCCAAATCTCACCATCATCCATCGCTAAATTCCGTGGTTCGAATACTAGTAGCACGATCCCTTAGACTAACGGAAAACAACAATAAACAGACAGGAATAAACTTTTCAACATTGCTAGAAAACTGATACGACAACAATCACATACTACGAAACATAGAAACGCACAACAACAAGCCACTACACCACAACAAGAACAGACAGAGTCCATACAACAACACACAGCGTTTTTACCATACATTAAAGGTGTCACCGATAAAATCAGCCGAATTTTTGGAACCCATAATATCAAAACCATATTCACAACAAAAACCCGATACGATTCCAAACGAATCCCACGGAGTTTACAAAATTCCTTGTTCCGACTGTTCCCGAACTTATGCAGGACAAACAAATAGACGCATCCACAATAGAATATATGCACACCCTCACAGTTAGAAAATCCGACCCCTCGTCAGCGCTGGTCATGCATCATATTCATACAGGACACAAAATAGACTTCGACAATGCCCAACGAATAGCCCCGGTTTACAACTTCAAAACCAGAATTATACACGAAGCGATCGAGATCGAAAAACGTCCCGACTGTTTAAATAAGAGAGATGATGGTCTTCGTCTTCCGTTTACTTGGAAACCTATTATATTTCCATTACAAACACACAAAAAGACAATTTCAATAGACAATTTTATTGCCCCATAACCTGATGCAACAAATACCCGCAATTCTATTAATCCTTTTAAGTACCGTGACGAAAGCCCCAGATTCGTCCAAGAAAGTTGTTACACTGGATCGTATAAAAGCTTGCACCAACAGTCTCAAAAAAATGTGGTTCCGTTGGAAAACAGCGTGAACTAACAGAAAACTGCTCATGGAGCAACCATATATTTATTCAACAAGCTAGGAGGAATTTAATACAACATATAAAAACGTCAGGGAAGAAAATTGCCCTGTTATTTGTATGGATCAACATTTTTTCCATATCTTTACGCAAACACCTATATGTCATTGCTGTATTTGTGTTTGACTTGACCTACTATCTTTGCCAGGTCATTGATTGTCTTTGACTTGATCTATCTTCTTTGCCAAGTCATTGATACGGTTGATGCTAAACTTTCTGTTCTTTTATTTCTATAGCTTTTTCTCAAATAACACTAGATGTTAATACACTTCTTATGCCTATTGTCCATACTGTTACTTTTTGCTTTATGTGAGCAAAACTTGTTTCTTCGCATCGCAAAAAGGTGGCACTGCTTGTGGTGTTTACTGTACTAAATATAACTAAGTATACTTTTTGTTTCAAGATCACTAAAATCTGACGGTAGTGGTTTAACTTCAATTAGCTCGTAACAAACTTTACTCCTTGTTATTTATTAGGCTGCTCATAAAACAAATAAATAATACTGCAAAATTAACAAGTGATCTCTGTAAATTTTTAAATAATAGCACATAAATGATACCCTTCCATTTAAAAGCTTTGATCAACTGGTTCCCAGAACGCTTAAATATAATAAACAAGAAACAGCTAACATAGCGATAAAATTTGCTACTGCAAGTAATCGAACCTGGACACCTGAGATACTAGTTTATCGCGTATTGCTTTGTACAGTGGAGGTGTTACATGAAATCAGTTTTATGTTCTGTTTAATTAAGCTTAAACTTACTCTTTTCTTAGGGAAATTTCTCTTTATTCTACAGACGAGTATTTAATTGTACATTTTAACGATGATAAGCTGTCGTTTTTAGTGAATTTTCTTAGAAAAAATTCACTAATGAGGAGATGTCGACTTTTGAGTTTTGAAAAAATTTCTTCAAATGAGCGCGATCTAGGACCCCGAGAACCCATATCCGGGGTCAGTTTCAATTTTTATATGTTTATATATATATATATATATATATATATATATATATATATATATATATATATATATATATATATATATATATATATATATCACACCGATAACTCAAAAAATAATGGGCCGATTTTGATAAAATTTGGCATGTACCTTTCTTTTGTAAATGGCTTGGATAAGTTCGTTAGTCAGGAAAATCGGACGAGGTTTTCCGGAAAAATTTTGGGTTTTCATTCGAAAAAAATTCTTATCTCAAAAAGTAATAAGCCGATTTTAATAAAATTTGGCATGTACCTTTCTTTTGTAAATGGCTTTAAAAAGTTTGTTAGTCAGGAAAATCGGACGAGGTTTTCCGGGAAAATTTTGTGTTTTCATTCGAAAATAATTTTTATCTCAAAGAATAATAGGCCGATTTTGATAAAATTTGCAATGTACCTTCCTTTCATAAATGACTTTGACAAGTTTGTTAATCAAAAAAATCGGACAAGGTTTTTCGGGAAATTTTTGACTTTTCATTTGAAAAAAATTTTTATCTTAAAAAATAAAAAATCTATGATAACCAAATTTGGTAGGTAGGTTTACGATATAAAAAGTAAACTATACACCAAAATTTAGATTTCTATGTTACAAGAAAAAAAAGTTATAATAAAATATTTTGTGCCAGATCATTTCTATGAAAATTCACTACCATAACGCACTTGCTGCGTCCAGGCTTTTTTGTGTTTTGTGGGTTTTGCTGTGCGTTTTGTTTTTTTGTTGAGATTTGTATACATACGGTGTCCACTCGTCTGGAAAACAGGGAAAACCGAGAAAAGATTTGTAGAAGGAACAATTAAATCAGGGAGATCAGAAAATTGTGAAAATTGACTAAGAGTCAGTGAATTTTTGTCGGTGTCAGGGAAAAATGATTTTTTTCCGTTTTATGATAAATAAATAAAACACAGTGATGTGTATATTTGTGGAAATTTCGTTTATTTGCAAGAAAAGTTGTGTATGTTTTATAAATGTAATTTTGGGAATTGTGTTTTCCATCATGAGGTGAAGACCTACTCTATTCTGTAGTAGTGTGTTACACGTTACAAATTTAGGGGGTAGATTGTAGAAGATCAAAGTCAGGGATATATGTTTTGGCATGTCGGGGAAGTTAGGGAAATTGATATGCTGTTTTTAGTGGCAACCCTGACACAGTGAACGCCCGTATATAGTAATTTTGACTAGTTTCTGTTTGTTGTAGATGATCTTTGGAGCAGTTTTAATTTAAAAACGTGTAATTTAGGAATATTTATTTAAACGGTTTTCTTGGGTATTGTAAGTCTACACGCAGTTGGCAACGTTGTTAAGCATATACTGGTATTTACAAAGCAGGAGACCTTGCAAGTGTCACATTTTGTTTTGTCTGACTCATGCATCATTGAAAATACTGACCAATGAAATAAAAATCTACGTGAAGTCATTGTGGTTCTATTAAAGGTGGTTTTATTCATTAATAATTATAAATAGTGTGTCACTTGAAAGTACAGTAAAGGATGTTTCATACGTCACAGAAACTGTTGAGAATTTTAATACATTTTTCATATGAAAGTGACACATTGTGATCATATTTTTTTATCAATATTAAACAGATCCAGAAATGTGAAAGTTACGTCCCATTGTATGACCCTCAATTCATTTCAAAAATATTTTCACCTATCTTCTATCACACTTTTATTCGTTTGCTTATCCGTGTACCCTTCTTTGTCGTTTTTCTTTCTATTTGATCAAGCATTTTTACCTCTTCTAGCACCCTTTTTTTCGTCTCTTTAGCAGTATACCACTCTTTTGTCGTTACAGTGAATTTTCGTAGGCCAATTTTGATAATCTTTTGCATACACCTCCCTTTTGTAGTGCCTTGGATAAATTCGTTAGCCAGGAAAATCGGACCAGGTTTTCTGGGAAAATTTTGAGTTTTCTTTCGAAAAAAAATTGTATCCTAAAAAATGAAAAAGCAATGGTAACCAAATTTGGTAGGTAGGTTTATGATATAAAAGGCAAACTATACACCAACATTTAGATTTCTATGTTGCAAGAAAAAAAAGTTATAAAAAAATATTTGGTGCCAGATCATTTCTATGAAAATTCAGTCCCATGACGCACTTGCGGTGTCCAGACTTTTCTTCTTGTCCACATTTGCAAAACGGTTATTTTCTTTATTCCCTGCTTATTCAGTTATAGGTTTCGCACCCTTATATTATACCACTCTATACGTATGGCTTGATAAACTCTTCCTAGGTCCAAGTAAAAATCGTTATTAGTAAGAAAACTTGAAATGAATAATTAGGGTCTAAAGAAGACAAATGCCATACCCAAAAACTTTAATCAAATGTGAGATGCGCAGATCAACTGCCGACCTCCTTTCCTTTGTCACTCATTCTTGGAACTACACGGTGAATCCCAGATTGGCGCTCTAGACATATCCAAAGCATTCGACCAGGTCTGGCACGCAGCGCTGCTTAATAAACTTCTGGCCTATGGCCTATCACCAAAACTCTGTACCTGGACAGAAAATTTCCTCTCCAACCGGAGCATTACTGTTGTCGTGGATGGCCATTCCTCTAAACTTGATCCAATTAATGCAGGAGTTCCTCAAGGTTTAACTTTAGCCCCTACTTTGTTTCTTCTCCACATCAATGACCTCCTCTCTAGCACATCCAATTCAGTTCACAGTTACGCGGACGACAGCAACTCCCACTCAAATATACAATATTCTAAGCCTTTCTCTTTAGCCCAATTAGATGAGGATCGCAGACTCATGGAGGGTTCTGTCTCTGTGGATCTCCAAAAAATATTAGACCGGGGGAGTAGAAATCTTGTACCATTCTGCTTCACCAAATCACAGTCTTGCTTTCTTTCTCATAAGAGATACACCAGCCCTAGACCCATCACAATGAACAACCAAGTTATTCAAAGTAATCAGTCCTTTTCACTTGTTGACATTTCTGTGGATCGAAATCTCAACTGGCAACAACATGTCACATCAATTGCAGAAGCGGCTGCTAAGAAATTAGGTTTCCTTTTCCGGGCTCGCAAATACTTTTCACCAGCTAATCTCTATACCTTATATGCTTCACAAATAAGACCAAACCTCGAATACTGCTCCCACACCTGGGGTGCTGCTGCCGCTTCTACACTCGCTATCCTGGACTCCATTCAGAAGAGAGCTGTACGTCTCATCGGTGACCCTACCCTCACCCAAAGGCAGCCATTCCTTGCCCACCGACGTGCCGTTGGTGACCTCTCTCTGTCTCTCTCTCTTTTATAGATATCTGCACGGGCACTGCTCAGAGGAGCTTTCTTCCATAGTTCCTCCACCTGCTGCCCCAACAGATCTGCCAGGGGAACAGAGCGAATTCACCCTTTTACTGTCCAGGTCACCAAACATAGAACATTTTGTTATGCTCGCTCTTTTGTCCCGAGGACTTCCAAGTTGTGGAATTCCTTGCCGGCACATGTTTTTCCTTCTCCCCCGAACCTCCAAACCTTCAAGTCCAGAATTAACAAGTTGCCTCTTTCCTCCTTGTCGACACCCACGGTACGATAGTATTTAGGCTGTAAGTCCTCGTGGTGTGCTGTTGAAAAAAAGGTAAACATGCCAAGCAAACAGCGCTACTTTAAAATTTTTGGATGGGGGTGGTTAAAATATCTTACATACCTATGCGATAATAACAATAATAGCGCATGAAAAGACAAACTCTACAAGTCTAGTCAAATGTGAGGGAGCTTAGGATTACAAGGCGATTCACGGTACCAAAGGTATCAAGCTAGAATGTTGATTTATATATAGGTGTACAGGGGTTAGTAAAAAGCACGTAGAGTTATTATTCCTAAGATATTCGTTATTCAGAAAAAAATGTTTTAACAACAGTTTTTCGACATGTTTTACTTTCAGATCGTCAATACGTGTATGACGTCGGCGGCAAAAAAATTAAAAAAATATGTCGAAAAAAGCGTCAACACATATAGAAAACATGATTTGAGAACAAACAATTTTAGTGGCAGGTGCCTTCCTTTTGCAAGTGGCTAGGATAAGTTCGTTAGCCAGGGAAATCGTCCCAGTTATTCCTGAAAAATTGGTTTTCTTCCGGCAGTTAGGTTAACACTAGTAAACTTACCCTACATGTCAAAATTCATATCTCTAGGTTGAAAGGAAAAAAATTATAGACATTTAAAAAATATATATGGGTGCCACTGATGAGCAGAGAAATGAACAAAACCAAAATATTTTGTATGGATAACAAAATCTATTGTATATCACAGACAAAGATTAGGTTTTATTGACTCAAAAAGGTCAAGATATAACAGAAAAATTACTTTGAAAATTTTATAGTTTTTCTTCTTAAAAGTCGTGATTGATTTGAAACGTCAAAATTTGCAATTTTTAGACGGGGAACCTGAAACAAATACGGGCTACGTAAAGCAAACGTCATAATAAATGTGTTTTACAAAGCTTAAGTTACAGCTTCAACCATCATTGTCCTTCATTTTACTAAAATATTTGCAGAAAATTCATTTCAAATAGACCCTTTCTCTGATGATTTGGCAGTAGTTTGAGTTACAGAGTTTGTGGTTTAATAGTCTATACTTTTTCGCTAATTTTCGTAGCAAAAAATCGTTGTTGAGAAGACTGCGACTTTCAAATTTTTAAAATGTTTCTTCAAAGGAGTGCGAACTAAGCGCCTCCGGGGTCAATTTCAAACATGTAAAAACTTACATGGGTATATATATATATACATATATATATATATATATATATATATATATATATATATATATATATATATATATATATATATACATACATACAGGGTGGTGCATTTTTACTGTAAAGCTCAATATATCAGTTATTATACAAGATACAGGAAAATATTGTAAAAGTTATTTATAGGTTGTTTTGAGCTGTGTGTGTTTTTTTCTCTTTAAGAGCGGCCTATTTGCGCGACTATGGCCAATCACCGACGCCAGTAAGCAGTTTCACCTCACTATCCTGGAAATGTTGCCGAACCCCTGCATTTCTGTAAGGAGGGTACGGATATTTAACGTGCCCAACATCGCGTGGACACGGGACCGACGGCTTTGCGTCCCCTCTGAAGGGCGGAACGTGCAGACATTCAACTTGCTCAAATAAAATGCCAGAACCTCGGTTGATGTTGATGTTACAGTTTGTACTGAAAAAGTAGGATAGAACTCCCCCCTGAGGGCACCCCTTCGCAGCCCTGACGCCGACCACCAAAAAAAAATAATCTTAAAAGCAGCTGGAACACAAGATTGAATATTTTTTATGATAATAGAAAGATAAATTCTCCAAATGAGCTTGTATTAGGACCTCTAAACCCGATCTTCGGCGTCTGTTTAAATTAAAAGCATTACTTTTCGTAATACGCTGTAATAATATCCTAAAATTCTTATGAAAAGTCACTATTATAGCACACTTGCTGCGTCCCGGATTTTTTTGTTTCGTACAAGAAAAGCAACGAAATCCGGACACCTATATATAGCTATTTTTATTTCACAATATTATTGTAATGAATTCAACACAAGCCTTATTTATAAAACCTATTTTCAGCTCATTTGTTTTCTTGTAACTTTTAATTTATATTATCGCGTAATATGACCTGTACTAAAGATAGACTGATCTGGCGTGGAGTTGAAATTTTATTATCAAAATTCTTGAGATATCGCGGAGAAAATGCGCAGATTAACATTCTACGAACATCTGTGGTAAACAGAGTTATTTCCAGGAATTCCACAAGTTGCTGAGGTGATACGTGTTGAAATGGATGACGTCCACAGCGAAAAATATTCAGCAAAAAGAAATGTTCATTTATAAGAAAGTACTGCATAAATCAATTTATGCATACTACCATGTAAAACCTAAAACCCATCTATATTAGTGCCTACTGCCATGTTAAACCGATCTGTGGTAGTGCCTACTATCATGTAAAACCTATCCTGTAATAGGTACGTATAAAATAAAAAAATAAAAACTCTGGACGCAGCAAGTGCGTTATGGTAGTGAATTTTCATTAAAATATTTTTTAATAGCAATAATGTGTGTTTTTTAAGAAAACAGGCATCAAATTTGGTTACCAGTATAACCTATATAGTAAAAACAATGTGCCATCTTTCATCAAAATAACTTTATTGTTCGAAAATGTACAAAAATTTCCGGAAGTAAACTTAAAGTGTTCCCGAAAAAAACTCGTTTCTTGGTCAACCTTATGGGTTAATAGCAAATTGATCAAAATTCGCTACCATAACGCACTTACTGCATCCAGAATTTTTTTCCTACAAACATGCATTATATTTCGATGAAAAATGCAAAAAATGCAATAACATAAGGCGTGTTTGATTAAAAAAAAAAGAAAATTTGTATCACCAACGACTTATGGGCCAGCCTGTGTAGAAATATTTTTTTCAGATGTAGCTCAAGACACCCTATAATTAATATTTATAATTTTTTTCATATTTTGTATAATAACAGATATATTGAGCTTTATTGATTTTTTACGAAAATTCTACAAAAATTATATGCCATTAAACCATAAACTCTAAGGCTACTGCCAAGCATCAGAGAAAGAGTCTATTTGAAATGAATTTTCTGTTCTGGAAATATTTTATTAAAATGAAGGACAATGACGGCTGAAACTAAGACTTCAGGGTTTGTAAAACATTCTTCTTGAGGCATTTTATTTCCATAGCTCGTATTAGATTCAAGTTCTTTGCCTAAATGTTGCCAATTTTGACGTTTAAATCGCAACTTTGACGTTTTATGGAAAACCCCAATTTATTTTTCTTTAATTGCCTATAACTTTTTTGTATTTTGACCTACAGAGCTAAATTTTCGTATGTAACTTACCTATAAGGATGTAAACCCGCGACCCAGTTTGGTTGCCCTTACTTTGTTAATTCCGGATATATAATTTTTTTCGAAAGAAAACACAAAATTTTCCGGGAAAACCTGGGTCGTTTTCCTGGCTAACGAACTTATCCAAGTCATTTGCAAAAGCAAGGTATTCACCAAATTTAATCAAAATCGACCTATTATTTTTTGAATTATCGGTGTGATACATACATACATACATACATACATACATTCATATATATATATATATATATATATATATATATATATATATATATATATATATATATATATATATATATATATATATATATATATATATATATATATATATATATAAAAATTGAAACTGACCCCGGATATGTGTTCTGGGGGGCCTAATTGGCGCTCATTTGAAGAAATTTTTTTCAAAATTCAAAAGTCGAGATCTCCTCATTAGTGAATTTTTGTAAAGAAAATTCACTAAAATCTACAGGTTAAGTTTATATCTGAAGAGTCTTTTTATCCATGTTTAGCAAATTTTCATTAAAACAAATTCTCTGACAATTAGAGCGGCTAGAGCCGATATCCGAGTATCTGAGGCCACTTTGAGATTTCATATACAGTGTAGAATAAATTCAGTATGTCAGTTATTGTGAGGGTTTACAAAAAAATCCCGAAACACTTTAGTTTTAGATTAGTTACTCCTCTCTTCAAATTCAACAAATGTTTGTTTATAGTTGTCATTAATACGTATATATATATATATATATATATATATATATATATATATATATATATATATATATATATATATATATATATATATCCGTGTCTTTCTCAGGAAATGTTTAGCTTGTTCCTTCTGCCGTGTCGTCTATACAATACGAATGAAATCTTTGTGAAAAAAGAGTGGCAACTAAAATGTATGAGCTTAACATAACCATTCCCGGATACAGACGCTTTTCAGTGCTTCTATTGCAGTGGCACGTTCGGATATAACAAGAATTTATCACAACAGATTAAGCAATCTGCGACAGTTCATTCTGCTTCCTGAACTTCGTACACCATTTCCTCCAGGCTAATAGGCCCCAACTCCTCTTCCTCACCGAAACCCAAATCAGTGCCAAAACAGCCACTAATCACCTCAATTTTCCGGGGTATGAGCTCCTTACTTCCTTTAGATTGCATGGAGGTGTGTGCGCATACGTCCGTAGCAATCTACCCTGCACCAGATGCCCCAATTTAGAAGCTTGAAGAAAATACATACTTTGGATGAAACTCTCTCTCAGGACTGCAACTAATTTATCTGTTGCATTTACCGATCACCTTTCTGACAACAACATTATCCAGCTCTTCGACTACCTTTCTGAAAAAACCGACCATCTGATTTCTGAATATCCTTCCTCCGAGGTCACTATTCTTGGAGACTTCAATGTTCCCAATAAGGAATGGATAGGATCTTCAAAAACCGATCCACAAGGGAGAGCAGCGGAGGCCTTTGCAGTCAGCAATTCTTCAGCCAATATGGTTCAGCAACCTACTTACTTTCCTCGCATCCCAACACACAGCTCAAATCCCTTGGATCTCCTTCTTATTACAAAACCTGAATGCTATAAGACATCAGTCACCGCCCCCCTTGGTCGCTCAGACCACGGCATGGTCACTGCTTTCTGCGCAATGCAACCCGAGGTCACACAGTCATCACACCCACGTATCGTTTGGCACTACAACTCCGCAAACTGCGACGAAATGCGGGATTACTTTTCCTCATTTCCATGGGCGTCTGTCTGATTCTCTCATCCTGACCCCTCTGATATCTCAAAAACGTCACCGAAATTATCCAAGCTGGCATGTAATTATTTATTCCAAGTATACAGAAAACCTCTTCAGCCACTCAAAAGCCCTGGTTCTCTAAATCCTCTGACAAGGCCAGACTTGTAAAAGTCAAAGCTCACAAAACGCTTCCACACAATCCCAGTCAAGAAAACCGTCAAGCCCCCGTTTTAATTAACATAATCGTCGTAACCTGACCTGACCTGACCTCGTCTCTAGCGCATCCAACCCAGTTCACAGTTGCGCCGCCGACCCCCTCCCCCCAACACACACACTAAAATATACAATATTCTAAGCCTGTCTCTTTAGCCCAATTAGATGAGGATCGTAGACTCATGGAGGGTTCTGTCTCTGTGGATCTCCAAGAAATATTAGACTGGGGAAGTAGAAATCTTGTATAATTCATCTCCACCAAATCTCAGTCTTGCTTTCTATCTCATAAGAGATACACCAGCCCTAGACCAATCACAATAAACAACCAAGTTATTCAAAGTAATGAGTCATTATCACTTGTTGACATTTCTGTGGATCCAAATCTCAACTGGCACCAACATGTCACATCAATTGCGGAAGCGGCTGCTAAGAAATTAGGTTTCCTCTTCCGGGCCCGCAAATACTTTTTACCAGCTAATCTCTATACGTTATGTACTCCACAAATAAAGCCAAACCTCGAATACTGCTCCCACATCGGGGGTCCCGCTGCCGCTCCTGCACTCGCTATCCTGGACTCCATTCAGAAAAGAGCTCATCATACGTCTCATCTGTGACCCTACCCTCACCCAAAGGCTGCCATCCCTTGCCCACCGACGTGCCGTTGGTGCCCCCCCCCCTCTCTCCTATAGATATCTGCACGGGCACTGCTCTTAGGAGCTATCTTCCATAGTTCCTCCACCTGCTGTCCCCAACAGATGTACCAGGGGAACAGGGCGAATGCACCCTTTTACTGTCCAGTCACCAGACAGGACTTCTTGTTATGTTCGCTCTTTTGTCCCGAGGACTTCCAAGTTGTGGAACTCCTTGCCGGCACATGTTTTTCCTTCTTCGAACCTCCAAACCTTCAAGTCCAGAATACAAGTTGCCTCTTTCCTCCTTGTCGACACGCACGGTATGATAGTATTTAGGCTGTGATCCCTCGTGGTGTGTTGTTGACATAAAAAAAATACATACATACTACTAACTACAGGTTCTAACGAATCTCATAGTTTTATTTTCCTTATGATTTTCGAAACGTAATTATAATAGGCAGACCCGTACTTCGTTGTCTTTTATTAAGGATATTTATTATATTTGTGCGAGGGGTGACAAAAAAATGATATTTCGATCTATTCCTGATTTCAAATTTTGATCAATAGGCTTTATACAATACATAGTGTATCCTACAAAAAGTATCATAGCAACATTAAAATAAAAGGCGAGTGTGCAGACATCCAGCTAGTGTTGGAATCGGATCTTCTTTGTTAATCTAAGCTAATCACAAATAATGAACTAATACAAATAAAAAAACCTACTTTGAAAAGGGAAATCCACCCTTCGGTATATTTAATTTAACTGATTTTCGTACATCGATGCTTCTATAAGTACTTGCTTTTTAAATTGCCCATGTTTGTAGATAAACCATAAAGGTGGTCAAATGCTGCTTAATTTTATAATAACGAAACAGTAATTAGTGTTATGTCAGTCTAATAATAAACACAGTTATTCCATGTCACAGTTGAATTTAATTAATTGTATTTAGTTTTTAATTTAGTACAAGGAAAGTGAACAGGTAATTAGTTCCTCGTAATGCAGGTGAAAAAATAAAAAGTTTTTATTTATTCACCGACATGTCGCCGTATAATTTATGAATTTAGGTGACCCGGACACAAAAAAGCCAAAACATATTCACATTTCCCCCGTTTTAATTAACATAATCGTTGTATGAAAACTAGTGAAGTTTCTAATCATGCGTATGCTAGACACAATTGATGTTAAAATTAAATTACAAAGTAAAATAATTAAATTTTTATGCGAACGTCTGCTTGCAATTGTTGGTATTTATTTCTATACTGTTGAACTTCTTATTTTTTAGACAGTCGGCAGCGCATCGTATAAAAAAAATTAATAAAAGCCGAAGCCTACAGTCACATACTTTAAAAAAAGCCTGGACGCAGCAAGTGCGTAATGGTGGCGAATTTTCGTAAAAATGTTTTTAATGTCAAATACGTATTGTTTTTAAAAGGACATTTGGTTGGCAGTATAACCTATATAGTTGTAGCAATGTACCACATTTCATTAAAATAACTTTGTTCTTTCAAAAAGTACAAAAATTTTACAAAATAAACTTAAAAAGTTCCAGAAAAAACTGGTTAGATTTCCCTGACCAACGAACCTCATCAAGCTATTTACACACCAGCCATATATAATTATTGACAAACAGCTTTACGACCCAAGTAGAAAACAAAATTTTATGAAATTTTGCAAAAATTTTATTTACAAAAATCCACCATTTATTTTTGGCCGAAATTGCCTTCAGTGACGTTACACTATATTATATTTTTCACAAAAATTCCACAACTTTTATTTACAATTACTAAACATTTATTATTAATCACCAACATGTCACAAAATGTTAGAAAAAATGAATGCTACTGAAACAATAAAAACAATTCTGCGAGAACTTTTTAAATTCAGCCACTATTTCAGAGTGCCTGTATACGGCAGCCTGATTTTTTCGACGAGTAATACAAACAAAAAGCTCTCTTAATGCGTCATTCCCATAGGGCTCAGCTCTCTATTGGTGCAAACGCCTTTTTACAGTTTGTGGTATGTGTTTGTACAATGTGCCAAAAACGTGAAAAGTTGTAAAACAATTGAAATAACTTAAAAAACGATAAAGGATATAATTTTTTTTCCTTACAGACGTTGATTATAATTCAATGGAAAATGGTAACATGCAATAACATGAGTATTCTATTAAAAAAAGAAAGTGTGTATCACCAACGACTTATGGGCCACCTCTGATTATCAAAATAATTTTATAAGATGCAGCTCAAAACACCCTATAATTGACGTAAACAATTTTTGCTCACATCTTGTATATAAACAAAAATATGGAGTTTTACCGTAGAAATGCGTCATCCTGTATATATGTAAACAGACAAAAACTGAAACTTACCCCGTATATGGGTTTTAAAGGTTCTAGTTCGCGCTCATTTGAAGAATTATTTTCAAAATTCATAAGTCTACGAAATTTTGCTAAAATATAGACTATTAAACCATGAACTCCGTAGCTGAAATTACTGCCAAAGCATCAGAAAGTGGCTCTATTTAAAATGGATTTTCCGATAATATTTTAGTAAAATGAAGTACACAGTGATGGTTGAAGCTAAAACTTGAAGGCTTTGTAAAACACACCTATTATGACATTTGTTCTGCACAGTCCGTATATGCTTCAGATTATTTGTCTGAAAATTACAAATTTTGACGTTTAAAATCGCGACTGGCGTTTTAAAGAGAAAAATTATGAAATTTTCAAAATATTTTTCCGCTACTTCTTGACCTTTTTGCGTCAAGAACCGTTGTATGTAATATTCATTTGGTTTTGTTAACCACACAAAATATTTTGTTCTTGTGCTTTCCTTTGATCACCAGTAGCACCCATTTTTTTTCTTTAAATGCCTATAACTTTTTTTCCTTTTAACGCAGAGATCTGAATTTCGGCATGTAGGGTAACTTTGATAGTAGAAACGTATATGCCAAATTTGGTTGTCAAAGCTTTGTTATTTTCGGAGATACAAAAATTTTCGGAAAGAAAGCCCAACATTTTCCCGGAAAAAGTGGTCCGATTTTCCTGGCTAATCCAAGCCACCTACAAAAGGAAAGTACCTACCAAATTTCGTCCATTATTTTTTGAGTTATCGGTGTGATATATATATATATATATATATATATATATATATATATATATATATATATATATATATATATATATATATATGTGTATATATATATATATATATATATATATATATATATATATATATATATATATATATATATATATATATATATATATATAAACAGAGATCTACCCATTACTGAATTTTTCGTTTTGCGAAAAATTCGCTAAAAAGTTAACACATATATTTAATAGTTTGATCCCCTGGGTTGGGTGAGCTCAAAAAAAAATAAAGTCCACATACTTAAGTAGTTACCGAGATAACTAAATCGCTATGACATGCAGTCAGAAAAATTTCAACATAAGCGTCTTTTTTAGCGGATTTTCATTAAAAATTTCCCTAAAAATGCAGGCTTTTTCAAAAACAATTTGTTTATTTGAAATTCCGTAGGATCAGGTGGGGTAGACAAAATCCAAATCAATGTGCGACTTGTGAGCAGCGGCGTTCTCTTGTAAAAAGAGTACACCTTTGACAGCTTATATATTAAACATAGCTGCTACTATAGCAGATAAATTCATTTTTTGTTACTAGAAAGTTTCCAGGCTAAGTAGATATCACGTAATCTCGTACGTTGATACCGTGTGATCCAAAGTTTACATGACATAATCCACATAGCATTTTCTTATAAAAACTCTGAACATTTTTCTAGAATAGTCAGGTTTAGGACTACATTCTGGTCATTGATACCTTTATTTGACAAGTTTTGTTGCCTTTAGTGTTCTAGTGAAATTTATGTATTATAATTAAATTAACATAACACCAAATACACGCATTAGTGACAACAAACTAGAAACTAGTTAACTATATCTAACCAATTATCCCTGCGGTAATTACACTGCTATGTAGTTTACGTGTTATTTTAATTTATTATACATTAGTTTTTGAAATTGCTTTGATAAAACAAATATTAGCTTTCAAAGAATCATTAGACCCGATAAAAACACTAATAACTTATTCGTATGTTTGTATGCTATGTACAAGTTACCAACCTTGTATTACTGGTACTAATAAATAACAACTCCTCTGCTAATATGTGTTGTAAACAAACTTAAAAAAATTAAACCCACTTCAAAATAGGCAGTCAGAAGCAAAAATAACCTGAATACGTGTGTAACGTGTTACATGTTTTACAACTTATATATTTCTATTATAGCGTTCAGCTCTGTCTGTTTTTAACAAAATGTTAGCAATCATAAAAATGTTAAGAACAACTATAAGTAGCTAAAAGAAAAAGGCAGCACGCCCATATGGACTCTTTTGTGTTGGGCGCCATCAAGACCATCATGTTGAGAGCACCATTGGTTTGACAGCACTATTGTTTTGGGAGTGCTATCATTTTACGTTGGGCCCCATCAACACCATGCCATGTGGAAGCACCTATAGGAGAAACATCTCATCAATCCAGGAATACATCCAGAGGTTTTACCAGCCCTGAGTGGTTTTTACAATGTCAATCCAGGAATATATCCAGAGGTTTCGCTAGCTCTGAGTAGCCGCAGGCCATCTCATACCCAGTTAATGCAAGGAGCACCGACATACACACTATAGTTAAGTACATTGCTAATCTGTAACCTCCATTTAAATTCATTCATTTTAATTATAACTGTTTCCATATATCATAATAAATTAGTCATTTTGGCTTATATAAAATCATTATTCATTAATAAATGTAGTTAATCGAGTCTTGATCTTTATTTGTATGCCTGACGCCACCCAAATTATAAGGTATGAACACACATATTTTTCCGAATTGCATTAAATCTCATGTTCTGACACACGTTGGGCGCCAATTTATAACATTATAAATGCTATTTTATATAAAAGTTAATAACAAGATAAATTACTAAAATTTAAAAGAAAGTTATGTGGTTGCTCGGGGCAGAACATGAGATTTATTGCAATTCTGAAAAATATGTGGATCCATACCTTATAATTTGGCTGGCGTTCAGACATACAAATAAAAATCAAGACTCTGTTAGCTTCATTTATTCTTACATAATTGTTTTATATAAGCCAAAATGACTATAATTTATAGTGATAGATGGAAGCAGTTATAATTAAAATGAATGAATTTAAATAGAGGTTAGACTGGCAATGTACTTAACTATAGTGTCTATGCCGGTACTGCTTGGATTAACTGGATATGAGAGGGCCTGATGCTACTCAGGGGTAGCAAAACCTCTGGATATATTCTTGGATTGCCATTGTAAAAACCACTCAGGACTGGCCAATATGGATGGACTGGATATATTCCTGACTGATGAGATGTTTCTCCTATAGGTTGGCATGGTGTTGATGGGGCGCAACATAAAATGATAGCACTCCCAAAACAATACTATTGTCAAACCAATGGTGCTCTCAACATGATGGTCTTGATGGGGCCTAATACAAAACGGACTAGCTCATATGAGCGTGCAGCCTTTTTCTTTTGGCTAGATATCTTAAAATTTTGTTGAAAAGAGAGGGAGCTGAAGGCTACACGAGCTTATAAAGAATTATGTTATCTGACAAACGAAAATGAAGTACAGATTGGATACCGAAAGCAGCTACCAACTGTCGCTCTCAATATGTTCGTGAACAACGCGAGATAATATGTGTGTTTCTATGGACATGAATTTAAGACGTTATATTATAAAGTCCATTGAGTAGGAGAATAGTGAATTTCATTGACTAAGAAAATAATAAATTTCATTGTCTAACAAACTAATGTGCTAATGCACCAATGAACGCCATAATGGAAATATGTAAGTTGTAAAACGTGTAGCACGTTGCACAGGTTTTATTCAAAAGACAAAAATTAATTGAAATGAAATATTATTATATCCCCCACCTACTTATCTGTTTGAAGTCGATGCCAAGCCAATTAGCTAGTAGGTAGATAGGCTAGCTCCACTCTCAATTTTAATCATTAACAGCATATTTTGGTGTTTCATTAGAATTATAATCCGTTATTAATTAAACTGTTTATATTGCTAAGTATTTTTGTGTATATTGCCGTATTACTTTACAGTTGTGTTCTCGCTGTAATTATTATAGCGCACTGGCGATCTCTAATTAAGAGGGAAACCGGTCTGCGTTTCTAATTATGGTGATAATACATCTAACCTTACATGCTAATAATAATCAATATATAATATTAAGTTTGTTATGCTTCAGTGAAGAACTCTGTTGGCATTGATGCAAAACTACATCTCGTATTTTTCATTCCGAAACCACGATCAAACCGTCCTTTTTTGTCTACTGCAGGTACGATATTGTAATGATTTATGAGTGCCACGATATGCCATTGAACATTGCTATAATTTCTTGGATTCGCGAGATACTGAGGTATTGAGCAGCCAATTAGCGTACTGAACCGGTTGAATTGTTACGTCGGCCTTGCTCTCTATGATTTTATAGTTGATATTTGATATTATTATTTATTATTTTCATATTTTATTTATAAGCATAAGTAAGAACCATGGCCTCTCCTTGGTTGCCTGTTTATAAAGAATCAGGTGTTCACAGTAATTTATATCTAAAATTTATATATGATCCTCTCCCCTTGGTTGAGCGCGTATAAAGAAAATCATATTCTCCGTAATTTCTATCTAAAATCATGTGCTGTTTTACGTGTATACAATGGTAAATCTTTATGCTTCGCAATTGACCTAATAACGCAAGGCTGGGAACAATTATTAATAATTGTTATTTTTAACATAATCATCAACAGTTACAAAATACACCTATAGAATGATAATGCATCTAGCCTTACATACTTTGTACCTATTGTAAGGGGTCCCTTTTTGTCATATATATTGAATAATTATATCGAACGCAACCCTTTGATGACACAAGGTTACAACCCTCTTAGCAAACAATAGAGGGAATCTCTTATATTACTAACAATCGACTAGCGGTCACATAATATAATTACGTAGCTCAACAATCAATCACCAGTCGATATATTACTTAGCAGTTGTGTTATCTACTTAAGAGTAATCATGCAAAAGGCAAAAGGTTTATTATTTGTCAGAATGATGACAAAGCCTTAATGTACGGGCGTAATGAGTCGGGCGAGCGGGTGCCAAATGTGTCCAGTAACAACATCACTAACCTGTAATTAAAAATATACCTGAACACACCATTGTTCATCTATAGCACAACCTAACATATATACGAAGGGCACTCAATTATTAGTTTATCAAACATTTACCAATTACACGCTCCACTGAGCGACTCAACACCAATAACTATTTAAACTCAAAGCTCCACTGAGCAAACTAACATTAAGAGCAGTTTCCACATAATGCTCCACTGAGCAACTTCAACATTAACAGCATTTCCTACTCAAGGCTACACTGAGCCACATCATAATCTCTCAACAGCGCAGATCAGTGCCTCAGAACTGCTTCTCAACAATGTCTCTAACTGCTCAACAATCAGTTTATCAAACAATAATTACTCAGACAATAATTACTCAAGTAGTTACTCACACGATAGTTACTCAAATAATAATTACTCAAATAATAATTACTCAAGTAGTTACTAACACGATAGTTACTCTTGTGTGTTTAATTGGGTGCCGTACCCGACACCAGGTCAGTGCCGGCTTCCAGGTGTGCAATGAGGCACAGTTCAATACCTCACCTAAAGTGCTCGTAACTGTCAAAGTTGAGTACCGAGACGTGCAATGGGCACACGATGCACACTCCAGGGTGTGCCCTTCTCCAAGTAGCCCGACTCCTACACTGGGACTGACACGTGCAATGAGATCAACGGGTGAACTTACCACAGTGCCTCGGTCAAGCTACCAGATCGACCAAATGCAACAACGGTACCACCGTGAATACTGAGAAGTGCAATGGACGCATCGGAGTATTCTCTACGATGAGTCCTCGCCAATATCCAGCTATCGACGGGAGTAGGTGCAATGATATCTAGAGCGAGCTCAGCTGTATCCCTACCGAAATCCATCGATGCAAACAAACAACCGTGTTGCGGTTACGGAACCTGGGCCTAAATCCAACGCCTCTACCAGTATGACGCCCTACTGGGTAAGCAAACAGCGAAGGTGTCCCTCACACCTTCCAAACGATCATCAATTTACTTTCAAACAGACTACTTTATTTACTCTAAACAATATTCAGCTATCGACGGGAGTAGGTGCAATGGATATCTAGAGCGAGCTCAGCTGTATCCCTACCGAAATCCATCGATGCAAACAAACAACCGTGTTTCGGTTACGTAACCTGGGCCTAAACCCAACGCCTCTACCAGTATGACGCCCTACTGGGTGAGCAAACCGCGAAGGTGTCCCTCACACCTTCCAAACTATCATCAATTTACTTTCAAACAGACTACTTTATTTACTCTAACAAACTGACATAATTCAACTCTTACTTAATTTATGAATATTGACTTAACCTCGTATAAGTAACAACCCTAATGTAAACTTGACTAATCCCTAAATTATTTCATAAAGCCTCTTTATTTGAATATGATATTTACTTCTCAATTTATAACTTAGCCTCGTATAAATAATAAACGTAATCTAAACTTAGCTATTTCTCAAATTATTTCATAAAGCCCCTTTATTTGAATATGATAATTACTTCTCAATTTATAACTTAGACTCGTATAAATAATAAACGTAGTCTAAACTTAGTTATTTCTCAAATTATTTCATAAAGGCTATTTATTAAATGATTACCTAAAACCACCCTTACATCATATACTTATTGAAATTACCTTTCAATTTATGTGTGTGTGTTTTGTTTCTTTAACGTCGGCCTATTTACGCGACTATGGCCAATCACCGACGCCAGGGAGCAGTTTCACCTTACTATCCCGGAAATTTTGCCGAACCCCTGCCTTTCTATAAGGAGGCTAGGGATCTTTAACGTGCCCAACATCGCATGGACACGGGACCGACGGCTTTACGTCCCCTCCGAAGGGCGGAACGTGCAGACATTCAACTTGCTCAAATACAATGCCAGAACCTCGGTTGATGTTAATGTTACAGTTTGTACTGAAAAAGTGAAAAGAGTACCCTGGAATCGAACCCAGTACCCTTCGGTTCAGAGGCACATGCTCTTACCCCTGAACCACCGAGGACTTTTCAATTTATAATTAGGCAAATATTAGCTGTACAATAAACAAACGACTATGCATTCTGTGAGAGGACTCACCTGAATTACAAAAACTCGGGACGCAGCAAGTGCGTTATGGTAGTGAATTTTTATTAAATGCTTCAAATTTAAATAACTCAATTTTCTATAAACTTAGAGAGTTTAATTTCAATACGTAGTAAGGTTTTTCCTAAGGCAAGATATCCACAAAATTTCATTAAAATAACTTTGTAATTTTCGGAGAAAAAAATTTTTTTCGAAAGAAAATTTAAAATTTGAGTAACTCAATTTTCTCTAAACTTAGAAAGTTAAATTTTGGTACGTAGTAAGGTTGAGGCAACATATATAGTGAATTTCATTGAAACAGCTTTGTTACTTTCGGAGAAAAAAAATTTTTTCGAAAGAAAACTCAAAATTTTTCCGGAAAACCCCGTCTGATTTTTCTGGATAACGAACTCATCCAAGCCATTAATAAAAGACAGGCAGTTGCCAAGTTTCATCGAAATCGGTTAATTATTTTTTGAGTTATCATATATATATATATATATATATATATATATATATATATATATATATATATATATATATATATATATATATATATATATATATATATATATATATATATATATAAACATATAAAAATTAAACCTATTTACAAATGAACTTTTTTGAACTGCAATTTGCTTTTTTACAGTACATACCAACAAAATATCAATCAGATTTTGGACCATATCACATCGTCTTCTATTTTAACACTAAAATAAATTTAATATTGAATGAGACAAACTTTAATTACTTTTAGTAGTACCAATCATAATAAAAATATGTCTAGTCAAAGTAACAAAACCCGATAAAAAAACAATTACGAAAACTAATAAATGCTGTTGAGCCAAAAATAGCCTTGTTAATATATCATATTCCCTTTCTTTGTCCAATTTTATCATATCTTTTGTTGGTCAGTAACAAAAGCAAACAAATTATATCCCAAATGATACAGAAAACTTTACAACTCTAGATCTAAATAAAAGGACTGTAACAGCGGCAGAAGCAGAAGTCAATGGAAGGTTGATGAATGAATCTCATGAGTCAATAAGAAAAGCATTGACTAACCAACAGCAACCACTTACTTATGATTTAAACATGTTTCAAATTTGAATAGCTCAATTTTCTGTAACCCTAGAAAGCTGAATTTTGGCACATAGTTAGGTATTTCCCAAAGCAATATGTAGACCAAATTTTATCGAAATTTTCGGGAAAAAAAATTTTTTTGAAAGAAAACTCAAAATTTTCCCGGAAAACCCCGTTCGATTTTCCTGGCCAACGAACTCATCCAAGCCATTAATAAAAGAAAGGCACTTGCCGAGTTTCATCTAAATCGGTTAATTATTTTTTGAGTTATCAGACGGATACATATATATATATATATATATATATATATATATATATATATATATATATATATATATATATATATATATATATATATATATATATATATATATATATATATATATATATATAAATATATATATAAATATATATATAAATATATATATATATATATATATATATATATATATATATATATATATATATATATATATATATATATATATATATATATATATAAGCATATAAAAATTCAAACTGACCCCGGATATGGGTTCTAGGGGTCCTAATTCGCGCTCATTTGAAAGAATTTTTGCAAAGTCTCACCATCGATACCTCTCTATTAGTGAATTTTTTTAATAAAAATTCACTAAAAACAAAATGAACACACCACTAAACTTACTGCAACTAAGACGTTTAACGGTACGATGGCTAATTAATTCTATATTAAACTAGATGGATAACAAAAACGTTCCCGAGAAGGTTTCTTCGAACTAGTTCTCAACAGATAAAAACCTAAGAGTATCGCTCTTGAGTATAAGAGTGATATCATATAACTTCACACTCCCCTCACGTCTATCTTTAAATAAACATTTTAAACGTGCTTCGATCGGCCAGACACCTAAATTTTAATGAGACCATACCCTTAACCCTTAACCACTGAGATGGAGTATCTCAGACTCCGTGTCACCTTAATCTCTCAGCCCCACCCCCAATTTTAAACCCATCACTCCACCTTCCCAGGTACCTTCCCATCTTAGGTCAGTCTAGCCGTGCAGGTAAGGGCAGCCGCATGTCGTAATCGCACAAATTGTTATTAGCAGTTGAAATAAGGCAGGAGTCTCGCAGACTCCACCTCAGTAAGTACGTAACTTTTTTATTATTTTCACTCTTCACTAATAATCAAAATTTTATAGCGTAAAAACTGACTAGAAATGGATCCCAAGCCTGGGACTTACCGACAAACAATCAATCCCCTTGAAAATGACTTTGCAGAAATTGCGATCGGTTGGCTTGATGAACTTGACAGTGATCTAAGTGAAACTGGCGACGATTTTGCCGAAGAAATTGCACACAGTGATCACAACACAGTTTCGGAGGAATCAGCAGGGAACGAGGGAAGAAATTCGGATAAGGATGCGGAAGTTGGCGGCGAAAATTCGGGACAGGATGCTGAAGCTGGAGGAAGTCAAAGAAAGAGAAGGCCATCTACCAGCAGTGAACAAGAAAGTAGCGAAGAAGAACAACTGGTAGTGAAAAGATATGCATACGGAAAGAATAGGATGAAATGGGCACTAACAGCACCAAAGAGAAATGTAAGAACACCCCAGCACAATATCTTGAAGCTTCCAACATTACGCGGTGCTGCTCGCTTGGTGGAGTCTGCAACTCCACAAGAAATCTGGAACACAATGTTTGATAGTCAAATGATCGCGATGGTCGTTCAATGGACAAATGTAAAACTGCGAAAAGAAGCCTCAAAATATAAAGATGACAAGAGAACCGAATTGCGGGACACTGATGCAATTGAGATGAAGGCGTTTATTGGTCTTCTGTATTACACGGCTGTCTTTAAGTCCAATCATGAAGATTCTTCGCTGCTGTTTGCCACAGATGGCAGTGGAAGAGATATCTTTCGGGCAGTATTGAGTAAAGAAAGGTTCAACATGCTACTCATACATTTGAGATTCGACAACCCAGTCGATCGGAATGAAAGAAAGAAAACTGATCCAACTGCAGCAGTGAGTGAGATTTTCAACAATTTCATAAGAAACGCACAATCAATGTACTCAATCGGTGCAAATGCATGCATAGACGAGATGTTGGTAGGTTTCAGGGGACGTTGCCGTTTCAAAATGTATATGCCCAATAAACCGGTCAAGTATGGTCTCAAGATAATGATGCTGACTGACGCTCGAACTGGATATGCATACAATGCTTATATTTATTCTGGAAAAGGAAGTGATGGAATGCCTTTGACTGATTCGCAAAAAAAGAACTGGAATGTACCCACTCAAGCAGTAATGCGTTTGACACAGCCAATTTACGGGTCCAACCGCAATGTAACAGCTGACAATTGGTTTTCGTCATTGCAAGTAGTTGACGAATTGAAGAAGCAAGACCTGACATACGTCGGTACATTGAAAAATAAATAAAAGGGAAGTGCCTTTGCAGTTCTTGGGGAAGAAAAGAGAAGAAGGTACAAGCATATACGGGTTCACCAAAGATGTGACTTTATTGTCGCATGTTCCGAAAAAAGGAAAGGTTGTGTTACTGGTATCATCCATGCACCACTCCATGTCCGATGATCCTGAAACTGGAAAGCCGGAAATTATAGCTTACTATAATACCACAAAAGGCGGAGTGGATTCCTTGGACGAAAAGTGTGCGATCTATGGAACAAGTCGCCGAACGCAAAGATGGCCCATGGCCATATTCTTCAGAATCTTGGATATGTCAGCGGTAAATGCTTACATTTTAAACGGTTGTTACAAAAACAACCAAGACGTTTCACGAAGTAACTTTATAAAAAATCTGGCAATGTCTCTCGTCAAACCCTACATGGAAATCAGACTCAGAAATCCAAGGATAAACAAAGAAGTAAAAATGCTCATCAGTCGAATACTGGACATGCCTATTCCCGTTCTTGATGAGGAAATTGTCCTTGAAAATAGACGATATTGCTTCCTCTGTCCATCCAAGTTGCACAGGAAGACGAAATACGTATGCATTCACTGCCAGAAGCCAATCTGTCTTGGATGTTCCAGAAAAATCTGTGCAACCTGTGCCGAACTAAGGGAGTAAGAACCACCTGCACGAATTTTTTCCTTAGTAGATATTTTTTTGTTTTTTACGTTTTTACTTTGTCTCAACCTTTATTACCATACTTACGCAGTTATGTAATTTATTTTTCTCGTTTCAAAGTCAGAAATGACTTAAAAGAAATATGTGTTCTTTTTGTACCGTAATTTGCAAATAAATATTATTATTACACCTTTACGATATTTTTTTGTTAAAATTGGTGATACGTACTTCCAAAAATATCAATCTTACTAGTGCAGCATGTGGATTGCAATTATTTCAATTTTCGTACTTTAATTAGCCCTATTTATTTGTCGGAGTCTGTAAGACTCCACCTCAGCAGTTAAAGGAAAATAATCCACCCCAGTGGTTACGGGTTAATGTGAAACTTGTTCACATAACGACGTGTCTATTTAATACATACAGAGAATTTCCATAATAAAATAGCACTGTGAGTAGGGTGAGAAAATACATTCCTTACACTATATTAGGGTAGAAATGGGACAGGGCTGACAATTTACTAAATTGTTAGTTGGTTGTATACAGTCTCCATTTTTTAACACTTGGTGTTATTTGGAGCTGTCGTGACAACATACTACTTGGTTCCGCAACGAGGTGGTGGCACTTGCTTTGTGTCTTATATCTCACTTAGCGCAGTCAAAATATCGAAAAGCGAATAAAAAAACATTTTGACCTTAATTTTTCTTCAACTCTGAGGCGCCCCCTGGAACTTCGCGCCTGGAGCAGTCGCTCCGTTTGCCCTATAGGCACCAAATGTATCTATTAAATACACAGTGTTTTTATGATTAAATAATATCATGACCAATGCTAAAAATACAATTCTTTCACTTGTAAATAATTTCACCAGCGAATTTTTGTATAAAAAGTCAGATACCCAAGAGATCGAAACATTCAAGCTTTCAACAATTTTATTAAATGAGGTTAAATGAGAACCCTTAGAACCCATTTTAAGGTTTTCAATTGTTTCTTGCAGACAAAAAAATTACAAAAGAGGCCACATTTGTTTCATAATTAAATAAGAATGGAAATATGTGTGTTCCTTTATTTGCTATTTTATCGAGTATCATCTACTAAGATACCAAACCAGTTTAGTTTAATATGCATGACATAATCCTTCTATGAATATCAAACATAGCCAAGATCATTCAGGATTTTGTTATTTGATGAAGTGTCTCAGTTTGCTGATTTCGTCAAGGCCATTTACAAGTGGACCATGTTCGGGAGACACTGAGGTCATAGGTGTTGGTGACGTCATTATTTTAGTATGTCTAGTATTGCCCAAAACAAAAAAGGAAATATAAGTAGAAATGATACATCTTTAACAACTTTCTTAGCGGAAAGTTGTTATCGTTAACTTGTTAGCGAATTTTTTTTTAAAAAATTCGCTTATGGGGAGATCTGTGTTTATATATATATATATATATATATATATATATATATATATATATATATATATATATATATATATATATCCGACCGATAACTCAAAAAATAATGGACCGATCTTGATAAAATTTGCAGAGTACCTTCCTTTTGCAAGTGGCTTGGATAAGTTCGTTAGCCAGGAAAATCTGACCAGGTTTTCCCGGAAAATTTTGTGTTTTCTTTATAAAAAAATTAATATCTCCGGAAATAACAAAGTAAGGGCAACCAAATGGTACGCGTGTTTGTATTATAAAGAGTGAACTCTGTACCAAAATTTAAGTCCATAGCTTTAAAGACAAAGAAGTTATGGGCAGTTAAAGCAATAAATGTAGGAGTTTTCCTCAAAACGTCAAACTCGCAATATTAAACGTCAAAATTGGCAATGTTTAGGCAAAGAATGTAAAACAAATACCATTTGTGAAAAGAAAATGTTGCAAGAAGGGTGTTCTGCAAACCCTTAAGTTTCAGATTCAACCGTCATTGCCCTTCATTTTACTAAAACGTTTACAGGAAATCCATTTCAAATAGACCCTTTCTCTGGTGCTTTAGCTGTCAGTTTAGTTAAGTTTGGTAGCTGTTTGGATATTTATTTGTAGGTTTAGTGAAATTTATGGTTTAACGGCCTATAATTTTTTTTAGCAAATTATCGTGGAACAAATTTGTTAATGCATTTTTGCATTTTTTATCGAAATATGATGCGTTTATCTTAAAAAAAATCTGGACGCAGTAAGTGCGTTTTGGTTGCGAATTTTCGGTAAATTTGCAGTTAAGCTCCCGAACGCTTTTCAAAACACTGTTTTCAGAAACCTGCCTAGAGCCCCCCTGGATCCACAAACCCTAAGAAAAATTTGTTGTTCACACTCCCCAAGGAAGTTACGGGACCAGGAGTGAGTAGAGGTGCATAATTTTTTAGCTAATTTTTTTAGAACAAATTCGTTAATGTGATCTTGCATTTTTTATCGAAATATGATGCGTTTATAAGAAAAACATCTGGACGCAGTAAGTGCGTTTTGGTAGCGAATTTTCGATAAATATGCAGTTTAGGTCCCGAACGCTTTTCAAAAAACTGTTTTCAGAAACCTGCCTAGGCCCCCACCCCTCTGGATCCACAAACCCCAAAAAAAATTCTTGTTCACACTCCCCAAGGAAGTTACGGGACCAGGAGTGAGTAGGGGTGTATAATTTTTTTAAACTAATTTTCGTAGAACAAATTCGTTAATGCATTTTTGCAGTTTTTATCGAAATATGATGCGTTTGTAAGAAAAAAATCTGGACGCAGTAAGTGCGTTTTGGTAGCAAATTTTCAGTAAATTTGCAGTTTAGCTCCCGAACGTTTTTTAAAAAACTGTTCAGAAACCTGCAGGTGAGGTCCTAGTAATGTCTCTGAAAACAATTTGTTGAAAAGCGTTCGGGCGCTAATCTGCAAATTTACCGAATTTTCATTAAATCCTTAAAATTTCAATAACTCAATTTGCTATTAACGTAAGCTTTGTTGGATAGAAAACCAACATTTAAGTTTATTTTCGGAAAATTTTTGTATATTTTCAAACCATAAGTAATTTTGATAAAATATAGTACATTGTTCTAACCACATAGGCTATACCGGTAATCAGATTGATGCCTGCTCGCATTTGCTATTAAAAACATTTTTATGGAAAATCACTTCCATAACACATTTGCTGCATCTAGACTTTTGAAAAATGTTTATATATTTTCAAACAATAAATTTGTTTCAATGAAATATGATACATTGTTTCTACTATATAGGCAACCAAGTTTGATGCCTGCTTTCATCAAAGAAAGACATTTGCTATTAAAAATATTTTAAAGAAAATTCGCTACCATAACGCACTTGCTGCGTCCCGAGATTTTATTTTTTTGTGCTCGTTTGTTTACAGATAATTAAAATGGGTAATGAAAAGCTATGTTTACTAGTGTATCGAGTTTTATTATTGTCGTTAACATGGTCCATATAAAGTTGGACTAGATTAACATAATACAATAAACTTGTATTTTGAAAGTACACACAGCTTAAGTCTTGCACCAGTGATGTTTCTGAACTATAACTTAAAATACGGAAATTGGGATTTTATTTATGAAAACAATTTTCAGACACCTATGTTAAGTTACCAGTTGACTTAGTCCAATAATTTAATTTCAACGAGTACGAGCTTGAATGTGTGTGTCCAGGGCTTCGCTGCACAAATTTGTGTGCAAGGGGAGGGTGGTCTAATTTATATATTTTATTTAAAAAAAATTCTTCTACATTTTTATACAGGTGACTTTAGTGAATTTTCGTTAAAAAAACTCACCATTGAAGAGATCGCGACTTTTCAATTTTGAAAATATTTCCTCAAATAAGCGGGAACTAGCTCGCTGTAACACATATCCGAAGTCAGTCAGTCAATATTACTAGACCATTTGACAACTATGTCGATGTTCTGAATTCGCTTGATGGAAAACTTGCGAATCGCAATTAAAACGTGAATTTGCTTCAGTAAAATTCACTACCAATTTACTTAAGGTTCGATAATAACCAGGAAGTCTTTCTGATTAAGGCAAGAAATCAACAGGTCGGAACAAGGAACCACAACTTAATACTCGTTTTTAGGCTGAATACTATGCTTATTTAAACTCGAAAATCGTTTAAATTACTTTAAATAATCACTGACAATATCATTAGGCAGTACAGATAACAGAAAGAATATTATAACCCCGTTTTTAAGATAATTTAATAGCCACCGAAAACTGACGGTGTTCACTCTATGAAGGCTCAGCAGAGAGTCCATGCTAATGTCTCGGGTTCTGCAAATTGTTAGTCGCTGCACGCACAAATTCTTACTGTGACGGTTGGTGGCTGTGGGCGAGCTCTTTCTAGCCTCCATTCTTCGTATGAGATAAAACGAGACCTCCAATCGGTGGTGAAATCCCCACGTCGCACTTCCCGTGTTCACAGTTGAAGGTTTTTGTCGCCAATTCTCTGCAACATCTTCAACGGTCTTTCTTGAGTGAGATCACCGGACAATTACAGAAATATTTGTTCAGCAATAATGCGAGGCAGTTTTCCATGGCAAACATATAATGAACTTTAACGTACAAATTAGAAATGCAGTAAAGGGGTTTACGGTACTTGAAGATTTAGCGACTTTTCATAAAAATAATTTTGGAATCAAAACATGAATTGCCTTACAGATATTGGATTCTCGGCTATTAGTTCAGTCTCTTACGGGTTTATTTTGAATAATTAAATCATTAACGAAACGTAATCGTTACATGTTATTGTTTGTCATTAAACTAATTTGACGTTTGCAAGTGTTGCTGTCTTTAAATTCCAAAGTCGACTTTGCGAAGCCTTCCTTTTTTCGTAGATTTCAGATAAACCGCAATATTTATTTTAAAGGCTTGTAAAACCATAACTCTGTATAATAACTGCAACAAGTATGGTATTTTGGAAAGGGGAAAGATTGGGCTTTTAAACTATGAATACATATGCAAGTGTTCCATTTAAGATTACAAAGTTGCCCTATCCGTGAAAATACGTTTTGTCATTTCCGCTTAAAGCGGAAGTTAGTATAAAAAGACATATACCCAGAAACAAACTTATAAAAATAAGAAGAATACTGGCGCAAACCGCATTTCCTTAGATCAATTATTTCAAAAGTTATATAAGTTTATAGTCAAAATATAATGGGGCACCCGGTATAACGCAAATATAGTGATCCTTAGTTTTTCTTTATTTTTATTTGGTGATGCACCTTTGTTGTTTCTCTTTCTTATTGGTAAGAACATGCGTAAATTCATATAACTCGCACAAGAAATATTTTTTTAAAACCTATTTTCGAGAATTGGGGCAAATTTCAAGGCAGGCAGAATGTATAACGAGCTAATACAAATCAAAACTTATCACCTAATTTATTTATTTAATGACTAACAAATAGAGGATATTGAACAATACATTACACATTGAAAATAAATGCGTCAAAACATAACTTTTCCAAGAAATATCAACAATTCAACTGAAAACTAATCTAGAATTAGTACCGTACAAACATAACAAGGTTACTCATATCCACCAGAATGAAACACGATACCAGCTTATCTAAATGCCACAGTCACAATCAGTGCAAACTATGTACTCGTGTATTTAGTTATTCCAGAAACGTACTTGTCATAAATACTGCACACTTTTAAAGTGACAATCATAACTGCACGAGTGTCTAACTTCTAAAAATAATATACAAAGACATATTTGATATAAAATTGTATAGTGTGAAAAAAAATCACGATTAAGGAAAAATTAAAAGGCTTTCACCACCAGACAATTGTTTTATTCTTAACCCTACGCGTTTCTGCCAATTTTTGAGCCATCTTCAGGGGTTTAGACCTAGAATGTGAAAAATGGTTGTCAGAAAGCATGTTTCTGGTAGGTCCACCATGCGAGTGACTATCACTGCAACTACAGAAAGGTACAAGGTCTAGCAAAACTAAGTGTCAACATACGAATAGCCCTAACGGCCATGCAAGATTTAAACTGACATTAGTGTCAGGAGTTATAAAAATATTTCTATAAAATGTACAATTTAAAAACGGGACTGGGGTCGCACAATATGAACACCACTCTGATGAAGTCAAAAGCAACATGTTAAAAGTCAAACTAATCAACTACATAAAAAGCTACAGACAAGCACAAACATAAAAAAAGTTCGGGACGCAGCAAGTGCGTTATGGTAGTGAATTTTTGTTAAATGCTTCAAATTTGAATAACTCAATTTTTTATAAACTGAGTAAGTTTAATTTTGGTATGTAGTAAGGTCTTTCCTAAGGCAAGATATCCACCAAATTTAATTAAAATAACTTTCAAAAGAAAATCCAAAATTTTTCCGGAAAAGCCCGTCCGATTTTCCTGGCTAACGAAGTCATCCAAGCCATTAATAAAAGAAAGGCACTTGCCCAGTTTCATCGAAATCGGTTAATTATTTTTTGAGATATATATATATATATATATATATATATATATATATATATATATATATATATATATATATATATATATATATATATATAAACATATAAAAATTGAAACTGACCCTGTATATGGGTTTTAGGGGTCCTAGTTCGCGGTCATTTGAAAAAAAAATTGCAAAGTCTTACCATCAATACCTCTCTATTAGTGAATTTTTTTAAATAAAAATTCACTAAAAGCAAAGCAGGCTGCACAGCCAAGCAGAACTCCCCAAAAACATCTGAACATGTGAAATTCAGAAAGAAAAGAAGGTTATGAATGCCACTGTGGGGGTTAATACTTACTGTTTCCTGCCTCAGTTACAGAAAAGTGCTATATGGAATGTTGCCAAAGTTTGGCTTTTCATCCATTGTCTTTGTAAGACCTCCCAGCATTTGTTAACATACTCAAAGGCATACTGCGAAAAACGTTTTTTATTCTCGTCTTCATTTCATTCTTCGTAGTAGGTGGTATTTTGTATACCTGATCATTTATATAACGCCATAAGAAAAAATCCATTTTGGTTAAATCGGGGGACCTAGGAGGCCACCTGACTGGTCCATCTCTTCCAATCCACCTACCGGCAAATCTCTGTTCTAGATGTTGTCGGATGATAGCCGTGTGATGCACAGGTGCACCATCATGGAGAAACCAGAATCTTGAGTGAACAAACAAGGGGACATCTTCCAGTAATTCTTCCAAATCAGTTTGAAGAAATTGGAGGTAATGTTCTCCATTAAGAAGGCCCTCAAAGAAATAGGGTCCTTTAACATGATTTCGTAGGATACCTCCCCATACGTTTAACGACCATTTTGTCTGGCTTTTCGTTCTTATTACATGGTGATTTGCGGTGTCATAATAATGAAAGTTATGCCTATTGACGTTACCATTTCTATGGAATGTTGCTTCGTCCGCAAACAAGACATAATCAAAGAAGTGTACGTCTTGATTTACTTTGCGTAAACCCCATTGGCAGAAATGTATTCCTAAGTTAAAGTCAGCTGGTTTTAGTTCTCGTGCAAGATGGATGTGGTAGGTCTGAAATTTGCTTATCTTTGAATAAACCTTCTACTGATATTCAGTTGTCTGCACATGGCCGTAGAGCTTGTATTCGGATTTTCAGTTGCACTTAATTCAACGGCAAATTTGTTATTTGTTTTCTTCATTAACTATAGTTTTTGTTATTTTTCTGTATTTAACAACATTACCCGTTTGATCAAAACGCTGCATAAGTTCGTCAAAGGTCCTTCCACTCGGTTGTCTTCTATTTGAAAATCTTTCGTGATAAAGACGAGTTGCAAGTAAACAATTTTTATCACTCGCGCCCAACACATAAATCATATCGATAAATTCTTCTATAGAAAAATTTATAACTTAAATCTCAGTTATTAAAACGATATCTTCTATAAACTTGAATAAAATACATCACTATTTGATCCATGTAATTATACAACACGATTATTTTTGACAGAACTATATAAATTAAGTTTGTCAAAACTTCATATTTTCGTCCAAAGCCTCCTTATGAAGTTTTAAAGAACAATGTTGGGCTCTTTTTTAAAAAGGTTAAATTATTTTAGAAAATAATGATTTTCGGTATATGGTTCTTTCATGATATTTGTAGTAAATCAATCACTGAACCTATTTATGCAATAAAATACAGGGTGTTGCATTTGAAAATTTTGAGAAAATCACGTTTGAAAATTGCTATTTGGCTTCCCGATATAAATCATCCTGTACGTTAATTTTCAAACCAACTTAAATCAGAGGCTTGAGTTATTCTTTGACAATCTGAGTATAAAATTTCTTTGAAATCGGAGTAACGCATGAGAACTTATAAGGCATTTTGTAGTAGCGTGCAGACGTCAAAATTTTCAGTATTTCTTGTATAACTTGACAACGCCGCTACCAAAACCTAAAAACTACATACCGTTTTATAGACACATTTATGCTACGTTTAAATATTAAATAATATACCTAGTGTTCCATTAAAAAAATTAAATTGGCATATGTCAGGCTCTTATGAATCACCCTGTGTAGCGGAAAATAATTTTATAATAAGGACAACTTAAAATTATGTAACTTCGTGAAAAATATTTTTTCTACCTTTCATAAGAAACAAGATATGGAACTTTGTTACATAAATGCCCCACCCTGTATATATATATATATATATATATATATATATATATATATATATATATATATATATATATATATATATATATATATATATATATATATATATATATATATATATGGGTTCTAGGGGCCCTAAATCGCGCTCATTTGAAGACATTTTTTCAAAATTTAAAAGTCGGAATCTCCTGTAAATTTATTGGATGTTCCAAATGAACGTAAAGCGAGCTAAGGGATCGTTATAAAATAACACCTTACACCGCAATAAATGATTTAAGGTTTAACAGATTTTGGTTACCACCTGTATTTAAAAACAGATTATACATACACTATGAAAACATGATAAAAATACTTTGTGGACTGAACAATTTCTATAAGCTCTGGAAGAAAATTCTAAAATTAACCGATCCAAAATTAACATAAAAGAAACATTACAGGAAAGTGTTTGTTTGAAAAGTCAATGTCAGTTTAAATTCGGACAGCATTTACGATAGAAATTAATACGCGTAAATTTTGGAAACAAATGCGGTTATAAGTAGGTAAAGGAATAAAAAAAGTATATTTATTAGGCAAACAGTGAAGGTAATTTGGGAGCGAATAATACAGAGAACCGTGTGAATCCGAAATATGTACCTATTATTAAAAAACTTATAATAAATGTAATATTTTTTAACAATTTGCTTCAAATTGATGCTTAACGCAAAAGTCTAAATATCTGAGTACCAGGGCTTGTTATCAGTACTGCCGCTGAAAAGGCGCTAAGAAACTTTAAACTAAATTAAAGAGGCACCATTTTGCCTGAATTTCTTACAGAAGCCCCTCTAAAGAGGGGATATGTTCGTATACCTCAGGGATGTGTATTAGGACCACTGTCGTATATGTACGACACATGTGCTTAAATCAACAAACTAGGCTAAATGTTCCGATGTAGAAGGTACTAAGCTCTTTACACGATTCTACTGCAATACTAACTTCAACGTTCGTTGTGGTAGAATACCTTAAAATAAGTTTTTTACACCAAACAAATTAATTTTGGATTATATGGTACACTCTTTTGTGTTTAAATTACCATATTTTTGAAGAATGTTAATAAGAGAACGAAAAGCTCTGTGCGCAGTAGCTATCCATGTATTTTACACGGTTTTATTGGGTAACCTGGTTTTTTATTTTGCTGTCAATTCTGAGCGTCTGCAATTTGAAAATGCCCCATGTTCTAAATACAACGTTTCGTCTACCTGCGCTGTTATCAGTGTAGACCAAACGTTATAAATAATACAAGACCTACGACGAAGGGTCAAATCTCTCTCAGGTCTAAGGTTGAACACACTGAGAACAAGGGACGATCTCCAGCGAGATTTGGGGAGTAAGCAGATTGAGGCCCTGTGATCGAGTTACACCAACCCAACCTATCCTTAGGCACCGCTCTAAGGAGTATGCAGATTGAGGTCTTAGAGTTCATTTTCTTTTATATTTCCAAAACCTGTCTTGAAAATGGCTCCAAAGCAGAAACCGAAGCGCAGAGTTATCATAAATTTTGTGTCTTGAAAATGGCTCCAAAACAGGAGCCGAAACGTAGAGTTTTAATAAGATCTGCACGCGGTTCAACCCGAGAATCAAATATATCTCACACTAATGATCGCAGAAACCCCCCCGAATATATACTTATCTATCTGACAATAGTTCTTATTTTGACCAATGTCAGATCTAACTTTAAGTGACAATAACATTTAATATAAGTGATAAATTGAAATATAAAAAGCCTTTGCATTGATTTGTGCAGCATTTAGTGTTAACAGTAAGTATTTAAACCGATTTTTAAACAGTTAAAAGGCCAGCTCTTGTCATAATTTGAGTGACAACTGTTCCTTCTAAAACTTATAATCTGAGCTTTTCTTTGTCTCTATGAATCTGTTAATAATACCTAAATTTTAATTTCCATTTCAAGAAAATAAATTATTGCATATGTAATAAGTGTTAAGTAAATATAGAAACCAAATAATTAAAGAACGAACCAAATTTTTGATCCGAAAACAATTTCAAGTATCAAAGTAAGTGATAATAATTCAAATTTGTTTTCTGTCTGCACGTTCCGCCCTTCGGAGGGGGGCTAAAGCCGTCGGTCCCTTGTCCATGCGATGTTGGGCACGTTAAAGAGCCCTACCCTCCTTACATGTTCGGAACATTTTCCAGGATAGTGACGTGAAACCGCTTCCTGGCGTCGGTGATTGGCCATAGTCGCGGAAATAGACCGACGTTAAAAAAAATTCAAACCGTTTGCCTCTGGGAACATTATGAATGACATCTTCCGTGATTTTTTGAATATCTTTTGTCTCTAAAACGGATATTTAGGATGTCTTGTGGTTTCGTAGAATAAACTTTTTAGTTCGCTTCACAAAAATAATGTAGAGGTACAAGTTCATGTGGCCTACCATTACTTGTTTATTGATCTTTAATTGGGGTAAAAATGATCTACGAAACCATCCTCAAGCTGCACATAATATGGCGGCGGCCTTTTTTTTTTGTGAATCTGTTTACAGCACACCAGGTATGAAGGTCTGATCGTATCCACAATTTTAAAATTACTTAGATCTAATAAATAAAGCTGCAAAAAACTAACACTGGCACAATTTAAAATTTATCATTTCTCTAACCCTTTTCAAACATCTCGTTTCCTAGGTTGCTTTTCAAATGGTTTCGCCACCTATTCAATCGATTTAATCATATTCCAAACCAATTATAGTGTTTTACTTCTTATATTATGCTTTATTTTGAGACATAATGTTGACAATTGTATATGTCAAATCCAGAATATATTACGGTGTTATTGTCGAAGAAAATTTCATAGGTATCGTGCGTAGTCCGGTTTCCACAGTATTCATTCAGCACGTAAAACATAGTGCTGCAAATTGAATCATAACTCACATAGCTGTGATAATTTATTCTCTTCAGAAAGAGATTCTCATGGAATTTTCAGGTCCCATGACCTGATCACAAAGAAAATATTTGTATTCCTGTACCCGTAATCTTTTGAAACGTTATATTACTCGAGTTTTATTGAAAAAATCTTCACTTTCACCAAATCACCCCTTATTTATCCCCTACTCCCTGAAGCGATTTTACCCAAAAACAATTCGAAGCGTTCCTTTGTCGGATGCTAATTGGATACCAAATTTGAAGATGATATCTCAATTCTTTCGAAAGTTATTGCGCTTATTAACAGACAGACGTACATGCCGACAGACCGACCGACAGACAGACAAAAAAAAATAATCGTTCCATAATCAAGTTCTCTATATGTTTTGAGACTTTTTATGCCCTTTTAGCCACAAAAAAATCGCAATTTTTGTCAGCAATAATCCACCCTCACACATTCAACACCTAATTTAATTTCAGTACAGAATACCAGATGTTTGATAAAATTAAAAAAACGTTATGTTACTCGAGTTTTAACGAAAAAATGTCGATTTTTACCAAATCACCCCCATTCATACCCTACCCCCAAAGCAATTTTACCCAAAAACAATCCGAACCGTTCGTTTGCCGAGTGCTAACTGTATACCAAATTAGAAGACGATATCTCAATTCATCCTAAAGTTTTCGTGACTACAAACATACAGACCGACAGACAAAAAGAGTTTCGTTCTCAAATCATGTTATATCTGTTTCATATATGTTTTGATTTTTTTTTACGAAGTTCAAGCGAAAAAAAAATGAAATTTTTGTCGCCGATGCGATACTTACTTCCACACGTTGTGACGATGTGAAAGTAATCAAGGCTTTTTCTACAACACTTCCAAAAATATCGTTAAGCGTTAAATATTAATTACTGTTCATCAACATGCACAAAACGATGTCAAGGCCATTTAAATTAGCGCTAATAATTTATAGCCCAGGTCTGGAAAAGTTAATCATTTCCCACCTAATTCAAAATAGGTGAAATGAAATATATCATGCAGTACATTTAAACAAAAAATAAATGCCGGTAAAACGGACAAGTGGTCGTTAATTAAGTACACTTGGAGAACACCCAAATCACCAGAACACATATTTCAGAGACCTTACGATCGTTTCGTTGACAGTGTCAACATCTTCAGAGGAAGAAAAGTGTACTTATTAGTGCTCATCACAGGTTCCAGTTTTCACATAGTGGCCGTCAATTGTCAGTAAAAATAGAACTCAGTATTTAGTTTGTTAAATAAGTAAAACATTTAATGTACCAATGAAATCACGAGATATTAACACCTTGGCTGATCATGGCACGAAGTGATAAACGTCTGTGAAAGGTTGTAAGTACCATTCTTTTATAATAATTCTGTAAAATTTTGCCTGCCAAGTGTTCCATAATCGCTGACTGGCTGCATTTCAAATTACATTATCTAGTACACCAGTTTAAAAAGTCTGGGCGCAACAAGTACGTTATGGTAGTGAATTTTCATGAAAAAAATATTTAATAGCAAATATGCCTCTTTTTTTTTTAAAGAAAGCATGCATCAAATTTGGCTACCAGTATACCCTATGCAGTAGAAACAATGTACTATATTTCATCAAAATAATTTTATTGTTTGGAAATGTACAACATATACGTAAAATGTTCCCGAAAAAACTGGTTTCCTGGCCACCGAACCTTATAGCTTAATATCAAATTAAGTTATTCAAATTTGAAGCGTTTCAAATTTATTTTCTTACAAACATGCATTATATTTCGATGGAAAACGCAAAAAGCCAACAAAATAAGGCGTAAGGCTAGATGCATTCTCGCAACAATTAGAACCGTAGACCGGTTTCGCTCTCATTAGAGCTCTTCAGTACGGCATACTAATTGCAGCGAAAATACACCTATAAAGTAATACGGCTATAGTAGCCAGCCTTTCAACACTTAGTGAGCGGTGGACGTGCCGCCACCTAGTTGCGGAACCAAGTAGTATGTTGTCACGCCAGCTCCAAATAACACAAAGTGTTAAAAAATAGGTTCTAATTGTTGCGAGAATGCATCTAGCCTTACATACTTTGTCCCTATATTAGGGTAGAAATGGGCCAGGGCTGACAATTTACAAAATTGTTAGTTGGTTGTATACAGTCTCTATTTTTTGGTGTTATTTGGAGCTGGCGTGACAACATATTACTTGAGTCCGCAACTAGGTGGCGGCACGTCGTGTTGGTCGAAATAATGTTGTAAGATGTATCTCAAGACACCCTATAATTAACGTATACAATTTTTCCCGTATCTTGTATAATAACGAATATATTGAACTTTATTGATTTTTTACGAAAATTTGATAAAAGTTATATAGGTACCATTAAACGATAAACTTTATAGCTAAAACCACTGCCAAAGCATCAGAGTAGGGGTCTATTCGAAATGAATTTTCTGGAAATATTTTAGTAACATGAAGGACATTGACCGTTGACGCTGAAACTTATGGCTCTGTAAAACACATTTCTTGCGAGATTTTCTCTAGATCTGCTTTGGAAACCATAATTCAGAAGATGCCTAGGATTACATTATGCAGAAAATTTAATTAAAAGTGCTTGTTTGCAAAACTTTGACAATTAAAATCATTGACAAAAATGCATAATCAGCTTGGAAAGCAGTTCTAATATCCATAATCACGTTTGAACAAGTAAATTTTTGACATCTTAGTATCATAATGTATAATGTATATATTAACGATGAAACAGGCCAAATAAGGATCTCTAATGAGGAGATCGCGAAAATTAATGAAAAGCAAAACGCTGTTCTCCAACAATACCTACTTCCGCTAAATCTATATAATCTAGTCTTCGTATATTATGTATATACATTTTACGTCTCAAAATAATTTTAATAATTGCTTTCCTTCTTTCAGTTGGCAGGACTGGCTTTAATTATAATCGGAATACTATATAAATTGAAGCTCAGTGAAGCAACTGAAGCACTTCCATCAGATTTAGGATTAGCACCAGTATTATCAATAGTAGTTGGGGCCATTGTTTTCATTACTGCGTTCCTAGGATGTTGTGGAGCAGTCAAAGAAAGTCCTTGCATGCTGACCACAGTAAGTATATATCTAGCTTTAAATATGACTTAATATTTGGTTTGAACAGAGTCTTTGGATAACCCATTACCAGCCATAATTAGTATTTGAGAGAAGAAAATTATGTTTGTTTCAACAATAAGCTACTTGTATATTAATTAAGTAATTTTCATTGATATCATTGCTAAAAAAATTCCCCACTACTAAAAAAAAGGCGTCCCATTTTTGAGACGTTGACCGCAAACGATAACAATTGTCGAGTAAAACGCAAGGAAAATTATCATAGAATACATGTTTATTTTAAACTATAATATGACAATATACAAACAATATTATAATAATATATGTGTATGTAGTATATTTAAGGCTAAGAATGTTATTTTGCATGAAAAGGAACAAAACATATGTCATGTAGTGGTACATCGCATTTACTACAAATTCTGCTCGTCTTCTTGCCACAAAAAGCACATCTTCTTTGTGTGCTCATTGTAACCACTATGTTATGCTATGCTTAATAAACTTGCGGCCTATGGCCTACCACCAAAACTCTGTACCTGGACAGCAAATTTCCTCTCCAACCGGAGCATTTCTGTTGTCGTGCATGGTCATTCCTCTAAACTGTATCCAATTATGGCAGGAGTCCCTCAAGGTTAAGCTTTAGCCCCTAATTTGTTTCTTCTCCACATCAATGACCTCCTCTCTAGCACATCCAACCCAGTTCACAGTTACGCGGATGACAGCACCCTCCACTCAAATATACAATATTCTAAGCCTGTCTCTTTAGCCCAATTAGATGAGGATCGCAGACTCATGGACGGTTCTGTCTCTGTGGATCTCCAAAAAATATTAGACTGGGGAAGTAGAAATCTTGTACAATTCAACTCCACCAAATCTCAGTCTTGCTTTCTATCTCATAAGAGATACACCAGCCCCAGACCCATCACAATGAACAACCAAGTTATTCAAAGTAATGAGTCCTTTTCACTTGTTGGCATTTCTGTGGATCGAAATCTTAATTGATGCGGATGCTAAGAAATTAGGTTTCTTCTTCGGGGCTCGCAAATGCTTTTCACCAGCTAATCTCTATACCTTTTTTTATTTTTTATTCAATATTATTGGCTGCGGCATCTCAGGCCATTAGCATATTAATTTCCCATCATTCAATATTTTTACAAATTTTCCAGACAAAGTCAACTTGGCTCGCCCAGGAATCGAACCTGGGACCTCTCGCTTAGCAGGCTGGCACCTAGCAACATGCGCCACGAGGGCCTCTATACCTTATATACTTCAGAAATAAGGCCAATCCTCGAATGCTGCTCCCACATATGGGGTGCCGCTGTCGCTTCTACACTCGCTATCCTGGACTCCATTCAGAAGAGAGCTTTACGTCTCATCGGTGACCGTACCCTCACCCAAAGGCTGCCATCCCTTGCTCACCGACGTGCCGTTGGTGGACCCCCCCCCCTCTCTCTCTCTCTCTCCTCTCCCCCTCTCCATCTCTCTCTCTCTCTCTCTCTCTCTCTCTCTCCATCTCTCTACCTCTCTCTCTCCATCTCTCTCTCCATCTCTCTCTTTATCTATCTATCTATCTATCTATCTATCTATCTATCTATCTATCGTTCTCTCTTTTATAGATATCTGCACGGGCACTGCTCAGAGGAGCTTTCTTCCATAGTTCCTCCACCTGCTGCCCCCAACAGATCTATCAGGGAAACAGAGCAAATGCTCCCTTTTACTGTCCAGGTTACCAGACATAGAACATCTTGTTATGCCCGCTCTTTGGTCCCGAGAACTTCCAACTTGTGGAATTCCTTGTCGGCACATGTTTTTCCTTCTCCAAGTCAAGAATTAACAAGTTGCCTCTTTCCTCCTTGTCGACACCCACGCTGCGATAGTATTTAGGCCGTGAGCACTCGTAGTGTGTTGTTAAAAAAAAATGTGTCCACTTCAATTCTGACATTCACATTTACTCGTCCTCCTAGAAGTGTAAATTTTTGTGGTCCCGGTCGTTTGGGTGTAGAGGAAGTTTTAGTAAGATAGGCCAGCACAACTTTTCTGCGTACCTACATCCAACAATTATGCATTTTCTTCAGAATGTACAATTTGATAAAATCTCCAAGTATTTACTATTGATATATCCAGCAGCTGGGTAAATAATGCCCACCACCATTTTTTTATCGATTTTTTTTCTATAAAGTGAAACTTGTTTATCTAGCATGTCCATTCCGCCCATATGCTAATTATATTCCTATATTAGTTTGGGAATAGGGATCTAAATTTGTTTTCTGTCTACGCGAGTAGCGTCTAGTTTGTCCTAAAGGTTCAATGGAACTATAATTAGTTGCATGTGAGACTGGTTTATTATCATTCCATTTTAATATGAGGATTTCATTGGATTGATCGAATCGATATTTAAAAAAAAAGTCTGGACGCAGTAAGTGTGTTATGGTAGCGAATTTTCATTAAATGCTTCAAATTTGTATAACTCAATTTTCTATAACCTAGAAATTTGAGTTTTGGTGAAGTGATGTATTTACGAGGGCTACATACCAACAAAATTTCATCAAAATAGCTTGGTTATTTCCTGTTATGAATAGCGTCATCTGTATTAGTAGCTTAAAGTCTAGAAGGTTATCTAACTACCGTCGCAACGAAAACTATTTTTTATTAAGCTATCAAAATTATCCATAAAAAAATTTGCGTCCCATTGAGAGGACGTTGGCTGGTAATGGGTTAAGGCTAAATTTTCTCTGACTTCAGCTCTTTAAATGTACAGTTATATCTCTGATCATAAGATACTTTGCAAAAGTAATATAATTTCTTTGGAGGCTTCTAAAGCATTGGCTTGAAATTTATTGTTAAAATATGATGTCAGAATTTTTCTGTTAAATAAGTCAAATATTTTATCACAAGACACTTTGCAGAAGTAGTATCATTTCTTTAGACACTTTCAAAGCATTTGGTTTAAATTTATTTTGAAAATATGTCAGATTATTCTGTTGACTAAATAAATTCATATATAATGAAGATTGTTTAACAAATAGGTTTTCATTTTTTACTGTCAACTCAGGATTGAAACCAAACCAACAGATCTAGGTACTAGACATGTTGGTGGTAAGTACATTTAGGAGTCGAACAGTTTGTTATAAAAATTAGTGAGATGTATAATTGTAGAGTATGTGAATAAGTAAATATAATAATAATTATAAATGTTTAGGTTCACCTAAAAACTTAAATTTTTACGGAGAGTATAACTCTACTAAACTTAGACTGATCTGTACACTTGGAGAACCCAAATCATCATAACACATCCTTTAAAGACCTGGCGGATCGTTTCACTAACAAAGTAAGTGTCATCAGAGGATGAAAAATTCAAAGCACTAACTTTGTTAGTGAAACGATCGTCGGGTCTTTAAAAGATGTGTTGTGGTGATTTGGGTTCTCCAAGTGTACTTATCAGTGCACATCACAGTCTCCAATCTTTACTTGTGAGTGAGACTGATCTAAAAGCCCACACAATAATAATATTATTATTATTAATTGCATATTAAATGTAACAAAATTAATTAATAATCGTTGTAATTTATTTTTTAGTTTGCAATCATACTGCTAACAATCTTTATCGTCCAACTTGCTATTGGTATCTACGTCTTCATCAAAGTTAAAAATACCGACCAACTACAACGTGAAACTCACAACGGCATGGCTCCCATATTTGCTAATTACAGTAAAACTCACGAGGAAGTCGATATCTTCCAGTCCTGGGTAAGTTATAGTGTTAACAAGTGTACATAGCTACATTAGCTATTCATTTTATTCCATTTATTTAATGAAAGTATCCTTGTGTTACATTAAAAAAGCATTACTCTAATACAGATGTATTTATATATCCTTTTGTAATCTTTGTCATTATCGTGATAGTCTGAAGGCGATTTCGCAGTTTTCAATAATACAAACTTATGCCTTAGTAGCCGAAACTTTATTGGATTCTTTATGTATTACCATTGCTTAAATATACAGGGTTTTCACGATAGTCGTGCATTAGAAGTTTATGAAGTTCTCTGTTATCCTAAATTTTGAAATTTTGGCAGCGGTCACAATTCGTAATTCTCTTTTATTCTAAAATATTTCAAAGGTCACATCACTTCCGGTTAGACCGGAAGTAGTCATAACCTTTGCTAATTTAAATAGAATGCCCTATTTTTTATTGCATTTTCGAATTCCTCATAAAACTTTGTGAAGATTTGTATTAGACTTTCCTATCCCTATCTTCAACTGTTCCAAAGATATTTGCCCAGTTTCACAAAGCTCGATTAAATATTTAACGGCCGGTTAGTTAATCAGAGCTTCAGACGACCAATCACAGCTTCAAAATATTTGGTTGTCATGGCAACAACCCGAATTCTAGTCTGTGATTGGTCGTCTTAATCCTTGATTAACTAATCGGCCGTTAAATATTTAATCAAGCTTTGTGAAACTGGGCAATTGTGATTTCTCTGTATTTCGGTGATTTTGCAACCTTATTTATAATAGTTTGTGTTTCACATGTTTTTAAAGATATAAGGCTCGAATTTAGAATTTCGTAACTTGTGCGAGGAAGCTTTCATATTATGTGCCTGAAGTTTACCTGTGTTATACAGAGTGTTCTAAACATAGTTACTAACTTAGACATATTTAACGTGGCAAAAGTATTTTTTTTTTCAAATAGAACACCCTGTATATTATTAAAAATTCGAGTTCTAAATTTAATTCTACACCGGATTGATATAAGTTTTTCTATACCTATCTTCAATATGTTGCTTGTTATTAGCATTTTTAGGTAACAACCTCCTCTTCTAAAGAGTACACGTTAGACTACACAACAAATGCAGCTGTGATTGTCAGTCAGATAACAAAAGTGATATGATTTCATAAAAATAATTAATGTAACTATTAAAAAATGAATGAAAAACAAATATTAACAATAAACAAAAAACTGAACAAAGACAAAAAAAAAAGTTAATTCAAATTTAAATGCTATGATTACTATAAATCTTCTATGTGACCACAATCTTGGTCAAGGCACTGCAAAATTCTAGGGTTCATCTAATTCGTAGTAGCTCTTTTGATTTCATTTGGATCCAAATCTCTAAATGCTCTAATTACACGACTAGAAAGATCCTCTCTACTTTGCACTGTTGTGTCATACACTTGACTTTTTATACGCCCCCAGAGGTAAAAATCGGCAGGCGTTAAATTAAGAGAGCGGAGCGGCCATCTCCAAGGACCGTTGGGCCCAATCCATCTGTCTTTAAATAATTCTTCACCGGTGGAGTGGGCAGGCGCGCCGTCTAGCTGATACCAGCAGCTTTGCCTTATATCTAGTGGTAGTCTTACCAGAAAATTACGGACAGATCCCCTTAATAGTTCGAAATACTTTTCACCGTTTAAATTTTCTTCGTAAATTTCATAAGAGACCTTATTGTCCAAAATAATGCAAAGCACATTAAAACTAAAATTTGTTTGAAAACGTCCTTCTCTAAATATTTTAGCGATGTAGCTTGCCCAAAAATGACTATTTCTCCTATTCACAATTCCTTCTCTTCTAAATTTCGATTCGTCGGTCCAGATAATTTTAGAGAGAAAAGTCTCATCTTGCTGAATATTCAGAAACATGTGTTCGCAGAATTCCACTCTTTTTTAATGGTCACCAGGTCGAAGTCCTTGTAGTACTATTTCTGAATATGGGCGCATTTTATGAGATTTCAATGTTCTATGCACAGATGAACTTGATATTCCCAATGCTCGAGTAGCTGCAGGAATAGAGCTACGCGGGTAAACTTGAAAATAAGCCAAAACGTTTATCTTATCTTCATTTTCAGTTACAGCTTTGGATCATGTCGTGTAGTTTTGACCCTTCCAGTCAATTTAAATCGTTCCTCTATCCTTGCCAATTTTCCTCTAGTCATTGCCGATAGAGTAGGATACCCCTCATTAAACATCCTGCATGTTCTGCTTACAATCCGATTGCATTCCCCACGAATATAAAATAAATTTAGAATATCCATATTAGAGTACTCTTCACTATTCTACATTTTTATTGCCTTATTATTTCTATAACGTGAGTAATACAAACACACTCAGGTTAACTTTAAAATATAAATGACGCTTTAGAATTCAAGTGTTGTCAAAATTCTGTTTTCTGACAGCCACAGCTGCCTTTATTGTGCAGCGTAAAGTATATTCTCTAGAAAAGGAGTTTGTTACATAAAAACTCTAGTAGCAAGTTACTCGTAACTATAGGAAAACTTATATGAAACCGGTGTAGAATTAAATTTAGAACTCGAATTTTTTATAATATACAGGGTGCACCATTTGAAAAAAATGACTTTTGCCACATTGAATATGTGTAAGTTGGTCTTTAAATTTAAAACACTGTGTATGATACAGGTAAACTTTAGATAGATAATATGAAGGATTCATCCTAGAAGTTATAGTCTTCTAAATTCAAGCCTTTTATCTTTAAAAACATGTGAAATACAAAGTGTTATAAATGGGGATAGAAGTTCAGCAAAATGTAAAAAGATCACAATATCCATGAAATAGTTGAAGATATGGATAGGAAAGCCTAATATAAATCTTCACAAAATATTATGGAGAATTCGAATATGCAATAAAAAATAGGACATTCTATTTAAATTAGCAAAGTTGATGACTACTTCCGGTCTAACCGGAAGCGATGTGACCTTAAAAATATTTGAGAATAAAAGACAATTACGAATTGTGACCGCTGCCAAAATTTCAAAATTTATGATATCAGGGAACTTCATAAACTTCTAATGCATGGCTATCGTGAAAAACCCTGTATATATATATATATATATACATACATATATATATATATATATATATATATATATATATATATATATATATATATATATATATATATATATATATATATATATATACATATCTATATATATATATACATATCTATATATATATATATATATCTATATATATATATATATATATATATATATATATATATATATATATATATATATATATATATATATATATATATATATATATATATATATATATATATATATATATAGGTTGCCAGTTTAAACCTTTGTATCAAAAAATTATGTAATTTTTGATTGTTTTGTTTGCTTAATCCCATTTGGAGCATATGTCTTACGTTGTGTAGAACGAGGAGTCTGGAATAGTCTACTAGATTTTCATTTACTTTTGTCCACCGAATGACCTCATTGAATGATTCAACACGTTGGCTGCCCGAGTCATTCTGGCTGAACGACTTTCAAACCCAAATATTACTTAAGAATATCTTAAGAATATCTTTGAATCTCTGAAAACTAACAAAAAGCTACTTTACTTTATTAAATGTAAATGTGCAATCAATCTCAAATAAAGTTGAACGATTAAAGTATATCTTGACCGAAAGGAATATAGATATTCTCTGCGTTTTTGAACATTGGTCATTTTAAAAATGTATCAAAATACTTGACATATATTCATTAAAAACTTTAGAAAACAGGAAAACGTGTAAATCAAAGGTTTATTGGAGTAAACTGGGCATTGTAATGGGATACTAACTCTTAGGTATATAATTGTACATGCGTTGCGGACTGATGCGTTTTAGAATGTGTGCCCTTGGTAGTCCATCTCACACTGCTAAGCTCCCTTGTCACCTATTCCCTCAGGACCAACCTCAACAGGGAATACAACTGGCTGCTTGTTTAGGAAGAGGCGGTGTTGCCAGATTACAAGATACTCATAAAATCTTTGGACGGAGCAAGTGCGTTATGGTAGCGAATTTTCTTTAAAATATTTGTAATAGCAATCGTCTTTGATGAAAGCAGGCATCAAACTTGGTTGCCTATATAGTAGAAACAATGTACCATATTTCATCGAAATAAATTTATTGTTTGGAAATATATAAACATTCTTCAAAAGCCTAGATGCAGCAAATGTGTTATGGAAGTGAATTTCCATGTTTTTAATAGCAAATGCGAGCAGGCATCAATCTGATTATCGGTATAGCCTATGTGGTAGAAACAATGTACTATATTTTATCAAAATTACTTATGGTTTGAAAATATACAAAAATTTTCCGAAAATAAACTTAAATGTTGGTATCCTAACCAACAAAGCTTACGTTAATAGCAATAGTGTGGCTAGGCAGGTTTTTGAAAACAGTTTTTTGAAAAGCGTTCGGGAACTAAACTGCAAATTTACCGAAAATTGTTTGGATTTTGTGGATCCAGGGGGGGGGTCTAGGCAGGTTTCTGAAAACAGTTTTTTGAAAAGCGGTCGGGAGCTAATCTGCAAATTTACCGAAAATTCGCTACCAAAACGCACTTACAGCGTCCAGATTTTTTTCTTATAAACGCATCATATTTCGATAAAAAATGCAAAAATGCAGTAACAAATTTGTTCTATGAAAATTAGCTAAAACAATTATAGACCGTTAAACCATAAACTAAACCTACAAATAAATATCCAAAAAGGCACCAACTTAACTAAACTGACAGCCAAAGCATCAAAGAAAGGGTCTACTTGAAATGGATATTTTGTAAATATTTTAGTGAAATGAAGGGCAATGACGGTTGAATCTGAAACTTAAGGGTTTGCAGAACACTCTTCTTGCAACATTTTCTTTTCACAATCAGTATTTGTTTCACATTCTTTGCCTAAACATTGCCAATTTTGACGTTTAAAATTGCGTGTTTGATGTTTTGAGGAAAACTCCAAAATTTGTTTCTTTAATTGCCCATAAATTCGTTGTCTTTAAAGCTAGAGACCTACATTTTGGTACAGAGTTCGATATTTATAATACAAACAAGCCTACCAAATTTGGTTGCCCTTACTTTGTTATTTACAGATATATGATTTTTTTTAGAAAGAAAACACAAACTTTTCCGGGAAAACCTGGTCTGATTTTCCTGGTTAACGAACTTATCCAAGCCACTTGCAAAAGGAAGGTACTCACCAAATTTGATCAAGATCGGTCCATTATTTTTTGAGTTATCGGTCGGATATATATATATATATATATATATATATATATATATATATATATATATATATATATATATATATATATATATATATATATATATATATATATATATATATATATATATATATATATATATATATATATATATATATATATATATACAGATCTCCTCATTAGCGAATTAAAAAAAAATTCGCTAAAAAACGTGCAGCAACCTGCCAGTAAACATTTGCTATGACAGCATGTTTGTTTCATGGCTGGGTTGATTTGATTTTAATCTTCCCTTGGTATATGCCATGTCAGATTAAATTTTCAATCTTCTTTTTTTTTAAAGAAAGGTATCTGGCAGGCTTGTGTGACTGATTTTTTGTGTTTTGTTAATGTCACACAATTTTATTGCAAAAATAATGAAATATGCAAAATATTTGTTTTTAAAATAATTTTTCTGTTCTTTTGGTGAGCTGTTAAGTTAATAAAACACCATAAAATTTTACATTAGCCTGTCAAATCTACTAGTTCTTTAATTGGTGTGGCCTCTACTTCGTGAAACCTTTTCATACTAAATTCAGATATAGAGACTATTTCTCTAGCTTCACAAATGTTTGTTTTCTTCTCTGGAACTGGTTTTGCTGTTTCACAACATCATCAGATAGGAAAAAAATTAATTCAAGCAGCGAAACCGGTTATACAGAGAAGAAAACAAACCTTTGTGAAGCCAGAGAAATAGTCGCTATATTTGTATTTACTACTATTAGTTACCATACATTTAGAATAAATCCGCTAGGAATGTAATCAGACTTTGTATAAGAGTTCTAAGCGCCCTTGTATAAGAGTTCTAAGCGCCCTTATGTATGTGCTACTTATTTAAGAAAATTTTAAAAAATTGGTAGTTCCTCCCTCTTGGAAAAGCTTTCTACCAAAAGAAGATGTACGTTCAGTACTTTGTGATTTTTTTATAAATACGTGACTTATTTAATTACCGTGCTTCATAAATAAGTTTGTAATACATTACAAGTTTGTAGTTTTTAAAATTATTTTCACTTTTAGTTGAAATGCTGTGGTTTGGACGGACCTGGAAGTTTTAGAAACCATACTCTTCCTAAAACTTGCTGCAATGAGAAACAACAGCAATGTACAATGAGCACTCAGCACTACACAGCAGGCTGTTCTGAAAGATTCCTTGATTTCCTCACCAGTAGCTCGAAGGTAGTAGGAGGTGTAGCAATTGGTATTGCAGCAGTTGAGGTAAGCTAATTTTATTATCATATTAACTAAGAAAGTTATTGTTATTGATAAGCTTAATTGGGAAATCAACCATCACTCTTAAGCCCTAACTACTTATGTGCCATCTCATAGACTTATGCGGAGATGCTGTTATCCAATAGCCTTTCAATGACCTGCCCCTTTTCAAGGTTGTGAATCCAGTTAATCTTGCAAGTCTCTCTCTCTCTCGAGTCAGTTATCTTGGTAGCACTGTTTAATTGTGTCATGTCGAGAAGACTACAAGCGTAGAATATTCGCTCCCTTCTCAGGAATGTTGCGTTAGTGTTTTTATTATTATTTTTCTTTCTCTTTCAACAACACACCACAGGGGCTTACAGCCTAAATACTATCGTACCGTCGGTGTCGACAAGGAGGAAAGAGGCAACTTGTTAATTCTGGACTTGAAGGTTTGGAGGTTCGGAGGAGAAGGAAAAACATATGCCGGCAAGGAATTTCACAACTTGGAAGTCCTCAGGACAAAAGAGCGAGCATATCAAGATGTTCTATGTCTGGTAACCTGGGCAGTAAAAGGGTACATTCGCTATGTTCCCCTAGTAGATCTGTTGGGGGCAGCAGGTGGAGGAACTATGGAAGAAAGCTCCTCTGAGCACTGCTCGTGCAGATATCTATACAAGAGAGATAGGTCATGGCACATCGGTGGGCAAGTGATGGCAGCCTTTGGGTGAGGGTAGGGTCACCAATGAGACATATAGCTCTCTTCTGAATGGAGTCCAGGATAGCGAGTGTAGAAGCGGCAGCGGCACCCCAGATGTGGGAGCAGTATTCGAGGTTTGGCCTTATTTGTGAAGTATATAAGGTATAGAGATTAGCTTGTGAAAAGTATTAGCGAGCCCGGAAGAGGAAACTTAATTTCTTAGCAGCCGCTTCTGCAATCGATGTGACGTGACATGTTGGTGCCAATTGAGGTTTCGATCCACAGAAATGCCAACAAGTAAAAAGGACTCATTACTTTGAATAACTTGGTTGTTCATTGTGATGGTTCTAGGGCTGGTGTATCTTTTATGAGAAAGAAAGCAAGACTGAGATTTGGTGGGGTTTAATTGTACAAGATTTCTACTTCCCTAGTATAATATTTTTTGGAGATCCACGGAGACAGAACGCGTCATGTGTCTGCGATCCTCATCTAGTCGGGCCAAAGAGACAGGCTTAGAATATTGTATATTTGAGTGGAGGGTGCTGTCGTGCGCGTTACTGTGAACTGGGTTGGATGTGCTAGAGAGGAGGTCATTGATGTGGAGAAAGAAACAAAGTATGGGCTAAAGCTGAACCTTGAGGAACTCCTTCATTAATTAGATATAGTTTAGAGGAATTGCCATCCACAACAACAGAAATGCTCCGGTTGGAGAGGAGAGACATAGTACAAAATACGTATATATATATATATATATATATATATATATATATATATATATATATATATATATATATATATATATATATATATATATATATATATTATATATATTATCCATTGTTTCTATATAATATTCCATATTATGTCTGACTTATGTAAAAAGTCCGAAGTCACAGCTACATATGGCAATTGACATATTTTATACCTAGATTGTAGAAATGTACCAATATAGGTATGACTATCTGAATCATATATAGAACATTCGTATAATTTACATAATGGTTTCCTAGGTTTTCATAACCTCTAATCTCCCTGAATTTCCCACATAGATGACCAGAAATTTTGTGTTTCTTGTTGCGATGGAGTTTAGTTGATTCGGGATTTCTTATCATTTAGCTTTTTTTTATCATTGAATGTCTTTCTGACATTAAATATTTAGATGAAAAATATTAAAACGTAAATATTTATTTTTAGGTAATTGGTGCCATCTTTGGTTTATGCCTGGCAAGTTCAATCAGAAATCACTACAGAAGAAACATATATGCCTAAGTTTATTATGTTTTCTCTTGTTTCCAAGCACTACCTGATACAGATTGTTATATTTTAGTTTACATAGCTTTATATTTACATATTTGTGTTATTTACTTGAAATTTTAACTGCTAGATACACTCAGATACCTATGACATACAATGTATTTATTAAGTCTTAACTGAAAAGAGATCTGACATATTTTACTTTGTATATCAATTGATATTTCAATTTTTCTCACTAACATCACATGTTATATAGTCATGACATTTTTGCTTTTGTCTTGTTTATTTTGTTATTTATAGTTTTATAATCAGCACAATACGAGTGCCTGTTCATATAGCTATATTGTTTATACCAATTAAATTATTTATCGCTTGTGATTTTGTGGCATTTCAAGGTATACAAACTAATTAACTAATTTTTATATTCTCTTGCTGTTTATATATTTCTAGTTATTTTTGTAGTTACTTAAGAAAAGAATTAGATTGTAGTTTTTACAAATGATATACCTGTTTGAATGACTATTTTCACCTGAAAATGTATATATTAGATTTAGGTGATTAATTTTGTTTAAACTTTTATATAATAATGAAATATCTATATATATTAGTTGTTTCATAATTCATTTTGATCTGATAAGTTGATTGGATTCATATCCAAATGAAAGTTTCAATATAAGGCCATGTGTCCAAAACTTTTTGTACCTCATAATGGGAATTATATTGTACAATTGAAATGTCTATTTTATTATAAAAATTTAAATAAATCTTTGAAATGTCTCCAATACACTGTATTTTATTGATAATTTCTTACAAGCAGCATAATGAATTGAAATCATCGGCACACAAAATTTAATTTGATTTAATTTTTTTTTTTTTACATGGACTTTTTATTTAATTTCAACAACACACCACGAGGACTTACAGCCTAAATACTATCGTACCGTGGTTGTTGACAAGGAGGAAAGAGGCAACTTGTTAGTTTTGGACTTGAAGGTTCGGAGGAGAAGGAAAAACATGTGCCGGCAAGGAATTCCATAACTTGGAAGTCCTCGGGAAAAAAGAGCGGGCGTAACAATATGTTCTATGTTTGGTGACCTGGACAGTAAAAGGGTGCATTCGCTCTGTTCCCCAGGTAGATCTGTTGGGGGCAGCAGGTGGGGGAACTATGGAGGAAAGCTACTCTGAGCAGTGCCCGTGCAGATATCTATAAAAGAGAGAGAGGTCACCAACGGCACGTCGGTGGGCAAGGGATGGCAGCCTTTGGGTGAGGGTAGGGTCACCAATGAGACGTATAGCTCTCTTCTGAATGGAGTCCAGGATAGCAAGTGTAGAAGCGGCAGCTGCACCCCAGATGTGGGAGCAGTATTCGAGGTTTAGCCTTATTTGTGAAGTATATAAGGTATAGAGATTAGCTGGTGAAAAGTATTTGCGAGCCCGGAAGAGGATACCTAATTTCTTAGCAGCCGCTTCTGCAATTGATGTGAAATGTTGCTGCCAATTTAGATTTCAATCCACAGAAATACCAAGAGAAAAGGACTCATTACTTTGAATAACTTGGTTGTTTATTGTGATGGGTCTAGGGCTGGTGTATCTCTTATGAGAAAGAAAGCAAGACTGAGATTTGGTGGGGTTGAATTGTACAAGATTTCTACTTCCTTAGTGTAATATTTTTTGGAGATCCACGGAGACAGAACCCTCCATGAGTGCGATCCTCATCTATGGGCTAAAGAGACAGGCTTAGAATATTGTATATTTGGGTGGAGGGTGCTGTCGTCCGCGTAACTGTGAACTGGGTTGGTTGTGCTAGAGAGGAGGTCATTGATGTGGAGGAGGAACAGAGTAGGGGCTAAAGCTGAACCTTGAGGAACTGCTGCATTAATTGGATACAGTTTAGAGGCATGACCATCCACAACAACAGAAATGCTCCTGTTGGAGAGGAAATTTGCTGTCCAGTTACAAAGTTTTGGTGGTAGGCCATAGGCCGGAAGTTTATTAAGCAGTGCTGCGTGCCAGACCTGGTCGAATGCTTTGGATATGTCTAGAGCAACAATCTGGGATTCACCGTGTAGTTCCATAGACTTGTTCCAAGAATGGGTGACAGAGGAAAGGAGGTCGGCAGTTAATCTGCGCTCACAGAATCCATACTTCCTATCGTGAATTAGACTGTGGTATTCAAGAAATTTTAGTAATTCGGTGTTTATATACATTTCCATCACTTTAGAGACGACTGAAAGGAGAGAAATAGGCCGGTAGTTGCTAGGAAGCGCTTTGGATCCTTTCTTGGGTTGTACTCGAGCAGTTGTCCAGTTACTAGGGAACATGCCTTTATTGTAAGATATCTGAAACAGACGAGTCAGGACAGGAGCAAGTTCTGGTGCGCTTTTTTTGAGAACAATTGCTGGGATCTCATCAAGGCCAGAAGCTTTCCTGGTATTAAGAGAAGAAATCATCTTTCGTACCTTTTTAGTTTTGAAAATGATATCCGTCATTTTATGCGCGACATTGGGGACTGTTGGTGGTTGAACATTTGAGGATGGGTTGAGAGTAGAATTGCCGGCGAACAACGAAGCAAAAAGTTCAGCCTTGCCCAGGGCGGTAGCAACAATTTCATCCCCTGAGACAAGAGGTGGGAACGTGCTTTTGCAGAAATTATTCCCAATAGATTTAGCAAGAGTCCAGAAGGGATTGCCGCCGTTGGAGCTTAAGAGGACTTTGTTATTGATGTGGTTATTAAACGAGTTTTTTGCCTTAGAAAGAATGCGGACATAGCGGTTTCTTGCGTCGTTAAATGCTTGACGATTTTCTGGACTGGGATTGTGTAGAAGCGTTTTATAAGCTTTGACCTTTTCAAGCCTGGCCTTGTCACAGGATTTAGAGAACCAGGGCTTTTGAGTGGCTGAAGAGGTTTTCTTTGTACGTGGCATAAATAATTCCATGCCAGCTTGGCTAATTTCGGTGACGTTTTGTGAGATATCAGAGGGATCAGGATGAGAGAAGCAGACAGACGCCCATGGAAATGAGGAAAAGTAATTCCGCATTTTGTCCCAGTTTGTGGAGTTGTAGTGCCAAACGATGCGTGAGTGTGATGACTGTGTGACCTCGGGTTGCATTGCGCAGGAAGCAAAGACCATGCCGTGGTCTGAGCGACCAAGGGGGGCAGTGACTGATATCTTATAGCATTCAGGTTTTGTAGTAAGAAGGAGATCCAAGGGATTTGAGCTGTGAGTTGGGATACGAGGAAAGTAAGTAGGTTGCTGAACCATATTGGCTGAAGAATTGCTGACTGCAAAGGCCTCCGCTGCTCTCCCTTGTGGATCGGTTTTTGAAGATCCTAGCCATTCCTTATTATGCACATTGAAGTCGCCAAGAATAGTCACCTCGGAGGAAGGATATTCAGAAATCAGATAGTCGGTTTTTTCAGAAAGGTAGTCAAAGAGCTGAACAAAGTTGTTGTCAGAAGGTGACCGGTAAATGCAACAGATGAATTTAGTTGCAGCCCTGAGAGAGAGTTTTATTCATAGTATGTCTTCTTCCAGCTTCTAAATTGGGGAGTCTGGTGCAGGGTAGATTACTACGGACGTATGCTCACACGCCTCCATGCAATCTAAAGGAAGTAAGGAGCTCATACCCCGGGAAATTAAGGTGATTAGTGGATGTTTTGGAATAATTCCAATTAATCTACTACAGGTTTTTTTTTCAAAAATGGTGGGGGGAATCTGATAGTATTTTCAGTTACAACCTTTTAAACAATATATATTATACAATTTGTGCCAAATGTCATAATTAATTTTTGTACATGACAACTCTAGCTTTTTGTTGACCAATATTAAAGTACATGTTAAGCTATACAAAACTACAAAATTTCAAATTTTTTTAATAAATCTTAGAGGTGAAAGCACGAAAAAAATTAGTTTAGATTCAAAGTTCCCCGAGTAACAGGAAATGTTCAAAATGAGATTTAGTTATTCATTTTCAAATAATAAACTGTATTTTTTTTAATCTCAACGAATAACATTTTTAAATCTGTTGATTTTCTACAACTTCACATGTAGGGACTTTGAAAAATAGTCAACAATAACCTAGGATTGATTTAAAGAAATTATTGATGACATCATTTCTCAAATGTGGGACATACTGTATATATTTCTTTGAAAAACAGCCACTGAAATACTAATCAATGTGTCCAAGCATTTTTGAAAAAAAGAAACTGTATTTGATTAACTGAAGTCTGGAAATGTGGAGTTTCTGGATAGATTTAGGGAGCTGAGACAAAAACTTAAGAGAGACATTTATCTTTCTCGAGTAAACTACTTTCAGAGGGTTGAAAGAGAGATTAGGTCTAATCCTAAAAAATTCTGGAACTGCTCTTCTCGGCGCCGTCAAAACTTTTCTATTGGGAATTCATCTAACCAGCAACAGGCAGTTGGCAGTTTTGCTTCTTATTTTGCGGGATGTTCTGGTTCCACCCCCACCTCATCACCTACAGCCGCCAGCCTGGCTTTGGGTGACATCGCAATGTTTTTTGTTGATGACTCTACAGATGATGAAATTATTACAGCTGCTAAGAGAATTAAGGCTAACATGTCCTGTGGACCTGATCTAGTTCCTGGCTTCTTGGTGCGCGACTGCTTATATGCTTTTCTGACTCCACTTAAGAAAATTTTTAAACTGATTCTTAGATCTGGAACATTCTCCGCGATTTGGAAGCTGTCACGGGTTTTCCCTGTCTTCAAGGCGGGGGATAGTGGTGATCCATCAAACTATCGACCAATAGCCATACTATGTGTCTTCTGTAAGATTTTCGAGCCCTGCCTTTTTCAGCGAATACTGTTTCACATCAAAAACAGACTCTCTATTTCTCAGCATGGTTTCACTCCAGGATGATCGACTGTAACGAATTTAGTTGACGTTACACAGTTCATTGTGTCCGCTCTTGACCGCTCTTCACAGGTTGATGTTGTGTATACTGATCTATCTAAGGCTTTCGATTGTCTAAATCACTCTGTTCTGATTGACAGGATGAGGGCTATCGGATTCTCCGAGGGCTTGCTTGGCTTGTTCAGATCTTACCTGGATGGAAGGAGGCAATTTGTTGAGGTTGGGGGCTTCAAATCTAACACCTATCACGTAACTTCGGGAGTGCCGTAGGGTTCCATACTCGGTCCATTACTGTTTAATATATTTATTGACCCAGTTAAACATGTTTTACATGTTCCTTTTTTAATGTATGCAGATGATATTAAGATTTTCACAAATATTTCGAGCGTTGATGACTGTTTGCAGCTCCAGAACTGTCTTCAGATCCTTGATTAATTGTGTTGTCGGAGTGGTCTTTCTATGAATGTTTCCAAGTGTTGTGTGATGTCCTTTACTCGAAATAAGCATGCAATTACTTTCAGGTACAATATAAGAGGGCTTCCACTTGATCGCCCCGGGACAGTTAAGGACCTTGAAATTGTTTTTGATGGTACTCTATCTTTCAAACCACACTATGAGCAGACTGTCAGTTTTGCTTACAAAAATTCTTGGGTTTCTGATAAGAAACAGCAAAAATTTCTCACAGACTGACACCCTCCTCCTGCTCTTTAGTTGTTTGGTTAGGTCCCGACTTGAATATGGCTCAGTTGTGTGGGCTCCTACTTATGAGATACATGTGGCAAGCCTAGAATCAGTGCAAAGGACATTTCTATAAATTCTTAGCTTTCGTAAGGATGGTCGATATCCATCTATTGGTTTTTCTCAGAAAAGTTTACTGCTTCGCTTTAGTCTGCAGAGTCTGTCGATGTGCAGGCAGTGCAGTTTCATTATATTTATAATTATTTATAAACTGGTTAATTTTGTGTTTGACTGCCCTAGTCTGCTTCAGCAACTTAATTTCAATGTGCCTCGTATTGCAGCACGTTTTCCAGGCAAATTCTATCTCCCGACTGCTCGTACGCGATTGCTGCGATCGTTTCCAATTTACCAGATGTGCAATGATTAATCTGTACTGCAAGACTGCCTAGATATCTTCTCATGTAATATATCAGAGATAAAAATGTTTTTCAAAGCGATCTAATTTGTGACTCTTTTTTGTATAGTTTGTTTGATTATTGTTTGTTATTATGTTTTGTGTATTGGCCCATCCTTAATTTGGCTTTTAAGGTGTTGGATGGTGTATGAATAAATAAATAAATAAATTAATTAATTAATTTCAAGTTACAAACTAACACTGTATACAGGGTGCTTTACGGTGAGGGGCCTATCAGACGTTTCTGGAGAAGTACATGTATTTATATATATATATATATATATATATATATATATATATATATATATATATATATATATATATATATATAAACATATAAAGTCTGAAACCGACCTCGGATCTGGGTTTCAGGGGTCCTAAATATCAAAATTTAAAAGTCGCGATCTCCTCATTAGTGAATTTTTTTAAAGAAAATTCACTAAAAGGACATTATACAATTAGAATTATAGGTCTTAAAAACTTTTATAAAGATATAAATAAAATAGTCTTCGTCATACATATCTTTAATTTTGTCATTCATATAATACATAAATTCGATGATAATCAACTTTTTCACTTACAACAACAATATGTAGAAGCATTTCATCACATAATTTTTTAATAAGATTAAAATATATCTTGAATATATTATACATGATCACATTTAAAATCTCAAGAATGTTTTGTGCATTTAGTTATATATATATTGTGCTTAAGAATTACTTGAAAGATTTACATGATCTAATGAAATATTTATCATTTCACAGTGTATGGACAACTTTAAAACATGTTAAGTATATAGTTAATTAATTATACAAAATTACAATTTAAATTGTTTAATAATTGCTTAGAGAAAATATGTAAAATATATTTATAGCTTATCATAAAACTGCTAAGGATGTTAGGGTTCCGAAGCCATCCTGATCCTCGCTGACTCTCTTGATCTGTTGTGTACTTCTGCTGTCCTTAATGTGATACCGAATATGTCTTCGTGGTAACGGCTTTCATCCTAAAGAAAAAAACAAATAGAATAAGGAATTGAATGTTATTGTATTTAATAATACAGTATGTCTGTCTAAAAGTGACATACCCAACTAACAAAAATGTTCTATAATTTTTAAATAATAGTTCAAATTTGTTGTTACTGTTATATTACTGCTCTTCGAAAGCAGATTTGTTCTATTAAGACTGCCAAGGTGAGTATTTAGCTTCTCGCAGCAAAATGCTTCTATAAATTTATTGTTAGAATGTTCTTAGAGCAGAATTATAAAACATTTTAGAGATTTCGTTTTCCGTTGTTTTGTAAACACATTAGGGGGAGCATCTTAGTCAACAACCCCCTTAATACCCACCAGTATGCCTACCAAACTTGCAAATCTACTGAGTTAGCACTCAATAACCTCGTCAAGCAGATCACACACTCCCTGGATAACGGGGAGGTGGCGGTGGCTGCATTTCTCGACATTGAAGGAGCATTTAATAATGCATTACCTAGCTCCCTCTAGAAGCCACTATCGAGGGTGGAACCTACCATTTGTGGCTGGATCAGAAGCATGCTCCACAATCGGACCGTTATTACCTCGCTGCAGGGCGAGGTGGTCGGCTTCAGGGCTGCGAGGGGGTGCCCTCAAGGGGGAGTTCTATCCCCCCGGCTGTGGTCTCTCTTTGTGGACGATTTGCTGGCTATCCTCTGACTGTGGGATGTTGAGGTCCAGGCGTATGCTGATGATCTAGTCATAATGGTTAGGGGCAAATATGAGGAGGAACTAGCAAGTACTCTTCAGGAGACACTAAATGTAGTGAATGATTGGTGCCAAAGGGAACAGATGTCTGTGAACCCCCGCAAAACGATCATTGTTCCATTTACCAGAAGAAGAAGGTTGCACAAATGAAAACCACCTATTCTTATGGGGGACACGATTCCATTTTCGGAACAAGCAAAATATCTGGGGGTTACCTTAGATAAGAAGCTCAACTGGGACATACAGTTAGAGAATGTAATCCGCAGGGCTAAACTGTCCCTGTGGACATGCCGGAGAATCTGTGAAAACAACTGGGGAACAAACCCCCAACAGGTGTACTGGCTCTATGTAGTGATTATCAGACCAATGATAACATATGGAGCCATAGTTTGGTGGCATAAGGCACTTCGTGGTATCGCGAGAGCCAAACTGGCTCGTCTACAGAGACAAGCTTGTCTGATAATAACGGGAGCGATAAGCACCGCACCATCAGCCGCTCTGGAGGTCCTCCTTAATATTACACCTCTTCACATATAGTTGGAGAGGGTGGCGAGGTGGACAACGTACAGACTAAAGCAAACAGCAGACAGCATGCCGAAGGAAATCAGTCTGGGAGGGTCCAGACTCCTCGATGACATTGAGGGTCACGGGATTCTGGGAATGATCTCAGACTTGATGCCTACAAAGATCAGTAGAGCTCTGTCTTTCAAGACCGTCCTCCCGGAAAGGGAGGACTGGGAGCGAAATCAAACGACCCTATTGAGAGCCGATCTCTGCTGGTACTCTGACGGCTCCAAAACCAATATGGGAGTAGGAGCCGGCGCATATGGGGGCAGCACCGATGCTAGGCTATCAGCCGGCCTCGAAGTACGCAACCATACACCAGGCAGAAGTGTATGCCATCGAGATGTGTGCAAGGGAACGTATAAAAAACCAGTGCACACACAAATCGATAAAGATATATGCAGATAGCTAAGCTGCAATAAAAGTTCTTGGTTCCTACCGGTGTAATTCAAAAACGGTATGGAGTTGTAAATCTGCCCTTAACGAACTGGGCAGCTGTAATGAGGTGTCGCTGGTCTGGATACCGGGTCACTCAGACCATGATGGCAATGTTGCGGCCGACACGCATGCCAGGAGTGGTGCCCAGAGAGACTTTGTCGGACCAGAACTGGTGCTGGGGATAACATCATGCACAGCAAAACGCACCTTAAAGACCCGGACAGAAAGAATGACAATCCAGTATTGGCAAAATCTTCCAGAATTAGCCCACTCTAAGGCCTTCGTAAAATGCCTGTGTGAGTCAAGGGCTAAAAAACTTCTAGAGTTAAACAGACAACAACTGAGTACTCCAGTCGGCCTGTATACAGGACACTGCCGCTTGCGACACCACATGCACCATATTGGAGTCGGTCAGGTTACCGAGTGCCTGCTGTGCATGGAGAGTGACGATACAGCAGAGCACGTACTGTGTTCCTGTCCGGCAGCGGACAGGACTAGATACCTGCTCTTTGGCAATATAAAGCTTGCTCCGGAGGATGTGGATCAACTTTCGCCCACAAAGGTTATCGACCTCTGCAGGAGGCTGGCTTTGTTGGGCGAAATATAGACTATTAGGCGTGAGCCATAATATACCTTATGGTCGCGGTGGAGGGACCGGTATGGCCCACTCACAATTAAACCTAATCTAACCTAAGTTGGTCTAGTCTTATTAGAGAAGCATGAAAAACAAGGCTATAAGAGATTTAGTTTTCTGCTAAGAAACATGTTTTTGTTTCCTTCAGTAAATAGAGTGTGCTGCTTATACAAGACCTATGTGAGACTGATGATCGAGTTTGGATCTGCTGCTTGGCGCCCGGTGCTAGTTTGGGATAGAACTTTTCAGGAGTCCATGCCACATTCACGTTCCGGTGGTATTATAATTCCCCATTGGTCTTAGCAGCCACCTCATAAGGTTAGACAGAATCTTCAATCTCCCTACAGTGATTTCGTGAACAACATGGTGATTTATTAACAACTTACATACATTATCTGTTGAATATAGAACAGAAGAATCAACAACATGAACAAATAGAATTCTTCACATACCTCGGGTGTATTATTACCACTGTAAATGAGCCATTCAAAATACAAAACTAAACAAAAAAAAAACCTGTGTACCTACCCTTAAAGACAGCATATATGCTTCAACTTGATTGTTGTCCATGCTGCCATATTTTTGAATTATGGTTTTCAGTGTCTGGTAAACGTGTTCCGCCATGGTACAGTCACCACATACAAAAAAGTGACCTTTCTCCAGAACCAATAACTTATAAATCTCTGCTGCTTCTTGAAGAGCTAAGTCTTGTACGTAAGTCTAAAATAAGGAACATAATTTATGCTTGTGAAGTTATCATTATATCAAACGTTAAGGCTTTCAATAATAATCGTTGTTTGAAAATAATAAATTTACCAAAATCTATTGTTGATGACAATTTAATTAGGTGATTAAGGGAAACAATAAGATAGACAACTATTACAGAAATTAAATTTGAACCAAACCTTTTTTATTTGTGGTTCTCTTGAAAGAGCTAGGAAGACTCTATCCAAAACTGTTTCTTTTAACATTTTCGCTTTTTCCTCTCTGTAAAGATCAAGTTCTTTTGTTCTGCATCCAAAGAACAACCACATCTTACCAACTTTCTTCTTTGCTCTAACTTGTACATAACGCTGTTGCCAGAATGCTCTGAAGGGTGCTATGCCAGTACCCGGACCCACAAGGATCACAGGTTTGAGAGGATCAGAAGGCAAATAGAAACTTGGGGCACTGTGGAAAATAATAGTCAATTAAAATATATACTTAATGTTTTCTATAACAATACGGCAATAATTCAAGTTTATATTCTAGGTTTATAAAAAACATACCTTCTTACAAATAGATAGACATTCTGTCCAATGGAAACCTCTTGCAAATAATTGGAACATACTCCATAGTGGATTGGACCATCACCATCTGAAAGTTGAAAGCATTTTTTATATTTCAAAATACACCACAACGGCTTACAGCCTAAATACTATCGTACTGTGGGTGTCGACAATGAGGAAAGGGGGCAACTTGTTAATTCTGGACTTAAAGATTTGGAGGTTCGGAGGAGAAGGAAAAACATGTGCCGGCAAGGAATTGCACAACTTGGAAGTCTTTGGGACAAAAGAGCGGGCATAACAAGATATTCTATGTATGGTGACCTGGACAGTAAAAGGGTGCATTCGCTCTGTTCCCTTGGTAGATCTGTTGGGGGAAGCAGATGGAAGAACTATGGAAGAAAGCTCCTCTGAGCGGTGCCCGTGCAGATATCTATAAAAGAGAGAGGCCACCAACGGCACATCGGTGGGTAAGGGATGGCAGCCTTTGGGTGAGGGTAGGATCACCGAGGAGACGTATAGCTCTCTTCTGAATGATAGCGAGTGTAGAAGCGGCAGCGGCACCCCAGATGCGGGAGCAGTATTCCAGGTTTGGCCTTATTTGTGACGTAGATAAGGTATATAGATTAGCTGGTGAAAAATATTTGCGAGCCCGGAAGAGGAAACCTAATTTCTTAGCAGCCGCTTCTGAAATTGATGTAACATGTTGGTGCCAATTGAGATTTCGATCCACAAAAATGCCAACAAGTGAAAAGGACTCATTACTTTGAATAACTTGGTTGTTCGTTGTGATGGGTCTAGTCCTGGTGTATCTCTTATGAGATAGAGAGCAAAACTGAGATTTGGTGGAGTTGAATTGTACAATATTTCTACTTTTCAAGTCTAATATTTTTTTTAAATCCACAGACAGAACCCTCAATGAGTCTGCGATCCTCATCTAATTGGGCTAAAGAGACAGGCTTGTATTGTATATTTGAGTAGAGGCTGCTGTCGTCCGCGTAACTGTGAACTGGGTTGGATGTGCTAGAGAGGAGGTCATTGATGTGGAGAAGAAACAAAGTAGGGGTAAAGCTGAACCTTGAGGGACTCTTGCATTAATTGGATACAGTTTAGAGGAATTACCATTCACGACAACAGAAATGCTCCGGCTGGAGAGGAAATTTGCTGTTCAGGTACAGAGTTTTGGTGGTAGGCCATAGGCCGGAAGTTTATTAAGCAGCCCGGCATGCCAGACCTGGTCGAATGCTTTGGATATGTCTAGAGCGACCATCTGGGATTCACCGTGTAGTTCCATAGACTTGTTTCAAGAATGGGTGACAAAGAAAAGGAGGTCGGCAGTTGATCTGCGCTGACGAAATCCATACTGCCTGTCGTGGATTAGACTGTGTTTTTCAAGAAATTTTAGTAATTCGGTGCTTATTTACTTTTCCATCACTTTTGAGAGGCCCCTGAAAGGAGATAAATAGGCATGTAGGCTAGGAAGCGCTTTTAAGAAGCTTAGTTTTATATTTGATCTAAATCTAATCATAAGGTAACCTACAAAAAGTTTCAATTACAGAAAAACTGCAATAGCTTATAACATTAGATTCTCTGGATAGTATTTATTTTGTTATTAAATTAATCAAGAAAAAATAAGATATTTATTAAAGCCTTTATTTTTGTTTTTTTGTCCGATATTAAAAAAAATGGTTGTCTTATTTCATCCTCCGAAATGATTGTTCAGGCTTAAATACAATTTTTGTGAATTTGGCGTTTCCCAAATTGTTTTATTATCGACCTCCAAAAATTATCGTAAATTGTTGGATACTAACATACAGACAAAAAGTGATTATATGTTTTATGAAAACCTTCAAAAATAGACATATATAAGGTTATTGCATATACAGAGTGTATACTAACCACAGACAATACTTATACGCCGTTCTGAAATTATATACAAATTATATATATATATATATATATATATATATATATATATATATATATATATATATATATATATATATATATATATATATATATATATAAGTATAATATATAATTATACAAATTCGACTTAAGTTATATCTTCGTACCCCTTATGTTTCCAGACAAACTTTATCAAACCCTTTCGTAGTGATTTTTGAGCCCCACATGTGTGTTTTTAAAGTATACAATGACAGTTTTTCAGGATAACTATTAGAAGTTTGAAACTTAGAACTCTTTTCTTGGTAAACAACAAACATTTTGTATATCCGCCAAGCTTTGGTGTTGTATATCCGTAAAGCTTTAGTGATGCCTTCAACTTAAAAAAAGTTACCTTCTGTTCTGTAGACAACCACTGCAACTGTCAGGTGTAATTCTTTAGGGTACAGAGCCGGACTAGATGAAATCGAATAAAATCTTGGTTGCAAAATACTAAGTTGAGCAACAAGAAGCGGTGCAAGAGGCGCAACTGACTGAAATTCATCCAGTACTTCCAACAGATTAGGGAAACGCCAGTGTCTCCAGTCTTCATAAGCTGCTGAATCCTGTAAAAATATTATTTTCAATATGATATGTTAGCTATAACATTTATATATTTACTGAAGCTAGAATGTTAAGCCTTTTTTGGTCTTCTTCTGATGTAGCGACCGAGGCGAAGTGTTGTAGTAAGTTTGGTGACGGTGGCGTTGTTATATCCAAATACCTTGTAAACAACTCTTTTACTGAACAGGCAGGCAACCTTTCGTGCTGTGTCCAGGTCTTCATTACCCCTAAAATTAGACAATACTATTATTAATCTATTACCACACAGGTAAAAAAAAATGGGACGGCCAAAAAGATATCAATCAATTACCTTGAACATAAAAATATTAAAAGATAACAGAAAAACAATGAATTGACACTTGAGGTTTGTCGGTTCCCGCCAGAATTGTATATAATATTTTTAGTTTGTAGTTACTAGATAATTTAACCAGAGGCACCCCAGTCGTATATAACTACCAATATTATACTAAAAATACCCTAAATTGTCTAACAGTGGCACCCCTGAGATTAAATTGTAACTGAACGAAGAGAGGGGTTGTCTCTGCCTATTTGTATGTCGATCTCGAAACGACCAGACCTTTCTGTCGGTCCATTGTACAGTCTCCTTTGTGTATATAATTAAGATAGCCGAAGGCTGCGGTGCTATCGGGGCGGCAAAGACGCTAACGAGCCCTAAAGGAGAAAAAATGGCCAATCACCGACGCCAGGGAGCAGTTTCACCTTACTATGCTAGAAATTTTGCCGAACCCCTGCTTTTATGTGAGGAGGGTAGAGATCTTTAATGTGCCCAACGCCCCATGGACACGGGACCGACGGCTTTACGCCCCTTCCGAAGGTAGGAACGTGCAGACATTCAACTTGTTCAAATACGATGCCTGAACCTCTGTTGATGTTAATTTATTATAGTTTGTACTGTAAAAGTGAAAGGGAAACCCTGGGATTCGAACCCAGTACTCTTCCGTTCAGAGGGACACGTTCTTACCCCTGAACCACCGAGGCTCCGATAAATAGTTACAGTGTAAATGGTAGGTGCATATGTATAATATAGGTATATAATATACTAAAGGTATAAAAATAGTCTGCAAAGAAGCCAATGAAAATCAAAATGGCTGTGGCGGAATGAGTTAACCCCGAGGCCAAAACATACAACAACAAAAAAAGATTTTTACCGTTTATAAGGCCATTAACATGATACTATCTAGTTGTTACATACTGTGCGACTATTTGTATACTCAATACTCACCATTTGACGTGTGGGTTTCTTTCAGGACTTGTAATTCAACTGTTTCATCAGGATCATTTACACCTTTAAGTCTTGCCACTATTTTGTCAACCAATTCAGGCCTGTTCATAGCATAAACTCCAACGTGATCACCAGGATTATATACAGCAAAATTTTCGAATTCAAGAAGTAATGTTGATCTTGAAGATTTTTCACCATGCAGATTTGTTCTTTTTAAAAGGCGACTCGTGTGTACCTGTAAAAAAGGTTTATGACAGATAATAAGATAATTTTGCGAAAATTAGTTTATCACAGCAAAACTTTGACGGTTTCTTAATAAAAAAAATGATGTTTTTATAGACGATTAATCTTCTGGTCATGGAATATTTGTTGATGTAACAATTCATTTTCAAGCTTTATATAAGTACTTAATGCCACCCCAAATGAGACAAAAATTTGACATTATCTGGGATGGAAGTGTCTTTCATAAAACAAATTTAAATTAGAATTGTAAGGTATTATTAAAATATATATATAGATATAGTCGCCTTAATGACAGAACCACAAGCATTCAATAAATATGAAGCGAGTACCTATTATTATTATTCAACTAAATCATATACATATAGGTAAGTCTAGATACATTCTGACCATAATCGAAAATTTCTGGACGCAGCAAGTTCATTATGGTAGCGAATTTTTATAAGAATTGTACACTATTATTATACGTATGTATGTATGTATTAGTAAAGTTAATACTTTAAACTTACACATACCTTAAAGAGCAATTTTAGAGGTCCTAGTATGCGCACATTTGGAGAATTGTTTCGAAAGTGTTACCATCGATATATCAAAAAAATCTTGTGTTCCAACTTCTTTTGGGAAAAAATGCCCAAAACTCAATTTTCTATGAAGCTAAAGAACTAAATCTTGCTATATCAGTAGATAGTGTAAGTCTCTTTAAAAGAAACTTGCATTAAAACGTTGTTAAAGTTATACAAAAGATTTCCAGCAGGAAACTTAATTCATATTTAGAAAAGTAATGTATCTGCCAAGTTAGAAACGTAGCAGTTATTTTTTATTATTAATCGCCAGTATGGTTTCGTTTTACTCAACCCAATCAAATCGGTTTTTTCAATATCAACAATAACGAAATGTCTGCTGCAAATTATAATTTCAGACTCAAAGAAGACAAACTTATTCGAGCGTTTTAAACAAAAATGAGATCTTGTTCAAAACATATGAAACATGTGCACTATTGTTTCTCCAAATGTCAAAATAAAACATAAAAAACATACATTCATCGAGCTGCATTCGATCATACAACCTTCTATGTCCAAGTCCAGCACGCAGCCAATGCGCTATCTGCTAATACGTTAACTAACGTTTTGTTTGCATGATACTTGACACAGGCTTCGTGCCCGGGGTAGTATATGAAAAGTATGCGTAACAATTAATTACAGAATTAGTAGAATTGCCATTGAAACACATTCAAGGATTGTTTCAGTCTTACATGACGTCTTATGTTTAAGTTTAAAGATAAAAGAAACTATTTTAGAATCATTTTTATAGACTTGACTTGAGTTTGTTTACATTTCTACTTTATTATGCGAAAGCATAATATATATATATATATATATATATATATATATATATATATATATATATATATATATATATATATATATATATATATATATATATATGCTGCGCTAAAACTGTATTTAGGGAAGTTCATAAAGCTACAAATATAGTGTACTTTAATAATTGATTGAATCCTCCAGTTAGATAACAATCACTTGGCAAATTTTAATTTTTTTCAAAAGCTTTTATTGTGACCTCTCTATTAGCGAATTTTTCTTAATGAAAATTCGCTAAAACACAACTCGGTATAGTTTTTATTCAAGCTCGTCGGTGTGTAATATTAACGGCAATCAAAATGCATCTAAAATTTGGTTAGATGTACTCTGAATTCCAGGATCTTGCGAGATGTTGGGTAGTTTCTAGTTACGAACGAGATGGCATTACCTCAATATATTCCACATAATGTTCTGAATCATTTTTATGTTTTAAATTTGTTAAATTACCTACTTACTTTTTTATTATGACATTTTGACAAACCGGCAACTGTGTCCTGCTTCTTTGCTTCAACAAACCTAACCGTTTGTGCGGTTAATGATTCAGTCTGAAGAGTTTTGGTGGCTTCGTGCATGGTGTCATCATCATCAAGGCAAAATGTTTCACAGGCAACCTGTAAAAATACAATAATCGTTTGCACAACTTCATAAATCACTAAAAGTGTTGAATCATAAAATCTAGTCTTGTAACAAGTTAACTTTATAAAAGACTGGAGGTTGGACACTGTGGCTGGAAACTGAAACAAAAAGCAAAATCATCTCAAAAACCAGAAAAATAATAATAGAGAGTTATGCGCTAGATAATTATTTTGACAACGAAGTTGTATTCATCAGTAGCTTTCGCTAAACTAAATGTATGGGCAAAATTATCCTATTTATACACGTAAACTATACACTAAAAATGATGTAATCCCGATGATGCAATACCAGAAGATGAAATACCGGATGATGCAACATCGCATGATGCAATATCAGATGCTTTAGTACCGGATGATGTAACGCCGGATGACGTAATTCAAGGACAACTACGTGAACAGTGAATACGCCCAACCAGTTTTGTCGGTGTTGAAGGCAACTATGGAATTAGTTGCTTTGGAAAGTTTGAAAATCCGCAAGATGAATCCAGAGAATTTGATGAATTCAAACATGGGCCCGGTCAATTCAGTACTTTTTGAAATAGCACGAAATAAGCCATGGTTGCTTTCAACATCGACACAACCGGTTGGGAGTATCCACTGACACAATAATAGTCCTTGCATTACGTCACCCCGTGTTACGTCATCCGGTGTTACATCATGGGGTACTGAGACATCTGATATTGCGTCATACGGTGTTGCATCATTCGGTATTTCATCATACGGTATTGCATCATCATTCGGTATTGTATCATCGGGATTACATCATTTTATAGTGTATAGTTTAGGTATACAGGGTGGCGCATTGAAAACGAAACAGACCGATTTGCGTCCAGAGAATTTTTTTTAAGAAACGCTGAAACACGTCATTTTTAATATTGAGGGAGACATGTTTTGACATTAAACTCAACTTTGTCACATCAACCCCTTAAGGGTGGTGATAACAACCCTTATATTTTAAATATAGAACATGGGTCTAGTGTTACATCATTTGAAAGCTCTTTCTTTTATGAATTAGCACACTAATTTGTTTGGAAGTTTTATTAACTCGTTTAAAAATTATTCACAGTTGGAGTTTTAAGAACGCATTTCATTCATTGTGATAATTAGTCAATTTTTCGTTAAAAAAAAGTAAAAAACAAAACCAAACGTTCAAAAATGTGTATTCAGTTGAGTAAGTGTTCAAATTGTTGACCACCAGCTTCCATACAAAAGTACAAATTTTGTTCAAAACAAGCCCTGACACTCTGGAGCATTTGTAGAGTTATTATACGGCATTCTTCAACAATGCGTCGTAGTAATTCTTCCAGAGACCCCGGTTCTGTTGCGTAAATACTACTCTTTAAATAGCCCCATTGAAAGAAGTCTAAAGGAGTTAAATCAGGTGATCTAGGGGGTCACTGAATAGCACCTTTACGCCCAATCCATTACTCTGGAAAATCTCTGTTCAAAAACTCCCTAACACGTTGTGAAAAATGCGAAGAAGCTCCATTTTGTTGAAACACTAATTGATTTTCTTGATAGCGATCATCATTTTCAACAATGTCAGTTAGTAGAGGGTAAACGATATCTTCTAGTAACTCCAAATATGTTTCGCCACTCAAATTGCCATTAAGAAAAATCGGTCTGATTAAATGGTCTCCAAAAATGCCAGTCCAGACATTCAATTTCTGTGGAGTTTGAGTGTGGACTTCGTGAAAATTTCTTGGATTATTATCTGCCCAATAACGACAATTATGACGATTGACTGCAGAGTTTAATAAAAACGTACGCTAGTCTGAAAAACAGATATTGAACAGAAAGTTCCCGTTATCAGCTATTCGTGGAGTCATAACTTCACAAAACTCCTGCCGCCGCTCAAAATCATCTTCATTCAGTTGTTGTACAAGATAAATTTTATACGGGTAAAATTTATGATGCTTCAATATTCGCTGAATAGTTCTTCTTTTGATGTTTGAAACAGTGGTCAATTTTCTCGTGCTCAAAGTTGGGTCTGCAGCAATTTGTCCTAAAACTTCAATTTCAGTAGTCTCATTTCTAACCGGAAATTCACGTTCAGCATCCTGTTTTTTGTTGGCTACTGAACCACTTGGTCGAAACATTGCAACTAACTCCAAAATGTATTTTCTGTTAACATGTCTGTGCGGATGTCGTTCATTAAACAAATTTGGGGTACGGTTGGCACAGTCATCGCTTTTGAAACTAAGAGTAATTATTTCAACTCTTTCTTCTACAAAATACACCATTGTGAAATTAATTTTCGGTAGTACTATCAAGTATCAAACCGACCGATAAACTAAAATAATAAACCGCATTTCTCTCATTCCGATAAGAAACGTTCTAATAGTCAATTTTATGTTTACAAACCAACAAAACATTGACTATCAGTACATTTCTTATGGGAATGAGTGAAATGCGTTTTTGTATTTTCAACTGTGAATAATTTTTAAACGAGTTGATAAAACTTCCAAAAAAATTAGTGTGCTGAACTGAGAAAAGAAAGAACTTTCAAATGATGTAACACTCGACCCATGTTCCCTATTCAAAATATAAGGGTTGTTATCACCACCCTTAAGGGTTTGATGTGACAAAATTGAGTTTTATGTCAAAACATGTCCCCCTCAATATCAAAATTGACGTGTTTCAGCGTTTCTTAAAAAAAAATCTATCTGGACGCAAATCGGTTTAATTCGTTTTCAATGCGCCACCCTATATAAATAGGATAATTTGGCCGATACAGTTGGTTTAGCGACAGCCACTGATGAAAACAACTTCGTTGTCGAAATACGTATCTAGCACATAACTCTCTGTTATTGTTTTTATGGTTTTTGAGGTGATTCTGCGTTTTGTTTTACTTTATAAATAAAATTAAACCAATTTTTCATTGCAAACATTTTCTATGGAGTTATTTGTAAATTTATATTCTTAGTCGTTGTGTAGGCAGGAAATTACGGTGTCCCAAATGAGATAAGAGAGACACCGGAAAATGCACAGAAATATAAACTCCACTAAAAAATAACTCACATTTAAAGTAAATATGAGTTTTTATAGAAGAATATTAAATTGTAAAAAACGCTTAATAATGTTCTAACTAAAGCGATAACACAATAAACGGAAATATTATCAGGAACTTAATGTTTAATATAAAGCGTCTTTATACACCTTGAAAAATTAAGTTTTTTTTTTGGGTAAGGGGATCGAGGTGGTTTGGTTCCTTAAGTTAGAATAACTATTCATAAAAATAACTAAGAGAGCTTACTTGAAAAATCTGCGGTGCCCATTTTCTAAATGCTTGTTCTTGTCCGCACATTTCATCTCCTGATGCCATTTTCAGTAGTCTTTCTCCACCCAATTCTCCTAGAAGGTTGTCTACGTATTGACCAAAAGCACAGAAATTTGGATACGCACTTGAGCCCAGAGCGAACACTGCAAATCTTGGGTAAAGACATTTTAATTATGTGTATTTTTTTTTGAACACGAACAAAAAATAATTCATGCAAAAAATGCAAGCCAATATAGTACAAGTTTAAAAAAAAAGTATAGTTGCGAATTATTGTACCTTAGTATCAAGACACATGCCCTAACTGTCTTTTTTTAAACTTTAACGTCGGCCTATCTCCGCGACTATGGCCAATCACCGACGCCAGGGAGCAGTTTGATCTCACTATCCTGGAAATTTTGCCGAACCCCTGCCTCTCTATAAGGAGGGTAGTGATCTTTAACGTGCCCAACATCGCATGGACACGGGACCGATAGATTTACGCCCCCTTCGAAGGGCGAAACGTGCAAACGTTCAACTTGTTCAAATACAATGCCAGAAACTCGGTTTATGTTAATTTATTACATTTTGTACTGAAAAAGTGAAAGGGAAACCCAGGGAATCGAACCCAGTACCCTTCGGTCTAGAGGCACACGTTCTTACCCCTGGATCCCCGAGGCCCCTTGCCCTAATTGCCGTAGACTAAAATATTTAATGTCATAAATCATTAGTTTTTATGTTAAAATAAACAAACAAAAATTATGTTTTAGAAGCTGTAAGAAATAAATAGAAAGTAGAAGTAAATGGAAAAAGCTTATATACAATTTGAATAATTATTAAACTGCTACCAATAAGCTAAATATACACTTTAATTATTATTCTAATAAATATATACAAATACGAATTTAGATTTGTTGTATAACAAAAAGGTGTAAGTATTTTTGATTTTTTTATTTTTGATCCTCCAGTAGCGATCCGTCGGTGAAACAGACCAGGCTTGAGGGCTGGAATGCAACCACATTTCCCTCCACTGATCCCTACTGGGGATCCTGAGGGTATATGGCCTAGTCAACCTAATATCGTCCTCGGCATCCCGTAGCTTGATGGCGGAAATCGGAATTTCCTTTTCCACCTCCTTGGCGACTCTTGCATGCCCTATTACTGCTCCCTGTCCGCGCCAGTTTCCAGTGTCTTGCATTCTAAGATGCGACACTATAGCCTCCCTTCTGATACAGATGGGAAGTCCCCAGGTCCTCCCTATCACCCGACGCAGCTGCCAGAGGGTCGCTATTCCCTTCCTCACTCCTCGTTCTATTTGTGACCCCCATGTTAGTTTGGAGTCCAGGACCACCACAAGATATTTGGCTTCCCTTACTAAAGCTAAAGGTTTTCCAAACATCACAAGCGCCCTGAACCCCCCTACATTCCTCTTCTTGGTGAATACGATCATCTCCGTCTTCGCCGGATTTACGAAGAGTCCCAGCTCACCACACAATCTTTTAATTATGCTGCAGGCAGCTTGCATGCACTCACGGATGACGCCGAGGAATTTGTCGGTGACTAGGACCAGCCAATCAACAGCGTACGCCTGGGCATAGAAGTCATTCTCGGAGAGCCGCTCCAAGAGGCCGTCCATGACCAGACACCATAGATGAGGCGAAAGGCAGCTGCCCTGAGGACAGCAGCCCGTCACCCCAACGTCCAGCCTCCGGCCCCTCAAGATCAGCGAGACTCTCCTGTCCACCCAGCTTATTAGGGACCTCGGCGTTCCCCTATCCTGTAGGGCGGCACAGACCGTATCCGTCCTTGCCTTATCAAAGGCCCCCTCCACATTGAAGAACACAGCTAATGTGCTCTCCCCGTAGTGTAGAGCCCTTTCCACCTTCCGCGTCACAGCGTGGAGCGCCGTCTCCGTCGATTTCCCCCGCTGATACGCGGGCTGACCTTTATAGAAGGGGTGATCCCTGAGGATCCCTCCCAACATAAACCTATCTACTATCCTTTCCAATTCCTCAAGCAGGAAGGATGTAAAGCTGTAGCCTGTACGCCTTGGTCAGCGTGTAGTCCTCCCTTCTTAGTTTGGGAGTGAAGACCCCCTAACCCAGCGCCAGGTCTTTGGAACGTAACCCCACGCCAGGCTGGTCCGGAAAACCCCCCTTATGTTCGAAAGCAGTATACCCAGGCCCCTCTGGAGTAGGGCCGGAAACATCCCATCACAGCCTGCGGACTTAAATGGAGCGAACTCGCTTACCGCCCAGTTATAGATCCATCTGTTTTGCAACTCGATTAAGTAGTAAGTAAGTGTTGAACATCTAGCATCTTCTCGTTGTTATCGCATAGTCGACATTTGACGTTATCGATGTTGTGGCCCATAATTAGTTTCTAGTGGGCACTCGTTGAAATAACTTGGTCCTGTATAGCAGTGATGGACCCCGCACAGTCTCCTCGAGAATATTTCCAAAACGGAGTTAAGATCTAGATGCTGCCGTGTCCGTCGTGTCGACCTCAATTATTGCCAGGTATTTTCCGTGGAGTGCTTTTTATCTCCACTTTTCCATCCCAGTTGTTGGGGTGTCGCGATTTCTGAGTTGGGATCAAACTGTTTATCTGACAGCCTCAATGGAGTTCCTTTCTAATCCCTTTGGTTACCTCTAGGTGTATGTCACCAGTATCAACCTTTTTCTAGGAATATTGTCGCAGATTTATCAAGTGAAGTCGAACTAGTATATTATGTGGTAGTACCCCTGCCTCCAAACTTACGTGGTAGATGTGACTTTGGTCAATCTGACTTTCTTACTCAAATTTACCCTCTGATGTAATACAGACTATAATTTGAAAAAGGTTTATGTTGAGCAGATCATTTCACTTACACAACCATAACAAAAGGCTCTAAAATACGCTTAGAAAAGTTATAGCCATTTAAATTTAAGAATTGACCATGGTAACAAATTAAAATTAAACTTTGTCTGAAATTTTCAATAAGCAGACATCTTTATAATTTGCAAGCAATTGTCCACAAGATAATAACCTGACCTGACCAAAAAAGGCGAGAAAAAGTTACGTAAGGTCTAATAATAGTAATAAAAAAGTTAAAAATTACAAGTATTATTTCCATTCATATGTAGATGACCTTTTTCATACTTAAGCTTTTTACTATGTATTTTTTCTGAATCACTCAAGTTTTTTTATTGTATTGTGTTCTTACAACAATGAGTCTGTATTTTGAATAATACCACTCCAAACATTGTTTCATTGATTTAACTTATTATATGTTATAAATTAAACCTATTTATAGTGTATGTAAGTATTGCTAGCAAGACAGACCTACTGGGATAGCTTTGGAGCGTCGAATCAAGCTTAGAATTTATTAGATTATATTTTTATGCTTATTTTATGTGATATAATATTCAATAGACAATTTTTATATATAAATTTCATTAACTGATAATGAATGAAACTCAAATGTAAAGCAGCTTAAAGAAAATACCTTAGATGAACTGTCCTATTTTTCATGAAACTATTTTTTTAAGTAACCTAATTATTTAGACCTTTGTGGTTTATTTCAAATAGTCGTACTTAAGCATAAAAATACAATTATTATAATATACAAAAGTAAAAATGAGTAAAAGAGTACAAGCACCCTTACCTTACATTACTTAATGGTCCAAAAGTATCTTCTAACAGCGGTTCACTTACAGAACCCCGTAACGAATCTAGACGATCCAGTTTTTTCGCAGTGTTTATTTCGCTTTGACTGTTTGCTTTAATAAATGATTTTGAAGTCGCCATAGTCATACTGCACCAACACCAAAGAAAAGCACAGAATAAAAGCATAATATTTACATAGCACGTAATGTTATTTTTAAAAGAATGGTATCAGTTTTAAAATTACATAATATGAAGGTGAAAACATACGATTTGGTACTACAACATACTACTTGGTTCCGCAACTAGGTGGCGGCACGTCCACCACTCACTTAGTGTTGAAAGGCTGGCTATACTATAGCCGTATTCACTAAGTGAAGATTGGAACCTGTGATGAGCACTGATAAGTACACTTGGAGAACCCAAATCACCACACCACATTTTAAAAGACCTGACGATCGTTTCACTAACCAAGTTAGCATCATCAGAGAATGCAACATTCTAAATATTTAAAAAACTAACCGAGATGACACGCTAGTCGTAGGCAAATTCCAAAGTGTATTGTATTTTTATCGCCTGACCAGGTCTTTGCGCTATCCCTACTGCTTTATCTAAAAGTGTCCATCTGTAATAGTCTTGAGAAAGTTCAACGACAGCTAAATTAACAACGGTTCCTTTGGCGGCAATAACTGTATACTTGTATTATCGGTAAAAACGTGCCGAAAACGTGGGAATTTTATTTAGCAAAGTAATCGATCAAGTGACTCTTAATTGGCGCTGGTGCACTGGTCATACATTCTTTGTTGCAACTATATTTCGCAATATATACGCTCTCAAACCCATTCAGCTGACCTGGTTTTCTAACATTTTTTATTAATTTCAGATTTTCTTTATCAACGTGATGATTATTATCCCAAATATGTCGGGCGACGGCAGACTTATCTACAGTACCGTAACGTAATTGGGATATGTGTTCTTTGAATCTGATTCCAATCGATTTTTTTGTTTGTCCGACGTATTTAAGATTACAATCTTTACAACTTATTTAATAAATTCCCGACATTTTTTCCGCGCTATCCTTGTATTTTGGATTACCCAGCAAGTTTTTTAAAGTATTTGTTGTTGAAAATGCTACCTGTAAGTCGACTTTTTTAAAAATGTTGTCTAGACCCCTCGTGATTCTAGGTTCAAATGGTAAGCAAACAAAGTTTGTTTCCGATTTTTCTCTTCTGAACGTCGCTGATTCCGTCAACATTTTCTTTGTTTTCTGTTTGTTGAATAATTTTTCCACTAAGCAAGCAGTGTATCCGTTATATTCGGCCACGTTCCTAATATAATTTAATTCTTTGGTATATCTACTTTTGTTTAAAGGAAAATTAATTAACCGATTTACTAAAAAATTTAGACTGGCCATTTTTTGTGCGTACGTATGATGTGAGTCGCTCGGGATGTAGCTTAAGGCAGTGGTTTCTTTTCTATAGATATCGAATTCTAAAGTGTCTTTATTCTTGATAACTAGTACATCTAGAAAGGGTAGTTTATTATTAGTTTCTAATTCGTGGGTAAATTTTATAGAATCAAATTTATTGTTTAATTTGGCAATAAAATCTTCTATTCTGCAAATGTTTGTGTTAAACACCGCGAAAATATCATCCACGTAACGACACCACACTCTAGGGAAATAACCACTTTCACTTTCAAGATCTGTTTCAAATCTGCTCATGAAAACGTCTGAAATAAATGGCGATAGCGGATTGCCCATTGACGTGCCTTGTGTTTGTTGAAAAAATTCATTGTTGAATTGAAAAATATTTTGTTTGATGCAAAGGTTTGTTAGAGTTAAATACTCCCTACAGACATTTTCATTTATGTTATTCATTCTTAGCAACTGCTCTAAATATGTTAAAGTTTGCTCCGTGGGAACGCTAGGAAACAATGAGGTTACATCGAACGAAATTAAAACCTCGCCTTCGGTCAATTTAACCTCTTTGATCTTATCAATAAATTCAAGAGAATTTGTTACTGAAAAACTTTTCTATTTTACAGGCAAACCCTTAAACTCATCTGTCAACCACTTAGCTAAATTATAATTCGGGGAATCTATAGCCGAAACAATAGGTCTAATTGAATTTCCCGGTTTATGAATTTTTGGGAGACCGTACTTCTTGGGAACTTTCGGATTAGAAACTTGTAACTTTCTTCCTAAGTCTTTTGATATGAGATTGTGACAACTTTTAAGACTATCTTTAACGTCCGAAATCATTTTTGGTAGCGGGTTTTTATTTAGTTTTTTATACGGTCCTGTCGCTATGGCGTTATACACTCTATCTTTATAATCGTTTTTGTCCAAAATCACCACCTTATTGCCTTTATCTGCTTTTACATCCGCTATCGCCTTTTATTGCAGACCTTTTCATAAGCAGATTTGAAACAGATCTTGAAAGTGAAAGTGGTTATTTCCCTAGAGTGTGGTGTCGTTACGTGGATGATATTTTCGCGGTGTTTAACACAAACATTTGCAGAATAGAAGATTTTATTGCCAAATTAAACAATAAATTTGATTCTATAAAATTTACCCACGAATTAGAAACTAATAATAAACTACCCTTTCTAGATGTACTAGTTATCAAAAATAAAGACACTTTAGAATTCGATGTCTATAAAAAAGAAACCACTAACTTAAGCTACATCCCGAGCGACTCACATCATACGTACGCACAAAAATGGCCAGTCTGAATTTTTTAGTAAATCGGTTAATTAATTTTCCTTTAAACAGAAGTAGATATACCAAAGAATTAAATTATATTAGAAACGTGGCCGAATATAACGGATACACTGCTTGCTTAGTGGAAAAATTAATCAACAAACAGAAAACAAAGAAAATGTTGACGGAATCAACGACGTTCAGAAGAGAAAAATCGGAAAAAAACTTTGTTTGATTACCATTTGAACCTAGAATCACGAGGGGTCTAGACAACATTTTTAAAAAAGTCGACTTACAGGTAGCATTTTCAACAACAAATACTTTAAAAAACTTTCAAGGTAATCCAAAAGACAAGGATAGCGCAGAAAAAATGTCGGAAATTTATGAAATAAGTTGTAAAGATTGTAATCTTAAATACGTCGGACAAACAAAAAGATCGATTGGAATCAGATTCAAAGAACACATATCCCAATTACGTTACGGTACTGTAGATAAGTCTGCCGTCGCCCGACATATTTGGGATAATAATCATCACGTTGATAAAGAAAATCTGAAATTATTAAAAAATGTTAGAAAACCAGGTCAGCTGAATGGGTTTGAGAGCGTATATATTGCGAAATATAGTTGCAACAAAGAATGTATGAACAGTGCACCAGCGCCAATTACGAGTCACTTGATCGATTACTTTGCTAAATAAAATTCCCACGTTTCCGGCACGTTTTTACCGATAACACAAGTATACAGTTATTGCTGCCAAAGGAACCGTTGTTAATTTAGCTGTCGTTGAACTTTCTCAAGACTATTACAGATGGACACTTTTAGATAAAGCAGTAGGGATAGCGCAAAGACCTGGTCAGGCGATAAAAATACAATACACTTTGAAATTTGCCTACGACTAGTGTGTCATCTCGGTTCGATCTCTTTACCTGAGATCCGGTATATAAGTTGATGTTAGTTTTTTAAGTATTTAGAATCTTTCATCCTCTGATGACGCTAACTTGGTTAGTGAAAGGATCGTCAGGTCTTTTAAAATGTGTTGTGGTGATTTGGGTTCTCCAAGTGTACTTATAGACGTATTACTTTTGGTGCATTTTTGCTACAATTAGTTGTCGTACTGAAGAGCTCTAATGAGAGCGAAACCGGCCTACGGTTCTAATTGTTGCGGGAATGCATCTAGCCTTACTACAGGTTATTAGGTGCATATATGGATGTGTAGTTTCTGGTTTTTCGTTATTATTTGAATCTTCATTTTAGATTTTCGACAATGCTAGGCAAAAAACTTAGATAGTAAAATAAGGAAGACTTATTTTTTGTTTCTGTGAATCTGGATTTTGCACGCAAAGAAAATTATTACTACGACCGATCCATGATTAAAATCTCTACAAGTGCCCCGTTGGGTATTTCTGCCTGAGAATGTTAAATTTATTTTGATGCCTGTATTAGTTTGACACAGTTCAGTCCACAAGTTAAGTTGCTGGATCAGACCAGCGTCATGAGCGCCCCTGGCTACATTTGAATTTTGTGACCCCCCAAGTCTTATTTTCTAGTAAGAGAAACCACACAATAGTTTGGCGCCGGGACGCCACCCAACCGCATTGGTCGGCGTGTGTCAAAGAGTGAAAAAACGGCCAATGTTAATGTACGAGTGTGACAAATTTTTGTTTTGTGTGTTTTTTTTTAATATTTTGTATAGGGTTCGGTACAAATTTAGTCTGTTAAATTAGAGGCGCCGTTATTAATCTGTGGGACCCCTTATCGTATTCAAGCGCGAGTTTCTTTGCTATTCGCAGGCTGTGGGCTGCAAAGTGCGCCACTGCAACCACCCGCCTGGCCAGTCCCAGCGACGACGCTGGATCACACTCTTTAAAATGTTGTGTACATTATCTTCTAAATGGAATAAAAGCCGGACCATGGCGACACCTGCGATAGTAAAATCATGATTGATAAATGGTAACGATACACTAAGAGAACATTGGAACCTGTGATGAGCACTGATAATCACACTTGGAGAAATCAAATCACCACAACACATTTTTAAAAACCTGACGATCGCTTCACTAACCAAGAGGACCCTGTGATCGAAGCCAGTAACGCACGGTTGAGAGGCACACGATCTTACCACTGAACCACCGAGGCTCTATTTTTATTGTTGTAATTGTTATTATAGTTATCACTGTTATAGGTTAGTTCTATCTTTATGTTAAATATTAACATATATCACGTAGACATTTTGAAGGCGTCATCCGTCATTTTTGTTTCATTTTATTTTCATTTTTTAAAGAATTTTTTGATTAAAACATCATAACATAACAACGATCTTTATTCGTAGTTGTCATGATTCCGTATTAACTCAATTTTTATTTGTCTGAGGATGCTGTCAAGCACGAAAACCAGTTACAGAGACGTTGAAGAACATCCCAGAACATCTAGAATTCAGGAGGTCCACTTGATCCAGTTAGCTTACGCGCTGGCTAAGTCCTTCACGAACCGAAACGAATCCGAACAGTGAAGGCACAGAAGTAGTCTCCATGTAGTATGGACCAGTTTCACCAAGTATGGGCAACAATAATCAATGAAGTGACTTATTTGTTAAAATGGAGCATAGTGATCCGCCCTCGTAAGGTAGGTAAAGATCTACTCAAATACTCAATGAAAGGCTTGTGATCCAGACAGTAAATAAATAAATTTACTGTCCGGATCAGAAGCCTTTCATTGAGTATTTGATTATATCTATCCCAGACCATGTGACGTTTAGGAATGAAAGGTAAAGATCTAATGTGGTTTTGGTTTCGGTTATCACCGGATGTGAAGATTATAATTGTTGGTTGCTCGCTTCATATGCAATTGTGACTTATTTGCCAAATATTACATTGCAGAATGTATCTACGTCTTATAAGTAGTTTCAGTTTGCAGACAAGAAGAGAAAAGGAAATGGAAACAAATAGATACATACGCAGAAAGAGTAAAATTGGGATAGGATGAGAGATAATTGTTATGAAAAGCTGTAAAAACCAAAGAAGATAATTAAGTTAGAAAAAAACTGCATATTAAAATATGTTGTAGCTAATTGAAAATAGTTTTAATCTAATTAAATATTCAGCAGTGTAAAAAGACTTTCTCTTGCATAAAATAAATAAAAACTTTTTAAATAATACAAATAATGTAGACCTATGACATAATATGTAGAGCTCCGGAGGTCAAAGATAAAAATTTAAAACTAATAGATGCAAAAAATGTAATTATCTTTGAGTGAATTTGAATAAAACAATTACAATTATTGTAAAAGGAATAGTAAGAAATTCTAAGTTGGTCAATAAATAATTTCATTAGTTATCTTTCTTCGACAGTTTGCTGTCGTCGTTCCAGATAGTTATAACAAATACTATATAATGACAATACAGGACACTCCTATGCTTTAGCATTGGTGATATATGTGACAAGTACACTAGCGCCACCTCGCGTGAAGTACTGACAACTGAGCGGGTAATTTGAATTATATAGTTACCTGCATATTCTTAATTTAGACAATTGGTTTATTATAGATGCATATAAAAACTTGTACATGACAGAACAGTGAAAATTTTCTGATTATATAGTTATAAATAAAATTTGTATCAACAATCAGCTTGAAACCTAAATGAATTCAGCATGAATAATGCCGCAAATTTTTCTTACCCATAATTTTATTTCATCATATTTTAAAGTACTATCTTGAAACCGTCGTTAAACTACTATTTCAAGGGTAGGTATAGGAATATACTGAAAGTTGTTTCTGAGGATATTAAGTTACAATCTGCACTTATCTATAAATAATTGTTCTAGGTATAAATGGTAGCATAGTACTCAATTTGTTATATCTCTACATGAAAACTGTCTTATTAATCTAATATTTTAAAATATGTAACTGATATACTTAGTACATAATTAAGAAATCGTGCAGATGAAAGGTGAGACTAACTCTTACTTCCATGAATAAATCTATTATAGGACTGAGTCGGCTATTTCTACTTGTCTCTTTAAAAACTTGTCTTGGGAAGATAATTAAAAGCCTTTACCAAGTAAAATATTTTAAATGTGAAAAAATGTGACAATTTATGCCATACTGAAATACCTAAAAAAGGACACAGAAGAATATATAAAAACAGTTTTCTTATACCATTTATTATGGAAAACTTTTTTTGCCTTCATATTTTTTTATTTTTTATTTTTAGATTCACTGGAAGACAAGTTATGATTGAAGCCTTTCAACCATCCGTTTACGAAGTTTATCTATAAATAGGTACATAATAATAAATATTTCACCGAAAGTTATCTTCTGCGAACTGTACATATTGGCATAAAAGTGATTCTGAATTTGTCTTCTGCTTCAAATCATTTTCACGTTTCGCCATCCTTTAGAAACCTATGAAATGTCTTTGATAGATTTAGCACGTTATAATTCGAACAATTATAGACTGCACACACCCAACCACTAACATTCATTGCAAAAAACACAGTTCAAACTTAATTATACACAGTTAAACACCAGCAATTGCTAGTGTTAAACGTTCTCGAACAACGTAACATCAGTACTATCCGCTAGGGGCGCTGATATTCTTGAAACACGAAATCAGCCGGAGTGTCCTGTATTGTCATTATGTAGTATTTGGTTATAACATTATTCGATTTCACTAGGCGCCAAGAGTTGAATAGTTCTGTCAAAGTATACATTCACTAGTCCTGCTGAGTTTCTGCTGGAACTCAACTGTTGACATTTTGCCAAGACTGAATGACAGACAAACGTCACAAAATAGTGCTTGAAGACAACATTGCGTTCAGCAGTCTCCAGCTGCTGGAATGTATCGGTAGTCAGCAGATAAGCGTCCAACTTCAGCTGTTGGCGCCTGGTGAACTTGAACATTGACAATACATTATAACTATATGCAAATTTTGCTTTTATTTGTGGTAATAAAAAATTTGATACTGTATTTTGGTTACGTACCTAAGTTTCTGTACATCACCATTAGAAATTCCATTTTCACTTAGTTTTAAGGCATATAAATTTCTAGCGAATTCCTGTGAACAAACGAAAATTACATTACATTCAACACTACAAGGAATACACATTTAAACGAGAAAGAGCGATACAGATTTGCCTAGCACAAAAATTTGGCTATAGGTTAACCTTGAAAAAACTGTGTTGTACTCACTTCTCCATTTTCAGGGGGATCACCATTGCCAAAAGTGGACGTCACCACCAATAACAATGCTTCGTGTTCTATGCTTGAAATATCATAGTCAGCCATGCAGTAGACTTGCGCGTTAAAAGCATGTCCAAAGATTTCTCCGAGTTTCTTGGCGTAACCTTCCGATTTGCCGGTTTCTGTAGCATACAACACGGTAGCCTTGATACGGCGAGATAACGCCCTTCCGAAAAGTTTGGATGTAAATTTAACGGCCCTATATTAAATAAAAAAAGGGATAGAATAAATCACAACTAAAAAATCGGTTTACCATAGACAGAAAAACTCTGATTACAAAATGGACAATGTATTAGTTTTTTTTTAATGATGAACTTACCTGGCAATTTGTTTGAAATGAAATTTACGTCTTGGTTTCTTACTTTTCCCAGAGTCTCTTCCCTTTTTCCAGATGTGACATTTCCAGGCGGGTTCCTGAAAGTAAAAATTTCCACCTAGAGAAATTCTGAAAGAACACACACACATAAATTTTAGTAAGTATGCCAGTTAGTAAATAATGTCAAGGGGGTTGTTGTTATTTCGTTGTCTTACGTCGGCCGCTATGTTTACTTTATGAAATCTCTACCTTGCCCACTTTCCAATTATACTCGTGAAGCCCTTTCATTTGATACACATGTCAAGGAGACTGTAAAGAAAAATATATTCCGCCTTCTTCCATCAGTCGCCATATTGAAATTACGAAAACTTCACCTAGTCTACTTTATTGTACTCGTGAGGCCATTTCATTTGATGCTCAAATCAAGACGCTTATTGAGAAATATATATTCTTGCGTCGGTCGCCATTTTGAATTTATAAAAGTGTTACCTAGCCTACTATATTTTACGCATAAACCCTTCAACTTGAAACCCATGTCAGGCTAATTGGGAGAATAGAAAAAATCTGCCGTCTCGGGGTATCCGACATATTGACTTTAGGATAAAGATGCCCTCCAAGGCCCAGTCTCTTAAGGTTCTCTCGAAGATTCTTAGGAAACACACCAGTTGATGACATGACTATTGGAATCACTCGGACACTATCTGCCGTCCACCGCCTCTTTACTTGTTTCTCGAGGTCTTTGTACTTAATGATCTTCTCGTTGTACTTTATCTCTAGATTATTATTATTTTGAATGGCTACATCCATCAGTGTCACTCGGTTGGAGGACTTATCCACTATTATTATATCTGACCTGTTGTGGGCAACTCGTTGGTCTGTGAACACGGTCCGATCCCAGTACAACTTGTATCCTGAGTTATCTAGTACAGACTTAGGAGTGTATCTATAGTAGGGAACCTTATTATACTGAAAAGTCCCAGTTTCAGAGTCAGTTCTTGATGAAGTATTTTAGCAACTGCGTCGTGCCGCTCTTTATACTCTGTTGCACCAAACGCTTGACATCATCCGGTGACGTGCTGGAAAGTCTCTGAGACTGCCACCCAAATCTACATTTGTCATCTTGGACCGAATTATCTCCAACTATAGACTTCAGGTAGTTTCTTGTTGGGATGACCTGGTCCTGTATGGTCAGAAAAAAACCCTCTGTTTCTATAAGCAGCTATAAGCGGACCAGCCGGTAGTTCGACGCAAGTTTGTATACATGTGCATTGAATGTCTCATTCAGATATCGCCCATGGAGAGGCTTCTGCATCCAAAATTGCAGGCTAGTCCTGATCAGTCCGATGGTGATTTTGTATTTCACTTTTTTTAAATTGTGGCGGTGTTGAATCATCTGCCTCGCATTTTTCAGGTGTCGCTAATGCCCGTATATGATCTAAGGCCTGCTGCTTGATGTTTTGTAGCACTGCTATGCACAATGTGTGATGTTTGCGCCTTACAACGGCTACCATTAGTTGCACGTATAGTTATTATTATTTATTATTTATTACTATTATTATTATTATTATTATTATTATTATTATTATTATTATTATTATTATTATTATTATTATTATTATTATTATTATTATTATTATTATTATTATTACTATTACTATTATTATTAGCATTGGTCACTCAGTCTTTACGTTTACAAAGTTCTTCGTGTTATCTTTTCATCCTAGTTCCAACAGAAATGCATCCAGTGTATATGTATATTAAATAACGTTTTCGTTAGAGTTAGCTGGGACACGTTTCATCTAAGAAAACTTTGTTGTAGTTTACTTTTGTATCTAGCTACAATAGCAAAGGATGGCTTTTGTTTTTTGAAGTAGATTCAGGACATGTAAACTTAAATTAGATGAGTTATAGTAGACGGATTGAATGGAATGAACTAAACGTGACTCACAGAAAGTTCAGTTGACTGAGCCGACAATGGAAAATTTACATTGTTGAAGTTCTCTTAATAAGTGATAAGAGCCTGGACCTTTTCATATGTACTTTACCGCAAATGAGCATAGTTATAAGGCATTATTGAAGAAAAGTTACACAATATGCTTCTACTCACTTCCTGGGGCTAAACTTAAACGTTTTAGATGCAATAATTGTACGATGAAATAACACATTTGTGAGATGGCATCCATCGAAAGCACGAATACGATGTAAGCGCCAAAATTCCTCGACCTGACTATGAACGAAACGGAGTAGACTCACAATCAACACGTATTAGTGAATTTTCGTAGAAAAAATTCACCAATGGGGAGATCCCGACTTTTTAATTTTGAAATTTTTTTTGCAAATGAGCGCGAACGAGGACCCCTAGAACCCATATCCGGGGTCAGTTTCAATTTTTACATGTTTATATATATATATATATATATATATATATATATATATATATATATATATATATATATATATATATATATATATATATATATATATCACACCGATAACTAAAAAAATAATGAGCTGATTTTGAGTAAATTTGGCACGTACCTTCCTTTTGTAAATGACTTGGACAAGTTCGTTAGTCACGAAATTCGGACGAGGTTTTCCGGGTCAATTTTGAGTTTTCATTCGAAATTTTTTTTTATCCCAAAAAATAAAAAATATATGATAACCAAATTTGGTAGGTAGGTTTACGATATAAAAAGTAAGCTATACACAAAAATTTATATTTCTATCTTACAAGAAAAAAAGTTATAATAAAATATTTTGTTCCAGATCATTTATATTTTCCTTACTCGCATCATTTTTAGTCTATTGTTATTATTAAAAGTCAATAGTTTCTTCCTAAAATTTGCTCTTACTGAACACACGTGGCTTCCATTGACTTCTGCTTCTGCCGCTGTTACAGTATTTACATGACGCTTTGCTGACTTTTACTGCTAAACTATTTTACATACGTATCAGCCTACAAAAACTTACTTGTATTCCACCGCATAAGAGCTTCACTTTCGCTTTATTTTCCTCTCTTTCTTTTTTATGATTCATTTGCAAAGCTCACTAGTTTGTTCTATCGAGAATGAAAATTGTGGAAGCATCCTCTTACTAGGCATCGTGTGTCCATTTGCTATGATTGTACCTTTAATTTACCCTGTTAGTCAATGCTCGCTCTCTATGTAACTTTTATTTATGTGACCTAACAAATTACTTGAAATTACCATGCAACATTGCTTTTTACGTGCCTTACGTTGTCTCCTGCTACATTCATCACCTTTATAATGTGAGGCCACTTACCATTACATTTCCTGTTCCCTTAGTTTAATTATCATAACGAGCAGATTTCGTCTTTGTAAATAGCTATTAGTCAATGATACCTTCTGCAGATAACGTACTATTTCTGCCTAACATACACGGTTTAGACCGTCCTGTTTTGTCGTTTCTATTGTTAGTCAATGCTCGCTATTCAATTTCTTTTTAGTGAATTTTCGTAGAAAAAAATCAGTATGGGGAAGATCCCAATTTTTGAATTTTGAAAAATTTTTTGCAAATAAGCGCAAACTAGGACCCCTAGAACCCATATCCGGGGACAGTTTCAATTTTTATATGTTTATATATATATATATATATATATATATATATATATATATATATATATATATATATATATATATATATATATATATATATATATATATATACATATGTGTGTGTGTGTGTATCACACCGATAACTCAAAAAATAATGGTCCGATTTTGATAAAATTTGGCGTGTTACTCAAAATTCGACCAGGTTTTCCGGGAAAATTTTGAGTTTTCATTCGAAAAATTTTTTTATTTCAAAAAATAGAAAAGCTATGATAATCAAATTTGGTAGGTAGGTTTATGGTATAAAAAGTAAACTATACACCAAAAGGTAGATTTATATGTTACAAGAAAAAAGAGTTAGAATAAAATATTTTGTGCCAGAACATTTCTATAAAAATTCACTATCATAACGCACTTGCTGGGTCCAGGATTTTTAGATATAATCCCCTCTAACATCAATGCACTTATTACATAATTTCAGCAACAACTCGATACCTCTGAAAGTATTTTTTCGATTTGTCCTCAAGATATACCCAAACTGCAGTTTTCACCTCTTCGTCGTCACTGAAATGGAGCCCGCGAAGGTCCGTTTTCAAATTTCCATCTAGGTAGTAATCACTGGGGGCTATAATTGGACTATATGGAGCGAGATGAATTCTTCGAAACCGCAGCACGAATTGCGGTTTGTGCAATTCCAGCAGTGTGCACGGGTGCATTGTCATGGAGCAAACGCACACGTCTGGTCAGCTTCCCACGACTGTTCTTTTGAATTTTTTCTCGTTATTTATGCAGGAGTGTTGCATATCATGGCCCGTTGAGTGTGGTGTTGCGCTATTTAAAGTCTACGATAAGAATACCCTCAAATCCCAAAAAACTCGCAGCCATCACTTTTTTGTCGACTTGAACTTTCGCCACTGTTTCAAACATCAAAAGAAGAACTATTCAGCGAATATTGAAGCATCATAAATTTCACCCGTATAAAATTCATCTTGTACAACAACTGAATGAAGATGATTTTGATCGGCGGCTGGAGTTTTATGAAGTTATGACTGCAGGAATAGCTGATAACGGGAACTTTCTGTTTAATATCTGTTTTGCAGACGAGTGTACGTTTTTATTAAACTCAACAGTCAATCGTCATAATTATCGTTATTGGGCAGATAATAATCCAAGAAATTTTCATGAAGCCCACACTCAAACTCCACAGTAATTGAGGCATTTTTGGAGACCGTTAATCGGACCAATTTTTCTTTATGGCAATTTGAGTGGCGAAACGTATTTGGAGTTACTAGAAGATGTCGTTTATCCTCTACTAATTGACATTGTTGAAAATAATGATCGCTATCACGAAAATCAATTAGTATTTCAACCAGATGGAGCTCCTTCGCATTTTTCACAACGTGTTAGGGAATTTTTGAACAAAGAGTTTCCAGAGCAAAAGGACTGGGCGAAGAGGTGCTATTGAGTGGCCCCCTAGATCACCGGATTTAACTCCTTTAGACTTCTTTATATAGGGCCATTTAAAGAGTAGAATTTTCGCAACAGAACCGGAGTCTCTGGAAGAATTACGACGACGCATTGTTGAAGAATGCCGTCTAATAACGCCACAAATGTCAGAGCTCGTTTTGAACAAAATTTGTACATTTGTATGGAAGCTTGTGGTAAACAATTTGAACACTTACTTAACTGAATAAACATTTTTGAACGTTTGGTTTTGTTTTTTAGTTTTTTAACGAAAAATTGACTAATTACTGCATTTCTGATCACAATGAATGAAATACGTTCATGCAACACCAACTGTGAACAATTTTTAAATTAGTTGATAAAACTTCTAAAAAAAATTGGTGTACTGAATTCACAAAAGAAAGAGTTTTCAAACGATGTAACACTCGACCCATGTTCCCTATTTAAAATATAAGGGTTGTCATCACCACTCTTAAGGGATTGGTGTGACAAAGTTGAGTTTTATGTCAAAACATGTCCCCCTCAATATTAAAATTGACGGGTTTCAGCGTTTAAAAAAAATTCTCTGGGCACAAATCGGTCTGTTTCGTTTTCAATGCGTCACCCTGTATAATTTTTGTAATCAACTTGTCACATCATTTGAGTGACATATTATATTGACAGAAACAGTTAACATACTTTGGAGTGAATTGTCGATAAGAATCAGCTACTTAAATTTAATACGTTTGCTTGTGCAGAGAAAGGGATTTTATTGGAAGGTTAGCCATCATGCGCACAGTAAATTTAACATACATAAGTTGAAACACGTTCAATTATATGCTTGGCAGAAACTAAGTTACGTTGTTTTTTATAAATCTTACGAAAATTTGCTGCTACAACGCACCTGCTGCATCCAGACTTTTTTTGATGTGCAACAAAACCCTTTTAACTCAACATGTGTACATAATTTCATTAAGCCAGCTTGACAGTAGCGACTCGTGCCTTTTCTCCTCTCTTTTTTCCCCGAAAATGTATTATAAAAAACCTGCTTACTAAACTTAATAATTATTAACTACTTACCAAGTTTTCCTCTAGTTAGTTATACGTTATAGTAATTCAAAAGTTCTTTCCTTTGATAATTACTAATTAACTATATAATTTTAAATGTGTTGTTTGAAATAAAGACATGACAATATGTGATCTTTGTCATTTTATACTCCACGTATCTTTTAAATTTTATTATATTTATTTATATGTTCATTTACTCGTCTATTAATTTATATATTTAAAAACGGCTAAGCCTATGTAGGTTAGCATTATATAAAATGTTTTGTTTGACATAAAAACATGACAATATGTGATATTTGTCGTTTTATACTGCACGTATCTTTTAAATTTTACTATATATATATATATATATATATATATATATATATATATATATATATATATATATATACATATATATATATATATATATATATATATATATATATATATATATATATATATATATATATATATATATATATATATATATATATACTTTTTTTAGCTTGAATTTTAAGATTGAATGAATTTTATGAAAATACGCCAGAATGCCGTACTTGATAGACGCAAACTTATTATAAATTTTGACTAGAGGATTTAATCTATCGTAGTTATAATCCTTTTACTAATACTATATTTTAGACGATATTTAATTATCGTTGTTTCAATGTCGTAATATTTTGCTGTATACAAATCGATAATAACATTGCTTTAAGAAAGATAATACGGTCCTGGCGATAAAATGAGCGATTACGCCTGATATTAGAGAACAGCATAACTGTATGTCGAGTCCCACCCTGGTCCGTTAAGCTGGAGCCACGTGGGCAAGGTCAAATATTCTATTCTCGTAACATAAAAGGGCCGCCCTACAAGATACAGTGCTGGGTCTTATTATGCTGTGCTGCAAGTGTGGAATTTTAAAGCGCACAACGGGATTGCTTATTCGGTCGTTTTTGACGAAGATAGTCGATCATTTTGTATTGGAGTTTCACATTTAGGTAGAGCGCCGAAGAATACACACCGACGAACGACTGTGTATTCGGATGTATATAACGCCGGCAACCATTAACACACTATACTTCTTCTGATTCTGTATTAATGGCTGCCGACTCTGTGATACTCGATATACTAATTTTGTTTGTGTAGAATGCAGGAGGTAAAAAAGTAAAAATTTATGAAAATATAGCATAGCAAAAATATAATTTTTCCCCGGCAGGCGGCAGTGCGTACGCACGGACGCACTTATTGAGGAGCTGCGCCCCTGCAGCTTGACTACTTTTTCAGATGCAATTTTTTAAATTCCTTTTGTGATTTGAAAGATTCTAAAGAACATTCCATATCATACTCACTAGGTGCGTCCACAGTTTTTTTATTTTTCTTCGAGAAAATTTATTAGATACATGGCTTTGTAATGTTGTATGTTTTACCAAAATGTAATATTTAAAAGTAGGTATCTAAATCCATAGAGAAATCTCCACATCTGTTACGTAATTGAAGAGGTTTTATTGCCAGTTAAGAACAAGCATTAAATCACAAAATAAACCAATTTATAACAAACAAAAAAATTACTTATATGCTTTATTACATTTTTTCACCAGATTAGCCAGCTTATTGCCGTATATTTGAAGGATTTTTTATTCGATTAGAATTCAATTTCGTTCTTTTCCCACATACTGAAGATACTGTGTGATGCAGACTGAATATTTCAATAGCTTATTTTTTTCATCACAAATATCCTATAGCTTTGTTTGGCAATAGACTGCCAAATAATCCGATATATGTTAGGTGGTTCCAGCCACTTACATGATTAAGTTTTTTGACAGACCTTGGGGGAATACAAACAGATGTATAAAAAATAAAAACACCAGAGAAATTTCATTGTTGAATTAGAGCGTCAGCATCTTTAATGCAGCGTTGGCTTTCACCGATAACCAGCTAATTTAACAGCAGATATAATTTTATCCTGTTCAGTCTGCAATTTGCGCGATGAGTTTTCCCCTGGAATTCGACTAAGGAAATTAATAAGCATACAGAGGGTTTTGGGTAAAGCAATTGGGACATATTGTGATGATTAATTCCAGTAAATCGAGAAAAATATTTAAATGTTCCGACGCAGTAAATGTGTTACGGTAGCGAATTCTCAAAAGAATAAAAAAAAGTTAGTTAAATGATTCGTAAAAGGTGAAGGAAATAATCATGAAAACATTGTAGTGAAAATAGAGTTAAAAAAAACGGATTCAATTATATACCTGAGAATGATCTAAAAGTTGAGAGTAACTCGGAAATAGGGAACTTAATGAACACCTACACAGCACAGGACATCCAATGGATATCAATTGGATATACATAATATCCATTTTACGTCCATGACCATGATAGATATCCAATGATTATTGTTAGAAGAGAAAAATGTTGATAAAACTTAAATAATGTGACCATAGGAGCATTTCTTATTCATTAAAATCTAATCAAGAATGAATTCGAATTTCTGGGTGTATTTTTAAGGAGCGGAGGATATTTTAAGGAATAAACTCGTCGAACTAGGTGAATGTAGACATAAGTAAAGGTGTAATTATAACTTTAATAAATTCACCAAACTTAACATTGCTACTACTAACTAACTGAATGAATTTTAAACTCGGACTGTTTACATCGTGAATCTTAATAGAACAGTATTATGTTTACATAATTAAATGACAAGTGTCGCGTCTTTACATCTTAAGCAACCTAAATTAACTTTCTCTTAAACAAATACTACTTATAGTTTTTTAATCAGTTTACATCCTTCCCAAATTGCAGACTTCAGCAGTCCTGCGTTCCTTGTACGCTGCAATTTTACCTTGTTTACTGTTTACATAATAATGTAATAGTTTCAATGCCAATGTTATCGATACAATTATGACCTACAATTATAAGCAATATTTACATTACTTAGTGTAGATAATTTTCCTAAACCCACTTTACATATTATTTTACTTTTTTTAATAATTACGTTTCTACGATTGCTACTACCCTAATGCAAACCCTATCGTTCTCTGAACAGTATTCAAGTATGTGCATATCCATCAGATATCCAATGGATGTCCATTTGATATCCCATGGATATACAGAAGACATCTATTAGATGTCCATTGGACATCCAGCTGATGTTCCGTTAATATGTTCACACCAGCGGGAAACAAGATGGTTAAATTACAGAAACCATTCTTTACGTCTGTAAAAGATAGGGGAAGAAAAATAACCCGTTCTGTTACAAGAGTCACTGAAAAGCGTTAAAACTAGCGGCAACAATAATTTCCTTCCAAATTCTCATTGCGATTATAACATTATAGTAAATGATTTTTATTTAAATACACAGAGTATTACTGTTTATGTCTGTTATTTCGTTTAATAATCACATCAAAAACAAAGTCCTCTTAAGCTCCAGCAGCAGCAAACCCTTCTGGACTCTTGCTAAATCTATTGGGAATAATTTCTGCAAGAGCACGTTCTCACCACTTGTCTCAGGGGATGAAATTGTTTCTGCCGCCCTGGGCAAGGTTGAACTTTTTGCCTCGTTGTTCGCCGGCAATTATACTCTCAACCAACCTTCAAATGTTCAACCACCAACAGTCCCCAATGTCGCGCATAAAATGACGGATATCATTTTCAAAACTAAAAAGGTACGAAAGATGCTCTCTTCTCTTAATACCAGGAAATCATCTGACCTAGTTCTCTCCTTTTAGTCGTCTCTAAAGTGATGAAAAAGTATATAAACACTTTGTCACCCATTCTTGGAACAAGTCCATGGAACTACACGGTGAATCCCAGATTGTCACTCTAGACATATCCAAAGCATTCGACCAAGTCTGGCACGGAGCGCTGCTTAATGAACTACCGGTCTATGGCCTACCACCAAAACTCTGTATGTGGACAGCAAATTTCCTCCCCAACCGGAGTATTTCTGTTGTCGTGGATGGCCATTCCTCTAAATTGTATCCAATTAATGCAGGAGTTCCTTAAAGTTCAGCTTCAGCCCCTACTTTGTTTCTTCTCCACATAAATGACCTCCTTTCTAGCACATCCAGCCCAGTTCACAGTTACGGGAACGACAGCACTCTCCACTAAAATATACAATTTTATAAGCCTGTCTCTTTAGCCCAATTAGATAAGGATCGCAGACTCATGGAGGGTTCTATCTCCGTGGATCTCCAAAAAAATTAGACTGGGGAAGTAGAAATCTTGTACAATTCAACCCCACCAAATCACAGTCTTGCTTTCTTTCTCATAAGAGATACACCAGCCCTAGACCCATCACAATAAACAACCAAGCTATTCAAAGTAATGAGTCCTTTTTACTTGTTGGCATTTCTGTGGATCTCAATTGGCACCAACATGTCACATCAATTGTAGAAGCTGCTGCTAAGAAATTAGGTTTCCTCTTCCGGGCTCGCAAATACTTTTCACCAGCTAATATATATACCTCATATACTTCACAAATAAGACCAAACCTCGAATACTGCTCCCACATCTGGGGTGATGCTGCCGCTTCTACACTCGCTACCCTGGACTACATTCAGAAGAGAGCTACACGTCTCTTCTGCCAAAGGCTGCCATCCCTTGCCCATCGACGTGCCGTTGGTGACCTCTCTTTCTTTTATAGATATCTGCACGGACACTGCTGAGAGGAGCTTTCTTCCATAGTTCCTCCACCTGCTCCCCCCAACAGATATACCAGGAGAACAGAGTGAATGCACCCTTTTACTGTCCAGGTCACCAGACAAAGAACATCTTGTTATGCCCGCTCTTTTGTCCCGAGGACTTCCAAGTTGTGGAATTCCTTGCCGACACATGTTTTTCCTTCTCCTCCGAACCTCCAAACCTTCAAGTCCAGAATTAACAAGTTGCCTCTTTCCTCCCTGTCGACACCCACGGTACGATAGTATTTAGGCTGTAAGCCCTCGTGGTGTGTTGTTGAAATTAAAAAAAAAAGGAAACTGCTGATTCCATAGACTATATCTCAAACATTATATAGAAGAACTACCAAAAGTCTTGGACACTGTAAGTCATCAAATTATTCTAGACAAGTTCGAAAGATATGACATAAGGTGTAGTGTTTTAACCTCTCGACTAGCCAGTTGTGCGTCCGGAATTAAAGGGTTAAAATTTAACATTGTGAGAATGAATATAAAGGCATTACTACAGGTGTTCCCCAGGGAATTATATTAGGAACTTTGTTTTTATACTTTATTTTAATGACCTATTTAGAGATATGCACAGTGATACTCTCATGTCTTAGGACGATGACACGGATATCATCTCGAGCGGGGAAACATGGTCCGTAGCAGAGGATAAAATGAATGTATATTTGAATTAAGTCTCAGATTCGCTGGCTCTGAATAGACTGTCTTTGAACGTAAATAAAAGTGAAAATATTTTTGAAATTTATTGTGATAGTGCACCCGACTCACAGAATATTAAGTTAGGAAACAGATTTATAAAAAAGTCTGGACGCAGCAAGTGCGTTATGGCAGTGAAATTTTATAAATATGCTTTGAATATCAAATATGTCTTTTTAATGCAAGCAGTCATCAATTTGGTTACCGGTATAACCTATATAGTAGAAACAATGTGCCATATTTTATCAAAATAACTTATTGTTTGAAAATGTACAACAATTTTCCGACAATATACCTTAAACGTTGGTTTTCTAACCAACAAATCTTAGGTTAATAGCAAATTGAGTTATTGAAATTTGAAGCATTTAATGAAAATTTGCTACCAAAACGCACTTACTGCGTCTTGATTTTTTTTCTTACAAACATATTTCGATAAAAAATGCAATAAAATAAGGCTGTTCGAAAAAAAATTGTAGGGATCACCAACGATCGACTTGTGGGCCAGCCGGTGATTGTCAAAATAATTTTATAAGATGCAGCTCAAGACACCCTATAATTAACTTATACAATTTTTTCTCGTCTCTTGTATAATAATAATAATTATATTTAGCTTTACCGTAGAAACGCGTTACCCTGTATATATGTAAGCAGATCAAAACTAAACGTAAACCCGGATATGGATTCCGGGGGGCTTAATTTGCGCTCATTTGAAGAAATCTTTAAAATTCTAAAGTCGCGGTCTCCTCAATGACGAATTTTTTGTACGAAAATTAGCTAAAAATTATGGACCGTTAAACCATAAACTTAACTAAAACTACCGCCAAAGCATTAGAGAGTAATAACTAACCTGTTGCATATCAGCCCTTTTGTAAAACTTCGAGACTGCGATCCTTTATATGTGTTGATAAAACATAACAAACACTGTTTAATCCACCCACTAACATTAATAAAGGAATAATTTGCACTTGTATATAAAAATTTCCCAAATGACACAAATAATTCGTCGGCTCAAACAAATAAACATATAAATAATCTCATACCAATACCATACGACTTCAGTTACAGCGTCTAACAGACCTGAGCAATAATATCAAATGTTCCGTTACCACGGCAACGACATACTAGATCTCATATAAGCTATTGACAATGAAACGCGGTGATATTAAACATAAATGTTTCAAATTTAACTAGCTCAATTTTCTGTAACCCTAGAAAGCTGAATTTTGGCACCTAATTAGGCCTTTCCCAAAGCAATATGTACACCAAATTTTATCGAAATATCTTTGTAATTTTCGGAGAAAAAATTTTTTTTCGAAAGAAAACTCAAAATTTTCCCAGAAAACCGTGTCCGATATTTCTGGCTAACGAACTCATCCAATCTATTAATAAAAGAAAGGCACTTGCCGAGTTTTATCAAAATCGGTTAAATATTTTTTGAGTTATCGGTGGATATATATATATATATATATATATATATATATATATATATATATATATATATATATATATATATATAATCGAAACTGACCCCGGATATGGGTTCTAGGGGCCCAAATTCGCGCTCATTTGCAAAAATTTTTGCAAAGTGTCAACATCGATACCTCTCTATTAGTGATTTTTTTTTAAATAAAAATTCACTAAAAGGGTCGAGAGCCATAAATATTTGGGTTTATATTTCAGTGGAAATATTAAATAAGCACATTAATGACGTCATAAAAAACTGGATACTAAATATTCATTTTTGCCAAATCTGGAAAAATTATAGATGCTAAAATACTTGGGTTGATATATTATGCATTTTCCACAGTATGATACATTATGGAATAATTGCCTAAGGGGGAGCTTATGACAACAACCCCAACCTGATACAAGGAATCCAAAACACATTGCATAATTTTTTTTTAAATAGGAATCGATTTCCAGAACATGTTGTTTCCCTTAATGAAAGGGAATTGTTTCAGTTGGAATCAATATCGGTTTATTATGAAACGCCAAGGGAGATATATTTGCGTAATACAAGCAAAACAAAGCATAAGACGATACAATTACCAAAGGTAAATAGAATTATAAGCCAGCAAAGTAGCTACATTGTGGATATTAAGGTTTTTAATGTGTCGACAAATTATCTCAAATCGATAAATACAAGGAAATATAGTATTAAAAGGAGATTCAAAAATTCATAGTAAGTTGGATGATTCTATTTTGGTATTCACTGAGGGTACTCACAGAAATTAGGAAGAGAAATACATTTTAGTAGTTAAAAACATTACGACAATACCCTAACTAAGAAACGATAATACCTCAACTGAGATGAATATAAATGTTTAAATTGCTTTCCTTCATGTCTTATGTATAAATTTATTTTGCGATTAACGATATCAACCGCTGCTTCAACTTCTGTTCTTGGCATGCTTGCTGTGGCATCCCGGATGAGTTGAATCGCATGGTATTGTGTTGTAAGACGTTTTGATTAACTATATCTCTAATTTTTCCTCCATAAATAAAAGTCAAAGACAGTCAAATCGGGGGATTTTGCTAGCCATGGGAATAAAGTCCTTCTTTCAATCCAACGATATGAAAACATATTAACTAAATAGTCGCTGACGATTTGTGAAAAGTGGGCTGCACATCCATCACACTGGAACCACATGTTCTTCGAGTCTACAACGAGACATCTTACAAAAATAACGTAATCGATTTATGGCCTTACAGGGCTGCAAATAGCTTCCACAATTTACTGATTATCTGTATTGTGTCAAAATGAATCTTCTATATATCTAATATAACTACTAAGCATAGAAATTCCACAGAAACAGAGAAAAATGCTTTTTGTGAGGAAAAATTAAAAAGATAAATATATTAAAATTAAATAAGTTTAGTTAATAGCAATGCATTTTTTTAATCCAAAATATCTATCTTAAATCAAAGAAGCGTGGTATAGCCGAAATACAAACACTGGCAGAGTTTGTAAAATAAATATACCTGAATTCACATTTTAGTTTACTTTAGATAAACAAGTAAATAAAAATGTGTTGTTGTTCACGTGGCAAGTACATTTGGGGAATCCAAGTCACCACAACACATTCAAAAAAAGTCTGGACCTACCAGGTGCGTTATATACCTGCTTTTTCATAAAAAATTTTTTAATAGCAAATATGTCTCTCTAATGCAAGCAGGCATCAGTCTGGTTACCGGTATAACCTATATAGTAGAAACAATGTACCATATTTTATCAAAATAACTTATTGCTTGGAAATGTACAAAAATTTTCCGAAAATAAACTTTAAATATTTCCTTCCTAGCCAACAAACCTTGGGTTAACAGCAAACTGAGTTATTGAAATCTGAAGCATTTAGGAAAATTCGCTTCCAAAACGCACTTACTGCGTCTCGATTTTTTCTTATAAACATGCACCATATTCCGATAACAAATGCAAAAATGCAATAATATAAGCGTGTTCAAAAAAATATAGGTATCACCAACTTATGGGCCACCCTGTGATTGTCAAAATAACTTTATAAGATGCAGCTCATGACACCCTATAACTAATGTATACAACTTTTTCTCGTATCTTGTATAATAACAATTATATTGCGCTTTACCGTAGAAATGCGTTACCCTGTATATATATATATATATATATATATATATATATATATATATATATATATATATATATATATATATAAACAGATAAAACTGAAACTAAACCCGGATATGGATTCTAGGGTGCCTAGTTTGCGCTCATTTGAAGAAATCTTTTTAAAATTTCAAAGGCGCCGTCTCCTCATTAACGAATGTTTTCTACTGCTAAACCATAAACTTAACTGAAACTACCGCCAAAGCATCAGAGAATGTGTCTGTTTGAAATGAAATTTCTGAAAGTATTTTAGTAAAATGAAGGACAATGACGATTGAAGCTGGAACTTAAGGGTTTGCAGGACACTTTACTTGCGACATTTTCTTAGCATAGTCCGTATTTGTTTCAGGTTCTTCACCTAAATAGTGCCAATTTTGACGTTTCAAATCGCGACTTTGACATTTTGAGGAAAACGCCAAATTTTTTTCTTTAAATGCCCATAACTTTTTTGTCTTTAAACCTACAGAACTAAATTTTGGTACATGGTTCACTCTTTACAATAAAAACGCGCGTACCAAATCTGGTTTTCCTTACTTTGTTTTTCCAGAAATATAATTTTTGCGAAATAAAACACAAAAAACCTGGGAAAACCTGGGCCGATTGTCCTCGCTAACTTGTCAAAGTCACTTGCAAAAGGAAGGTTCTCAGAAAATTTTATTAAAATCGGCCCATTATTTTGTGCGTAATCGGTGTGATACATATACATATATATATATATATATATATATATATATATATATATATATATATATATATATATATATATATATATATATATATATATATATATATATATATATATATATATTTGTCATGAGCTGATACAATGTTTTAGGTAGACACGTCAATGAAATTATAAAAACATAAGAATCAATAAGTAAAATAATGTACAAAATATTCACACAAATACAAACAGTCACACACTATATCACTGTGAAATCACAAATAAGACAACAACAAAACTAAATATAAGAGACACCACAACAACTATGATGACCGTAAGTGGTCTTCGAACTCATCAACTGAATAAAAACACTGTGAATACAGATACTGTTTAAGCTCCCACTCAAATTGAGCGCCAGTACGACAATCCTTAATATTATTAGGCAGCAGATTAAAATAATAAGAACCCGCATACAACAGCGACTTTTAAAAAATGAATTATTAGGTTTATTCAGATATATATTATCTCTAAAGCGAATGTTATAGCTACGTAAATTGTAATTATGAGGCAAAGTATTTCTTTTCTTAAATACATAACACATTAGCTTCAGTAAATGAACCTCAACAACTGTCAAAATTCTATTATTTGTGAAGATATCTCTACAAGATTCCCGAAACTGAAGGTTTAAAATTAGGCGCATAATGCGTTTTTGATGTAGGAGAACCCTAGCTTCATCCGTCGCCTGACCCCACGACACAATTTTATAATTTATAGCTCAGTGGCCAAGAGCATAGTACGCAGTCAACAGGCCTAGGACTTTAAAGTCTTTAGAATGTAAAAACATATGTTTAGCCTTGAGCAGACTGCATCAACGTTACTGGACCAGGAGAAAACTCTGTCAATTATTTTTCCCAGAAATGATGTGGAGACAACAGAAGTTAAAGAGCTGCGATTGAAGTTAACACTGATGTCAACACGCAAACTTAACTTAGTTTGAAAATTCAGCAATTGCGTCTGGTCATAGTTTATAATCATACTGTTTTTTTGTACAGCAGCTGAATTCATGTAAAACGTTATTAATTTTGTTATAAAGAGATGGAAGATTTAAGGCTGAGACTAAAATTGACGTATCGTCCGCGTTACATGGATACCAGTCCATTTGATATATTTTTTGGCAAGTTGTTAACCTAAAGCAGGAACAGCAGTGGGCCTAAAATGCTTCCTTGTAGGGCGTCAGTTTATGACTTTTGAGTCTGATAAGGCATCGCCCACCCTAACAAGTTTTCTGTTAGAGAGAAATAACCGAATCCAGTTGTTCAAATTCCTTCTAATCCCCATATAATGCAGTTGGCCACAAACAAAGCTAGTATTTATCGTGTCGAACGCACGGGACATATCAAGAAATATCCCCACGGTGTATTCCTTCAAATCCATCTTTTCCAGTGTCGCCTGCACAAAATCAGTCACAGCTGATTCCGCGGAGAGCCCCTTACGGAAACCGTACTGTCGGTCCGAGATTAAGTTGTGTCCGCAAAAGTATTCTTGTATTCTTTGCAAAACTATTTTTTACAATATTTTGGAGAAGATACCTAGCAACGCAATAGGTCTACAATTATCGATATTGTTTTTATCCCCCCCTTTATGCAGAGCTATGATAGCAGCAACTTTCAATCGTGTGGGAAATTCACCCCAAAGCAACGACCGGTTAATTACTTTAGTTAGAGGCATCAATAATTTATCACACAATTTAAAAACAAACAATGGAATGCCATCAAACCCAGACAATTTTTTATTTTTTTAAGCCCAGAATAATATTTCTAACTTCATCCTGAGTAACTGGACGTGCAAACATTGATGACTGGGGACAATTAACCGACACAGTACAACGATCCGAAAGGCCATTTTGGAAATGACTGTTTAACTTAGAAGCAACGGCAGTAAAAAAATAATCCGCAAACATATTAGCCACAACCGTGGGGTCACTTACTTCAACACCATCATGGGTGAAGGAAACTTCAGATACCCTAGGTTTTTTATTTCTTACTAAATTTATTAAATACCAAAGCACTTTGGGCTTATTATCCGAATTAGACACCAATTGTGAAAAATAGTTTCGTTTTTCATCATCTATTAATTTGTTTAGTCTTATGCTACTGATCCTATAGTAACCCCTGACCTCTTCGCTGCTATATTATTTACGTAATATATTAAGATCTTTAAGGTTCGCAGTTTGAACTCTGACATTGCCGCTTGGACGATAACTCATATATATATATATATATATATATATATATATATATATATATATATATATATATATATATATACATATATACATACATATATATATATATATATATATATATATATATATATATATATATATATATATATATATATATCAAAAAATTGTGGGAACGCCGTCAGTTGTAGAATAAAACTCTTTATTATACGCCGAGCTTTCGGAAAAATTTATTCCTTTATCGAGGCTACAACATGGAAAGAAAAAAGTTTACAATTTACTTGGAAAAAATATAAAAGTTTAAAATACTTACATATAACATGAGTTCTACTAAAGTATTTATCTAATAACAAACATAAAAAGAAAACCTTTTGATGAATTTGAGTGAAGTCTAATAAATGCCAAACTGACATATAAAGCTAAATATTGTTTAATTGAATTTGTTTTTTGTTTTTGTCTAGGAAATATAGAAAGGGGTAGTGATTTCTAAAATTATTATCTTTCTTTAAGTTTATTAAATTTTCGTTAAAAGTAATTTCAAACTCTTCTAAACATATTCTTGTAATACTTAAGGTTTCACAGTGTAAAATAGAAACATTACTAAAATTTATATTATGGCCAGTGTCAAGATTATGTTCTGACAGAGCGCAAGTTCTTTTTTGTAAACGTATGTCACTTTTGTGCTGTGTTAACCTATCTTTAAGGACTCTGCTTGTTTGGCCAATGTATCTTAAATTACAATTATTACATGGAATACAATACACCACTCCAGACACTTTGGAAATTTAATCCTTACTTTTGAGTTTACTAAAAATGTTATTAATTGTTTTTGAATATCGAAACGTTATTTTAAAATTGGTTTCATCTTTAAATATAAACTTTAACCTATTGGAAATACTTTTAATGTATGGGATTGATATGTAAAAAAAGTTAGATGTTTCCGAACTCGAAATTATTTGGTTGTTATGTCTGTCAGATAAATTTGATACTGTTTGTAGAGGTTGTCTTGTATTGTAATGGTGATTGTTTGGAAAATTGTATAAAAGTTTATTAAGTAGTTTGGGAGGATAAGAGTTGTTAACAAAAATATTAAAAAGTTTTCTTAATTTTTTTTCGTGGAAAGAAGGATGGCATATCTTTAATATTCTATTTTTTAAAGCTAATAAAATGTTAATTTCAGTTTTAAACAAATGATCTGAATGAAAATTAATATATCTTTGAGAATTAGTTGGTTTTATATACCAATCTAAAATTATGTTGTTATCGTTTGTTCTAATTAATTTTGTATCTAGGAATAGTACACTGTTATCTGTTTCCTCTTCTAATGTCAATTTAATATATTGGTTGTAAGAATTGTAATAAAAGAATGTGTTTAGTAGAGTTTGAAATTATTTTTAACGAAAATTTAATAAACTTAAAGAAAGATAATAATTTTAGAAATCACTACCCCTTTTTATATTTCCTAGACAAAAACAAAAAACAAATTCAATTAAACAATATTTAGCTTTATATGTCAGTTTGGCATTTATTAGACTTCACTCAAATTCATCAAAAGGTTTTCTTTTTATGTTTGTTATTAGATAAATAGTTTAGTAGAACTCATGTTATATGTAAGTATTTTAAACTTTTATATTTTTTCCAAGTAAATTGTAAACTTTTTTCTTTCCATGTTGTAGCCTCGATAAAGGAATAAATTTTTCCGAAAGCTCGGCGTATAATAAAGAGTTTTATTCTACAACTGACGGCGTTCCCACAATTTTTTGATAAATAACACTATTACCGTCACAAAAATTTAATACTATATATATATATATATATATATATATATATATATATATATATATATATATATATATATATATATAAACATATAAAAACTCAAACAGACTCTGAATATGGGTTCTAGTGGGGCTAGTTCGCGCCCATTTGATGATTTGATGAAGTGTTTTCAGAAATCAAAAATCGGGATCTCTTCAATAGTGATTTTTTTTAAGATAACGCACTAAAACCTGACAATCGTTTTACTAACCAAGTTAGCGGTCATCAGATGATCCAAAATTCAGAATATTTTATCCTCGGATGACGCTACATTTGTTAACGAAAGGATCGTCAGGTTTGTTAAAATGTGTGGTGGTGATTTGGGTTCATCAAGTGTACTGATCAGTGCTCATCACAGGTTCCAATATTCACTTAGTGATTCACGTGACTTTAAGCTTACATAAAATTAGGATAATTGATAATTACAGTTCTATTTCTGAAGAACTTTGTTATAGAATCAAACAAAAGAACCAAGAAATATACCAATTAAAGGAAATACTTACTTTAAATACTGCAATGCTGAGATAAAAATTCCAAAGTAAACTATTTTGTAATTGGATAGTTACCCTTTTTATTTTCCCTATCTTTACATCGAGACCAGATTGGAATAACAGCGGTTTGAATGCAGCGTTTCCTTTAGATTTTCCCTGTAGGTTGCGGTATTATCCCGAGTCAATATAACTGTAATTCACGCTTCAGAGCTGGCTGGAGCTTCGTTCAGGAACATTTTGTGCAATAACTGTCTTTAGTCGGTGTGAAATACACCCTTATTAAAGGATGTCTTTGACATTGATACTGGCAATAAAAGATATAACATTTATAAGTACCCCGAAGGCGCATTTAAAGCTGACACCTGTCTCGAGATTACGCAAGTCTTACAGGGAGTTCCTTTTTTAACATTTAAAGTATTTTCTTAAATTCAGTCCGATTTAGCCAATCCAAATCCAATTAAGCTAATTTGTAAATACAATACGTAAGTCCTACACACACACACACACACACACACACACATACACACACATTCTGCATTTATATACTAGATTTGGCGCAATATATATATATATATATATATATATATATATATATATATATATATATATATATATATATATATATATATATATATAGGTGTCCCACGTAGACTTTCCATTAGCCGTTTTTAGAGTACGACTCACAATTGAATTCTGAAAATTCACGCAAGTAGGTTTCTCAAAATTTCCAGTTCACTGAAAATATTGAGGTTAATATGGGACTTCCAGTTATACCGGAAGTAGACGTCAACTTTCTTATTTCATATAAAATATGGTATTTTTTATTACGGATCTAGATTGCCCGTCAAATTTTATGGTAGGTTTTATTAACATGTCATTTTTCTCAATCATTTTCGAGATATTTGACTTTTTTCAAAAATTTCTTAAAAAACATTGTCACATTTACACACCTGTATCTCTCTTATTTTTAAACCTGAAGAGTTGAAATTTTAAAATACTAATTACAAAATGCCACAAAATATTTGGAATTTACTAAAGCTAGTACAAGTTAGACAGGGTGTCCGAAATAGACCGGTCAATCGTGACAACCTTAAAACCTAATAACTCTCTTATTTTAAATAGAACACCCTATATTTGGTAACGTTAGTTTATGTACTTTTTATTGTTCTTTAGATATTGATATCAGCATTCCCTATACCTAGGTCCCACCGATTTCAAGACATTTAAACATTATTTGCGATAAGAAATAATTATTAGTCAGTTTATCAGGTTGCCTAGGAGATGAATATTTTAAACGTCATCTTCCGACAGTAAACTTAATGGTTATACTATAAAGTACGTTTGTCAATTGTATTTTAGTAAAAGAGAGTATTTTTGACAATAATGGCACACTTCAATTACCCAAACGGTGACTTTTTTAATTTAATTATTATTTACGGGGAGTGCAATCGAATTGTTAGCAGAACATGTGTGTTTGCAGAGAGATGTCCAGATAGACATAGACCCACTCCTTATATGATCAGAAGACTATTGAAACATTGTTCTGAGAATGGAACGTTTCGTTCAGAAGGTAATACAAATAAACCGCTATTGGACAATGAAGAGACAGAAATAGATGTTTTGGCATTTTTTACTGCTTATCCGTATGCCTCAATCAGATACTACAGTAGAAATTTGCATCTTTCAAGATGAACTATTCACATAATTCTCAAATTAACAAATGGACACCAAATGGACTGGGGATTTTTTTCGGCGTGTAGAATTCTGCGAATGGTATCTTTTGAAAAATCAAGATGAAAATTTCTCAAGAAAAATTATGTGGTGCGATGAGTCTAAATTTTCAAAGAGGGGCATGTTCAATCGTCAGAACAGTCACTATTGGTCGGTCGAAAATCCTCACATTACTAGAGAACAAAATTTACAAGACTGTTGGAGTTTCAATGTATTTTGCGCAGTAAAATACAGTAGAATTTTTGCTCTCAACATTTATGATGAGAACTTAACAGGTTGGTACCAATCATATTAAGAAATACTGAATTTTATTTGCGTATTAGTACATTATGTTATTCAAATATGAGGCCCTTTGTTCATATCAGCAATAACGGTAAATTTAAAAACAGGCAAGAACGAATTCTAAACGTGCAGTATTCACAGGTCCTGGATATTGTCGCATTCTGCAGCAAGTAATAATACTAGCGCTGAACTCCTTGCATGAACACGAAGCTGCAAAAGTTTGGTATCCACAAGATGGAGCTCCACCACGTAACTCACAGACAGTAAGCGACCTACTCCAGGGAACATTTGAAGACAGATGGATAGCTAACTATGGTCCTCACCGTTGGCCGGCCCGCTCACCAGACTTGACTGAACTAGATGTTACTATCTGGTCCCTAATTTTATTTTATGAGAATGTCTTTCTGAGGAGAGTAGCTTATGACAGCTATGCGGAAGTTATGATTTAATTTGCACTATTTCAGTGTGTTGTAGCGAAGTTCGTCAATCAGATGTTTTTTTTTCTATTACTGGTAATATTTGCAATATATCAACACCCTAGCATTTTTGAATAGAAAATTATGAGATCTTTCAAATGAGGTATCACAAGCCACTACTTTCTTTCTAAAAATTTGAGGTTTGCATGTGTCATTCGAAGGTGATTGAATCTAGGGGTGAAGTTTGCACGTTGCAGGTTGTCATTTGTAGTGAAATTTCTTTAAAAAAAATCACTAATGAGGAGATCCCGACTTTTGAAGTTTGAAAAAATTTCTTCAAATGAGCGCTATTTAGGATCCCTGGAACCCAAATCCGAGGTCGGTTTCAAACTTTATATGTTCCCGGAAAATTTTGTGTTTTCTTTCGAAAAAAATTATATCTCCGGAATTAACAAAGCAAGGGCAACCTAATTCGGTACGAGGATTTATATCATTATAGGTAAACTACATACCAAAATTTAGCTCTGTAGGTTAAAGGACAAAAAAGTTACAGGCATTTAAAGAACATTAAATTTGGGTTTTCCTCAAAGCGTCATAGTCGCGATTTAAAAAGTCAAAATTGGTAATAGTTAGGCAATGAACCTGAAACCAATATGAGGTATGGAAGGAAAATGTCTCAAGAAGAATGTTTTACAAAGCCTGAAGTCTTAGTTTCAATCGTCATTGTCCTTCATTTTACTAAAATATTCCCAGAAAATTCATTTCAAATAGACCCTTTCTCTGATACCGTGGCAGTAGTATTGGCTATAGAGTTTATCGGTTAATGGTATATCATTTTTGTCGAATTATCGTAAAAAATCCTCAAGGTTAAATATATCCGTTATTAGGCAAGATACGAAAAAATTGTATACATTAGTTATAGGGTGTCTTAAGCTACATCTTAAAAAAATATTTCTACAATTACAGGTGGCCCATAAGTCGTTGGTAATTCAAATTTGTTTTTTATGAAATTTTCTTAAAAAAATTCACTAATGGGGAGATGCGTGTTTTATATATATATATATATATATATATATATATATATATATATATATATATATATATATATATATATATATATATATATATAACGTACCGATAACTCAAAAAATAATAGACCGATCTTGATCAAATTTGGTGAGCACCTTAGCTTGGAAAAGTTCGTTAGCCAGGAAAATCGGACCAAGTTTTCCCGGAAAATGTGTGCTTTCTTTCTAAAAAAATTCATATCTCCAGACAGGGAGGGCAACCAAATTTGGTACGCCTTTTGTTATTATAAAGAGTGAACCATGTACCAATTTAAGTCTCTAAGGTTAAGGACAAAAAAGTTACGGGCAGCTAAATAAACAAGTTTTGGAGTTTTCCTCAGAAAGTAAAACTCGCAACTTAAAACGTCAAAATTGGCAATGTTTAGGCAAAGAACGTGAAACAAATACGCACTGTGAAAAGAAAGTCTTGCAAGAAAAGTGTTCTGCGAACCCTTAAGTTTCAGATTCAACCGTCATTGCCTTCATTTTACTAAAATATTTACAGAAAATTCATTTCAACTAGACCCTTTCTCTGATGCTTTGGCTGTCGGTTTAGTTAAGTTGATGTTTTCGCTGTAGGTTGCGTGATGTTTATGGTTTAACGGTCTATAATTTTTAGCTAATTTTCTTAGAACAAATTCGTTACTGCATTTTAACATTTTTTATCGAAATATGATGCATGTTTGTAAGAAAAAAATCTGGACGCATTAAGTGCGTTTTGGTAGCAAATTTTCATTAAATCCTTCAAATTTCAATAACTCAATTTGCTATTAACGTAAGTTTTGTTGGTAAGGAAACCAACATTCAACTTTATTTTCGGAAATTTTTTGTATGAACGCAGCAATGGCGTTTTGGTTGCGAATTTTCATTAAATATTTCAAATTTCAATAACTCAATTTGCTATTAACCTAAGGTTCATTGGTTAGGAGACCAGTTTTCTCGGAAACATTTAAAGTTTATTTTCGGAAAATTTGTGTACATTTTCAAATAATTATTTTGATAAAATATGGTACATTGTTCCTACTATATAGGTTATACCGGTAACCAAATTGTGGCCTGCTCGTATTAGAGCGATATATTTGTAATTAAAATAATTTTTATGAAAATTGACTTCTATAACGCACTTGCTGCGTCCAGAGTTTTTCTTCTAAAATTGAAGTGTTTCGAGATTTTGCATAAGTATGCCCAATGACTGAGATACTGAAGTTATTCCATTTGGCTGTTCCACTGACAAAAGTCTGTTTTGTCCAATCAAAATTATTTTCAAATATTTTCTCAGATATGTGATTTGATTCACAGCTTTTACAACTTCTCCAGTTTTGTTTATTACGCAGATGGACAATAAGGCAGCGATTCATTACGATGGGATTGCCTCCAAAAAATGTATAAATCCCACAGGATTAATGTAAAAACCTTTTGCATTTCTATATTGCTCCTATTCAAATTCACCGCTTCATTGAGATGAAGGGTGATGGAAGATGGTATAATTAAGTAGGAGATAATTCTCTGACCATGGTTTTTATTATCTTGCATTTATATTGGATATTATGTAATGCACTTGATTGTACCAGCTTAAAAAACAGCAGTTCGTAGATTATTATTACAGGAATCCCTGGTGGGAGATAGAAGCAGGGTTAGCTCGCGCACAATCTGAAATTATTTTTCGCTGCAAGATAATTTTACTTTACTGTTGACAACGTAATAAATACAAACGTAAAAAAATATATTTTGGTTATTTCTTCAAAAACGAGTCATTACGACGAAACTAAAACCAAAAAGATTAATCATGTTATCTTGAACATATTCCTGGTTGCTAATTAATCAGCACATATTAAATTCCCAGAAAGCTTCTTAATAAAACAGGTTGCTTGCATTTTATTTATTTATTTCTAAAAACTGCTACATAGATCACCTACAAGATACAGAAAATAGTAACAAAAATTAGGGGACGCAGCAAGAGCGTTATGGTAGCGAATTTTCATTATATTCTTCAAATTTGTATCTTATAAATCTAGAAAGTTGAATTTTGTTACGTAGTAACGTATTCCCGAGGGCAATATATCAACCTAATTTTATTTTATTTTGTTATTTTTTGAGTTAGAAACTTTTTTTTCGGAAAAATCTATTTTTTTAAAAGAAAAACTGGACCGATAGAGCTGGTTAACGAACTCGCCCAGGCTATTAATAAAAGAAAGATTCCTGCCAAGTTTCATCAAAAATCTGTTAATAACTTTTTGAGTTTTCGGTTCGACACATAAATATATATATATATATATATATATATATATATATATATATATATATATATATATATATATATATATATATATATATATATATATATATATACAGGGTGAGGCGCCAAGAGTTTCTGTTAGAAGTTTCTCAATAACTGAACCGATTTTAATTCGGAAAATTTCATTTCCTTGATTTTCAGCCAAGCCCAATTAAACTAAAATATTCTTGCTTACGTGACACTTCCGGTTCTGCCGGAAGTATCCATCAAATTCGTGATTTTAAATCCTATATGCCACTTTTTAATAGAATTTTGAATTCTACTCGCAATTTCAGGTAGACGTTCACTATGTGTCTAAAATTAACCATTTTCAAAATATTTCGTTTTTTTCGAAATTTTTTGCAGAATCATAGTTGCACTTTGTACAGGATAACTTGAACGAAAAATAAGCTACAAGATTCATCCTTTGCGCACCACATACTAGTATGTGTACCTTCAGCACACGTATTACAGTTTTGCGTTGCAATATACAGGGTGATAGAAATTGACTTGGCAAATTGACAAAATTCCACTGATCAAAGCTTGCGTTTTTCAAAGGTACATCCTGTATTTTATTAACTAAGTTAATCGGCATTTCAAATCCTTCCGATTTAGATTAGCATTCCCTATACCCAAATCAACCATTTTGGAGATAAATACATATTTAATCGAATCAGGGTTGCAAGCTTGTAACAATAGTAGCCTTTGGATTTTAATTTGTCAACCAAATGAAGTTTGCACGCGGTGAAGTTTGTGATCGAAATTACAAATAGGCCCCTAATAGTGATTAAAATTGCCAATTTAGGCTATATACAATCTATGACTTTATGAAGCTATTAATTATTTATGGTGAATGTCATCGAATAAATGCTTGCAGAAAAGCATCCAAATAGACGAAAGCCTAGTCCGGACACAGTAAAGAGATTATTGAAGAATTGTTCAAGTTACGGGAGTTTTATCCCCAAAAGGAGAAACCGAAGCGAAGTGTTGATAATGAGGTAAACGAAGTCAATGTCATATTTCGCTGCTTAGCCAAATTCATGTCTCAGAGATTGTCAAAGAGAGTTGGGTTTATCAACAACAACCATTCGCAGAATATTCAAAAAACACAACCAGAGACCCTTCTCCTGTCTCTTAATCCATAGTTTAAAGCACAGTGATAACTCCCAACGTGTTGAATTCTGTGAATGGTTCCTTTTAAAAATACAGGAAAATGGAGCTTTTTGCGAAAAAATTATATGGTGTGATGAGGCAAAGTTCTGCAAAAATGGATGGTTCAATCGTCATAATAGCCACTTTTGGCTGAATGAAAATCCTCACGTCACAAGAACCAACTATTGTGAAGACCGTTGGTCATTTAATGTATTTTGTGCCGTAAAAAATGTTTGCAGGTGTCAAAAAATAACACAATGAGCTTCACGGATAATTACAAATTTGTTTTAAAAAACCTTTTTCTTTGTTATTGTGTTTGCAAAAACTGGTTTGATTGAGTTGATTAAAACCGACCATTCAAGCGATTAATATGGAAAAGTACTTACCTGCCACCTATAATTTCATAGATGCATTCCGTTTGTAAATAAAAATTAAATTTTTGGTAAATTTGCAGCTTAGCACATGGGGGGTGTTTAAAAAAATGTTTTGAAAAATATGATTAGAACCCCTTCTGGATGCCCAAACCACAAGAAGAATTTCTTGCAAACAGCCCACAAGAAAGTTACGGGACCAAGACTCAATAAGGGGTGCTGGGCGGAGAAGAATATAAAAAGGAAATATGAGCATAAAATGCAAAAGAAGCAGCTTAGTTGGATCTTTTCAAGCTGCTTTTATTTCATTTTGCAGCTATACCTTCTTGAAATCCTGTTTACCGCGCGCAGAATCTCTATATTCACCGCAGGTCCCGTAACATTCTTAGGGGTTGCTCCAAAGAAATTTTTCTTGTTTACATTGTTGTTGTTCATACATTTAGGCTGATTTTAGGCACGCAGAAGGAAAAGGAGAACCCCTGAGACGAAGCAGCGAACCAAGATTTTCAATTTATGTTTAAATTGTTATCTCATTTCATTTTTTAAAATATTTTTCCAAAAATGAATTTGACCTTGCCTTGTTTGTCAGTCTTACATAGCGAGCTGCAATATTTTATTATTTTCAAAGAATATGGATCCAGCCACCGTAAATAAGTGTTGCAAAGGGTCTGGGTGCAGCAAGTATGTTATGGTAGAAACTTTTCGTAAAAATATTTCAAATCCTATAGCTCAATAAATTTCCCATTAAGCTAGAATCTTCAGTCAGGAACCATAGTAACATCTATGTAAACTAACCGTGGGTACTAAATTAAAGAAAAAAAAACATCATGAGCTTCGCGGATAACCACAAATTTGTTTTAAAAAACTTTTTTGTTGTTTATTGTTTACAAAAACTGGATGGGTTGACTAACACAAAACCATCCAAGCAATTAATAAGGAAAAATATCTGCCATATTTATAATTTAACAGGTACATTTCCTTTGTAAATAATGAATTCTTCTCTGAAAAATTTTTGTAACTTTAAGGACATTTGTAACACAATTTTCTTAAAGACACTTGCAGTTCTAACATATTATATCTAAGACCAAATTTTAACTTTTTAGCTCCATATAAAATATTTTTTTTTTTCAAATAATCGTGAACTGGGACTCTAAAACCTAAGGTCCACTTAAATTTAAAGAACTAGTTTTAATAATATATCTTACTAATAGTGTACGGTTCTTATGAAAATTCACTACTATAACGCACTTGCTGCGTTCCGAATCTTTTTATCTGTGAATTTGTTGTAACTACATTAAATTTGGATTTTTGATGAGATTTGTTGATTATCTTAATTATTTTGGAAAGAAATTGTATCTTGTCACACCTAACAAAACTGCTGTTCAGGAAAACTATTTGAATTTAAAATCCAACTTTTCTGACCGTCCGCTTTGTTTCAAACATTCAAAAACTCTGGACGCAGCAAGTGCGTCATGGCAGTGAATCTTTATAAAAATGCTTTGAATATCAAATATGTCTTTTTAATGCAAGCAGTCATCAATTTGGTTACCGGTATAACCTATATAGTAGAAACAATGGGCCATATTTTATCAAAATAACATATTGTTTGAAAATGTACAAAAATTTTCCGACAATATACCTTAAACGTTGGTTTTCTAACCAACAAATCTTAGGTTAATAGCAAATTGAGATATTGAAATTTGAAGCATTTAATGAAAATTTGCTACCAAAACGCACTTACTGCGTCTTGATTTTTTTTCTTCGAAAAAAATGCAATAAAATAAGGCTGTTCGAAAAAAAATGTAGGGATCACCAACGATCGACTTGTGGGCCAGCCGGTGATTGTCAAAATAACTTTATAAGATGCAGCTCAAGACACCCTATAATTAACTTATACCATTTTTTCTCGTCTCTTGTATAATAATAATTATATTCAGCTTTACCGTAGAAACGCGTCACCCTGTATATATGTAAGCAGATCAAAACTGAACGTAAACCCGGATATGGATTCCAGGGGGCTTAGTTTGCGCTTATTTGAAGAAATCTTTAAAATTCTAAAGTCGCGGTCTCCTCCTTGACGAATTTTTTGTATGAAAATTATCTAAAAATTATGGCCCGTTAAACCATAGACTTAACTGAAACTACCGCCAAAACATTAGAGAATAAGAACTAACCTGCTGCATATCAGCCCGTTTGTAAAACTTCGATCCTTTATATGTGTTGATAAAACATAACAAACACTGTTTAATCCACACACTAACATTAATAAAGAAATAATTTGCACTTGTATATAAAAATTTCCCAAATAACATAAATAATTCGTCGACTCAAACACATAAACATATAAATAATGTCATACCAACAACATACGACATCAGTTACAGCGTCTAACAGACCTGCGCAATAATATCAAATGTTCCGTTACCACGGCAACGACATACTAGATCTCATATAAGCTATTGACAATGAAACGCGGTGATATTAAACATAAATGATTCAAATTTGAATAGCTCAATTTTCTGTAACCCTAGAAAGCTGAATCTTGGCACATAGTTAGGTCTTTCCCAAAGCAATACGTACACCAATGTTATCGAAATAGCCTTGTAATTTTCGGAGAAAAATTTTTTTTCGAAAGAAAACTCAAAATTTTCCCGGAAAACCGTGTCCGATTTGTCTGGCTAACGAACTCATCCAAGCTATTAATAAAATAAAGGCACTTGCCGAGTTTTATCAAAATCGGTTAATTATTTTTTGAGTTATCGGTTGGATACATATATATATATATATATATATATATATATATATATATATATATATATATATATATATATATATAAACATATAAAAATCGAAACTGACCCCGGATATGGGTTCTAGGGGCCCAAATTCGCGCTCATTTACAAAAATTTTTGCATCACCATTGATACCTATCTATTAGTGAATTTTTTTAAATAAAAATTCACTAAAATACCCACTGCATTTATGCAATTTTCTATTAGACATAATATGCCAAATAGGGTTATTGACTATCTCAAATACTTGAACACTAGTTGAAAACGAGATCTGAAATGTCTCACCATGGTACAATTCGCAGGTTTCTTCAATATCCATAATGCACACAATACAAACAACCATAATAAGGTTTTATATGAAGATTACTTTGTTTGGCTTGTAAGAAACCCAGGGGCAATAGTAGACTCGAACTAGACGTAAACATTATATAAGTTTGGTGTTTTTATTGCCAGGATCAGTTTCATACATGGTCTGAATATTATGAAGACTATACCGAGTCTGCCCAAGCGAAAGACGTACACCATAAGAGTGTATTTTACGCCACTAAAGACAGTTATTACAGACAGTGGTTGCAAACAGAGCTACATCCTCAGAAGGGTGGATTATACTTGTATTGGCTCAGGATATTACCGCAACCCACAACGGAAAATATATGGGAAATTGTGTATTCAAATCTACAGATATTATTCCCATTCATCTCTTCATGTAAAATGTGAAAGGAAGTAACCGCGACAAATGATACTTAATCCAATTAGATAGAAAATAATTCGGTAATTCACTGCGTGAATTTTAAAGTTTGTGAGCAGTTATAGGTACAGGTTAGTAAACTCAAATTGCTGCAGCAGTAATATATGCATGTTCGGCAAATATATTCAAATTAAATTAATCCTGTAGCTTTCGATGCAGCAGATGCCTTATAGTAGTGAACTTTCATAAGAATTGTGCACTGTTGTTACGGCATATTACTGAAACTAATACTTTAAACTTACACAGACCTTGAAGATCAATTTTAGAGGTCCTCGTACGCGCACATTTGAAGAATTCTTTCGAAAGTATTACCATCGATATATCTCTATTATCAAAAAAATCTTGCGTTCTAACTCCTTTTGACAAAAATGCCCAAAACTCAATTTTGTATGAAGCTAAGGAACTTAATTTTGCTATATCTGTAGACAGTGCAAGTCTCTTTAAAAGAAACTTGTATTGCAAATTTCATTAAAGTTATACAAAAGATTTCCAGAAGAAAACCTAATTCATATTTATAAAAGTAAAGTATCTGCCAAATTATAAACGTAGCAGTTATTTTTCCTTATTAATCGCCGGTATGATTTCATTTTAATCTATCTAATCAAACCGGTTTGTTCACCATCAACAATAAGAAAATTATAATTTCAGACTCAAATCTGACAAACTTATTTAGGCGTTTTAAACAAAAATTAGATCTTGTGCAAAACGTATGACATCTCTACACTATTGTTTCTCCAAATATCAAAATAAAACATAAAAGACATACATTCATCGAGCTGGATTCGATCACGTAATCTTCTGCTTATGAGTCAGCGCGACGCTTCTCAGCTATTTAGGCATACGCGAACTGACTTTTTGTTCACGTGATACATTAGATCGGCTTCATGCCCGGGATATTATATTCAAAGTATACGTAACAATTATTTACAAAATTAGTAGAATTACCATTGAAACACATCCCACGACTGTTTCGGTCTTATATGACGTCCTATGTTTAAGTTTAAAGATAAAAGAAACTATTTTAGAATCATTTTTATAGAGACTTGGATTGATTTTGTTCACATTTCTACTATATAGTCTATATTATGCGACAGCATAGTATATCTATGCTGCGGTAAAACTGAGGCCGTTCATAAAGCTGCAAATACAGTGTCTTTTATTAATTGATTGAACACCGCAGTTAAATAGCAATCACATGGCAAATTTTTAACCTCATGTCGTATGTCATTTTCCATAATTGCGGCTGAGGTTTCACGATTATTGGTTCGGGTAGTATGTTTTATGCCTGATATATATATATATATATATATATAGTTTGGTTACTGTTGATGTATGGTTTATACCTGTTGTATGAATCAATCTACGCGTGGCAGTTAACTACTCTGTCTGTCAGGCATTGGACTTTAACCACTAAGTCGCCTCAACGCATGTCTTTGGGATTTTATTTTTAATTTGGAAAAACCTCTAAACACTGTGTACCAAAATACTTGAAATTCACAACATAGGTTTATTTGCACTATTTCTAGCCCTATGCTAAGTCTCATTCCAGTTACTCTGATATTTACAAAAATATAGCGTTTTCAAAAAGTTTTCCTTGATTTTCCACCGGAAAACTTGAGCATAAAGGCTGCTTAACAAACTCGACCACGGTTTTTGCCTAAACAAGATTTTTTCCAAGTTTGAAATCAGTTTAGTATTTTTTGAGTTATCGCTCGGATACATACATTTATACATACACACACACACGCATATATATATCGTCGGCTTAGAATGAAAACCTCGTATCTCAAAAAAAATCTAAAATTATTTTATTGCATTATTGTATAGAAAACCTTGTATCTCATCTATTCGCAAGCCGTTATAAAATAATGACTTGCGTGCTGCCCTCTAGAGACGAAAATAGAAACCACGTATATCGCTAGGCAACTGAGTCAAGTGAGAAAACCACGTATAACTTGTGAACTTTTCTGCAGGTGTTTCAGTGATTTTTGAGGTGTTTTTTGCAGCTAAAGCATACAAGTAATATTACTAAGTAAGTATATTTATATTGGTTTGTCTTTCAGTTGTGATATTAGTTACCATTCCTTGTAATTGTACCACCAAAACATTAAGACTGAATGTGAAAACCTTGTATTTGAGGTTAGGTCCGACTGACTAAGAATGAAAACCTCTTAATTCAAATATACGTGGTATTCATACTTATCATGCGTGTGTTGATATTGGGGTATCTATATGCACCAATAGCCTTCAGCCTTGAATTACGAGGTTTTCTTTGCAAACGCCAATATAATAGCAAACGAAATATTTTAGTTGTTGATAAAATAAAACCTAATAAGCGATCTCGAGGCATGTATAACAGTTCAAAACCTATTATGTATGATTGATATCTTTTCAGAGAGCGAAATTATGAGTCAATTCAGTCGAACTAAATTGATATTAGAGTTGGCTTTGAACCAAGCATCACGTTCTAACAGAGATGTGAGAAAAAAAGGTAAGTGATGAATTATCATGGAACATAATGTTTAATGTAGGGGCACATGTTTTCTATGTAATACTATACTAGTACTTGATAGTAATTTATATTATTGGTAACAAAACGTTCTGTTTTTACTGAATTCATTCATTACAGATGGCGAAAAATTCATTGATATATCAGATACAAATCAAGCTACCTACATTGAAGATGTTACTTCCACTGAGGATTCCACTCTTCCTAAACATACAGATGACAACATAGTTCCAACCATATCTAATTACATTTTAGTTCCAAATGAAGATGACAACAGCTTTGTCTTGGAACCGAATGATGGTAACCCCGGCATTTTAACAGACCTAACCAACTGTATTATATTCGATGAAATCCCAGAACAGCCGAAAGCTGAAAGCAATTTCAAAGAAAATAGTTTATTGTCAACTTCGAACTCAAACTTAGTTGCAAACTACTTAGACCTAGATACTCTGCCTGTAGTTGATGTTGAAAACAGTGTGACTCTAATGGAAACTAATATTGCGAACGTAGGAGAAATTGACAGAGTGCCCGAAAGAGTTAATCATGAAGATGAGGATTACATACCCTCGGGAGATGAAAGTGATGTGCCTGAAGACCATACTTATAGCAAGGAAATTTCCTCCCAACGTAAAAGAGCTAAAAGAGGAAAAGGCAACAAAGAATCGTGGATCGCAAATGATAATAAACTAAAGAGGTCTCAAGGACTAGAGTATTTTGGTAGACGTAAAACTGAAGCAGGTAAAGCTGTTTTCGATGTGAAGAGGCCAAAAAAAATCATGAAGAGCCGTTGTTCATGTGTGGAAAAAAACTTGAGAGGCTTTGGCTGTGCAGAGATTGTTGACAGTATGAGAGAGAAGATCTTCAAACAATTTTATAGGTTGAACCATGGTGAGAAACAAGTTTTCATAAACGGCTTAGTTGACAAGAGACCTGTGGCACAGCGAACAGTTGAAGCTGCAGGAGCTTCACGGCGCCATTATTCTTTTGTCTACTATTTGAAACCGGATGAAGCTGGCGAGCGTGTTAAAGTATGCAAAAGGATGTTCCTATCTACACTCAGCATTGGAGAGTGGGCGGTACATGATTGGGTATCAAAGTTACCAGAACAAAATGATTCTGAAAACAATGCACAGAACGCAAGAACACATAAAAAAAGCAATGGAAAAGAAGTCTCACCAAGGAGACCTCAGACCGACAGAGTTAGAAAACTTTTATCAGATTTTTTTGAAAGCCTGCCTAAGCTTGAATCTCATTATTGTCGGAAGAGTTCAACAAAACTTTATCTTGAGCCTAGGTGGCAATCAAAGGCAGAACTGTTCCGGCTATATAAAGATTTCTGTAAATCTCTAAACAAAGATAACCCTGTAACATCCATTTTTACTTTCTACTCTGTTTTTGATGAGTTCAACTTAGCATTGTTTAGCCCCAAAAAAGACCAGTGCGACACTTGCTGTGCTTATAAAAGCGGAAATGTATCAGAAGAAGAATTTAAAGAGCACATTAGAAGAAAAGATGAGGCAAGAAAGCAAAAAGAGAGCGATAAGACTAGCGATGACAATAATACATCAGTATTCACAATGGACTTACAGGCCGTTTTACTTTGCCCATCCCTAAAAGCGTCGGCGCTATACTATCGCACTAAACTAAAAGTGCACAACTTTACTTTGTATGATCTGAAAACAGGGGCTGGCTACTGTTATTTGTGGGACGAAACTGAGGGGGAACTGAATGCTGATGAATTCGCAAGCATTCTGTATAACTTTATTATAAATGAGGTGGAGAATGGTAACAATATTATTATATATAGTGACGGTTGTACATACCAAAACCGGAACACTATCATGGCTAACACACTTCTTCTGATTTCAAAGAAATTAGGTATCGTTATTACTCAAAAATTTTTAGAAAAGGGACACACCCAGATGGAGTGTGACGCTATGCATAGTTGCATTGAAAGAAAAATAAAAAATCGTGAGATTTATTCTCCAGTTGCCTACATTGAAGCTTGCAGAACAGCAAGAATTCATCCAGCACCATTCAAAGTGCAATATCTAGAACATACTTTTTTCAAGAAATTCAGTGATTTGAAGTTCGTAACATCCATCAGACCTGGACAAAAGAAAGGTGACCCAGTTGTAACTAATCTCAAATGTATAAAATATACACCTGATGGAAATATTCAGGTAAAATTAGACTTCAACGAAGATTTTTCAAATCTCCCTAGAAGGTTGAAAAATATATCAAGTGAGACTACAGTCAGATGCTTATATGAAAACAAAATTCCACTCCAAGCAGTCAAATTTAAGCATCTACAGGCAATGAAATCCGTGCTTCCACGACAAGTTCACAGCTACTATGATGCATTACCTCACATGTCAAACGCTGAAAACAAATTATGTGACAAAGGAACTTGTTGTTGCATCATTCCAGTAAATGTAAAGATTTAAGGTAAAATGTAAATCAAAGAAATTTTTTATTTTCTAATAAAACACTTTTTCTGATCTCAGTCTTGGCTTTTATTGTATCCTATCCTATGCTTGAACTGATTAAATTTAAAATGACTATGAAATTATATTGAAATCATACACTATACAATAATAATCTGCCATTATATTTTGATATTCATCATGATAAACCAGATTTTTTTTTAAAAACATCAAATAAACAAAGTTTTGTATTAATTGAAACACATTGAACACTTGTGCAACAACTTTTGAGCCTTGCAAATATTTTGTCAACCTCGGTAGATATTACATGATGAAATGAAACTTGAAAATTAATTAGTTAAATTAATAAAATCAATCAATGTAGTTCTGATCAATTTCATTATAAAGATGAAAACCTCGTATGTCCTTTCGGACCACTAGAAGTTAAACCACGTATATCAACGTTAAATATGAAAAGCACTTATATCTTGTAATCACAAATTGTAAAACCACGTAAATCGATTTTCAATATGACAAGAAAAGGCAAACTTCTGTTAAGCACATGAATAATCAGAAAATGAATAATATTAAGTCATGTGTACTTCAAATTATTCAAATCTTACTTAATATTTCCCAAAATCACTTTTTTTCGCCTCCTGTAAAATTTGCATTTTCTGAGATACGAGTTTTTCTTTCTAAGGCGACGATATATATATATATATATATATATATATATATATATATATATATATATATATATATATATATATATATATAAACTTTAAAGAGGTGTTCGATTCAAAGAAATAAAATCACCGACGACGAAATAATAATCTTAGATGCAGCTTAAGACACCCTATAATTAACGTATACAATTTTTTATAGTATCTTGTATAATAACGGCAATATTGAGCTTTGTCGTAGAAATGCGTCACCCTGTATACACGTAAATAGATGAAAACTAAAACTAACCCTGGATATGGGATTTAGGGAGCCTAGTTCGCGCTCATTTAAAGAAATATTTTCAAAACACAAAGTCGCGATCTCCTCATTTGCGAATTTTTTCTACAAAAATTCGCTAAAAATTATAGAGTATTCAGCCATAAACTCTACAACTACAACTAATGCCAAAGGAAAATGGGTCTATTTGAAACGAAGGACCTGTTAAAATAAAATTTTCAAAGTAATTTTTCTGGCATTTATTGACCATTTTGAGCCAAAAAAACATATTTTTTCTGTAGCATACAATAGGTTTTGTTATCCATACAAAATATATTGTTCTTGTGCGCTTCTCTGGTCATCTGTGGCACACAATTATTTTTGCCATGACTTGGTTATTTCCTGGTATAGAAATTTTTTTTTTGAAAGGAGACACAAAATTTTCTGTGAAAAACGAGGCCGATATTCCTGGCTAACGAATTTATCCAAGCCATCTGCAAAAGCAAGGTACTGATCAAGTTTGATCGAAATCGGCAAATTATTTTGTGAGCTATCGATGTGATATATATATATATATATATATATATATATATATATATATATATATATATATATATATATATATATATATATATATATAGTGTGTTTCACTAAGTGGCGACGATTCATTATTTCATAACGGGTCGCAGATTTTCAAACAAATTCTTTAAACAAAGTACTCCAAAAGCTGCAAATTCTGGTACGCATTATTTTAAGACTCGCTTTTTCCATAGCCCACTACTATAACAAATAAGATCCCAAAAATGACTAAAGCATATTAGGCATTTTTTTACGAAAAAGAAACCAAATATCTCTATCGATTTAGCCACATCTGTAAGCCACAAATTCCAAGTTTCAGTATCGTAACATATACAGAGTGTAGACAACTAGCGTGCAAAAAAATTGAAAAAATCGACTTTTGGAGTGCTCTGTGTAAACGCTACCGGATGTCTTTCAAATATTAGAATGCCAATAGATTCAGAGTCAGCTAGTGTATCAATTCACAGAATATCATCCTCATAGCTTATACAGAGGCTTCATAATAAATACGGAAACATACACTTTTGCAATATATTACCCAATTTGGAATTTGATCGAACCAGCATCTTAAATTGTCGAAAGACACCGCTCCATCATTTCTGAAAGTAGCTAAGAGAAGATTGGAACCTGCCATTGATCGAACCATCATCTTAAATGTTGAGAAGATACCACTCCGCTGCACTGATAAGTAAGATGAAAACAGTGTTCATACTCTGATGACGCAAACTTTGTTAATGAAACGATCGTCAGGTCTTGGAAAAGATGTGTTGTGGTGATTTGGGTTGTCCAGGTGTACTTATCAGTGCTCGTCGCAGGTTTCAATCTTCACTTAGCTACTTTCAGAAATAATAGAGTGGTGTCTTCCCAAAATTTGAGATCCTGTTCCGATCAAAAAATACAAATTGGGTAATACATTGCAAAAGGGTATGTTTATGTATTTATTATGAACACTCTGTATAAGATATGAGGATGATATTGTCTGAATTGATACACTAGGTGACTCTTAATCCACTGGCATTCTAATATTTGCAAGACACTCAGTGCAGTTTACACAGCGTAATCCACAAAAGTCGATCTTTTCATTTTTGCACTCAAGTTATGAACACTCTGTATAAGTTACAATATTGAAACTGGGGATTTGTGGCTTAAATCGATAGAAATATTTGTTTTTCTCGTAAAAAAAATGCTTAATATGCTTTAGTCATTTTGGGGTTTTATTTGTTAGCATAGTAGGCTATGGAAAAATCGAATCTTAAAATATTGCATGTCAGGATGTGGAGCGTTTAAAGTAATTTATGTAAAAAAAAATTGAAAATCGGCCAACCCGTTATAAAATAATGAATTGTTGCCACTTAAAGTGAAACACATATACTATATATATATATATATATATATATATATATATATATATATATATATATATATATATATATATATATATATATATAAAGATTGAAACTGGCACCGGATATGGGTCACTGGGGTCCTAATTAGCGCTCATTTGAAGAAATTTTTTCAAAACTCAATGGTCCAGATCTCCCCAATGGTGATTTTTTTTAAAGAAAATTCACTAATATAAAAATATGAACAATAAAAAACACGCAATTATAAAAATACAAAATAAGTGCAGTATATAACTAATTAAATGGCAAACGTATTTACAGTCAACTTTTCCGTGTAAACAAAACGAGTTGATAATATAAACAGCAACTAAAATAATACATGACAAAAGCAGATAAAACTGAGAATCTTCAAACCTTCATATCAACATTCACACAACAGTTACTCTCTCGCATACACAAAAGCAAAACCTAAGACGAGGAAATACAAAGCAGTACTGCAACGGTACAGAAATAAAAGCAGCAATCATGAGCAGGACCTAAGAGCAAAAACAACAGCGCTGTAACAAAACGGCAGCAAATTTTAACGTTATGATCACAACGTATGCTCAAAGAGAACGCAGCTTCTTTCCATCATCTACAACCAAGCAAGTATGTTTAACGCTATTTTTTGGGTCATTATTTGATGTGCTAAGTTCCTTCTCTGTTTAGGAGACAAAATTACATTCGGCTCTTAAGTAGTTTAAGCGAGTATGAACTCCTTATTTCTGGCAGTAATTCATCATAAAAGTTTTGTCCCAAGTAAACACAAAGTTTCTTTGTCGAGCCTCTTTTTTTCTGCAAACTACAATCCTGTAACGAGCATTGTATTCATGCTTTGGATACACAATGTAATTCTGATGCCTATATGTAAATTTTAATACCCCCAGACAATACAATTTATTATACCCAGAACCGCAGACTCCCTAAATAGTGCATCACTTCCTTACGGTATAGTTCGCATGTAGTCCCACTGCAAGTGCTGCTCTAGAATAACACCCAAGTCTTTTATTGATGGCGTAGATTCCCCCACAAAATTTTCGGGCATCTACAAACAGGAGAATTCTGGCAGAGCCTTCCGATGGGAAGAAACGCGACATACCAAGTTTTCTTCACATTTTGCATCAAAATATCATTATCAAACCATCTTTTGATCTCCACTAAGTCTTGAGCTACCACGTTCTCCAACTTGCTCGAAGAGGAAGCTTCATAAAATATGCAAGTATCATCTGTATTCATTTTTTTCGCCACAATCTATCTTCAACAGTTCGTTTATGTATAATTTAAATAGAACAGGACCCAGTATGGTCCCTTGTGGCACCCCGCAATCAATTATATGAGGCTCAGTCAGGTTGTATAGATATGCACTCTCTGCTCCTTGTCGTTAAGATAGCTAACATATGGTATTGAATTTTCATTGAAAAAAGTAAAATAAAATGTTGAGAAAGGCTGCCTTACATCCATATTTATATCCTACAGTGTCACTATGTTAAGTCAGTTAAGGAATAAGCTGGCAACTCACCTGATATTCATAAGAGGGTTTAAGGAAGTAGAGCGCCATCTCTTGGTGGAAAACTGGAGTGGCGGAACCAGAGAGTGGTGGTACAATCCATACCCAATCAGCTGGGCACCCGTTGCGTAGGCGTACTTCGTTCTCCAGATGTTTCATGAAGGACTCGGAAGCGGTGTGGTGGTCTACTATGGTTACACCCTTCTGCTGGAAACTATGTAAGACAGCTACATTACATTCTACCATTGCTTTGTCTTTCCATAAGGTCACTGGTGTTCTTGTGTCTAAGCCCATACCAAGAGCTACAGTCTGTGGACAAATCCAAATATTAGGTGCAGGCGCTGGTTTAGAACAAAAAAAGAAAACAAATAAATGTAAACAAGTTTTGAGTGCTTATCGACGCAAGTTGGTACTCATTTGGGGACAAAACATCAAAGTCGCGATCTCGCTATAGGCGAACTTTCTCTACGAAAGTTCGTTAAAAAAAGATATTCAAATCTGGTCGACAGGTCCTCCAATATCCCTTTCGGAAAATCATTCATTCACTATTTACATCGAAAATTTTCAGTTGAAATTTTTGGTATTTTTGAACACATGTTATATATTTATTTTATAATGTATATCAATTTGTTACCATAACGCACTTGCTGCGTCAATATTTATTTTAATAATACACATTGATATCATATTCGTTACCATAACGCAATTGCTGCGTCAGTATTTTTAAATTTGAGTTTCTTAATTGATTGCAGCGAATTTTTTCTATGTGACGTCGCTAGAAAAGTGTTTTCCACAAAAATGTGAAAAAAATCAACAAATATTGTTCACCAAAATCCAGTAACAAATATTTTTTATGAAAATTCGCTAAAAACAATTGGTTGGAGAAATCTACAGTAGTTTCTTACCAAAATTCCCTTAAGCACGAATTCAAGAAAATTAAGTAAAACATGAATTTCGTTAAAAAAATATCTTTATAAAAAGTTCGCCGAATATTGTTTTACACAAAAATTCAAAACAAATTTATCTCTCAAGGAAATTAGCTGGAAATTATGTACGAAAATTCGCTTTTACCAGAACATTTTGTACATAAAAGTTCGCTAATAAATTAAATTGCTTCGTTGTTCGCCGGCAATTCTACTCTCAACCCACCTCCAAATGTTCAACCACCAACAGTCCCAATGTCGCGCATAAAATGACGGATATCATTTTCAAAACTAAAAAGGCACGAAAGATGCTCTCTTCTCTTAATACCAAGAAAGCCTCTGGCCTTGACGAGATCCCAGCAATTGTTCTCAAAAAATGCGCACCAGAACTTGCTCCTGTCCTGACTCGTCTGTTTCAGATATCTTACAATAAAGGCATATTCCCTAGTAACTGGAAAACTGCTCGAGTACAACCCATCCCCAAGAAAGGATCCAAAGCGCTTCCCAGCAACTACAGCCCTATTTCTCTCCTATCAGTCGTCTCTAAAGTGATGGAAAAGTATATAAACACCGAATTACCAGAATTTCATGAAAAACACAGTCTAATTCACGACAGGCAGTATGGATTCCGTCAGCGCAGATCGACTGCCAACCTCCTTTCCTTTGTCACCCATTTTTGGAACAAGTCTATGGAACTACACGGTGAATCCCAGATTGTCGCTCTAGACATATCCAAAACTTTCGACCAGGTCTGGCACGCAGCGCTGCTTAATAAACTTCCGGCTTATGGCCTACCACCAAAACTCTGTACCTGGATAGCAAATTTCCTCTCCAACCGGAGCATTTCTGTTGTCGTGGATGGCTATTCCTCTAAACTGTATCCAATTAATGCAGGAGTTCCTCAAGGTTCAGCTTTAGCCCCTACTTTGTTTCTTCTCCACATCAATGACCTCCTCTCTAGCACATCCAACCCAGTTCACAGTTACGCAGACGACAGCACCCTCCACTCAAATACGCAATATTCTAAGCCTGTCTCTCTAGCCCAATTAGATGAGGATCGCAGACTCATGGAGGGTTCTGTCTCAGTGGATCTCCAAAAGATATTAGACTGGGGAAGTAGAAATCTTGTACAATTCAACCGCACCAAATATCAGTCTTGCTTTCTTTCTCATAAGAGATACACCAGCCCTAGACCCATCACAATGAACAACCAAGTTATTCAAAGTAATGAGTCCTTTTCTCTTGTTGGCATTACTGTGGATCGACATCTCAATTGGCACCAACATGTCACATCAATCGCAGAAGCGGCTGCTAAGAAATTAGGTTTCCTCTTCCGGGCTCGCTAATAATTTTCGCCAGCTAATCTCTAAACCTTATATGCTTCACAAATAAGGCCAAACCTCGAATACTGCTCCCACATCTGGGGTGCAGCTGCCGCTTCTACACTCGCTATCCTGGACTCTATTCAAAAGAGAAATATACGTCTCATCGGTGACCCTACCCTCATCCACAGGCTGTCGTCCCTTGCCCACCGACGTGCCGTTGGTGACCTCTCTCTCTTTTATATATATCTGCACGGGCACTGCTCAGAGGAGCTTTCCTCCATAGTTCCTCCACCTGCTGCCTCCAACAGATCTACCAGGGGAACAGAGCGAATGCACCCTTTTACTGTCCAGGTCACCAGACATAAAACATCTTGTTATGCCCGGTCTTTTGTCCCGAGGACCTCCAAGTTGTGGAATTCCTTGCCGGCACATGTTTTTCCTTCTCCTCCGAACCTCCAAACCTTCAAGTCCAGAATTAACAAGTTGCCTCTTTCCTCCTTGTCAACACCCACGGTACGATAGTATTTAGGCTGTAAGCCCTCGTGATGTGTTGTTGAAATTAAAAAAAAATAATAATAACAAAAATAAAAAATTATACGATCCGATCTAAATATAAACGTAGACACTTTTTCTGTCGCTTCACAGAGAAAATTTTTTCGTGTCTGACGAACCCGTAAGAAGACATGTCTGATGTAAGTACACTTGGAGAACCCAAACTACCACAACACATATTTTAAAGACCTTAGGAATTCTGATGAATTTTTCATCCTCTGATGACGCCGGCGTTGTAAGGTTTTTAAAGTATGTGTTGTGGTGATTTGGGTTCTCCAAGTGTACTTATCAGTGCTCATCACAGGTTCCAGTTTTCACTTAATGTCTCATGTAGTGTAATAACAGGCATATAAGCTTGTATGTGAATTTACTACCGTCCTTATTATTTAAAGCAAACAATTTTGATTTCAAATGGATTTTTCGCAAATATCTTGTAACGGTATAAAAGTGTTAGTTACAACTTTTAGTATATTTACTATAATTTTCGTTGATTTAAACTAGCTCTTTCTCACTTTATTGATTTTATATGGCATTAGTGTGTTTTATTTCTTTAACGTCGGCCTATTTCCGCGAATATGGCCAATCACCGACGCCAGGGAGCAGTTTCACCTCACTATCCTGGAAATTTTGCCGAACTGCTGCCTTTCTGTAAGGAAGGTAGGGATCTTTAACGTGCCCAACATCGCATGGACACGGGATCGACGGCTTTACGCCCCCAACGAAGGGCGGAACGTGCAGACATTCAACTTGCTTAAATACAATGCTAGAACCTGGGTTGATGTTAATGTTACAGTTTGTACTGAAAAAGTGAAAGGAGTACCCTGGGATCGAACCCAGTACCCTTCGGTTCAGAGGCACACGCTCTTACCCCTGAATCACCGAGGTTCTATGTGGCTTTATAAGACTTTAGCTGATTGCGTTCGACCTGTCAGGTAACTCTAAATAAGCTTTAGTTCGTTATTTCGAAAACTCATATCCCACAGTACTTTCAAAAGGAATGGAGGACTCGCCGAATAAAAAGCCTTTTCTAGGTCCACAAATACACACAGACATCCGTTATTTTCATCCAAAGCCGAACAATTTTAGAGTGCCGTTCTCTGCCGACTTACCATCCTGGAAGTCATACTCATTATCAGCAATTAAACCCAATCTTTTCAAGAAAGACCGGATACTGGTTTTCAGCACCTGCATTGAATACTTTAGCAATCTTGGAGATCAACGAAATGAGCCGATAATTTATTGCTTCTTGTTTGTCTCCACTCTTATATATTGCGACAACGACAGCCTTTTTAAATACTATGGGACATTACCCAGTAGAAAAATCCTATTTATAATTGGTGTCAATGGTTGCCTCAGATATGCACTTAATTAAGTCTGAGTATATATCCCACTCCTGTTTTTTCGACTATAACGCCATCGACATTGTTTTAAAATGACAACCCCCGAAACGCTCACTGAGCAACGATGTTGTAATTTTCTGAGGAATGGGCTTATTCTTCCCGTTGCTGAAAGTTTTCTAAATGAATATGATCCAAGTGGTGATATTAGTTCTCCGCAAAACGGTGCACCTTTGCATTTTGCACGTCCTGTTCGCGAGTTTGAGTGCTTTCCTGGCAAGTGAATCGGTAGTCAAGGATCAATAGACTGACCCCTCTCCCTAAGCTCCCAGATCTTACACCGCTAGATTTATTTTTATAGGGTATTTAAAATCAAAAATCTATGTTAACAAAACAACCTATAAGATTTGAATAATCTAATTGGGTATGAAATGAGTCGAAATAGCCCTAACGTCATTCGCAATGTACAAGAGGAATGTGCCAATAGATTTGCTTATTGTCAAGACGGTGGATTGCATTTCGAACATTATATTTCAAGGAAACTATTAATTTATTGAATAGGAGAATTTATCTTTTGGTTGTTGTGATGAATAGAGATTATGTTTTCCACTCTTTAAATGCATTTCATTGGAAATTTTAACAATATGAGGTATCAAAATTTTGATGGTACTGTCATTTGAAAGAATGTCGGTGTCGTCATATTTGAAAAGCAGGAGTGGAAGAAACATACATTTTATGCAAAAATGTGTATTTTTGAAAACTAGAGTTGACGTGGCTGAGCATTTCGTCTAAACACAAATCGCTCAAATTTTAAATAATTTATTCCATAATTGTGCTGCTCACTGCATATACAGGGTTACAATTAATTGATTACTCACTATTGGCATCTCAGTAACGGTAAAATATACAGAATTGGTTAAATTACAAAAAAAGTTGCGTAAATTTTAGCTGATCCAATATCTGAACACAAATTGTGAATATGTCTATTCGTTCCTGAAATATCCCGAAAAAACTGAAAAACTCACTTTTCATAATTTTACAATAAATCCTTTATTATAAAAAATAGGCTCCTAATTTTTCCTATGTGGCGCAGCGATAGTCAACTTCTTTTTTCGTTATGGCCGCCATATTCGATTTTTAATTTTTCAGATGGCAAAAAAAATCACCTTTCGAACGGTATAACACATTTCATAATTTTCTTCATAAACATTGCACAAATAAAACACTAATTATGGTCGCAAATATCAGGTAGGTATGTGTCATTGTTTTGTAATTTGTTGTTACGATTTATTTGAACGGTCAGTTTAACATCTTCTACTTGATTTATGCATTAAAAACATTTTATTTCAAGACTTGTATTAAATTGTTTCTAAAATTGTATTTCCGAAATGGTTCGCCTTACTGTGGAAGAGAGAATAGATATGTATGAAGCACACATTCGAAGTTTGAAGAATTCGACCCGTGCTTCCTAGTTGTACAAAGAAAAATATCCAGAACGTGTGCAGCCAAGTCGGCATATGTCCGCCAGAATAGCAAGAGTGATGGACGAAACCGGCACTTTGATGAGAAAGCGTGTTCCCCACAATGTGGAACCCAGTGCTAACGAAATCAATGCTTTTGCTCAAGTCAATATAAATGTCAACTTATCCATAACACATATTGCGAGAGAATGTGGAATAAGCCAGCAGCTAGTGTCAAAGATTCTGACAAAACACAAAGACCATCCTTATAAATACACCATAGTGCAAGCACTTTATGAGCCAGATCAAGACCGGCGGTTGCAGTTTTGCCAATAGTTTGCTAGGAAGTTGCAAATACACAATGCTTTCACCGCTAACATATTGTGGTCGGATGAGAGTACATTTAAAAATAACGGTTTGCTTAATAGACAGAATCGTCGTTTCTGGAATACAGAGAATCCTCGTCAAAACGTTCAAAAATATTTATTCAGTTAAGTAAGTGTTCAAATTGTTGACCACCAGCTTCCATACAAAAGTAAAAATTTTGTTCAAAATGAGCTCTGACATTCTGGAGCATTTGTTGAGTTATTATACGGCATTCTTCAACAATGCCTCGTCGTAATTCTTCCAGAGACTTCGGTTTTGATGCGAAAATTCTACTCTTTAAGTGGCCTTAAGAAAGAAGTCTAAAGGAGTTAAATTTAGTGATCTAGGGGGCCACACAATATCACCTCTACGCCCAATCCATTGCTCTGGAAACTCCCTGTTCAAAAACTCCCTAACACGTTGTGAAAAATAGGAAGGAGTTCCATCTTGTTGAAACACTAATTGCTTTTCTCGATAGCGATCATCATTTTCAACAATGTCAATTAGTAGACGGTAAACGATATCTTCTAGTCACTCCAAATACGGTTCACCACTCAAAATGCCATCAAGAAAAATTGGTCCGATTAAACGGTTTCCAAAAATGCCAGTCCAGCCACTCAATTTCTGTAGAGTTTGAGTGTGGACTTCGTGAAAATTTCTTGGATTATTATCTGCCCAATAACGACAATTATGACGATTGACTGTAGAGTTTAATAAAAACGTACACTCGTCTGAAAAACAGATATTGAACAGAAAGTTCCCATTATCAACTATTCGTGCAATCATAACTTTACAAAACTCCAGCCGCCGATCAAAATCATCTTCATTCAGTTGTTGTACAAGATGAATTTTATACGGGTGAAATTTATGATGCTTCAATATTCGCTGAATAGTTCTTCTTTTGATGTTTGCAACAGTGGCCAATTTTCTCGTGCTCAATGTTGGGTCTGCAGCAATTTGTCCTAAAACTTCGATCTCAGTAGTCTTATTTCTAACCGGAAATTCACGTTCAGGATCCCGTTTTTTTGTTGGCTACTGAACCACTTTGTCGAAACTTTGCAACTAACTCCAAAATGTATTTTTTGTTAACATGCCTGTTCGAATGTCGTTTATTAAACAAATTTGCTATACGGTTGGCACAAGCATTGTTTTTTTAAAAAAAAGTAATTAATTCAACTCTTTCTTTTACAGAATACACCATTGTGATATTAATTTTCGGTAGTACTATCAAGTATCAAACCGACCGATAAACTGAAATAATAAACCGCATTTATCTCATTCCGATAAGAAATGTTCTGACAGTCAATTTTTAGTTTACAAACCAACAAAACATTGACTATCAGCACATTTCTTATCGGAATGAGTGAAATGCGTTTTTGCATTTTCAACTGTAAATAATTTTTAAACGAGTTGATAAACTTCCAAAAAAATTAGTGTGCGGAATTCAGAAAAGAAAGAGCTTTCAAATAATGTAACACTCGACCCATGTTTTCTATTTAAAATAAGGGTTCTTATCACCACCCTTAAGGGGTTGATGTGACAAAGTTGAGTTTTAAGTCAAAACATGTCCCCCTCAATATTAAAATTGACGTGTTTCAGCGTTTCTTAAAAAAAAATTCCCTGGACGCAAATCGGTCTGTTTCGTTTTCAATGCGCACCCTATATAAGCGTATGTACGTAAAATACTTTTTCATACATTTCACATAACCCAGAAAGAACAAAAAAAAAACTATAATAATTTACACATATTTGTCAACCCGAAGCGTTCCCATATAAACGTAAATTCCATTATAAATGTGCCAGTTGAATGTTCAAAGCTTCAGTCAACACAGAGACAGACATGAATCTAGTCGTGAGGCTTCGTGTAGATTTTCACAGTCAAGTAACTGCGGATATTGAACCAAGAGGAGAATTTTAGTGGGATGTTTTCAACTCACCTCTAACATATTTAGGCGATGCGTATCACAGAGATTTCGGCAGCCTATCTCGGTGCTCATGTACCAGCCATTGAATGGGGCGGCAGTGAATTGGATGCCCCCACAATCGAACATCATACTGGACACGGCGGGGACAGAGTACCATTTCAGGTTCAGGTCCGCGAACCACTCCAGCCTGCAAGGGAACAGATATTCGGGTAAAGTAAATGTTTGCAAGGGATATCTGAATAAATAACACAGACTTAACGCGGTTTAAGGCGAACGGCTTCTAATAAGAGGGATAATTTGACTTGCTTAAGTGTTAAATGGTTCCTGCTAGAACAAGAATGCTTTGCTAATTAAATACACAAATATTTTTACTAATTAATCACGCAATAGTTAATTAGATTTCTCTTAGGTATTGCAACAAGATAAAGTAAATTTGCTAAATACAGTCGTAGAGACTATTTATGTTATGTTGTGTTCTGAATTTTACTAATATAATTATCAAAGTTGTAAAAGTTATCCGGAAACATGTAAAAATTTCCCGGAATAACTGCTTAACAAACTTATCTAAGTTAATTAGAACATGGAAGGTACTCCCCAATTTATAAATTTCCTTTCGTTAATTGCTTGGATAAGTTCGCTAGACAACCCAATCAAACCATATTTTCCAAAAAAAAAAAACAAAGATTTTTCTCAAATAAACCTGCATTTCTGAAACTAGTGTGAGTGAATTTTCATTAAGAAAATTTACTAATAGAGAGGTCTCGACGGTAATATTTTTGGAAATTTTCTTCAAATGAGCGCAAATCAGGGCCACTAGAACCCAAATCCAAGGTCAGTTGAAAATCTTATATATATATATATATATATATATATATATATATATATATATATATATATATATATATATATATATATATATATATATATATATAACCGATAACTCAAAAAATACTTCACCACTCGAAACCAAATTTTGCAGTTCCCTTCATTTTGTTAAAAGCTTGGATGAGTTCGTTAGACAGTTTTGACACTCATATACTTTCAGAAAAAAATGCAAAAAACTGTTTGAAAACGCAATATCTTTTAAATTACTAGAAGTATGAAACTAAAACGTTACGCGCACGTAGATACCGTATCATTTGTCCTCTCTATCAAATTTGAACTTAATCGGTTTAGTAAATTCTAAGTTGTAAACCAATAAAAATAAATAATTCATAATATAACCTGAAATTACCTCTGAATAGCTGCCTGTAATGTTAGACAAGGTCAGACAGATATATCAGGGTTACGCTGTTGTTGCAAACAAATGCTCCAAATTAAACTTCAAAGAAACAGGCTACAAAGATACAATAAACAATCAGCGGGGACGCCATTTGCCAAAACTGTCATCTGAATTTGAAGATATCAGAAAAATATATAGTAGTAAAAATTTTTTTTACCAAAGTGATTCAATTAGTTTAAGGGCACTCTATAACTAATTATGTATAAATATTAAGCTTCCCATTTTTTAAGGTATTTAAAACCCGTCGCCCTCTCCTAGATAAATCTGACAACGCCAGTTAGGTTAGGTTAGGTTTGTATGTGAGTCGGCCATATCGGTCCCTCCACCGCGACCATACGGTCTATTGTGGCTCACGCCTAAAAGTCTAAATTTCTCCCAACACAGCCAGCCTCCTTCAGAGGTAGATAATCTTTGTGGCCGAAAGTTGATCCAGATCCTCCGGAGCAAGCTTTATCTTGCCAAAGAGCAGGTATCTAGTCCTGTCCGCTGCCGGACAGGAACACAGCACGTGCTCTGCTGTCTCGTTACTCTCCATACACAGCCGGCACTCGGTCTCCTGACCGATCCCAATACGGTGTGATGCCGCAAGCGGCAGTGTCCTGTATACAGGCCGACTAGAGTACTCAGTTGTTGTCTGTTTAACTCTAGAAGTTTTTTAGCCCTTGACTCAGATAGGCCGTTTATGAAGGCCTTACAGTGGGCTAATCCTGGAAGATTTTGCCAATATTGGATTGTCATTCTTTCTGTCCAGGTTTTTAAGGTGCGTTTTGCTGTGCAAGATGTTATCCCCAGGACCGGTTCTGGTCCGACAAAGTCTCTCTGGGCCCCACTCCTGCCAAGCGCGTCGGCCGAAACATTGTCACCATGGTCCGAGTGACCCGGTATCCAGACCAGGGACACCTCATTACAGCTGCCCAATTCGTTAGGGGCAGATTTACAACTCCATACCGTTTTTAAATTACACCGGTAGGAACCAAGAGCCTTTATTGCAGCTTGACTATCTGCATATATCTTTATCGATTTGTGTGTGCACTGGTTTTTTATACTTTCCCTTGCACACATCTCGATGGCATACACTTCTGCCTGGTGTATGGTTGCGTACTTACCGAGGCTAGCTGATAGTCTAGCATCGGTGCTGCCCCCATATGCGCCGGCTCCTACTCCCATATTGGTTTTGGAACCCTCAATAGGGTCGTTTGATTTCGCTCCCAGTCCTCCCTTTCCGGGAGGACGGTCTTGAAAGACAGATCTCTACTGATCTTTGTAGGCATCAAGTCTGAGAACATTCCCAGAATCCCGTGACCTCAAGGAGTCCGGATCCTCCCAGACTGACAATCTTCGGCATGCTGTCTGCCGTTTGTTTTAGTCTGTACGTTGTCCACATCGCCACCCTCTCCAACCATATGTGAAGAGCTTGTCCTGTAGATGAGCCAGTTTGACCCTCGCGATACCACGAAGTGCCTTAGGCCACCAAACTATCGCTGCATATGTTATCATTGGTCTGATAACCACTACATAGAGCCAGTAAATCTGTTGGGGGTTTGTTCCCAAGTTGTTTCCACAGATTCTCCGGCATGCCACAGGGACAGTTTAGCCCTGCGGATTACCTTTTCTGACTGTATATCCCAGTTGCGCTTCTTATCTAGGGTAACCCCTAGATATTTTGCTTGTTCCGAGAATGGAATCGTTTCGCCCATAAGAATAGGTGGTTTTAATTTGTCCAACCTTCTTCTTCTGGTAAATGGAACAATGATCGTTTTGCGGGGGTTCACAGACATCTGTTTCCTCCGGCACCAATCACTCACTACATTTAGTGTCTCCTGAAGAGTACTTGTTAGTTCCTCCTCATATTTGCCTCTAACCATTATGACTAGATCATCAGCATACGCCTGGACTTCAACCTCCCACAGCCCGAGGATAGCCAGCAAATCGTCCACAAAGATAGACCACAGCAGGGGGGATATAACTCCCCCCTGAGGGCAACCCCTGGGAGCCCTGAAGCCGACCACCTCCCCCTTCAGTGAGGTAATAACAGTTCGATTGTAGAGCATGCTTCCGATCCAGCCACAAATGGTAGGTTCCACCCCTCTAACGATAGTGGCTTCGTAGAGGGAGATAGGTAATGCGTTGTTGAATGCTCCTTCAATGTCGAGAAATGCAGCCACCGCCGCCTCCCCGTTATCCAGGGAGTGTGTGATCTTATCCACGAGGTTATTGAGCACTAACTCAGTAGATTTGCCAGTTTGGTAGGCGTACTGGTGGGTATTAAGGGGGTTGCCATTTGCCAAAACTGTCATCTGAATTTGAAGATATCAGAAAAATATATAGTAATAAACAAAATTTTTAACAAAAGTGATTCAATTGGTTTAAGGGCACTCTAGAACTAATTATGTATAAACATTAAGCTTCCCATTCTTCAAGGTATTTAAAACCCATCGCCCTTTCCTAGATAAATCTGACAACGCCAGTTAGCTATTTGTCATTGTAATTTTTTTTGCAAAGTAACAATAGGGGGCGGGGTCGAATCCGAGGTTATATTCTTCTTCTTTGTTTACAGACGTCATAAACGACTCAGCTTATACCTTAGAATCTTAGAATAAGATACTTATTGTTTATTTTTAGTTTTTAGTGAATTTCCATTATTATATACTCTTCATGCCGTATATGGAAAATTTGAGGTAAATGAAACTACATTTTATCATGCAGTAGCTTAAACAATACCTATAAACATATGTTCAGTGTAAATTATTAAAATTTTAATTTCAAAATTTTGTATTGTTTATATATATTTATTTCATTTTCAAAGAGTATGGACACAGCAATAGTAAATAAATGTTGGAAAGGGTTTAGGTGCAGCAAGCGCGTCATTGTAGCAAATTTTCGTAAAAATATTCCAAATGGTGATAATTCAATTTCCCATTAACTAGAATCTTCAGTTTTAATACATACTAAAACCTATATAAAAGCAGCGTGGGTACTAAATCTAAAAAATAACACAGTGTACTTCAGAGGCAACGATACATTGGTTTTAGAAAATAATTTTTGTTATTTTGTTTGCAGAAAGTGTTTCGATTGAGTGGACTAAAACGGATCATCCAAGCGACTAATAAGGAAGAATACCTGCCACGTTTATAATTTGGCAGGCATATTCGTTTTGTAAATAAAAAATAATATTTCGGTAAATTTGCAGATTAGCACAAGGGGCCTTTTTAGAAAATAAATTCAGAAACATACTTAGATCTCCTGCTGGATGCACAAACCACAAGAAATATTTCTTACAAACTGCCCCCAAGAAAGTTACGGGACCAAGAGTTGATAGGGGTGTTGGGCGGTAATTTTCCGTAGCATTCTTGCGGGTTGTTCCCAAGAAATTCTCTTGTTTACATTGTTCTCGTTTATGCATTGAGGCTGGTTGTATGCATGCAGAAGGGAAAGGGAAACCTCTGCGACAAAGCACCGAACCAAGATTTTCAATTTATGTTTAGATTGTTATCCCATTTCATTTGTTTAAAATATTTTTCCAAAAATGAAATTTAGGTTGTCTTGTTTGTCAGTCTTACGTAGAGAGCTACAATACTTTATCATTTTCTAAAAAAGTGTGGATACAGCAACAGTAAATAAGTGTTGAAAAAGGTCTGGGTGCATCAAACACATTATGGTAGCGAGTTTTAGTAAAAATATTTGAAATCCGATAACTCTATTTTCCATTAAAGAAACCCTATAGTAATTCAAATACAAGAAAGCGTCCGCGGTCTCTATCATGCTGGCAAATCAATCACACTGATCTGGGCGCCTTCTCACAGTGGTATTGTGGGCAATGAAAATGCTGACGAATGCTCACGGAATGCGATACTAGAATAGATACACTCAGACCTTATTGCCAATATTAAAGAAAGTTCTAAAGCCAAATGGCAAACCCACTGGTCATCCCTTGACAACAAACTTTGCAAGATCGAAACATCAGTGACCCCAAAGACGCTCCCAAGTCTAACACACAGGGATGAAGTCGCTATCAGAAGAACTCCTATAGGCCATTGTAAGTTCACCCATGGATACTTACTTATCCAGTAACAACAACCTCAATGTGAAATATGTGACAGAATGATTACTGTTAACCATGTGCTTCAAGAATGTCCAGTATATATAAATCCAAGACTCGAATACCTAAATGGGAAAACACTAGCCCAAATTCTTGACTTGAGTGAGCCAAATGTGACTAATTTACTCTGTTTTTTAAGACAATCCTCACTATTTGATAGCATTTAATTGCAGATACTTTAATTAGCCAAACAAAATGTACCGATAGTGTCAATGATCTTAGATGTTAAGGCAGTTTAAACTTCCAAATAAAAACAATAAATAAAAAAAAATTCATTAAGCTAGAATCTTAAATCTTGAACCATAGTAACACCTATGTAAACGTAGCCTGGGCACTAAATTAAAGAAAAATAACATAATGAACTTCGCGGATAACTACAAGCTGGTTTTAAAAAACATTTTTTGTTTTGTTTGCAAAAACTAGTTTGATTAGGTTGACTAAAACAAAACCATCCAAGCAATTAAAAGCAAAAATACCTGCCATATTTATGATTTGACAGGTACATTCCCTTTGTAAATAATTATTTTTTTCTAGAAAACTTTTGTGACTTTAATGAAATTTGTAACACAATTTTTTAAGGAAACTTGCAGTACTTACGTATATCTCTACAAAACTATAATTTTCTAGCTCCATAGAAAATAGAAACTTATTCAAATAATCGCCAACTGGGACCTCTAAAACTGGTGTCACAGGTCCATTTAAACTCAGAGGATTAGTTTTAAAAGTCTGGACGCAGCAAATGCGTTTTGGTAGCGAATTTTCGTTAAAAAATATTTAATAGCAAATGTCTTTCCTTGATGAAAGCAGGCATCAAACTTGGTTGCCTATATAGTAGAAATAATGTAATATATTTCATCGAAATAATTTTATTGTTTGAAAATATATAAATATTTTTCAAAAGTCTGGATGCAGAAGTGTGTTATGGAAGTGAATTTCCATAAAAATATTTTTAAAAGCAAATGCGAGCAGGCATGAATCTGATTACCGGTATAGTCCATGTAGTAGAAACAATGTACTATATTTTATCAACATTACTTATGGTTTAAAAAGATACAAAATTTTTGCGAAAATAAACTTAAATGTTGGTTTCCTAACCAACAAAGCTTACGTTAATAGCAAATTGTGTTATTGAAATTTGAAGGATTTAATGAAAATTCGGTAAATTTCCAGATTAGCTCCCGAACGCATTTCAAAAAATTGTTTTCAGAAACATTACTAGAACTCCACCTGGATGTACAAACCACAAGAAAAATTTCTTGTTCCCACCCCGCAAGAAAGTTACGGGACTTGGAGTGAATAGGGGTGCTGGGCGGGGTAGGTATAAAAAAGGAAATATGAGCTGAAAATGCAAAGAAAACTGCTTGAAAGGTGTCTATTTGAAGCCATATCTGCATTAAATCCTGCCTACCCCGCACAGCACCCCTATTTGCCACAGGTCACGTAACTCCCTTGGGGGGTATGAACAATAAGTTTTTCTTGTGGTTTATGGAACGAGGGTGGTTGTATGCACACGAAGGGGGAAGGAAAATTCCTACGAGAAAGCCCCCCCCCCCCGTTCGACTTGCGGCAGGGGCGGGAGGTTGGGTGGAGGCTGCTTCGTCGTGGGGATTTTCCTTCCCACTCGCGTGCATACAACCACCCTTGCTGCATAATCCACAAGAAAAATGTATTGTTCCTACCCGCCAAGGAAGTTACGGCACCTGGGGATAGGGGTGCTGTGCGGGATAGGCAGGGTTTAAGAGGGATATGGCCTCAACATGTGAAAAAGACAGTTTTCAAGCCCGCTTTATTATCATTTTCTGCTCATATTTCCTTTTTACTACCTACCCCGCCCAGCACCCCTATTCATTCCTGGTCCCGTAACTTCCTTGGGGGGTGTGAACAAGAAATGTTTCTTGGGATTTGTGGATCCAGGGGGGGGTCTAGGCAGGTTTCTGCAAACAGTTTTTTAAAAGCGTTCGGGATCTAAACTGCAAATTTACCGAAAATTCGCTACCAAAACGCACTTACTGCGCCCAGATTTTTTCTTACAAACGCATCATATTTCGATAAAAAATAGAAAAATGCATTAACGAATTTGTTCTACGAAAATTATCTAAAAAAATATAGACCGTTAAACCATAAACTTCACTAAACCTACAGCGAAAGCATCAACTTAACTAAACCGGCAGCCAAAGCACCAGAGAAAGGGTCTATTTGAAATGAATATTCTGTAAATATTTTAGTAAAATGAAGGGCAATGACGGTTGAAGCTGAAACTTAAGGGTTTGCAGAACACTCTTCTTGCAACATTTTCTTTGAGTTTGACGTTTTGAGGCAAACTCAAAAATTTGTTTCTTTAACTGCCCATAACTTATTTGCCTTTAAAGCTAGAGGCCTAAATTTTGTTACAGAATTCACTTTTTATAATATAAACACGCCTACCAAATTTGGTTGCCCTTACTTTATTTACGGAGATATGAATTTTTTTAGAAAGAAAACACAAAATTTTCCGGGTAAACCTGGTCACAGATCTTATCATTAGCAAATTAAAAAAAAAAATTCGCTAATAATATACATTACTAATAGTGTATAATTCTTATGAAAATTTACTATATAACGCACTTGCTGCTTTTTTTTAATCATTTATACATTTGTAGTGAAACCTGAATTTTAGTTACGAATTTTAGCTTACAACAAAAATTTTTCCATATTCTCACAGAACATATTCAACTAGCCTCTAAAACATTTCTTTTAGACATCTACTACATTTAGTTTTTTTACTGTTGATGCAAATAAAGATTGATAAGGGTAGCTCATACTGAAATCGATATTTGCTGTCTTTGCCGAGGGTTAAAAATCCCTTGGAGGCAGAGGTAAATAGGAAAAGATTGATAAACGTATCTTAGTATTGGCAATAAAGTGTATTGCAAAATAAAAGTAAAGTTGAGAGATGTAATCTGTCGTATCTGTCAAATATTCAGGATAATCCAAGATAAGAAAGATTCTTCTCTTGCGCCCTTATTTAAATACGTAGTTATAAAAGATTATTGGGAATTACGGACTTATGTCTTATTCGACTACACACAGTCTACAATAACATTTAATTTTACTTATTTATTTATAAAAAAAGTATATTTTAACCGTACTACTACAATCCTTTACAATTTGGTGAAAAACTATAAAAGTCTAGACGCAGCAAGTGCGTTATGGAAGTGAATTTCAATAAAAATGTTTTTAATAGCAAATATGTCTCTTTAATGCAAGCAGGCATCAATTTGGTCACCGGTATAACCTATATAGTAGAAACAATGTACTATATTTTATCAAAATAACTTGTTTGAAAATGTACAACAATTTTCTGAAAATAAACTTAAAATGTTTCCGACAAAACTCGTTTCCTAGCCGACGAACCTTAGGTTAATGGCAAACTGAGTTTGAAGCATTTAATGAAAATTCGCTACCAAAACGCACTTACTGCGTCTTGATTTTTTTTTACAAACGTGCATCATATTTCGATGCAAAACGTAAAAATGCAATAAGGGATGTTCAAAAAAAATTGCAGGTATCACCAACGACTTATGGGCTATCCTGTGATTGTCAAAATATTTTTTAAGATGCAGCTCAAGACACCCTATAAGTAACGTATACACTTTTTTTTCGTATCTTGCCTAATAAGAATTATATTGAGGTTTACCGTAGAAATGCGTCATCCTGTATATATGTAAACAGAAAGTAAATCCGGATATGGATTCTAGTGGGCCTAGTTTGCGCTCATTTGAAGAAATCGTTTTAGAATTCAAAAGCCGCGGTCTCCTCATTGAGGAATTTTTTCTACGAAAATTAGCTAAAAATTATAGACCGTTAAACCATAAACTTAACTAAAACTACTTCCAAAGCATCAAAGAAAGTGTATTTGAAATGAATTTTCTCAAAATATTTTATTGTAATGAAAGGCAATGAGGGTTGAAGCTGAAACTTAAGGGTTTGCAGAACACTCTTTACATATTCCGTATTTCTTTCAGGTTCTTTGCCTAAATGTGGCCAATTTTGACGCTTCAATCGTGACTTTTTACGTTTTGAGGAAAACCCCAATTTTTAGCGAATTTTCATTAAGAAAAATGTGTGTATCCGAGCGATAACTCAGAAAATACTAAACTGATTTCAATGAAACTTGGCAAAAAGCTTGCTTGGGTGAAAATCGAGGTCAAGTTCGTTAATCAGCCTTTATGGTCAAGTTTTTCTGGTGGAAAATAGTTGCTGTACGTTGCCAGGACATTGTTATAAGCATATTCAGGGGAGGTTTTTTGGAGTAGGTTTGTCCATGGTTCGTGGTCGAGCAATCTGATTAAGGAGACTATATTAGTTATTCGTTTAGTGACGGTTGAATCGTCCGCACTGCACTCGGCACTTCGAATTCGTATGAACACTACATGATGGTCACCAAGAAATCTTTTCAAAGTGTTGGCTGAGCATTTTGGTAAGGTATTTTCACTCACAAGGAAGTTGTCAATGCATGTAGATGATGTGGGCGTGACACGTGTTTTCATGCCATAATACCCGAGGATGTCGCGAAAGAGTCTATAAGAACTACTATCTACAAGCATATTAATATTAAAGTCACCTCCTATTACAATTTGAGAGTACCGGCTCATTGAGTTTAATGTTTGGAGGATATTATCTAGTGCACTCAAAAACTCTTCAGATATTTCCATGTTATTGTCTGTGGGATGGTATATACACATAATTAAAAGACCGGAAAAAGCTCCACAGCTCAGCATTCGCAGAGATTCTTGATACTCAACTTGTTCAGTGTCTTTACGTGTGTTGGCTTTACGCCCAGTCTTCCACAGATAGCAACACCTCCATGTTGATTTAGGTCTCGGCAAAAGGGTAATGTTTCATGTTGTTTCCTGGATTGCCAGTACTCAGATATTAGGAGTAGCTGGGGATCTGCGTCTTGTACAACCAGTTCCAGCTGTTGACACTGCATGTTCTGGTGTAAGAGCGAGATTTGGGTCTGATCTGCGTTGTCAGATTGTCTAGGACATACATATATGTCTTGATATTGTGGAGGTACTTGCTCCTGACTGTGCGTTGTCCCACTTAAAAACCCTGTTTTGAAGGTGACATAGGTAGGTGATACAATATTGACAGTTCTCGAGATCGTTGCAGATAGCTCGTACGTTCTGTTTGTTCGTAAGGTGTATATGCTTTGAGCTCAGTTCAGCCTTTGATAGTCCCAGACCATAAGCTCCAAAAACAAGTGTAGTATATCTTGAGCTCTTTATGGTTGGAGGGAAGACCTTCGGTAGCCAATAGTAATCGTATACCGTTTTTTGTCTCACCCTGCACACAGGTATTAACTGGCTGGTCATGCAGGTATGCCAGATAAAGGCAGATAGCTTTAAGCAACTCCGGCTGTCTTAGTCGGGCAACTAAGTATCTCCCATCCCCCTCTGCTGATAACTTTGTTTGTGGCAGAGTGGCCATAGCGGATCCATAAAGGATGCTTGTGTATTCGGCTCTTCAGGTATTTTGTCTAGTGTAGGATTGATTATCCCCCTTAGCAAATGGCACTGGTTTGAGTGGAAATTGAGCTGTACCTTGTATAGATACTTCATCGCTGGAGTCCACGTTGTTGACCGATGGGCTGAAGGCTGCAGAATATTCCTTGGTTGCAACACGTTGTCTCGCATTTGTCCCTGCGCGTGTCTGATATGCATCCTGAAAATTAGTCTGTTCAGTACAACTAGTTGTAAGAGAAGCCGGTGTATTACGAGTCACGAAAACAGTGTTTATTTCCTTGTCTCCAATATTATAGGACAACCCAGGTTGGTTGCGCGAAGAGTGAAGCATGTTGTGTCTCCTCAAACCAGCTAACAAAGATGCCATGAGGCCAGAACGCAGGATCTAATAAGAGTGAAGCATGTTGTGTCTCCTCAAACCAGCGAACAAAGATGCCATGAGGCCAGAACGCAGGATCTAATAATTTCTCTGCATATGCAGGTTTTAATCATATCGTGTAATTAATGTAGGCGAGCTTTTCGACAGCTCCTCTTTCTGACCTCTTAGTAAGTGGCTATATGTGAACATAATCATTAATACCTAGTTTGCTCTCTATTAGGCCGACAATCAACTGTGGTTTGAAATGAGGAGGCAGATTAGAATCGTGTACGTATCGTCTATCGTAGTTTATATCCCTTTTATAAGAACCAGGAGAATGACTGTTGTCCTCGGTTTGAGATGATAGTCTAATAATAACAACAATATATATATATATATATATATATATATATATATATATATATATATATATATATATATATATATATATATATATATATATATATATATATATATATAATGCAAATAGAATATAAAATCAAAAAACTCGGTAAGTGTATCTATTTCCTAAATATCTTGGATAAGCACGTGAGTCAGTCCAATTGGAGCAGTTTATCCCAAATAATTAATGTTAGTAAAAAATTATATCCCCATATTTAGTATATTTATTGACATAAATTTTAGAGCGCATGATTTGACAAAAAATAAGCTTTGAACTTGTTCCTACCAAAGACGCAATTTTTGCAGCTTAGATTCAGACATAAATACTAAAATTTCCATGATGACCTTGACAACTTGAATTTATACGTTTGAAATTACTTAATTTGGTTTTGGTCTTTGTTCATTCGATTTTCAATCGCAAACATTGCCTTCATTTCCAGAGAAACACACACAAATTTGGTGCATCTCCTGAATTGAACATTAGACCAATATTTTCTTGGAATATTTATAAAAAGCTATTTTAATGAAAAATTGGTATCCATATTGCGTTAATGACGACTTATTGCGCACTAAAACTAAGCTAATGGAAAATCAAGTTCATGTTTCTAAATACTTGTATGGACATTCGCTACCATAATCCACTTGCTGCGTCTGGAATTTTGATTCAAATAAATTCCGATTGCAGATTATATATTTAATTAGCACACGTTGGCGAGGTACACTCTTGAAGAGACGTAGTATTCTGGTTAATCAGGAAATGACTAGGACATGATTATGAATTGATTGGTGTAATTTGTGCTTGACTAGCTCAAATTTGAGGTAATTTGAGTTAATAAACACATTCACCCTGAGGTCACCGGAAGATTGACGAAGCCTGGAGGGGCCGGACACACACCGGAATAATTGCCATGTAACCCAGACTGACGAATATGCAAATAAACGCAGGTTCTAAAAAAATCCTGATAAATTTCTAACAAAATTATTTAAGGACACATACTCGGAAAAAGGTAAGGAGACAGATCAAGCAGAAACTTCTGAAAAACCTGGGCCAATCCATGAAGTGCGCAAGTTACAACTAAAATGAAAGAACGATTTTTCTTCTTTAACGGCGATCTATTTCCGTGACTATGGCCGATCACCGACCCCAGAGAGCAAATTTAATCTCACTGTCCTGAACCTTCTACCGTAATAAAGGAAGGGGTATTTAACGTGCCCAACATCACATGGCACACCGGACCGATGGATTTACGCCTCCCGAAGGGCGAAACGTGCAGATATACAACTTGCTCAGATACAATGTCACAATCTCGGTTGATGTTAATTTTACAGAATGTACTCAAAAAAGGAAAGGGTTACTGGAAACAGAACCTAGTATTGTTGGGTTCAGAGGCACACGTTCTTACCACTGGACCACCGAGGCCTTGAAGGGAAAACTTCGACACAGAGAGTCACGGTTGTAATAACAAAGGGTCGTCGGCTTTAAATTGTGGTAATTATTAACCTGATGACCGCGTGATGACTTTTTAGCGAATTGTCGTAAAAAAAAGTCGCTTAAAAATGGCGTTGCTGGAACTACATTCCCGGAACCCATATGCGACGTCAGTTTAAGACTTTATATGTTTATGTGTTTAGATAATCACGATAGTTAAAAAAGTACGGCAGTGAATTTTCATAAACATGTTTTTAATAGCAAATATATCTGTTTTTAATGAAAGCATTTGTAACGCAATTATTTAAAGAGAGTCGTAGTAGCTACATATATCTCTAGCCAATTTTAATTTTCTAGATAGATAGAAAATAGAAATTAATTCAATTAATGGCTAACTAGGACCTCTGAAACCTATCTCCAAGGTCCATTTAAATTTAAAGAAATCGTTTTAGCGATTTTTTTTTAATTCGCTAATGAGGAGATCTGTGTTATATATATATATATATATATATATATATATATATATATATATATATATATATATATATATATATATATATATATATATATATCCGACCGATAACTCAAAAAATAAAGGACCGATCTTGATCAAATTTGGTGAGTGCCTTTCTTTTTCAAGTGGCTTAAAGAAGTTCGTTAGCCAGGATATTCTGACCAGGTTTTCCCGGAAAATTTTGTGTTTTGTTTCTAAAAAAATTCATATATGCGTAAATAACAAAGTAAGGACAACCAAATACGTGTGTTTGTATTATAAAGAGTGAACTCTGTACCAAAATTTAGGTCTCTAGCTTTAACGACAACGAAGTTATGGGCAGTTAAAGAAACAAATTTTGGAGTTTTCCTCAAAACGTCAAACTCGCCATTTTGAACGTCAAAATTGTCAATGTTTAGGCAAAGAACGTGAAACATACCGATCGTGAAAAGAAAATGTTGCAAGAAGAGTGTTCTGCGAACCCTTAAGTTTCAGACTCAACCGCCATTGCCCTTCATTTTACTAAAATATTTACAGAAAATTCATTTCAAATAGACCCTTTCTCTGATCCCTTGGCTGTCGGTTTAGTTAAGTTGATGCCTTTTTGGATATTTATTTGTAGGTTTAGTGCAGTTTATGGTTTAATGGTCTATAATTTTTTAGCTAATTTTCGTAGAACAAATTCGTTAATGCATTTTTGAATTTTTATCGAAATATGATGCGTTTATAAGAAAAAAATCCTGATGCAGTAAGTGCGTTTTGGTAGCGCATTTTCGGTAAATTTGCAGATTAGCTCCCGAACGCTTTTCAAAAAACTGTTATCAGAAACTTGCCTACGGCCCCCCTGGATGCACAAACCCCAAGAAAAATTTCTGGTTCACACCCCCAAGGAAGTTACGGGACCAGGAGTGAATAGGGGTGCTGGGCGGGGTAGGTAGTAAAAAGGAAATATCAGCAGAAAATGCGAATAAAACGTTGTCTTTTTTACATTTTGAAACCATATCCCCCTTAAACCCTGCCTACCCTGCACAGCACCCTATTCCCCCAGGCGCCGTAACTTCATTGGCGGGTATGAACGAGAATTTTTTCTTGTGGTTTAAGCAACGAAGGTGGTTGTATGCACGCGAGGGGGAAGGAAAATTCCCACCACGAAGCAGTCACCCCCAAACCTACCACAAGTCGAAGCGGCGGCGGGGGGGTCCTGCTTCGTCGTAGGCATTTTCCTTCGCCCCTCATGTGCATACAACCACCCTCGTTGCATAAACCACAAGAAAAACTTCTTGTTCATACCTCCCCCCAAGGAAGTTACGTGACCTGGGGGCGAATAGGGGTGCTGTGCGGGGTAGGCGGGGTTTAATGGGGATATGGATTCAAATAGACAGCTTTTAGGCAGTTTTCTTCACTTTTTCTGCTCATATTTCCTTTTTACTACCTACCCCGCCCAACACCCCTATTCACTCCCAGTCCCGTAACTTCCTTGGGGGGTGTGAACCAGAAATTTTTCTTGTGGTTTGTGCATCCAGGTGGGGTCCTAGTAATATTTCTGAAAACAATTTTTTGAAAAGCGTTAGGGAGGTAATTTGCAAGTTTACCGAATTTTCATTAAATCCTTCAAATTTCAATAATTAAATTTGCTATTAGCGTAAGCTTTGTTGGTTAGGAAATCAACATTTAAGTTTATTTTCAGAAGGTTTTTGTATATTTTAAAACCATAAGTAATTTTGATAAAATAACATTGTTTCTACTACATAGGCTATACCGATAATAAGATTGATGTCTGCTCGCATTTGCTATTAAAAACATTTTTTATGGAAATTCACTTCCATAACACATTTCCTGCATTCAGACTTGTGAAAAATGTTTATATATTTTTAAACAATAAAGTTATTTCGATGAAATATGGTACATTGTTTCTACTACATAGGTAACCAAGTTTGATGCCTCCTTTCATCAAAGAAAGACATTTGCTATTAAAAACATTTTAAAGAAAATTCGCTATCATAACGCACTTGCTGCGTCCAGAGATTTTAGTAATATAGCTTACTAATAGTGTACAATTATAAAAATTCATTACTATTATGCAGTTGTTACGTCCTGAACATTTTTAAAAATTAAAATAGTATCACAACATCACCGTTCCAAACCAGTAAAAGCGTTTTGAAGAACGTCAATATCGCAATCAATATGTAAAGCAATTGAAATAAAATTGACAAACCATAAAACCCATAAAACTATCGTAAATCTATTATGTGGCCGTATAATTTTACGCAATTGGGTAGAAAGATAAACAAGTTGAGCGCATGTTAAGGATTTAGTATTACTCTTTATCAATCCTGATAAAAGGCTAACATCTTTTGGAGAGTTTAATCGTTAAACGTAACTACGAAGCTTTCCTATAGTAAAGTACACATTGTTTCGCGTTTGATTGTTTCGTGTTTGTTGAATATGTCTAAAAGTACAATATCCACGATCAATGATGACGAGAATATAAACACTTCAAATTTCGACACCCAGTTGTTAGTACAACGTGAAAAGGAAGTATACAACAGTTCCTAAAACAGTAAAGGAAGATATCTTGAGACAACTGAATAAAACTGAAGTCCTTAAAGAAGTATTTCAGCCATGTGAATACAGGTCGAATTGTGGTCCTATTTGAGCTTTAAAGAAAAACGAGCAGCTCCTGAAAGACAACCAAATATTTGAATATAAACAGGAAACAAAGCTGCAGATATCCATATATTAGAAATATGTAAATTTCAAGAAGGCAGACGTACAATTGTTTCTGAATTTTAAGAGATATGACTTATTTTGTGAATAGTAATTTAAGTTTCGCACTATTCGTTAAAAAAGTCTGGACGCAGTAAGTGCGTTATGGAAGTGAATGTTCATCAAAATATTTTTAATAGCAAATATGTCTCTTTAATACAAGCAGGCATCAATCTGGTTACCGGTATAACCTATATAGTAGAAAAAATGTACCATATGTTATCAAAATTACTTATGGTTTGAAAATTCACACAAAATTTCCGAAGAAACTACTTTCCTAGCCAACAAACCTTAGGTTGATAGCAAATTGAGTTATTGAAATTTGAAGCATTTAATGAAAATTTGCTACCAAAACGCACTTACTGCTTCTCGATTTTTTGTCTTACATGCATCATAGTTCGATAAAAAAAATGCAAAAATGCAATAATATAAGGGTGTTAGAAAGAAACAATTGTAGGGATCACCAACGACTTATGGACCACGTTAGGATTGTCAAAATATTTTTATAAGATGCAGCTTAAGACACCCTATAATTAACGTATACAATTTTTTCTCGTATCTTGTTTAATACCAATTATATTCAGCTTTACCGTAGAAATGGGTCAGCTTGTATGTATGCAAACAGATAAAAACTGAAAGTAAACCCGGATATGGATTCTAGGGGGGGGGGGGTAGTGTGCGCTCATTTGAAGAAATCTGTTGAAAATTCAAAAGCTGCAATTAACGAATTTTTTCTACAAAAATTAGCTAAAAAGTATAGACCGTTAAACCATAAACTTAACTAAACCTACAGCTAAAGTCTCAACTTAACTAAACCTGCAACCAAAGAATCAGAGAAACGGTCTACTTGAAATGAATTCTCTGTGAATATTTTAGTGAAATGAAGAACAATGACGGTTGAAGCTGAAACTTAAGGGTTTGCAGAACACTCTTCTTGCGACATTTTCTTTACGTATTCCGTATTTGTTTCAGGTTCTTTGCCTAAATGTTTTGACGTTTCTAATCGCGACTTTGGCGTTTTGCGGAACACCCCAATTTTTTCAAATGCCTTTAACTTTTTTGTGCCTCAAGCTACATACCTAATTTTTGGTGCGTTGGTCACTATCTATAATGCAAACACGCGTACTAAATTTGGTTGCGATTACTTTGTTATCTCCGGAAATATCATTTTTTCCGAAAGAAAACATAAAATTTTCCGGAAAAACCTAAGCCGATTTTTCTGCGTAACGAACCTGTCCAAGCCACTTGCACAAGGAAGGTACTTACCAAATTTGATCAACATCAGCTTATTATTTTTTGAGTTATCGATGTGATACACACACACCTATATATATATATATATATATATATATATATATATATATATATATATATATATATATATATATATATATATATATATATATATATATATATATATATATATATATATAAACATATATAAAAATCTGGTAAAAAAAACGTATTTAAAAAAATATTCATGTTGGTCATGTAATGAGACACAATAGATATGAATTTCTACAACTCATGATAGAGGGTAAGATCGAAGGTAGACGTGGACCGGGACGCAGTCAGTGCTCCTGGCTTAAGAACATACGAGATTGGACAGCCTTGGGTTCAAACACTTTGCTGAAAAGGGCCCAAGACAGAGAAGAATTCGCCAAAATTGTTGCCGATCTTCGATAGGGGAAGGCACTCGGAGAAGAAGAAGGTCTGATAAAAATTGTTACACATGTTTTTGCAAACACTTTGGTCACATAAGAACGAATGCTGTTGAAACAGAAATTCGAGACCTTATTAAATACACTTCTTGCATTATACGTCTCCATAACTGGCATTTACGTGTTTGTATTTACAATTTTAATTATTATAATAGAGCCTCGGTGGTTCAGAGGTAAGAACGTGTGCCTCTAAACCGAAGGGTACTGGGTTCGATCCCAGGGTACTCCTTTCACTTTTTCAGTACATACTGTACAATTAACATCAACCGAGGTTCTAGCATTGTATTTGAGTAAGTTGAATATCTGCACGTTCCGCCCTTCGGAGGGGGAGTAAAGCTGTCAGTCCAGTGTCCATGCAATGTTGGGCACGTTAAAGATCCCTACCCTCCTTACAGAAAGGCAGGCGTTCGGTAAAATTTCCAGGATGGTGAGGTAAAACTGCTCCCTGGCGTCGGTGATTGGTCATAGTCGCGGAAATAGGCCGACGTTAAAGAAACAAAACACACACAATTATTGTAATCAATCCAGTAGTTTTTTTTATACAAATTCCGACACATAGTGATGGATTAATAGCATATCTTGTGTCCAACAACATTCTACTTTCTTTTTTAACCTCATTAACATTCTGTCGTAGAGCTGCATTAATTTGGTTGCATTGATAATTGTCACAAAGAATATTCGAAATAGTTCTAAAGACCTCATGTCCATCGTTCACATCCATCTTGAACAGAACAAGTACACTAATATAACTACTAAGTATAACTAATGCGAGCAGACAGCTGAATTGAGTTTACTGCGAATATAAAGTAGGTTTTGTTGTTCCCCTCCAATCTCACTGGCTGTGTTTTTCTTCTCTGCTAGTTAAACCGCAAACATTCACTGCCAAGCGTTTCTTATCTGAAAAACTATCGCATACGAGCTCTGACAGGAAATGAGAATTGATTACATCAGTCTAATGCGGTGACAGCGAGCACTGACCGAAAATGAAAGTATAAACGAGGTGAACGTGAGCTCTGGCAGGGAATGAGAATTGATAGCTCGACGGACAGAAGCGATCATCCCGAAGCCAGCACCTTACCGCTAGAACCTTACAGCTAGCATCTTGCTGCCAGAATCTTGCTGTCGGCACCCTAAAATCTTGCTGCAAGCACCCTAATATCTTGCCTCAAGCGTCCTGTTGTCAGCATTATAGCATCTTGCTACCAGTATCCAGCACCATAACATCTTGCAGCTAGAATCTTGTACCTGGCTAACGGCACCCGGCATGCTGCCTCGTGGTTCCCAACACCTCGGTATCTGGCCAACATGGCGCGCGGATCGCAAGACGGTGGCGCGTCGTGACCTCTAAAAATGTGTACATATTTGAGCGCTATTCATCGAGACGAGTACGGTGATACTCCATGCATTGGGGTCTAACTTAACAAAGAAAAGGTTGGTGCGCGCCTGCACTAACCGCCATATTTTTTAAATATCATTACAAGTGCAATCAAAATGTCGGATCGTCTTTTAGATAATGCTCAGGTCAGATACCTTCTTATATTTTAAATTCTCCATATTTTCCAATCTAGGTCCGCCATCTTGGCCGCCATCTTAGATTACATTATCTCAAGTTATATCTCTTCTCACACTCTATCCAACCGCTATCTTTGTTTCATCACTTTAATATCCCATTCTTCTTATCTCCATGCCAACAGCCGCCATCTTTGCCGCCAACTTAGAATACGTCATCTCAGGTTACATCTCTTGTCACACTCTATACATTCACCATCTTCATTTCGTCGCTGTGACGTCACACGCTTGTGTATTAGCGATCGGGCAATGGGGTGGTGCCAGAACATATCTACCTACTTTCTTATTCACTATCATTTCATTTTTTTTTTAAATACTAAGTTTGCCCTTTCTGTATTAGCGAAATTTTCTTTACGAAAATTCGCAAATAAATTGTGTAGTTTATTGCGTAAACATGTATGGGTGTTTTTATTTCTTGAACGTCGGCCTATTTCCGCGACTATGGCCAATCAACGACGCCAGGGAACACTTTAATCTCACTGCCCTGGAAGTTTTACCGAACCCCTACCTTTCTGTGAGGAGGGTAGATATCTTTAACGTGCGCACATCGCATGGACATGGGACCGGCGGCTTTACGCCCCCTCCGAAGGCCAAAACGTGTAGACATTCAACTTTCTCAAATACAATACCACAACGTTGGTTAATGTTAAGTGTACAGTATGTACTGAAAAAAAGTGAAAGAAGTACCCTGGGATCGAATCCAGTACCCTTCGGTTCAGAGGCATACGTCCTTACCCCTGAACCACCAAGGCTCTGCGTAAACATGTAAATAATCATAGTTACAGTAAATGGTAATATTAGACTAAAGATAAATCTAGTATAACTGTTTTTGTATGGACTGCAGTCTTTGAGTGGTTGTCCTATACTTTGCTGCCCGCATTTTAATGCATTTAAAAGTTATTTACACCAAGTTATTCAACCAGAAAAAGTCTGGACGCAGCAAGTGCGTTATGGTAGCGAATTTTTTTTAAAGTATTTTTAATAGCAAATGTCTTTCTTTGATGAAAGCAGGCACCAAACTTGGTTGCCTATATAGTAGAAAGAATGTACCATATTTCATCTAAATAACTTTATTGTTTGAAAATATATAAACATTTTTCAAAATTCTGGATGCGGCAAGTGTGTTATGGAAGTGAATTTCCATAAAAATGTTTTTAATAGCAAATGCGAGCAGGCATTAATCTGATTACCGGTATAGCCTATGTAGTAGAAACAATGTACCATATTTTATCACAATTACTTATGGTTTGAAAATATACAAGAATTTTTCGAAAATAAACTTAAATGTTGCTTTCTTAACCAACAAAGCTTACGTTAATAGCAAATTGTGTTATTGAAAATTGAAGGATTTAATAAACATTCGGTAAATTCGCAGATTATCTCCCGAACGCTTTTCAAAAAAGTGTTTTCAGAAACGTTACTAGGACCCCACCTGGATGCACAAACCACAAGAAAAATTTCTTGTTCACACACCCCCAAGGAAATTACGGGACTGGGAGTGAATAGGGGTGCTGGGCGGGGTAGGTAGTAAAAAGAAAATATGAGCAGAAAATGCGAAGAAAACTGTCTATTAGAAGCCATATCCCCATTAAACCCTGGCTACCCAGCACAGAACCCCTTCTGTCCCAGGTCACGTAACTTCTTTGGGGGGTATGAACAAGAAGTTTTTCATGTGGTTTATACAACGAGGGTGGTTGCATGCACACGAGGGGGGGGGATGTCGACAGCGGTGGGAGGGGTGGTAGTGTTGGGGGTGACTGCTTCGTCGTGGGGATTTTCCTTCCCCCTCGCGTGCATACAACCACTCTCGTTGCATAAACCACAAGAAAAATGTTTTGTTCGTGCCCGCCAAGGAAGTTACGGCGCCTGGAGGGGTAGAGGTGCTGTGCGGGGTAGGCAGAGTTTAAGGGGGATATGGCATTAAGATGTGAAACGGCCAGCTTTCAAGCCCGTTTTATTCGAATTTTCTGCTCATATTTCCTTTTTACTACCTACCCCGCCCAGCACCCCTACTCACTCCTGGTCCCGTAACTTCCTTGGGGGGTGTGAACAAGAAATTTTTCTTGGGGTTTGTGGATACCGGGGGGAGGGGGGTGTTTGGTCCCTAGGCAGGTTTATGAAAACAGTTTTTTGAGCAAATCCGAAAATTCGCTACCAAATGCATTAACGAATTTGTTCTACGAAAATTAGCTAAAAAAAATTATAGACCGTTAAACCATAAGTTTCACTAATCCTACAGCGAAAGCATCAACTTAACTAAACCGACAGCCAAAGTATCAGAGAAAGGGTCTATTTGAAATGAATTTTCTGTAAATATTTTAGTAAAATGAAGGGCAATCTGAAACTTAAGGGTTTGCAGAACACTCTTCTTGGAACATTTTCTTTTCAAAATCCGTATTTGTTTCCCGTTTTTTGCCTAAACATTGCCAATTTTGATGTTTAAAATTGCGTGTTTGACGTTTTGAGGAAAACTCCAAAATTGGTTTCCCTAACTACCCATACATTCTTTGTCTTTAAAGCTAGAGAGCTAAATTTTGGTACAGAGTTCACTCTTTATAATACAAACACACGTATATAATTTGTTACTTCCGGAGATATGAATTTTTTTAGAAAGAAAACACAAAATTTTCTGGGAAAACGTAGTTCGATTTTCCTAGCTAACGAACTTGTCCAAGACACTTGCAAAAGTAAGGTACTCACCAAATTTCACCAAGATTGGTCCATTATTTTTTGAGTTATCGGTCGGATATATATATATATATATATATATATATATATATATATATATATATATATATATATATATATATATATATATATATATATAGATCTCCTCCTTAGCGACTTTAAAAAAAATCTTAAAAGACGCCAAAATTGATATTTATTCTGATTAATAAAAGCATGTGGCGAATGAGGCAGTAATCTCCAAGCCAACTACACACACACACACACACACACACACACACACACACACACACATCTTTTTACTCGTTCCCATTAAAACAATTAGCGGTTCACATATGATATCTTCCTGAATTCATAGCGTATCTGCATTAGCAAACGAAGAGTAATCCTACACCGAGCTTGCATAAATAATTAAGCTTTAATTACCTGCCAGGAAAGCACGTAACAAGATAATAAATCCATCTTAGGTGTAAATTGATCCAGGGAACGGAGACGTTCCTTCGAGTATATGAAGAAACTTGTCTGGTGACAGCTTGTGTTTCCACTTCTGCCAACTTTTCCCCATTCTCGTTGTGTAATAATAAATTGCACTGTTGTTGTGTGACAACTGTAATAAGGTTGACGCCGAACATCTAATTATAATCCCGCGTAAAAAAGATTTGCTGGGACTCTTGGTAAGATTGTATTTTGCTATTTCTTGGTATAACTTGTTGAACATCGAGACGGTTCATATTTGTTCTCTCTTTTCCCTTCGAGTTGGTGTTGGAGAATCGTGGCGAGTTAGATAAATTGTCCCTCTTGGAATTAGGGGAACACAATTTGAGTGTAATAAGCATTACTAGTCTTTTGTGACGGACACAAATTGCACACTTGACAGTTCCCTGAATTTAGAATGGGATTGTGAAATGTTTTCAGCTGCATTTGTGGAATTTTCAATTTATTGCAGCAATGACCGAAAAGTTTTGACGTTAATGAGAAGCACGATTTGGAATTGCCCTGGATTTATATCCTGGTTGGATTAGATATTATTTGTATTAATATTACTGTTTTTAAATGCAAATTGGCCTAAGGTTCATGGCAAAGTCAATAAAATTCGGGACGCAGCGTTATGGTAGTGAATTTTTATTAAATGCTTCAAATTTGAATAACTCAATTTTATATAAACCTAGAAAGTTGAATTTTGTCATATAGTAATGACTTTCACAATACAACACATTTACCAAATTTCATCAAAATAGCTTTGTAATTTTCAGACAATTTTTTTTTTCGAAAGGAAACTCAAAATTTTCTAGGAAAACCTGGTCCGATTTTTCTTACTAACGAATTTTTCTAAGCCATGATTAAAAGAAAGATTCTTGCCGAGTTTAATCAAAATCAGTTAATAACTTTTTGAGTTATCGTGCGGATACATACATGCATATATATATATATATATATATATATATATATATATATATATATATATATATATATATATATATATATATATATATATATATATATATAATATAATATATATATATATATGTATATATATATATATATATATATATATATATATATATATATATATATATATATATATATATATATATATATAAACATATAAAAATTGAAACTAACCCTGGATATGGGTTCTCGGGGTCCTTGTTCGCACTTATTTGCAAGAATGTTTGCAAAGTCTCACCATCGATACCTCTCTATTAGCGAATTTTTTAAAATAAAAATTCACTAATAAAACAAACCAAACAGTATATCCCTCGTGCTTTAAGTAACCTTATTATGACAAGCAGATACACCATTTTAACGTTTTAAATAAAGTGGTTGAAGTATTTTACATAATATGTTGATAATTAATTAATTTATAGAATATAACATGATCATTTTCAAACACTCTCCCAGTATACAACACAATATTACTCCTCAGTCAATAAATTCACTTATTTCATTCTGCTTTATAAAAACTACATTTAGTAAATTTTAATTTTACACGACTTGCTAATGCATTCTCCAGAGCACACAGAAGCACAGAAACGAGATAAGGTTATGAGCAAAATATATAGTAGAAACAATGTGCCATATTTTATCAAAATAACTTATTGTTTGAATATGTACAAAAATTTTCCGACAATATACCTTAAACGTTGGTTTTATAACCAACAAATCTTAGATTAATAGCAAATTGAGTTATTGAAATTTGAAGCATTTAATGAAAATTTGCTACCAAAACGCACATACTGCGCCTTGATTTTTTTCCTACAAACATATTTCGATAAAAAATGCAATAAAATAAGGCTGTTGGAAAAAAATTTGTAGGGATCACCAACGATCGACTTGTGGGCCAGCCGGTACTGTCAAAATAATTTTATAAGATGCAGCTCAAGACACCCTATAATTAACTTATACAATTTTTTCTCGTCTCGTGTATAATAATAATTATATTCAGCTTTACTCGCACTTGTATATAAAAATTTCCCAATGACACAAATAATTCGTCGACACAAACAAATAAACATAATATAAACGATCTCATATCATATGGTAAATGTCAGTTACAGCGTCTAACAGACCTGCGCAATTCCGTTACCACGGCAACAACATACAAGATCTCGTATAACTTATTGACAATGAAAGGCGATCATATTAAACATAAATGTTTCATATTTGAATAGCTCAATTTTCTGTAACCCTAGAAGCACATAGTTAGGTATTTCCCAAAGCAATATGTACACCAAATTTTATCGAAATTTCTTTGTAATTTTCGGAGAAAATATTTTTTTTCGAAAGAAAACTCAAAAATTTCCCGGAAAACCGTGTCAGATTTTTCTGGCTAACGATCCAAGCTATTAATAAAAGAAAGGCACTTGCCGAGTTTTATCGAAATCGGTTAATTATTTTTTGAGTTATCGGTTGGATAACGCCCGTAAAAACCTTTAAGATTATTGCACTGAAATATGAGTATTTTGTAATCGTGCTAAGAGACTATTATCTTGACAGTCAACATTTTCGATATAATAAATTTTATTTAAATTTTATCACTGTAAATGTGTAGTATCTCAGTTATTATTGAAGATACAGACAAACGGTTTATGCAATAATATGCTCGATTTTTATGAAACGAAAAATTGCAGTGACAGAAAAGTCGCCGCCTACTTAGTTTTGTAGATACAGGGCGCTTTTGAAAAGTTTGCAATTTGGGACCCCACTTGTATTTTAGTGAATTTTCATTAAGAAACTTCACTAATAGAGATGTATCGATGGTAAGACTTTTGGAAAATTTCTTCAAATGAGCGCGAATCTGGGCCTTTAAAACCCATATCCAAGGTCGCTTTTGATTTATATATGTTTATATATATATATATATATATATATATATATATATATATATATATCCAATGGTCGTTGTTGGATCCATGATCTCCTTTCCGGTATAACCCTTAAGCTTTGTTTCGTTTTAGACTTTAAAATTAGGGAAGAGAGCTAGTCATATTTAATCATTAGATTTAGTATTCGCTTATTATCTAACCGCATGCCATTATATTTTTTCTCTACACTGTTTAATCACTATATATTAGTATATAAACAACTTATTTATCTATTTTAACTCTACTAGCCTCAATTATTATATGTACATATTAATTTTCCATCTGATAACTCAAAAAATACTTAACCGATTTGGACCAAATTTGGAAATTACCTTGATTGTGTTAATGGCTTGGATGAGTTCGTAGATGGGTACCATGCGTTTAATTTTTCTTTGAAAAAATGTAACGAAAATTTTGAAAACACAATAATTTTTTAAATATTGGAGTGATTCAAATGAAAAGTTTCACATATATAGGAGACATCATAATATACCTGTTAGCCAAAACGCAAAATAAATGGCTTACGAGAAAAGGAGTTATTCGAAAATAAAGAGGTTAAAGTAATAAACAGTCTAAGACATAACTTCGAATTACATGAGGCACGGTCAATGTTTCAAGCATGGTTAGACTGTGAATTTGCTATTCTGAGTAGATAATTCAAAATCGACCAAGTCATCTGACAATTAAATATAAATGAGCCGGGTTGTCGGATATAATAAAATTTCCTTTGAATCTTAAAATTTAAAACATATGGTCATAACACATATTTGTAATTATTGATGACAAATAAAAGTTAACAATAAATTAATCCATCCATTAAATGTCGTTTAATATTCATAACTGTTGAGTGACCAATTCCTAGTCTTATTTTAAAAAAATAATTACAATCTAATTTGCACAATATGACATCGTTGCATGAAAAAAAAATCATTTCAACTTTTGCTTTTTGCTAATATAATCTAAACTAACCCATCTATCAATAAAAAGGTTAATACAAAAGTTATAGAGGAATAAATTTTGCGTTCGATCAGACCAAAAGTGAGTTTTTTAGACCACCCGTTTTCGTAAAGTTCCACCTTAACGTTTGATCAACTTCTAATTGCTAGAACAAGTACTGTTCCAAAAGCCAGCACAAATGGAGAATCCTGTGTAATTCCAGTAACAACATTTGAACGTACTGGAGGACCTCTGAAGAGTTTGAGGACTTGACGGAAAATTATACAAGAGTAAATATTAAACTGGCTGGTTTCAACTGAATTTTTTATAAATGGAAAGAGGATGATCTTTCAGGTTGGAATGGCTTCATGGAGCTCTAAACCCTACTCGACGTCACAGATACTGTTCATTCCATGCAACCTACCAGCAACTATGACACTGCGTACACTTCTTCACTTCTCACAGCAATAAACGATAGCAAAAGCATGAAACAAAATGTCTGTCTGTTACATCTGACCAGCCTCCTCATCTTAAGACACGCGAGATAGTGGCATATTTCCCTCCATAATCCGATTTGGGCATAGCCAAGGTACGGTTGAGAGGGTTTCATCTTTTGATGTCATTCTTGGGAGCCATATGCTAGATTATAAGTGGAAGTAAGCTCCAAGAGATATTCTGCGTTCGTTACGCGCAAGATATATATATATATATATATATATATATATATATATATATATATATATATATATATATATATATATATATATATATATATATATATGAGACATACTTGGTTCTCGGGTTGAACCGCGTCCGGAATTTATGAAAACTCGACGTTTTGGCTCCTGTTTTGGAGCCATTTTCAAGAGGCAAAGAAAATATATAAGGATACTCTGAGGCCTCAATCTGCCTACTCCTTAGAGCGGTGGACAAAGGTGGGTTGGGTTGGTTTCAAGAGGTAAAGGAAATATGTAAGGACACTCTAAGGCCTCAATCTGCCTACTCCTTAGAGCGGTGCACAAAGGTGGGTTGGGTTGGTTTCAAGAGGTAAAGGAAATATGTAAGGACACTCTTAAGCCTCAATCTGCCTACTCCCCAAAACCCGAGATCGTCTGTGAGGTCTCAGTGTGTTCAACCCTAGGCCTCAGGGATATCTAGGGTTGAACACGCGAGATTTGGGGAGTAGGCAGATTAAGGCCCCGTAATCGAGCTACCACAACTTAACCCACCTTTGTCCACCACTCTAAGGAGTAGGCAGATTGATGCCTTAGAGTGTCCTTACATATTTCCTTTACCTCTTGAAATCAACCCAACCCACCTTTGTCCACTGCTCTAAGGAGTAGGCAGATTTAGGCCTTAGACTATCCTTACATATTGCCTTTACCTCTTGAAACCAACTCAACCCACCTATGTCCACCGCTCTAAGGAGTAGGCAGATTTAGGCCTTAGAGTGTCCTTACATATTTCCTTTACCTCTTGAAACCAACCGAACCCACCTTTGTGAACCGCTCTAAGGAGTAGGCAGATTGAGGCCTTAGAGTGTCCTTATATATTTCCTTTACCTCTTGAAAATGGCTCCAAATCAGGAGCCGAAACGTAGAGTTTTCATAAATTCCGGACGCGGTTCAACCCGAGAACCAAGTATGTCTCACATTAAAGACCGCAGAAATATTTCTGAACATATATATATATATATATATATATATATATATATATATATATATATATATATATATATATATATATATATATATATATATATATATATATGTATATGTATGTATGTATGTATGTATGTATGTATCACACCAACTCAAAAAATAATGGATCGATTTTGATAAAATTTGGCACGTACCTTCGCTTTGTAAATGGCTTGGATAAGCCCGTTAGCGAGGAATATCGAACCAGGTTGTTTGGTTTCCTTCCAGAAAATTTTTTTATCTCTTAAAATAGAAAAGCTATGGTAACAAAATTTGGTATGTGAGTTTAGGATATTACGAAAACTATATAACAAAATTTATATATCTATGTTACAAGACAAAAAAGTTACAAACAAATATTTGGTGATCATTTCTATGAAAATTCACTACCATAAGACACTGGCTGCGTCCGGACTTTTGATTGTGACTTGTGGACTGAGGCAAATTGTGATATTTTTGTGCAGACAATCTACTACTGATTTGTGTGCTATTAGTCTGGCATGATATTTAACTCGAAAATTGACATAGCCATTCTTTGAAAAAAAATTACAAATTATATATTTTTTAACACACAATATATAAAGTAACCTGTATGTTTAAATAAAACAAATAATTATGTTTGTCAAACATAATTATTTTCATGCATTTTATGTGATTTGTAACCTCCAAAGATGGGTATTTCAATTATTTTTTTTTATAAATTCGAGAAAGAAGAACACCCTAACGTAAAGTGGCAACCAATGTCGTGAAATTTAAATACTCGAACTGCTCCATCAATAATAAATGAGATGCACGAACATAGAAAAATCGTCTACCTGGGACACACTTTCACTTATCAAGTAGAAGAGAAACATAAGGGAAAACATTTTTTTATGGTCGCCAGTGGACTAAGTTACGTGACCTACAATTTATGTCCCACAATAAAACAAATGGCACTATATCGTTTTAGAGCAGCCCATGAAAAATAAAACAAAAGTTCGGGACGCAGCAAGTGCGTTATGGTGGCGAATTTTCATTAAATGCTTCAAATGTGAATAACTCAATTTTTTATAAACTTAGAAACTTGAGTTTTGGAACGTAGTAAGGTCTTTTCCAGGGCAATATATTTACCAAATTTTATCAAAATAACGTTGTAATTTTCTGCGATAAAGTTTTTTTTGAAAGAAAACTCAGTATTTTCCCGGAAAACCTTATCCGATTTTTCTGGATAACGAACTCATCCAAGCTATTAATAAAAGAAAGATTCCTGCCGAGTTTCATCAAAATTGGTTAATAACTTTTTGAGTGATCGTGTGGATATATATATATATATATATATATATATATATATATATATATATATATATATATATATATATATATATATATATATATATATATATATATATATATATATCAAAACTGGCCCCGGATATTGATTCTAGGGGTCCTAGTTAGCGCTCATTTAAAAAAAAATTGCAGTCTCACCATCGATATCTCTCGATTAGTGAATTTTTTAGGAATAAAAATTTACTAAAAACACTTTAATTACATGAAGAAAAAAAAGCTTTTTAATTTCTTCTAAATCGTAGGCAAATTTTCTGTTCATTGTATTTGAATTGCCGCACGAGGTTTTTGAACTTCCTTTATCACTTTACCTGACACGTCTCGGAATGCTTATCTGCATCAAAGGCAGAGCGCAAACAGAGGACTACAAACCAGTGGCGGGGCTCGTTTTAAGGAAGTTTTATTGCCCTAGAAATATAAATACTTTCGTACGCATCTAGCTGTCTAACATTTCCAATAAGTTTCAGGTTTTCTTTAGCTGTGTGGTGGTTATTATCCTAAATATGTTGTGCCACGCATGACTTGTCTACACTACTGTATACCAGCTGTACCAGATGTTCCCTGAATCAGGTCTCAATGGTTCTTTTAGTCTGCCCAATGTATTTAAAATTACAATATTTACAACCTTCCTCATAGATACTCAACATTTCAGTGACTTTATCTTTATCTCTCGTATTACCTAACAAATTTTAAAATTATCTTCTTGTAGAAAAATTTAGCTGCAAATCGGCTTTCTTAAAAATGCTCTTGAGATCCCTTGTGATACGAGGTTCAAAAGGTAGGAAAACAATTTTTTTTTCTATTTTATCTTTCCTGAATGTCGTGCATTCCGCTAACATTTTCTTTGTTTTGTGTCCAATAATTAATTTTTCCACTAAGCAATCCGAATAGCCGTTATATTTAGCCCGACGTTTTATTGGATAACAGTTTTATTGGATAACTCAGTTAGAATCTTACTATAGTAAATAAACTCTCGTTATAGTTCTATCTTATTTTAGAAAATTGAGCACAAATATCCGATTTCTGTGACAGAAAACAAAAGCAACAACTTTGTCAGTCGACTTTTAAGCACATATTTCTTGGGCCGCTAAGAACCGGAATGTTTACATTATTTAGTCTCTGAATCATGGTGATGGACCCCTCTTTTATTACAAGGCGATGCATCAGTTTAGATTTGTAGATTGTAGATTGTTTAATGAGTCGTATAGGCCTTTGGCTTCTCAGCGCTGCGACCCCAATGAGTCTTTTGTGCAACTGATTTGAACGAAACGTGGCACATATCTTCATTGCGGTAAGACCGCGGATGAGTTCGTATAGCAGCTCTAACGGATATTTTTTTCGCCCAAAAATACACAAAAATATTTTTGAAAACGCTACATTTTTGTAAGCGTCAGAGTAACTGGAATGAGACTTTACATGTCGCGAGAAATGGTATAAATAAATCTATGTTGTGAATTTTAAGTAATTTGGTATAAAATATTTAGAGTTTTTCCCAAATTAAAAACAAAATCTGAAAGACATGCATTGAAACGACTTAGTGGTTAAAGTCCAATGGCTGACAGACAAGATAGTTAACTGACATTCGTAGATTGATTCATAGAACAAGTATAAACCAAACATCAACGCTAACCAAACGAAATAAATAACAGGCATAAAATATACTACTCGAACCAACAATCGTGAAATCACGGCCAAAAATATCGCAAATGACAGACGACATGAAATTAAAAATTTCGCAAGTGATTGTTATTTAGGTGTGGGATTCAATCAATTTTTAAAATACACTATGTCTGTAGCTCGATGAACGACCTCAAATACAGTTTTAGCACAGTGTTATTATGCTATGGCTTTAGTCTGAAAGTGTAGCATAATATAGTGGAGATGTAAACAAAATAACGTCAAATCTCTATAAATATTATTCTAAAATAATTTCTTTTATCTTTAAGCTTAAACATAAGACGTCATATAAGACCGAGACAGTCGTTGAATGTGTTTCTATGGCAATTCTACCCATTCTGTAATTAATTGTTACGTATACTTTTATTACATGTAATATCCCGGGCATGAAGACGGTGTCAAGTATCATATAAACAAAACATTAGTTAACATATCCTTAGATAGGTCAGTCCTAACAAACTTGTCTTCGCAGCATCTACGCTGAAGGTTCCAAGATCTACTTTGTCACCTTTGAAATTATAATTTTCAGCAGACATTTTGTTATTGTTGATATTGAAAAAACCGGTTGGATTAGATTGACTAAAACGAAATCATTCAGGCGATTCATAAGGAAAAATAACTGCTGCGTTTATAATTGGGCAGATACTTTACTTTTCTAAATGTGAATTAAGTTTCCTTCTGGAAATCTTCTGTAACTTGAATGAAATTTGTAATACAAGTTTATTTTAAAGAGCTTTACACTATCTACAGATATAGCAAAACTAAATTTTTGAGCTTCATAGAAAATTGAGTTTTGGGCAAGAGTATTTTTGGTAATAGAGATGTATCGATGATAACGCTTTCGAAGGAATTTTTCAAATATGCGCGTACTAGGACCTCTAAAATCGATCTTCAAAGACTGTGCAAGTTTAAAGTGGTAATTTGAGTAATGTGCCGTAAAATAAATAATAGTGTACAATTCTTATGCAAATTCACTCCTATAACGCACTTGCTGCGTCCCGATTTTTTTTTTGGGTTTGGTGTACGTCAAAGTTTGAAGTTTTGCGATTTTGTAATGCAACTATCAAACAGCTTTGGATTTTCTTGATTCTTTAAATTATGCTTACATACAGCACGAGTCTCTGACTTTTTTTATAAGCCTTTTATATCCACAAACGTATAATAATAATTACTATTAACCTACTTACTACTGTACATTCACAGTCAGGGTTTAAGTGAAGTTGGTCGACTTGTACTTACGTGGGATGAGTGAGTGGTACTTCCAGTATTAGTTCCGAGGGGATGTCGAAGTAGTCTGGATCGTGTCCGTTGGCGGATAACACGAGGGGTAGAATATCCCATCTTGTACCGGCACCGTGCCAGCCGAGTCTCAGACAAACCTCAGTAAACTCTACGTTAAGAGGGTCGCCTATTATGGAACCATCAGGTTGACGATAACCAGCATAACTTATCAGTTGTGGGTTCCAAACTCGATAGTCGTGCCTGGCATCCGTCCGCTGGGGAAAAATTGTTATTGCTGATCTGAAATAAGAAAATAATGATAATAAAAATACTTAAAGTAAGAGTTAAAACTAAGATTTTAGAATGTTATGAGAACGCGAGTCTGATCAATAAAATCAATGAAACAAATGAATGGAACGGTAAGTATAAATGTAAATAAAGCACATAGAGATAAACAAATTTTGAGGTATCATAATTTGATTAGGCAGGTAATGTAAGGGCAGTGTTGTAATATAAATGAAAATAGTGCTGCATATTTAATTATAACCTACACATAGCTACAATAATATACTCTCGGCAGAAAGACTTTTCTTTGAAATAAATTTAGGGACTATGACTTGACCACAAAGAAAATATTCGGCCTTCTGTACCCATAAACTTCTGAAACGTTATATCACTCGAGTTTTAACGAAACAATGTCATATATCACCAAATCATCCCTCATTTACCCCTACCCCCTAAAGCGATCTTACCCAGAAACAATTAGAAGCGTCTCCTTGTCTGGTGCTAACTGGGTACCAAATTTTTTCGAAAGTTATTGCGCCTACAAACAGACAGACGTACAAGTCGACAGACTGACCGATCGACAGACCGATCGATCGGCAGACCGAGAGACCAACAGAGACAAAATCGTTCGTCCCAGAATCAAGATTTACATATTTTTGACTCTTAACTCCGTTTTAGCAAAAAAAAGTTTCGAGATTTCTGTCACCGTTATTCCACCCACACACATTCAACCCCAAATTTAATTTCAGCGCAGAATATCAGATGTTTGATGAAATAGAGAGTTTTCTAATAAACAAACCCTAAATTATATTCCTTGAGTTTTAACGACAAAATGTCAATTTTCACCAAATCACCCCCATTCACCCCCTACCCCCATCGTTTAGAGAAAACCAATTTTGAAGTTTTTGTCGCCGATGCCATAGTTTCACACATATTGGCGATGTGGGAGAAAAATGATGAAAACAATATAAATAAGAAAAGGAGTCAAGAGAAATTAGGAAAACATGTTTTGAGGTATAAACTATTTGGACATTTTTACACCAATAACCATTATCATAATGATAGTTAATCTACCATCAAACATTTCATGACTCGTTAATAGTAATTTTCCCAACAATCAATATCAGCTTAAAATTAACTAAGACATTGCCAAAGCATGTAGTGGAGAATAGCATGAAGCGCCATCTCTGGGTTTATGATTAACCAAAAGGAAGCTGTGGGAAAAATCTGGCGAGCGAATATAGCTACTCCCCTGGGTAATACCACGACGGGTGTTGAATTACATAACTTGCTAACCACCACTATAGGCCTGCCGGGTCAGGCAGTATGATATGTAGCATGCTGTAATAGTAATTACCAGAGGAGATATAGACCGGTTTCGTCTTTCTTGGGATCCATAAGGATGTCATACGCTTTAGCGTCCACACAAGAGATTGTCTTAGAAGTGCATAAAAACGGCAAGGCTCTTAACCATATTGTCGCTTCCAATATGATTGAGAGAAAAACACATGCAATGCGATGCGTTTGGAAAATTAGCCTTGAAAGTGATTTCATTAGGCACAGATTTTTAAAAAAGAAAGACACAATATTTGAATTGTCCTCCGTTACAATGTTTGATTAATGGTTTTATTTTAATAAATGTAGTATAACCTTTTTTAACTACATATATACACACATACATATTGTTTTTGTATTGTTTTTTCTTTCTTTTGCACAAAGCAAAAAAAATACAAAAAAGGCATATGCATTGTTTTTTTTTCAGGCTTATTGTCAGGGAAAGGCAGGGATACCGTGCGTCCAGGGGTCCTTCAGGACGACGTAAGACAAACTAGACTGGATCACGGTTGATAATGGTTATTAGACAAGTATAAGGTGAAAAACAGTAGGGTAGTTTACATACTGTTTACAACACGTATATTCAAAATACAATGCTATGAATATTTATGTTGTAATATTAACTACTTCAAAAATACCCGTCCTTTCATTCCTTAAACTTTAGTTATTGGCTACCTTAGTCATATTAAATACTGAACTGAGGTTAGTTGGACATATATGTCTAGATTAATCTCTTTACAGAACTGAACCGTTGCTACTGCAATTGTTTTCAAATTTTCTGTAGAAAAACACATAATGGCGACCTGTTATGGTACAAAAAAATGTGGTAGAATGCTTAAAAGAATATCCTGAGAACTTTGCGATGCGACTGTGGAAAATTAGCCTTGAAAGTGATCTTTCATTAGGCACAGATTTAAAAAAAAATCAGAATATTTGAATCGTCCTCCGATACAGGGTTTGATTAATGGTTTTATTTTAATAAATGTAGTACTACTTTTTTTAACTACTTATATATATATATATATATATATATATATATATATATATATATATATATATATATATATATATATACATTTTTTTTGTGTTGTTTTTTCTTTCTTTTACACAAAGTAAAAAATACAAAAAACGCATATACTTTGTCGGTAGTTGGTTTTTATTAGGGATATTTATTATATTTGTGCGAGAGGAAACGAAAAGAACGGAAATTTCGATCTATTCCTGATTTGAAACTCTGCTCAATTTCTCAGCACAGATAATCCGCAAACCGGATAATCTGCACAAGAATAATCGAGAGTATATTGCAAATCTCTAGAGTTGGGAAAAGAGTATGATGCTGTATTAAGGCAGAAGCTATGAATAATATGGGGTGGATAATTGGCTAATTTGAACTATTAAATCGCAATATGATTGCAGTAGATCACACGTGAGAACTAACGGAAAGCTCAGTTACTATTTTAGAATAAAACAACTTGTGTTATGTCTCTGTGGCATTTATACATAGTGCGGGACAAATATATAGGAGAAGTCTGCTCGGAAACAGAAGGCATAAAAATGTATGCTTATAAGGCAAAAGTGCACGCTGATTGTGCAGTTTTTTTCCCCCAGGGCTCGTCCGCCGCCTTACCGCCCCGATAGCACTGCAACCTTTGATTGATTGTGCCTACCCTTAGTCTTACTCCACCCATTCCAAAATCACTGTGCCTTGAACTAGTCTACACAGCGATTGGTAGGGTGAAGCTTTATATTGTTCTGTCTCCGGTCTAGACTGACCGTAGATCAGTTGTCTTTGCGGTCCAGAGCTTTACACTCGCACAAGATGTGCTTCACTGCAACCTTTGGTTGATTGTGCCTACCCTTAGTCTTACCCCACCCATTCCAAAATCACTGTGCCTTGAACTAGTCTGCACAGCGATTGGTAGGGTGAAGTTTTATATTGCTCTGTCTCCGGCCTAGACAGACCGTAGATCAGTTATTTTTTGCGGTCCAGAGCTTTACACTCGCACAAAATGTGCTGGGCTGATTCCTCCCCCTTGATGCAGAGTCTGCATGTGAGGCGACCTTCGAAACGCCCCATTTTATGCAGGTGTTTCTTGACGGCCATGTGTCCCGTCAAGTGACCTGTTGTGTTTCTGAGCTGTCCTCCGCTAAGATTGAGCAGCTTCACAGCTCTCTTTGAACTGGGTTTGTCAATTATTGACTTCCTATATCTGAGCCCTGGACAGTCTGCCCAGTACACCTTGTGTTGGTTTCTGACCCAGGACTTGATGGCTGCCCTGGCAGTGCTCTTTGTCACGTCCAGAGCCGGTTCTGGTCCCATTAATGGTTCTGCTGACCCTCTCTTTGCGAGACTGTCAGCTTCTTCATTGCCTCTGACCCCTGAGTGCCCCGGCACCCAGATGAGGGACACCTCCTTCTGCCCAGCCAAGTCGCTCGTCTCGTATCAGCACTCACTCACCAGCCAGTGATTGTGCAGTACCACTTAGTAGAAATGCAGCGTGTGTTAGAGAGACTGATGGCAGTAACAAATAAAATGAATATACGTGTGAACGCAAATTAAAGTTAGTATGGAACAAATTGTCGCACTATCTTGATAGATGATAGTCTTCTAGAGAAAGTAGATAAATTTGGATATTTAGGAAGACTGTTTTTGAACAATAGAGGAAGAAGATAAGTTAGTGAACTAGGCAGTTCACGGTCATTTAGAGAAGTTTTTTTCAAGTTTATTGGTTGCGATCTCAATAGCGAATTTTTGCTACCAATATTCTCTATTACGTAGCTTTGGCTTGCTAGTTGACTGCCCAATCTTACTGTAAATCTCGTTTGAGTATATTACGTTATAAAGCTGCAAAAGTTCATTAGACACATATTATTAATTTAACTTAAACGCGGTGCTGAGGTAATTCACAGATTGTAAATATAATTTCATAATTAATCGCCTTCCAGCAAAGTGAAAAATGCACTTCATAAACCAGAACGTTCCTGCAGAGAATAAAATATAAAGCACAGCTGTAGCGATTAAGTGTACAGATTAAAATTAAACCTTTGAAATATAAGCTGAAAAAATGTAGTTACCTCGGATATAATTTGCAGATGAATTATATCATTTAAGCATTAAGGCATTTGGATATATTTTTAAAAAATATCTGAAAATGACAAATTTTGTGTAGGAATATTAGCTTACAAAAAACTCACACAAAAATTTAGCTCAATTTAACTATAATTATAGCTCATTTGCTAACATCATTGACTATGTTGTAAAGGAGCGATAATTTTTTACAAGGTAAATACTTAAGAAATTACATATTTTCATTTTGTATATAATACCCAAGTAAAGACAACATTTTTATGTAAACAATTAAATTTTACAGTGTATTCAAATTCATGCTTTTAGTAAAATTACGTTATAAATAGAAAAAATAATAATTAATTAGTAACCGGCGAAATTTCACTAATGGGTTCCTTTCACCAGCGATCTAGTTGCATCAGTATATTAGCAGAACACAATGGTAAGGCTAGATGCATTCTCACCACAATTAGAACCGTAGACCGGTTTCGTTCCCATTAGAGCTCTTCAGTGCGGCATACTAATTGCTGCAAAAATACACCTATAAAGTAATACGGCTATAGTAGCCAGCCTTTCAACACTAAGTGAGTGGTGGACGTGCCGCCACCTAGTTGCGGAAAATCTAGTATCAGCAGTTTGGTCTATTGATTGTATCGTTGACGTAAAAAGTTCCTTCATCTAAAAATAAATTTTTGCTAAATTTTAAATTGTAATACATATCTCTATTCGTTGCGAAACCGGTCTACGGTTCTAATTGTTGCGAGAATGCATCTAGCCTTACATACTTTGTAACTATATTTGGGTGGAAATGGGCCGGGGCTAACAATTTACTAAATTGTTAGTTAGTTGTATACAGTCTCTATTTTTTAACACTTTGTGTTATTTCGAGCTGGCGTGACAACATACTACTTGGTTCCGCAACTAGGTGGCGGCACGTCCACCACTCACTTAGTGTTACAATGGTAAGGTTACATTTATAATTAGCGGACATTTGATTCTTATGATCACATCTGAAAAAAATTGGTTGTTAAGAAAGAGACCAGCCGCTGCAGAATTGGTTACTGGGCTGTAAGTAAAACCCATCAGTGAACCTGGTCCTTTTACAATAATAATAAATGAAAATTTGCTTTTTTAAACGTGAATCTCATTATTTTTTAGACAACAACGACATGTTGGATAATAATAAGTGGATTTAATCGACTAGTGATGGGTAAAACGGTTATTTTCTATTAACATTTGGACCTGTTAACGTTATTTAATAATAACCGTTGAAAATAACATGTTCAGTAATTTATCGGTTATTTTAAACTGGATAGTCCATCGATAGTATCCTACGTTCCCAAAGCTGTGAGCAAGAGCGAGCACACTAGTATGAAAAACGTGTTAAGTGTTAAGTAATGTTATGAAGTAAACTCCGCTCTATACTGCATAGCATACCCATACATATTTAGCATTCCCAGTCTCATGTCCATTCATCCAGTTATATTTAACAGTTGCCAATGAAAACCGATGTTTATTCATCGAAGCTAGTTGCAGTGAAAAAGAAACAGATACGACTCCGAATTCTAGTTTAGTGTAAAGCGTTATTTTGTACCTGTTATTTTTTATATCCTTAACAGGTGCTTACCGTTGCAGCTCGGCAACCGTTAAAAAATAACAGATTATTAAATAAAGACCCATTACTATAATCGCGTGAAACCAACTGTTGGCTATGACTGGGATGATTTTCATTGATTGTTGTTGCCCTTACTTGGTGAAACTTGTCCATACTGCATACAGACTTGGAGAATACTTCTCTGGCTTCACTGTTGGTTTTTAGTGGTGAAGGACGTAGCCAGCGCGTGAGCTAACTGGAGCAAGTGGCTCTTCTAAATATGGATGTTCTAGGATGTTCTGCAATGCTTCTGTGACTATAGTTTCGCTGCTTGACAGCATTTTCAGACAGATTAAAATTGAATTAGTACGAAATCATGACAACTACAAATAAATATCTGTTGCTAGGTTATGATATGTTTTGATCAAAAAATTTTATCAAATTGAAAATAATAGATAAAATGATAGAGAGAAAAGAATACAAATTAGCGATTAATTTAACTTATCCAAATATTAGAGACAAAGAAGACAACAGATACGTTTCGATAACTTATTTTGGAACCATTTCAGGAAACATTTCAAAAATTTTAAACACTTGTACAAATACAAAGGTAGCTTTTAAATCTTACAACACGACGCGTGATTTGTTATTTAACGCGAAAGAAAAATCTTGTTTCCCAACAAAAGCTGGAGTTTATAAATTAGCTTGTACACATTGTAACGCAATCTACATAAGTCAAACTTCTAGAAATTTTAACACCCGATACAAAGAACATATTTCTGCATTTAGAAATAACCACGCTGACAAATCTACATTTGCAAAACATATTATTGATACCAAACATAGACCTACAATAAATAACCGCATACAACCACTACATTTTTATGATGACAAACGTAAACTAGACTTTTTTGAAGCTTTAGAAGTCAAAAGGCACACACACGACAATAACTACCTTGTTTTAAACGAGCAAACTGATTTAATGAATGCCCCTTTCTTGGATATTTTTCTTTCTAATTAAATATGTCAAAGAAAATAAATTTAACTATTATTTCAAAAAAGTTGTAATAAAATAATGAGTTGATGTATGTCGATATTTTCGTTGTATAGAGACTACTTTTATACTGTTATTGTTTAGTTATTTTATTTTATTGTTGTAACTGTTATCATAGTTATTATAGGCTAGTTCTAGTTTTTATGTTAAATATTGACATACATCACATAGACATTTTAAAAACCTCATCTGTCATCTGTGTTTCATTTTATTTTCAATTTGATAAAATTTTTTGATCAAAACATCATATCATAACCTAGCGACATATATTTATTTGTAATTGTCATGATTTCGTACTAATTCAATTTTAATCTGTCTGAAAATGCTGTCAAGCAGCGAAACTATAGTCACAGAAGCATTGAAGAACATCCTAGAACTTCCAGAATTCGAAGGGCCACTTGCTCCAGTTAGCTCACGCGCTGGCTACGTCCTTCACCACTAAAAACCAACAGTGAAGCCAGAGAAGTATTCTCCAAGTCTGTATGGGATGATTTTAACGATAAATAGGGGTATTTTGTGAGCATTAGGCTTGTTACGGCAAAAACTATGCGGTAGGTGAAGTGTCAAACATTCAACGACCGGCTGGTATCAAAAGAAGAGAGAAGAACTCGTACTCGTATTCAACATGGGTTGTACCATGGAAACGTTCGAGGTAGATTTTACCCACAGCACGCGTGTTAAGATATTACGTCTCTTATTTTTATCTATAGAACCATTAAAAATCCCCCAAATTTGGTGTTAATTCACTTACGCTCAGGTACTACGATATATGAAATATTTCTGTTGTTTTATTTAAGGGTTTTTCTAAGACACTGCGTGTATTTGTAGGAAAAATTGCTAGAGGGGCACTATGTATTTTCAACAAAATCAAACTGTTAATCTTACTTCATTATATTCTTTTATTTGAAATTTGACTGAAACGCAACAGGTGCAGAATATGGCAGACTGTGTGGTGTTTATCAATCGACCTTGTAAAAACGATAACTTTCAAGAGCCTTCATTTTGTATCTGTTTTATAAAGTCCAAGTAACTATTCAATCTGGCGATAAAAAAATTAACCCCCATCTTGGCATTTTACAAATAAAAAAGGTTTATCTTTTTGCCAGTTTAGTAAATTACAATATAAAACATGTTATGCAATAAACTTTAAAAACAATAATAACTATTCACTTACTTATTTTAAAATGGTGACCATTTGTCTTTAAACAACTTCTCGATGTTATTAGTTTAAAAAAGTTTGAAGTTTTTTCACAGTAGACTAGAGTAGGTTCAAGTAACATTAAAAAACTCTGGGCGCAGCAAGTGCGTATGGAAGTGAAATTTCATAAAAATGTTTTAATTACAAATATATCGCTCTAATGCGAGCAGGCATCAATTTGGTTACCGGTATAACCTATATAGTAAGAAAAATGTAGCATATTTTATCAAAATAATTATTTGAAAATGTACAAAAATTTTCCGAAAATAAACTTTACATGTTTCTGAGAAAACTGGTCTCCTAGCCAATGAACCTTGGGTTGATAGCAAATTGAGTTATTGAAATTTGAAACATTTAATGAAAATTCGCAACCAAAACGCCCTTGCTGCGTTCATACAAAAATTTTCCGAAAATAAATTTAAATGTTGGTTTCCTAACTAACAAAACCTACGTTAATAGCAAATTGAGTTATTGAAATTTGGAGGATTTAATGAAAATTTGCTACCAAAACGCACTTTTTTCTTACAAACATGCATCATATTTCGATCAAAAATGCTAAAATGCAGTAACTAATTTGTTCTACGAAAATACGCGTGCCAAATTTGGTTGCCATCACTTTGTTATTTCCGGAAATATGATTTTTTTTAGAAAGAAAACTCAAAATTTTCCGGGAAAACCTGGTCCGATTTTTCTGGCTAACGAACTTGTCCGAGCCACTTTCAAAAGGAAGGTATTCACTAAATTTTATCAAGATCGGTGTATTATTTTTTTAAGTTATCGGTACGATATATATATATATATATATATATATATATATATATATATATATATATATATATATATATATATATATATATATATATATATAGATAAACAACACGGATCTCCCCATTAGTGAATTTTTTAAAGAAAATTCATTAAAAAAGAAAATTTGAATCACCAACGACTTATGGGCCAGCCTGTAATTGTAGAAATATTTTTTAAGATGTAACTCAAGACACCATATAATTAATGTATACAATTTTTTTTCGTATTTAACATAATGACGGATATATTGAGCTTTAAAGATTTTTTACGAAAATTCGACAAAAATGATATACCATTAACCGATAAACTCTATAGCCAACACTACTGCCAAAGCTTCAGAGAAAATGTCTATTTGAAATGAATTTTTTGGGAATATTTTAGTAAAATGAAGGACAATGACGATTGAAACTAAGACTTCAGGCTTTGTAAAACATTCTTCTTGAGACATTTTCCTTCCATAGCTCATATTAGTTTCAGGTTCATTGCCTAAATATTACCAATTTTGACGTTTAAGTTCGCGACTTTTGACGTTTTGAGGAAAACCGAAATTAATTTTTTTTAAATGCCTTTAACGTTTCTGTCTTTTAACCTACAGAGCTAAATTTTGGTAGGTAACTTACCTATAATGATATAAACCCGCGTATTGTTGCCCTTACTTTGTTAATTCCGGAGATATAAATTTTTTTCGATTTTTTTCGAAAGAAAACACAAAATTTTCCGGGAAAACCTCGGCGGATTTTCCTGGCTAACGAACTTATCCAAGCCACTTGCGAAGGGAAGGTACTCACCAAGTTTTATCAAAATCGGTCCTTTATTTTTTTAGTTATAGGTGTGACACATATATATATATATATATATATATATATATATATATATATATATATATATATATATATATATATATATATATATATATAGTCTGAAACCGACCTAGGATTTGGGATCCAGGGGTCCTAAATAGCGCTCATTTGAAGAAATTTTTTCAAAATTCAAAAGTTGGGATCTCCCCAATTAGTAAATTTTTTTTAAGAAAATTCGCTAAAAGCCCGACTGGACACGGCGGGTGGAAACGGAAATAGAAAGCAGAATCACCCCCAAACCCACAAAAATAATAACAGAGAGTTATGCGCTAGATATTTCGAAAACGAAGTGCCCATCTTAGTAGCTGGCGCTGACAATTTTTTTTGGTTTTGGGGTAATTCTGTTTTATGTTTCAAGACACATGGGCTCAAGACTAAATATATCTATTTACGATATATCCATCGCATCCGGCAAAACCAAATATAACGTTCGGATAATAATTTAATAGGATGATTAAACATACCTAGTTTAATATTTTTTACGAACTTAAAATGATTCATTTAGTATAAGCGTAATATACGCTTACGTGGAGTACAAAAAATAATGTGCCTTAATTTTCAACCACTCAAAAGACAAGATTCATAATATATGTATGAGATCAAGAGATTTTGTGAGTTTGTATGTGGTAGCGAATGTTGATCTATAAAATTTAGGCCAAAGGACCGAATCTCTTTAACTTCAAAAGGGAGAGATGAAGTAAATGAAAATATTATGAACTGTGACATCTCTCGTATAAAAGTAGATTTTTTCGGCAGGTCCCTAAACGGATTGTCTCCCATTTTGATCATACATATAACTAAATAACTCGTAACTAAAATCTGACACGATAAATCTCTGGAACAAGCAATCAATTCTTATGTAATCCGTCCAATTTTCCACTCAGCTGCTTTATTTATATTACAAAATCAATTACCTTAAATGAATTGCAGAGCATGTCAAGAATCTCGAGCAAAAACAGAAGGTAGTGTTTAAGTAAGAGAAAAATCATCTGGAAATGGAAATTAGTCAAGATTTAGCGAATAACGGAAACATTCAAACTTCAGTAAGTTGCGTGTTCGGCCGTCGAGATAAAGTTTGCCGTTTGAATGGAATTTTTCAACGAGATAATGTATTCCCTTATTTATAGTCGCCATCTGTCTGGATAAACAGGTGTTTATGACTGAACAGTGCCGTTTCGGCAGCTTGTTTGAATTTTGTATTGAGCAGAACCGAACAGTCGAAAGCAAATTCCGTTTATGATTAAATAACTGGTTCTTGGCATTGAATCGTGATTATTTCTTAATCACACTTTAAAAACTTTTTGAAACTTCTAACTAGACTAATAACGTATTGGAGAGTTGGTTAATCTAAATATATTTTTGCACAAAAATAATTATTGGCCCTCAAAAAAGTTGTAAAACAACACTGAGAGGAAATTAATTGTGAAGAACAGTGTTTAGGGGAAATCGGAAAATTAAACACAGATGATCTGGGCACGCCCAATTAAAGAGAAGATTTGAGAAAGACTTAAAGGCCTTAAACAAAAAAAAAACCTTCTGGTGTAAATTAGTAGAGGAAGTTTAAAAAAGACGCAGCAAGTGCGTTACGGTAGTGAATTTTCATAGAAATGATGTGGCAGCAAATATTTTTTTATAACTTTTTTCTTGCAACATAGAAATACAATATTTGGTATATAGTTTTCTTTCAATGTCGTTGACTCACGTACCAAATTTGGTTACCATAGATTTTGTATTTTTTGAGCTACAAATTTTTTCCGAAAGGAAACACAAAATTTTCCCGGAAAACCTGGTTCGATTTTCCTGGGTTCTAGTTCGCGCTCATTTGAAAAAGTCTAGACGCAGCAAGTGCGTTATGGTAGTGAATTTTTATAGAAATGCTTTTAATAGCAGATATGTGTGTTCTCTTTTAAGAAAGCACGCATCAAATTGGGTACCAGTATAACCTTTTTAGTAAACCCAATACTAACGCAGATAAACGCATTTAAAGAAATCGGAAAATTAAAGTTTTTTCAAAATATCTAGTAATCCGTGACATGTTTTATGGAAACAAAAACAGTTCAGTATTACACTAATAAAACTGCACTACTTTTCCCATTTAACCGTCTCTCTAACTGCAGCAGTTTACGAGATCTCTGTACTAAACATCGATATACAGTGTGCCCTAAATTGGTGATGCATGTATTGCGATCTCTGAAACTGTTGGAGATAGGAAAGCGCTTAAATGAGGAAAGTTTTAGACAATTCTGTTTGTAAATGAATGCCGTTTAGTTTACGATTTTCTCTCTTTTGGTTTTTACGCTATTTGAAAAAACCAAAATGACGCATTTTCGAAAATATCTTGTATTTTCTTTATTTATAAAAGTTTCCAAAATCTGTAAAAACTTTCTCATAGCAAGTTTTTAGGTAGGAAACGCCTGTGTAGTCAGATTTCATTTCCCACGTTTCGATAGTTTGGAAACATCATCAACTTTGTTTTTTCATATGGGCGCCATATTGGATTTTTACGGTTTTGAAAAGCACCTGTTTTTGCCTTTACAAATATGTACCACATTTAGTGAAAAAAGTTAGGTTATGGGTGAAAAAACAAAAAAATATGATTTTCTTACGATTTTGGCAACGTCGCACGATGAAACACTCACACTTAAGCTGATTCTACTGCAATTAATCTCTTAACTACAGTTAATAACAACATATTCTTATAAGTAATAGTTTCTCCTATGTGAAAATATTTTGAAAACATAGAAATTACCCTTTTTGAAATTTTAACACAAAAAAGAAAGGAAATAACAATGTGTCAAATGACATATTAATTACCAAAATAAAATGTCTAATTTAACGTTCAAAATGCGACCCATTTGCTTCTATACATTTCGCACATTTTTTTGTCACCGATTTGGTAACACGATGAATTGTGTTACGGTTAACATTGGACAGAACATACCGCGTTCGCTGTTCGAGGACTTCTCTGCTTTCTGAGGGATCAAATTCATAGATTTCGTTTTTAACACATATAAAAGTCTAATGGAGTGAGGTCGGGAGACCTCGCTGGGCACCGCACCGGGCCACTGTTAGATATTATTCTTTCACCAAATGTCTCAGATAAAAAAAAAGTACTTCCCTGGAATTATGGGCGGGGCAGCCGTCATGTTGAAACCATACATTACGAAACTCATTATCTGGGAGAACTTCCATAATTGCTGGTACTATTTCATTTTGCAACATTGCAAGGTATCTTTGTCCTGTCAATGTTTGATCATAATTAAAGGGCCCAATTAGTTGATTCCCTATTAAAATAAAATTGTTTAATTTCTTCTTACGATAGAAATATTAAAATAATTCAAAGGATAGAAGAATAATTATTTTTCAGAATAAATGGAAAAGTATCTCACCATACATTCCACACCAAACATTAAATCCAAATCGAACTTGCAATCTACGCTGTTCGCGCAGCTGAGGGTTTTCGGTAGCCCAATAATGACGATTATGCTTGTTGAATATTCCGCAATTTGTAACATAAGTTTCGTCCGTCCATACAATATTATTTTCAAAGTTCAAATTATCTTGACATTTTCCCTGGTACCAATTGCAAAAAATCACCTTCTCGAAGTCCTTGTACGATGGTGGGCTTATACGGACGATAATGTTGTTTTTTCAAAACGTCGTGAACTGTTGACTTAGAAGTATGTAGCTCCCTGCTAGCAATCCTTGTAGAGGACATATGATTCTCATTAAAATATTCTTGAATACTTCTGTCACGATTTTCACTATCCTTCTCATAATTCTTAGACCGAGGTTTCCCAAAAGCTCCGATTTCAAGTAAATTCTTTACAAGTTTAGAGAAATACCTTTTGTTTGGTTGTCGTCTATCCGGGTATTTTTTCAAATAATTGTTGACAGCCTTATCCGCATTCCTTTCATTTCTAATATATGATACTTACATATCAAACTTTTCTCCATTCGAAAAATTTTCTGCCATTCTGAACACTAGGCCCGAGTCAAGACATAAAACGTGTTTAAATAAAGACAAGCGTTCACAGTTCTGACAGAATTCGTGACAGATTTAAAAATTTTTATTCGTCTAAAATCCAAAGTCTACTAGAGCATTAATGTATCACGGATAAATATATTTCATCAAATTATTTACTGAAGTTTTGGTTATTCCGAATATTTTATGATTGTTGGGTCATTCATGTAGTGTTCTGAGAAATAATATTTTAATTCGTTCATGTATTTCTCAAAAGTTATGGCTTTTTTGACGTTATTTTCTGTTGCACGGTACAAGTGTGTTATATCATAAACAATGTTAACTGTAACACAATTGATCAAGTTACCAGATCGGTGACAAAAAAATGTGCGAAATGTATAGAAGCAAATGGGTCGCATTTTGAACGTTAAATTAGACATTTTATTTTGGTAATTATTATGTCGTTTGACACATTATTGTTTTTTTCCTTTCTTTTTTGTGTTAAAATTTCAAAAAGGGAAATTTCTATGTTTTCAAAAGATTTTCACATAGGAGAAACTATTACTTATAAGGATATGTTGTTATTAACTGTAGTTAAGAGATTAAATGCTGTAGAATCAGCTTAAGTGTGAGTGTTTCATCATGCGACGTTGCCAAAATCGTAACAAAATCATATATTTTTTTTAAATTTTCAAACCATAACCTAACTTTTTTTACTAAGTGTGATACACATTTGTAAAGGCAAAAATAGGGGCTTTCCAAAAGAGTGAAAATCCAATATGGGGCCCATATGAAAAAACAAAGTTGATGATGGTTCCAAACTATGGAAACGTGGGAAATTAAATCTGACTACACAGGCGTTTCCTAAGTAAAAAGTTGCTATGAGAACGTTTTTACAGATTTCGGAAACTTTTATAAATAAAAAAAATACAGGACATTTTCGAAAATGCGTCATTTTTGTTTTTTCAAATATCGTAAAAACCAAAAGAGATAAAATCGTAAACTAAACGGCATTCAATTACAAACAGAATTGTCTAAAACTTTTCCCATTAAACCGCTTTCCTATCTCTAACAGTTTCGGAGATCGCAATGCATGCATCACCAATTTCGGGCACACTGTATATATATATATATATATATATATATATATATATATATATATATATATATATATATATATATATATATATATACACACAGATCTCCTCAGTAGTGAATTTTACGTTTTACGAAAAATTCGCTAGAAACCTAATTTTGCATTACGACTACGACATATACATGTGTCGTCTCTACTGGGATATGTAACAAAACATCTGTTAGTTAGAAGCTCAAGAACAAGAATGGTTTTCTTATGTAACAGAATGAGCTTATTTTCTTAGGGGTGGTGGCTTACAAGGATGTCACCTTGAGCAGTACGAAACAACATAAAATAAAAAAATTGCTGTGTGTTTTGCTGTGTGATGTTTTTTAAGTGGGATTTAATAAATTTTCAAAACCCACTATATCTGTAGCTTGATAGACTGAAAATATAGTATATAGTGAAAAGATCAAGGTTTATGGAAAGCAATAAAGAAATATTTAAGGAACTATCGCTTTTATACAGAAAATATGACGTTTTTTGCCAAACCATGAATTGGTAAGTTTCATATTACAAGAATATGGGAAGATAGGTAAGAAAGAATTAAATACATATTGTAAACAAAATCGACACACGTCTCTATAAAAATTATTTTAAAACAGTTTGCTCTTTTATCTTTAAACGCAAACTTAAGAATTAGACGTTTTCTATAAGATCTAAAGAGTCGTCCAATGTGTTTCTAGTCACAATTCATATAATTCGGTAATTAGCTGTTACATTTACTTTTAATATAATATAAAATTTCCCGGGGCAGCAAGTTGTCGTCAAGTATTGCGCAAACAAACTTTTTATAACGGTATCCCTGGTTCAGTGGTAGAAGCCTCGCCTCTTACGTAGACGGTCAGGATTCGGTTTCCGCTCGGTGCATGTAACATTTTGTTTTGTTTCACTTTAATATTTGGTAGAAATGATAGCTTACAGATTTCATACATTTGGGACAAGATCTTATTTTTGTTTAAAACGCCTTAATGACTTTGTCACCTCTAAGTCTAATTATAACTTTTAGCAGACATTTTGTTATTTTTGGTATTATTGAATTTTTATTAAGAACATTCAGTAATACATAATTTGTTTCTTAGCTGTTGGAAAAATTGATTGGATTAGGTTGACTAAAACGAAATTATGCAGGCCATCAATAACGAAAAATAACTGCCACGTTTATCATTTGTCAAATACTTTTCTTTTCTAAGTATGAATTGAGTTTTCTTCTGAGAACCTGTTGTAACTTTAATGACATTAGTAACAGAAGTTTCTTTAAAGAGACTTTGTACCAAAGTTTAATCTTTTAGCTTCATAGAAAATTGAGCCTTGGGCATTTTTCTGAAAAGGAGCCAGAACACAAGATTTTTTTGATAATACAGATATCGATTGTAACACTTTCGAAAAAAAATCTTTAAATGAGCGCGTATTAGGACCTCTAACACCGATCTTCAAGGTCCATGTAACTTTGAAGTATTAATTTTGGTAATATGCCAACTAACAGTATACAATTTTTATGGAAATTCACTACTAAAGCGCACTTCCTGCGTCCAGGGATTTTTACTATAAGCAAATTAATAACCAAAAAATCTCGGGGCGCAGCAAGTGGGTTATGGTAGCGAATTTTCTTTAAAATATTTTTAATAGCAAATGTCTTTCTTTGATGAAAGCAGGCATCAAACTTGGTTGCCTATATAGTAGAAACAATATACGATATTTCATCGAAATAACTTTATTGTTTGAAAATATATAAACATTTTTCAAAAGACTAGATGCAGCAAATGTGTTATGGAAGTAAATTTCCATAAAAATGTTTTTAATAGCAAATGCGAGCAGGCATCAATCTGATTATCGGTATAGCCTATGTGGTAGAAACAATGTATTATATTTTATCAAAATTACTTATGGTTTGAAAATATACAACAATTTTCCGAAAATAAACTTAAATGTTGGTTTTCTAACCAACAAAGCTTACGTTAATAGCAAATTGAGTTATTGAAATTTGAAGGATTTAATGAAAATTCGGTAAATTTGCAGATTAGCTCCCGAATGCTTTTCAACAAATTGTTTTCAGAAACATTACTAGGACCCCACCTGGATGCACAAACCACAAGAAAAATTTCTTGTTCACACCCCCCAAGGAAGTTATGGGACTGGGAGTGAATAGGGGTGGTGTGCGGGGTAGGCAGGGTTTAAGTGGGATATGGCTTCAAGATGTGAAAAAGACAGCTTTCAAGCCCGCTTTATTCGAATTTTCTGCTCATATTTCCTTTTTACTACCTACCCCGCTCAGCACCCCTACTCACTCCTGGTCCCGTAACTTCCTTGGGAGGTGCGAACAATAATTTTTTCTTGGGGTTTGTGGATCCAGGGGGGGTGCAGCTTTCTGAAAACAGTTCTTTGAAAAACGTTCGGGTGCTAAACTGCAAATTTACCGAAAATTTGCTACCAAAACGCACTTACTGCGTCCAGATTTCTTTCTTACAAACGCATCATATTTCGATAAAAAATGCAAAAATGCATTAACGAATTTGTTCTACTTAGTTTAAAAAAATATACACCCCTACTCACTCCTGGTCCCGTAACTTCCTTGGGGAGTGTGAACAAGAAATTTTCCTTAGGGTTTGTGGATCCAGGGGAGTGGGGGCCCAGGCAGGTTTCTGAAAACAGTTTTTTGAAAAGTGTTCGGGAACTAAACTGCAGATTTATTGATAATTCGCTACCAAAACGCACTTACTGCGTCCAGATTTTTTTCTTACAAACGCATCATATTTCGACAAAAAATCCAAAAATGCATTAACGAATTTGTTCTTTAAAATTTAGCTAAAAAAAAAATTATGCACCCCTACTCACTCCTGGTCCCGTAACTTCCTTGGGGGGTGTGAACAAGAAATTTCTCTCGGGGTTTGTGAATCCAGGGGGGGTGGCGGTGTATGGGGGCAGGTTTCTGAAAACAGTTTTTTGTTCTAAATTGCAAATTTATCGAAAATTCGCTGCCAAAACGCACTTACTGCGTCCAGTTTTTTTCTTACAAACGCATCATATTTCGATTAAAAATGCAAAAATGCATTAACGAATTTGTTCTACAAAAATTAGCTAAAAAAAAAATTATGCACCCCTACTCACTCCTGGTCCCGTAACTTCCTTGGGGAGTGTGAACAAGAAATTTTTCTTGGGGTTTGTGGATCCAGGGTGCGTTAGGCAGGTTTCTGAAAACAGTGTTTTAAAAATCGTTCGGGAACTAAACTGCAAATTTACCGAAAATTCGCTACCAAAACGCACTTACTGCGTCTAGATCTTTTTCTTACGAACGCATATTTCGATAAAAAATTCAAAAATGCATTAAGGAATCTGTTCTACGAAAATTAGCTAAAAAAAATTAAACACCCCTACTTACTCCTGGTCCCGTAACTTCCTTGGGGAGTGTAAACAAGAAATGTTTTGGGGGGAATAGGGGTGCTGTGCCGGGTAGGCAGTGTTTAAAGGGGATATGGCTTCAAAATGTGAAAGAGACAACTTTCAAGCCCGTTTTATTCGCATTTTCTGCTCATATTTCCTTTTTACTATTTAAAAAAACATCGCTAAAGATAAAGCGGTAATATAAGAATAAATTAGAGTTGACATAGAATTCAAAAAATAAAAAATCTCGGGACGCAGCAAGTGCGTTATGGTAGTGAATTTTCATAGAAATGATCTGGCACAAAATATTTTATTATAACTTTTTTTTCTTGTAACATGGAAATCTAAATTTTGGTGTATAGTTTACTTTTTATATCGTAAACCTACCTACCAAATTTGGTTATCATAGATTTTTTATTTTTTAAGATAAAAATTTTTTTCAAATGAAAACTGAAATTTTTTCCGGAAAACCTCGTTCTATTTTTCTGAATAACGAACTTATCAAATCCATTTACAAAAGGAAGGTACGTGGCAAATTTTATCAAAATCGGCCCATTATTCTTTGAGATAAAAATTTTTTTCGAATGAAAACTCAAAATTTTCCCGGAAAACCTCGTCCTATTTTCCTGACTAACAAACTTGTCAAAGTCATTTACAAAAGGAGGGTACATGACAAATTTTATTAAAATCGGCTAATTACTTTTTGAGATAATAATTTTTTTCGAAAGAAAACTCAAAATTTTCCCGGAAAACCTCGTCCGATTTTCCTGACTAACGAACTTATCCAAGCCATTTACAAAAGAAAGGTACATGCCAAATTTTATCAACATCGGCCTATTATTTTTTGAGTTATCGGTGTGATACCTATATATATATATATATATATATATATATATATATATATATATATATATATATATATATATATATATATATATATATATATATATATATATATATATATATATATATATATATATATATATACATATATATAAACATATAAAAATTGAAACTGACCCCGGATATGGGTTCTAGGGGTCCTAGTTCGCGCTCATTTGCAAAAATTTTTTGAAAATTCAAAAGTCGGGATCTCTCCATTAGTGAATTTTTCACTAACAGTGTAACTTTTAGTTAGTCAAATAATTACTAGAAATGCAGAAGGACTGTGCAGTTCTAACAAAAATTGCTACTTTACTGTTGGTGATCGAAATCTTCTACAAGTGAGTCTCATCATGTTTAGAAAATGCATGGTCACCGGAAAAGCTGAGTTTTGATTACCCCATACTTTTCTTTCTTATATTAAATTATGTGAAACGACAGTATACGGAGCTAAGGCATAATGAAATGCGCACAGGCTTGGAAAGCTTTCAATATCGTCTGATTAAAAGCTTCATATTATAGAGTTTGTGTCGTGAAAATAAAAATAACAACCACTCGTTTTTATGACAATAAATATACAGGACACTAAACAGCCATCAATTGATTCCAGCGATGTGTACGCAGATTACGTTGTTCAATGACTCCAAACACGCATTTTTACACCTCTTCATTTTACGAGCAAATCTCGAATGGAAGTAATAAAAAGAACATTAAATTTATATGTTACATTTATTAAGTGGTTGTTTGGATTAGATGAGAATCCAATAACGTAGGTGCTAGTGAAATGAATTAGATTCTCAATTAACTAAAAAATTGAAGACATGTTAACAAAAACCTTGTTCAGAGAACAGGAAAGGTGGGCAGAAGGGCGGTAATAGACGTAGAAACATAATGGTTAAAAACACTAAAATAATAAGTAAAAGTAGTTTAGTTTAATTCTTTACAGCAAGGAATGTAAATATTGCAATTGATTAGAGGTCAGAATTGTATCGATTGGCATTGAAAATATCACATTTATTATGTAAACAGTAAACAAAGTAAATTCGCAAGGTACGCAGGAATGCTGAAGTCGGCAATTCGGAAGGTCGCAACCTAATGAAGAAACTATAAGTAGTAAACAAGAGAGTAAAAATGAGATCAGTTAAATAAGTTATTACAAGGTTAGATGAGTTAAAAAAAAGTTCTTACGATGTAGACAGTTAATTGAGATTGCTTCAGATGTAACGACGCGTGATTTAATTATGTAAACATAAAAACACTGTTCAATTAAGATTCACGATGTAAACAGTCTACGTTAGGTTCATTCAGTTGTTATTAATAATGTTATTGTTGAGTTTATGTGAGTTGTTAAATTTATAATTAAAACCGTTACCAATGTTTCAATACGCTTAGTTCGACGACTTTAATCCTATAAATATCCTCCGCTCCCTTTAACATGGTCCTTCGAAGCCAAGAGTAGTTGAGGAACACAGTCCTTCGACGAAAAAGTAACCAGTGCCAGTGAAAATACAGTGCTCATTAAAAACCTTATCAAACATCCTTTAACCCAAGTCTCCAAATACCCTTTTAATTTAATAAAAAATAACCAGGACAGCACCAAAAGAAGGACAGTTCCAATAAAGAAAATATACAGGACAGATGCGTCCAGGGCAGTACCAGAAGAAGGTCAGTTCCAATAAAGAAAATATACAGGACAGAATCGTCCCGGGCAGCACCAGAAGAAGGTCAGTTCCAATAAAGGAAATATACAGGACAGAAGAGTCCAGGGCAGCACCAAAAGAAGGTCAGTTCCAATAAAGAAGATATACAGGGTCAAAGGCAACAATACAGGGTTAAAGGCAAGATATAGGTCACAGGCAACCAATAAACAAAATCAAAAAGAAGAACTAAGCATCAAACAAGGTAACAAAACCACAAATATTTATTAAATCAATTAAAATTAAGGAAGCAATGCAGGAACTAAAAATAAAAATCACAAGACTTTCGAGAGAACTAAAATTACGGGTAAACCAATTTATCCAGAAAATAGAAGAAGCAGAAAAAATTGACGACGGCGATATACTGATCAAGCATAAAATCATAATAGTAAATTTAGATAGGCAATGGGATAGAATTGAAGACAACATAATGGATATAAAAATAATAACAAAATCAAAAAGTCTGGATGAAGCTCATTTGACGCTAAGCCAATGGTATAATAACGCCATGGTCAAGCTGAAAAGAGCAATTAACAAACAAACAGACCGCTATGCACAGTTTCCAGCAGTCAATTTACCAATCTTCACAGGCAAGTTCAAGGAACGGACAGCATTCCAAGAACAAGTCCAGAAGGCAATAGATTCAACAGTTGAGGAACTCTACGCAAAAACAGCGTCAAAAAACAAGCAAGAAAGATTTAATTTAAGCTAAAGTAAAGAGATGCCAGAAGTAGAAGAAGCCACAGACAAGCAAGAAAGATTCAATTTAAATATGAGTAAAGAGGTACCAAAGATAAAAGAAGCCACAGACAAGCAAGAAATATTTAATTTAAATTTAAGTAAAGAAATACCAGAAGTAGAAGAAGCTAAAAACGAGCAAGAAATATTCAATTTAAACTCAAGTAAAGAGATACCGGAAGTAGAAGAATCCACAGACAAACAAAAAATATCTAGTTTAAATTTAAGTAATGAAGCATCAATGATAAAGGGGAAGAAAGAAGTACAAGAAGTAAAACAAGCAGTAGTACAAATAGAAAAAATCCCAATAGAAACGAAGATAGAAAATAAATAATTTTATAGAAAATGGGCCAGCAACAAATCTCAGATGGTTGCCAAGCTGAAAATTCCCAAATTTTTGATGAGTCAACCAAGGGGGGAAGAAACAGCGACCACATCAAAGGTAAAAGTTAATGGTTTGACCAATGCTTCCAAGAAAGAAACCACGAAACAGTTGATGGGTAAAGTAAGAATGATAAAAAGTACAACCACCCAGGTATTTGTACACACTGGAGTGGAGGATGGAGGTCAGATGCAGGGACAAGCAAAAATGGGCAGAGGCCACAAAGGATACAAGTAGCATCCAGTAAAAAGGGAGGGCTCACGAACAGAACAAGAGTACAAGGTATATGGGTATAAGGTGCATGTTCGCCAATGGAAGCACAGGTTTAGATGGAAGTTCAAGAGGAAGAGAGTACATGCAGGGCACATGGTAACAACCAAACAATGGCCGATGCATAGTCAAGATAAGTCAAGGTTCAATCGTAAAGCACTCCAAAACGACTCAGGGTCGGAGTGGCTGGATTTTGTGGAGTGGGAAGAGCTCTGCAAGCAATGCAGAGACAGTTCTTCAACTCATCGGCACAGTTACTTCACAATGACAGAGGTAACAGACAAGGAACTCACAGGCAGCCATGGTAAGAAGCAGGGGAAGCAACCACAAGACAACATGGAGGAGAGACACCAGAAGGAAGACGAAATGACGTATGAAACCCATCACCAGAAAGGGGGAATCAATTATTAGATCATGTAAATCATTAGTAATTATATTACGATCCTAGAATGATATACATAATTATATCATTTTAATTATTGTTATATCGACGATCAAACGTAGGATTGTATCCAAAATATTATTTTATTTATTATATTACCATCATAGAGCGGTATACATAATTCTATTATTTTAATTATTGTTATTTCGATTATGATACGTAGAGTTGTATTCAAAAATAATAATTTAATTATTATTATTTTACCATCCTAGAGTGGTATCCATAGTTATATTATTTTAATTATTGTTATGTCGATTATCTAACGTAAGGTTGAATTCAAAAAGATTATTTTAATTATTATTGCGATTACCATCGTAGAGTGGTGTGCATAGTTATATTATTTTTATTATTGTGATTTCCATTATCATAGTTAGGATTGAATCCAAAATTATTAATTTTATTATTAAGTCCAGTAACATACCTAAGGTTGTCTACATTGATTCAAGTAGTAGTAGTTCAAACTATCACCCTAGGGTACTATACAATTTAACATTCTTTCGACCATTATAATTAGTGCCAAACTCAGGACAAGATAAATCAAACATTCAGGTCAGAGCCATCCAGCGAGTCGTCATTTTTGTTGTTTCCGCAGAATGTTCAGAGAACAGGAAAGGTGGGCAGAAGGGCCGTAATAGACGTAGAAACATAATGGTTAAAAACACTAAAATAATAAGTAAAAGTAGTTTAGTTTAATTCTTTACAGCAAGGAATGTAAATATTGCAATTGATTAGGGGTCAGAATTGTATCGATTGGCATTGAAAATATCACATTTATTATGTAAACAGTAAACAAAGTAAATTCGCAAGGTACGCAGGAATGCTGAAGTCGGCAATTTGGAAGGTCGCAACCTAATGAAGAAACTATAAGTAGTAAACAAGAGAGTAAAAATGAAATCAGTTAAAAAAGTTATTACAAGGTTAGATGAGTTAAAAAAAGTTCTTACGATGTAGACAGTTAATTGAGATTGCTTCAGATGTAACGACGTGATACTTTTGATTTAATTATGTAAACATAAAAACACTGTTCAATTAAGATTCACGATGTAAACAGTCTACGTTAAGTTCATTCAGTTGTTATTAATAATGTTATTGTTGAGTTTCTGTGAGTTGTTAAATTTATAACTAAAACCGTTACCAATGTTCCAATACGCTTAGTTCGGCGATTTTAATCCTACAAATATCCTCCGCTCCCTTTAACAACCTTAAATAGAAAAGCCTAAAATAATGTAACGGTCCTTATGCAGAACCATACAATTTTTGTCCATTAAAAGCAACCATTAAGAAATTCTATTTCCTAAAAAGTGCTGATTGGGATGAAAATTACGAAAAAAATTATATATCACTTGAAAAATATCTTTCTTAAAGTCCGGATTGAGAGATAAAAGTGAGTTAAAGTAGCAAAGAACATTGTAATTTAAAGAGGGGGCGGAATAAATTTAGAAGAATACATAGCAGTAGATTTTACGCAACGGTGACGATACAAACTAAGAAACTGTACTGCTGACGCACAAGCGAACATAGAGAGTCATTCCGATGAATAAGTATCGCCACATTATCGAACCGCCAAAGCAATAAAATACCTAGGAGTGATGTTCGATGGAAAGCTTAATTTCTGGGCGGACATATGCAAAGCGGTGGACAAGACAGCGGCCGTCGTAGTAAAGTTCAGCAGACTTATGGCCAACGTTGGGGGTCCGTCTCTTCCAAGCCAAAACTGCTGATGAGAACGGCGGATGCTATCATGTTGTACGGAGCACAACGGCGCTGAAATTTCAGAAATACAGATTGAGGATGGAAGTTGTCCAAAGAAAGGGAGCTCTCAGAATAAATAGTGTTGCAGGAGTGGTTCCCATAGACCTGCTGGCCGAGGAACGCCGAAGGATCTACCTGCGGAGAGGAGAGAAAATGATGCAGGCCGTGAAGAAAGAGGAACGGGAAGAAACCTTACGGAAATGGCAGGCTAAAGAGGGCACCGATATCCGAGAGCGATGTACGGCCAGATTAATAGGCGATGTAAGGAACTGAGAGGAAGGCTACTACTTGACCCATTTTCTCAGCGGACACGGGTAGTTCTGGTCCTCCCTAAAAAAAATCGGAAAGTAGACCCATTCCTGGTGTAGGTATTGCCACACGCGCATCACACCTTCTTTGTATACTTTCGATGGAGACACCTCCGAAGTGACTTGGTTAGAGTAGTAGGTGTTTTCACCCCTGAAAGGATCATAACCAAAATGATACACAAGAAGGAGAACTGGGATGCCATCACGTTCTGAACGCAAACAAGGCTAATCGAGACTGGGAAGGAAAATAAAAGAAAAGAGGCCGACAGGCATATAATAGAGTGATCTGAAATATTGGTAGAAAAGTAGTGACGGCCTACTATAGCAAGTCGGGAAGGGTGTTTTGGTCGGTATGTCCGAAAGGAAGACTCCAATACAAAGGAAAAGAGGTCGCGACATAATCCTCATTGTCGTCAGTCCATATAGGATTTCACCACCGCCCGCCCTTCAAAAAGCTAGGGGATTGTCAAACAGGTGGAAATAAATGGCCAGTGAGACGAAATTTGCTATGACCTATATGAACTTATGGAGGAAACTAATCCAGCTAAAAAGATAAGTAGAAGAGTAGGTATATTTTAAAGTTAAAGAAATCAGTAAATATGTATAATTAATTCTTAATTAGTAATAAGTTAAAAGTTTAGCATTTTTTGTTTGTTTCTTGCACATTTTATTGTTTTTTTTTGACTATACAATTTACAAATGTATTAAGGTTATTAGCGTTTTTATTTTTCTGTGTGTCTGATTTAGGTACCTCACAATATCGAATTTTAAGACACTGTCGGTTTTGTGCTCAAGTTATTCACAACTGAAAGGCTGACAAACAACTCATCCATATGGTAGACAGATATGGGTCTAAACAATTGAAAGGAGTAGGCCTAAGAATAAGAGGAACTACCTTCAGGCTAGCTAGGTCGGTAGGAAAAACTTCCACCATCTTCCTAGCAGAAATGCTTGCCATAAATCTCTGTGTACAGAAGGGCAAGCAAAGAAGACTCATCAATAGAGACATCTACATCCTCATAGACAGCCAGGCAGTACTAAAAACTCCGGGATCTTTTAAAACTGGGTAATCTGACCTTGAACTGCATAAAATCCTTGAAGCAACTGGCTACGAACAAAAAATTAACTTTGATGTAGGTATTAGGGCATCAAGGCATTGAAGGAAATAAGGAAGCAGATACCCTTACAAAAGGGCAGCAACAGCACCATTATATGGTCTAGAGCCCTATTGTGGACTAACAAAAGGCAGTGTAAGAAGCGAACTTGATACGTGGGAGAGGAAACAAATGCAGTCATACTGGAGGAAAACGCCAGGCTTAAGGCAGGAAAAACGGTTTATTACCATATCAACAAAAAAGCCTGAACTGTTTCTTGACACGCATAGGAATGATTTGAGAATAATCACAGAACTTTCCACAGAAGACTTCCCAGTAAGTTATCGCCTTATGAATATGGGTAAGGTTGACAGTTCAAACTGCAGATACTGCACTGAAGCAGCAGTTCTGCAAAAGGCTCAAATACAAATAGGTGAAATTGTTTCCAAAAAAAAAAAAAAAAACAGGAGGCGACATAAAAATGTTAACTTTTGGGCAACTATTACAAATGCACACAAGATCCTTGGATCACAGCGCTGAGAGCCGAAAGGCCTATACGACTCATTAAATAATCTACAAACATTGGTACAAAAAATTTGCCTCTGGGAATTATGTTCATTTAAATATAATATAAGGAATTAACTTTTCAAGAAAAAAAGTCCTAAATTACTTTTTGTGTACAAAACTTATATCTGAAATTAGCATACGTCTACACCTACGCATACATTTCACCATGTAAAATTTATTATATAGGGTGGAGTATTGAAAACGAAACTGACCGATTTGCGCTCAGATAAATTTTTTTAAGAAACGCTGAAACACGTCAATTTTAATATTGAGGGGGACATGTTTTGACATAAAAATCAACTTTGTCACATCAACCCCTTAAGGATGGTGATAACAACCCTTATATTTTAAATAGGGAACATGGGTCGAGTGTTACATCATTTGAAAGCTCTTTCTTTTCTGAATTCAGCGTACAATTTTTTTTGAAGTTTTATCAACTCGTTTAAAAATTATTCACAGTTGAAGATGCAAAAACGCATTTCACTCATTCCTATAAGAAATGTGCTTATAGTCAATGTTTTGTTGGTTTGTAAACAAAAAATTAACCATCAAAACAGTTCTTATCGGAATGTGGTTTACTATTTCAGTGTATCGGTCGGTTTGATACTTGATAGTACTACCGAAAATTAATTTCACAATGGTGTATTCTGTAGAAGAAAGAGTTGAAATAATTACTCTTTTTTTTTCAAAAACAATGACTGTGCCAATCGTACCGCAAATTTGTTTAATGAACGACATCCGAACTGACATGTTAACAGAAAATACATTTTGGGAGTTAGTTGCAAAGTTTCTATAAAGTGGTTTAGTAGCTAACAAAAAACGGGATCATGAACGTGAATTTCCGGTTAGAAATGAGACTACTGAGATTCAAGTTTTTGGACAAATTACTGCAGACCCAACTTTGAGCACCAGAAAATTGACCACTGTTTCAAATATCAAAAGGAGAACTATTCAGCGAATATTGTCACCCGTATAAAATTCATCTTGTACAACAACTGAATGAATATGATTTTGATCGGCGGCTGGAGTTTTGTGAAGCTATGACTACACGAATAGCTGATAACGAGAACTTTCTGTTCAATATCTGTTTTTCAGACGAGTGTACGTTTTTATTAAACTCTACAGTCAATCGTCATAATTGTCGTTATTGGTCAGATAATAATCCAAGAAATTTTCACGAAGTCCACACTCAAACTCCACAGAGATTGAATGTCTGGACTGGCATTTTTGGAGACCGTTTAATCGGACCAATTTTTCTTGATGGCAATTTGAGTGGCGAAACGTATTTGGAGTTACTAGAAGATATCGTTTACCCTCTACTAATTGACATTGTTGAAAATGATGATCGCTATCAAGAAAATCAATTAGTGTTTCAACAAGTTGGAGCTGCTCCGCATTTTTCACAGCGTGTTAGGGAGTTTTTGAACAGAGAGTTTCCAGGACAATGGATTGGGCGTAGAGGTGCTATTGAGTGGCACCCTAGATCACCGGATTTAACTCCTTTAGACTTCTTTCTGTAGGGCAATTTAAACAGTAGAATTTACGCAACAGAACCGGAGTCTCTGGAAGAATTACGACGACGCATTGTTGAAGAATGCCGTCTAATAACTCCACAAGTGCTCCAGAATGTCAGAGCTCGTTTTGAACAAAATTTGTACTTTTGTATGGAAGCTGGTGGTCAACAATTTGAACACTTACATAACTGAATCAACATTTTTGAACGTTTGGTTTTGTTTTTTAGTTTTTTTTTAACGAGAAATTGGCATTTCTTATCACAATCAATGAAATACGTTCTTGCAACTCCAACTGTGAATAATTTTTAAACGAGTTGATAAAACCTTTAAAAAAATTAGTGCGCTGAATTCAGAAAAGTTGGAGCTTTCAAATGATGTAACACTCGACCCATGTTCCCTATTTAAAATATAAGGGTTGTTATCACTACCCTTAAGGGGTTGATGTGACATAGTATAGCATTATGTCAAAATATGTCCCCCTCAATATTAAGATTGACGTGTTTCAGCGTTTCTTAAAAAAAAATTATCTGGACGCAAATCGGTCTGATTCGTTTTCAATGCGCCACGCCGAATGACTCTCTCAAAGCATCGGATATAGATGCACTTACCTTATTACTATTATTAATATCGCTCGCCACACTTCCGAAAGTTTATATTGTAAATTGTAAAATAATGACAAATATAACCAAATAGTTTTCAATTGGTAGTAAATCACAAAACAAATCTGTACACAAAATAATGACTTTGGATATCAAATGCATTCAATAATAAACTCTGAGAGTAAATTGCAAAAATATCTATCAGCAGGATGTGTAGAATCAATCCGGATATACACGTCACAGAACCGTTTCCGTTTTGACATATTACGACACATCACACCTCGGAGAGTATTTTTCTCTTCGATGATTGATGGATGTGGCGTGCAAAACGCGCAATGCATACAAACACAGAATATTACATTATGCGTCGGTATGCATTTGTTATCAACATATATATATTAACTCCGAAAGCTACAGAATATCTGTCAGTTTGAAAATAAATATGAAACGCAAATTGGTAAATTAGAGCAGATACACACGTTTTTTAACCAACTATTCATAAATCGTTGGCTGTGAACTCTAGATAAACATGTTAGTTGTAATTTTAAGCAGGACGCAAAAACAATCACGTGATATATGGCTGTGGTTTTGTGTAACTCTTGTACTTTTCTCTGTAGTTTTATTATTTTTTATAGCTACCACATTTTGGGACGCAGCAAGCGCGTTATCGTAGTGAATTTTCATGGGAATTATACACTATTAGTACGGCATATTACTAAAATTTATACTTTAAATTTAAAGATACCTTAAAGGTTATGTAAAGGTATTAATACACGCTCATTTGACGATAAAAAAAAATTACCAACGATATATCTGTATTATAAAAAAAACCTGGACGCAGCAAGTGCGTTATGGTAGTGAATTTTCATAGAAATGATCTGGCACAAAATATTTTATTATAACTTTTTGTCCTTGTAACATAGAAATTTGAATTTTCGTGTGTAGTTTACCTTTTATATCCTAAACCTACCTAACCTATCATAGCTCTTTTAGTTTTTGAGATAAAAATTTTTTTCTAATGAAAACTGAAAATTTTCCCAGAGAACCTCGTCCGATTTTCCTGACAAACGAACTTATCCAAGACATTTACAAAAGGAAGATAAGTAGATAGAGAGACACCTGGGCTCATCCCCTCCACTTTTTACTGCGCATGCGCGTGACGTCATGCGCATGCGCTGACCTGCGCAGACCTGTGACAGTTGACAGCTGACCTGTCAGATTTGACAGGTGTCAAATGTCACTGACCTGACAGCTGTCAGCTGTCAGCTGTCAGCTGACCTGACAGCTGTCAACGTCAGCTGTCACCTGACCTGACATGTGTCAACGTCAAATGTCACCTAACCTGTCAGATGACGTCACAAGCATTCCAAGATGGCTGACCTGTCATAGACAGTCGCAAGCCGGGTTCTCTCTATGGAACTAACCTGAGATGACGTCACAAGCATTCCAAGATGGCTGACCTGTCATAGACATCTGTAACTCCTGGGTTCTCTCTCTATGGAACTAACCTGAGATGACGTCACAAGCATTCCAAGATGTCTGACCTGTGTGTCCATAGATAGCCACAAGTCAGGTTAGGTATTAACTGTCTTGTGATGACGTAAGATGTTCCGTCTGACCTGTGTGTCCATAGATATCTACAAGTCAGGTCTCCATGTGTGTATTTGAAGAATACCATCTGTCTGATTGTTTATTTAGGTTAAGTGTTGTATGACATGCTTAGTACACACCATCTGATTGTTTATTGAGGTTATGTTTGTATTTGTTTATTAAGGTTATGTATGTATGTGTTTATTAAGGTTAGGTGTTCGTATACAGACTGATTACCAAGCCATTTTGATTGTTTATTAAGGTTATGTTTGTATTTGTTGATTAAGGTTATGTTCGTACACACACACTACTGTCTGTATTTGTTTATTAAGGTTATGTTCACACACGTGTTGATTACCAGTCATATGATTGTTTGTTAAGGTTATGTATTTGTTATTTGAATGCAAACAGAGATAATACAAGATTGTACTTACATACAACAAGAGACGTCAGCCTTCTTTCACAGCTTAATACACACACACTACTGAACAGGTGTCTTCTGTGTTGAGGATACAGACAGACAGACAACTGATTGCCATTGTTGAAGCTTATACATGCTGTTTAACAAACACGTCATGACAGTTCAAAGTCTTTGCTTAAACTGACAGATGCATGTGTATTTGAAAGAAAAGCATTCGCCTGAACTTAGATTTGAACCCACGAACCTCGAATCAGCCGTTGTTTGCTTTACATATATACACTGTCCCTAAACCAATAGCTCCACAGACACACACGTTAAAAGTTTGTTCGCTGTTGTATATATAAAACAAAGCCAGTTGTTGTTGACATATGAGGTTAGGTGTTTGTATACATGTTGATTACCAATCATCTGATTGTTTAGTAAGGTTATGTTTGTATTTGTTATTTGAATGCAAACAGACATAATAAGAAGAGTGTACTTACATACAGCAAGAGACGTCATCCTTGTTTCACGACTTAACACATACTGAACAAGTGTCTCTGTCTCTTGTATTGAGGAAACAAACTGATGTAAGAGAGAGAGGCCTTACAAAGGATAAACAACGTTTTACAGTTGTTAACCTTGATCGTGTTTGAGCTTGTCTGTGTATCTGTTTAATATACACAAGAGAGAGGCCCTCTTAAAGGTAAACAACCTGTCAGTTGATGACCTTGTGTTATATCTGTTCAATAACCCCACATTATTCGTGTTTGAGTTTGTCTAGAATACAGTCATTAGAAGTATGACATCATCCATGTAAAAAAAAACAAATACAGTTTAAAAACGGTTACTGTGGGTAACATGTATAAATTGGCTACACACAGACACTCTTAAACATATTCACAAGTCAGTTGTTGTTGAGAAAAGACTTACTGCAGTTTGTTCTAACCCAAAATCTGTTTTAAAATGGCTACATTAAGTGATGTGTGTTACCAACAAATTAAAGACAACTTCTGGTATGGTCTATTTGGAGATTTTCAACTTATTATCGATAAGAACACAGGCTATTTTAATGCAACTAAACTGTGTAAGATTGGTGAGAAAAGATTCAGACATTGGATGGAAAATAAGAAAACCAAAGAGTTAATTGCCTATTACAACAGTCGGTTGAACGAGCAGTTGGGGTATCAGCATAACAATATACCAATTGATTCAACCGAGGGAGCTCACTTAGAGTTATCGTCAAGGAGTCGAAATACCCTAAAAACGAACGCAACATCTCAAGTAACACCAACAACTGTTGCCTACTTGGTGGACTTTGGTGGAAGAAATACGGAAAGCAATTTGGTATCAGGTACATATGTGTGTAAAGATTTGCTATTAAATTTGGCTTGCTGGATATCCATTCAGTTCTATGAAAAGTGCAAACAAATTATTTTTGATTTTTTCCTAAACGAATTTGATCAGAAATCAAAGGACAACCCAGAGGTTAGTAAAGTGAAATTAACGCGTATAAATGATGAGGTACAGCTTGTGCGACAAACATACGCTAAAGTCACAGAACATCTTGAAGATACAACCCCAAAGCCAAGTAAACGGAGAAAAATAAGTGTGTTTGGTTTACTTGCAAGAAACGAGACAGGCGCCCCCTATCCATATCATGTGGTAAGAACACAAAAGAAAAGTTTCCCAAGAGCTGTGAGGAACTTTAATTGTATTACAAAATAAAAACACATTAATTTTAACAAAATATTTTTTATTTGATTCCAAGTATGTAAACACCTGCCGTTTGTTAGCCCCAATTATTCGTGTTTGAGCTTGTCTAGAATACAGACATCAGTACAGTATTTGTGTTTGACACGTTTCCCATAAGAAACAACGTATTTGCAGACACACAGAAACAGACCAAGGATTGATATATCGATATCAGTTGCTTATAACACGTACACGATATGTTTTTATATGTTATAGTTGATGAAATAAGACACATACCAAGTAAAAACAGAAGGCTACAGCTAAGTATTCAAAACAAATTTTGTTCAAAACTGTCTAAACGCTCCCTGTATATATATATACGGAACGCCAAAGCAACTAGAAATATTTGTAAATATAAAAACGCTAGTAAAACGGTTTCATCGGTGACTAATATTCTATCTGTTTCCAGTTGCCTCAGGCATCCTAATGAGTTATTTTATATTATAATCGTAAAAACATGTTCTCATTAATAATACCTACAACACTAGTATTGCATTAATACATATAACGTAGTATACCGTTCTAGATTACGTTTTTATGTTTGTTTTTGTAAAGATGTGTTTACCTTTAACATTTATAGGTTTTAAAAACACAAAGTTCAACTATGAAAGAGGTTTATTTAAAAACTATACTTTGATATATCGTTACAGTTTCCACTATACTGTGGAGTTAATATTGGTTGTTACATTTTGTTTTTTTTATACAAAAGTACAGTTTATACAAAAATACAATATAATTTAGTACAAACACTAGACTAAAATACAACAGCTTAATAAACACAACTAAAAATAATACTCTAGATTTGGTTAGCTAACGAACCCATACATAATGATTGCAAGGTTTGCGGTTTATAAGATCGCCAAAAATTTAAAACACTGACTGGGTTTTCAACAAGAAGAAGTTTTTTAGTCTTTTCTGCTTTATAAAAAACAAAACTACTATCTAAATCATATTTATAGTATTGAAATATTTTGAGTATAAAAAGTTCTTTATGAATAAGCAGCTCAGACAAAAACCTACAACTATACCACACTTTCTTCTCATCTGAAAAAATACGGTAAAACATAAAACCATTCTTAGTACTACGATAGCCCTGCATATTAGGTAAATTACAAGAGTCATACTTATCTCCAGATATTATTAAACGAATTATAAGATAATGTTGTTCTGTACCGTATAGTGTTGAGGCATAACCACCGAGTACACAACAAAATTTTTTCTCGGTTTCAAACCACTCCATATCAGCCAACACGCTGTCCAGGATTAGTTGATCAATTGGTGTTTGTAAGTTTGGTTTTAATTCCCTGCTGATAAAAGTGAGATGCTTTAACTGCTCCATTATAAAAAAACACTTCTCACAATGGTTCATACTTGTTACTGTTACTGCTGCTGTTGTTGTTCTTTTTCTAAAAGTACATATGGTTGGTAGTTTACGATGAAAACCCCTCTCATAAGTTGATGTTGATAGTTTATCTTCTTAACTGTATACGTTTGATTATTCTGGTATATTACAAGTCAGCGATGGTGTTGGTTCGTTTGTCTTGAAATTGGAATGTACTGGTATACATACCATTTTTTAATTTTTTTTCTCCTTTATATATTGCTTGAGCATACCCAGACTCGAAAAAGACGACTCGATCGTCAGTTGGCAGCATACGTCTCGGTAGAAACACCACCCCGTTTTCCAATTTCATCAACATTCGGTAACCATAGCGGGTTTTCACTTTTTCACCCCCTAATATGTTATATGGGGTGTTTAACAACAAGTCTGCAGCTTTAATTACAGGTGACGCTTCACAAAGACCGTCACGATTTAAATCAGCTAGTACTGATGCTGATGATGAAGCCATGGTTGTTGTTGTTGTTTCTGATTTTATACTGTGGGGTAGAGCTTTGATAAGAACGTATATATATAAGGGTTCAACCAATCAGGTTTGAAAGCGTAGGTTGAAAGACCCCTGGTCTTTAAAAACCCGCTTTCCTGAGTTTACATCTACCTACATACATTCTGTTATCAGAAAACACCACTGATAACTCAAGATTGATTTTAGGTAATGAATCATAAAAAACCCGACACCTATAAAATTTAGATACAATTTTTAATTGGTCATAAAACAGCATCGTAGTCTTCAAATTCCTTAGCGTGTTTTTCAAACCAGGCAATAAACAATTATATATATAACATTTTTCTATCCCCTATAAATTCAGATACACTTTATATATTTTGTAATAAAACAGACTCGTCTCCAAAGTCCTTAGCGTGTTTTTTTTGTTTTAAACCAGGCAATAAACAATTATATATAACATTTTTCGAGGGTCAACTTGTGTTTCTAGTCAAAGACCGGGGCATTTTTTATCGGTTTGCAGTTTTTTTTTGTTGATATACCATGAGTGAAGCTCTGCTTTAAAAGCTTGTCTGCAGGTTTCGACTTTCAGTTAGCAAACAACAAACATAATGGAAGGTATACCCCTGTCTCTCTGTGTTTAGAGTGAAATTATTAATAAAGTTTTTGTTTGTTCCAGCTGAAATATTTAATATAATTAATGGACTGTTTGTGGGAAACGCAGTAAGTAATTTTTCACTTGAAGATTTTTTGTCGAAAGGTCTCAAATATAGTAATAGATTATGGGCGGAGCAATACAGCAGAGAGACAAAAGGAAAGTTTTACAGAGATATTCAGCCCACGATACCTAGGGTACCATGGTTTAGAAATTGCTATTACGAAAAAAATTTTGTAACGATAATATGTAGGTTAAGGTTCAACCATGCTTTATTCCCAAGCCATAAATATAAAATAGGCCTTTCAGATGAGCCAACCTGTGCATGTGGGGAAGTAGGAAACGCGCAGCATGTTTTGTTGGAATGTACCAATAAATATAACATTATTGAAATTTTTATAGAATATATTAACAACTTAAATATAGTACAAAAACCATTTTGCATAACACAAATACTAGAGATGAAAAATATAGCATTATATAAAGTATTAATAGACCACGTGCACAGGTTGGCTTTAAAATTATGATAAATATATTTAGACGTAGGATAGAATTAAGGTAGTTTAGGTAGATATTCCCAGTGTTCAATCCCTTTATGTTCTCCTATTCTTATAGAGGTCTTCCTGTTTGTCTATAAAGTTGCCATGATAGACCCCTTGGCACGAAGACATGTGTCCCCTGTGCAATCCTGAATAAATAAAAATGGAAAAAAAAAAAAAAAAAAAAAAAAAAAAAAAAAAAAAAAAAAAAAAAAAAAAAAAAAAAAATGTGTGTATATATTTGTGTGTACATATGTCATATGTGTGTATGATTGTGTCTATATATGTGTATATATTATATATCAAACATTTATTGAGAAGTATGTTGTATGATAGGGTGTATGGATGGGAAAGATAAAAATGTATATATCATTACATAGAGTGATCCGACACTATTGTTTATTATCAATCGGTATCAGTTATCGGCTGGTCTGGAAATATTTGACTATACCTCCTAAACTGGAAAAATGAGCTAATGGCAAAAAGCCACAGCCATAATTCGAACAACAACAACAACAACAAGTAATTTTTAAAATGGTTCTTTTAGTTTATAAAAGATTTGTTTTTATTTTAGCCTATAATAGCGATTTATATTGCTGGGGAGGGGGAGCTGCCCTCTCCGCAACAATACTCAACCCTGGTGTGGGTGGGGTATATAGCCCCATGGGGTGTGGGGCTGATATTTCAAGCCCCACCACAGCCTGTAGGGGGTGCAATTCTCGAGATCTACGTCTTGTAGATCTCGAGAAAAGAAAAGGTAATATCCATTGCCCCTCGTTTTGGATACAGGAATTTATGTTTCATTTCTTTTGTTTCAGTCTGTGACACCACCTAGGCCACCAAAAAAATAACAGAATAAAATATATATAATAATAATAAAACGTTTTAAAAATAATGTTGTTTGATTTTATTGTAATATTTTTCAGTTTAAACCCAAATATATAATCTGCTCAAACACACTTACAGATTAATACAGTATTGAAGGGTAATGAAGGTATCTTCACTGTAAGGTAATATTCTGTATTTGTTTTACTGCTTGGTGGTTATATTATTTTTAGCATGTATTTAATTCTAGTGTATGTTTTTATTGTTTGTATTAATAGAAAAATAGATTCTTGTTGTGAAACCTTTTTGTTATATAATTTGTAAAGGGGTTTGTTTTTTTAACAGCATGTTTGTAACTTGTTTCAGCTCTACTTCAGTTTTAGATATAGAAATCTGCCTTTTTTTTTTGTATACTTGTTTTTCTTAGCATCAAATATTTTTGACAGGTCTCTTTTCTGTTACTGTTTTGCATTTTTTTCTGGCTTACAGCATGAAAGGTCATATGATGGTATAATATCAAGTAGTATCATCTTTGTCTTTACACATAATCAACAGAATTTTTTTGTTCTCATTTCAATGATTATAGACTAAAACTTGTTTTATTTTTTTAGACAATCAAACAGCTGTTTCCTCAACACAATCAAGGAGATCATTAAAGAAACCGTATTATTTTTTAATTTTCTATTGAACATGTATAGGACCGTTTCATGTAATAAATGTTTTTAAATTACTTTCGATTTCGTTTAATCATTCCAACCTATGTATATAACAGTGTGTCTGTGTTGTTTTGCTGTGTGTGACCTGTGAGATAACTCTAGCCTTGTACTCGGCTGATACAGTTTTGACTGCGGTCAGTAAAGTGTTTGTTTAAATGTTTTACAAACAACAACCATATATACAAGGAGTTATATTTAAATAAAGACAAAATTCAATATAAAAAGTATTTTTATTTGGTACTGATATTATTGTGAAAAGCTTAATCAAACATTTTTAAAAATAGTAAAACTCTCTCTTTAAAACACCAACCCTAATAAACACTTACTCTTAAAGCTACTTTGAGAAAATTAATCTGTTATACAAAAATATGTCTTCGTAAACACCTAATAAGCTATTGAGATAATAACAATAATACTATATAAAAAAAATATATCTTGTAGACAGACAGCTACAAAAATACACACTGTTTGCTAAACATAGCCAGAAAAGCTGAAATTCAGATAAAAACACTAACCCTAATAAACACTTACTCTTAAAGCTACTTTTGAGAAAATTAATCTGTTATACAAAAATATGTCTTCGTAAACACCTAATAAGCTATTTGAGATAATAACAATAATACTATATTATAAAAATATATCTTGTAGACAGACAGCTACAAAAAAATACACACTGTTTGCTAAACATAGCCAGAAAAGCCGAAATTCAGATAAAAACACTAACCCTAATAAACACTTACTCTTAAAGCTACTCTGAGAAAATAGTAATACTTAGTTTTCAAGACAGTTTTAATCTAAACAAAAATATGTCTTTTGAACTGAAAATTCAGCTAACATGAATAACCCTAATAAGCTATTTTGAGTAAATTACAATATTTTATTTTCAAGACAGTTTTTAATCTAAACAAAAGAAAAATACTCAAACATATATATTGTAGACAGAAAGCTACAAAACAAAAAGTACACCTCTCTTACTAAAATTAGCCAGGAAAAACTTAAAACTAACATATTTTTAGATACCCTATTCATTTTAACCTAAAACACAGTAACCTATGGAAATATTAAGAAACACTCTCAACGTGTATGTCTTGTATAAAACAGAGATAAAAGCTAAAAATAGTCACACACACACACACACACACACACACACACACACACACACACACACCAATTCATTAACCTAAAAGCTATAGATATACAAGAAAAATATATATACAAGATTTAACCTAAACTACACACACACTTAGTCACTCTGTTTGAGTCTTTTAAAACCAAAAGGAGTAGAGTCGAAACTGCCATCGTCGTTGAACTTACGCTTCGTCAAACACGGTTTGTACACTTTGGTTTCCGATCTGGTTACCAGTTCGTGTGTTTGTGTCCTCCGTATCTGATCAAAGTGAACAACGACCGGTTCCGCACTAGAGTTCTCAACCATCTGTTTCATAACTCCGGTATTAATGTGTTGTGATGCTTTATAGTTGAGAGCAAAGCCTTTTACTTTACACACTTTCTGTGTCTCTCCGGTTGTTGGAGAGTACACGGTAAAACTATAATTTTTAGGCCCCGCCGACACAAATTCCATAATATAGCTACCAGCTCCATAAGCAGCCAACTCATCAGTCATTTCACCCAAGCTGGAACCTGTTGGAATGTCCCATTCGCCCTCTCTGGACACGTAAATGACAGAGTCAGTGTCATAATACAGCACTCTGTCACCCAACTTTTCCAAATATGAATATAACTTCAAACGGGCTTGGGCTGTGACGTAGGCAGCAATGGCTACATTAACGGTAGCTGTGCTGTCGGCGGCTTCATCCTTGTACTCCCAACTAACTAGCAACACATCTTCATTAATGATTGTTACGTGTTTTACGTTAATGGCCGGGTTGTTTTCTAATTTATAAAATTCAGATGGTTGTCTCACTATATCCATTCTGGTCTGATTCTCTCGCTGTCCGAATTTGCCCCTGAAACAATAGAGAGAAAAACAATAAAACACATGCACACACACACATGAAATAAAACATATAAACGTACCAAAAACTGTTCAGAATCAGTTTAGCTAGTGACCTCAAACCAGGGTTGTTGGTGATGGCTGCAAACTCCAACTGGACACCTTCATTTTCAAGAAAAGCTTCGACGTAGGTCTCTTTGGTCTCGTTGGTGGAACAGTCTGAAGGCCAACCTGATGCTTCCTGCTTTATTTTAATAAATTTATTCATCATTTCAGCAAAAAGACCACCAGTGTTTAAAGACCTATCATATTGGGTAATGGTATACTCCCAAACTTCTTGTATTTCCATCAACTTGTAACCCTTGTCGAGAGCTTTTCGAACCTCGTCAACCACCCAAGTACCAGTGAAGGCCCGTTCTTCTTCTGAATGACAACACTCACCCTTGTTCATATGTTTGGCACACGTTCTGCACAAGGCAAACATTAATTTATTGTGCATTTTTACCGGCAACACAGGGTGATATAAGTCTTGCGGTGGTAAGATGGTGCATTTAATGAGTCCATTCACGTCATCTATATTAGAACATGTTGTGTGTACTGTGGGGTGTCCCATGGGAAACTTCCCATATTTACAAACCCATGGGTAGAGACTGCAAACATCAACATAGCGTATTTTCTCTCCTGGTTTCACCTTGTAATAACTCTTTACACAACCTGTTCTACCACCGAAGAAGGCGTCCCGAGGATTAAGTGGCAGGTATGTTAACAGAGGATGGCTATTCAGTCTGTGTTCGAGCACTTGATCGTTTTCCAACAGCTGTCTAAACTCGTGTTCCCACATTTCATGGACTGTGTAACCTCGCTGGCGAAGCCGTTCTGTTTTCCTCACAGTACGTTCGTAGCGAGCGTTCAAGGTGTCTGTTGGATCTTCGTGTAGGGGGTCCTCTCTGTTGGTGGTGGTGAAACACTTGGGACAGCCGTGGAAATAGCAACCGTGAAACTCGAACACTTCTCCAGTTTGCTCGCAATAGCCATCAACTTTAACACCATCAATGACTGCTTCCCGTTGTTTGGCAGAGTGTCTGATGTCTACACCTCTTCTTTCTTCCTCGTGTATGAGCCATTGTGTGGCTATCTTTGATTGTCTGTCTCTGTTCCTATAGCCGTTCTTCGGAATAATGCCAATAGTTTGAGGTTTTAGGAAATTTCGACGGAACAGTTTGTTACAAGCCCCAGGTATGGTTATGGCTTCGGTAAACGGTGACACGTTACCCTGTTCCATAACCATCTTGTGAAATGTAAGGCAGGCCTGGGTTAATATTTCCACGTCACTAATACAATATTCAACCATTTCCTTCTGCATGTCGAACTCCTTATGTTTATTCTCCTCGTACCACTTGAGGAACGCTGTTCGGTCGGCTTCTTTCATAGCATCCGGATTGTAAAACCTCATGTGGGGCAACGGACCAACATAATTACGATTTGCAAGAGTGTTGAACAGATGTGGAAAATACCCTTTCTTCAACTCACTCAGGCCGAACGCTTTAGGAAGGGAGGCTAATTTCAAAGAAAAATAGCTTATGCTATCAATGAATTTCAACACCCCAAGGACCATCATCAGTATCTTACTTCCTCGCATAATAACCTCAGGCTTAAGACCGGTCATTTGTTCCAGTGCATGACGTAGAATAAACTGGTGATCATAAGCCTGGCCGTTGTGAGCTAAGACGATGACACTTTTAAATTTCTTGCTGCTGATGAATAGCTGTTGCAGAAACGGTTGAATAACGTCATCGGCTGATATAACCTGCCTTCTCACTCCACACTTCTGGCATGTAGGTACTTCACTACCCAACTCAAAACAGTCACTGCATCGTTGCTGGTAAACACACAGAACAGGCTTGTGTACGTGTTCACCACGGGCATTCTCTTCATCTTGTCTGGTCTCAAAATCGTAAAAGACAAACAAGGTGTTATCTAACTTTGGCTTACCAGTGTCCACTTGGATGTAGCATTGGTGTGTTGAAGGTTGGTGCTTTTTGCAGATATTACAAAAGATCTCCCCACATATGTGTGTTCTGTCTGCTTTAATTGTTTTTAAGCAATCACCGCATCTTCGGACACGCTCACACAAGGTCTTTCCCTGCGTCGAAGATGAGGCCTTGTGTTGGTCATGGCAGCTCTGACCCCTGAACTTACGATTGCAATCTGAGCACAAAATTTCATTAACAACCTTCTCACACGGCGGTTCTTGCCGGCAACATGGACACTGGCCTAGACACCTATGCTTGTCTTTACTTTCATATGGTATGTGGCAACGTTGACAAAAATATCCGGAAGAGAAAGCTGATGTAAGGCTGGTAATGACATTAAAATGATTCCTATGGTGCAGCAAATTCAACTTGTACTTAGCATCGGGTCCTTCATACAGTACATCTCTTCCTCTAGACCCGTACTCATACACGGTAATTTTGCAGTCTTTGAGATGTTGTTGAAACTGCTGAATTTGCTCGACACCGGCACCATTAACTGGAATATCAACACCAGCCTTCTGCATTAATTCCATCGCTTCCTGGTCCTGCCTTTTCCCTATATTTTGTCGTACTTGTTTTATATACGGGGCATTCATAACATATGCCAAGGCAACAACGAGAGCTCTAACAAGGCAGAGGTTGTCCTTGTTGTTGATCGTAACAACACCCCTTTTCTTTGCACACTCCTCTTGGAAGGTCATGTAGGGCGAGTGTTGTCGACCAGACCCTCTGTACGGCCGGAAGCTTGTGGTAATAATTTTAAATGTATCACCAGCTACAGCTTCCTTTTTGCTCTGGTACAGAGAGTCCAACAGCTTCCACAGATCGTTAAATTTCAAACTAGGGACCGGTTTGAAGGGTACGTGGAAGTCTGTATCTAGCCCATCAGCCGTAAACGTTAACCCTACCTTGCTTTCGACATCCAAACTCTCGACTATATGCTCGTAAATGCCCCGCAAGCCCTGTTTAAGCCACTGTTCAGGCTCTTGAACAGCAGCATCAAGGGGGTTTAGCCTGAATTCGATGCAGTGCTGTTGCATTCTATACTTTTGGTTGGATTTGCTAAAGTCCCGTACAATGGTGAAAGCCATTATTATTCTTCAAACACAAAGCCGGGAAATAGTTTTAAAAAGTTTTTGTTACACGTACACACCAGCACAAGCACAAAAATGTTTACTAAACACACACACGCACACACAAGTTTTAACTAAATAAAATATTAAACCGATAACTATATATATACGCACCAAAAAATGTTTACTAAGTCGACACACACACACAAGTTTTAACTATATAAAATATTAAGCCCGGCTAACTATATATAAGCACAAAAATATTTACTAAGTCGACACACACACACACACAAGTTTTAACTATATAAAATATTAAGCCCGCTAACTATATATAAGCACAAAAATATTTAAAAGCACACACACACACAAGTTTTAACTATACACTTAATTATACGAAAAATATTTAATAATGTAAATATGGTTTAATTTTTAACATAAATACCTGTATAAACAACTGCTTGACGTAAGTGGTGAAGATCGGTTTCGAGAGTTCTTTTATAGAGCTACAAGTATGCGTGTGTGAGTGTGTGTGTGGGCAGTACCTGTTGTATAACTGTGATCCTTTCTAATTTTCTATAAATATTCATGATAACACCCCTACGTTACTAAAAAGAGCGAAAAGCTGAACATGTTGACCTTGCTTTCTCCATAAACTTTAATCATCTCTAAGCTGTAAGGTCTATTTCTATTTATATTTACTAGATAACACATATATGTCTGTTTGTTTTACAAGAGCATGTGAAAACAAAAATAAAGTCGCTGAATAATAATCACTAGTATCTCAACTTGGCGTAATAGTATTTTTGAGCGGGGGACAAAGCAAAGTTTGTTGTTATGAATGAATGAACGAGGTTGGACAGTCTCGGGGCTTCTGTGAATCAACCGTTGTTTGCTTTACATAGATACAGGGAGTGTTTAGACAGTTTTGAACAAAAATTTGTTTTGAATCTGTGTCTTTCTCTTATTTCATCAACTATAACATATAAAAACATATCGTGTACGTGTTATAAGCAACTGATATCGATATATTAATCCTTGGTCTGTTTCATGTGTGTCTGCAAATACGTTGTTTCTTATGGGGAAACGTGTTAAAAGCTCTATATTAAACAAAAATACATGTAGTCTTATGAGAAATAGAAACGATTTAAGGTGTGAGCAGGGGCCTTTTCTGCAAACACTAATAATGAGATGATGTCATCCTTTGGGTTTTGTCTGTATTCTAGACAAGCTCAAACACGAATAATGGGGTGATTGAACAGATATAACACAAGATAACATTCGCCAAGGTCATCAACTGACAGGTTGTTTACCTCTAAGCGAGCCTCTCTTGCGTATATTAAACAGATACACAGACAAGCTCAAACACGAATAATGGGGTGATTGAACAGATATAACACAAGATAACATTCGGCAAGGTCATCAACTGACACGTTGTTTACCTTTAAGAGGACCTCTCTCTTGCGTATATTAAACAGAGTGTACAAGCTCAAACAGAATCAAGGTTAACAAACTGTAAAACGTTGCTTATCCTTTTGTAGGTCCCAATCTCTTACGTCTGTTTGTTAAACACCAGGTACAGACTCAAGAAGATTATCTATGATACTTGTTGGACAATCAATTGTTTGTCTGTCTGTTTTCCTTTAACACAGGAGACACTTGGACCAAAGAACATGGCTATTTGCTACGTTTTACCTGTGTTACACACTCTAACTGTTGTTAACCAACTGTCTGTCTGTCTGTCTGTTATTACACAGCTCTGTCAGTCTAAGCAAAGACAACAACAAGTTGTCATGACACGCTTGTTACACGGCTGTATAAGCTCAAACAAGATTATCTAAGATACTTGTTGGCATTCGATTGTCTGTCTGTCTGTTGTTACACACATCCATTAGTCTAACCAAAGACATCGAGCTGTCATGACGTGTTTGTTAAACAGCTGTACAACAAGGTTCTATATGATGCTTGTTAGGGGCAATCAATTGTCTGTCTGTCTGTGTTATTACATACCTCTGTCTTCTCAGTCTAAGTAAAGACTTTGAACTGTCATGACGTGTTTGTTAAACAGCATGTATAAGCTTCAACAATGGCTATTAATTGTCTGTATGTCTGTTTCCTCAACACAGAAGACACTTGAACCAAAGAACATGACTGTTTGCTATGTTTTACCTGTGTTACTCGCTCTAGTTGTTGTTAAACTGCTGTCTGTCTGTCTGTATGTCTGTTATTACATACATCTGTTTGCCTGTAGGTAAAGACATCAAGCTGTTCTGTGTGTTATATCCTTTCAAACAGCTTGTACAAGCTTCAACAATGGCAATCAATTGTTTGTTTGTCTGTTTCCTCTACACAGGAGACACTTGGACCAAAGAATATGACTGTTTTGCTGTGTTTTACCTGTGTTACTCGCTCTAGTTGTTGTTAAACTGCTGTCTGTCTGTCTGTCTGTTTGTTATTACAAACGCATCAGTCTAAGTAAAGACATCAAGCTGTCATGACGTGTTTGTTAAACAGCATGTACAAGCTTCAACAATGGCTATCAGTTATTTGTTTGTCTGTCTGTTTCCTCAACACAAGAGACACTTGGCTATTTTGTGATACGTTTAGCAGTGTTACACGCTCTAACTGTTGTTAAACACCTGTTTGTCTGTCTGTTTGTTATTACAAACACATCTGTCTGTCAGTCTAAGTAAAGACATCAAGCTGTTCTGTGTGTTATATCCTTTCAAACAGCGTGTACAAGTTCTAACAATGGTAATCAATTGTTTGTCTGTCTGTTTCCTTAACACAGGAGACACTTGAACCAAAGAACATGGCTATTTGCTACGTTTTAGCAGTGTTACACGCTCTAACTGTTGTTAAACTACTGTATGTCTGTCTGTCAGTCTAAGTAAAGACATCAAGCTCTCCTGTGTGTTATATCCTTTCAAACAGCGTGTACAAGTTCTAACAATGGTAATCAATTGTTTGTCTGTCTGTTTCCTTAACACAGGAGACACTTGAACCAAAGAATATGGCTATTTTATTACGTTTTACCTGTGTTACAAGCTCTAACTGTTGTTAAACAGCTGTTTGTCTGTCTGTTATTACACATCTGTCTGTCAGTCTAAGTAAAGCCTTCGTGTTGTCATGACCTATGTGTGTGTGTGTGTGTGTTATATCCTTTCAAACAACGTGTACAAGCTCCAACAATGGCAATCAGTTGTCTGTCTGTTTCCTCAACATAGAAGACACTTGAACCAAAGAACATGGCTATTTTTGTTACGTTTTACCTGTGTTACTCACTCTAGTTGTTGTTAAACAACTGTCTGTCTGTTTGTTACACAGCTCTGTCACTCCAAGCAAAGACAACAAGTTGTTATGACGACGTTTGTTACACGACTGTACAAGCTCAAACAAGATTATCTAAGATACTCGTTGGCATTCGATTGTCTGTCTGTCTGTTGTTACACACATCCACTAGTCTAAGCAAAGCCTTCGTGCTGTCATGACGTGTGTGTCACAACAACACGTAGAAGCTTCAGCAAGGTTCCATATGATACTCGTTGGGCAATCTATTGTCTGTATGTCTGTTGTTACACACATCCATTAGTCTAAGCAAAGCCTTCGTGCTGTCATGACGTGTGTTATATCCTTTCAAACAACGTGTACAAGCTCTAACAATGGTATTCAATTGTTTGTCTGTCTGTCTGTTGTTACACAGCTCTGTCACTCTAACCAAAGACAACAAGTTGTTACGACAACGTTTGTTAAACAGCTGTTTCCTCAACACAGAAGACACTTGAACCAAAGAACATGGCTGTGTTACTTGCTCTAGTTGTTGTTGTTAAACTGCTGTCTGTCTGTCTGTTATTATTACAGCTCTGTTTGCCCAGGTAAAGACATCGAGATGTCATGACACGTTTGTTACACGGCTGTATAAGCTCAAACAAGATTATCTATGATACTTGTGGGGGGGCAATCTATTGTCTGTATGTCTGTTGTTACACACATCCATTAGTCTAAGCCAAGCCTTCGTGCTGTCATGACGTGTGTTATATATCCTTTCAAACAACATGTACAAGCTCCAACAATGACCATTAGTTGTCTCTGTTTCCTCTACACAGGAGACACTTGGCTATTTTTGATACGTTTTAGCTGTGTTACACGCTCTAACTGTTGTTAAACAGCTGTTTGTCTGTCTGTCTGTCTTTTATTACACAGCTCTGTCAGTCTAAGTAAAGACTTCGAGCTGTCATGACGTGTGTGTGTGTGTGTTAACAATCAACAACAGCGTATATATGTTTTGTTTGGTTCAAGTGGATGTCATTAAACAACTGTGTTATTTCTATAACGGGGCCCCATTCAAGACCTCAACATACGTTAGTGTGTACTAAGCCGTGAAACAAGTATGACGTCTCTTGCTGTATGTAAGTATACTATTATATTATTTATGTTTGTATACAAACATTACTTATCAAACAATCCTCGTATATCAAAGTTTAATTTAGTTGTTTTAAATTGAGTTTTGTTACTTGTGTGTTTTTGATCACTCCCTATATAAATTTAGATTCATTCATTCAAAATACAAACACTAACATAAACAAACACGCCGGCAATAAAACCAAGTCCCCGAGTTTTATTACCCTATTAAAACAAATCATTAACATATCTAGATGTAAATACGTTTTTCTTATTGATATAGTTTACTTCAAACGTTTTTTGTTATTAAATGATATTAGATAGGTAAATTGGTACGTGTTTTAAATTTCTTTTTACTATAAATAAACAATTGTTTTTAACATTACAGTTCCTATTATTCAATTGGAATGTAATAGAGATACAACCCCTGCCTACACACACAAACTCAGCAACCTCATAAACTCGTTTTATGTAACAGGTTTTTGTTTTATATATACCCCACTGATAACAAACTTTCATCGTATGTCTGAATAGCATGATCGGTTTAGGGGCGTTTGCATATCTTAGTAAGTTGTATGGTTGGGGGTTCAAATCTAATTTCTGGCGAATGCTTTTCTTTCAAAAATCATATTTCAAATTAAAATCAAAATTTCAAATTACCCGCTCAATATATCTTCCTCATATATGTATGTGTGTGTGACTAAACCGAATGACTGTGTCCAACAGATGTCTCCCATCGAGCTAGAGAATATTCTCTACACTCTACAACTTTACAAATAGAATATTCTCTAGCTCGATGAGTCATATCTCTGGACACAACAGACAGAAATTTTCAAACAAATTCAAATTTCCCGCCAAAAACGAAATACCCTAACAAACTTCAATACACCTTAACAACAACAACACAATAAACAAACCAAACAGCTGTGTTTACGAACACCTAACCTTAATAAACAAAATACATAACCTTAATAAACAAACAGATGCCTTGGTAATCAACACACATGACATAACCTTAATAAACAAATACAAACATAACCTTAATAAACAAACAGATGACACGTGAGCGAACATAACCTTAATAAACAAATACATAACCTTAATAAACAATCAGACAAACACACATGGAGAGCTAACCTGACTTGTAGATATCTATGGACACACAGGTCAGACATCTTGGAACGCTTGTGACGTCATCTCAGGTTAGTTCCATAGAGAGAACCCCCGGAGTTGCAACTGTCTATGACAGGTCAGCCATCTTGGAATGCTTGTGACGTCATCTGACAGGTTAGGTGACATTTGACGTTGACACATGTCAGGTCAGGTGACAGCTGACGTTGACAGCTGTCAGGTTAGCTGACAGCTGACAGCTGACAGCTGTCAGGTCAGTGACATTTGACACCTGTCAAATCTGACAGGTCAGCTGTCAACTGTCACAGGTCTGCGCAGGTCAGCGCATGCGCATGACGTCACGCGCATGCGCAGTAAAAAGTGGAGGGGATGAGCCCAGGTGTCTCCCTATCTACTAAGATACATGCCAAATTTTACCAAAATCTGTCGATGCCATATATATATATATATATATATATATATATATATATATATATATATATATATATATATATATATATATATATATATATATATATATAACATATAAAAATTGAAACTGACCCCGGATATGGGTTCTAGGGGGCCTAGTTAGCGGTCATTTGTAAAACTTTTTTAAAATTCCAAAGTTGGGATCTCCCCATTAGTGAATTTTTTCTACGAAAATTCACTAAAAGGTTCGGGACGCAGCAAGTGCGTTATAGTAGTGAATTTCCATAAGAATTGTGCACTATTAGTAAGATATACCATATAAAAACTAATTCTTTAAATTTAAATGGACCTTGGAGATCGGTTTTAGAGTCCCAGTTAGCGATTATTTGAAAAAATTTATATTTTATATGAAGCTAAAAAATTGAAAATTGGTCTTAGATATAATATGTCTGTATTGTAAGTGTCTTTCTAAAAATTGTGTTGCAAATTTCATTACAGTTACAAAATTTTTTCAGAAAAAAATAATTATTTATAAAGGGAATGTACCTGTCAAATTATAAATATAACAGGTATTTTTCCCTAATAATTGCTTGGATGGTTTTTGTTTTAGTCAACTCATCCAGTTTTTGCAAAAAATAAACAACAAACAAGGTTTTTTAGAACAAATTTGTAGTTATCCGCGATGCTCATTATGTTATTTTTCTTTAATTTAGTACCCACGCTGCGTTTAAATAGGTGTTACTATGGTTTTGAAGATTCTGGCTTAAGGGGAAATTTATTGAGCTATCGGATTAGAAATATTTTTACAAAATTTTTCTACCACAATTTATATATGTTTATATATATATATATATATATATATATATATATATATATATATATATATATATATATATATATATATATCACACCGATAAATTAAAAAAATAATAGGCCGATTTTGTTTAATTTGGTGAACACCTTCCTTTTGCAAGTGCATTGGATAAGTTCGTTAGCCAGGAAAATCAGCCCAGGTTTTGCCTAAAAATTTTGTGTTTACTTTCGAAAAAAAAAGGATCTCCATAAATAACAAAGTAAGGGCAGCTAAATTTGGTTCGCAGGTTTATACCATTAGAGGTAAATTACCTACCAAAATTTAGCTCTGTAAGTTGAAAGACAAAAATAATTTTAGTTTGTAACTAACGGTAGTACCTGCAACTTTTTTCAAACTTTTTTTTAAACCATTGAACAATAAATAAGATATTGTACTTGAACGCACTGTTGGTCCAGCCTGTATGTTGTGTGTAAGGTTCATGTATAAGTCTAGACATGGTTTTAATTTTAAGACTTATTTTTAGTAAACAAGCAGTTTTATAGGGATATAGGGAAATAAGTTAAAAATAATGAGCTTGTTGGAATAACATGCACCTTACAGCTTTTGCCATACTTCAGAGCAAGGTCAAATCCATCAGCATATATTGTAAAGATTGATAGTGGCTAACTGAACCCGTTCGCAAAGTCAAAATTTCTTCAAAAAAGAGGTAGTAGTAGCAGTGGTGGGGAGGCTAACGCCAAGCAAGTAGGCCACAATGGGCCCTTTTTGCCAACACCAGCAACCATGCTCTACTCTTCCTCGATTCCGTCGCCAAACCGCCTCGACCTCGAAATGAAGGCCGTGACGGTCTTCAATTGGACGGTACTTACCTGATTCCTCTGAACCGAACAATTCTGCTCGAAGACTCCCAAAAGCCTCGCATTCACACAAGTAGTGGCCAGACGTTTCTTCATCCTTGCCGCATTCCTGCCAAATGGGATCCCTCTCTACGCCTATCAATGTGAGGTGTCTTCTAAGGGCACAGTGGCCTGTCAGCACCCCAAGGATGCCGCGAAACGTGGGTCGACTCCTACCGAGTAGCCAGAGAGCTTTATCTCTGTTGGGCCCCTCCACGAAGTCCCTCGTCTGCCTACAGCCACCAACCGACCCCCAGTGCCCCTCCATGGATTCCTCAGTCCACCTGTCCAAGGCGACAGAGACCGTCTTCCTACATATGCCTATCGCAGGCTCCGGGCCACAGAACGGCCGCCGGGAACCAAGTATTACGAGATTATTCGCTATCCTTATTCCCCGCTACGCCACAGTGTCCCGGAACCCACACCAGTTTCACCTCCTTTGTCCTGGCTAGTCCTTTGAGGGCGTCAGCGCACTCCTGAACCAGTGTTGACCTGAATCTGGCCGCGCAGACTGCTAGGGGGACCGCCTGGCTATCCGAGCATATGTATACACATTTCTCTGGGCTCCTCTTCACATCATGTTTATTGGCCACAGACAGGATAGCGTACACCTCTGTTTCGAATGCCGTGGTATATGCGCTCAGTGCATAACTCGCGCGCATCCCCAGGCCTTCTATGTAAATTGCTGGTAAAACAGACCAGGCTTGCGGGCTGCAATGCAACCTTATTTTCCCCCCACTGATCCTTACTCGGTATCCTGAGGGTATATGGCCTAGCCAACCTAATATCGTCCTCGGCATTCCGTACCTTGATGGCGACTCTTGCATGCTCTATTACTGCGCCCTCTCCGCACCAGTTTCCAGAGTCTCGCATTCTAAGATGCGACACCATAGCATCTCTTCTGATACAGATGGGAAGCGGTGGCAGCACCAACAAGACCTCTAGCGCGGCTGAAGGTGTCGTCCTCATAGCGCCTGTGATACCCAAGATTGCCAGCCTTTAGAGTTTAGACAGCTTCCTGGTAGTAGTTTGGTTCACACCACACCACCAGACCAACGCCCCATAGAGGATTCTCGGCCTGACGATCACAGTGTAAATCCAATGAAGGATCAGAGGATTAAGTCCCCAGGTCCTCCCTATCACTCGACGCAGCTGCCAGAGGGTCGGTACTCCCTTTCTCACTACTCGTTCTATTTGCGATCCCCATGTTAGTTTGGAGTCCAGGACAACCCCCAGATATTTGACCTCCCGCACTAAAGCTTAAAGTTTTCCAAACCTCACGGGCGCCCTGAACCCCTCCACATCCTTCTTCTTGGTGAATATGATCATCTCCGTCTTCGCCTGTTTTACGGAGAGTCCAAGCTCACCACACCACCCTTCAATTATGCTACAGGCAGCTTGCATGCACTCACAGACGACGCCGAGGAAATTGCCGGTGACTAGATCTAGCTCATCATCAGCGTACGCCTGGGCGTGGAATCCATTCTCGCAGAGCCGCTCCAAGAGGCCGTCCATGACCAGACACCATAGATGACGCGAAAGGCAGCTGCCCTGAGGACAGCAGCCCGTCACCCTGACGTCCATACCCCGGCCCCTCAAGGTCATCGAGACTCTCCTGTCCTCCAGCATGCACGCCACCCAGCTTATTAGCGACCTCGGCGATCACCTGTCCTGTAGGGCGGCACAGACCGTATTCATTCTTGCCCTATCAAAGGCCCCCTCCACATCGAAGAACACAGCTAATGTGCTCTCCCCGTAGTGTAGCGCTCTTTCTACCTTTCGGCTCACAGCGTGGAGCGCCGTCTCCGTCGATTTCCCCCGCTGGTACGCGTGCTGACTTTTATGGAAGGGGTGATCCCTGAGGATCCCTCCCAATATAAACCTATCTACTATATTTTCCAATGCCTTTAGAAGGAAGGATGTAAGGCTGATTAGCCTGTACGCCTTGGCGTAACTATTGAAACATAAACTTGAGACTTTGTAAAGTCTGTGTACCATTACCTTTAGAACACTTTGTATGGGTTGGTAATTATATTTTATCTGGGTTACATATATATTCAGCGGCAAACTTTGGTATCCATGTTATTACTGACTGTTGGACCTTTTATTAAATTATCGTAAACTTTATTTCGGTCTTTTAGAGGAACTTATTTTTTACGTTTATTCAAGACATTCACAAAATGGCTAGGGTTGATAAAAAAGCAAGAGTTGTGGTATCATTTTTTTACAACCCTTGTATCGCTTATTCGTTTGGAATGGCTGACTTATTCCCATATTGATGTTCAATTATGTTTTTATGACATCCCGCTTTCAGCAACAGTATTGAAGTGGAAAATAAAAATCATAACTAAGTTATATTTTCATACTTGCTTACATCTGCTATGCTTTGCCTGTACAAACTCTGATAGAAATATTGTACTACAAAGATTTGTATTGGTAATCCTTTGGCAGGTTAGGATAATATTATTTCATGAAATATACCTTATGAAATCCTGAAAAATGCAGGAAAATAACAAGCTGAGAAAACAAGATGCTGCTTTTGTAAACTTCTTCGCTGATCACTCGATTGTGTCTTTTAGAAACGCGAAGTTATTTTTTATATTCATGCAGGCGAAATAATTGCTTAAAAATATTTTACATTATTATAAAGTTATCTACTTAATTTGGTGTATCTTTAAATTCACTTGAAGATTAAAATATTATCAAAGTTAGCTAAGTGGATTTTGCTTAATATAGTCTATAATATATATTATAAAATTAAATGAATTATTCTAAAAAAATACGTTAGTCTAGCTTCACACAGTTTAACTTATTAGCGCATTTTCTTAGAAAAAATGCATTAATGGGGAGATCCCGACTTTTAAAGTGTGAAAAAATTTCTTCAAATGAGCGCGAACTAGGACGCCTAGGACTAATATCCGTGGTCAGTTTCAATTTTTATATGTTTATGTATATATATATATATATATATATATATATATATATATATATATATATATATATATATATATATATATATATATATATATTCGTGGCCACGAAAATTGAACCAGGTTTTCTGAAAAAATTTTGGGGTTTCTTTTGGAAAAAAAATTATCTCGAAAAATCGAAAAGCTATGGTAACCAAATTTAGTACGTAGGTTTACGTTCTTAAAAGGCAACGATACACCAAAATTCATATTTCTATGTTATAAGACACGTTTTAAAAAATATTTGGTGCCAGATCAATTCTGTGAAAATTCACTACCACAACGCACTTGCTGCGTCCCGATTATCTTAATATATACTTACTTAAAAAAAAATCCAAACATCCGGTAAGAGTTGATCAATTTTAATAAAATTGACAGATGATGTGTATTTAATCAGACTTTAAAAATGATTACATTTTCAAACTTTAATGTTAAAAAATAACAGAGTTATTAAAAAAAGTTGAATGGGTTCTATTGTTATGCGTGGCAAACTATCATTATGTAACAAAGTTAAAAAAAGTCTGGACGCAGCAAGTGCGTTATGGTAGTGAATTTTTATAGAAATGATCTGGCACCAAGTATTTTATTATAACTTTTTTTTCTTGTAACATAGAAATCTAAGTTTTGGTGTATAGTGTACTTTTTCTATCGCAAACGTACCTACCAAATTTGGTTATCATAGCTTCTCTATTTTTTGAGATAAAATTTGTTTTCGAAAGGAAACTTCAAATTTTCCCGGAAAACCTCGTTCGATTTTCCTGGCTAACGAACTTATTTAAGCCACTTACAATTAAAATTGCCCTATTATTTTTTAAGTTATAGTTGTGATAACTATATATATATATATATATATATATATATATATATATATATATATATATATATATATATATATATATATATATATATATATATATATATATATATACTATACAAGGAGAAAGGTTTAAGGGCAAAGATATAAAAATTGAAACTGACCCCGGATATGTACTAGGGGTCCTCCTAGTGCCGTCATTTGCAAAAAATGTTTCAAAATTCAAAAGTCGGGATCTCCCCATTAGTGATTTTTTCTGCGAAAATTCACTAAAAGATAGAACATTTTTAAATTAATTGTTTTTGTACTTCTTGCCCTTTTTGCGTCAAGAGAAGTTAGTCTTTTCTGTAATATGTAATATATTTTGTTCCCCACAAATCTTTGGTATTGCTTTGCTTACCTGGCCGCCAACGTGACAAAATAAAAATAGAAAGTTATTATTTGCTATATCTATGACTTCACTGACATTTTTAGAAGAAAAAAGACAGCACATTTTTAAATTAATTTTCCTCGTACGCCTGGACCTTTTTGTGTCAAGATAAGTTAACCTTTTCTGAATTATGTAATAGATTTTGTTTCCCACAAATATTTTGGTAGTGCTTTGCTTCCCTGGCCGCCAGCGTGATATATATATATATATATATATATATATATATATATATATATATATATATATATATATATATATATATATATATATATATATATATATATATTGAAACTAACCCCGGATATAGGTTCTAGGGGTCCTACTTCGCGCTCATTTGCAAAATTCAAAAGTCGGGATCTCCCCATTAGTAAATTTTTTCGACGAAAATTCACTAAAATTCAAACTGGTTGCAGAAAAAAAAAACTCTTTTGAAGTAACAAATCTCCACGTCCGTGTTAACGGTTTTACCAAGAAGAAGTCTTAAAAGTCGTTATCTATCCATTAGTAGTTTTTCCTTTTCCTGTTTAAAGTCATAGCCAGCTGCCTGGAAATTATTTTCAACATTTCATACTTATCGTCTTTTGTTGAACTGCATAACATCGACAATGGAAAATTATCGTTGCTTTGGCTCTTTGATATATGGGTTTAATTTAGATACCCGCCAAATTCAAATCCTTCACCCAAATGTGATTTACAAACAGAAAATTCCTAAATATAGACATGACACTTGTATAACCTAACTTATTCCACATGTAAATAATGATTTTTAATACAACTAAAAACACTTTTGAATTGTTCATTCTTGCTTGGGAAGTTCTTATCTTTTAAAAACCACTGTTGTCTTTATTAGTGTTCATTTCACTACTTATTAATATACAGAGTGTTTTCAATACATTTTGTTTTTAAATTATGTGAGTAAAATCTTTTGACAATATATATTTGGTATAAAATTAACCTGTTTTTAAACGTCACGCTATTCATACACCTTTAGGTATGTAGCTTATTACTCCTTACTAATATTGTCCCACATTATATAGGTTATATATTAATTTTCAACAATGATTTAAATGCAATTTTTCCTTTTAGCTTATTCATATCACATGTATTCAGTACTAAATAACAGTAGCAAGGAATATGTCTGGTGACAATGCGTTGTTATTTGTGGTTTTAATGTGTGTAATTTATCGTGTAATATGGATGATTTGTGTTGAAATGGCTTTGGATATTCACTGACATGAAATACAATTTACAAGAAGAGTAGATACATTTCGTGCAAACTGTAAGTATTGTTTGAGACTTTTTATATATATATATATATATATATATATATATATATATATATATATATATATATATATATATATATATATATATATATATATATATACATTTAAAAAGTTAAACTAACCCTGGATATATGTTCATTTCAAGAAACTTTTTCAAAATTCAATAGTCGTGATCTCCTCATTAGTGAATGTTTTTAAAGAAAATTCACTAATAAAGATATTTTTATCTTGCCAATGAGGTTAAATCAATTTCTTATCACATCTAGATATTCGGAGTCGTATAACATTCGCGTGAATTTAACTTTCTGTGGGAGTATACATAAGTCATATGATTATGCGGAACTTTAAAGCCAGGATTTGTTGTGCGTCGACTAAGTTTTGAAAACATCTTGAATATAGTTGTTATGAATAATAAACGTCAAACTTTGCACGTCTCCAAAAAATTTATTGAGGGATGAGAGATAATGTGGTTGGATTCTTTATTTAGATGTACTTCGCAGACTTGCGTACGTCTGGTATAAAAACTTTTAATACTGTTCCAAAATTCACTGTTACTTTTACTGCAAGTGATTAACTTTAGGGAATCAAACAAAATTATTTTAAATTCTTGTAGCAATAATCTGCGTAACAAGTTTATTATGAATTTTAATTAAATTGGTGATAAAAGAGCCACTATTATATAAAAGGAGAACTTGATACATACGAAAATAACAGATTTAGGTTTTTCTATAGAGGGACGTAATCATATATCAAAACTTACAAACGTCTCTGATGGACACAAAAGGTAACATTAGATAAAAGGGAACAGTACTGTTTGCATTACTGCAAAAGAGTTTTGCACTATTTTGTAACTTTCCACTCATTTTTTAAGAGAATATATCAATAAGGCTAAAACTGTTATTATAACACGTACAATGTCGTTACAGTCCAAATTTAAAACAGCATATAATGGGGTTAACTAAATACCTTCCCTTTGTTTGAAATGTAAAATACGCCTTTAGCAAATAAAACAGCAGAAATATCTCCTATATCGTTACAGCTTAAGCTTGTTAGCGTCTTATATGCTGTGCTTAATAAGTAAATAGAAATAGGAGGCGCAATATTCTGACACATTGCCAATCTACCTCGAGCTTGCCCTTGGAACGATGACGACAAAGAGGGTTGCCCCTCTGCCTCACCATATCAGTCGGCTGTTCTACTGTCTACGACTTCACTTGTAAAGCTTTTGGGGCCATATATCTTTTGCTTACCACATACCTTTTTTTATTGCCAGCTCTTTGTTTCAGCTAATCAAAACTACCTGGTGTTCTTTTAATTTTCGTTTTCAACTGAAAAATGGGTAAGTCCTATTAAGTAGATTTGCGCCTAAAACGCAAATTTTTATTTACCGTTATGTCCACCAAGGAGTTCCTACGAATAAATTCTACCACGATTGGCCACTTTGTTAAGAACCAGATTTTTCGATGTGGTTATACAAATCAATTTTTTCTGGATTGGATAGAGTGCCACATTACCGTTGTTCTGGCTAATCGTGATGATACAGGGAATTTTCTGATGACAGAGACCCAAAAGTAAAATTTTCGTGGTTATCAAGTAATATATATATATATATATATATATATATATATATATATATATATATATATATATATATATATATATATATATATATATATATATATATATATAGACCTGACCTGACCTAACCTGACCTGACCTGTTGGACAAAGGACCAGTCGGCGCAATTGGTTTTGCTAATCCGTCCGGTTGGATAAACGAGGAACTTTTCGCAAGATAGTTTGATCATTTTTTGATAATTGTAAGACCAGATCTTCGTCCTGAACCCTTTCTATTAATTCTTGATGGTCACACCTCACACACCAACAACTTGCTTCTGATTCGAAAGGCGAGGAACATAACGAGGTGATTTTATCACTTGCCTTACATTCCATCCACAGACTGCAGCCACTAGACGTGGATGTATTCAAAAGCGTAAATACATTCTATGATCAGGCAGCTTCAATATGGCTGGCTCAACATACTGGGAGAATTGCCACTGAGAAAGAAATTCCAGAATTAATCACAACTCCATGTGGGAAATGCGGGACCATACAAAATGCTGTTTCTGGCTTCAAGGAGTGCGGAATTTTCCCTTTCTACCCTGAAGTTTTCTCAGAAGAATATTTTCTGGCCTCTGAAATCAGCTACTATGTTCACAATACGAAGGATCCTCTAAAGAATTTAGCTCCGTAACACCCACAAATGAGGAAGTTTCGAGGATTGTTGTTACAGGCAACATAATGCCAGAAAAGTTGTCTTTTGCTTCAATTTCTGCTGCTGCTTCTGCATCCACGACCAGTGGCAGCACCCCGTCAAGTTTCAGGGATCTAATTCCAGTGCCTGTCAAAGCAGCTGCTTCTACTTCACAGAAATGTAAGGTGACACATTCCACTGTTTTAACGAAGAGCCAGTACAAGAACAAACTTCTGGAAAACCCAGAGAAAAGGGAGAGTAAATCTGTCACTGCCACAAGAAATATTTCTGAATCCTAAAAAGAAAATGATGCAAATTGTATGTTTTGTAGCGAGTCTTTTTCTGTCTCTGGTGGTGATTGGATTCAGTGCATGGCCTGTTTTCAATGGGCGCATATTGAATGCGCAGGGGTGTCCAAAAATATAAAATGTAGAGCTGTGACTTATGTCAATAGATAGCAATGCACATACTCTTCGATTTGTATTATATTTTGGGTACTTCTTCTGCAATAAAGATCAGTCATCCTATTTTCACTGCATGCTTATTTTACCCCCACTACTGCTGATATTATCAGACAAGTCGGGTAATATGAGCATCATTTACAATTTTCCAAATGTGCTCGAAAAAATTATGGATCATTTTTGAACCTTTGTTATTGAATAGCTACGTGAAGAAGATGTTTGGCTGCATAATGTACAACTTTTACTTTGACATTATCGCAAAAGATATTAAAGAAAAATACATAATCAGTTAAGATGCTCATATTACCCCACTTTACCCTATTTTATAGCAATTTCTATGTAATACAGCGTGGACAAATTGTAACTAACTATCACTAATAAATCGGTATTTAACGCTAACTGTTTCCTTTGAGTATTTTGACTAATTTACTTTCTTATTATATTTTAATGTCAGTTTTTAATAACAAAAAGTTAATAAAACCCACTTATAATATGCATCATTCTATTAGATTTTTTGCGAAATCTAATCTGGCTTGGCGTTGGTTTGAGTTCAAAGCAGGAAACTGAGATGGCAGGTAAGTTTAACTCCCCAAGTCTTAATTTAACGGTTTCAGTTCCCACTTGCATCTTATAGAATATTATTGGCAAACGTTAAGCGACCGGAAAGCTGTGGGTTCCCAAAAACTACTAAAAATGGTAGTTATAGATAAATGGCATTGTAGTTTAGGACATGTAACATATACAGTTGTTTCAGCGATCTCATATTTTCTACCCATGGTGTGGGCACTGCTCAGAGGAGCTTTCTTCCATAGTTTCTCCACCTGCTGCCCCCAACAGATATACCAGGGGAACAGAGCGAATGCAACCTTTTACTGTCCAGGTCACCAGACATAGAACATCTTGTTATGCCCATTCTTTTGTCCAGAGGACTTCCAAGTTGTGGAATTCCTTGCCGGCACATGTTTTTCCTTCTCCTCCGAACCTCCAAACCTTCAAGTCCAGAATTAACAAGTTGCCTCTTTCCTCCTTGTCTACACCCACGATACGATAGTATTTAGGCTGTGAGCCCTCGTGGTGTGTTTTTGAAATTTAAAAAAAACTTGCTTGCAAGATAACATACACTCTTCGTACCACATTCTCAGATCTGGGATATCACAGACATTTTTCAATGAAAATGAAATATTATCTGACATTTACCACCAATGCTGGCAAAAAATCTATTTTTTAAATCTGATTTATCATTATTATATGTATAATTCATTTTTGTGGGACGAAACGAGAAAAAGGAAAAATACTCGAAACAGCGTATCTATCGTCTTAGAATATATGATTTTGAAACGAAAATGTGGCAATTTCAAAGAGCAGTTTATTATTATAAGAGTTTTAATTGAAACTAATAATGAATCATATGGATATAGCAGAAGTATTGGTGGCAAGATTTACATTTGGAGGCGATATATTAACATCTTTCTATCGTTTTTATTTGAAGATTTGTGTTTAAAATCTTTAACATACACAAGCTATGCATTATGTATAATAATAATAATATAATATCTTTATTACCATCAACCATACATGGCATGTCAAAAACAATATATCGGCTACACATTATTCCATCATATACATCAGATAAACATACACACAGATAATTCCACTATCTACAACTATCTAGATATGTAAATCTGTCTCAGACTTAAGATTTAACATTTAAAAGGCACAAAAAATCTTAAACAACTACACAAATTAATCCTTTAAGTATACAAGAGACAAAATTGAAAAACGCACTGATACATAGGGTCAAAGAAACAATGAAACAAACAAACAAAAAAACAAGATTTAACATTACTCTAAAATTTGAACATCAAAAGGCTAACCGGTCACACTTTCTCCACTTAAAAATTCCTCAACGGTATAACAGGTTCTTGAAATGAGTAATCTCTTGACCTGCATCTTAAAATCCTTGGTGCTATTTATGTCTTTGAAATTGTTTGGCAACTTGTTATATAACTTCACACCAATGTATATCATATTTCTCTGTGAGGAAGTGTGAAAATCTCTGTTACTCACAAACTGATCTTTGTTGTCATGGACATAAACCACACAGTGAAGAATGTAAGCACTGACAACGGTAAGTATTCCTTCTTGTAAAAAAAAAAAGTCTTCTACAGCTATCGCCTGCGGATACCCTGCACAGAGTTCTAATTGCTGCCTTCTGTTGCTTTAGAACCAACTCAATATTGGCGGAACCTCCCCACACCAAAAGTCCATAGCACATCAACGAATGAAAGTTCGCAAAATAAGCAGTTCTAGCTGCAAGGTAAGTACCGTGCTTTCTCAAATAACGAACGCTGTATACTACACTAGACAATTTTTTGCAAAGTTTTTCAATGTGGGTGGTCCATTTCAGACCACTGTCCACGAAGAGTCCCAGAAACGTTTTCAGATACATGTCTTTTTAATGAAAAATTTAAGACATTGGTCTTTTCTTTATTTAGTTTTAGGTTATTGCTTGGAAACCAATCTTCTGCCTCACCTAGAACTTTAGCGGACCTGATTTTTACTTTGACTTCTGAATGAGCTCTATTTATAAAAGTGGTATCATCTGCAAACAGACACCTTTTTGTTGAATTAGTATTAAGCATTAGGTCGTTTATATAGATGACAAATAATATTGGACCCAATATGGAGCCTTGTGGGACTCCTTCTCTCACTACTCGTTCGGAAGAGTAGGCACCCTTGAAAAAATCTTTTGGCTTCTGGCGCTAAGGTAAGATTTAAATAGCTGTAATGTAATTCCTCGAACACCATAATGTTTAAGTTTTTCCAACAAGAATAGATTATATAATTTGTATGTTGAATATATTTTATTATTATTATTATTAGTATAATTACTAATATTATTGTTCATATTACTTACCGAATATTTCCTTTATTGGTGCTATATTTAATATGGTTACATAATGCCTCGAACATTCCGCTGGTTGTTGTAACATAACGGCAGTCAAATACCTGAAAACGAAGAAAATATGTTAGTACACATGTTTTAAATTTGTATTTTTTTATTATTATTATATGCAATACTTTAAATAACAGGTACCAGTTTCTTTAAAACTGGATATAAAAACTTCAACCTTGCAAAAAAACTATTCTTATTACCACATATATATATATATATATATATATATATATATATATATATATATATATATATATATATATATATATATATATATATATATATTTCATTTTAGAGAAAGAAAATTATGTCTCGACTACTAAGGTCATTGACATATATAAATTATATAGAAAAATATTTTTCCTACAATGTAGGTGCATTAATTATATATGTGTTCCTGAACCAGTAAATTATACAATACAACGGTTTCAGTTATATGTGTTTATATAGTTCACTAGATTTTAAGAAATTTATAATGTTTTCTGGTGCAGCTGTAGCTAGGGTTACCATGGATATATTTTCGCCTAAAAACAACCTTCTTTGGAGTCTTGTGCAATCTGTGACAATATGACTTGCTGAAATGGTCACATTGCAGGTATCACAAACTGGTGGAAATTGTTGTTCCAGTAGGTACTTGTGGGTGAGTGCTGTGTGTCCTATCCCGGGTCTTCTTACGACGGCCAGGGATCTGCGACGAAGTATAAGTGGTTGGAATCCCTAAATGGTTGGTGCTAGTTCGTGCAGCTTGGTGGTTTGATTATTCCAATATATTTGCCATTTGTCGTAAATTACTGCTTTAACGTGTGGTCTTTATAGTTTGTGGTATTGGCTTCTTACTGTCGTGCCTTCCGTGATCGTTCTTTTAGCAGCAGTATCTGCCAGCTCATTGCTTATAATGCCGTGGTGTGAGGGTACCCAAACGAATATAATGTGTGTGGATTGGCGTTTAAGATAGTGAGCAGTATTTTGTATTTCTTTTGCCAGATGGTTCTTGGCATATAGGCTACTTATTTCATTTAATGCCATTTTAGTGTCTGTGCATATGACTACTTTCTTTGGATAATTGGAAATGTCTTTTATACTCTTTATAGCTAGCAGAATTGCAAAAAGTTCAGCTGTGTAAATACTGATATCCACACGTAATTTAATAAGCTGCTCATAATGCCTGGCTGTTTGTGACTATGAGGGTCCGCTTGTTGGTGTAGCCCCTCCCCTTGTTCTCTCGCACATAGTGCGGGATGGCGAATAAGACTATTGCATGAGCTTCGAGGGAAATACTGTGACTTACCCTTGGTTTTTCCGAATAAACGCCTGCCCCCGTCCCACGCTCCCCGCCCGATCCGTCCGTGAACTAGACGAGCGCTTCCCGTGGTAGGCCCAGTGTCTCCCCCGCCATGCCTCGCGGTCGGGGATTTCCACTGTAAAATTGTTTTCCCTGCAGATTTGCGGGCACGCGAAGTCTGACCTAGATTCAAGCATGTACTCCTTCACAATCTCCTGAATGTTGCAGTGACCCCTGCAACCTAGGTTGATCTTCAGTTTATCATTGCAGGCTATTATGTATAGTTCTAGCCTGGCCTCCCCCATGGTAATCAAGTGTAGGGGGGCAGATCCAGCAACACCTCCATGGAGGCTGTTGGGGTTAAAGCCATGGCCCCTGTGATGCCAACGCAAGCCATCCTTTGGATCTTGCCTAGTTTTTGTTTGGCACTGGATTGTGTCACCTTAGGCCACCAGACCAGTGCCGCGTATGTTAACGATGGCCCGATCATCCTTGTGTACAGGCACAGGGCCATACTAGGTCTTAGTCCCCACGTTTTTCCATATAGCCGCCTAGTGACGGCTAGGGTCATAACTGCCTTACGCAGTATTTTTCCAACGTGGCCATTCCAGGTTAGCTTAGAGTCCAATACGAAATCAATATATTTTACCTTCTTGGCCATTGGGATGTTTCTACCGTATAGAATGAGAGTTCTGTGATCTCCCACTTCCTCGTAAGCGGTATGACAGTTGCTTTATCGGAGCTCACCCCAAGCCCTTGGCCAACTGACCATCTTTCCACCACTTCCACCACGACTCAAAACGTCGCATCAGTCTTTCAAAAGCGCTTCCGTGTAGTTGTCTTCAAATTAGATATTTCTCATGATATATTCTTGTCGAAAATAAAGATTTGTTGTTACTTGCTCCTAACACATAAATCATATCCATCATTCCTTGTCGACAGAAATTCATTTTAACGTCTTGTTATAATTCAAATACGAGAAAGAACTACTCGATAGTTTGTTAATGCTTGACAAGTAAGTCAATACATTGTTTGTTTTTCATAGTTACGATACAATACACTAATTTGTTTCTGTGTATAAATGTACCTTTTTCCTTAAAAAACACCCAATATCTCAGTAAATACTGATTTCAGGTATAGGGAACGCTTTATGAAACAGAAAGCACATTTATCGATGTATCGAAATTGATTATAATATATAGGTTGTTCCATTTGAATTTCTCGAGAATACTTGACTCAAGTGTTTTTAGTCACCCTGTTAACTGTTTTCAAGGAATTCTTTCTGTATTGATTGAAGTTGAAAGAAGAACACTTTTTCCAATTTCTGGCATGATAGCGTGTTGGCTGCTAACATATTATTGAAGATACAGACCGTCAAATGTGCCTCTGATGTTTTAGAACATTGGCCATAACTTTTAAACAGCTCTGTATAGACCCCAACAACTATAGAGGAATTTAAAACTAAAACAATATATAGGGTGTACCATTTTAAATAAGTGTGTGTGTGTGTGTGTGTGTGTGTGTGTGTGTGTGTGTGTGTTTTGTTTCATTAACGTCGGCCTATTTCCGCGACTATGGCCAATCGCCGACGCCAGGGAGCAGTTTCACCTCACTATCCTGGAAATTTTACCGAACCCCTGCCTTTCTGTAAGGAGGGTAGGGATCTTTAACGTGCCCAACATCGCATGGACACGGGACCGACCCCTTTGAAGGGCGGAACGTGCAGACATTCAACTTGCTCAAATACAATGCCAGAACCTCGGTTGATGTTAATTTGACAGTTTGTACTGAAAAAGTGAAAGGAGTACCCAGGGATCGAACCCAGTATCCTTCGGTTCAGAGGCACACGTTCTTACCCCTAAACCACCGAGGTTCTATTTTAAATAAGTGAAATATGAGTTGTATCTAACTTATGCAACACACTGTATATGCAAAAATAATTTTAGTTTGTAGCTAACGTTAGTACCTTCAACTTTTGTTTTAATTTTTTTTATTATTGAATAATAAAGGAGATATTGAACATGAACGCACTTGTGGACCAACCTGTATAAAGAATATGTTTAATTTAGGAAACGTTTAAAAAGTGACATTGGATAAAAATGGTTTTGACACAAGGAACTTCGGAGAAAAATGTTTAGCAAGATTGTGTAAATGCAAGCACAAGCATAACTTAAGACACCCTATATAATTTTGGACGCAAATAAATAGGTACAGGGCTTTCATTAATTCCCGAACCCCACGTGACCGGATTCTGTCTCTCTCTTAGTGGAATATGATTTTATGAGTTGGCAGTCAAAAAGTACCCAAAAAACCACTAAACTAGGGACTCTAAAGTTACTAAATCAATTGACAATTATCAGTTCAGTCCATTGGCGCTTAATTCCCTTTTGACGGTTATTTTGTATGTATATTGTGGATTTTCCAAGTTCGACCAGTGTTTACCTTCTTCAAATAATTTTCTATCTGTTGGACAATAAAAATAAACAGTTTTTATCAAAACTTAGCATTTTCGTTGCGTTTTTACGTAAGTTAAAAGTGTAGGTTATGTTGTTGACGATATTAGACATCATCATTGTACAGTTCTTGGAGGGCTTGATGTGTAGAATTTGTTTTTACGTAAAATTCGTAAAACAGAGATCTTACTGAAATCAATTTCCCTTGCTATTTTCCTTGAGCTCATATGGGGTCTTCTATCACTTCTATCTCTCTCTCTCTCTCTCTCTATCTCTTCATTTAAAACAGGCTTAGGTTCTCTTAGCCTAATTGTATCCTGTGTTTCCCGTTTCGTCAAAACGTCGCACCAATCTTTCAAAAGCGCTTCTGTGTAGTTGTCTTCTATTGCAATATTTCTCATGATAGCTACTTGCCGCGAATAAAGAGTTTTTGTTACCTATTTTTCCTTAGGGCTCGTCCGCGATAGTACCGCAGCCTTTGGCTTATTGTGCATGCCCTTTCTTTTTTCTACTCCACCCATTCCAAAACCACTGTGCCTTGAACTAGTCTGCACGGCAATTGGTAGGGTAAAGTTTTATATTGCTCTATCTCCGGTCTAGGCTGTCCGTAGATCAGCTGTCTTTTGCGGTCCAGAGCTACACTTGCACAAGATATGCTGGGCTGATTCATCCCCCTCGCCGCAGAGTCTGCATGCGAGGTTCCCTTCGAACCGACCCATTTTATGCAGGTGTTTCTTGACGGCCAAGTGTCCCGTCAAGAGACCTGTTGTGTTTCTGAGCTGTCATCTGTTAAGATTTAGCAGCTCCACAACTCTCTTTGAACTGGGTTCGTCAATTATTGACTTCCCATGTCTGCATGCCAGATCCCCCTCGAACCGCCCCATTTTATACAGGTGTTCCTTGACGACCATGCGTCCTGTCAAGAGTCCTGTTATGTTCCTGAGCTCTCTACTGCTAAGATTTAGCAGCTCCAGAGCTCTCTTCAAACTGGGTTCCTCAATTACTGACTTCCGATGTCTGAGCCCTGGACAGTTTGCCCAGTACACCTTATGTTCGTTTCTGACCCAGGACTTAGTCGATCCCCTGGCAGTGCTCTTCGTCACGCCCAAGACCGGTTCAGGTCCCATAACTGGTTCTGCTGACCCACTCTTCGCGAGACTGTCAGCTTCTTCATTGCCTTTGACCCCCGAGTGACGCGGCACCCAGATGAGGGTGACCTCATTCTGCACAGCCAGTTCGCCTTACTCGTCTCGGCATTTACTTACCAGCCTGAAATTTACCCGTGGGCTACTTAGGGCCTTAAGGGCTGCCTGACTGTCAGTGACTATGAGGGTCCGCTTGTTGGTGTAGCCCTTCCTCTTGTTCTCTCGCACACAGTGCAGGATGGCGTACAAGACTATTGCATGAGCTTCGAGGGAAATACTGTGGCTTACCCTCGGATCTTCCGAATAAACGCCTGCCCCCGTCCCACGCTCCCCGGCTGATCCGTCCGTGAACCAGACGAGCGCTTCTCGTGGTAGGCCCGGCGTCTCCCCCGCCATGCCTCTCGGTCGGGGATTTCCACTTTAGAATTGTTTTCCCTGCAGATTCGCGGGCTCGCGAAGTCTGACCTCATTTCAAACATGTACTCCTTCACAATCTCCTGAATTTTGCAGTGGCCCCTGTAACCTGGGTTGATCTTCAGTCTATTATTGCAGGCTAGTCTGTATAGTTCTTGCCTGGCCTTCCCCATGGTAATCAAGTGCAGCAACACCTCCATGGAGGCTGTTGGGGTTAAAGCCATGACCCCTGTGATTCCTAGGCAAGCCATCCTTTGGATCTTGCCTAGTTTTTGTTTGGAACTGGATTGTGTCACCTTAGGCCACCAGACCAGTGCCGCGTCTGTTAACGATGGTCCGACGCATGGAACGAAGCCCTACCAAATCTGTTCGTCGGTAATCTGCCCAAACACATTCCTAAAACCGTAAATTAGAAGTTTAAATAATCGGACCTCAATTTGTTTACGTACATTACAAAATTTTGATATCTATACAAAATAAAAGTAATATTTTATTATGTTTTTAATTTATTTTTTTAACAATCAATAACAGTAAACCATACATGAACAGACTTGCTGTTAAAAATACTAAATAATAAATACATTTAAGACATTTACTGTTTCAACTTATTATAATTTTTATATTTTTTATAAAACCCCAAAGGAAATATGACACAACACTGGCATCTTAGGGATTTCATTAATTCGGGTTGTACAACCGTGTATGCCGGGTTCCCTAACTTAAGCGGTCACGTGGGGTTCGGGAATTAATGAAAGCCGTGTATAAGTATCTTCCTAGTGATAACACATTTTCTCAGTATAGCTTACACACCTACAAAGGATCTATGTCATATAATTGGGTCATAGTTATATGCAATTGAGGATAACGTACGGATGCTCTACTTTAGTGAGAGAAAATTATTAAGTAAGCTTCTGAGTGGCTGTAAAGTTTAACAAGTTATGTAATTATGCAAAACTAGCTTATATAACTCATCTTATTGAAGTCCATTTCTAGCTGTATTACTTAAACCTATATGGGTTTCAGATTATAGTGACAAATAGTCATTAAATGGAGTAAGCTTCTATTAATTGGAGGTAATGCAGTGTAAAATTAAATTATTATCTCTATCATCTCTGTCAACGTGTACCCTATAACTAAAGTAATTCACTAATTGTTGTTGCTTTTAGTGAATTTTCGTAGAGAAAATTCACCAATGGGGAGATCCCGACTTTTGAATTTTGAAAATTTTTTTTGCAAATGAGCGCGAACTAGGACCCTTAGAACCCATATCCGGGGTCAGTTTCAATTTTTATATGTTTACACAGGGCCTTCATTAATTCCCGAGTCCCACGTGACCGGATTCTGTCTCTCTCTTAGTGGAATATGATTTTATGAGTTGGCAGTCAAAAAGTAACCAAGAAAAACCACTAGGCTAGGGACCCTAAAGTTATTAAATTGACAGTTGACAGTTCAGTCCATTGGCGCCCATTTCCCTTTTGACCGGTTATTTTGTATGTATATTGTGCATTTTTCAAGTTCGACCAGTGATTATTTTCTTCAAATAATTTTCTATCTATTAGACAATAAAAATAAACAGTTTTTATCAAAACTTAGCATTTTCATTGCGTTTTTACGTAAGTTAAAAGTGTAGGTTATGTTGTTGACGATATTAGACATCATCATTGTACAGTTCTTGGAGGGCTTGATGTGTAGAATTTGTTTTTACGTAAAATTCGTAAAACAGAGATCTTACTGAAATCAATTTCCCTTGCTATTTTCCTTGAGCTCATATGGGGTCTTCTATCACTTCTATCTCTCTCTCTCTCTCTCTCTATCTCTTCATTTAAAACAGGCTTAGGTTCTCTTAGCCTAATTGTATCCTGTGTTTCCCGTTTCGTCAAAACGTCGCACCAATCTTTCAAAAGCGCTTCTGTGTAGTTGTCTTCTATTGCAATATTTCTCATGATAGCTACTTGCCGCGAATAAAGAGTTTTTGTTACCTATTTTTCCTTAGGGCTCGTCCGCGATAGTACCGCAGCCTTTGGCTTATTGTGCATGCCCTTTCTTTTTTCTACTCCACCCATTCCAAAACCACTGTGCCTTGAACTAGTCTGCACGGCAATTGGTAGGGTAAAGTTTTATATTGCTCTATCTCCGGTCTAGGCTGTCCGTAGATCAGCTGTCTTTTGCGGTCCAGAGCTACACTTGCACAAGATATGCTGGGCTGATTCATCCCCCTCGCCGCAGAGTCTGCATGCGAGGTTCCCTTCGAACCGAACCATTTTATGCAGGTGTTTCTTGACGGCCAAGTGTCCCGTCAAGAGACCTGTTGTGTTTCTGAGCTGTCATCTGTTAAGATTTAGCAGCTCCACAACTCTCTTTGAACTGGGTTCGTCAATTATTGACTTCCCATGTCTGCATGCCAGATCCCCCTCGAACCGCCCCATTTTATACAGGTGTTCCTTGACGACCATGCGTCCTGTCAAGAGTCCTGTTATGTTCCTGAGCTCTCTACTGCTAAGATTTAGCAGCTCCAGAGCTCTCTTCAAACTGGGTTCCTCAATTACTGACTTCCGATGTCTGAGCCCTGGACAGTTTGCCCAGTACACCTTATGTTCGTTTCTGACCCAGGACTTAGTCGATCCCCTGGCAGTGCTCTTCGTCACGCCCAAGACCGGTTCAGGTCCCATAACTGGTTCTGCTGACCCACTCTTCGCGAGACTGTCAGCTTCTTCATTGCCTTTGACCCCCGAGTGACGCGGCACCCAGATGAGGGTGACCTCATTCTGCACAGCCAGTTCGCCTTACTCGTCTCGGCATTTACTTACCAGCCTGAAATTTACCCGTGGGCTACTTAGGGCCTTAAGGGCTGCCTGACTGTCAGTGACTATGAGGGTCCGCTTGTTGGTGTAGCCCTTCCTCTTGTTCTCTCGCACACAGTGCAGGATGGCGTACAAGACTATTGCATGAGCTTCGAGGGAAATACTGTGGCTTACCCTCGGATCTTCCGAATAAACGCCTGCCCCCGTCCCACGCTCCCCGGCTGATCCGTCCGTGAACCAGACGAGCGCTTCTCGTGGTAGGCCCGGCGTCTCCCCCGCCATGCCTCTCGGTCGGGGATTTCCACTTTAGAATTGTTTTCCCTGCAGATTCGCGGGCTCGCGAAGTCTGACCTCATTTCAAGCATGTACTCCTTCACAATCTCCTGAATTTTGCAGTGGCCCCTGTAACCTGGGTTGATCTTCAGTCTATTATTGCAGGCTAGTCTGTATAGTTCTTGCCTGGCCTTCCCCATGGTAATCAAGTGCAGCAACACCTCCATGGAGGCTGTTGGGGTTAAAGCCATGACCCCTGTGATTCCTAGGCAAGCCATCCTTTGGATCTTGCCTAGTTTTTGTTTGGAACTGGATTGTGTCACCTTAGGCCACCAGACCAGTGCCGCGTCTGTTAACGATGGTCCGACGCATGGAACGAAGCCCTACCAAATCTGTTCGTCGGTAATCTGCCCAAACACATTCCTAAAACCGTAAATTAGAAGTTTAAATAATCGGACCTCAATTTGTTTACGTACATTACAAAATTTTGATATCTATACAAAATAAAAGTAATATTTTATTATGTTTTTAATTTATTTTTTTAACAATCAATAACAGTAAACCATACATGAACAGACTTGCTGTTAAAAATACTAAATAATAAATACATTTAAGACATTTACTGTTTCAACTTATTATAATTTTTATATTTTTTATAAAACCCCAAAGGAAATATGACACAACACTGGCATCTTAGGGATTTCATTAATTCGGGTTGTACAACCGTGTATGCCGGGTTCCCTAACTTAAGCGGTCACGTGGGGTTCGGGAATTAATGAAAGCCGTGTATAAGTATCTTCCTAGTGATAACACATTTTCTCAGTATAGCTTACACACCTACAAAGGATCTATGTCATATAATTGGGTCATAGTTATATGCAATTGAGGATAACGTACGGATGCTCTACTTTAGTGAGAGAAAATTATTAAGTAAGCTTCTGAGTGGCTGTAAAGTTTAACAAGTTATGTAATTATGCAAAACTAGCTTATATAACTCATCTTATTGAAGTCCATTTCTAGCTGTATTACTTAAACCTATATGGGTTTCAGATTATAGTGACAAATAGTCATTAAATGGAGTAAGCTTCTATTAATTGGAGGTAATGCAGTGTAAAATTAAATTATTATCTCTATCATCTCTGTCAACGTGTACCCTATAACTAAAGTAATTCACTAATTGTTGTTGCTTTTAGTGAATTTTCGTAGAGAAAATTCACCAATGGGGAGATCCCGACTTTTGAATTTTGAAATTTTTTTTTGCAAATGAGCGCGAACTAGGACCCTTAGAACCCATATCCGGGGTCAGTTTCAATTTTTATATGTTTACACAGGGCCTTCATTAATTCCCGAGTCCCACGTGACCGGATTCTGTCTCTCTCTTAGTGGAATATGATTTTATGAGTTGGCAGTCAAAAAGTAACCAAGAAAAACCACTAGGCTAGGGACCCTAAAGTTATTAAATTGACAGTTGACAGTTCAGTCCATTGGCGCCCATTTCCCTTTTGACCGGTTATTTTGTATGTATATTGTGCATTTTTCAAGTTCGACCAGTGATTATTTTCTTCAAATAATTTTCTATCTATTAGACAATAAAAATAAACAGTTTTTATCAAAACTTAGCATTTTCATTGCGTTTTTACGTAAGTTAAAAGTGTAAGTATGTTAAGGTTACGTTCATTTATTTGTTCCATTTTTTTAGACTTGATTGTAAAGATACCTTTCACACCGGAGCAGGATGCCTTTATTTTAATGGCCCATTTTCGCAGTGGTACACGAAATCCAAAATTTTTGTTTAAAATTGATTATTTTCTCACATTTTAACGAAATGAAGGAAGATGACGGCTGAGATACAGATCTGGGAGATTGTTAGTCATTTTGAGCCGTATTTGTAACTTACAAAGCGTTAATGCGCTAACGTACGACTACCAGAATTATCAATTTTGAGGCTACAACTTTTTTTAATCAGAGGCTTGTAATTTCTTGTGATTCGATTTTTGGTACAAAGGAAGCCAGCGTACCAAATTTGGTTACCATAGCTGTTTAATTTTCAGGGACATGATTTTTTCACCGAAAGAAAACCCAAAATTTTCCCGGAAAATCTTATTCGCTTTTCCTGGCGAACTAACTTATCCAAGCCATTTACAACGGGAAGGTACTCACCACATTTGATCAAAATCCGACCACTATTTTTTTAGTTATTGGTGTGATACATATATACAGGGCTTTCATTAATTCCCGAACCGCACGTGACCGCTTAAGTTAGGCATCGCGGCATACACGGTTGTACAACCTAAATTAATTAAATCCCTAAGATGCCAGTGTTGTCTTATATTTCCTTTGGGATTTAAAAAAAATATAAAAATTATAATAAGTTGAAACAGTAAATGTCTTAAATGTATTTAGTATTTAGTATTTTTAACAGCAAGTCTGTTGATGCATGGTTTACTGCTATTGATTGTTAAAAAAATAAATTAAAAACATAATAAAATATTCCTTTTATTTTCTATAGATATCAAAATTTTCTAATGTACGTAAACAAATTGAGGTCCGATTATTTAACTTCTAATTTACGATTTTAGGCACGTGTATGTGTAACATGTAACAAAGATGTACCTGTTTGGGCAGATTACCGACGAACAGATTTGGTGGGGCTTCATTCCATGCGATGTAGAATATCGTCAACAACATAACCTTAACATACCTACACTTTTAACTGACGTAAAAACGCAATGAAAATGCTAAGTTTTGATTAAAAACTGTTTATTTTTATTGTGCAACAGATAGAAAATTATTTGAAGAAGGTAAACACTGGTCGAACATGGAAAATGCACAATATACATACAAAATAACCGTCAAAAGGGAATTGAGCGCCAATGGACTGAATTGTCAATTGATTTAGTAACTTTAGGGTCCCTAGTCTAGTGTTTTTTTTTGGTTAATTTTTGACTGCCAACTCATAAATTAAAATTCCACTAACAGAGAGACAGAATCCGGTCACGTGGGGTTCGGAAATTAATGAAAGCCCTGTATATATATATATATATATATATATATATATATATATATATATATATATATATATATATATATATATATATATATATATATATATATAAATTAAAACTGACCCCGGATATGGGTTTTAGGGGTCCTAGTTTGTGCTGATTTGAAGAAATTTTTTCAAAAGTCAAAAGTCGAGGTCTCCTCATTAGTGAATTCACCAAAAAAGAATGATTTTTTAATCAAGTTTGGAATCTGCTGTATCGAGTATTTCTATGCAGATTCTTCAAACAATTAAGCTTTGTCAGAACGAGGATAACCTTGATCAATTGCCCTTTTTACAGAGTCTTCAGACAATAATTGATAAAAAATTTGGATTGAACAACATGAGAGGTGCGCAGTACCTCAGAAAGAATCATTTGTTTGTGACTTCTGCCAGTAGTTTGAGTTTTCTTCTATATTACTTACAGATTAATACGTGTGAAAGTATGGCATCGGCGACAAAAATTAAAAAAAATAATTTCGCTTAAACGTCTTAAAAGTGTCAAAATATATACAAAACATGATTTGGCCACGAACATTTTTTGTGTCTGTCGGTATGCCGGTCTGTCGGTATGTCGGTCTGTCAGTATGCCGGTCTGTCGGTATGCCGGTCTGTCGGTATGCCGGTCTGTCGGTATGCCGGTCTGTCGGTATGCCGGTCTGTCGGTATGCCGGTCTGTCGGTATGCCGGTCTGTCGATATGCCGGTCTGTCGGCCTGCCAGTTTATATGTCTGTCTGTTTGTAGTCACAATAACTTTAGAACGAATTGAGACATCGTCTTTAAATTTGGTATACAGTTAGTACCCGACAAACAAACGGTCCGGATTGTTTTAAAGTAAAATCGTTCCAGGGGGATGATTTGGTGAAAATTGACATTTTTTCGTTAAAACTACAGTAAGACAACGTTTTAGAGTTTGTTTTTTAGGAATCTTTTAATTTTATCAGACATCTGGTATTACGTGCTAAAATTAAATTGCGGTTGAATTTTTTTTTGCTAAAACGGCGTAAAAAATTTTGAAACATATAGAAAAGTTGATTATGGAACGAAATTTTTTTGTTTGTGGGTCGGTCTATCGGCCTGTATGTTAGTAGGCGCAATAACTTTTGAGCGGATTGAGATATCATCTTCAAATTTGGTATCCATTAGCACCCGACAAAGGAACGCTTCGAATTGTTTTTGGGCGAGATCGCTTCAGGGGGGTAGGGGATAAATGAGAGGTGATTTGGTGAAAATTGACATTTTTTAGTTAAAACTGGAGTAATATAACGTTCCAGAAGTTTTTGGGTACAGGAACTCAAACATTTTCTTTGTGGTCAAGTCATGGACCCTAAATTCATTGATTGAGAATGTCTTTGTGAGGGGAGTTGATTATCACAGCTACGTGGATGTAATGATTCAATTTGCAGCATAATTTTTTATTAATATCTAAAAAGAATAAGTGAACTTGCCTTTCACATCAAGGCTTTCTATTCAACAAATAAGCTTCGTTTCTTAATCAAAATTTTATATGTAATAAATGATATTTTGGGAACTGGTATGTCATTAGGGATTCATTATTGAAAATTTAGAAAATGTTCGTTCTATATTCGTTTTTTTTTCTCGTGTTAACTTGATTACATATTTTTTGACATGAACATGTGCCTATATGTATGAACCTATATTTATACAAAAGATTACAGAAAAATAATAATTTTTAAATATTCGTTATTTCGCCTAATAAAAATAAATTGGAATTCCACCTTAGGCAACTTTACTATTACGATTATGGTTGTCTATTTAACCCTTTGAGGACACAATTAATTTCTTTAAAAAAAAATCTGTTTTACTTATGAAAATACATTTATTATACTTATTTAATGTAAAGTAAATGACACACTTATTTGTTTAAAAGTCTTTTGTCCTGCAGGATATGGTTTCCGTTAGTAACCACTAGGCACCTGCTCAATTAGTGTGGTACGCGATGAAACAATTCCGGTCCTTGTTAAGACAGAGTCCCACATTACAAATGGAACATTTCCATATGGTTCTGTGGACATCTTTTGAAGTGCTACAGTTAGCACATCTCAGTGAACCACAACGTTCTGACAAATGTGCACATTTATCATATCGTACTTCTAATGGCACATTTTTTTTTGAATTTATTTGAAGATGTGCTGGACGATTTACGGCCACGTTTCTCATTTTCAGGTGAAGCACCAATCAAACCAACAGCAACTGACAAACGAAACTGCTTAAGACTCATAGTTTTTGCTGGTGTTCTCTGCTGGTACAAAATGAAGGCGTTTGCTATACATGCGTCCAGAAAACACCCAAAAATGCTGTGCCACCATTTGTGCGATTTTCGGTCAATTTCATATAATGATTTGTACACGTCAAATTTACCGACATATCCCATATGTCGATTGTATTCTTTCACGAGCAGAGGGCAGTTTATTTCCTCTACCAAACCATTATTCCTTTTTCTTGAGGCTGTTTTTACTATGGAACGATTTTGGTAATTGCTCAACAACAGAACACTGCGTCCATCCACTTCAAAGCGGCTACACCGTCCCTAGAAACCTGCCAATCTGACACTCCTTGTTTCAGAATTTTTTCTGCTTTGAAATCAGGTATATTTGTTTAACCACGACGAACTGTCCCACAAGAGTAAATTCTATCTTGAAGCAGATCTTGCTGAAGCTGCACAGAGTTGAAAAAATTGTCGAAATAAACTCTATTGTACTTACCAACTAAGCTTCTTGTTAGGGCTTTTACAACACGACTCCCTAAGTTTTTTTCAACAGCTAACTTTACCTGTATATATTTGAAATTGGCACATATAACCGGTAGAATCGGCTCGTACCCAAACCTTATATCCACGTTTGGTCAGTTTCATCGGAATGTACTGCCGGATGTTACTTCGTCCTTTGAATTTGATCATCGATTCATTGATTGATTGGTATTCACTTGGATGTGACGCTGCAGCGAAAGTCTTTGATAATTTCGTCAGTAGTGGCCTTACTTTGTACAACTTATCAAACCCCACTTCGTCTTTCTTGGGTTGCAAAGCATCATTCAGATGTAAGTTGGTAAGTAGCCATGAAAATCTGTTCCTTGAAATTGCAGAACTTATATAGAAGTCTCTCATTTCTTCTCTGGATGACCAGTAATCTCGATAGCTAGGCTCTTCCTCAAAGTCATGATCATATTTACTCCGAGGAATCCCTTGATTTCGTCGTTATTAGTAGGTACATATGGTTTTTGGCAATTTTGATAGACATCGTACAAGTTAGTTTGAAACACAATATGATTTATAAGCTCTTCGAGAAACAGATGAAAAAACATATCTTTTGGGCTCTCTACACTTTCTGGCACGTTAGGACCAGTTTGCTTTGAAAATGTTTGTACTATAGCAGTGAACTGAGGATCGTTTGTCCAGGAAATTGAACCTCTACATAGTTTAGTACGTAGTGCGGAAAATGGGATGTCATCATCAGGGTCATAGTCACTATCTTGTACATGTTCGTCTGATTTGCACCAGATTTCCACTGATTCTATATCAAACAGTTCTTGGGTCTGGCAGCTCTGCTTGATTTGAAAGTTCAGCTTCTTCGTCATCTACATCAGATGTGATAGATTCAATATCGCTGGGAATATCGTCTAAAATGGCCCAAATTTCTCTTTGAGACATTGCCTCTAAGTCTTCAAACGTTCACTTATCTTTACAACCTATAGAATAATAGCACGTTAGCCCGGTGGTTATGCCATGCGAAGAAATTATAATCAGACACTGAAGCAATGACACTAATAATGTGTTTGTATGATAATTTTTCATAAGTTACCATGCATTTTTCAGAACATTTCCAATAAAAATCACAAAAACTGGTATAACACAAACTTAAGCTGCACACATGAAAAACGCGCGGGAGATAATGACTAATTCCAGACGAATTGAGATTGAACAATTGTATAAATGCCACTAACAGTTACCAGTGGACATAGGCAACCCATTATACATCATGGCAGTCATTGGAAACCAGCTGGCATTGCTACAACCGATTTAATAGAAGGTGGTTTCTGTCACTAACCAGTTGTCCTCAAAGGGTTAAATTCTTATCTAATAGTCGGCAATAAAAATTTTACCATCGCAAAGCAGATTCTTTAAATACTTATTTGCCTCTTAAAAAGTTGTTCGAATAAACTTATACTTGACATTAAAAACAGTTTAATAAATGGAAACAGATATAATAGGACAAAGTTATTCCTGCCAATACAACTACATCAACAGGTTTATAGATCGTAGTTGGTAGTTACCTAGGGATCGGTACTGGAACGAGATGATGCAGAGAGATAATTTATGTTGTCATTGCAGTTGATGCTCTTGTTAGCTCATAATAGCCGAGTGATTTCATAAGCACGTATTCAGATAGACAAGGTAATTATGCCTTGTGCCAATTGGCATGTTCTCTCTTGCTTAATAACTTCGAGCCAGCGCCAATACAGAAGGAAACCGGTCTAATTATCGGAGAAGCAAATTGTCTTCTCTTATCCGTAAAGTTTATATTGCCACTGCATTTATAATCTTCTACTGCTACTATTTTATACGAATCTAGAGTTTTAGATAAAGAAATATAATTTTTACAAATCATTATATACAGGCTAGCGCATTGAAAACGAAACAGACCGATTTGCGTCCAGATAAATTTTTTTAAGAAACGCTGAAATACGTCAATTTTAATATTGAGGGGGACATGTTTTAACATAAAACTCAACTTTGTCACATCAACCCCTTAAGGGTGGTGATAACAACCCTTATATTTTAAATAGGGAACATGGGTCGAGTGTTACATCATTTGAAAGCTCTTTCTTTTCTGAATTCAGCGCACTAATTTTTTTGGAAGTTTTATCAACTCGTATAAAAATTATTCGCAGTCGGAGTTGCAAGAACATACTTAATTCATTGTGATAATAAATGCACTAATTAGTCAATTTTTCGTTGAAAAAAACTAAAAATCAAAACCAAAAAATGTTTATTTAGTTAAGTAAGTGTCCAAATTGTTGACCACCAGCTTCCATACAAAAGTACAAATTTTGTTCAAAACGAGCTCTGACATTCTGGAGCATTTGTGGAGTTATTAGATGGCATTCTTCAACAATGCGTCGTCGTAATTCTTCGAGAGACTCCAATTCTGTTGCGTAAATTCTACTCTTTAAATGGCCCCATAGAAATAATTCTAAAGGAGTTAAATCCGGTGATCTAGGAGGCCACCCAATAGCACCTCTACGCCCAATCCATTGCTATGGAAACTCTCTGTTCAAAAACTCCCTAACACGTTGTAAAAAAATGCGGAGGAGCTCCATATTGTTGAAACACTAATTGATTTCCCTGATAGCGATCATCATTTTCTACAATGTCAATTACTAGAGAGTAAACGATATCTTCTAGTAACTCCAAATACGTTTCGCCACTCAAAGTTCCATCAAGAAAAATTGGTCCGATTAAACGGTCTCTAAAAATGCCAGTCCAGACATTCAATTTCTGTCGAGTTTGAGTGTGGACTTCGTGAAAATTTCTTGGATTATTATCTGCCCAATAACGACAATTATGACGATCGACTGTAGAGTTTAATAAAAACGTACACTCGTCTCAAAAACAGATATTGAACAGAAAGCTCCCGTTACCAGCTATTCGTGGAGTCATAACTTCACAAAACTCCAGCCGCCGATCAAAATAATCTTCATTCAGCTGTTGTACAAGATGAATTTTATACGGGTGAAATCTATGATGCTTCAATATTCGCTGAATAGTTCTTCTTTTGATGTTTGAAACAGTGGCCAATTTTCTCGTGTCCAAGTTGGGTCTGCAGCAATTTGTCCTAAAAGTTCAATCTCAGTAGTCTCATTTCTAACCGGAAATTCACGTTCAGGATCCCGTTTTTTGTTGGCTATTGAACCACTTTGTCGAAATTTTTCAACTAACTTCAAAATGTATTTTCTATTAAGATGTCGTTTCGGATGTCGTTCATTAAACAAGTTTGCGGTACGGTTGGCACAGTCATCGTTTTCGAAAAAAAGAGTAATTATTTCAACTCTTTCTTCTACAGAATACACCATTGTGAAATTAGTTTTCGGTAGTAGTATCAAGTATCAAACCGACCGATAAACTAAAATAATAAACCGCATTTCTCTCATTCCGATAAGAAATGTTCTGATAGCCAATTTTTTGTTTACAAACCAACAAAACATTGACTATCTCCACATTTCTTATCAGAATGAGTGAAATGCCTTTTTGCATATTCAGCTGTGAATAATTTTTAAACCAGTTGATAAAACTTCCAAAAAAATTAGTGTGCTGCATTCAGAAAAGAAAGAGCTTTCACCACCCTTAAGCGGTTGATGTGATAAAGTTGAGTTTTATGTCAAAACATGTCCCCCTCAATATTAAAATTGACGTGTTTCAGCGTTCTTTAAAAAAAATCTCTGGACGCAAATCTGTTTCGGTTTCAATGCGCCACCCTATATAAAGAAGCTGGGGGATATTTTAAAATACTTGACTCTATTATATAATTACAAAATGCCACGAGTTTGGCGCTGCTAAAGCCTATTTCTCAATTATTTTTAACTGGAGATTTGGCCAACCAATAACTTTTTGAAAAAAATGGGTACCATTTTAAAACAAGTATATTTACCAGATAAAAAAGTTTCTGGACGCAGCATATGCATTATAGTAATACATTTTCATAAGAATTGTACACTATTTTTACGGTATATTACTAAAATTAATACTTTAAGTTTACACAGCCCTTGAAAATCGATGTTAGAGGTCTTAGTACGCGCACATTTGAATTTTTTTTTCTTAAGTGTTACCATCGATATCTCTCTATTATCAGAAAAATCTTGTGTTTCAACTCTTTGAACAAAACGCCCAAAACTCAATTTTCCACAAAGCTAAAAATTTAATTATGCTATATCTACAGATAGTGTAAGTCTCTTTAAAAAAACTTGTATTACAAACTTCATTATGGTTACAAAAGCTTTGCAGAAGGAAACTTATATTTAGAAAAGTATCTGCCAATTAGAAACGTAGCAGTTATTTTTTTTAATAATCGCCGCATGATTTTGTGTTAATCAACCGAATCAGACCGGTTTTTAGTCAATTTTCTTTAAAAAAAAATTCACTAATGAGGAGATCCCGACTTTTCAATTTTGAATAAATGTCTTCAAATGACCGCTAATTAGGCCCCCTAGAACACATATCAGGGGTCAGTTACAATTATTATATGTTTATATGTTTATATATATATATATATATATATATATATATATATATATATATATATATATATATATATATATATATATATATATATATATATAAACATATAATAATTGTAACTGACCCCTGATATGTGTTCTAGGGGGCCTAATTAGCGGTCATTTGAAGACATATATATATATATATATATATATATATATATATATATATATATATATATATATATATATATTGTATCACACCGATAACCCAAAAAATATTAGGCTGATTTTGATTAAATTTGGTGAATACCTTCCTTTTGCAAGTGGCTTTTATAAGGTCGTTAGCCAGGAAAATCGGCCGAGGTTTACCCGGAAAATTTTGTGTTTTCTTACGAAAAAAATTCATATCTTCGGAAATAACAAAGTGAGTGCAACCGACACGGGTTTATGTCATTATAGGTAAATTACCTACGAAAATTTAGCTCTGTAGATTAAAAGACATAAAAGTTAAAGGCATTAAAAAAATAAATTGGGGTTTTCCTCAAAACCTCAAAGTCTCGATTTACAACGTCAAAATTGGCAACATTGATGCGAAGAACCTGAAACTAATATGAGCTATCGAAAGAAAATGTGTCAAGAAGAATGCTTTACAAAGACTGAAATCCTAGATTCAACCATCATTGTCCTTCATTTTACTAAAATATTTCCAGAAAATTCATTTCAAATAGATCCTTCCTCTGATGCTTTGGAAATAGTCTTGGCTATAGAGTTTATCGTTTAATGGTTGATAAGTTTTGTAGAATTTTCGTAAAAATCAATAAGGCTTAATATATCCGTTATTATACAAGATACGAAAAAATTTTGTATACACTGATTATAGGGTGTCTTCTACATTCACAGGTGGCCCAAAAGTCGTTGGTGATACAATTATTTTTTTAATCGAACACGCCTATTCTTATTTCATTTTTACATTTTCAATCGAAATAGAATGCATGTTTATAAGAAAAGAAATTTTGGACGAAGCAAGTGCGGTATGGTAGTGAATTTTCATTAAATGCTTTAAATTTGAATAGCTGAATTTGCTATTAACCTATAAAGTTGACCAAGAAACCAGTTTTTTCGGGAACACTTTAAGTTAACTTTCGGAAATTTTTGTACATTTTCAAACAATAAAGTTATTTTGATGAAACATGGCACATTGTTTCTACTATATAGGTTATACTGCTAACCAAATTTGATGCTTGCTTTCTTAAAAAAAAACACACATATTTGCTATTAAAAACATTTTTATAAAAATTCACTACCATAGCGCATTTGCTGCGTCCAGACTTTTTCGATATCAACAGTAACAAAATATCCGCGACAATTATAATTTCAGACTCAAAGGTGACAAAATTCTCCAGGCGTTTAAAAAAAAATGAGGTCTGGTTCAAAACGTATGAAATTTGTACACCATTGCTCCTTCCAATGCCAAAATAAAACAAAACAAAAAACCATACATTCATCAAGGCGGATTCGATTACGCAACTTTATGCGTAGAAACAAGCCGAGTACCACTGCGCTACCTGATACGTTAACTAACGTTTTGTTTACATGATACTTAGCACGGGCTTCATAGCCGAGATCTATTATTATTAAAAGTATACGTGACAATTAATTGCAGAATTAGTAGATTTGCCACTAAAACACATTCTGCCAGTCTCATCTTTAAGTTTAAAGATAAAAAAGAAACTATTTTAAAAACTTTTTTATCGAGACTTGACTTGATTTTGTTTGTATTTCCACTATATTATGCTACACTTTCAGGCTGAAACTGTATTTGAGGTCGTTCATCAAGATACAAATATAGTGTATTGTAAAAATTGATTGAACAATTAGGTGCTTGGCAAATTTCATTTGCCATTCGCGATATTTGTGGCCAATATTTCACGATTGGTGGTTCGGGTAGTATGTTTCATGCCTGTTATTTATTTTGTTTGGTTACCGTCGATGTAAGGTTTATACCTGTCGTATGAATCAATCTGTGACAGTTAACTACTGTCTCTGTCAGGCGTTGGACTTTAACCACTAAGTCGTTTCAACGCATGTCTTTATTTTGGAGAAAAATATTATGTACCAAATTACTTAAAATTCACAACATAGGTTTATTTACACCATTTATAGCCACATATAAAGTCTCATTCTAGTTACTCTGATACTTACGAAAATATAGCGTTTTCAAAAATATGTTTGTACTTTTTTGGCGGAAAAAGATGTCAAGTTTCGTTCCAATCAGTTATGTACTTTTTGAGTTATCGCTCAGATTCACACACACACACACATATATAGGGTGCCGCATTGAAAACGAAACAGACCGATTTGCGCCTAGAGAAATTTTTTTTTAGGAAAGGCTGGAACGCGTCAATTTTAATATTGAGGAAGACATGTTTTGACATAAAACACAACTTTGTCACATCAACCCCTTAAGGGTGGTGATAACAACCTTTATATTTTAAATATGGAACATGGGTCGAGTGTTACATCATTTGAAAGCTCTTTCTTAAGATAATGATAGTTGCATATTACTAAATTACTCTTTCAATAAGATAATGATAGTTGCATATTACTAAAATATTACTGTTAATTACTTAGGGTATCACGCAAAGTAGAAAACGCCTGGACGCAGCAAGTGCGTTATGGTAGTGAATTTTCATAAAAATGTTTTTAATAGCAAATATGTGTGTTTTTTTCAAGAAAGCAGGCATCAAATTTGGTTACCAGTATAACCAATATAGTAGAAACAAGGTGCCATGTTTAATAAAAATAACTTTATTGTTTGAAAATGTACAAAAATTTCCAAAAGTAAACTTAAATTGTTGCCGAAAAAACTCGTTTCTTGGTCAACCTTATAGGTTAATAGTAAATTGAGCTATTCGAATATGAAGCATTTGATCAAAATTCGCTACCATAACGCACCTGCTGCGTCCAGATTCTTTTCTTACAAACATGCATTATATTTCGATGGAAAATGCAAAAATGCAATAAGGCGTGTTTGATTTAAAAAAAAAAGATAATTTGTATCACCAACGACTTATGGGCCATCCTGTGATTGTAGAAATATTTTTTTAAGATGTAGCTCAAGAGACCCTATAATTAATGTATATTTTTTTTCATATCTTGTGTAATAACGGATATATTGAGCTTTATTGATTTTTTACGAAAATTCGACAAAAATGATATACCACTAAACGATAAACTCTATAGCACTATAACTACTACCAAAGTAATAACGGATATATTGAGCTTTATTGATTTTTTACGAAAATTCGACAAAAATGATATACCACTAAACGATAAACTCTATATCACTATAATTACTACCAAAGCATCAGAGAATGGGTCTATTTGAAATGAATTTTCTGAAAATAGTTTAGTAAAATAAAGTACAATGACGGTTAAAACTAAGACTTTAGGGTTTGGGAAACATTCTTATTGAAACATTTTATTTCCATAGCCCGTGTTAGATTCAAGTTCTTTGCCTAAATGTTGCCAATTTTGACGTTTTAAATCGCAACTTTGACGTTTTGAGGAAAACCCCAATTTATTTTTCTTTAAATGCCTATAACTTTTGTCTCTTGACCTACATAGCTAAATTTTGGTACATAACGTACCTATAAGAATATAAACTCGCGTACCACAGTTGGTTGCCCTTACTTTGTTAGTTCCGGAGATATAAATTTTTTTCGAAAGAAAACACAAAATTTTCCGGAAAAACCTGGGCCGATGTTCCTGGATAACGAACTTATCCAAGCCATATAAAAATTGAAACTGACCCCGGATATGTGTTCTGGGGGGGCCCAATTAGCGCTCATTTGAAGAAATTTTTTCAAAATTCAAAGGTCAGTATCTCCTAATTAGTGATTTTTTTAAAGAAAATTTACTAAAATCGTGGAAATGATCATAGATTTCATGGGGACTAAATCAAAGTGCACAAATCAATCCGAATAACACCAGAAACATAATAAGAGCAGAAAGTTGTGAAGTATCTGCTGCTACAACATGCGGTGAAGTATCTGCAAACACAACATTGCACTCTACTAAAGGTCAATCACCACAGATTCAATAGCGTGAAATCAACACGTATGTAATTACATCGATTCCATTTCAAACGCGAAAAGTTTTTGCAGCAGTTATAACTAAATGATGAAAATTTACCACGGGATCGATTTAGTAGTTTGAAATTATTGTTAGAACTTCCCCAGTGAATTGCAGTGGAAATAGTAATATTAGTATTAAAATATATAATCAAAAAATTATCTTTTAAACAAAGTATTATGAGGCAGTCGTAACTAAATTGACTAAATTAGTAAGGGCGCGTACTTACGGATTAGATACTCAAATCTTACTGTTGGCAAAAAACATATGCAATAGTGCGATTTGGACACACCGTTAGTTCTGTGAGGTGTTGACAGGGTATCACTGGAAAATCTAAACGTAGTAAGTGCCCTATGGTAACGGAAAAAAAAACTCGGGACGCAGCAAGTGCGTTATGGTAGTGAATTTTTATTAAATGCTTCAAATTTAAATAACTCAATTTTCTATAAACTTAGAGAGTTTAATTTCAATACGTAGTAAGGTCTTTCCTAAGGCAAGATATCCACAAAATTTTATCAAAATAACTTAATAATAACTGTAATTTTTGGAGAAAAAAATTTTTTTCGAAAGAAAATTTAAAATTTGAATAACTCAATTTTATCTAAACTTAGAATATTTTAATTTTGGTACCTAGTAAGATCTCTCCTGAGGCAACATATTTAGTAAATTTCATTAAAACAGCCTTGTTACTTTCAGAGAAAACAAAAATTTTTCGAAAGAAAACTCAAAATTTTTCCGGGAAACCCCGTCCGATTTTTCTGGATAACGAACTTATCCAAGCCATTAATAAAAGAAAGGCACTTGCCAAGTTTCATCGAAATCGGTTAATTATTTTTTGAGTTATGAGACGGATACACACACATATATATATATATATATATATATATATATATATATATATATATATATATATATATATATATATATATATATATATATTAAACCTATTTACAAAAGAACTGTAACAAGATATTATGCTGTGACAATACCTCTCTCAAGCAGTGGCGATTTCTCCTAGTGAGCTAAAATATAATCAAAATGTGCACAGTTATACATGTTTTCTTTCTTTTTCCCTGTCTTAATACACTACATATTTTATGACAATCGATTTAATTTACTTATTTGATTTCATAAATAGTCGGTTAATAGTAAGTTGGAATGAAGTAGATACCACGTTTCTAACATATTCAGAGAATATGAGTCGATCAATAGCAACTGGGAATGAATTATGTCAGTCCCCGACCCACGTGTTTAAAATACCTAGTGAGGAAAATACCATTGATTTTAACACTGCAGTGAGCTGTAAAAATTTGATTAACTCACTTTTATATAATGTTAGAAAGTGTAATTTTGGTAGGTAGTAAGGTATTTCCTAGGACAAGATATCCACCAAATTTCATTAAAATAACTTTGTAATTTTTGGAGAAAAAATTGTTTCAAAAGAAAATTTGAATAACTCAATTTTCTATAAACTGAGAAAGTTGAATTTTGGTACTTAGTAAGTCCTCTCCCAAGGCAACATATATAGTAAATTTCATTAGTAGATAGTGGGACACCTGGGTCCATCCCCTCCACTTTTTACTGCGCATGCGCGATGACGTCATGCGCATGCGCTGACCTGCGCAGACTTGTGACAGTTGACAGCTGACCTGTCAGATTTGACAGGTGTCAAATGTCACTGACCTGACAGCTGTCAACGTCAGCTGTCACCTGACCTGACATGTGTCAACGTCAAATGTCACCTGACCTGTCAGATGACGTCACAAGCATTCCAAGATGGCTGACCTGTCATAGACAGTTGCAACCCGGGTTCTCTCTATGGAACTAACCTGAGATGACGTCACAAGCATTCCAAGATGGCTGACCTGTAAGAGACATCCGCAACTCCGGGGTTCTCTCTATGGAACTAACCTGAGATGACGTCACAAGCGTTCCAAGATGTCTGACCTGTGTGTCCATAGATATCTACAAGTCAGGTTAGCTCTCCATGTGTGTTTGTCTGATTGTTTATTAAGGTTATGTATTTGTTTATTAAGGTTATGTTCGCACACGTGTTGATTACCCCAGTCATCTGTTTGTTTATTAAGGTTATGTTTGTATTTGTTTATTAAGGTTATGTCATGTGTGTTGATTACCATGCATCTGTTTGTTTATTAAGGTTATGTTTTGTATTTTGTTTATTAAGGTTATGTTCGTAAACACAGCTGTTTGTTGTTTATTGTGTTGTTGTTAAGGTGTATTGAAGTTTGTTAGGGTATTTCGTTTTTGGCGGGAAATTTGAATTTGTTTGAAAATTTGTGTCTGTTGTGTCCAGAGATATGACTCATCGAGCTAGAGAACATTCTATTTGTAAAGTTGTAGAGTGAGAGAATATTCTCTAGCTCGATGGGAGACATCTGTTGGACACAGTCATTCGGTTTAGTCACACACATACATATATGAGGAAGATATATTGAGCGGGGTAATTTGAAATTTTGATTTTAATTTGAAATATGATTTTTGAAAGAAAAGCATTCGCCAGAAATTAGATTTGAACCCCCAACCACACAACTTACTCAGAGAGATACCTGTCGCTAAACCAACTATTCCACAGACGCATACGATAAAAGTTTGTTAGCAGTGGTATATATAAAACAAAAACCTGTTGCATATGCTAATTTAAAACGAGTTTATGAGGCTGCTGAGTTTGTGTGTGTGGGCAGGGGTGGTATCTCTATTACATTCCAATTGAATAATAGGAACTGTAATGTTAAAAACAATTGTTTATTTATAGTAAAAAGAAATTTAAAACACGTACCAATTTACCTATCTAATATCATTTAATAACAAAAACGTTTGAAGTAAACTATATCAATAAGAAAAACGTATTTACATCTAGATATGTTAATGAGTTTATTTTAATAGCGTAATAAAACTCGGGGACTTGGTTTTATTGCCGGCGTGTTTGTTTATGTTAGTGTGTTTGTATTTTGAATGAATGAATCTAAATTTATATAGGGAGTGATCAAAAACACACAACTAACAAAACTCAATTTAAAACAACTAAACTAAACTTTGATATACGAGGATTGTTTGATAAGTATTGTTTGTATGTAAACATAAATAATATAATAGTATACTTACATACAGCAAGAGACGTCATACATGTTTCACGGCTTAGTACACACTAACGTATGTTGAGGTCTTGAATGGGGCCCGTTATAGAAATAACACAGTTGTTTAATGACATCCACTTGAACCAAACAAAACATATAGACGCTGTTGTTGATTGTTAACACACACACACACGTCATGACAGCTCGAAGTCTTTACTTAGACTGACAGAGCTGTGTAATAAAAGACAGACAATTGATTGCCCAACAAGTATCTTAGATAATCTTGTTTGAGCTTGTACAGCTGTTTAACACACACGTCATGACAGCTCGAAGTCTTTGCTTAGACTGACAGACAGAAAGGGGTTAATAAAAATGCAACAAAATAAAAATAAAACAACTGTTTTACATACAATAAAAATTTATTAGGATTAATTAAGTTGTACATATTGATACATAAATGACATACAATTATTACATAATGGCTCTAACGATGCCCGTTAGAGGTTTATATTCCATTACACTGTCATGAATAACCAGACAATAAACACGAGTATTCTTTGGGAAGTTGGCGTGACTCATAAACTCCACCTTAATGTCCACCGTTGAAGACTTGATTGACTCGTTCTGGTGCTGACAGTCAATCACAAATAGAGCTCTGTCTTTAAACTCGTCATAATTCAAGATAGGCTCCGACATGTTTTTATAACAGAAGCTTTTTTGAAAATCTGTATACATGTTATAGGCTTCTGCATATTTCGATTTCTCAAAATCCATATTCATAGATTCATAAGGGTAGCATTCTGAATTTAGAAACACTCGAAGGTCCATCATACCAATGTTATCGAAATAGTCTGACCTCTTCTTCACGTTATCCTTACGATCTGTTTGAAATGCTATAATCACATATCGAGGTCTTTCCAAGTTGGTTGCAGTTTTAACAGCCCACACATCTCTGTTGATATCTCTGAGTGCTGGTAACTCGTATATGTCCCATTTGCGGTAGGCGAGAAATATAGAGGTGTCTTTGGCTATTTTATCCATCAGTTCCAATTTCATTTTATCATTGGGAAATACATGTTTTACCTTTAAAAACATATTGGTTACGGTAATTTTTGCTCGTGCCGTACCTGTGCTGTAATAGCCATTGGAATCGTTTCGACTTCTTGTAAAGCGGAAAGTATGTTTGCCACAGAGAACTCCTTTGAAATGATGAAAGAAACTGAAGAGGAACCAGACAGGTATGAGCATGTGAAACTTGTTATCATTTAAGGTGATGTGCTCCGACGACACATTCAGACCGGCGTTGCTAAGAGATTGGGCTTCATTCTTACTGAACGATAGCAGACTTTTGATGATGGTTGTGGTGTATGGGTCTCGCACTCGTTCCACTTCCTTGTTATTTAACTCATAGGTCATTGATTCAAACAGAGCTGCTCCTCCATTATTTGACAGATAACAAGCACCAGTGGCATTTTGGACTGCTACAGGTTCCAGAGCACCTTCGATTATTAGAGCTGACTCGGCCAGACATACGAACGCATCTTGTTGGTTGATGGCTATTTCAATTTCATCGCTGTTACCAAACGATTTAGTTGGTGAATAGTAAGAGCGCAGCTCTTCTCGATCGATGCCATCATCAAACACGGGTTCTTTGAATATTTCTAGTTTTGACGACATGATAACCCAGGCTTTGCAGGAACTCAATATTATCGGGACGAAGCGTACCCTTTGACGTGTCTGACTCAACTGAATTTGATGTGGTAGATGCACTTGCTTTTATATCCTTGAAGACCAACATACTAAGCAACTTTTATAAGTTTCAAGCGAACAGACACCTCTTCACCTTGAAAGTTGACAGGAACTGAATCTTGGTCGACGATGTCGATGCTTATATTGGAAATCTCTTGCTTGTTCACCGGCAAGTAAATTAAATTTTTAGGTTCTATGTCGATTGCGTAGCCAGGATCAACCATCGGAGCAAACTCATACAGCGTATGTGAGGGTTGTCCGTTATAATAGGAACCAGACACGATATTGGTTTCGATGCGAATCTGTCTAACATCCACTATATCAACAGGTAAATCAGATTCATAAAAGGTGTCCGGCTGAAGAACTTGTTTTGAAAAGCCCAACATTCGCCCAATCGAACCATCAAATTCAAAACTGACATTTGTATAACACTTTAGTCTGCATTTGATGGTGTTCGGATTAGGTCTCAGAATGAGAGCCTGTTGCTTTTGTTCGTGTGTTGCTGTAGCACCAACAAGTTCATTTTGAAGTAACTCTTCCAAGTGTGTTATTTCATAAGCACCGGTGGGTATCGTGATGGTTCGCCAACCAGTTCCTTCTTTTACATGAAATTTGTTTTTACCTTCATAGATGTTGGGTATGTTGTTGTAGGTGTGAAAGCCTATCAAGGCAACAGCATAATTACCATCCAAAACAATTGGTGGATGGTAGTCTGACGACAGATGGGAGCTGCGGTCTTTCAACACAAAGGTGTGCGCCATGACTGATACACACAGGCTACTGTTTCAGTCTTTTATTGCATTGGTTTTTGCAGATACAACCCATAACCGTAGCGCTGTTTCTTGAGATACATGCCTTTGCCCAGTCTCTTGCATTTTGGCTTAAATTTCAAGCCACTCCCTCTCCTACCCATCGCGATGGCTTCCATTGTTTTGTTGTGTCGTTCCTCCTCCTCTAGTTTCTGTTTCGCAGACTTGGCATCGTTCACGGCTTTGGCAATACCTGCAGCACCACCACCCAGAGCTCCTAGTGCTGACAGCCCACCAAATATAAGAGGCAACAGCGGAAGGAAGCCACCGCTTTTAGGTATTGGAATAACTCGAGGTTTCTGCACATTCTTACGTCCACCAATGTTTCTAACGATTGTATGAGCTATATCAAATACGGCGTTCGCTGTTGGAATAAGATTTCTATCTTTTATAACTTCCTCAATCAGACTTAGTATGTTTTTAAAGGGAACCTTCTTCTTTGGCTTCGAGTTGATTACATAAAACCCCTCATCAAGTTTTCTGTTAACTTTCATGGTGTTTGTAACGCCCCCGCAACGTTTCAGCAAAACCTGTATCTGTCTTTGTTAATAACAACCCTCACTCTGTGACACCAACATGCATACTGACTGGGTGTCTCACTTGCATTCATATATATACACACCCCAAAAAATATAGTTTAGTTTAAGTTAAGATGCGTACCAGCAAACACGCTTCTGCCTTACCCATTACAAATATAGACGATGTTGTTACGGACACAGCTCAACAACAACTGAGGCATGGTCCTCTCTTTCCAAACACCGTTCGCTGTATCATATGTGGTCCGAGTGGGTGTGGTAAAACTAATGTCATGCTGAGTTTGTTGTTTGAAGCAAACGGTTTAAAATTTGATAACGTGTATGTGTATTCAAAGTCTCTGTATCAACCGAATACAAGATGTTAAAGGAGGTGATGAATGCCACAAAAGGTGTTGGTTACTATCCTTATAGAGAAAACGATGAAATATTAGATCCGGCAGATGCCAAGGACAACTCTGTGTTTATATTTGATGATGTAGCTTGTGACAAACAAGATAAAATAAGAGCATACTTCAGTATGGGCAGACATAAGAATATTGATTCATTCTATCTCTGTCAAACATATACACGAATACCCAAACATCTGGTACGTGACAACACCAATGTTATTGTGTTATTCAAGCAAGATGAAACCAATTTAAAACACGTGTACGACGATCATGTAACCACCGATATGAACTTTAAACAATTTAAAACTATCTGCTACCAATGCTGGAAAGATAATAAGTATGGTGTGTTGGTGATTGTGAAGGAAAACGATGTACACAAAGGCCGATATAGAAAAGGATTCGATAGATATATATTATTCTAACAATGATAGACAGGACAGTCAGCTGTCTAACACAGGTGTCTAACACAGATGTCATACAGGTGTCTAACACAGATGTCATACAGCTGTCATACAGCTGTCTAACACACAGCTGTCTAACACACAGCTGTCTAACAGACAGCTGTCTAACACACAGCTGTCTAACAGACAGCTGTCTAACACACAGCTGTCTAACAGACAGCTGTCTAACACACAGCTGTCTAACAGACAGCTGTCTAACACACAGCTGTCTAACAGACAGCTGTCTAACACACAGCTGTCTAACAGACAGCTGTCTAACAGACAGCTGTCTAACACACAGCTGTCTAACAGACAGCTGTCTAACACACAGCTGTCTAACAGACAGCTGTCTAACACACAGCTGTCTAACAGACAGCTGTCTAACACACAGCTGTCTAACAGACAGCTGTCTAACACACAGCTGTCTAACACACAGCTGTCTAACAGACAGCTGTCTAACACACAGCTGTCTAACAGACAGCTGTCTAACACAGCTGTCTAACAAGACAGACGGATATCGTGATAAATAAGAAGGCATGTACCGTAACGGAGTCAGTATATGTTAAACCACCACACAACCTGTATCGCTCAAACAAATGATTAGACCTGCTGGTAACACCAAACAGTTGTAGCACAATGGAAGTGTTGGGTAAGGAAGAGCGAAAAGTTAAGAAAAGGATTTTACAACTTGCTGACAATATTAGAAAAAAACATTTAATGCTTAAACTTAACAGAGCTGAGAATGATGATGCTCTGCAACGTTTATATAAACCACTTGTTGACCCCCTAAGTGAAATATCTAAAAACACAGCAGCACTGCAGCAGCAGCAGCCCCAGCAACAACCAAAGGCTGAACAAATCAAAGACGAAGTCGATATACCAGAAACGAAACCCCAAGTACAGTTCCTTAAAGATCATGAAGTTTTTGAAGCTGAACCAAGGGAAGAGGCTGAGGCGGCAAGTTCCGATGAGGATATCCCAACATTTGAAGAGCTTGAGGCAGACCTACAAACTGTCACAACCAACCCTGCATATCAAGAATTTTTGGAGCAATATCCTGACCGAGTTCGATATTATGTAGACAAGTATTTTACTGAACCACCAAGGCTCGGTACCATTGATCAAACGTATGGTGCCCGCTACGCTAAAGATACCGGTAGCTGGAGTCTTGGTAACAAACACTTAGACTTTACTGATGCTGAGATTCAACTGGGCCAAAGGAGATACCCGCAAACACAAGGTTTGCTAGAATTGTTATTTATGAAAAGACCCCGGGGGTATACTTATGATGATCTTCAACACTATAGAGATATTCTAGAAGCAACTAGTGTTCATAAAATGAACTATGATCCTAACGCACGAACCAAGGGTTGTTCCTCTGAAAAGTATCTGACTCTAATAAAACCAGTGATAAATCCACGAGGTCGTAGATCCTCAACACCTCAAGGTTTTGGTTACACCTACGAGGAAGACGATGACGACAGCAACGACAGACATCTTAACAAAAAACAAAAGACTGAACTTAAAACTCAGAGTGATAAGAGCAGCGATAGCAACGGCATGAGCCCTAACAACAACATCAGCACCAACAACTATATGATACAAAATAACAAACAAATAGCCTATGTGTATTGGAATGACATAAACGAGTTGGTTGACAGACTTAGACTTTTAGTGGCTTCCCAAGTTGCAGGTAATAATGCTCATAACAACGAAATTCAGTCAATCTTGGAAGAACTAAAAGAAGCTAGTGTTATCACCTAGTAAACCCACAGCCATGAAGAGGCACCAACGACAACAACAACAACAGCACCAACGCAACACTGAACCATCTAATGTTAATAATTCTATAAATGTATTCCAACAAAGAGTTTACATACTTGTACTTAGAATCAAATAAAAGTCTTTGTTAAAATTACTGTGTTTTTATTTTGTAATACAATTAAAAAGTATGTCTTAAAGCAATAATATCCTGAACAAACTTATCTTGTGGTACATCTGCTATGTCTGTATTCTAGACAAGCTCAAACACGAATAATGGGGGTGATTGAACAGATATAACACAAGATAACATTCGCCAAGGTCATCAACTGACAGGTTGTTTACCTTTAAGAGGACCTCTCTCTTGTGTATATTAAACAGATACACAGACAAGCTCAAACAGGATCAAGGTTAACAACTGTAAAACGTTGTTTATCCTTTGTAAGGCCTCTCTCTCTTACATCAGTTTGTTTCCTCAATACAAGAGAGACACTTGTTCAGTATGTGTTAAGTCGTGAAACAAGGATGACGTCTCTTGCTGTATGTAAGTACACTCTTATTATTATGTCTGTTTGCATTCAAATAACAAATACAAACATAACCTTACTAAACAATCAGATGATTGGTAATCAACATGTATACGAACACCTAACCTCATATGTAAACAACAACTGGCTTTTGTTTTATATATACAACTGCGAACAAACTTTTAACGTGTGTGTCTGTGGAGCTATTGGTTTAGGGACAGTGTATATCTGAGAAAGCTGTATATGGCCGATTCGAGGTTCGTGGGTTCAAATCTAAGTTCAGGCGAATGCTTTTCTTTCAAATACACATGCATCTGTCAGTCTAAGCAAAGACTTTGAACTGTCATGACGTGTTTGTTAAACAGCATGTACAAGCTTCAACAATGGCAATCAGTTGTCTGTCTGTTTGTATCCTAAACACAGGAGACACTTGTTCAGTAGTGTGTGTATTAAGCTGTGAAAGAAGGCTGACGTCTCTTGTTGTATGTAAGTACACTCTTGTATTATCATGTCTGTTTGCATTCAAATAACAAATACAAACATAACCTTAACAAACAATCATATGACTGGTAATCAACACGTGTGTGAACATAACCTTAATAAACAAATACAGACAGTAGTGTGTGTGTACGAACATAACCTTAATCAACAAATACAAACATAACCTTAATAAACAATCAAAATGGCTTGGTAATCAGTCTGTATACGAACACCTAACCTTAATAAACACATACATACATAACCTTAATAAACAATCAGACAGATGGTATTCTTCAAATACACACATGGAGACCTGACTTGTAGATCTCTATGGACACACAGGTCAGACGGAACATCTTACGTCATCACAAGACAGTTAATACCTAACCTGACTTGTGGCTATCTATGGACACACAGGTCAGACATCTTGGAACGCTTGTGACGTCATCTCAGGTTAGTTCCATAGAGAGAACCCCGGAGTTGCAGCTGTCTCTTACAGGTCAGCCATCTTGGAATGCTTGTGACGTCATCTCAGGTTAGTTCCATAGAGAGAACCCGGGTTGCAACTGTCTATGACAGGTCAGCCATCTTGGAATGCTTGTGACGTCATCTGACAGGTCAGGTGACATTTGACGTTGACACATGTCAGGTCAGGTGACAGCTGACAGCTGACAGCTGTCAGGTCAGTGACATTTGACACCTGTCAAATCTGACAGGTCAGCTGTCAACTGTCACAGGTCTGCGCAGGTCAGCGCATGCGCATGACGTCATCGCGCATGCGCAGTAAAAAGTGGAGGGGATGGACCCAGGTGTCCCACTATCTACTTTCATTAAAACATCTTAGTTGTTTTCGGTGAAAAAATTTTTTTTTGAAAGAAAACTCAATTTTCCCGGAAAAACCCGTCCGATTTTCCTGCCTAACGAACTCATCCAAGCCATTAATAAAAGAAAGGCACTTGCCCAGTTTCATTGAAATCCGTTAATTATTTTTTGAGTTATCAGACGGATACCTATATATATATATATATATATATATATATATATATATATATATATATATATATATATATATATAGATAGATAGATAGATATATAAACATATAAAAATTGAAACTGACCCCGGATATGGGTTCTAGGGGTCCTAAATCGCGCTCATTTGAAAAAAATTTTGCAAAGTCTCACCATTGATACCTCTCTATTAGTGAATTTTTTTAAATAAAAATTCACTAAAAAGCTTGTGACTAATAAATTTAACGGTCCGAAGTCAAATATTACAACATTTAACAAGTTGTCAGGGACACCTAAGTTATTAAATCTCAAGTTCGGTCTAAAATTTGACAAAAAGCCGTTATCAACAGGTTTAGGATAAATGTATAACCCATTTTATTTCATCAACAACACACAAACCATTCGCTTATTTTGAAGGAAAATATATATTTAAATTTAAAAAAAACTTCCATCTTTCTAGTTTAAAAGTATGTATTAACTCATCTTATTATTCAAGTTAATAAATTTTTATAAGATGTTCAACTTAGGTATTTCATTTAACCGAATCCTGTATTTACAACATATCTACAATATAATCATGAACTAAGCCTATTCAACTAATTAGTTGAGGCTTCTTGTTTTACCTTTGTGCTGCCTTAACTCAAATAACTTTTTTTCTCTATCAAATAAACTTTGCTCATAATACAAAAACCTCTGGTCTTCTGCAGAAGTAACAAAAGGTTTAAATGCTTATAACGCAATTTCATATAAAGCTAGAAACTTAAAAATCTTACACATACTACAGTGTCTATTAAGATAAATTATGTTCCAGATTTTATTAAAATAGCATCGCTATTTTTAAAGTTACATAAAGTTTCTGAAAAATTATTAAAATCTTCACCAGAAAACCTGGACTGTTTGGGCTGGTTAACAAACTTCTTCTAGCTATTTACAAAAGGAAGACACCTGTCAAAATTCAGAATTTAAAAAGTTCGCAGCAAGTGCGTTATGCTAGTGAATTTTCATAAACATGTTTTTAATAGTAAATATGTGTGTTTTTTTTAAGAAAGCAGGCATTAAATTTGGTTACCAGTATAAACTATATAGTGAAAACAATGTGCCATGTTTCATAAAAATAATTTTATTGTTTGAAAATGTACCAAAATTTCCGAAAGCAAACTTAAAGTGTTGCCGAAAAATCTCGTTTCTTGGTCAACCTTATAGGTTAATAGCAAATTGAGCTATTCAAATATGAAGCATTTGATCAAAATTCGCTACCATAAGGCACTTTCTGCGTCCAGAATTTCTTTTTTTACAAACAGGCATTATATTTCGATGGAAAATGCAAAATGCAATAACATAAGGCGTGTTTGATTAAAAAAAAAAGAAAATTTGTATCGCCAACGACTTATGGGCCAGCCTGTGATTGTAGAAATAATTTTTTAAGATGTAGCTCAAGACACCTTATAATTAATGTATACAATTTTTTTTCATATCTTGTATAATAAGGGATATATTGAGCTTTATTGATTTTTTACGAAAATTCGACAAAAATTATGTACCATTAAACAATAAACTCTATAGCTAAGGCTACTGCCAAGCATCAGAGAAAGGGTCTATTTGAAATTAATTTTCTGGAAATATTTTAGTAAAATGAAGGACAATGACGGGTAAAACTAAGACTTCAGGGTTTGTAAAACATTCTTCTTGAGACATTTTCTTTCCATAGCCCGTATTAGGTTCAAGTTCTTTGGTAAATGTTGCCAATTTTGACGTTTTAAATCGCAACTTTGACGTTTTGAGGAAAACCCCAATTTTTTTTTAAATGCCTATAACTTTTTTGTTTGTTGACCTACAGAGCTATGGGTACGTAACTTTTTTTTTAATTTAATATTACTGGCTGCGGCATCTCAGGCCATTAGCACATTATTTCCCACCATTTAAATTTTTTTTTTAATTTTCCAGACAGAGTCAACTTGGCTCGCCCGGGAATCGAACCCGGGACCTCTCGCTTAGCAGGCTGGCACCTATCCACCTGCGCCACGAGGGGGGTACGTAACTTATCTATAACGATATAAACCTACGAACCAAATTTGGTTGCCCTTATTTTGTTAATTCCGGAAATATAATTTATTTTCGAAAGAAAACACAAAATTTTCCGGAAAAACCTAAGCCGATTATCCTGGCTAACGAGCTCGTCCAAGCCACACGCAAAAGGAAGGTATCCACCAAATTTAATCCAAATCGGCGCATTATTTTTTGAGTGGTGTGATATCTATATATATATATATATATATATATATATATATATATATATATATATATATATATATATATATATATATATATATATATATAAACTGAAACTGACCCCGGATATGTGTTCTGGAGGGCCTAATTAGCGCTGATTTGAAGAAATGTTTTCAAAATTCGGGATCTCCTCATTAGTGATTTTTTTAAAGACAATTCACTAAAATCTGAGTCGTGATCTCGTCATAAGCGAATTATTTTTACGAAAATTCACTAACAAACAAGGCGATATTAAGTTTAAGCCGAGGTAATAATTAAAATGTCGCTACTATTGCTGCAGAATAAAAACATTCAAATACATGAAGCAAACGATCCTACTGAATTTTTTTCATGTGCCTGTGTGTTCTTCGGTATTGAGTTTTCATTTATTGAGACTAGAAACGAATGGGAGTCGGCTTAGCGTATACTAACGCAAGAAAGGAAAATTTTGGCATAAAAACGTTAGTGAACAGAGAGGTAGTAGCTTTGCGGACAGGGCATTTCAACAGTGCAATTGACTTATTCTTAACAAAGTAGGCATAATTTTTTAAGAAAGTTGTCACTTGTCAATAGCAAACTAAATATTGTGTCTTGAACGATTAAGGAATGAAAATATTTTTCTTTTTAACCTTAGTTAACTCTAGTCGCGTCCAAAAAATTTGGGATTGGCCGCGCATGTATCTAATCTAATATTTTTAGGTTCGAAAAAATTCTAAAAAATTGAAAAGTTGGTTTATGTGAACACTCTAGCTTTGCAAAAAAAAAATAGAATAAATTTATAAGGTATTCAAATTAACTTTGCAGTGTTTGAAGTACAAAGATTTGAGACATTTTATACAGAAATATTTTGTGAGACGCGATCTTTTGTTTGTGAATAGCACGTACTATATTTTTTTCTTTTTAGTGAATTGTCTTTAAAAAATTTACTAATGAGGAGAGCACGACTTTTGAATTTTGAAAAATGTCTTCAAATGAGCGCAAGCTTGCACTCTAGAACCCAGATCCGGGGTCAGTTTCAATATATATATATATATATATATATATATATATATATATATATATATATATATATATATATATATATATATATATATATATATAGTATTAAATTTTTGTGACGGTAATAGTTTTATTTATCAAAAAATTGTGGGAAAGCCGTCAGTTGTAGAATAAAACTCTTATATATATATATATATATATATATATATATATATATATATATATATATACAGGGTCGCTGATAAGTCTGGAAACGGTCGATTATCCGAGAAAATATACAAGGTGTCGAAAAAAGTTTTATACAAAAGTTTTTGGGTTCTTCAATGTCTACTAGGCGGTGATAATTTCATTTATACAGGGTTGGTCATACAGGCGTGGCACACCAATATTAATTTTTTTTAATGGAACACCCTATATATTATTCGATATTTCAATCCTTCTCTTAATTTTGAGCAACATTTATCAGAAGCATGATGTACATAAACTCAATCGTTTCCGGGTAAAAAAATAAATAAAAATAAACGCTATTGTTTTTAAAATCTATTGGATGAAGAACAAAAATAAATGAAAAGTAGAATATCTCTTGAAAACAATCTGTGAGTGTGAAAAGAACCGGTTGCGATGTTTTTAACATTGTTTGAAATCCTATTTTATAAGATGTTCAAAGTGTTCTCCATTGACCTCCTGACAATAATGAATTCGCTTAACAAAACATTGCACTGCATTTACAAGAGCGTTTTGAGGAATGTTATTAATTTCATGCACAATCCTTGCTTGCAACTCTTCAATATTCTGCGGTCTATTTTGGTAAATTAAATTTTTTACATGACCCCACAAAAAAAAGTCAAGCGGCGTCATGTCGGGAGACCTAGCTGGCCATTCAATAGTTCCCCTGCGCCCTATCCATCTGCCAGGAAAGGTTTGATTCAGATATTCCCGTACCTCAATTCCAAAATGAGGGGGTGCCCCATCCTGCTGAAACCATATTTCTTCCGCTGGTAGATTTGGGTCGTTATTGTTCGGAAATAATCGACTAACGTCTGGAACAATTGATTCTTGCAAAAGTGTCAAATATCGAGCAGAGTTCAAATTACCGTGTATAAAATAAGGTCCTATGATATGTCCACCAATAATAGCACACCAAACATTTACTTTTTGCGGTCTTTGGGTGTGAATTTGTTCCATCCAATGTGGGTTTTCGTCTGACCAGTACCTACAGTTGTGTCGGTTGACTTGTCCATTCAAACAAAATGTAGATTCGTCGGAAAACAAAATGTGGTTGGCAAAGTTAAAATTTTGGCGTAGCTTCTCCATAATAAGTTCACAGAACTCGATTCTGCGATCAAAATCGTCTTCACTCAGTTCTTGCAATAAATGAATTTTATATGGACGGAACTTTTCCCGCTTCGTAATCTTTTGAATTGAATATCGACTCATATTGTGATTTAAAGCCAATTGTTGTGCCGAAGTTTTCGGATTTTCCACCACATCCAATATTACATTCAAAGAATTTTCTTCATTTGTAACGGTTACTGGCCTTCCAGTTCTAGGTTTATCCTTGATACCGCCAGTTTCGTGAAAACGATGCAAAGTTTTCGAAACTGTGGATTTGGAGATCGATTCCCGCTCAGGATGCAACTCATTGAACATAATCACCACTTGAGCAAAACTTCGTGTTCCAGCACCGTACCCTATCATCATTAAAATTTCGATACGTTCGGTTTCACTTAAACTTGCCATTTTGCACAAAAACTGTTGACACTAAATTACTAATGTTTCAAAACTGTTGACACTGAATGAATGTTTGACATTCGTTGTCCTGGAAACATTTTAAAACAAAAGAATAATACTGCGTTTCTTATGGGCATCTTATCTTATCTTGGGATTTCAAACAATGTTAAAAACATCGCAACCGGTTCTTTTCACACTCACAGATTGTTTTCAAGAGATATTCTACTTTTCATTTATTTTTGTTCTTCATCCAATAGATTTTAAAAACAGTAGCGTTTATTTTTATTTATTTTTTTACCCGGAAACGATTGAGTTTAGGTACATTATGCTTCTCATAAATGTTGCTCAAAATTAAGAGAAGGGTTGAAATATCGAATAATATATAGGGTGTTCCATCAAAAAAAAATTAATATTGGTGTGCCACGCCTGTATGACCAACCCTGTATAAATAAAATTATCACCGCCTAGTAGACATTGAAGAACCCAAAAACTTTTGTATAAAACTTTTTTCGACACCTTGTATATTTTCCCGGATAATCGACCGTTTCCAGACTTATCAGCGACCCTGTATATATATATATATATATATATATATATATATATATATATATATATATATATATATATATATATATATATATATATATAGTATTAAATTTTTGTGACGGTAATAGTTTTATTTATCAAAAAATTGTGGGAAAGCCGTCAGTTGTAGAATAAAACTCTTTATTATAGGCCGAGCTTTCGGAAAAATTTATTCCTTTATCTAAGATATAACATGAGTTCTACTAAACTAATTAAGTAATAACAAACATGAAAAGAAAACCTTTTGTTATTACATAATTAGTTTAGTAGAACTCATGTTATATCCTAGATAAAGGAATAAATTTTTTCGAAAGCTCGGCCTATAATAAAGAGTTTTATTCTACAACTGACGGCTTTCCCACAATTTTTTGATATATATATATATATATATATATATATATATATATATATATATATATATATATATATATATATATATATATATATATATATAGGTATCACACCGATCACTCAAAAAATAATTGGCCGATTTTGATTAAATTTGGTAAGTATCTTCCTTTTGCAAGTGGCTTGGACGACTTTGTTAGACAGGAAAATCGTACCGGTTTTCTTTTCGAAAATATTTATATCTCCGGAAATAACAATGTAAGGGCAACCAAATTTGGCACGCGGGTTTATACATTAAGCGTAAATTACATACAAAAATTTAGCTCTGTAAGTTAAAAGACAAAAAAGTTATAGGCATTTAAAGAAAAAACTTAGGATTTTCCTTAAAACGTCAAAGTCGCGAGTTAAAACGTCAACATTGGCAACATTTAGGCAAAGCACCTGAAACTAATACAGGTTTTGCAAAGAAAATGTCGCACGAAGAATATTTTACAAACCCTGAAGTCTTAGCTTCAACCGTCATTGTCTTTCATTTTATCTATTGAAATGTTTCCAGAAAATTCATTTCAAATAGACCCTTTTTCTGATGCATTGGCAGTAGTTTTAGCTATAGAGTTTATCGTTTAATGGCATATAATTTTTGGCGAATTTTCGTGAAAAATCAAAAAAGTTCAATATATCCGTTATTATACAAGATACGAGAAAATTTGTATATATTAATTATAGGATGTCTCGAGCTACATGTTAAAAATTATTTCTACAATCACAGGCTGACCCATAAGTCGTTGGTGATATAAATTTTCTTTTTTTTTCAATCGAACACGCCTTATATGCATTTTCCACCGAAATATAATGCATGTTTATATAAAAAAAAATCTGGACGCAGCAAGTGCGTTATGGTAGCGAATTTTCATTGAATGCATCAAATTTCAATGGCTAAATTTGCTATTAACTTGTATGTATGTACATTATACTGAGTTGCCTCGGCACAAAGCCATTAGCTCGTCATACCCAAAAATATACAATGGGTCAACCGCGGAATTAACGATGATGATTTATGAATTAATTTTCAAACCAGTGTATTTTACATTGACCTATTTACTTATTTTAACATTTGATCTAACTTAATCTAAAACCTAATGTATATCGACTTTTAGCTTTGTTAATATTTTGCTATTTTTAATATCTTGTATTCCCTATTTTTTTTAACTTAGGCACCAAACAGGTACACAATATATTCACGTGCTAGGGGACAATTTAGGCGACTTTCAGATATATTCACAGGTAGACCCAGGATAGAAAAGGTAAAACATTGGGACAGACAATAGGAGCTCTTACTAAGTAATTATAACTCTAACACTATGTTTACATTATATGAATTATGGACTAAAAAACAATAACATATAACAGGTAGGTAATTATAACTATTATCTTTTGATGTTTTCTTTACTTACACGAAATGAGGAAAAGGTTTCCAAGAAATTTTTATCTATGCATGTGGTACTGCAAGTAAGGGCACAAAATGTCTACCAAGAGATTTAAAGGAAGACAAACTAGTTGAAATAAGAGAGTCCGATTCGAGACTCAGTGAAGATGGATTGGTTTACCTGAAGTAAAAGGAGTTTTACTTCTTAACCATTATCACGACCCTTCCATTAATTATTCCATTTTAAAAAGAAAGAAGGATGGGTCGCTGGAAGATATGACTTGTTTTATATTAGTTAAAGATTATAATAATATAATGGGCTTTGTAGACAAATCGGATTATCCAAAATCCATATATGAAATCGACCGCATAACCAAAAAGTCATAGCAATGCATTTTCTGGTAGTTTGTTGACCTGACCTGACCTGACCTGACCTAGCGTTGGTCAATTCTTTCATTATTTTTAAAGAGCGTCAAAAGGTAGCACCATAAGCATAAAGATGTTAAAATTATCAGTTAATCTTGGACTCGGCTAAGGCTGATATGCCAATAAGAATTGGAAAACGGAATAATAGTGGAAATTTAGATAACAGTAACTTTAAACCTTGTGATGAAGTATTATTTTCTATCGGTCTGTGGTACAAAACGCCTAACTACTAAGTAAGTAATTAATTAAATAGAAAATAATTGAATTCAAACTATATAAATATTTGCTAAAATATTTTCACCATGAAATATTTTAAGGCGATTTATATTTAATTAAACAGGTATTTTATACTTATTATCTTATAAAATTCCAAGCATGGCAGAGTTTTTGGGCCGGATGTGAAATTCATATAAAAGGAGAAGCAACACGGGGCATAGGCAGTATTGTTAATTCAGCTGTTAAGTTATTAAGTCGCCACGATTCCGCACCGATTCCGTTTCCGTTTGCTGCCCGAGCGCACCTGGTTGGTCGATTTCCGTATCCGAAAATATTGTTATAGGTGACAATTATCCGTTTTAAGTAATTCATATTTTGTAGCGAATTTTCATATTTTTAAATCATCACGCTTCTCAGTCCAAATCTCCTCAAGTGAATTATTTCTGCTTTTCCTGACCTACCGCCGTCCCTATAGACAATTCCCGTATGTTAGACTGTCTTGCATTATTTTTGTGAGGATGCTAAGGATTTACAGCTCACATAAATAATCGAGATATATTCATCTTGGTTTGATCCCGATAGGGACGCTGAGGATTCACAGCCTATCTAGGTCACTCCAAGTGATACTTTCCTTTCCAATTAGCCCTGTACACTTCATCTGGCTCCCGGCTTTCTGCCCCATACAGTATAAGCTCTTGTGTTATTTTAGTGAGGACGCTGAGGATTCACAGCTCACTAAAGTAATCAAGATGTTTTCGTCCCGATTTGACCCTAGCGGAGATGCTGATAATTCACAGTCCGCATAGGCCTCCGGGAACTGTCATCCTGTCTCTCCCGTCTGCACTTTTTCGTCTCCGCTGGCCCCTGCTTCGACGGTGAAGTTATAGCTAGTAGTCTGATGTTGTCTATCGCTGTGTGTTGCCCGCCTGCCGTATCCTCGCTTGAATGAAATACCGTCCGTGTCATATATACCTGACCGAATCCGTACGCTTCGTCACGCACCAACCTTTACCGCTTTAGCGAGGTCCATGTTTCGATTGATGTTAGTATCCGCATATTCTATTTGTACATATTTTGTTAATATTGTTCTGTATATATATATATATATATATATATATATATATATATATATATATATATATATACACATATATAATATATATATATATATATATATATATATATATATATATACACATATATAATATATATATATATATATATATATATATATATATATATATATATATATATATATATATATATATATATATATATTGTAAATAGTTTCAAATCTGTAATTTAGGGTTGGGTAAATTAAAGGCCTTGATTAATTATTATCCAACCCCTTAACATACAAAATCTGCTACACCTTTCGTTAAAACAGAAGTGGTCGGATCACGCCGAGTCAGCGATTAAAGCCCGCTCACTCGGGGGTCACTAAATTTAGCCTATATTACCTAAAGGCTACTGAACGCTTCTCCACAGAGTTACCCAGGTACTCTGATCGGTATATCGGTCAGAGTTCAGTGAAGAGGTCGCAGACATCCTCAACAGGGAGTAAACCCTTTAAAAATCTGGCGCCCGAGATCCTCCGATGGTAACCGTCAATCCTGGTCACCGAAAAACGGTCTGCAAGCCAAGGCCTCGTCACAACCTACAATCTCTTTGGAAATTAGATACAAGTATGCACAAATACCTGTCCACACAAATGCAAGAAATCATGCTTTCTGTTGCCCTTGAGACATACCACACAAATATCGTTCGAGCTGCTCAACATGCGATGTTGGTTTACAAAAAAAACTGTGTTCAGTGATACTCTAATAAATAAAGTTAAATTGTTTTATAAACTTAAACAACGTATTGGGTGTTCTTATCACCACAAAAATATCTTTGAGTATCCATTCTCCTGGCATCCTCAAAACAAGGGCACGTTCTGAACCATGAAACAACATCTGAAGTATATGTATATGGGTGAAAATACTCTCTTATTACCACTGGATAAAAAACAGTCTAGAAATAGCATATGCGAATTCTGTTGATAATTCCGCCCTTAAAGTGTTACTTAATTCAGTAACCCCAAAGAAAGTTTAATCGAAAAAAACATTTGCAAAACAAAATAAGCTAATAATGTTGAAAACACTAAAATTATAAAGATAAAAAGTACACTAAGCCGTCCCTGCTTTCAAAAACATCACAAGATCGCGACTAGTTTTAAATGTACAAAGCAAACAGTCGTTGCAGAGAGCAAAAGAAGCTCATCTTATTGACGTTCGGATTTGGGCTGATTAACCTGAATCAGCGTTTTGACATTTCTTATTGCTCGCAAAGGACCGCTTCACGTTCTTTTCTCTGGCAACGGGACTAGGCACAGTGACTACTACCACAACCCTACACTCGAACGACAAGCTCACTTGACTAATAATATGAGCAGCAGTGGTAAAAAGGATTCGCTTCTTTGAGAAATTGTTGTCTGTCCTCCGCCCTTTGGACATTAACAGTCCCTAACTGCTCTCACAGGGATTACACAATTAAGTTTTTACGAGCCAGCTTCCGACAGACCTGTTAACTGTTGTTCGATTCGTTTGAAGGGGTTAATCGTTACACTATTACCTACACCCGAAATGACAAACAACGGCAAATGATTTAAATGCAATGTTTGCTCAATTCGTTATTATTACTTTCAATTCTGTTCTACATTCTGAACAGCAAAACAAGTATGTTGTGATTAATACCCAGAAAATAAGGGTCCGGCCACAGCAAGTGCGTTATGGTGGCGAATTTTCATTCAAATATTTCAAGTCAAGTAAATTAGTTTTCGTCATTTACTTACTTTTTTAACTTAGAGATTTGATTTTTGATATAGTATACGTTTTAAAATAGAAACTTGACTACTACATTTGGTTGCGATAGCTTTGTTATTTTTGGAGATACGAAAGTTTTCTGGAAGAAAGCCCACAATTTTCCCGGAAAACCGGTCCGATTTATAAACTTATCCAAGCCATTTACAAAATGAAGCTACTTACCAATTTTTACCAAAAGCGGCACATTATTTTTTGAGTTATCCGAGTAACACACACACACACACACACACACATATATTTTTATACATGTGTCCCATCGGTGTGAGGATGGAAGATAGCTCCTCACTGAGGCGATGTATTAAAATGGAGTTTTTTCGAGGCGATAGACGTTCCACAAGAGTACGTTTTAAAATTATTTCCATTTATGCAGGCTGATAATATGCAGAGTGTTCAGCCAAACTTCATTTTTTTTAATAGAACAGCCTGTATCTTATGGCATTTTGGAAACCCACGTCAATGCTGATTAAACTGATACCATATTGGGAGATACCAACTACATGTGAAAAAAGTGGTCTACTTCAGACGACTGTATTCATCGACTTGTGTGAAATACTAATGTCGAGTTTTGTCATAATCAATGTTTTTTTTTAGTGTAGATTGCGTTTAAGCACGTTAATAATGACATTTGGTTTCTTAATATACAGGCTGTTTTCATTGTTCGAAATTTAATAAAACTTTTTTTTTCAAATGCAACACCCTACATATTTTGACTTTGGTGAATGCAGAATTTCATAAGCTTTCTTATGATAGCATACTTGGATAAGTTGTTAAACTGATATTAAAAGGAGGCATAGCTGTTCAAAATTTTTATTTGTGCATACAACACTTCTTATTTTATTTGAATGGATGAAAACATTAAGAAATCCAACTTACTAAGTATACTTTTGTAGGTTTTGAGGTACGTGGCGCCATATTTCCAAAATTTCACGCTCTATCGACTAGTCGAATCGGTTTCTCTGTAAGAAATTCCTAAGCCCCCCTACCTGAAATGGGCGAGCAACGTTGTAGAGCTCATTTCAATGCAAGAAGTTACTAAGTCAGGAAAATACAGAATTCCAAACTAAAAAGATTCCAAGTCAACATATCAGTTGTTTGTTGTTCTTACTTTTCTAACCTTAAACTAAACGATGCAAAATAAAAGAGTGGCGGTGTTTGACTCCTAAATTAACAAACGATGGATATTAGTGGTAAGTACGTCGAAATAAATCATTACTATGTTCTCGATGTTATAAAATATAATGCGTAGACAGTTTATATAATGGATTTTGGCTTATATATATATCACACATTGTTTGTATCCAACAATCCAATGTGAAAACTGTATTGTAGTGTACACTATTGACTATGTAATTCTGTAGATAATATGTCCGTGAGAAATTAGAGTGTAATCTTTGCTTGTAGATGAGGGAAAATGGTCTACTTTTTCACCACTCGTAAGCGAATATTCTGCAGAAAGTTCTTATGAAAGTCCTGAAGAAGAACTCGCAAAGAAAAATACCCGTTCCAAAAATAAATAAAAAACATCCACTGCTCAGAAATCACTGAAGAATAAAGTTACACAAAGGAAGAAAAAATATCTCAACCTCATGATGTAGAAAATCTGTCTGGATCATCAAATTCGAAGGGTGGAACATCAGGTCTAGTAATTTTAAAGAACAAACAGACAGCCTCAGTGGCTGTTGATGGAAATATTGGAAATATCCCAACCAAAGATCCAGAAATCGCTGCTGAAACAAAATATATTGAAAACACAAAGAACGATGAAGGAACCCAAAGAGACTTGATAGATAAGGAAATTTCTACCGCACGTGGTAGAAAGAGAAAGCTCGATACAACGTCGTGGAAAGGATTTGTAAAAAGATAAGAACTATTAGACTCGAAAATACTAAGACGTGAAATTCTGAATTGCAAATGCAAATGTAAAAATAAATTAACATTTAAAGAACAGTACTCCATTATTCAGAATTACAAGCACACCCTGACCTCACATAACGAACACAACTTTTTACCTGAAAGGCTGCACAAAACCTTATGAGGTTAAGAAAGGTCGACCAGTAAGTAAATTCCTTGGCCTTGGCCTCGAAGATGTTTCGTCCGTGAAGTAAAACATAAGGACAGAACAGTGTCCTTATGTCAAGCAGGCTTTTTGGCGATTCACGGAATAAAAAGAAGTAGGCTTATGCAGAGAGTACAGAAAACTGAGCAGCCTTATAAAGATATGAGAGAATGTCGCCCAGAGAGGCACAGAAAAGCTCCCACTGATGTTATACACCTAGCAGATAATTTTATAAATTATCTACCTGCTAGAGAGTCGCACTACACCAGATCAGATGGCAGACTTAAGAAATACCCCGACTAAAATCACTGCGTAGCATCTCTAGATTTCTGTTTCCTAAAGGATTACCCAGAGTCCAAATTATCATATGAAACGTTCAGGCGGGTCTTCACATAATAATGTAATATAATGTTTGGCTACCCGAGGAAAGATATCTGTAATACATGTACTGCATCAGTAGTATCTATTAAAAAGGCCGAGGAGGAGAAAAATGAGCTTGACGTTAGAGGCTTAAACATTCAGAAAGAAATTCACCTTAGATGAGCTGAACATTTCAAGAAGGCTATTTTACATACCTAGGTAGTTAAGAACACCACATAACTTATTATAAGCTAATATCACGAAACAAATTTACCTGTTCCCATTACCAACATCAGGATGAATATATCTGCGCCCGTTATGGGTTCATATGTTTGGAATTCACTGTCTCACTACTAACCAAGCTGTAATGTACATGTACACTGAGAATGTAGCAAGAAGAGGACCTTTCCAAGTTACAGGCTGTTTGAAAGACTACACAAAAAGAAAAAAAATCCAGAACAGACCACTTTGAAAATATTATGTGATAACTGTTTCAGTCAAAATAAGAACAAATTGCTTTTCATATTCCTGGATCAGTTAGGGGTCAGTATGATTTTTCACCATGTTGAAGGTTTATATCCGATACCTTGGCATAGTACGATGCCAGTGGATAGAGACTTCACACCGATCGATTTTTTTAAATTAAAGTACGAAAACGTTGACAACGCTAAAACGTATCTGAAAATAGTTCAGACATGCAGATAGAAAAACTCTTTTGAATGTGTCTTTGTAGAAAACTCTTTGCGCTCTGATGGGGAGCTTAAAAATGGTGATTATATTGTTCAAGTTAAAGATTTTAAAACTTGTATAAGCCTTTATGTTAAAAATTCCATCCCAAAAATTTCAAAAGCAAGATATGTGGAATTTAATATCACATATTGTGCGCAAATGAGAGAAACAACTGCGAACGTAATTCTACAACCAATGACTATGTACAAGGTTGGCGTAAAGAGAAAACTACCTGGTGAACCAGCACTGGCTTATGGAGAATTTTTGGAAATTTAGAAGGCCAAATACCAAAGTATTTTACACCTTGTCAAGCACGTCAAGTCACAGGATGTGGAGTTTTTTCCACGCACTAAAAAAATGTCCCTAGAGTTGTAGTACAATATGATATGGACTCGGAAGCAGATGAGTTTGAATCAGAAATTTTCTAAGAAGAATTTTGAGAATTTCCTTTTTTTATTGTAGTTTTTTATTGTATTTTAGAAAACAATACATTTAATTTTTACTTTCATATTCTTATTTTATTCAATTCTGACTATGTACCAGTTAAAAGATTATATATTTTAAATAATTAGCAAAACCCAACTATGGTTTAAGGTATCCAAGTCAATAAGTTACTAAGTCAGGCTAAAAATAAAATAAAATCGGGATTAGAGGACACTATTTTGAAAACATGTTGCACATCAAACCTTCCATTTTTGATCGGGAACCATACAAAAAAAATACCAGCTCAGTATAATAGTTACCCATATTTAAATTCTAAAGTGAATGTTTCAAAGTGCATTTTCTCAAAATATGAAAAAAGACCTTAGTAACTTCTTGCATTGAACCTTTCAATTGGTTTCTTAGGTGAATTGCTAAATTGATAAACACACTGTATAACGTTGACTAACTGACGCATGATCTGCCGGCATTAAAATGGAAGGTGAAAGTTTGTAGGCTACTCGTATGAAAACTATCTAAAAACGATTAAACTCCACAGACAATCATAGTTTGCGTATGAGGTCCCCCTACACACATTTCTAACAAATATGCACCCATGAATTATGTGAAGGACCAAACTCCATAAGTTTCTAACTACTTTGAGAGCACCTAAATTAGTCTAATAAATCATACAGAAAACCGCCTTCCCTTTAACTACAACGAAAAAGCTCTGGTAGGTCTATCATGGTGGGTTTAGGATTTTATAAGAACCAGCGGGCTTGAAGTAAATGTTACTTGTTTGGGTCGAATTTGTAATTTCTATTTTGCATTTTTTTCTCAAGGAAATATGCCAAATATCGACTGTCTAAGCATTGCTAAATACAATTTTGTATAAGATGTAATAAAAAATGTTCGAAAGCTCTATTGTACAGGGTGTCTTGTTTTTTTTTTTGTAAATGTGGAGTATCTCAGTTATTATTGAAGATAGAGACCAAACGGTTTTCGCAATATTGTATTCGATTTTTATGAAACGAAAAACGGCAGTGACATAAAAGTCGCCGCCTTCTCAGTTTTGTAGATACAGGGAGTTTTTGAAAAGGTTACAATTTGGGACGCCACTTGTATTTTCTTGAAAGATGACTACACAGGCGTTTCCTACGTAAAAAGTTGCTATGAGAAAGTTTTTACAGATTTCAGAAACTTTCATAAATAAAGAAAACACAGGGTATTTTCGAAAATGCGTCATTTTAGTTTTTTCAAATATCGTAAAAATCAAAAGACATAAAATCGTAAGCTAAACGGCATTCAATTACAAACAGAATTGTCTAAAACTTTCCCCATTTAACCGCTTTCCTATCTCTAACAGTTTCGGAGATCGCAATACATGCATCACAAATTTCGGGCACACTGTATACCCTTTTTGGTTTCTTAACTGTCATGTGAACACTCGCTACCATTATGCACTTGTTAAGTCCAGACTTATTTATATGGTCGTATGTTTTCATAGAAAAAATCCATGTATAGCTTTGTTGAGGATTTTCATGAATGTTAAATGAATTTAAATTACCTCTATACAATACACCAAGCTTTGCAACTCGTGACACTTGTTCATTTTGTTGCTAATAAGTTCTCATTTGTTTAACGATGGTAATTAACCAGTGTTAAAATATACTATTATACAACTGGATATTTTATTGGTATCGAACTGGAATTGGTAGATGTATTATGACAACAATTATCACCGCAATATATTGCAATTATTTTATGTGTAGCCATGCACGTAATTATATCCAACACATATAAACAGGAATACTGTATTAATTTGCTTTACAAAATTATTTACTCGCTATTGGTTATCTAACGTGCTTTATTTGCTGTGTGTTCAATAAAGTACATCAGAATTTATGTGTGTCGGAAACCGCTTAGATGTGTAAATCCAAAACTATATATATATATATATATATATATATATATATATATATATATATATATATATATATATATATATATATATATACATACCCATTTGTACATATTATTTCGTTTATTTATAGTACATACAAAATAGCTGTTTGTATGTAACCATCTGTTCTTTGCTATCTCAATCACTTAGATCCTATTATTTCCCGATGAGTCTGTTATGTACATCAGGGATAGGAAATATTTTGCACATTTTTTGAATTTCTCAAGGAAGTTTTGGAGGCACTAAACAACAAAACAAAAAACTAAACCAAAACTAAACACAAAAAACTAAACAAAAAAACAATTGTCTTTCTAACTTGTATATATATATATATATATATATATATATATATATATATATATATATATATATATATATATATATATATATATATATATATATTGATTTATAGTTTTAACAACTAAGGTCACCGACACCAACGCCACTTTAAAGAACCACATAACACAATTATATATAAAATTAAGACTATGGAACACATTTAGATCCTATTAGTGCATTTTCTTTAAAAAAAAACACTAATGAGGAGATCACGACTTTTGAATTTTGAAAAAATTTCTTCTAATGGGCGTGAACTAGGCCCCCTGGAATCCATATCCAGGGTCTATTTGAATTTTTATATGTATATATATATATATATATATATATATATATATATATATATATATATATATATATATATATATATATATAAGACATACTTGGTTCTCGGGTTGAACCGCGTCCAGAATTTATGAAAACTCGACGTTTAGGCTCGTGTTTTGGAGCCATTTTCAAGAGGCAAAGGAAATATGTAAGGACACTCTAAGGCCTCAATCTGTCTACTCCTTAGGGTGGTGGACAAAGGTGGGTAAAGGTAATATGTAAGGACACTCTAAGGCCTCAATCTGCCTACTCCTTAGAGTGGTGGACAAAGGTGGGTAAAGGAAATATGTAAGGACACTCTAAGGCCTCAATCTGTCTACTCCTTAGGGTGGTGGACAAAGGTGGGTAAAGGTAATATGTAAGGACACTCTAAGGCCTCAATCTGCCTACCCTTTAGAGTGGTGGACAAAGGTGGGTAAAGGAAATATGTAAGGACACTTTAAGGCCTCAATCTGCCTACTCTTTAGAGTGGTGGACAAAGGTGGGTAAAGGAAATATGTAAGGACACTCTAAGGCCTCAATCTGTCTACTCCTTAGGGTGGTGGACAAAGGTGGGTAAAGGTAATATGTAAGGACACTCTAAGGCCTCAATCTGCCTACCCTTTAGAGTGGTGGACAAAGGTGGGTAAAGGAAATATGTAAGGACACTCTAAGGCATCAATCTGCCTACTCCTTAGAGCGGTGTACAAAGGTGGGTTGGGTTGTTGTAACTCGATTACGGGGCCTCAATCTGCCTACTCCCCAAATCTTGCCGGAGATCGCCTGTGAGGTCTCAGTATGTTCCACCCTGGGCCTCAGAGAGATCTGGCAGTTTGTCGCAAGTCTTGTCTTATATATGTCGTTCCGTCTACCTGCTTCGTTATCAGTGAAAGTAGCCGGGTCACCGTCAATTAAGTGGGGGGCTTTGGTCACGGTACTTAGAGGATGAGGAGGATTAAGAGGGTCACCGGCATTTGTTGAGGCAGATAATAGGGCAATAAAATTGTCTGTATAATAATGGATATATTTAGATTTACCGTAGAAATGGCTCACATTCTGTTTTCTGCATTTTCCAGTAAGCTCAGATATATAATTATTTAGTTGACAGATTATATCATTTAACAGAGGCATATGGTCAAGTTGTTTAGCAAAGTTTTCACCAAACATTGTTTCTACAATCACCTTGCAAATGGGTAAAATAAGTTGCTCTGCTTGGATGTCTGCACGCTTCGCCCTTCGGAGGGGGCGTAAAGCCGCTGGTCCCGTGTCCTTGCTATGTTGGGCAAGTTAAAGATCTCTACCCTCCTTACAGAAGCGCAGGGGTTTGGCAGAATTTCCAAGATAATGAGGTGAATATAGTCGCGGAAATAGACCGACGTTAAAGAAACAAAAACACACACAACAGAAGTGCCTCACCCTTTATGTAGGTAAGCAGATGAAAACTAATGCTAACCGCGGATTTACGGGGCCTAGTTCGTGCTGATTTGAAGAAATATTTGCAAAATTCAAAAGTCGCGTTTTCCCCAATAGCGATTATTTTTTAAAACTCCGTAAGTAAAACTACTACCAAAGCATCAGAGAAAGTGTCTATTCGAAATGAATTTTCTGTAAATATTTTAGTAAAACTAAGGTCAGTGACGGTTGAACGGTTGGACTTAAGGTTTTGTAAACATGATTCTTGCGACATTTTCTCTGCATAAACTGTATTCGTTTCAGATTCTTTGCCTAAAAGTTGACCATTTTTAAATTAAGAAGAAATATATTACAGGTTACCCCAAAAGTCGTAAATAAAACGTCACACGAAGATACGCTAGTAAGTACACTTTGAGAACACCCAAATCACCACAACACATATTTCACAGACCTTACGATCGTTTCGTTGACAAAGTCAACATCTTCAGAGGAATAAAAATTCTAACATAAAAAACTAGATCCCGTATATTTATATCGCGTCAAGGTAAACGAACTAGTCCGAAGTAAAGTTGTCGTCCAAGAACGATCGTTTGTTTATTGCGCAGTGAGACAGGTTGGAGACCTGCTTTAATCTTTTGGTCGACAAATAAAAAGCAGCTCAAGCACTTTCAAAAAAATCCTATATAATCTTATCAAAAAGTTTACGGTTTTGAACGTATTGACAATTTTTTGAAAGAAATAAAAATTGTCAAATTTTAAGGTATTTTGCCCCGCCACATGCAGAAAAAACTTTTGCGGAATGTGATTTTTGTGCGTGTTCATCCTTAATATGGCGTTATCGAATTAATCTGAAATATTTTGTGATATTGTTTAGAAAATCTGAAAAAAATGGAAAATCGGACGTTTCTTCTCCAACTTTTTTTTATTCGGAATAAACCTCCGCACTGAGAAAAAAACTTGAGTAAAATGTACTGGCTCGTAATTTCAAAAACTTTCCTCTTTTATGGAGATTCTAAGATGGTATAAAACATTATTAATATCTCTAAAAGTAACTCACTTTCGACGATTCAAAGTAAATTTGGAAGTGAAATCAGGTAGCTAATAATCAAAAACAAACAGATTTTGCCATTTATAGAAAATGTTTCTGTCAGTGTGAGTAAGATTACTAATTTGTACTTGCTACACACGCGCTCACTTCTCAGTAAATTAATTCACTAACGGACTTTGCTTTACACTGGATTTTTGTTACAATGGAAAATCAAGTGAAGTACACCCATCAAGAGTATGCGGACATGCATATTATTATGGAAAAACTTGATACGTGCCGTTCAGAGGTGGTGTGGTTTATAACGCCTGACGAGCGGCAAGGATTTATGCGCAGCGCTACCCAGCCATACAACATACATATTACGGCATGTTCATAAGAACCCATAAGATCTATACCGCTGGTGGAATACCTGGCATCGATCGTGTTGATCGAACTGGGCGACCGCGCATTGAAGACGAGGATGCTGTCCTGGATGCTACTATCGAAGAACCTGGTACCTTGAAGCGGAAAGTACAGAGACGAACTGGTGTCCCAAGGTCTACTACCATATTCAAATGGTCCAAGTTTTTGAACTGCGTGACTACGCAAAGCGCAAGCGATTTTGCAAAATTATGTTAAGAAAAATCAGACAAGAGCCCAATTTTTTCGATAAAGTTTTACGGAGTGTCCAGCATGTAGAAATTATGGACACATGAACCTTCACAACTTTCGTAGTTGGAAAGTTGAAAATCCACATGAGTTCAGAGAAGATTTGTACTTGTCCCAGCATCAATTTAAGATAAACCTCTGGGCGAGTATTTTTAACGAAACACTTTGGGGACCCGCGGAACTGCCTCCTACGTTAAACGGCCAAGGATATTTGGCGTTTTAACAAAATAATTTGCCAGAACTGCTGGAAGACACCCCGTTATAACTTCGGAGGACAACGTGGCTTTAAATTTATGGATGCCCAGCCCACTATGCCTTAGAAGTAAGGCAATATTTGAATCAGACATACCCCGGCAGGTGGATTGGCCGTTTAGAACCTATCTTCTGGTCAGATCGCTTACCGGACCTGAATCCACAAACCTTTTTTTATTGAGTATTCTTAAAAGATAAAGTTTATGAAAAAGCAATAAGATATCAAGAGGAGCTACGTCAAAGAATCAGAACAGCAGCTCAATAAATTTCACGAAGTAGTCTAAGAAGACCAAGAGGATCGTTCCTAAGAGGATGTCGTTTTTATATAAGATAGAAAGGCCGTCAATCTGAGCATCTGTTATGAATAAAATAATTTTTGTGAATGTCAATCTGTTCGTTTTAGCGATTTTTTTTAAAATTCGCTAATGAGGAGATCTGTGTTTATATATATATATATATATATATATATATATATATATATATATATATATATATATATATATAGATATATATATATATATATATATATATATATATATATATATATATATATCCGACCGGTAACTCAAAAAATAATGGACCGACCTTGATAAAATTTGGAAAGTACCTTCCTTTTGTAAGTGGCTTGGATAAGTTCGTTATACAGGAAAATCGGACCAGGTTTTCTCGGAAAATTTTGTGTTCTCTTTCTAAACAAATTCATATCTCCGGAAATAACAAAGTAAGGACAACCAAATGATGCGCGCGTTTGCATTATAAAGAGTGAACTCTGTACAAAAATCTAGGTCTCTATCTCTAAAGACAAAGAAGTTATGAGCTGTTAAAGAAACACATTTAGGAGTTTTCCTCAAAACGTCAAACTCGCAATTTTAAACGTCAACATTGGCAATTTTTAGGCAAAGAACGTTAAATAAATACCCATTGTGAAAAGAAGATGTTGCAAGAGGAGTGTTCTGTTTCAGATTCAACAGTCACTGCCCTTCATTTTAGTTTATGGTTTAACGGTCTATAATTTTTTAGCTAATTTTCGTAGAACAAATTCGTTAATGCATTTTTGCATTTTTTATAGAAATATGATGCGTTTATAAGAAAAAATCTGGACGCAGTAAGTGCGTTTTGGTAGCGAATTTTCGGTAAATTTGCAGATTAGCTCCCGATCGCTTTTCAAAAAACTGTTTTCAGAAACTTGCCTAGGCCCCACCCTGGATCCACAAACCCCAAAAAACATTTCTTGTTCACACCCCCAAGGATGTTACGGGACCAGGAGTGAGTAGGGGTGCTGGGCGGGGTAGGTAGTAAAAAGGAAATATGAGCAGAAAATGCGAATAAAACGGGCTTAAAAGCTGTCTTTTTCACATCTTGAAGCCATATCCCCCTTAAACCCTGCCTACCCTGCACAGCACCCCCATTCCGCCAGGTGCCGTAACTTCCTTGGCGGATAGGAACAAGACATTTTTCTTGTGGTTTATGGGTTTGTGCAGCAAGGGTGGATGTATGCACGCGAGGGGGAAGGAAAATCCCCACGACGAAGCTTTTTTTCTTCAGTACGGAGGTTTATTCCAAATTTAAAGAAAAATGGGGAAGAAAAGTCCGGTATATAATTTTTTTCTTCAGATTTTCTTAATAATACTTATTCATTCAGACTAATTCGATAACGCCATTATTGAGGATTGACGTGCACAAAAAAACACATTCTGCATATGTTTTTTCTACATGTGGTGGGACAAAATACCTTAAAATTTGACAATTTTCATTTTTCTTAATAAAATTGTCAATATCTTGAAAACCGTAAACTTTTTGATAAGATCATATAGGGTTTTTCTGAAAGGGCTTGAGCTCGCCTATCTTCGTGTGACGTTTTACGACTTTTGGGACACCTGTGTATAGCAGATGTATCTTAGGAAAATTTTCTAAAGCAAATTAAATGTTTATAGTATAAATACAGTTGGTGTTTGCGAACCCAGAAATCTGACGTATTAGTCTTTTCATAATCGTCAGTAACTTAATCAAGTAATGTACCTTTTCCTCAAATTATTTTTATCTTGGCAGATTTGTCTTAAGCTGGAAGGAATTCACACAACGAAAAAGTTAATAAACGGATTAAGAGGCATTATCAAAAATCCATTTACGTAAACGACCGTTTGTCCGGAAAACTGTGTTCTGGTATTCTATCTGCTTTTTACGTTTGGTAATTCGAAAGAAAGAAGTGAGTAGCTAATCTGTGGATTGCGTGTTCCCCGAATCCTTTTCCTGGCGTTGACAGTTAGGCAGAACGAAGACGTACTGGCTCTGTTGAAAAGAAAACTAATTATCTGTTTGTATATTTGAAATCTACACGTTAGTATTAAGTCTTGTAGTCTATTTTCTTAAATTAAACGAAATAATATAAAAATTCTGTAAGTGAAGATTGGAACTTGTGATGAGCACTGATAAGTACACTTGGAGCACCCAAATCACCACAACGCATATATTCAAAGACCTGACGATCGTTTCACTAACAAGGTTAGCGTCATCAGAGGTTGAAAATTTTTAACTGCCTACTAATAAACATCACCTTAAACCTCAGTATATTAGGTGATGTTTATTAGTACGCAGTTTAAAATTTTCAACATCTGATGACGCTAACCTTGTTAGTGAAACGATCGTCAGGTGTTTAAAAAGATGAGTTGTAGTGATTTGGGTTCTCAAAGTGTACTTATAAAAGTTCTGCTCTAAATACATGAATACTTCTGTCAAATTTTTCAACTATATAAGGGTATTTCTGGCATTGGTAAGTTAGGGAAAAATATGAAATTTAACCTTGCAAAAATCCAGCTATTTAACGTAAAGTGAGGTTAAAAGAACACTAAACCTAAAATTTTCCGAAAATGACTCGTCCTGTTTTTCTAGCCAGGACACTTATTCAAGCAATTTAAACAAAAACTACACGTTCAAAGATATAATTACTCACATAAAGCTTTTTGGAAAAAATCGGAAAAAAGATATTTTAACATGAAGATGTACACACAGTTTCTGTCACAAAATATCGTATTTTTTTTATACAAAAATTGGCGTAAGTAATATTAAACGAGAAATTTAAATATAGTTTTACAAAAATATGTTAAACAATTTTTTTCCTTTCAATTCTCAAACATGTTTTACAATAACTTATTGGACATTATTTAATAAATTACTAAATTTTGCAAACTCTGCAAAACTGACTAAATACTTTTTAGTTATTAATTATCTTTCACGAAAATTGGAATTCGTGGATGTAAAGGAAAATATAAGTGAAAAACCAATCATATATATATATATATATATATATATATATATATATATATATATATATATATATATATATATATATATATATATATATATATATGAGCTACTGACATCTAGGACGAAACAAGGAACTTTGTCTGTAGGCCAATTAATTTAGATATATTTTGTTTATTGCTGGTATAACACACTGATAAGCTGAAATAAGAGAGAGACTAGTATGTGGTTCCAGTAATAATCTTGACATATATATATATATATATATATATATATATATATATATATATATATATATATATATATATATATATATATATATATATATATATATATATATATATATATATATATACATATATATATATACAGGGTGGCGCATTGAAAACGAAACAGACTGATTTGCGTCCAGAGATTTTTTTAAAAGAAACACTGAAACACGTCAATTTTAATATTGAGGGGGACATGTTTTTACATAAAACTCAACTTTGTCACATCAACCCCTTAAGGGTGGTGATAACAACCCCTATATTTTAAAACGGGAACGTGCGTCGAATGTTACATCATTTGAAAGCTCTTTCTTTTCAAAATTCAGCACACTAATGTTTTGGAAGTTTTATCAACTCGTTTAAAAATTATTCGCAGTTGGAGTTGCAAGAACGTATTTCATTCATTGTGATAAGATATGCACTGATTAGTCAATTTTTCGTTAAAAAAAACTAAAAAACAAAACCAAACGTTCAAAAATGTTTACTCAGTTAAGTAAGTCTTCAAATTGTTGACCACCAGCTTCCATACAAAAGTACAATTTTTGTTCAAAACGAGCTCTGACATTCTGGAGCATTTGTGGAGTTATTAGACGGCATTCTTGAACAATGGGTCGTCGTAATTTTTCCAGAGACTCCGGTTATGTTGCGTAAATTCTCATCTTTAAGTGGCCCCATAGAAATAAGTCTAAAGGAGTTAAATCCGGTGATCTAGGGGGCCACTCAATAGCACCTCTACGCTCAATCCATTGTCCTGGAAACTCTCTGTTCAAAAATTCCCTAACACGTTGTAAAAAATGCGGAGGAGCTCCATTTTGTTGAAACACGAATTGATTTCCTTGATAGCGATCATTTTCAACAATGTCAATTAGTAGAGGGTGAACGATATCTTTTAGTAACTCCAAATACGTTTCGCACCTCAAATTGCCATCAAGAAAAATTGGTCTGATTAAACGGTCTCCAAAAATGGCAGTCCAGATAGTCAATTTCTCTGGAGTTTGAGTGTGGACTTCGTGAAAATTTTTTGGATTATTATCTGCCCAATTATGACGATTGACTGTAAAGTTTAATAAAAACGTACACTCGTCTGAAAAACAGATATTGAACAGAAATTTCCCGTTATCAGCAATTCGTGCAGTAATAACTTCACAAAACTCCAGCCGCCGATCAAAATCATCTTCATTTAGTTGTTGTACAACATGAATTTTATACGGGTGAAATTTATGATGCTTCAATATTCGCTGAATTGTTCTTCTTTTGATGTTTGAAACAGTGGCCAATTTTCACGTGCTCAAAGTTGGGTCTGCAGCAATTTGTCCTAAAACTTCAATCTCAGTAGTCTTATTTCTAACCGGAAATTCACGTTCAGGAGCCCGTTTTTTGTTGGCTACTGAACCACTTTGTCGAAACTTTGCAACTAACTCCAAAATGTATTTTTTGTTAACATGTCTATTGGGATGTCGTTAATTAAACAAATTTGCCGTACGGTTGGCACAGTTATCGTTTTTGAAAAAAAGAGTAATTATTTCAACTCTTTCCTCTACAGAACACAGCATTGTGAAATTAAGTTTCGGTAGTACTATCAAGTATCAAACCGACCGATAAACTAAAATAATAAACCGCATTTCTCTCATTCGGATAAGAAATGTTCTGATAGTCAATTTTTTGTTTACAAACCAAGAAAACATTGACTATCAGCACATTTCTTATCGGAATGAGTGAATTGCGTTTTCGCATCTTCAACTGTAAATAATTTTTAAACGAGTTGATAAAACTTCCATAAAAATTAGTGTGCTGAATTCAGAAAAGAAAGAGATTTCAAATGATGTAACACTTGACCTATGTTCCCTATTTAAAATATAAGGGTTATTATCACCACCCTTAAGGGGTTGATGTGACAAAGTTAAGTTTTATGTCAAACATGTCCCTCTCAATATTTAAATTGACGTGTTTCAGCGTTTCTTAAAAAAATTTATCTGGACACAAATCGGTCTGTTTCGCTATATATATATATATATATATATATATATATATATATATATATATATATATATATATATATATATATATATATATATATGCCTTCACGTACTCTTGAAGAAATTTTCGTTTAATAGACAGTCTTTAAACGTGCACAAGTGTATAGAGTTTCCTGCTGAGTTCTCGTTACGTGTAATGTATTACATAGCGCCCCTTTTATCGATCTATTTTAGTTCAAACGTGACTCTCTTCATACGAGTGGCTTGTGATAAGTATCAAAAAAGCAAACACAGCTATGTCGTATTTTATAGATAGCGACTTTTGCTTAATTGGCTGAATTTTTCCATTACATATTTAATGATTTATGTGCTAAGAGCTTTTTTGATAGAAAAACTGTATAATATATATGTATAGTAGCACATTATGGTATTATATATTTGGAGACAATAACTATACAGTGTGTTATATAGATAAGCCTGTCATGCTTGTGTTTACTTTACCACTTTGACCATATGTCCCACCTTCTTTCTTATTTTCACTACACACATTCCATCGATTAATCCAGCCATTATTATTTGTTTTGTAACCATTTAAACCCGGAGCTTATAACGTACCTCCATATAAAAGTCCAACGGCATCAATATGGTTACCAAACGAAGTACAGAAAAGACTTAGCACCACTCTGTCGAAAGCATAGCCATTCCAAGTCCAATTTATTCATTTGAGGCCACAACAAAATAGTTCACACGTCTGTGTCGTTTTAGCTTTTTAACGTTCAAATATTTGGGAAATAATAATGACATTATTTTAAAACGCACCAAGGAGTTACTATTTGAGGATGCACATCCCACAACTTTACTTGGTGGCATAGCCTTCAAAACGAAAATGTTCAAAAAGTGGATTTTGTGACAAAAATGTAGGTCTTCTTCTTATTTATGTAAATCGAAAGATAACGGAGATGATGGCTATTTTGGTTAACGTTTTGTGAGTTGTACCTTGTAAGCAAATAACCGAAGGACCTTAGGTAATATATTTCTTAAAAAAGGTGCGACTGTGTTTAGTTGTTGAGATTATCTAACAACTTGGCGATATTTCTCGTGGCTTCCCGCATATTTTGGACACCAGCAATCTTTTCGTCTGTGCGCGCCGGATGAACTCGCAAACTATTTTTTTTTTTTTTTTTTTTTTTTTTTTATTAATAATAGGTGCCTCGACAATAAAAGCCATTGGCACAGACAAAAAATAAAAATAAATCTGAAACAGAAGTTATAAACATAAACACTACTCTAACTTAGTATAACATAAATGTGGAATCTTAAGTTACAATGTGTTGTAAACATTAGTAGTTTTCAAGAAATAAATTAGTCTCGATAGATCATTGGTTCCGGAGAAACTGAGGATATCACTGATGTTTTCCTTAAGATCCAGATACGACCGTTGTTCACTATATCCCGGGCACTCAGTCAAAATGTGGTTTACTGTGAGTTGAGTACTACAATGGCTGCATAAAGGAGGTTCACTTTTTTCTAGTAGGTGTTTGTGTGTAAGCATAGTATGACCAATCCTTAACCTTCTGATAATGATAAGTTCTCGTCTGTTTAGGTTTGTTATTTTTGTTATCTGAGTGGTGGATTCTATGTTTCTGAGTTTAGTTTGAGCACTAAACCATAAATGTTGCCATTCCTCGTGAACAGTGTGTTTTAAGTGAGTTTGAAGGTCTGTATGTATAATAAACTCATGATCTGGATTAATTTTTTCACAAGCCTTCCTAGCTAAGTTGTCTGCCTGAATGTTGCCTCCTATACCAGAATGAGATGGCACCCATATTATTACTGTCGATTTTCCACACTGGGATATTTCCCTTGCCGTTTTATGTATGTCTGCAACAATAGGATGTTTGTTGTAAAGTGTTCCTATGGCATTGACAGCTGATAATGAGTCGCAGCAAATAATCGATCTGGTATGGGAAGATTTAAGGAAAGTTTCTAGACACAAGTGTACGGCTGTGAGCTCTGCTGTATACACACTGCAAACATCCGAGAGTCGTAGACTCAGTTTTATATCCGCTCCGAAAACGGAGCAACCAGTGGTGAAGCCGCATCTAGATGCATCAGTGTAATATATTGCATCATATGGGTACTGGCTGAGAATCCCATAGAAATCTGCTCTTAGAGAGGGGGCAGGTGTTGTTCGTTTGTTGTAAATACTCAAGGTTGTGTTGATAATGAGGTGGTTTTCCAACCATGGAGGATCTTGGACAACATTCTTTCTGACGTAGTGGATATCTCTTGAGCTTAAATTATTGTGTATATCTAAATATATGTTAGCAAGGCGTGAATAGTTTTGAAATACCCTGTTCATAACAATCGAGTGTGCAGGGTTGCATGTATCCGATGTAATCTTCGCAGCATATGACAGCGATAAATGTTTCCTCCTTAGCCACAAAGGTATCTCTCCAGTTTCCCTTAGTATACTTAAAGTAGGACTGGTCCTAAAAGCTCCTGTTGCTAATCTTAATGCTGTATTTTGGATAACATTTAGTTGCTTAAGAGTTGACTTACTAGCTGATGAATATAAAATAGAACCATAGTCAAGTCTTGATCTAATAAGGCATCGGTATATTGTAAGGAGCACAGTTTCGCTAGCTCCCCAATTTTGATTTGCCAGTACTTTTAGGATATTAATTTTCTTAAGACATTCCATTTTAATATAATTAATATGAGATTTCCATGTTACTTTGGTATCTAATATCATCCCAAGGAATCTATGTTCATCTTTCATGGCTAAATCACTGTTGTATAGTTGTAGTGGAGTGATGGTGCTGACGTGCCTTCTTTGAGAGAAGAGCATCACTTCTGATTTCTCTACGGAAAAGGTAAAACCAAGTTCTTCTGAGCATTTCTGAATTGAGAGTATGGAATCTTGTAGTAGTATTCTGGTTGAATCTGCATTATTTCCTCTACAAAAAAGTACTATGTCGTCGGCAAAAAGGGATATCTTAACTGGTTGTGCTATGTATTTAGTGACACTGTTTATGGCTATTAGGAAAAGAGTGGTACTCAATACAGAACCTTGAGGAACTCCATTCTCTAGTTCATACTGGGATGAGATGGATCCGTTCAATTTGACTCTAAATCGCCTATTTTCTAGGAAGTGTTGTATAAAGTGAAGAATGTTTCCCTTTATATAATTATCGTGTAGATCACGAACAACCTTGTGTCTCCACGTTGTATCGAACGCTCTGTTTATATCTAAGAATACTGCAAGTACTTCTTGTTTGCATACAAATGCTTCTGTTATTTCGAAGTTTAGTGTTATCAAGCTATCCATGGTAGACCTGTTTGGTCTAAATCCATTTTGATGTTGGCTTAACATACTTTTGCTCTCGAGAGTCCAAATTAATCTGTTATTAATTATTTTTTCCAAAACCTTGCAGGAAGTGCATGTGAGAGATATTGATCTATATCCAGAGGTTCTATCTTTTGGCTTGCCTATTTTGTGAAGCGGTAGCACATCAGCTTCTTGCCAGATGGAGGGAAATTGATGACTCGCCCAAATCAGGTTGTAAATATCAAGTAGTTTACTTAACGCAATTAAAGGTAATTCTTTTAAAAATACCATAGGAATATCGTCTGGACCTGCTGCCGAGCTATTTGCGTTGGCGAGTACTCCACTAAGCTCTTCCATTCTAATGGGTGAATTGATTGGAGCTGCGTTATCATCACCAGGATCTATACGAATGTTTGATTCAGTTTCCTGTTTTATTTTGAGAAAATCTGAAGTGTAGTTTTCATTGGCAGAGATGTCGTAAAAACTTTTTGCCATTAGATTTGCCATATCGACGTTTGAAGTGACCAGGTTGTCTTGACTATCATATAAACCCGGTATATGGTGAAAATTTTGCTTTCCTTTAATCCTATTAATTTTGTTCCATACTGCAGAGGAAGGGGTGTTTATAGATAGAGTTCCCACATATTCTTCCCATGATTTTTGTTTGCTTTCTCTAATTATTTTCCGAGCCAATGCCTTAAGTCTCTTCAAGTCCAGAAAATGGTGTTGCGTTCTGTGTTTTCTAAACTTATTGAGTGCTCGTTTTGCTTCTTGGACAGCAATTTTGCAACTGTTGTTCCACCAAGGTACTTGCGGTCGTCTGCTGTTAGTAGTACGCTTTCCTATGTGATTGGTTGCTGATCTAATGATTATGTTGTTGAAATTGTTTAAACACGCCTCTGCATTCGTATCGATGTTGAATTCTTCCATCTTTTCAATTATTTCTTCTCTGTAACATACCCAGTTTGCTGAAAAAATATTCCATTTACTGATGAGGAATGTTGGTTGGGTACCAGCAACAGACTTTTTAATGCAAATAGGAAAGTGGTCACTGTCATATAGGTCATCGTGGGGTTTCCATTCTGTGGACATTGACAAGCTAGGACTGCAAAAACTGAGGTCAATGCAAGTTAAACTTCCAGATCTTGCACAAAAATGTGTAGGTTCGCCTGTGTTTAGAAGTATTAGATTTGAGGATTGTAGGAGTTTCTCAATTTCTCTACCTCTTTGATCCGTTTTGATGTTGCCCCACGCACTGCTTCTAGAGTTAAAATCGCCTAAAAGGTAAAACGGAGAAGGTAGTTGTTTTATAAGCTCATAAATGTCACGCTCATTTAGTGGTTGGCTATCTGGACAATATATACTGCATATAGAGAACTTCGTGGGAGTCAATACCTCTACTGCAACTGCTTCGAGGTGGGTGTTCAATGCTATGCTTTTAACCATAATCTCTGTGGAGGTAAATATAGCAGTTCCTCCACTGGCTCTAAGAGACGATTTTCGATTAAATAGAAAGGAATTGTAGTTTTTCAAATTCACTGACTGTTCGTCTTTTAGATTGGTCTCTTGTAGGCAAATGATATGTGGTTTTGAGTATGCAATCAGTGTTTGTAAGAATGGAAGACGTTTAAAGTACCCAGAGCAGTTCCATTGAAGTATATTAATTTGATCTATGAATTCTGTAAAATTAATTATTTGAGTCAGAGTCGTCTACTTCCATAGATGAGATACTCTCTGTTTCGGCGTTTTGCTCAAGGTGCTTACGAAACTTTGTGTTTAATCTAGATATTCGATTCTTGATCGCCTTGTTTGTTATGTTTGGGTAAATTTCGTACATCATTTGTAGTAGCGCAGGTATATTAGATCTGCTTACAAATCTAAGGGCCTCTTCTATGGGATCACAAGAACCGAAGGTATTTTCCAGGAAACTTTTCAGCTGAGCAAAGTTTAAAATGTATTGTGGTTGGTTGGATGCGATTATCTCTCTAACGTTGCTTAGTGCAGTGTCAAGATCGATGTTAGATTTCTTCTTTTTCTTCTTTGGTTGAGTTTCCGGTTGCTTAGGTATCACAAATTCGGTATCAACTACTTTAGTTGCTGGCTGATAGTCAACAGATGCTGCAAGATCAATAAGTGAACCAGTGCTACTAGATGGTGCTGGTCTTTTAACAGATTGTATTTGATTTTCCGGACATGCAAGAGGTTGTGCCTCTTGAGCATCAGCATCGCTCATAAGATCTTGGGAACTGATTGTGTTTTCTAGTGGAGGTGATATGCTTTCAAGAATAGCTTTGTCATTTGCACCGCGAGTTTCTATACCGTCGTTTTCTAAACGAGTTGGCAGATTTGTGTTTAATTTCTCGCTGTTTTTACAATTAGCAGCAATATGGTCTGTCTGTTTACATAGAAAGCAGGCCATATCGTCCGAATTTATAAAAATTCTGTGCTCTATGCCCTCAAAAACAATGCATAATGTCGATGGTAAGGTTTGATCTGCTGGAAGCGGTGTTATATAAACCTGTCTTCTAAAGCTTAAGATGTGCGCGAACTCGTCCCCGGCCATTCCCGCTCTCAAGAAAGATGGCTGGCTAACTAAATTTAACCCACACTCTCTAAGTGCGTCAGCAATGATTTCGGGCGGTATATATGGGCTTGCGTTTGAAATTATAATTCGTTTAGCTGGTGTAACTAAACGTCTGACACTAGTATCATGTTCACCTATTTTTATCGTGCTATGCTCGTTTATTACTAAATCGACTAAGGTGGTTGTGGATAAATAGATGCACACACGATTGTGTGACATTCTAGAAGCAAATAAAATATTTCTCGCACTAGTAATTTTGCTGACTGCTTTTACATACTCAATAAGTTTTGGGCCATCAACTGCATTAATGATAATAGCTTGTTCTTTCTTGGGTATTACTTGAACTGGACGTGATGCAATAGCCTGAGCATAGGATCTGAGTGTTGAAGCGTTTGGGTTTTCTGATCTAGTGGTCATTATATTTGTGGATACAGTAGGTTGGTTAACTATTTCTTCATTGTTGGGTGTTTGGCTGCTCCTATACATAGAGGCAGCCTCGTTTTGTAGGCTTATTTTGTAGCCTTAATATGCAGGCCACAAGTCGCACTCCATCAGTGTATAACTGGTTGCCAATTATTATTTTTAAGAACGGAGTTTATGTATGAGAATATATTTGCGATAATACTATCTCTGTGTAGTGATAAAAATATGCAAATATTTACTTGATTTATATTACCGTTAATTTGTAATCTGTCACTTAATTGTTCAAGAGTGCACTTTTAATATAAGATTATTTACTATAGTCACTATCTGGCACTATGGAATTAATTTGCACTAAAAAAACTGCCAAGAAATGAGCTTAAATAACTCGTAATATCGCGAAAACTACGATCCGAGATGAACGATGTTTACACGACAAAGCCTTAAACTCGAATCCAAACTATTTTTATTATCCACAAACATGTCGCCCAGGAAGCTTAATTATGACCGAAAATTATTTTTATTTTACGCACAATTTCTGCAATAAAACGTTCAGTTTGAAAATAATTTTTCTATTTCTCCCCGCATTGTTCTAATGTAAAACTAGCCGATAGTTTTACTCCAGAGAAATGTTAATATCAAGGGAGTTAATATTGACAACTGTCTAAATAACACATAGTTTAAACATGAATTAACAGAAGACCCACTCTTTATTGTAGTTATCATTCGAAGTAAAAATAGGTGATAAAAACAGTTTTGCCGGTGCGAGAATTCTAAACTGAGCAATTACCTCCATGGTTTAAGTGCTACTCAAGAGATATCTGCAAATGGACGTTTTCAGGATGGTGTTTGCCATATAGAATATGATTTATAATTACCACTTTTTATGTTATATGTCACATAAATTGGTCGTAGCATGGTTATATAATGCGCAGCTACCAGATTTAGGAATGCTTAATCGATGTAAACACGGATTTTCCATCTAGTCAAATCATTGAAAAGAACTGGCAAACTGTTAAAGTGTTGTTGGTTGCTTATTCAAATTTATATGGTTTTGTGGCTCGAAGTCTACTTTAAACAATGTGTCCTGCGCAGCGCTGTTTATTAGTAACCACGCGTTCTAATACATTCAAAATTCCCGTTCAATCCCCGATGGTAATGTTCCTTACACGGTCCCTAAAGCTGATCCTCAGCATTGCACGTTTCATTCCTTTTTTGCAAAACACAGACAGCAAGCTCTGTTTTATGTAAGAGTTACAGTCTCAGGGCCGTAGGTCATGGGGGCTAGGAGTCGAGGAACTGCTGATTTAGATTGATGGGCATATGTCCATTTTTTGAGGATGTGATCAAATTTCCCAAATGCCGCCCAAGACAACTCCACTGGTTATTTATGCGGCCTGGTCGATTTTGTCAAGCTTGATGTTGTGGCCAACGTACAAGCACTCTGTTCAACCGCTTCAAACATGTAGCTGTCAAGTATAGTATGAAGGTTGCCTTGGCCTTGGTCTCCTGGAGGTCCATTCTCAGGCTCACAGTTTCTGAATTTTCCCTCAGGTCTTTCACTTAGAAAATTTCCCTCCATATTGACTTGTCTCCGTTTGCACGTCAGATTTTTCCAATCCCCTTGTAGTGTAAAAGTAAACAGCTCCGACGAAGTGGTGTTACCTTTGCGGTGATCTCAGTGAGGTGGCCACTTAAAGACGAAACAGCCGCGTTTTAGGACACCTATTGTAATTTTGTTGAAAATCCCTTAAAAAAGAAAATTTTGCTTTCAAGAGGGAAGATTTTTAGGCTTATTTTCAACATTGCAACATCAACCTTTAATCGGTGGTGTGATCCACCCCTAACATCTTAAATGAGAGGGCGGTCAAGTAGCACACCATTTTAGAGCTGGTGTAAGCCTCATTTCAACGGTACCTTATTTTTAGCGAATTTTCGAAAAATTCTGCTAACAGAGAGGTCACGATGAAAAGCTTTTGAAAAGCGTGAACTTGGCTCTCTAGAACCCATAACCAAGGTCTGTTGAAATTATATATATATATATATATATATATATATATATATATATATATATATATATATATATATATATATATATATATATATATATATATATTCGAGCGATAACTCAACAAATACTCAAATGATTTGAAAGAAACTCGGCACATAACTTCATTGTATTAAGATCGCGGACGGGTTCGTATATCAACTCTAACGGACATTCTTTTCCCCCAAAAATGTACAAAAATACTTTTGAAAACGCTACATTTTTGTAAGTATCAGAGTAACTGGAATGAGATTTTACATGTTGCTAGAAATGGTGTAAATAAACCTATGCTGTAAATTTTAAGTAATGCGGTACACAATATTTAAGAGTTTTTTCCGAATTTAAAATAAAATCCGAAAAACATGCGTTGAAAAGACTTAGTGGTAACAATCCAATGTCTGACAGACACAGTAGTTAACTGACACGTGTGGATTGATTCATACAACAGGTATAAACCATACATCAACGGTAACCAAACGAAATAAATAACTAACATAAACAAACTACCCGAACAAATAATCGTAAAATCTTGCCCACAAATATCGCAAATACAGACGACATGAAATTAGAAATTTACCAAGTGATTGTTATTTAACTGGTGGAATCAAACAATTTTTAAAATATACTATATTTGTAGCTTGATGAACGGCTCCAGATACAGTTTTAGCACAGCATAGATATATTATGCTGTGGTTTTAGAGTGAAAGTGTAGCATAATATAGTAGAAAGGTAAACAAAATCAAGTCAAGTCTCTACAAGAATGATTTTAAAATAGTTTATTTTATCATTGAACTTAAAGATAAGACGTCATATAAGACCGAAGCAGTGCTTGAATGTGTTTAAATGGCAATTCTACTACTACTGTATTTAATTGTTGCGTACACTTTTAATATAATATAATATATCCCGGGCATGAAGCCGGTGTCAAATATAAACAAAACGTTATTTTCTTAATGAAAATTCACTAAAAATAAGACACCCTTGAAAAGAGATGTACATCAGCTCTAAAATGTTGTGCTACCTCACGTCTCCTTGCCATATAAGATTTTAGGGATGGATCGACCATCTCTAGTGATTTTCAACAAAATCACGATTTGTGTCCTGAAACACCCCAGTTTCGTTTTCAAGTGGACACCTTATATATATATATATATATATATATATATATATATATATATATATATATATATATATATATATATATATATATATATATATATATATATATATATATATATAGAGGGTGGCGCATTGAAAACGAAACAGACCGATTTGCGCCCAGAGAATTTCTTTTTAAGAAACGCTGAAACACGTCAATTTTAATATTTAGGGGGACATGTTTTGACATAAAACTAAACTTTGTCACATCAACCCCTTAAGGGTAGCGATAACAACCCTTATATTTTAAATAGGGAACATGAGTCGAGTGTTACATTTGAAAGCTCTTTCTTTTCTGAATTCAGCACACTAATTTTTTTGGAAGTTTTATCAACTCGTTTAAAAATTATTCACAGTTGAAGATGCAAAAACGCATTTCACTCATTCCGATAAGAAATGTGCTGACAGTCAATGTTTTGTTGGTTTGTTAACAAAAAATTGACTATCAGAACATTTCTTATCGGAATGAGAGAAATGCGGTTTATTATTTCAGTTTATCGGTCGGTTTGATGTTTGATAGTACTACCGAAAATTAATTTCACAATGGTGTATTCTGTAGAATAAAGAGTTGAAATAATTACTCTTTTTTTTCATAAACGATGACTGTACCAACCGTACCGCAAATTTGTTTAATGAACGACATCCGAACAGACATGTTAACAGAAAATACATTTTGGAGTTAGTTGCATAGTTTCGACAAAGTGGTTCAGTAGCCAACAAAAACGGGATCCTGAACGTGAATTTCAGGTTAGAAATGAGACTACTGAGATTGAAGTTTTAGGACAAAATACTGCAGACCCAACTTTGAGCACGAGAAAATTGGCCACTGTTTCAAACATCAAAAAAAGAACTATTCAGTGAATATTGAGGCATCATAAATTACAACCGTATAACATTCATTTGTACAACAACTGAATGAAGATGATTTTGCTCGGCGGCTGGAGTTTTGTAAAGTTATGAATGCACGAATAGCTGATAACGGGAACTTTCTGTTCAATATCTGTTTTTGGACGAGTGTACGTTTTTATTAAACTCTATAGTCAATCGTCATAATTGTCGTTATTGGGCAGATAATAATCCAAGAAATTTTCACAAAGTTCACACTCAAACTCCACAAAAATTGAATGTCTGGACTGGAAATTTTGGAGACCGTTTGATTGGACCAATTTTTCTTGATGGCAATTTGAGTGGCGAAACGTATCTGGAGTTACTAGAAGATATCGTTTACCCTCTACTAATTGACATTGTTGAAAATGATAATCGCTACCAAGAAAATCAATTAGTGTTTCAACAAGATGGAGCTCCTCCGCATTTTTAACAACGTGTTGGGGAGTCTTTGAACACAGAGTTTCCAGAGCAATGGATTGGGCGAAGAGGTGCTATTGAGTGTCCCCCTAGATCACCGGATTTAACTCCTTTGGAGTTCTTTCTATGGGGCCATTAAGAGAGTAGAATTTTCGCAACAGAACCAGAGTCTCTGGAAGAATTACAACGACGCATTGTTCAAGAATGCCGTCTAATAACTCCACAAATGCTCCATAATGCCAGAGCTTGTTTTGAACAAAATTTGTACTTTTGTGTGGAAGCTGGTGGTCCACAATTTGAGCACTTACTTGGCTAAATAAACATTTTCGAACGTTTGGTTTTGTTTTTTATATTTTTTTAACAGAAAATTGACTAATCAGTGCATTTCTTATCACAATGAATGAAATACATTCTTGCAACTCCAACTGTAAATAATTTTTAAACGAGTTAATAAAATTTCCAAAAAAAAATGTGTGCTGAATTCAGAAAATATAGAGCTTTCAAATGATGTAACACTCGACCCATGTTCCGTATTTAAAATATAAGGGTTGTTAAAACCCCGCTTAAGGGGTTGATGTGACAAAGTTGAGTTTTATGTCAAGACATGTCCCCCTTAATATTAAAATTGACGTGTTTCAGCGTTTCTTAAAAAAATCTCTGTTTCGTTTTCAATTCGCCACCCTGTATATATATATATATATATATATATATATATATATATATATATATATATATATAATTTATATATTATTATTTAATCATAGAGGTAAAATAACGGTATTTAGAAGCTGTGATTTTTTTTAAGTAAAATTCAAGATATCTTTAAAACTGTAGCTAAAAATATCTGCTGACAGATACTTACTGACTATATGATTAAACAGTATTGCTGATAGTCTCTTGTAAAAGGTTTTTAATTTAATATTAATGTGAAAAGGCTAGAAGTACGAGCTGAATTAGAGAAGGGTGGGCTACAAATAAACGGTTACCAAATCATCACAGCGCTTTTTATTGAAACCCATTTATTTACAAACAATTCAAATACCTCCCTGTGTGTTAGAGAAATTCACAGCGTCGTGATGGGGAATTGGAGAAAAGCCCATCAGTAAATCTCCAGCGATAGGGGGCTAATCTGTGTCCTGCATGTAACTGTGGTTCTGCCTCTCCAGCGCTACACTGGGACCTCACCATGTTACATGTGTTGGCAGACGCCTCACCACATATAAATTATCTACACGATTTAGATAATCTGGAAATTATTTCCTCACATCTGCCTCTTGTTTTATATATATATAGAAACCGCAAAATGTGGCTGAATAAAAAAAAGAAAAATATTTACTACACGTGCTGAATATTCAATGAAGTGAATGTGAAGTTTATCCTGGAGATGATGTGAAAAATACTATTTGGAGTAGAATTTTGCTTTCAGTAATTTAAGCAATAGGTATTTAACAGCGCTTTGGTGAGAACCTTTTTATGTGACAGAGTTAGTTTTAGCGAATTTTTTGTTTTCTAAATTCTAAATATATATATATATATATATATATATATATATATATATATATATATATATATATATATATATATATATATATCTTTAGGAATATTGCACTACACTGTAATCACGCTGATGCGTGCTGATGATGAACCGGGACGGTTCGAAACTGCAGTCCACGCAAACCAATAAGAACTCACAAACGTACAGCAAACAAATAAAGTATATATATATATATATATATATATATATATATATATATATATATATATATATATATATATATATATATATATCCGACCGATAACTCAAAAAATAATGGACCGATCTTGATCAAATTTGGTGAGTACCTTCCTTTTGCAAGTGGCTTGGATAAGTTCCTTAGCCAGGAAAATCGGACCGGTTTTCCCAAAAAATTTTGTGTTTTCTTTCTAAAAAAATTTATATCTCCGTAAAGAACAAAGTAAAGGCAACCAAATGGTACACGTGTTTGTATTATAAAGAGTAAACTCTGTACCAAAATTTGGGTCCCTAGCTTTAAAGACAAGGCAGTTGTGGGCAGTTAAAGACAAATTTTGGAGTTTTCCTCAAAACGTCAAACTCGCAATTTTAAACGTCAAAATTGGCAATGTTTATGCAAAAAATGTGAAACAAATACCGATTGTGAAAAGAAAATGTTGCAAGAAGAGTATTCTACAAACCCTTAAGTTTCCGATTCGACCGACATTGCCCTTCATTTTACTAAAATATTTCCAGAAAATTCATTTCAAATAGACCCTTTCTCTGATGCTTTGGCTCTCGGTTTAGTTAAGTTAATGCTTTTTTGGATATTTATTTGTAGGTTTAGTCAAGTTTATGGTTTAACGGTCTATAATTTTTTTAAACTAATTTTCGTAGAACAAATTTGTTAATGCATTTTTGCATTTTTTATAGAAATATGATTTCGGTAAATTTGCAGTTTAGCTCTCGAACGCTTTTCAAAAAACTGTTTTCAGAAACCTGCCTAGGGCACCCCCTGAATCCACAAACCCCAAGAAAAATTTCTTGTTCACACCCCCCAAGGAAGTTACGGGACCAGGAGTGAGTAGGGGTGCATAATTTTTTTTAGCTAAATTTCGTAGAACAAATTCGTTAATGCATTTTTGCATTTTTTGTCGAAATACGATGCGTTTGTAAGAAAAAAATCTGGACGCAGTAAGTGGGTTTTGGTAGCGAATTTTTGGTAAATTTGCTGTTTAGTTCCCGAACGCTTTTCAAAAAACTGTTTTTAGAAACCAGACTAAACCCGCCCCCCTGGATCCACAAGCCCCAAGGAAAATTTCTTGTTCACACTCCCCAAGGAAGTTACGGGACCAGGAGTGAGTAGGGGTGTATATTTTTTTTGTTAGCTAATTTGCGTAGAACAAATTCGTTAATGCATGTTGGCATTTTTTATCGAAATATAATGCGTTTGTAAGAAAAAAATCTGGACGCAGTAAGTGCGTTTTGGTAGCGAATTTTCGGTAAATTTGCAGTTTAGCTCCCGAACGTTTTTCAAAAAACTGTTTTCAGAAACCTTTTAATAAATTTGAGTGAAGTCATTATTAAAAGGTTTTTTCATGTTTGTTATTGAATAATTAGTTTAGTAATACTCACGTTATTTCCTTGAGAATGGAATAATTTTTTCCCGAAAGCTCGGCATATAATAAAGAGTTTTATTTTGCAACTGACGGCTTTCCCACAATTTTTTGATAAATAACAATATTACCGTCACAAAAACTTAATACTGAAAAGAGGAATGGGTTTTTTCAAGAAATTATAATACTATATATATATATATATATATATATATATATATATATATATATATATATATATATATATATATATATATATATTGAAACGAAACGGACCCTGGATATGGGCCTAGTATTAAAGTGCATATGAGGTAGTAAACTTCATCCATCAGTAGTCGATTTATCTAAAACTGGTTGGCTCCACACACGCAAGTATTACCGATTTTTAAATATGCGTTAAATTTAAAAATATAAATAAAAGACCAATCAAATATACGAACGAAAATTACAAATTAAAATAAAATCTGTTTGGCCATGAAACAAACGTACTGTCATGATAATTATTTACAGTCATGTTACTGCAACTTTTAACCAATACTCATCTAAGTGAAGATTGGAACCTGAGATAAGTACACTTCCGAGGACCCAATTAATTTACCACAACATATTTTAGAGACTTGATGATCGTTTGACTAACAAGGTTAACCGAGTATAAAGTGATCTTTTTCAGTACATACTGTACAATTAACATCAACCGAGGTTGTGGCATTGTATTTTAGCAAGTTTAATGTCTGCACGTGCCGCCCTTCGGAGGTGGCCTAAAGCCATCGGTCCCGTGTCCATGAGATGTTGGGCACGTTAAAGATCACTACCCTCCTTACATAAGGCAGGGTTGCGGCGAAATTTCCAGGAAAGGGAGGTGAAACTGCATTCTGGTGTCGGTGATCGGCCATAGTCGCGGAAGTAGGCCGACGTTAAAGAAATAAAAACACACAACAATCGCAGTTTAAAAATTAAAAAAGATATTAAAAGTCTGACCCCGCCATTATGTTTATATTATCTATACTAAAATCTTTGATTCAATCAAGTTACTTATTAGAATACAGACATTATAGTCACAAAAAGAATATCGTAAATTTCAGTATTTTCAGGAAATTTCAGAAACCGTCAAGCATGTTTCAAATCTGCCTCAGTCATAGTACTTACCTTGTAAAGACATAACTTCTGTCTAATATATTCTATGGAATTTATTTTGATCAATAAGATAATGAAGATTGGCAGTTGTAGTTGTTTATAGTTGTTTTTTATTAAAAGCTTCGAGAAAAAAAACCTAACATAACATGAGTTGGAAATTAGCAAAAGTATTGCTAAGAATAATTTTCTAGATTCTTCACTGGATGCTCTTCTTTTATTTTCTGTCCACAATGTACATATTTACCTGTTATTTGCTAATGATATTGTAAAAAGTAAAACTCAGAAGCGCTGCAGGCGTTTTTTCTATATAATATTCAGAAATCAGTTAGAGCTACTAAGTGCTCAAGGTAACGGATAAAGAAGATCAGTGTACATTTATAAAATTAGCATATTATACAGCGCGATTTCCCTCAAGTCTTCCGGCCACGGAAAATTGTACTATGTTGCCCTTTCTAATCTTATTATCACCCCTAAGTAGCATCAAAAGCGTGGGAATCAAATGCGTACGTAGTGGTAAAAGTGGAGATTGTTAAGTGTTTTATTTTATTCAACATTTTCTGCAAGCACACACATTTTCTTGGTAAAAGTAATAATAGCATTTATAATAATAACATTTGTTTACCATCAATTCCTACATAGCACGTCATAAGGGATGAATATAGAGTGCAAAATGAGAGGGGGGGTGGGCAGGTTCGGACGGTTTTGGTCAAATCTATCTAATACAGTTTTCAAAATACGCCACTCTAAATATATTTAAATTGTTTCTTTGGCATGTTACACAACTTTTTTTGCAAACAGAGTAGAAAAAGCTTTAACAGTTTTTCTAATAATTGAGAATTTATAAAACAATTCATTTGTCCGGAATTACCCCAGCATGGGGTAGTTTTGGATAGCTATGGGGTAGGTTCGAAAATGCATGGATAGGTATGCATATATAGATGAAAATTGAATAAAGTTCATACAAGGTGTATTTAAATTTTTTTAATCTATCATTTAATCAAACCTAAAACTTCGTAAAACTTGCCAACCGTGAAGTATGGCCACGCAAGTTGGTGTTGGTAATTTGGATTCTATGTGATAGGAACTTTATACACATTGTCAATCTGAGGAAAATGGAAACGATTCGTCGAACGACTCAAAAATTTTGCCTCAAATGCTTCTTCTTGTTCAGAAAATCATTTGCCTTGATTAAAAATATGTATAGTTCCGGACAGTCCAAAAATGCCCCACTATCCACTGTACGGATCTGTCACACCCTAACACAAAGTATTCTACATAACATAATTATCGATCAAAAACGATTGCAGCAATTTAGTCCTAGGTTACACAGCAATCGACTCTTTAGCATCCATCAGTTTAATATGAAAGCATCATATGGTGAAAAATAATATAATCCTAGGGATTGATGTATGTAATCTTACTTTTAAAGTCACTTCGAACTTATTTAAAAAAATCTAAACTTGAGATTATAGCGCTTAACTTTGTGAGAGAGCACGGTTACCGACTGCCGGGAATATACCTTTTAGAACCATATTGGCTAAAGGATTACTGGCTGCGAAGGCCTCCGTTGCTCTCCCTTGTGGATCGGTTTTTGAAGATCCTAGCCTTTCCTCATTATGGACATTGAAGTCACCAAGAGTAGTGACCTCGGTGGAAGGATATTCAGAAATCAGATGGTCGGTTTTTTCAGAAAGGTATTCTAAGAGCTGGACAAAGTTGTTGTAAAATGCAACAGATGAATTAAGTTGCAGCCCTGAGGGAGAGAGAGAGAGATAGTTTCATCCAAAGTAGGTCTTTTTTCCAGATTTCAAATTGGGGAGTCTGGTGCAGGGTATATTGCTACGGACGTATGCGCACACACCTCCATGCAATCTAAAGGAAGTAAGGAGCTCATACCCCAGTAAATTAAAGTGAACAGTGGCTGCTTTGGCACTGATTTGGGTTTCGATGAGGAAGAGGAATTGGGGTCTATTAGCCTGGAGGAAATGGTGGACGGAGTTCAGGTTGGAATTTAGGCTACATATATTCGAGAAGGATATGTTAAATCTTGATACCGGCGCCCCCTGCACACCGCTCTCCCGGAGATCCGAATGAAGGGGAATTTTATCTCCAGAATCTTTCGTGCAAGGAGGAGCCATCATAATTTTTGTTTATAAAGAAAACCGACTCATACACCAGAACCGGACACGTCCGTTGTGACTTCACCGGCCCCGTTGATGTAAGGGGTGGTACATCCTCGGTCGTGAAAAAAATCCTTTACTGTCACGTAAAGGAAAAGTCCACTACCACCTACCAACCACTCAGTTAAGAAATTTGTTAAGGATTTGTTAACAAAATTTGATTTTTGTGAGGTGCTTGTTGAAACACCTATCAGTTGTTCTTCTTCTTGTAGTGGTAGCCCCACAGGTGTATTGTTAAATGGATATAAAACACAGCTACAGTCGGACAACTTGACATCATTTTCTGCAAATAAGTATCGTCTTAAATTTGCACTTAAATTTTTTAAATGACCTTCCATTGTTTTTTAAAAACAGCTTTGTGTTTCTCTTTCAGCGAGAAATCTTGCATAAATTCACAAAACGTGGGAAACATTTCAAAACAGTTTTCTTTTAATTTGTTATTCCATAACTACATTTTCTCTCAAAAAGGGTCAATCTTTTTACCAAAATAAAATATATTTAAGTGTATTAAATTGTTCAAAAATATCTATTAAATAAAAAAGCTTTAGGAAGAATAATCTGTAGTAGATTTCTGCTGAATGCTTGTGACCCTCCTCGCTCAAAAATATCGCTACTTCCCTTTTTGGTGCAAATACATGCTTGACCACCTTACCGCGTGATAACCATCTGAATAAGGAATAAAATAGCAAAGATTTATGCTCAGCTCCCATATATTTACATAGAACAAAGAACGTCCTTGATTTCAGAGGTCTGGTGTTTATAAATTTAACTAGTTCAATAACTACTGTCATAACTATATTTAGTCCACGACATAGCCATTTAGATGCTAAGGCTTCCCGACGAATCATGCAGTGCGTCCAGATAATTTCTGAAGATTTTTTTTTACCAGCGCTTGTAAACTGTTGTATTTACCAGACGTGGCTTGGGCTCCAATTTTTCTTAATCAAGACTTAGCAATATTATCATTTGTAGTATTGAACAATTCGGTGGCTGCAGTTCTTCCTTCTATTAGTTTACAAAACAATTAATCTTCACATATTTTAGAACCTTGACAAAATATGATTGGAATCATTACTGAAGTCAGTTGCTTCGTCAAGTTGTATAGCAAACAATTTTTCAGTAAGCTCAGATATATTGTTAATTCGTCGACAGGTTATATCACTTGACAGGGGCATATTGTCAAGTTGTTTAGCAAAGTTTTCACCAAACATTGTTTCTACAATCTCCTTGCAAATGGGTAAAATAAGTTGCTCTGCAATAGTGTAGGTGTTTTACATTTAACTACTTTATATGCCACTTTGTACGATGCCAATAGAGCTTTCTCATTTACTGCCTGCACTTTATGGAAATTTGACCTCTGTTTTTTTGAAGAAAAAAGCTACGCAATGTTGCCTGGGGTCATTTAAATTCCCACGGATTGGGAGGGAGTGCTAAACTGCGTGAGTTAAAACAGGGGGACGCTAAGAACAAAACTTTGAGAACCGCTGTATTACATAATAGTTGGTTGGTTGTACTCAGTCTCTATTTATAACATGTTGTGTTTATTAGAGCTTTCGTGACACCATACTGCCCGCTTACTTACCGAGATGGCAACCCTGTCGTACACCTCATAATGTGCGAATCTTGTAACGATTCAGTTCTTATCTGGAATCATTACTGGTTCAAAATACACGTAGAAAGCCCCCAAGTATCTAAGTAATACCAAAAACCCTATCTATACTAATTATTTCAAGCTTTAATTTCAATTTTTTTTTCATGAAAAATCGCTAAATCTTCAAGTACCGTAAACCCCTTTACTGCATTTCTAATTTGTACGTTAAAATTCGATATATGTTTGCCATGGGAAACTACCTCGTATTATTACTGAACCAATATTTCTAGGAACGAAATAATCATTGAAAATGTACGTTAGGAACATTCGAGAACAAAATATTGTTTATCTTGGAATTTTCCGTAATCGGTGATATCACCCAACGACCTCTTGAAAACGTTGCACAGAATTCGCGGCAAAACCTTCAACTGTAGACGCAGGAGGTAGGACGTCAGGAAAGCGGGGCAAGAGCTGAACGGCACAGACGTTACCTCGAGGACTCTCTGCTGAGCGTTCATAGAGTGAACGCCCTTCAGTTTCGGTGGCTATTAAATTATCTTAAAACCGGGTTGTAATGTCCTTTCTGTCATCTGTACTACCTAATAATTATGGTCAGTGATTGTTCGGAGTAATTCAAGTGATTTTCGAGTTTAATTAAACATCGTATTCAGCATAAAAACGCGAGCTAACTCGTGGCTCTTTGTTCCGAACTGTTGATTTCTTTCCGTAATCAGAATGAATTCCTGGTTATTATCGAACCTTAAGTCAATTGGTAGTGAATTTTACTTAAGCAAATTCACGTTTTAATTGCGGTTCGCAAAGTTTCCATGAAGCGATTTCAGAACATCGACATAGGTGTCAAATGGTCTTGCAGTATTGGAGCAATAACATCCACCGGCCCAATAATCTCTGATGAGAAGTCTCAGTCGTTTTCCCCAGTTTTTCCGCTCTTATTGGAGTCTGGAATCTGTGTCAGACACTCATGATTGATCCCACCTGGAAAGCATCTTCACAGGGTCATCAGGTAACCTAATACAGGAACACTGATGAGTCTAAACAAATCTTTTCTCTGACTCAGCAGAATTTTCATGCCGAAATCTAACATCTGAAGTTTTAATAACCTAAACTTTCAAAATCACGTAATCAAGTTTGAGCTTAAACAATGTCAGGGAGGTGCTGTCAGCATAACTATATATTTTCTGTTTAAATACACAGTTTTCATTTGTTTAATTGTAAATTAGCAAATTTTGTCTGTAAAATATGTAACCTATACATTCTCTTTAACATCTCTTATTTTTTCATAATTAAAGTTCACGTAGGAATATAATAAATAGATTTTCTTTCTTGTCTTTTTTTGAAGCCTCACTCAAAGAACTGACCAGTTAATTCACTAGAAAACCTAGCAATTGATTTACAAACGTCAAGTAATTTACCTAATCACTTGTGTTTATTTTTGAGCGATACCCTAAGTAATAACCAGTAACATTTTAGTAATATGCAACTATCTTTATCTTGTTGTTTTGGCACATGTATGTAAATTAATAATTTCATGCTCTTGAAATTCTTGCTGTTTAACTGATTCTTATTTGTATGCAATTAATGTTTATTTGAGATTTACCAACCATTTTCATTTCATTGTATTCGCTATTCCAAATTTAATTTATATGAATAAATTTAATATTTTGTTACATCAACATATATGTTTAATTGAAGAGAAATCCCTCGCTAGTATCAACTTTCTTTTGACGTCGCCACAAAGAATTTATTCTCACTAACTATTATTTAGATATCTAAATTTCAATATAACCTGGCACTATTCTGGAGAGGCCACAAATACAGGACTCTAGGCAGTGCGGAGCAAACAAAAGAAGAGAACTTGAGTATCAAACTATATCCAGATCTGTCAACCTCCTAAAAAGTGCTGCTAATCTTAATAAATTTGATAATCTGATAGATAGCTACTTTAGGGTAGGGTGTTATAGGCAATTGTGACCTCATCATTGAGCAGATCTATATCCACTTGAGGTCAATCACAATATACCACGGTTCTTGTACTTAAAGCTTTTCTTTGAACGAGGTAACAATCTCTCTATTTCTGTATTCGATTATCTACTCTCTTCTGTTACTTTCTGCAAAATGTGAACATTTTGGATAACATTTTCTACACAAATCGCCTGTTTTAAAATTTTCAGGATCTATTATAATTAAAACCCAAAGAGAACACATGATTTAAAGTTTTGTAACAGTGTTCAAAGCGTCAAATGGGTATTTGGAACCCGACGACGTTCAATGCAACTAACCTATTTTACTTAATGTTTAATATTATAGTAATACAACCTGAGAACTGAATAATTGTCCTCAAAAACGCACGATTTCTACGCTACTGAACTAGCTCCCCTTACTTGAGGTTTCTCCTTCAAACAGAGATAAGGAGCTACATGGGAACGAGGTGGAATAATCCCCCAACAAACGGTATATCGCTAAGAGATTTAGGGATGTTTTAAATATTTAGGAGAGCATACATTTCAAGGCTTGAATAATAAATAAATTAGATTATAGTTTACTTTTTTGCTTATGTAAATAAGGTTAATGGCTTCCGAGTGTAAATCGTAAGTGGTAAGCTCTTACGGCATATACTAATATTTGTAAAGCAGTTAAGTATTGTATTTGACATAATATTTAAATAGTAACAACTCAACAATGTAACGACACAGGATGATTTTAATTTGTTTATTAATTCGAATAGAGTCTTACAGAATTTTTGTAACTTATATTTGGTAATAAAAGGATCACAAAAAAACTAAATTACAAAGATAAAATGCAAGAAAAGGTAATTTGTCATTCATTTCTATTTAAAGTGTGTTTTCTCTATATATTGGTCATTAAAAATAGAGACACTTTAGAATTTGTCATCCACAGAAAGGAATTGCTGTCAGTTAAAATTAGATTGACTCACACCATAGTTTTCCACCAAAAAAAATAGCTAGTTTGAATTTTCTGGTTCATAGGTTAATACAAGTGCCCTTAAATTAAGAAAGATACAACAGACAACTTGAATATATTAAAAAAGTCTGGACGTAGCAAGTGCGTTATGGTAGTGAATTTTCATTTAAAAAAATTTAATAGCAATTATGTTCTTTTTTTAGTGAATTTTCTTAAAAAAATTCACTAATGAGGAGATCTCGACTTTTGAATTTTGAAAAAATTTCTTCAAATGAGCGCTAATTAGGCCCCCCAGAACACATATCCGGGGTCAGTTTGAATTTTTATATGTTTATATATATATATATATATATATATATATATATATATATATATATATATATATATATATATATATATATATATATATATATATATATATATATATATATATATATATATATATTTATATATATATATGTATCACACCGATAACTCAAAAAATAATGGGCCGATTTTGATTAAATTTGGTGAATAAATTCCTTTTGCAAATGGCTTGGATAAGTTCGTTAGTTAGGAAAATCTGCCCAGGGTTTCCCGGAAAATTTTGTGTTTTCTTTCGAAAAAAATTTATATCTCCCGAATTAACAAAGTAAGGGCAACCAAATTTGGTACGCGGGTTTATGTCCTTATATGTAAGTTACCTACCAAAATTTAGCTCTGTATGTCAAAAGATAAAAAAGTTATAGGCATTTAAAGAAAAATAAATTGGGGTTTTCCTCAAAACGTCAAAGTTGCGACTTAAAACGTCAAAATCGGCAACATTTTGGCAAATAACTTGAAACTAATACGGGCTATGGAAATCAAATGTCTCAAGAAGGATGTTTTACAAACACTGAAGTCTTAGTTTCAACCGTCATTGTCCTTCATTTTACTAAAATGTTTCCAGAAAATTCATTTGAAATAGACGCTTTCCCTGATGCTTGGCAGTAGCCTTAGTTATAGAGTTTATCGTTTAATGGTATATAATTTTTGTCGAATTTTCGTAAAAAATCAATAAAGCTCAATATATCCGTTATTATACAAGATTTGAAAAAAATTTGTATATATTAATTATAGGGTGTCTTGAGCTACATCTTAAAAAAATATTTCTACAATCACAGGATGGCCCATAAGTCATTGGTGATACAAATTTTCTTTTTTTTTTAATCAAACAAGCCTTATGTTATTGCATTTTCCATCGAGATATAATGCATGTTTGTAAGAAAAGAAATTCTGGATGCAGCAAGTGCGTTATGGTAGCGAACTTTGATCAAATGCTTCATATTTGAATAGCCCAATTTGCTATTAACCTATAAGGTTGACCAAGAAACGAGTTTTTCCGGGAACACTTTAAGTCTACTTTTGGAAATCTTGGTACATTTTCACACAATAAAGTTATTTTTATGAAACATGGCACATTGTTTTTACTATATAGTATATACTGGTAACCAAAATTGATGCCTGCTTTCTTAAAAAGAAAACACACATATTTGCAATAAAAACATTTTTATGAAAATTCACTACCATAACGAACTTGCTGCGTCAGGAGTTTTTTTAAAGAAAGCAGGCATCAAATTTGATTACCAGTATAACCCATATAGTGGAAACAATGTGCCATGTTTCATCAAATTAACTTGATTGTTTGAAAATGTACAAAAATTTCCGAAAGTAAACTAAAGTGTTCCCGAAAAAACTGGTTTCTTGGTCAACCTTATAGGTTAATAGCAAATTGAGCTATTTAAATTTGAAGCATTTAATGAAAAATCACTACCATAAGGCACTTGCTGCCTCTCGAATTTCTTTTATTACAAACATGTATTATATTTCTATGGAAAATGCAAAAATGCAATAACATAAGGCGTGTTCGATTAAAAAAAAAAAAAAGGAAAATTTGTATCACCAACTTATGGGTTCCCTGTAATTGTAGAACTATTTTTTTAAGATGTAGCTCAAGACAACGTATCGTAAATGTATACATTTTTTCTCGTACCTTGTATAATAACGAATATATTGAGCTTTATTGATTTTTTTACGGAAATTCAACAAAAAATATATACCATTAAACGACAAACTCTATAGCCAAGCTACTGCGAAAGCATCAAAGAAAGGGTTTATTTGAAATGAATTTGCTGGAAACATTTTAGTAAAATGAAGGATAATGACGATTTAAACTAAGACTTCAGGCTCTGTAAAACATTCTTCTTGAGACATTTTATTTCCATAGCTCATATTAAATTTAGGTTCTTTGCCCAGCTCAAGACAACGTATAATAAATGTATACATTTTTTTCTCGTATCTTGTATAATAACGGATATATTGAGCTTTATTGATTTTTTACAAAAATTCGACCACAAATATATACCATTAAACGACAAACTCTATAGCCAAGCTACTGCCAAAGCATCAGAGAAAGGGTTTTTTTGAAATGAATTTGCTGGAAATATTTTAGTAAAATGAAGGACAATGACGATTGAAACTAAGACTTCAGGCTTTCTAAAACATTCTTGAGACATTTTATTTCCATAACTCATATTAGTTTTAGGTTCTTTGCCTAAATATTACCAATTTTGACGTTTTAAATCGCGACTTTGGCGTTTTGATGAAAACCCAAATTTATTTTTCTTTAAATGCCTATAACTTTTTTGGCTTTTAACCTACAGAGCCATATTTTGGTAGGTAACTTACATATAACGATATAAACTGTATAAATATTTATAAGTATATAAAAATTGAAACTCACTCCGGATGTGTGTTCTGGGGGGCCTAATTAGCGCTCATTTCAAGAAATTTTTTCAAAGTTCAAAAGTCGTGATCTTTTTTTAAAGAAAATTCACTCAAATATAGCTAATTATAATGGTTACTCTGTCTGCTTAATGGAAAAACTAGTCAATAAACATAAAACAAAGAAAATGTTAGCAGAATCCGATTTTAAGAAAAGATAAACCAGACAAAACTCTTGTCTGTTTACCATTTGAACCTAGAATTACGAGAGGTTTTAATAGCATTTTTAAGAAATCCATCTTGCAGCTAACATGTTCTACAAAAAACATTAAAAAATTTGCTAGGTAACCCAAAGGATAAAGATAAAACCACTGAAGTATCGGGAATCTATGAAAGAGGTTGTAAGGATTGTGAACTTAAATATGTTGGGCAAACTAAAAGAACTATTGAAATGAGATTTAAACAACAGTTGGCGCAACTGAGATATGGCACTATTGACAAATCATGTAGCGATCAGCACATTAGGGATAATAATCGTCATCTAGATAAAGACAATCTTATATTAATCAAAAATGTCAGGCAGTAGCGTTAGCTAGATGCTTACGAAAGTATATATATATATATATATATATATATATATATATATATATATATATATATATATATATATATATATATATATATATCGTTAGAAATTTGAACATAAATGTTTCGATGAATAGAGTAGGTTCTATGTAGTCCATTGTTCCAACTGTTATCTTTATAACCAGGGTCTCCTTCTTAAAAGGAATATTTGATAACGATGCACAGTATTACAAAGGCAGGTATGCAGTTTTAATTACAGGGATTTGAGACTTAACAGTGGGGGCCTGTCTGGTACACCTTCCTAGAGGACGCTGTTCGAAACTGCTACGCAACGAACATATAAATAGTAGTTCTGGTATTTATTTACTTACTTTATTTATCCCTCTGATGCCTCTAACGATCGACAGCTCTAAAACTGTATTGTGATAAATTAGGTTCTCCAAACTGTACCTATCAGTGCTCATTACAGGATCCAATTTTCACTCATTAAATCAATAAAACTTGGAAATATATTTGTCACAAACCTAATAAGTTGCTTTCCTAAAATATTGTTTGGATTAATAAGTCGACGGTTTTTTAAATATGACTTTGATAATCTGTTTTTGTAAATTCCAAAGGCCGCAGGTAAGTTTGTGCTATATTTCTCCAACCAAGAATCAGTACCTTGGAACTGATTCCACCAGTGCCTTATACATATATATATATATATATATATATATATATATATATATATATATATATATATATATATATGTATATATATATATATATATATATATATATATATATATATATATATATATATATATATATATATATATATATATATATAAACAAAAAGTTATTTTGTTTGAAGCACTAAGCGCAACTGAACTTTATAAACAAGTCCTCCACTTTAAATATGATAACCACCTCAAATCAGAGTTCGTTACTACGCTTTGGTATCTAATCTTGTTTGTTAATAGTATATATATATATATATATATATATATATATATATATATATATATATATATATATAAAGTTTGTATTATGTTTCCTAATTTACAATTTACTAAAACTAAGTGAAGAGCAGCGATTAAATGTTAACGGTAGGTAGAACTTTTTTTTATAAATTTAATGTCAATTACTTACTACTAAATACTTGCTTTATTTGTTTCAGGTCTCTTTCAGCCATAGCTTTTAAGTCAGTCCAGTTGTCATCTGTATAAAAATAGCTATGTCATCCGCAAAAAAAAACTTTGAAAGGTAAATATATCATTTCAATAAATGCTTAACAAAATTGGCCCTAGCACCGTACCTTGCAGGACACCACATTTAACTATTTCTTCTTGGCCAAGTACGTCACCTATTGTGATAAATTCTTTTCTTAAATACTACCTAAACAAATCACATACTCTTCCCCTGATTCCTATTGACTAACTTATCAACAAGTTGCTTGGGCTTACTGTATAAAACCACTTCGGTAGGTTCCAGAGAGGGAAGGTTGTGTATGTGTAACAATAAAACATACACAATTGTTGAAGACATATATAAAATACATCAAACACAGTAAGTCAATTAGTTTAATAGAAATAACTTACATTAAGTGAAGATTCGAACCTATTATGAGCACTGATAAGTACACTTGGAGAACCCAAACGACCACAACATAACTTATAGAGAGAGAACTTATAGACGATCGTTTCACTAACAAAGCTAACGTTATCGGAGGATGAAAAATTATTCAACCGCTGATGACGCAAATTTTGTTAGTTAAACGATCGTCAGGTCTTTAAAAGATGTGTTGTGGTGATTTGGGATCTCCAAGTGTACTTATAATAACTTACACACTTAAAAAACAATCAGGGAAACAAAACAAAAGCATGCTACATGGTGTCATTTAAATGCTCCGGAACACTGTAATTGAACTTTTTTAGGAGCATTTATTTTGGTTTTCGCATAACTAAATTGTAATTATGAATTTATTTCAGTCCTTTGACTGGCTTGTTGTAAATATTGAATAGGCAAATGACTTTTCATATCTTGAGGTACTACACATTGCCGGACACAAATTTCAAAGTATTTCTTACACGAAAAATACATTTATATATTGTATAAAAGGCATTATATTGTACGTGCTGAAGAGAGGTGACATGATTCTAGAGTAAATTTAGAAAAAAAGCTGTCTTAAGATTTTCTGTTGCAAAATAAGAACTCTATTGCGACAAATATAATGTTAATGTTCCCACAAGATAAGATTGTAGAATAGCTATGAGTTAACCATGCTCTATAAGCTACCAAGTGACTATCAAGACCTAACACAAATTTTAGCTGCAGGAGAACATAGAAACTTTTATTTATACTCTTGCAGACATGGCAAATATGATTTTCGCAGGTAAACGACAATTAACATACACACCAAGAAACCGGACTACATTATAAAACACACCAAGAAACCTGACTACATTAGAAAACACACCAAGAAACCTGACTACATTAGAAAACTTAACATAGAATTTTGTCGATGATGTTTATTTAGGCAAGGCATCTGTAAATCTACAATCAAAGTAGGTACATAAACTTCGTCTTAGCGTCATTGAAAAACAATTTGTTTCTACCACACAACAAGCCTTAAATACAAGGTCTCCTCAGTATCAGCTGTCATAGTCAACGTTACGTCATTCGCAAAGGAGACAGTCATTAATATATAACAAAAATAAGAGTAATCCAAGAACGAATGGTGTTGGAATGTTGGCCTGATTCACAGTTACTTACAAACTTATATATTATTCGACATCTTAAAAATGACCCCAGACACTGCCCATTACCACTAAATCGCAATGCAAACAACTTACGTGCAACAAAATCCAGACTCCATGAGTCTATTGTTTTGGATAAGTCAACGAAAGTGCAGCCATGCATCTGCCGGAGTCAACATTGCTATCAATTCGACTAAAATGTGAATATAAAAACGTAGTTCGGGAAAAAAGGACAGGAAACAAATAAGCCTACATAAAACATAAACAAGTTAAAAAATGATCACACAGACATGTGGTAAGCAAAATATTTATGGATGGAAGGAAACAGTAAGGAGTTTAAAAGGCGCATAAAGAAAGGAATGTAAGTGTTTTAACATGATTAATTAATTTATATCTGCGCTGTGTAAAGGCCTAGTGACCTAGAAACATGAAACCAACATACTTGCACACATACCTTGTTTAACAGAAAGCAGTCAAAAATTATTTGAACATTCAGATAATCTTAAAAGCCAGCCCGTTATAAATTTTAAGATCAAAAATTGTCTGTTGGTTATCTTTCTGTATTAGTAAAAGTAGTCAGTCAATAAGAAACAAGTAAACTACAAGAAAAGCCTGACACAGGTAGCAAAGGATGTGCTGCAAGCAGAAAGTTTGTCACTAGAGTACCAAATTTCTAAGATTCAACAATGCATTTAAATAATGGAGACAGACGTACAAAAAAAGAAGAAAACTGGTTGAGAACATAGCCTAGGTTACACAAAGTTTTGTTTCCGTGTCTTATCTTGTCTTGTAGATATATATCATCCACTTATATTTGAAATATTTACACTTTAAGGTATATATTTAACATAACACACTTCTGACAAAACATTTAAAAATACCATAAGATTTTTTTTACAATAAGGAATTCAATGCTAGGTGAGAAGTGGAACCTTAAAGATAACTTATTTTTTTTACTAAATCTGTTAATAACGCTAGCTAAGTTACTTTAAACTGCAGCATGATTGTTATTGGTGCGCCGACATTAAATTCTGTAATTTAATAAAGTGTTTTGAGTCTTCATGTTTTTTGGTGAAAAATTTTGTGTCCGAAAGGTAATCGAGGTAATACAAGTTTTAGGATTTACGGAGACTAAGTCAGCAAACTTGTCTTTAGATAGACAGGATACCATACACTGTAGCAACACACTTGGGTGGATAAAAATGTTTATGGGTATGTAGGTACACGAACCTGAAAATAAATTTTTAAAATTTGCAAGGTTAACAGCTTTAATTTCTAGTCGATTAGGCAAAAACGACTTTCCCCAAACAACAAGAGATAAAGTCATCTTAAGTTCAAATAATACCTGCGTTTTCTGGTTTATCGCAAAATTTATATGTAAAAATTTCACCACTACCCTGGCTTCAAAGTATTTGCTGTATAGTCAAAAGAAAAGGCTGACTTATTTGCTTATTTGCCTAAAATTCTACGCTTGCTCATCAGTAAAGAGCTCACCAACTAATCCAGCTCAATTTTGCAAGGTTAACACCTTTACATTTCTATCGAATAGGCCAAAAACAACTTACACCAAGCAACAAGAGATAAAGGCATCTCAAGTTCAAATAATACCTGAGTTTTCTGGTCCATGGCAACACCTCTAGCTGGAAATTAAATCACCACCCGGGCACTAGAGTATCCGCTGTATCGCTAAACAAAAGGCTGACATATTTTCTGTGTATTTACTTGAAATTCCAAGCTTTCTGATCAGTGAAAGAGCCCACCAACTACAACTAGTCCAGATCTAGTTTGCAGGACTAAGCTTTTTCTTTCTATTCGATCGGGCCACAAACGATTTCCGCCAACCGACAAGAGATAAAATCATCTCAAGTTTAAAAAATAACCGGGTTTTCTGGCCCATGGCAAAACATATGGGTAGAAATTTAACAACCACACTGAATTCGAAGCATTCCCCAAACATCAAAAAAAAAGCCTGACCTTATTTGCTGTGTATTTGCTTAAAATTATACGCTCGCTTATCAGTAAAAGAGCCCACAAACTAATCCAGCTCTAAAGTCGAAAATGAAAAAAATATTTTTTACACATCGTACTGTTAAGCACATATCGGAAAATTATACATTAAAAATACATTAGAACCCTATGAAATACTAGCAATAGTTCTTAAAATCTCTGCTCTTGAACTGAATTTAATTTTATGTCGCCTATTTTTATGTCCTACAAGATGAGGGTATATTTCTTCCTAGAAATAAGCTCTAGTCCAGTCTGTCTTTAAAAAAAGTCTGGACGCAGCAAGTGCGTTAGGTAAGTGAACTTTTATGAAAATGTTTATACTAGCAAATATGTATCCCTAATGCAAGCAGGCATCAATCTGGTTACCGGTATAACCTATATAGTGGAAACAATGTACAATATTTTATCAAAATATTGTTTGAAAATGTACAAACATTTCCGAAAATAAACTTGAAATGTTTCCGAGAAAATTGGTTTCCTAGCCAACAAGCCTTAGGTAAATAGGTAGCAAATTGACTTCTTGAAACTTGAAGCATTTAATGAAAATTCTCTACCACAACGTACTTACTGCGTCTCGATGTTATTCTTACAAACATGCATCATATTTCGATTAAAAATGTAAAATGCAACAATATAAGGGGTGTTCGAATTTTTTTATAGGTATCACCAACGACTTATGAGCCACCCTGTGATTGTCAAAATACTTTTATAAGATGCAGCTCAAGACACCCTATAATTAACGTATTCAACTTTTTATCGTATCTTGTATAATAACAATTATACTGAGCTTTACCGTAGAAATGCGTCACCCTGTATATATATATGAACAGATAAAAACTGAAACTAAACCAGGAGATGGATTCTAGAGGGCCTAGTTTGTTCTCATTTGAAAAATCTTTTTACAATTCAAAAGTCGCGGTCTCCTCATTAACGAATTTTTTTCTACGAAATTTATCTAAAAATTATATACCGTTAAACCATAATCTTAACTAAAACTTCTGCCAAAGCATCAAAGACAGGATCTATCTGAAATGAAATTTCTGGAAATATTTTAGTAAAATGAAGGACAATGACGATTGAAGCTGAAACTTAAGGGTTTGCAGACCACTCTTCTTGTGACATCTTCTTTACATCATCCGTATTTGTTTCAGGTCATTTGCCTAAATGTCGCCTATTTTGATGTTTCAAATCGCGACTTTGTGGTTTTGAGAGAAACCCCAAATTATTTTCCTTTAAATACTCGCAACTTTTTTGTCTTTAAATATACAGACCTAAATTTTGGCACATCAAATTTGGTTGCACTTGCTTTGTTATTTACGGAGATATACATTTTTTCTGAAAGAAACACAATATTTTCTAGGAAAACATACAAAAATTGAAACGGACCCTGGATATAGGTTCCAGGGGGCCTAGTTCGCGCTCATTTGAAGAAATTTTTTGAAAATTCAAAAGTCAGGATCTCCTCATTAGTGAATTTTTTAAAGAAAATTCAATAAAAGGAAAACCATCTGATGTGGGAAACTATCGTCAAATTTACATTTTACCAGTATTGTCTGAAGTTATGGAAAAAGTTATCAATATATAAAAATATCATTTCGAAAGAAACAAGAAGCCGCTATGGCCGCATTCTTTCTGAGGCAAGAAACTCGGTTAATAACCACATCAAAAACAAAGTCCTCTCAAGCTCCAACGGCAGCGAACCCTTCTGGACTCTTGCTAAATCTATTGGAAATAATTTCTGCAAAAGCACGTTCCCACCTCCTGTTTCAGGGGATGAAATTGTTTCTACCGTCCTGGACAAGACTGAACTTTTTGCCTCGTTGTGCGCCGGCAATTATACTCTCAACCCACCTCCAAATGTTCAACCACCAAGAGTCCCCAACAGTCAAAATGTCATAAATCCGCATAAAATGACGGATATGATTTTCAAAACTAAAAAGGTACGAAATATGCTCTCTTCTCTTAATACCAGGAAAGCCTCTGGCATTGAGGGGTCCCAGCAATTGTTCCCAAAAAATGCGTCTCATCGGTGACCCTAACTTCACCCAAAGGCTGCCATCCCTTGCCCACCGACATGCCGTTGGTAGCCTATCTCTCTCTCTCTCTCTCTCTCTCTCTCTCTCTCTCTCTCTCTCTCTTATAGATATCTGCACGGGCACTGCTCAGAGGAGCTTTCTTCCATAGTTCCTCCACGTGCTGCCCCCAACAGATCTACCATCTAGGCTTTTGTCAAAACCGCTCTATTAGTGATCTTGTCACTTACGTTACTAATTTTAATAGTCCTGCTTTTGACAGATTTGGAGACAGTTGTGCAATTTTTTTGAATATATATATATATATATATATATATATATATATATATATATATATATATATATATATATATATATATATATATATATATATATATATATATATATATATATATATATATATATATATATATATATATATATATATATATATATATATATATATATATACAATCTAGTGCAGGTGTTCCAAAGGCACCCGATTTGGCTTGCACCTTATCTTTTCAATATAAATGACATTCTGTTAAAAACAGTTGGATCCACAGCATTGCACGATGATCGTACTCTTTGTGGTACGTTCTCATCGACTCGCGCAATATCTGCCTTTAGCTCTTTATTAATAAAAGTCGAAGTAACCAACTACCCAGATGGTGCCTTGTCTCAGATTCTTATGGGACGCTGCAAATCTGGTTATGTTTAATGCTTAAAAAACATAGAATTGTATATATCTAGGAAAAGTTACCTACAAGACCAAGACATTCAGACGTCTGGAAAAATACTGCCCAAATAGCCACACTCTCTACATTGCGCATAACTAGTGCAGATAATATTTGTTGGTATTTACATGTTTTCATTTTTGCAAAGGCGGCAGCAAAGAGGCTGAGTTTCTGTTTTGGGTTAAAAGTTTGTTTCCATCACAGCAGCTTCCAATGCCGCCTAAAGCAGGGATACACGTAGCGTTGGAATATTGTTCTTATGTCCGGGGTTGTGCTAGAAAGACAACCTTGTTTTTAATAGATTCTATTTAGAAACGAGCTGCTCGCTTTATATCAGGTCCACCGATAACTGCATACCTTCTTTCTCTGAACTACAAGAGAAAGGTTGGAAATGTCCGACTTCTACCGATCGTCGACATTTATCGTCACATATTGCATAATTGTAACTTCTCTTGCGACGTTTAACCGGTAGTCGTTTTTAGGTCAAAGGCACACGCTGTCAGCGTCACACCACCCACTTGTCGAATAGTTCGTTAAATATCCTCGTCCTTTTCTAGAGCGCCTAACCTTTGAATGCCCTCTCCCGGCAGACATATTTCGAAAGACATATAATCCCTAACTATCCAAGAAGTGAATAAACATTCATCTGTAGCAGGAAGAGCTGACAAGACAATTTGAGATGGGAGACTACGAAAGTAAAGCCTCCACATCTCTAAAGTATAACGGTTTTAATGATTGAGAGTAGCCTTATTAAATTAATATTAAAAACGTTGTTTTTAAAGCGCGAGTTGGTTCTATTACAGAAAAAGTTTTATACTAAATGCAAAGAAAATTTACGCACAGTCATTAAGAAGAGTCATTATAAAGTTTCATAATTTTCACAATAATAATAAGAAGCCTGTCCACGGAACAATCAATAAATAAACTACAAAATCTTAGTAGCATTAGCGTCTACGTCAGGGATCAAAATCCGCAGTAGTTCTATGTATTTCAATCACTTATTAAACGTTATTACCTATAAATAAGGTAAGTGTAGAGGTTTCTAAAAATACATCGCAAATACTAGAATTTTGAAACTAAATGCATTTTAGATGATTACATTAGATACGACTACCTTGAATATACATTCAGGTAGATCTATTCTCAAGCAGTCACTCTAGAAATATAGTTGAGGTATGAATGCAAAAGATTTCAAACAACCTGAATTTCTTATTGGTCGTTTATTCAGTTACGTAAACATACATTTCTAAATTGAAAACTCCCACTCGGTCTTGTGTCTAGTGGATTCCAAATGGAAATTAACCTAAGGATAAAATCGATCATGTTTATACAAAATAACAGTCGTTGCGTCATAATGGGAAGATTTGATGCGAAGCAGAAATAAAGTAAAGGCGATTTGATTTCTTCTCAAAACATTATGAGGATAAATAGTTTATATTATGATAAAAACATAAATCTGATTAACTGTTATTGCATTTACTTAGTGAAACCGCTCCAAACGAAATACAGATGTAGAGACTGATCCTTTGGTTTTAGAAGATCATCCCAAAATTCGTCATCCTGACAGCTAGAACTAATAGTCGCCAATCGAAAATTGCTACTTGGAAAGCCAGCTTCAGCTGGCCGAAACAAAAAATGTGGACGAAGCAAGTGCGTTATGGTAGCGAATTGTTTTGAAAATATTTTTAATAGCAAATGTCTTTCTTTGATGAAAGTAGGCATCAAACTTGCTGGCCTATATAGTATAAACAATGTACCACATTTCATAGAAATAACTTTATTGTTTGAAAATATATAACCATTTTTCAAAAGTCTGGCTACAGCAAGTGTGTTATGGAAGTGAATTTCCATAAAAATGTAGTAGAAACAATGTACTATATTTTATCAAAATTACTTTTGAAAATATACAAAAATTTTCCGAAAAAAACTTAAATGTTGGTTTCCAAACCAACAAAGCTTACGTTAATAGCAAATTGAGTTATTGAAATTTGAAGGATTTAATGAAAATTCGGTAAATTTGCAGATTAGCTCCCGAACGCTTTTCAAAAAATTGATTTCAGAAACATTACTAAGACCCCACCTGGATGCACAAACCACAAGAAAAATTTCTTGTTCACACTCCCCAACGAAGTTACGAGACTGGGAGTGAATAGGGGTGTTGGGAGGGGTAGGTAGTAAAAAGAAAATATGAGCAGAAAATGCAAAGAAAACTGCTTGAAAGCTGTCTATTTGAAGCCATATCCCCATTAAACCGTGCCTATCCCACACAGCACCCCCATTTGCCCCAGGTCACGTAACTTCCTTTGGGGGTATGAACAAGAAGTTCTTCTTGTAGTTTATGCAACGAGGGTGGTTGTATCTACACGAGGGGGGAAGGAAAATGCCTACGACGAAGCAGAGCCCCCGGTTCGACTTGTGACAGGGTGGAATTTTTCTTCCCCGTCGCGTGCATACAACCATCATCGCTGCATAAACCACAAGAAAAATGTCTTGTTCCTACCCGCCAAGGAAGTAACGGCACCTGGAGGGATTGTGCTGTGCGAGGTAGGCAGGGTTTAAGGGGGATATGGCTCCAAGATGTGAAAAAGACAGCTTTCAAGCCCGTTTTATTCGAATTTTCTGCTCATATTTCCTTTTTAAATCCTACCCCGCCCAACACCCCTACTCACTCCTGGTCCCGTAACTTCCTTGGGGGGTGTGAACAAGAAATTTCTCTTGGGGTTTATGGATTCAGGGGGGCCTAGGAAGGTTTCTGAAAACAGTTTTTTTGAAAAGCGTTCGGGAGCTAAACTGTAAATTTAACGAAAATTCGCTACTAAAACGCACTTACTGCGTCCAGATTTTTTCTTACAAACGCATAATATTTCGATAAAGAACGCAAAAACGCATTAACGAATTTGTTCTATGAAAATTAGCTAAAAAAAATATGCACCCCTGATAAACAAACTCGACCTCGGTTTTCGCCCAAACAAGATTTTTGCCAGGTTTAATTGAAATCAGTTTAGTTTAGTATTTTCTGACTTCCGCTCGTATATATATATATATATATATATATATATATATATATATATATATATATATATATATATATATATATATATATATATATATATATATATATATATATATATATATATATATATGATTTAGTTTTAGTCAACCTACCGGTTTTTTCAATAACAATTACAACAATAACAAAATTATAATTTCAGACTCAAAGGTGACAAACTTATTTAGGCGTTTTAAACAAAAATGAGATCTTCAAAACGTAAAAAATCTGTGCACTATTGTGTCTCCAAATGTCAAAAAAAAACATTAAAAAAACATACATTCATCGAGCTGGATTCGCTCGCGTAACCTTCTGCTTAGGAGGCAAGGGCGATATCCGCGGAGCCATCTAAGTATACTTCAACCAACGCCTTATACTGTCTCTATTTTTAACACTCTGTGTTATTTGGAGCGGGCGTGACAACATAGTACTTGGTTCCGAACTAGGTGGCGACACGTTCACCACTCACTTAGTGTTTTAAGACTGGCTATACTACAGCCGTGTTATTTTTGGTGCATTTTTGCTACAATTAGTATGCCGTACTGAAGAGCTCTAATGAGAGCGAAACCGGTCTACGGTTCTAATTGTTGCGAGAATTCATCTAGTCTTACATGCCTTGATTGCATGATACTTTAGATCGGCTTCAGGCCCGGGATATTATAATCAAAGTACATATACAGAATTAATTAATTACAGAATTAGTAAAATTACCATTGAAACACATCCCATGACTGTTTCGGTCTTATATGACGTCTTATGTTTAAGTTTAAAGATAATATATATATATATATATATATATATATATATATATATATATATATATATATATATATATATATCTATATATATATCTATATATATATATATATATATATATATATATATATATATATATATATATATATATATATATATATATATATATATTAGAATCATTTTTATAGAGGCTTTTTGCTATATTATGCCACAGCGTAATATATCTATGCTGCGCTAAAACTGTGTTTGGGGCCGTTAATAAAGCTACAAATATTGTGTATTTGAATAATTGTTTGAAAAGCCCAGTAAAATAACAATCAATTGGCAAATTTTCAATTTCATGTTGTCTGTCATTTTCCATAATTGAGGCCGAGATTTCACGATTTTTGGTTTGGAAAATATGTTTTCTGCTTAGTGTGGATTTAGTTTGGTTACCGTTGATGTCTCGTTTATACCTATTGTATGAATTAATCTACGCGTGTCAGTTACTACTTTGTCAGGCATTGTACTTTAACCACTACGTCGTTTCAACGCATGTCTTTACTATTTTATTTTTAATTTGAAAAACACTCTAAATATTGCGCACTAAATTACTTAAAATTCACAACATAGGTTTATTTGCACTATTTCTAGCCATATGTAAAGTTTAATTCCAGTTACTTACACAAAAAAAAAGAATTCGAAATAAAAGACAGACAAAAAAAAAAGAAAAAATCTATATATGTAAAAAAAAGATCAATAAATGGATGTGTAAAACACATATAATGTAATAAAAATTTGATTTTTTAGGTAAGATTCATTTTGTAAGGCATTAACTTCCAGCTTCTAGCTGCTCTATTCACTAAATTGGCTCTCTGCTCACATCTTGTCTGTCTAATGCAACAGTTTGTGGTTAATGGACCTGGCTTCCGAGGCCATACAGTAGTCATCACACACACTTACAAAAATATAGCATTTTCAAAAAAAATTCCCCGGTTTTCCACCAGAAAAACTGGAACATAAAGGCTGATGATTAACAAACTCGACCTCGGTTTTCGCCCACACAAGATTTTTGTCAAGTTTAATTGAAATCAGTTAAGTCCAGTATTTTCTGAGTTATCGCTCAGATATATATATATATATATATATATATATATATATATATATATATATATATATATATATATATATATATATATATATATATATATATATATAAATTTCAACGGACTTTGGTTTTGGGTTCCAAATTAGCGCCCATCTGAAGAAATTTTTTCAAAAGCTTCTCGAGACCTCTCTAATAGCGAATTTTTCTTAATGAAAATTTTCTAAAAGAGGCTTACATATTTATAAAGAAGCTTGTATACGATTTCTTACAGGTAACTATTAGAAAGTCCGAAAATAATTTACTTGCCTTTTAATATAAAGAAAAGCTACTTACATAGACATAACGATTTATGTCATGGTAATTTTTAGAACTTTAACATGTTTGGATTTGTGTGCGATTAATATAGATTATACGTGTGGTATAAGCAAATAAATAAATTATATTATTATCATTATTGCTCTTTGAAGTTGGGTTAATTTTCAAGAATGTTAGCTATATCGATATAAATTTCTTGAAAAACACAGTGTAATCCACGACAGGCAGTATGGATTCCGTCAGCGCAGATCAACTGCCGACCTCCTTTCTTTTGTCACCCATTCTTTGAACAAGTCTATAGAACTACACGGCGAATCCCAGATTGTCGCAATAGACATATCCAAAGCATTCGACCAGGTCTGGCACGCAGCGCTGCTCAATAAAGTTCCGGCATATGGCCTACCACCAAAACTCTGTACCTGGACAGCAAATTTCCTCTCCAACCGGAGCATTTCTGTTGTCGTGGATGGCCATTCCTCTAAACTGTATTCAATTAATGCAGGAGTTCTTCAAGGTTCAGCTTTAGCCCCTACTTTGTTTCTTCTCCACATCAATGGCCTCCTCTCTAGCACATCCAACCCAGTTCACAGTTACGCGGACGACAGCACCCTCCACTCAAATATACAATATTCTAAGCCTGTCTCTTTAGCGCAATTAGATGAGGATCGCAGACTCATGGAGGGTTCTGTCTCCGTGGATCTCCAAAAAATATTAGACTGGGGAAGTAGAAATCTTGTACAATTCGACCCCACCAAATCTCAGTCTTGCTTTCTTTCTCATAAGAGATACACCAGCCCTAGACCCATCAAAATTAACAACCAAGTTATTCAAAGTAAATTCTGTGGATCGAAATCTCAATTGGCACCAACATGTCACATAAATTGCAGAAGCGGCTGCTAAAAAATTTGGTTTCCTCTTCCGGGATCGCAAATACTTTTCACCAGCTAATCTCTATACCTTATATACTTCACAAATAAGGCCAAACCTCGAATACTGCTCGCACATCTGGGGTGCATTTGCCGCTTCTACACTCGTTATCCTGGACTCCATTCAAAAGAGAGCTATACGTCTCATCGGTGACCCTACCCTCACCCAAAGGCTGCCATCCCTTGCCCACAGACGTGCCGTTGGTGACCCCTCTCTCTCTCTTTTATAGATATCTGCACGGGAACTGCTCAGAGGAAATTTCTTCCATAGTTCCTCCACCTGCTACCCCCAACAGATCTACCAGAGGAACAGAGCGAATGCACCCTTTTACTGTCCAGGTCACCAGACAGAACATCTTGTTATGCCCGCTCTTTTGTCCCGAGGACTTCCAAGTTGTGGAATTCCTTGCCGGCACAAGTTTTTCCTTTTCCTCCGAACCTCCAAACCTTCAAGTCCAGAATTAACAAGTTGCCTCTTTCCTCCTTGTCGACACGCATGGTACGATAGTATTTAGGCTGTACGCCCTCGTGGTGTGTTGTTGAAATATAAGTAGAACCTCCAAACCTTCAAGTCCAGAATTAACAAGTTGCCTCTTTCCTCCTTGTCAACACCCACGGTACGATAGTATTTAGGCTGTAAGCCCTCGTGGTGTGTTGTTGAAATTAAAAAAAAAACTGCGTAGTTAGAGTATAGTATAAATTACTAACCTTTAGTAATTTAGACGTAAAATAAATACATATTTGCTAAACTCGAGTTTAACCTCATTCTAGAATATTACATTTTAAGAGTAAATGTATGTAAAAGTTTATTGCATGTGCTCTTATGTTTTTCATATAATCTTTTATGTTGGGAAGAATTAAGATGTATGTAGCAGCATAAGGATATCCATTGATCGTAATACTGTCTACAGTCTACACGAACGTACCATAACTCTGCAGTGCAGTAAAAGCTATACGTATTATGAAAAGTAAAGACTATGTAGCTAAATATGTTACATTATGTTCAAATATATTTAAAAAACAAATCTCCTAAAAAATCTGTGGCCAGTGGACTTGAGCTTTCGAGGCCATCTAATTAATTTTAACCAACAAGTCTCATATACGCGTGGTATATAACCCAACAGTCAAATCAAGTGATCTTGTTTAGCAGGTGAAAACATGCATTACTCGATGAGGTCGAGGGTTCGAGTCTTGTATGCTGGCAACCGGTTTCTTTGTTTTAAAGAATAGAAGCTGCTATCCGATGTGTCTTTTGTCTATGCGTTTGCAAGCTTTCTCTGCACAAAGGTAAGGCTTCACGGGAATTGTTCCTATTGTTACTTCATCCTCGATAATTGAGGCTGCTTAAACTTGTTGAGTGTATCATATACAGGTCCCAAAACATATCGCTGAGAAACCCCCGATCCAGCCGAGACCCGCACGGTAAATTACGATGTTTTAACGATATTCTCTTGCAATCTATAGCTTTGCAGAAACCCCCCAGATGGTTCTATAACCATACAAAGCAAAATGTATACTAACAGAGCTTGGAATGTAAAGCTTAAAATAGAAGAAAAAGTTTGTTTAAACAAAAAGTCTGGCTGTATTCTGGAATTCCTTTAACATAAATTGGTTAATATTTAAGCAAATCGACATATGAAATTTTGTTTTATAATGAGCTCTAAACATTCTGTAGACAACCCATCCTGCGAGTTTTTACTTTTTTTATTTTATTTCAACAACACACCACGAGGGCTACAGCCTAAATGCTATCGTGCCGTGGGTGTCGACAAGGAGGAAAGAGGCAACTTGTTAATTCTGGACTTGAAAGTTTGGAGGTTCGGGGGAGAAGGAAAAACATGTGCCGGCAAGGAATTCCACAACTTGGAAGTCATCGGGACAAAAGAGCGGGCATAACAAGATGTTCTATGTCTGGTGACCTGGACAGTAAAAGGGTGCATTCGCTCTGTTCCCCTGGTAGATCTGTTGGGGACAGCAGGTGGAGAAACTATGGAAAAGAGCAGTGTCCGTGCAGATATCTATAAAAAGAGAGAGAGAGAGGTCACCAACGGAATGTCGGTGGGCAAGCGATGGAAGCCTTTTGGTGAGGGTACGGTCATTGATGAGACGTATAGATCTTTTCTGAATGGAGTCTAGGATAGCGAGTGTAGAAGCGGCAGCAGGACCCCAGACGTGGGAGCAGTTTCGAGGTTTGGTCTTATTTGTGAAGTATATAAGGTATAGAGATTAGCTGGCGAAAAGTATTTGCGAGCCCGGAAGAGCAAACCTAATTTCTTAGCAGCCGCCTCTGCAATTGATGTGACATGTTGGTGCCAATTGAGATTTCGATCCACAGAAATGCCAACAAGTGAAAAGAATTCATTACTTTGAATAACTTGGTTGTTCATTGTGATGGGTCTAGGGCTGGTGTATCTCTTATGAGAAAGAAAGCAAGACTGTGATTTGGTGGGGTTGAATTGTACAAGATTTCTACTTTCCCAGTCTAATATTTTTTGGAGATTCACAGAGACAGAACCCTCCATGAGTATGCGATCCTCATCTAATTGGGCTAAAGAGACAGGCTTAGAGTATTGTATATTTGAGTGGAGGGTGCTGTCGTCCGCGTAACTGTAAACTGGGTTGGATGTGCTAGAGAGGAGGTCACTGATGTGGAGAATAAACAAATTAGGGGCTAAAGCTGAACCTTGAGGAACTCCTGCATTAATTGGATACAGTTTTGAGAAATGGCCATCCACGACAACAGTAATGCTCCGGTTGGAGAGGAAATTTGCTGTCCAGGTACAGAATTTTGGTGGTAGGCCAGATGCCGGAATTTTATTAAGCAGCGCTGCGTGCTAGACCTGGTCGAATGCTTTGGATATATCTAGAACAACAGTCTGTCTCGTCAATGTCAGTGACGACTATTTATCACCAATACAATTTTTTACGGTGTTGCAGATGATAATAATTATAGGACGTCTTGAGCAGCATCTTACAAAATTATTTTGACAATCACTGGCTGGCCCATAAGTCGTTGGTGGTAAAATTTTTCGTTGTTCAAATGGAATGCCCCTTATATTATTATATTATTGCATTTGCCATCGAATTATAATGCATGTTTGTAGGAAGAAATTGGGACATATCAAAAATTGTGAAACGGCGTTTTTATCAATAGACAGCGGAGTCCAATAAAAGTGACACATTATTGAGGGAGACTTTTGTTTATATTATTTGTCGGAAAATCGAGATGCCATATATAGGCGCTCTCAAATATTTATATTAAACTAATCTCATAACATGATTCGTGTAGGGATCAATTAAAAAAAAGTTTTTATTCAATTCTAATAACAGATTACATTATGTGATTATTTAGCAAATTTTAGAAGAAAAATATTGAAGTATTTAAACTAACATTGTACAGAAAAGGTAAGAAATAATTAATTTGGTAGGATTATCAATGTTTACATTTTTAGTGAATTTTCTCAAAACAAATTTCAGAGATCACGACTTTTAAATTTCGAAAAAACTTCATCAAGTGAGCGCAAACTAGGCCCCCCTGAGCCTATATCCAGGGTTAGTGTTTCTGTGTGTTTGTATAAACACACAAACACACAGATATATATATATATATATATATATATATATATATATATATATATATATATATATATATATATATATATATATATATATATTGTAACGGTATAATTTGGATAGCTAAACATCTAAGCTAATTAGGACGTAATTGTGGTTCCTCCCCTGCTTTGTAAAAAGAATTATTGGCGAAACTGTGGTTAATTCTTCTGGATATCCCTCGTATAATGAATCGAATTTAGATCTTTCGTAAATTATTTATATTTGTATTACCCCTGGTATATCGGGCCGGCTTACACGCTTGCGTGACGTGGTCGTAGTTCGGAAAGGGTCCGCATGTGGAAGAGGATAGATGGCTGGAGACGTATGTGATGCGAGAGAGAGCGAAGGATGTAGCAGCACCTGTGTTTTCGAGTCGGAGATGTGAATGTGCTAAAAGTTTCGAGAGAGATTTCGTTGGTAATTTGTGGAGTTAACACGTGGTTCCGTCTGAGGAGCAAGCTTTGGATATTAAGTATCCTCCCTTGTGGGTTTTGTTGCTCTCAGAATTTAATCTGCAGTCTTTCTGGTGATGTCGTAATGTACGGATTTAGTGCCGAAGGCTGTGGAGAGACCCGTTTAGGGGATTTAAGGACCACATTTATCGTATCCCGTTGTGGAATTTCGTTTCCCTCTCTGGAGGGTCCAAGTACCGACTAGCATCTCCTTGTACCGGAGGAAGAATTTCTTGTACCGGCTGGAAGAATTCCTTGTACCGGAGATATTATCCAAGTACCGGCTAGCGTTACCTTGTATCGGCTGGAGCATTCCTTGTACCGGCTGGATTTCTCGTACCGATGAAGTCCTTGTGTAGGGCGATTTTTGTGCCGAATAGCCTTGTGGTAGGCAGACCTTATTGTATTGGGCGATATCTTTGGTAAATTCACGTACCGTAAATTTGGAGTGGAAAAGTCTCACATGGATGAGCGAATTTTTATGTACCGAACAACGTATATGGATATTGAATTAAATGGAGAATGGAATTAGGATATCAGTAAGAAGGTCTTCCCTATCGTTGTCGCATTGCCGTACCGTTTTTGCATCATTCCCGTGGTTGCAGTCCCGTATTCCTAGAGGCCTTGGTTGGTTTGGAATTTGATGATAATTAGATGGCCTAGAAGTCCAGGAATGTCAAGTAAGAATTTTCCGTTTTGTGATAACGAATAAAGTGATAAGAGACATTCTTGATAAGATACATTTTTAAATATTCATCTGTGTTAAATTTACTAAAATCAAATCGAATTTGTTTTATTTTAACTTCACTAAATATGGTACAGATTTTTATGACCACTATTAATATAATTGCTTCACTTTTGATAGTACCATTAGTTATCCTCTACTGTTAGCATTAGACCAGGTTATTGATTATTCTTTGGGACTTGATCTTTAATCCAGCCACTTACCGTACTTATTATGTAATTAAGTAAGATTTGGGGAAAATAATTTGTGAGCTTTGCGTGCACGAAAAGGGGAATTTTCCGTAGAACAACTATATTTGTAGTACCTTCATAAATAGTCAGTAAAGATCTTGAGTATTTGGCAGTAATCTATTTTTGTGATATTATAGAGACTTATTTTTATTTTTTTATTTATTACTTTAGATCAAAAATTTATATGACGCCGCCGCGCTTCCTTTTATACCAGATGACAAATGCTCAAATAATTCCTAACCTATCCACAAATCTAATTTGTCATTGGCATAAGCTAAGTTACCGGGAAGTTAGAGGGCCGCCAGCTTTTATACAGTGGAGATGGGCGTGGGTTAAAATAAGATCTTAATTAGGGGCGCCACTTGATTGTTTAACCTCTACTCCCGGATATTCTAACAAGATGTTCACAAAATATGCTTCCTTGCCCAGATCCAACACAACCAAGAATTCTTGGATCACACTGGCAACTATAGCCAACCACAATCGAGCACAGGAAGCTACAAGGATATATAACTATGATCACACAAATTTAATTTCGGAACGGTATGGTCTCATAGACCCACAAATAAAGATAACGGTACTGATCCAACCTATCAACAGTCCTGAAAAAGAAAACACAAACACCCAACCAAAACACCTAAAATATGATAAAATACGGGCTTTTATTAACCTTCTTTGGCATACAAGAATTTATTAAAAGTTGTTTTAAAATTCTGATCTAAATTAATAAAAATAAATATATAAAGTCCCATGCCCACTTTGGCGGCGTCATAAATTTTGGCGCCCAACTTTGGGGGCACTCGAGTTGTCTGGATTTCGGCACTCGAGTTTTCTGGGAGTTTCGGCACTTGAGTTGTCTGGAGATTTTGGCTTGAGTTTTCTGGAAGTTTTAGCTCTCGAGTTTTTTTGAGATTTCGACTCTCGAGTTTTCTGGAAGTTTCGACCCTTGAGTTTTCGGGATTTTAGCCCTCAAGTTTTCTGGAAGTTTTGGCCCGGGTTCGTAGGGGAATAAATTTTGGCACAACTTTTTCGAATTTTTCAGCAGTCCATTGGTGTTTGATTATTGAGTGTTGTATGTGTTTGGATTTTAGGTGTTTGATTGTGTATTTTAGAAATGATTTTTAAGAATTACCGTTACCGTTCTATCGTTTATTTATTACCGTTTCCGTTTGGTAGTGTTGGGAAGTATTACCGCTACCGCTCTACCGTTTGTTTTATTAATTGTGGAGAATATTACCGTTACCGTTTTATCGTTTATTTATTACCGTTACCGTTTGGTGGTTTTGGAAAATATTACCGTTACCGCTGTATCGTTTATTTCTTTTTTTTGTGGAAAACATTATCGTTACCATCCTACCGTTTGCTAATGGAGCACACTTCGTTTATGTTGGTATCGGCATTTAGTTAGCTGTCTCGTATCGCATAATATCGGATTTCGCTCGTCTCATTCCTGACCACTTACAGCTATGGAAGGAAAATTGAAGGCCTATCCGCCAGTTGATGATTCAATTGAAAGATTTTGGGTAAAATCTTTTAAAGTAGGGGGGGATTTTGTAACGGTATAATTTGGATAGCTAAACATCTAAGCTAATTAGGACGTAATTGTGGTTCCTCCCCTGCTTTGTAAAAAGAATTATTGGCGAAACTGTGGTTAATTCTTCTGGATATCCCTCGTATAATGAATCGAATTTAGATCTTTCGTAAATTATTTATATTTGTATTACCCCTGGTATATCGGGCCGGCTTACACGCTTGCGTGACGTGGCCGTAGTTCGGAAAGGGTCCGCATGTGGAAGAGGATAGATGGCTGGAGACGTATGTGATGCGAGAGAGAGCGAAGGATGTAGCAGCACCTGTGTTTTCGAGTCGGAGATGTGAATGTGCTAAAAGTTTCGAGAGAGATTTCGTTGGTAATTTGTGGAGTTAACACGTGGTTCCGTCTGAGGAGCAAGCTTTGGATATTAAGTATCCTCCCTTGTGGGTTTTGTTGCTCTCAGAATTTAATCTGCAGTCTTTCTGGTGATGTCGTAATGTACGGATTTAGTGCCGAAGGCTGTGGAGAGACCCGTTTAGGGGATTTAAGGACCACATTTATCGTATCCCGTTGTGGAATTTCGTTTCCCTCTCTGGAGGGTCCAAGTACCGACTAGCATCTCCTTGTACCGGAGGAAGAATTTCTTGTACCGGCTGGAAGAATTCCTTGTACCGGAGATATTATCCAAGTACCGGCTAGCGTTACCTTGTATCGGCTGGAGCATTCCTTGTACCGGCTGGATTTCTCGTACCGATGAAGTCCTTGTGTAGGGCGATTTTTGTGCCGAATAGCCTTGTGGTAGGCAGACCTTATTGTATTGGGCGATATCTTTGGTAAATTCACGTACCGTAAATTTGGAGTGGAAAAGTCTCACATGGATGAGCGAATTTTTATGTACCGAACAACGTATATGGATATTGAATTAAATGGAGAATGGAATTAGGATCTCAGTAAGAAGGTCTTCCCTATCGTTGTCGCATTGCCGTACCGTTTTTGCATCATTCCCGTGGTTGCAGTCCCGTATTCCTAGAGGCCTTGGTTGGTTTGGAATTTGATGATAATTAGATGGCCTAGAAGTCCAGGAATGTCAAGTAAGAATTTTCCGTTTTGTGATAACGAATAAAGTAATAAGAGACATTCTTGATAAGATACATTTTTAAATATTCATCTGTGTTAAATTTACTAAAATCAAATCGAATTTGTTTTATTTTAACTTCACTAAATATGGTACAGATTTTTATAAGACCACTATTAATATAATTGCTTCACTTTTGATAGTACCATTAGTTATCCTCTACTGTTAGCATTAGACCAGGTTATTGATTATTCTTTGGGACTTGATCTTTAATCCAGCCACTTACCGTACTTATTATGTAATTAAGTAAGATTTGGGGAAAATAATTTGTGAGCTTTGCGTGCACGAAAAGTGGAATTTTCCGTAGAACAACTATATTTGTAGTACCTTCATAAATAGTCAGTAAAGATCTTGAGTATTTGGCAGTAATCCATTTTTGTGATATTATAGAGACTTTATATATTTATTTTTATTAATTTAGATCAGAATTTTAAAACAACTCCGAAATTAAATTTGTGTGATCATAGTTATATATCCTTGTAGCTTCCTGTGCTCGATTGTGGTTGGCTATAGTTGCCAGTGTGATCCAAGAATTCTTGGTTGTGTTGGATCTGGGCAAGGAAGCATATTTTGTGAACATCTTGTTAGAATATCCGGGAGTAGAGGTTAAACAATCAAGTGGCGCCCCTAATTAAGATCTTATTTTAACCCACGCCCATCTCCACTGTATAAAAGCTGGCGGCCCTCTAACTTCCCGGTAACTTAGCTTATGCCAATGACAAATTAGATTTGTGGATAGGTTAGGAATTATTTGAGCATTTGTCATCTGGTATAAAAGGAAGCGCGGCGGCGTCATAATATATATATATATATATATATATATATATATATATATATATATATATATATATATATATATATATATATATATATATATATATATATATATATATATATATATATATATATATATATATACAGGGTGCCGCATTTCTACGGTAAAGCTCCATATATCCGTTCTTATACAAGATACGATAAAAAATTGTATAACGTTAGTTATAGAGTGTCTTGAGCTGCATTTTATAAAATTATTTTTACAGTCATAGGGTGACTCATAAAACGTTGGTTAAACAATTTTTTTAAATCGAACACGCCTTATATTATTGAATTCATATCGTAACATAATGCATGTTTATAAGAAAAGGAAATTGGGACGCAGGAAGTGCGTTATGATAGCGAACTTTCACAAAATGCTTCAAATTTCAATAGCTCAATTCGCTATTTATCTAAGGTTCGTTGTCCAGGAAAATAGTTTTTTCGGGAACATCTTAAATTTATTTTCTTCCAATTTTTGTACATTTTTAAACAATAAAAGTTTTGATGAAATATGATACATTGTTTATGTTACATAGGTTATACTGGTAACCAAATCAAACCAAACCTGCTTTTAAAAAAAAAGACATAATTGCCCTTAAAAACATTTTTATGAAAATTCACTACGCTAACGCATTTGCTGCGTCCAGACTTTTTATTAGTAGTTTTCAACTGCTCATATGTTATAAAAAGTCTGGACGCAGCAAGTGCGTTAGGGTAGTGAATTTTCATTAAAATGTTTTTTATATCAATTATGTCTTTTTTTAAGAAAGCGGGTTTGGTTTGATTTCACATGTTTTCACATATGTCAAATGAAACTTCAAAGTGACAGACCTAAATAACGTACTTATTTCCGACAGCTTGCGACATGAAGATATCAATAGGTATTTTCTGCTTATATTTCTTTACCTCCACGGGTTCAAGTTTGCTTGAAAATGTAAGAAAATGCTTTTTTCACAATTTTAATTTTGTTTTCAATTTTATTAACAAACTTGGTATATTTTGAATTTTATGTATTTTTTTTCGGCAAATTTTCTAGTAAAGAATATTCAGTGAGTTTTTGCAGAATTTTCTTGTAGAAATAATTTTTGTGAAAAATTTTTGTTAAATGTTGGGAATTAATAAATAATTAATGCATACTAAAAGTTAATGTACAAATGTTTTTTCTTGTAAAATTACGTAGGCCAATTGTTATTAAATGTGTCTTTTTTTAAATTTCTGTCAAAAAAGCTCTTTGAGTAATTATATCTTGACAGGTGTGTAAATTGCTTGGAGTTTCTTCGCCAGGAAAATGAGACCTGTTTTTTCGAGAACATTTTAAGTTCATTTTTGGAAAATTGTTGTATTTTTTAAAAAGTAGTTATTTTGATGAAATATAATTATATTCTTACCCAAGTTTGGTGCCTTTTATTAAAAAACAAAGTCATTTTTGCCAAAAAAACATTTTTATAAAAATGCACTACCATACCGCACTTGCTGAACAATTTTAATTTTGTTTTCAATTTTAATAACAAATTGAGTATATTCTAAACTTTACCAATTTTTGTTGACAAATTTTCTTGTAACGAATATTCAGTCAGTTTTTGCAAAATTTTCTTGTAGAAATAACTGTTTTTGAAAATTTTTGTGAAATGTTGTAATTAATGCTTAATAAAAGGTAATGTACAAATGTTTTTTAAATTTTTGTAAAAAATATATTTGCGTAAAAAATGTAACATTACGCAACTGTTATTAAAAAATGTCGAATTTTCTTGAAAGAAATTGCTTGCAAATTTTCATGTCATTTGTGGTAATCTTTGTCAAAAAAGCTCTGTGATTAATTATATCTTGACAGGTGTGTAAATTACTTGAAGTGTCTTCGCCAGGAAAATGGGACTTATTTTTTTCGGGAACATTATAAGTTTATTTTTGGAAAATTTTTGTATTTTTTTTTTGAACAATAGTTATTTTGATAAAATATGGTACATTATTTCTACAATGAAGGTTATATTCTTACCCAAGTTGGATGCCTTTCATTACAAACAAATTCATTTTTGCCACAAACATTTTAATACCATACTACCATACTTGCTGCCTTCAGACATTTATTAGATAAGCTGTTCACGACCATTTACTCATTGCAGTCTCCCTTTCCGTCAGTTCATCCCGAAAACGGTCGACTTTATACGAAGGAAATAGATTGTACGTAAAAATTGTCAAAAGCTAATAATTTGCCCAAATAAAAAATATCAAAAGGCCACTTGGGGCAAAAAAATTGATCCTAAATAACCAACAACCCCTTACTTCCCACGCTAGAGGTTGCAATATGTCACCTAACTTTTGAAAAGTGACCTCCAATAACTCTAACTTATACGTAATTCATTTCTGTATTGTAACTGGATCCTAATACGTATATTAAATAAAAACCGCTTTTGTGAGACCATTTTCAAGGGCCTGTAAAATAGCGCCCTCTGGAAGCATTGTTATGTCAGCATGAAGCAATTTTATATTTTTTTCTGCAGAATTTGTCATCATTTCCGGAGACCTTGTCTAACAATTAGTTGAATCAACCCTCTAAAATATGTAATACTTTAACCTAATTAATTAATAAGTAATGTCACCTAACAGCTTCTCTTGTTAGTGTTATGACATCCGTTTATCCCGGACTTGAGCGGATAATTGCAAATTTTGTGATGGCTCAACGGGGCAATGTCACGTTTACAAGGATCCCACGGGAGAGGACCTGTGAGAACCTTCCAGTCCCACACCAATAGTGCCTTTTGCTTATGATTTCTACTAAGTGAATTATTCATTTAGCACAGTTTGTTACAGTGATGGCTATAACGGTTAACCACGAAATGTGGAATGCCAAACAGTGTATCTAATACGTAATAGCACGCCACCACATTAATTTACGTGAATAATAGACACAATGTACTTTGCAATGCTTGACTGAAGTATAAAATATCAAACATGGCAGTTTCATTTTTTTCATCATCTTAAAATTGATAAAAAGTACTGCGCACGTTATCTTTTTGGTTAACACAAATAAATTTTTCAGGCAATTTTAAATGTTACACACATACAATTGAGACAAATTCCAGTTCAGTGAAAATAGTTTACTTTATGTCAGACTTCCGGTTTAACCGGAAGTGACCATCAACTTGCTTATTTTAGATACAATATGGTGATTTTAATTATATTTTCGAAATATACACTGAATTTTAGATAAATTAGTACTAATATACCGTCAAACAAGGTGAGACCGGTCAAAATTTGCTGTTTTTTGCCTTTTTTTCGGTGTCTTTGCAATTAAAAAAATCTGAAAAAAATATATGTTAAAGCTTGATATTTCGAGCGTTTATAGCTGTCAAAATAGCTTTGGTAGTTTTTTATTTTTTTAATATTAATGTATATTAATATATTTCACGTAGCTTTGACTTTATAAACTTCGAGGTTGAAACCAATCATGTATCTGGGTTTTAAAAAAACTCGTAGGTATTTAAATTAGACAAAAATGTTAAAAAACAACTAAAAAATCATTTTAAAAAAACTAAATATCCCCTTTAAACCTAATTTTAAGCCTTAATGTCTAACTCCAGCAGTGCCTAATCACTAACTTTATGTAAAAAAATCAAAATAACACTATTTCTCTAACTTTGTTGAAAGAAGTATAGAAAATATGCAAAAAAAAAAACAAACAAAAAATGTTCTATTTAAGAGGAAAACCAAACACACATTTAAAAATACACTGGCCCCTTCTTGACGACTTTCTAATATTTTTTCTTAGTATTTGATCATATTTTACCTCACAAATGTCTTGTACGTTGGGGAACACAAAAAATGTTTGTTTTTGTCCAATTTTTTCTGAGGTATGTAATTATTTGCTGCCTCATTTATCTCCTCAATTTTATCGGCAAAGAAGCTGTCCCTCTTATTTGTACAAAACTTGACAATTACAAATTCTCCAAAGCCAAGATTCACTTTGTTTTCCTCAATGTATGTATTTTGAGGCTCTTCTACATCAGAATCTGATGAGTTGTTAGTTAAGTCTTGGGACATTTTAGGCGCAAAAGACTTATCCTAAATCGTTTCTTCATCCTGCTGTTGAGGTTCTTTCTCTACAAGGGTGTTGAGTAAATCGTTCACAGATATACTCTTACCAGCCTCCACACTAACCCTCTTGCCTCTCTTCTGAGCATTTTCTCCTCTCGTTCCCAACTCTCTTAAATGAGAAACAATTGTGTCAGTCCATTGGTGCTCCACTTGTTCTTGAATTTCTTGAGGATCACCTGTTTTTTCAAACGACTGATTTTTTTTAGCGTTTGTTCTAGATTATAGGGAACAATTCCACATGCTTTGAAACCTGCTTTCATGTTTTCTCCACTTCTTAACCCGACTTATTCAATGGTTTCATTCAACAGTTTCGGGAAAACTGTTTTGGGTAAAATTCCTCTATTTTTTAGTCTCCAATTTTCCATTTTTTTCCCAAGAATATTTCAGAGGGCGGAAGTAAGCAACATTGAGGGGTTGTAGAATGTCCGTAGCCTCCACGACGCTTAATGTGAGGTGACTGCATATATTATCCCCCAGTATAATTTCTGTTTCCTCAAGCGTGTTAAAATAGGGCACCGCAGTATAAGTAAACCAGTCTTCAAAAGTTTCCGCGTCGAACCAGCCGCTAAGTGTTCTATTGTAGCGAGAATTTGGAAAGCCGCCCTCAGTCCAGCCTTCATACATATGCTTTGCCTTATACACAGTATAAGGCGGTAGTAATGTTCCGTCACCTGCTATGGCAAACATCATGCTTGTGCTTGTCTTTGAACTGTCTATCACCCTGTGCGCATGCTTTTTTCCTCTTCTGACCACCACCAAAGCTTGACATGGATTGTCAACGATCATAATTGACGATGTTGGAAGGAGGAATTCCCTCTATTGTAGTTCCCAATGCAGTGAAATATTTTTGAACGACCTCGAACCCTCTTGGTATTCTCTGCTAACTTTATAGTAAGGTCTGCGTGGCGAGCCATGAATGCTTTAAACCAATCGACTCCGGGGAAGTTGTCTACGAACCTTTTTTCTTTTCTCCCAGCCCTATTTAGGAATTGTTGAACCATATACCTAACAATAAAAATATATATGTAGGTACCTACCAAGTCCATTTTTAATTTTAAAAAAATATCTTACCCAACGTCATAACTTTAAAATGAAATCCCCAGTCTGCACATACAAGTAAAGCATCTGCTAGTCTTCGCTCTTCAATTTCCGTAAGTGCTGGCTGACCTCCGATATTCCGCTCTGCTGGCTGTCAGAAGGTATCATAAGTCGTGCTATAGGGAACACCGAAATTCTCCGCCGCTCTACTTATAGGCATTCCCCTTTTCACGGCCTCTAGCGCCCTTTTCAAGTATTTCGGATTATATACTGGTTTTCAGGTTGGCACCTACACGACACGTTTGATAGCGTTTCTTCTAAATATACAGGGTGATAAGAATTAGCCGTGCCATTTGGTAAGATTAAAATCACAATTACTCGCTTATTTCAAACGGAATACCGTATATTTTATAAGCTATTTCGGTTCGCATCTGGTTTCCCTTTCAACCTGTATTAGCATTCCCTATACTCAAATTCCACCGTTTCCCGAATATTTCAATTTTATTGGATTCACTTAATTCAAATGGTCACAATAGATTTAAAGCAGGCTTTGGAACTTAATAATATGCTTGTTGAGGTCTATATGTCAAGTTCCACCTCTTACAAATGCGAACATAATATTTGTTAAGCCTTCTTGCCTAAGAAAAGAGAACACTTTGTATTTGCATCCAAATCGCTGCATTTCCCTTGTTTAGTTCTGTAAAATCAATGTGTTGTCAACTAACTTGTAAAACCAAAATACAACTCAACAAGGTAGGTAGTTTTTTATTATAAATGAGTACAGAACTCAACTAATAGCTAGTGAAAAAATAAAACACAAAAACAAATTAAAAAATCGTGGAACTTATAACAAATGCTCAAAATTACTCCCACTGACATGGAGGCATTTTGTTATTCGTCTCATAATGTTATGGTTCGTAGCCTTTCTGATTTGTCTCGAATTCAGTGAATTGAAGGCACATAAAACTCTACCTATCATGTCTCCGTTTGTGGTGGCAGGTTCGTGGTAAACTTTATTTTTGATGTAGCCCCAGATGCTTGCATCCAGAGACGTTAAGTGGTAGCCATCTATGTGGGCCGTTATTGGCAATCCACCCGTCTTGAAAATGTTGGTGCAAAAAATCATGAGCTAAATAAAAAATGTGGGGCGGTGCTCCGTTTAGCTGATACCAGCTTGTTCTAGGTTCTTCTAAACTTAATGTGTTGAGAGAAACTAGAATCACTTCGTGCAAAAATATGATTATAACTCACACCAATGAGATTTTTATCGTATATTTTAATCCCAAAAATATTAACGTCCTTAATTGCACAAAACACATTGAATGACCACCTGTCTTGGAAATAGTTGATTCTGGTAACATGGGGATTTTCATCTGACCAGAAGGGATTATTGTGGCGATTGTGCATGCCATTTTTGGAGAACTTCGCCTCATCGCACCAAATAATTCTCTTGCAGAAATATATATATATATATATATATATATATATATATATATATATATATATATATATATATATATATATATATATATATATATATACACCGTCAATTTAACTATATTACCCATTGAGTATTGAACTTATCATTTGAACAACATAAATACATCAAAAACAAATTCTACATATCATACATTCCTATTTTATACAACACATTTCTAAGAACTAAATACAAAACTAAAAGTTCATATTGAAAAATTCTTCCATGGTATATATAGAATTTGCTTCCAATATATTTTTAGGCCTTTTTTAAAATTCTTGTTTGTTTCATCTCTGGGTGTTTCTGGAATCTTGTAAATTTTTATGAAATTAAATTTTGAATTTTTCTGTAGCCGAGTGATTTTTGTTCTGGGCGGCCTTAAATTTTGTTCCCACGAAGCTCGTACTCGTGGTCTTGAATATTTATAGAAAATATGTCCATGTTTTGTTTCACAAAAAGTAAAGCCTCCAGTACATAAATGGAATGACAGGTAAGTATATTATTTTCTTTGAAATAATTTCTGCAACTATGATCTTGTTTCAGATTAAACATTGATCTTAGGCATCTCTTCTGTGCTAAAAGCAGCTTATTCATATTTACTGAACCGCTCCACAGTATACCATATCTCAATATTGATCCAACTAATGCATTATAAGTTGTAACCACTATAGTTTTAGAAGACGCTTTAGAGAGCATTCTCAAAAGGTACGTGCTTTTTGACATTTTCTTGGCCAACTCGTCTATATGGTTCTTCCACTCTAGTTTTGCGTTTAGTTTTAACCCAAGAAACTTTGCTGAGTATACCAATGGAAGTGATTTTGATGCTTCCAGTTCAATATTCTTTTCTTATTATTCCTTTGCTTTGGTTTTGAAGTCAATGACCGTTGTTTTATAAAGATTTAGTGACAGGTTATTCACTGTACACCAATATTGTATTTTAGACAACACTTTTTGTATGTCGATCTTAGCATGTTATGGTCTGAAAAAAACAATTGCCGTATCATCAGCACACATGTTGATCCTTTTATCTACCCAGTTTGGCAGGATGTTTGTGTAAATTATATACAAGGAAGGTCCTAAAATTGAACCTTGGGCAACTCCTTTATTTATGATTCCATATGTGAAGCTTATTTTCTTGCCATCGTCACTATACTCAACTAAGCTTTGTTTTCTGTTATGTAAATACGATTCAAAAAGTTTGAAATGAATACCTCTTATACCATATTTTTATAGTTTTGGTAACAGTATATCATGCCTGATGGAGTTAAATGCCTTACTTAAATAAAGGAAAAGTCCATATACCACATGAGCATCTTTTTTTTTATAATTTCAACAACACACCACGAGGGCTTACAGCCTAAATACTATCGTACCGTGGGTGTTGACAAGGAGGAAAGAGGCAGCTTGTTAATTCTGGACTTGAAGGTTTGGAGGTTCGGAGGAGAAGGAAAAACATGTGCCGGCAAGGAATTCCACAACTTGGAAGTCCTCGGGACAAAAGAGCGGGCATAACAAGATGTTCTATGTCTGGTGACCTGGACAGTAAAAGGGTGCATTCGTTCTGTTCCCCTGGTAGATCTGTTGGGGGCAGCAGGTGGGGAAACTATGGAGGAAAGCTCCTCTGAGCAGTGCCCGTGCAGATATCTATAAAAGAGAGAGAGGTCACCAACAGCACATCGGTGGGCAAGGGATGGAAGCCTTTGGGTGAGGGTAGGGTCACCGATGAGACGTATATCTCTCTTTTGAATGGAGTCCAGGATAGCGAGTGTAGAAGCGGCAGCGGCACCCCAGATGTGGGAGCAGTATTCGAGGTTTGGCCTTATTTGTGAAGTATATAAGGTATAGAGATTAACTGGTGAAAAGTATTTGCGAGCCCGGAAGAGGAAACCGAATTTCTTAGCAGCCGCTTCTGCAATTGATGTGACATGTTGGTCCCAATTAAGACTTCGATCCACAGAAATGCCAACAAGAGAAAAGGACTCATTACTTTGAATAACTTGGTTGTTCATTGTGATGGGTCTAGGGCTGGTGTATCTCTTGTGAGAAAGAAAGCAAGACTAAAAAGCATCATAAACTGCAAATATTTCGTAGGCTGATTTTATTTGATTATTGTATTTTTTCCTCTTCTAAAGTCGTACTCATATTTCGTAATCAAATTGTTTTGTTCAAAAAATTTCATAGTTCGTGTTTGGAATACCTTCTCATAAATTTTTGATATGTTTGGTAAAATTGCAATCTGTCTGTAGTTTTTAAGATCTTCTGTGTTGACTGTGGTATTGCCTTTATTGTATAGGGTACGTACATTGCCTATTTTAAGGTTGTCTGGAAATATGCCTGTTTCAAAGGTTTTATTTTTGTCCCCTGGTAGATCTGTTGGGGGCAGCAGGTGGAGGAACTATAGAAGAAAGCTCCTCTGAGCAGTGGCCGTGCAGATATCTATAAAAGAGAGAGAGAGAGAGAGAGGTCACCAACGGCACGTCGGTGGGTAAGGGATGGCAGCCTTTGGGTGATGGTAGGGTCACCAATGAGACGTATAGCTTTCTGAATGGAGTCCAATATATCGAGTGTAAAAGCGGCAGCGGCACCCCAGATGTGGGAGCACTATTCGAGGTTTGGCCCTATTTGTGAAGTATATAAGGTATAGAGATTAGCTGGTGAAAAGTATTTGCGAGTCCGGAAGAGGAAACCTAATTTCTTAGCAGCCGCTTCTGCAATTGATGTGACATGTTGGTACCAATTGAGATTTCGATCCACAGAAATCCCAACAAGTGAAAAGGACTCATTACTTTGAATAACTTGGCTGTTCATTGTGATGGGTCTAGTCCTGGTGTATATCTTATGAGATAGAAAGTAAGACTGAGATTTGGTGGAGTTGAATTGTACAAGATTTTTACTTCCCCAGTCTAATATTTTTTGGAGATCAACAGAGACAGAACCCTCCATGAGTCTGCGATCCTCATCTAATTGGGCTAAAGAGACAGGCTTAGAATTTTGTATATTTGAGTAGAGGGTGCTGTCGTTCGTGTAACTGTAAACTGGGTTGGATGTGCTAGAGAGGAGGCCATTGATGTGGAGAAGTAATAAGGTAGGGGCTAAAGCTGAACCTTGAGAGACTCCCGTATTAATTGGATACAGTTTAGAGGCATATATATATTTGTTGTCTAAAGTTACACCTCTGTGCCAATTTTGATAATAATTTATGAATACGTTGTGAAATAATTAGCAAAAAACAAACAAAAAAGTCACATTTAACACCCTGTACCTTTTTCCACGGCAACATTTTATTAACGCATGTTTGGTCCAATCCTCATATTTTAGTCCAAATAACCTGAGCTTAATCTATATTCCAATAGTTATGACTCACCCTGTATATAATTTTCTTAAAGAAGTTGTTGTTCTATTAAAACTCTTTTTACATGTGTTAGCTGATTTTCCAATTTTAAAAATGAACGTTCACTTAGAGAATGATGAATTCTCAGCAGAAGTTTCTCACGACGTTGTATATTTTCTAACACCCATGGAAAGTAAGTGATATTAATAACGCCCAGCTAATATATTTGCAAGGCCAAATAATTAAGAACTCCAAATAGAAGCTGATTAAGTAGGCCCTTTATTTGTAATTGAGCATGTGGTAGAGTGCAGATGGGGCTTAAATAGTTTTAGCACACCCATCTTTTATACCCTTGACGGACTGACCCACGGCATAATTAACCTAAGAAGATTAGTTTTCTGATTAAGTGAAATTTATATCTATACAGTAGTGGACTGACAAGAGTCTATCTCGATTTACATAATAATAAGGGTATGTAGACCTCTCGTCGCTTCATAATATTGAAACAATGGAAGAGAAGCCGCCAAGGGTCGTTAATTTTTTATTGGTGTTTCAGATGTGCCGGAATTTTAAGAGTACAAAGTGCAAATTAGGCCTTTTGATATTTTGTGTCAAAATGTTGGTAATTGTGAAGCCTAATTGTGGACAGCTCAGAAAAAATATTTTCGGTGTTATTTTAATGAACAAATTGTTTCCTTTCAATATAGAATAAAAGTCTGGACGCAGCAAGTGCGTTATGCTAGCGAATGTTCTTTAAAATATTTTTAATGGCAAATGTCTTTCTTTGATGAAAGCAGGCATCAAACTTAGTTGCCTATATAGTAGAAACAATGTACCATATTTCATCGAAATAACTTTATTGTTTGAAAATATATAAACATTTTTCAACATCTGGATGCAGCAGGTGTGTTATGGAAGTGAATTTCCATAAAAATGTTTTTAATAGCAAATACGAGCTGGTATCTGATTACCGGTATAGTCCATGTAGTAAAAACAATTTACTATATTTTATCAAAATTACCTATGGTTCGAAAATATAGAAAAAATTTCCGAAAATAAACTTAAATGTTGGTTTCCTAACCAACAAAGCTTACGTTAATAGGAAATTCAGTTATTGAAATTTGAAGGATTTAATGAAAATTCAGTAAATTTGCAGATTAGCCCCCGAACGCTTTTCAAAAAATTGTTTTCAGAAACATTACTAGGACCCCACCTAGAAGCATAAACCACAAACTGCTTCGCCGTGGGGATTTTCACTCCCCCTCGCGTGCATATAACCACCCTCGCTACATAAACCACAAGAAAGATGTCTTGTTCCTACCCGCCAAGGAAGTTACGGCACCTGGGGGATAGGGGTGCTGTGCGGGCTAGGCAGGGTTTAAGAGGGATATGGCTTCAAGATTTGAAAAAGGCAGTTTTGAAGCGCGTTTTATTCGCATTTTCTGCTCATATTTCCTTTTTACTACCTACCCCGCCCAGCACCCCTACTCCCTCCTGGTCCCGTAACTTCCTTGGGGGGTGTGAACAAGAAATGTTTCTTGGGATTTGTGGATCCAAGGGGAGCCCTAGACAGGTTTCTAAAAACAGTTTTTTGAAAAGCATTTGGGAACTAAACTGCAAATTTACCGAAAATTCGCTCCAAAACGCACTTACTGCGGCCAGATTTTTTTCTTACCAACGCATCATATTTCGATAAAAAATGCAAAAATGCATTAACGAATTTGTTCTACGAAAATTAGCTCAACATTATAGACCGGTAAACCGTAAACTTCACAAAACCTACAGCGAAAGCATCAACTTAACTAAACCGACAGCTAAAGCATCAGAGAAAGGGTCTATTTGAAATGAATATTCTATAAATATTTTAGTAAAATGAAGGGCAATGACGGTTGAATCTGAAACTTAAGAGTTTGCAGAACACTCTTCTTGCAACATTTTCTTTTTACAATCGGTATTTGTTTCACGTTCTTTGCCTAAACATTGCCAATTTTGACGTTTAAAATTGCGAGTTATATATATATATATATATATATATATATATATATATATATATATATATATATATATATATATATATATATATATATATATATATACTGACTTATAGTGATAGTACCTTTTGGCTTTTAGCACCTTGGCAATAAAATTGATAGGTTGCTTAACAAAGAATAAAACAGTCAGATTGGAAAAATTTCCAGAACAGCAACTAAATCTTAATAACTAACAAATTTAAAGCACCAGACTTTATTAATATTTTAATTTTATGTAACAAGCTCTACCTCAAAAACATCCTACTGTAATATATTTTTATCCTTGTAAAGATTGTCTTAATAGGCTGCGTAGGGGAAAAGAGCTTTGATGAGAATGCCCCGGATCGCTCAGGAAGTTATTTGTCTACTCAAGCAGACTGAGAACGTAAAAACCGTTTCATTCTTGATGGACTCCAATCCTGAAAAACACAAACGGTCTCCGAAAGCTATTTCAACCGCAAAGGGCAAAATAATTATTGCATCAAACGTGAACTCAATTACAAAAAAACATTATTGAATATGCCAGTTATGTGCTGATTAAAGTAATACAAGGAATACAGGTTTTCTAAATAGGTTTATGTTTTTATTAATGTTTGCTTATAGAGTGAAGTAATAGATATTTAAATAAATTTTCTTTTTATCTTATTAGCGTCCTGGTTTGTCCTCAACGGTTTTCTGATGTCATAGAAACCAAAGCATTGTAGAATTATCAAATAAACAAAACAAAAATATGTGGTCATTTTGTCTAGAAGCTAAAGTCACGAGTAACTAAAGCGATTTATTTAGGATCTTTGTTACCATATTCAATTTCAATATACCAGTCTGTTAGTGAATTTTCTTAAAAAAAAAATCGCCAATGAGGAGATCACGACTTTCAAGAAATGCGACACCCTGTATATATGTAAATAGAAAGTGTACCCGTATATGAATTCTAGGGGGCTTAGTTTGCGCTCGTTTAAAAAAATCCTTTTAGAATTCAAAAGACGCGGTCTCCTAAATAACAAATTTTTTCTACGCAAATTAGCTAAAAATTATAGACCGTTAAACCATAAACTTAACTAAAACTACTATTCGAAATGAATTTTCTGGAGATTTTTCATTAAAATGAAGAGCAATGATGGTTGAAGCTGAAACTTAAGGGTTTGCAGAACACTCTTTAAATAATCCGTGTTTCTTTCAGGTTCTTTGCCTAAATGTTGACAATTTTGACGTTTCAAATCGCGACTTTTTACGTTTTGAGGAAAATCCCAATTTTTTTCTTTAAACGCCTCTAACTTTTTTGTCCTTAAACTTGCAGACCCAGATTTTGGTAAATTGTCCATCCTTTATATTATATATATATATATATATATATATATATATATATATATATATATATATATATATATATATATATATATATAACTGGCACCGGATATGGGTTCTAGGGGTCCTAGTTCGCGCTCATTTGTAAAAAAATGTCTAAATTCAAAAGTCGGAATCTCCTCCATAGTGAATTTTTTTTAAAGCAAATTCACTGAAACAAGCACTTGTGGAGCCACGGGAAAAGTCTACGACTGTATTAAATATGGAACGGTTTCACTAAGTTAGGGCAAGAACAAACAACCAGATATGCTATTCAAATTGAACTAAGTCTTAAAACTTTCATATTCTCTTTATCAAATTATTTTTTATACAAAAACAAGCTACAAGTTCATCTGAATAACAAGAATCTGATTAGATAACGGTAATATATATATATATATATATATATATATATATATATATATATATATATATATATATATATATATATATATATATATATATAAACTTATAAAATTTGAAACTCACACTAGATATTGGTTCTAGGGGGCCTAGTTTGCGGTCATTTGAGGAAATTTGTTCCAAATTCAAAAGTCGGGATCTCCTCGTTAGTGAATTTTTTTAAAGAAAATTCACTAAAAACATACAATTACTCATTAAATGTTTTTGCCCTTACTTGGTGAAACCGTTCCATATTTAATATAGATGTAGACACTAATTCTCTGGCACCAAAAACGGGTTACAGAAAAGGAGAAAGTCTGGATGCAGCAAGTGTCTTATGGTAGTGAGTTTTCATAGAAATTATCTGGCAACAAATCGTATCATAAACCTACCTACCAAGTATAGTTACCATATCTTTTTTATTTTTTGAGATACCATTTTTTTTCGACAGAAAATTCAAAATCTTCCAGAAAAACCCTGTTCGATTTTTCGGACTAACGGACTTATCCAAGCTACTTACAAAATGAAGGTACTTGCCAATTCAAATCGGCCCATTATTTTTTGAGTTATCGGTGTGATACATACATACACACATATAAAAATTAAAGCAGACCCCGGGTATGGGTTCTAGGGGTCCCAGCTGCCGCTCATATGAATAAATTTTTGCGAAATTCAAAAGTAGCGATCTCCCCATTACTGATTTTTTTCAAAAAAAAATTCAATTAAAATTCTGGACGCAGCAAGTGCGTTATGGTAATGAATTTTCATTAAATGCTTCAAATTTGAATAACTTAATTTAAAATTAAAGAAACAAATACGGGTTATGTAAAGAAAATGTCTCAAGAAGAGGGTTCCGCAAACCTTTAGGTTTCAGCTTCAACCGTCTTTCAGTTTCAGCAGTAGTTTTAATTAGGTTTATGGTTTAATAGTCTCTTATTTTTAGCTAATTTTCGTGGAAAAAGTACGTTAACGAGGAGACAACGCCTTTTGAATTTTTACAGTACCGTACAACTTAATATAATTGTTATTATACAAGACACGATAAAAAAATTGTATACGTTAAATATAGGGTGTCTTGAACTGCATCTTATAAAATTATTTTGACAATCACACGGTGGCCCATAAGTCATTGGTGATACCGACAATTTTTTTACATCCTCTATAATAACGCATTTTTGAATTTCTTATCGAAATATGATGCATGTTTGTAAGAAAAAAAAGGAGACGCAGTAAGTGCTTTTTGGTGGTGAATTTTCATTAAATGCTTCAAATTTTAATAACTCAAATTGCTATATTAACCTAGGGTTCGTTGGCTACAAAACCAATTTTCTCGGAAACATTTTAACTTTATTTTCAGAAAATGTTTGTACATTTTCAAGCAATAAGTTATTATGCTAAAATATGGTACATTGTTTCTACTATATAGGTTATACTGATATCCAAATTGATGCCTGCTTGCATTAACGATGCATGTTTGAAATTAAAAACCTTTTTACGAAAATTCACGTCCATAACGCACTTGCTGCGTCTAGCCATTTTAGATTTTGATATATCTAGATGATGGTCACTGTCATCATCTGCTTCAAGATATGTGTAGCTGGATTTGGGAACACTTAGAACTATTTAATGAGAACCATCCATTAGTTATTTGACGTAAAATAAAGTAACCTGCAAAAGAATAAATGACTCGCAAGTTTCAGCCATTGCTTAATGAAGACTAAAATCCTAATAAATATAATTACTTATGTAATTAGGAGATGGCATCCCAGAATGTTCACGATTTATTAATCGTCTTAATGCTAAATAATTCTAAGATATTAAATTCGGCCTAATTACCTTTACGTAACATTAAACGGTCTATTTTCTGTCTGCAGAAGTTACAAGCAAAAGACAGATAATCATTCGTGACTTCTAAGAGCCCTAAATAAATCCACGTCCTTACTAAAACTTTAAATGAAACCATGTGCCTTTTGTATAAAGTGAGCAGTGCTTCATTGTAACTGTTAATAATTCAACCGTCTGTGTAAAGCAAGGCACCTAGATTGGTTGAAATGAAGTTAGGAATGCAAGTTGTCTCCAAAGGAGCGTCGCCTATTTCACGGACCATTTTCTCGAATTGGTCGTCGCATTATCTTGTAGTATGAAGCCGGCTAGTCTCCGGTACTGAATATATCCTGAAATAGCTTCCCAGGTCTACATAAAGATGCTAAATAATATATGAAGGCGTTCATTGAAAAAACGGTCGGCGTCTTGTGTAGCTTAGGCCTTGGATCGTTTACGCATTACGTGGTTGTTTACACTCACTAAACATTTTCCTGAAAAGGAAAACAATTTACACTTAAACAGAATGTTGCAAGGGATGTTTAGAATAGAGTTGTTTTTATTTTCGTCAGATACTTTTCATCTGTTCCACAAGCACCCATCTTGTCTATTTTTGAAATATCACAGTCACCTTGTAACGTTTTAGATGCTTCTACTATCTTTCTACTACTATCTACCTACGATCTTTCTAGCCTAGCGACGTCATTGCCTATGTCCATTGATTCACTTTCTATTATGTGGCTCCATACAGCAAATGCTTGACATATTTAAGTCAACTCTCATCCTGACCCCTCTGATATCTCATAAAACGTCACCGAAATTATCCAAGCTGGCATGGAATTATTTATTCCACGTACACAGAAAACCTCTGCAGCCACTCAAAATGCCTGGTTCTCTAAACTCTGTGACAAGGCCAGGCTTGAAAAGGTCAAAGCTCACAAAAAGCTTCTACACAATCACAGTCAAGGAAACCGTCAAGCATTTAACGACGCAAGAAACCGCTATGTCCGCATTTTTTCCGAGGCAAAAACCTTGTTTAATAACCACATCAAAAAGTCCTCTTAACCTCCAGCGGCAGCAAACCCTTCTGGACTCTTGCTAAATCTATTGGGAATAATTTCTGCAAGAGCACGTTCCCCCCTCTTGTTTAAAATTGTTTTTACCGCCCTGGGAAAGGCTGAAATTTCTGCCTTGTTGTTCGCCGGCAAATCTACTCTCAACTCACCTCCAAATGTTCAACCACCAACAGTCCCCAATGCCGCGCATAAAATGACGGATAGCACTTTCAAAACTAAAACGATACGAAAGATGCTCTCTTTTCTTAATACCAGGAAAGCCTCTGGCCTTGACGAGATCCCAGCAATTGTTCTCAAAAAATCCTCACCAGAACTTGCTCCTATCCTGACTCGTCTGTTTCAGACGAATACTGCTCCCACATCTGGGGTGCTGCTGCCGCTTCTACACTCGATATCCCGGACTCCATTCAGAAGAAAGCTATACGTCTCATCCTCATCGGTGACCCTACCCTCACCCAAAGGCTGCCATCCCTTGCCCACCGACGTGCCGTTGGTGACCTCTCTCTCTCTCTCTCTTTTATAGATATCTGCACGGGCACTGCTCAGATGGGCTTTCTTCCATAGTTCCTCCACCTGCTGCCCCCAACAGATCTACCAGGTGAACAGAGCGAATGCACCTTTTACTATCCAGGTCACCAGATGTAGAACATCTTGGTGTGCCCGCTGTTTTGTCCCGAGGACTTCCAAGTTGTGGAATTCCTTGCCGGCACATGTTTTCCTTCTCCCACGAACCTCCAAACCTTCAAGTCCAGAATTAACAAGTTGCTTCTTTCCTCCTTGTCGACATCCACAGTACGATTGTATTTAGTCTGTAAGCACTCGTGGTGTGTTGTTGAAAAAAAAACTTGGACTCCGAATAACAAATGACATTTATCTTTGAAGATTAATATCTGCACTAGTCTTATAAATTTTCACTTTCACATTAATTCATTTTAACATCTAAGTGCAAAATATAACAAAATAAGGGTGTGGGCAAGGTAATTTGTGAAATTCCGCAACGTTACTCCAGGGGCCCGTTATTTCTAATGAGAAACACCTGTATACCAGCGGCCAATGTCTCGTTGGAGTTTCATTATATTAGCGGTCTCATCAGCTCTGAATGGTTAAATGATGACAACAGTTTCACCAGATCTGAATGGTCACTGTTGTCAGTCTTTCCAGTTTCAGATGGGCGAATCAACTCACACGAAGCTCTAGCTTGTTAGTAGAAGTCCCATCAGTTCCAAATGGTTACATCATGCCGCAGACTTCTAAGAGCCCGAAATAAATCCACGTCCTTACTAAAACTTTAAATGAAACCATGGGTCTTTTGTATAAAGTGAGCAGTGCTTCATTGTAACTGTTAATAATTCAACCGTCTGTGTAAAGCAAGGCACCTAGATTGGTTGAAATGAAGTTAGGAATGCAAGTTGTCTCCAAAGGAGCGTCGCCTATTTCACGGACCATTTTCTCGAATTGGTCGTCGCATTATCTTGTAGTATGAAGCCGGCTAGTCTCCGGTACTGAATATATCCTGAAATAGCCTCCCAGGTCTACATAAAGATGCTAAATAATATATGAAGGCGTTCATTGAAAAAACGGTCGGCGTCTTGTGTAGCTTAGGCCTTGGATCGTTTACGCATTACGTGGTTGTTTACACTCACTAAACATTTTCCTGAAAAGGAAAACAATTTACACTTAAACAGAATGTTGCAAGGGATGTTTAGAATAGAGTTGTTTTTATTTTCGTCAGATACTTTTCATCTGTTCCACAAGCTCCCATCTTATCTATTTTTGAAATATCACAGTCACCTTGTAACGTTTTAGATGCTTCTACTATCTTTCTACTACTATCTACCTACGATCTTTCTAGCCTAGCGACGTCATTGCCTATGTCCATTGATTCACTTTCTACTATGTGGCTCCATACAGCAAATGCTTGACATATTTAAGTCAACTCTCATCCTGACCCCTCTGATATCTCACAAAACGTCACCGAAATTATCCAAGCTGGCATGGAATTATTTATTCCACGTACACAGAAAACCTCTGCAGCCACTCAAAATGCCTGGTTCTCTAAACTCTGTGACAAGGCCAGGCTTGAAAAGGTCAAAGCTCACAAAAAGCTTCTACACAATCCCAGTCAAGGAAACCGTCAAGCATTTAACGACGCAAGAAACCGCTATGTCCGCATTTTTTCCGAGGCAAAAACCTTGTTTAATAACCACATCAAAAAGTCCTCTTAACCTCCAGCGGCAGCAAACCCTTCTGGACTCTTGCTAAATCTATTGGGAATAATTTCTGCAAGAGCACGTTCCCCCCTCTTGTTTAAAATTGTTTTTACCGCCCTGGGAAAGGCTGAAATTTCTGCCTTGTTGTTCGCCGGCAAATCTACTCTCAACTCACCTCCAAATGTTCAACCACCAACAGTCCCCAATGTCGCGCATAAAATGACGGATAGCACTTTCAAAACTAAAACGATACGAAAGATGCTCTCTTCTCTTAATAGCAGGAAAGCCTCTGGCCTTGGCGAGATCCCAGCAATTGTTCTCAAAAAATGCGCACCAGAACTTGCTCCTATCCTGACTCGTCTGTTTCAGATGAATACTGCTCCCACATCTGGGGTGCTGCTGCCGCTTCTACACTCGATATCCTGGACTCCATTCAAAAGAAAGCTATACGTCTTATCCTCATCGGTGACCCTACCCTCACCCAAAGGCTGCCATCCCTTGCCCACCGACGTGCCGTTGGTGACCTCTCTCTCTCTTTTATAGATATCTGCACGGGTACTGCTCAGATGGGCTTTCTTCCATAGTTCCTCCACCTGCTGCCCCCAACAGATCTACCAGGGGAACAGAGCGAATGCACCCTTTTACTATCCAGGTCACCAGATGTAGAACATCTTGGTGTGCCCGCTGTTTTGTCCCGAGGACTTCCAAGTTGTGGAATTCCTTGCCGGCACATGTTTTCCTTCTCCCACGAACCTCCAAACCTTCAAGTCCAGAATTAACAAGTTTCTTATTTCCTCCTTGTCGACATCCACAGTACGATTGTATTTAGGCTGTAAACCCTCGTGGTGTGTTGTTGAAAAAAAAAATTGGACTCTGAATAAAAAATGACATTTATCTTTGAAGATTAATATCTGCACTAGTCTTATAAATTTTCACTTTCACATTAATTCATTTTAACATCTAAGTGCAAAATATAACAAAATAAGGGTGTGGGCAAGGTAATTTGTGAAATTCCGCAACGTTACTCCAGGGGCCCGTTATTTCTAATGGGAAACACCTGTATACCAGCGGCCAATGTCTCGTTGGAGTTTCATTATATTAGCGGTCTCATCAGCTCTGAATGATTAAATGATGACGACAGTTTCACCAGATCTAAATGGTCACTGTTGTTAGTCTTTCCAGTTCCAGATGGGCGAATCAACTCACACGAAGCTCTAGCTTGTTAGTAGAAGTCACATCAGCTCCAAATGGTTACATCATGCCGCAGACTTGGCTCTGGCTGCACCACATGAACAACATAAACCTTTGTTAAGTAAAATTTGCTTAATTTGGGTGATTTCTTTCATTTTCAATCTTTTAAGTGGTAAATATTAAATTCTTAAAACTTTTAATTAAATAGGCCAATACAATTTGGCTGCCATAGCTGTGATATTTACGCAGATACAAAAACTTTCCTAAATGAAACCTAAAATTTTCCACGAAAAACTGGTCCGATTTTTCTAACTAACTAACGTATCCAAACCACTTGCAAAAGGAAGGCATCTACCAAATTTTATCAAAATCGGTCCATTATTTTTTGAGTTATTGGTACGATATATATATATATATATATATATATATATATATATATATATATATATATATATATATATATATATATATAAACACAGATCTCCCCATTAGGCAATTTTTTTTTAAAAATTCACTATAACTGTAAAAACTAACCATAATAATTTCTTTACGTATAGCTAAATGATATAAATAGTTTTTTTCTATTAAGCACAAATGTTGTGATACGAACCAAATGGGTTGTTTAGTTTTACCGCGAAATCTAAAGTTGTGAGGTTGCAGTCCTGGACGTTACAAGATTTTGACATAACTACAGTGTATTGCGTGCATGTCCCACCTTTGAAAAAAGGGTACCTGCAGCAGCCAAGACCTGGACACATTCTATTCGTTCATCAACTTCAAAGAGCATGGCAACGTAATTATTTATCCGCCTCCCAGGCGTTTGCACCGAGTGCAACAATAACAGTTCGTATCAGACCCGCGTTTATTCGTAACGCGAGTGCCATAGTTTAGGTATGTTAAGCCTATTCATTCGTTAGAATTGTTATTGTTGCGCTCGGTGCCTGGGAGGCGGATAAATAATTAAGATGCCACGCTGTTTGAAGTTGACGAACGAATAAAATGTGTCCAGGTCTTTACTGCTGCTGGTACCCTTTTTCGAAAGCTGGGACATACGCGCAAGACACTGAAGTTATGTGACTCTTGTAACGTCCAGAAATGCAGTCTCACAACTATAAATTGCGCGGTAAAAGTAAACATGGGTATTTGTTTTTTAAAACGAACACCCCGTATATTTTTATGTCATTGCATCTGGCTCATTAAGAGCTTTTTAAAATTTATATATATATATATATATATATATATATATATATATATATATATATATACATATATACATATATATCCAATGGAAGATAGCTCAATCAAAGCCCCTCCTCGGACGTTTCTAGGCTTAAACAGCGGCTTCCACGCGCACTTTTTTAGGCTTGCCGGAAATGTCCGGGCTAGTTTTTTCGATTGTCCGGGATTGCGGAAATGCCTATGTTAGTTTTTTTCGTTGTGTCACGTTTTTAGTGAATTTTCTTAAAAAAAATTCACTAATGAGATCCCGACTTTTGAATTTTGAAAAAATTTCTTCAAATGAGCGCTAATTAGGCCCCCCAGAACACATATCCGAGGTCGGTTTAAATTTTTATATGTTTATATATATATATATATATATATATATATATATATATATATATATATATATATATATATATATATATATTTATATATGTATCACACCGATAACTCAAAAAATAATGGGCCGATTTTGATTAAATTTGGTGAATAAATTCCTTTTGCAAATGGCTTGGATAAGTTCGTTATGCAGGAAAATCGGTCCAGGTTTTCGCGGAAAATTTTGTGTTTTCTTTCGAAAAAAAATTATATCTCCGGAATTAACAAAGTAAGGGCAACCAAATTTCATACGCGAATTTATATTATTATAGGCAAGTTACCTACCAAAATTTAGCTCCGTAGGTTAAAGGATAAAAAAGTTACAGGCATTCAAAGAAAAATAAATTTGGATTTTCCTCAAAACGTCAAAATTGCGATTTTAAACGTCAAAATTGGTGAGTACATTCCTTTCGCAAGTCGCTTGGATAATTTTGTTAGCCAGGAAAATCCGCCGAGGTTTTCCCGGAAAAATTTGTGTTTTCTTTCGCAAAATATTTATATCTCCAAAATTAACAAAGTAAGGGCAACCAAATTTGGTAAGCTGGTTTATATCGTTATAGGTGTGCCACCTACCAAAATTTAGCTCTGTAGGTCAAAAGACAAAAAAGTTATGGGCATTTAAAGAAAAATAAATTGGGGGTTTCCTCAAAACGTCAAAGTGACAATTGAAAACGTCAAAATTCGCAACATTTAGGCAAATAACTTGAATCTAATACGGGCTATGGAAAGAAAATGTCTCAAGAAGAATGTTTTACAAACCCTGAAGTCTTAGTTTCAACTGTCATTGTCCTTCATTTTACTAAAATATTTCCAGAAAATTCATTTCTAATAGACCCTTTCTCTGATGCTTGGCAGTAGCCTTAGCTATAGAGTTTATTGTTTAATGGTATATAATTTTTGTCGAATTTTCGTAAAAAATCAATAAAGCTCAATATATTCGTTATTATACAAGATATGAAAAAATATTGTATACATTAATTATACGGTGTTTTGAGCTACATCTTAAAAAATTATTGCGACAATCACAGGGTGGCCCATAAGTCGTTGGTGATACAAATAATTTTTTTTGTCGAAAACGCCCTTTTTTGCATTTTCCATCGAAATATAATGCATGTTTGTAAGTTAAGAAATTCTGGAGGCAGCATGTGCGTTGTGGTTGCGAATTTTGATTAAATGCTTCATATTTGAAAAGCTCAATTTGCTATTAACCTATAAGGTTGACCAAGAAACGGATTTTTTCAGTAACACTTTTGGTTTACTTTTGGAAATTTCTGTACGTTTTCAAACAATCAAGTTATTTTAATGAAACATGGCACATTGTTTTTACTATATATGTTATACTGGTAATCAAATTTGATGCCTGCTTTTTCTATATAGGTTATACTGGTAACCAAAATTGATGTCTGCTTTCTTAAAAAGAAAACACACATATTTGCAATAAAAACATTTTTATGAAAATTCACTACCATAACGCACTTGCTGCGTCCCGAGATTTTATATTTTGTTAGTTTGGTACTCCCCTGTTGTTTATGCGATTTCTGCGAGCATACAAACGCCAGACAGTCCAGACATAGCGGCCATAAGAATACATGTAAAATTATGTATAATTATTGTCACGTGTCAACGCTGTTTGCAACGCAGTGTGCCATAGACAAATTTACTTTTTCTATGCAATGTGCTTGACCTGATTGTTCTATGAGTGTGCTCATGGCTGTTGTAGGTTGATCGCTGGTGTGGCTGTGGTTGTCAGTGGGTACATGCAGGGTGCACGCGTTCACATTCACATGTAAAATATAGTACACCCAACCTGATATGGTTCTATGTGTAGTACAGTTTAGTGTCTAGTGTAAATGAGCCCTTGTCTTGAGATGAGTATGAGTCCTAGTTTTGTCCTCTTTTTTCGAAATGGAGATGTCCTAGTTTTTCATAATTTTTAAATGTGCTTGTCCTAGCCTAAGCTTTTTTGGTCTGGCAACCCTAACTTCAGTCCTACCGGAACTTGCGGAAAGATGTAAAGCAGGAGACAGAGACCGGTTTCATCCTTCTTAATGACTCTTCAGTATGCCATACCTGCGCTCCAACAAGTCGGCCTTAAGGTAGCAATTGCTATAAAATGCAATGGAATATATATATATATATATATATATATATATATATATATATATATATATATATATATATATATATATATATATATATATATATATATATATATATATATATATATATATAACCATATACAATTTGAAATTGACTTTGGGTTCTAGGGGGCTTAATTGGCGCTCCTTTGAAGATATTTTTTCAAAATCGTAAGACGTGATCTTCACAATAGAAAATTCGCTAGATGATAATGATGAGGTAAGAGTAAAGAAATGGGTTACTTATATATGCTTATTTAACAGAACGCAATCATTTAAAAACCACAAAAATAATAAAAAAGATTTTTGTGCTAGATAGGTATTTCCATAACGAAGTTGCCCTCATCCGTAGCTGCCGCTAACTAACAGTTAATTAGTCACAGCTACTGATGAACAAAATTTTGCTGTCTAAATAACAATATAATGCACAACTCTGTTATCGTTTTTGTGTCTTTTGTTTCAGGTTCCCTCCCTGTGTATTATCCCTACGTCCTCTTACAGCTAGAGAAATATTTACATTTGGTTATCACGAAGTTCACTGGTTTTTATCAAGTAAAATTTGTTAAGGAGCATTACAAAAATATTTGATTACATTCATAATTCACTCATTCACATATCAACTTATAATCTATTTATCTCTGGAAAATTCATCGAAATGAAAATTTGACTTCTGTACGATAACAATGTTTGTTCTTCATTTACGACGCACTTGCCTGAATAAAGCACACTCTCCATTCTCTCTAACGATTTCGAGCTGAATTATTCGCGTTTTCAGTTCATTTATATGTGTTATTTATGTGAATGGTGGAAGAAGAGTTGGAATTATTACGACGTGGGACCGTATGACCATTGTGTAGCCAGATCAACGACTCTTTTGTAGTAGAAAATGAAGTTTAAGTTTGTTAAATTAGCTTTTCGTTATGTATAGATTCAAATACAAATTTACAATATTGATAATACCTGTCTCTTTTTATTTTGAAATAATAATTTTGTCTGTCAGAATTTCTGTACAACAAAAATATGTGAACACATTTAACCAAGAAAGTCTGGACGCAGTAAGTGCGTTATAGAAGTGAATTTTCATAAAACTCTTTTTAATAGCACATATGCCTCTTTAATGCAAGCAGGCATCAATTTGGTCACCGGTATAACCTATATAGTAGGAACAATGTACCATTTTTTATCAAAATAACTTGTTTGAAAATGTACAAACATTTTCCGGAAATAAACTTTAAACTTTCCGAGAAAACTCGTTTCCTAGCTGACGATCGTTAGGTTAATAGCAAATTGCGTTATTGAATTTTGAAGCATTTAATGAAAATTCGCTACCAAGAGGCACTTACTGCGTTTCGATTATTATATATAAATTGTAGGTATCACCAACGATTCATGGGCCATTCTGTCATTGTTAAAATAATTTTATAAGATGCAGCTAAAGACATCCTATAGGTAACGTATACAATTTTTTCTCGTATCTGGCATAATAACAATTATATTGAGGTTTGCCGTAAAAATGCGTCACCCTGTATATATGTAAACAGAAAGTAAACCCGTATATGGATTTTACGGGGCCTAGTTGGCGCTCAATTGAAGACATTTTTTTAGAATTAAAAAGCCGCGGTTTCCTCATTGTCAACATAATTTTATAAGATGCAGCTCAAGACACCCTATAGGTAACGTATACAATTTTTTTCTCGTATCTTGCATAATAGCTATTATTTTGAGGTTTACCGTAGAAATGCGTCACCCTGTATATATTGTAAACAGAAGGTAAACCCGTATATGGATTCTACGGGGCCTAGTTTGCGCTCATTTGAAGAAATCTTTTTAGAATTCAAAAGTCGCGAGATAACAATAGCCAACTCATACAATGTATATAAGAAGTACAGATCCCGATTCAACACCCAAGGTCGCTGACGAATGGGTTAATTAAAAGCAGCGCAATTAGAAGAATAAACTATTCATAGATGGGTAAACAACTAGACCTTCAAATCAGCAACCAGCCACCTGCTAGGATCACCTTCAAGAATGCAACTTAGGTGGAAACCGCCTCTCGGTCCACGCCCCACCAGAGACTATATATGGAAGTTACCAGACCACGGACGGACATTCCTACATTGTTATTGCTTGAGTCTCTTTTAAATTGTCATAATTATCATTTTTATTATGATTCATAAGTATTTTATGTAACTATAATCAATAAATTCTTTTAAAAAGTCAAGTGTGTTAACAAGAAAGTTAACTGGCGCAGTCGGTAGGATAGTGCTGAAGAACCAAAAGTATATTGATTCTTTGCGTTTCAACGCTTAACAGCCAAAGAACTGATCAAGAGAGACGTCATGAAGACAGCAGCAATAGCATCGATTCTGTAAGTTGTTTGCTTCCTTTATTTCCTATATATATATATATATATATATATATATATATATATATATATATATATATATATATATATATATATATATATATATATATATATATATATATATATATATATATATACTGTATTTCCTCATATATTGATAATATTATATGTCTGATAGCGATATTGATAATTTAGAACATTTGGAATATAGATTAAGAAATATTAGTATTGGCGAAATTGATATTGTAGAACAACCCGATATAAATAATTCTAGAAACAATTTAAATATGGCAAATCATTTCCAAGAGTTTTACCTTAAAGCAATCCCCGAATTTAACGGACAGCCTGAAAATGTAGGGAACTTCTTAAAAGCTTGTGATCTAGTAATGAACCAATTCTATGATGCAGATAATCCAAATTTATATCTTAACCATTTTCTATTAAATTACATTCAAACGAAACTAATTGCACAAGCCAGGTTAATTATTAACACTAAAATTATAAACACATGGGTAGACTTAAGACGGGCAATTGTTGAGAACTTCACTGACCAGCGTGATGAAATCAGCTTACTAGGCGAATTATTGACACTGAAACAGAGACATAACGAGGATGCCTTAGCGTTCAGTAATCGTTGCAGACACATTGGACAATTACTCATCTCTAATTTAATATCTAATGAACGTAACGAGGGAATTTTAGTATTAAAACAAAACATGTACAGACAACAGACACTGAAAGCGTTTATCGGTGGGTTAAAAAATCCCCTTGGTATGGTGGTCAGATCCACTCGACCAGACAGCATAGAACAAGCTTTAAAATTTATATTTTCCGAGGAAAATTATGAATATAGGGACAGATTATTACAACGGTCAAATGTCAACAATAATAACAATAACAGACACGACAAACAACAAAAACCAGTTTTCCAAGAAAAAATAGTTCTATTTCACGAGGGAAAAAGTAATCATCGAGGCGCTGATGAGACCTATTTACGAATGAAACGCAAATACTCTTTTCCGAATTTAAAGCGAAAAATAGAAGAGTTTATAAAAAGTTGCGAGTTATGTAAAACATGTAAATACAACAGAAATCCGGCGCAAATTTCACTAGAACACACACCCACACCATCTAGGCCTTTAGAAATCTTACACCTAGACACTTTCCAAATTGAAACGTCTCAATTTCTAACAGTATTCGACCCCTTTAGTAAATTCGGGCAAGCATTTCCGATAAAAAGTAAAAATGCAACAGAAATCTCCAAGAACTTAATTAAATACTTTTCCCAATACGGAAGCTGTAAAACAGTAATTTCGGACGCAGGGACTGAATTCTCAAATATACTAATAAAAGAGCTATTAAAAGCTTACCAAATTGAATTACATGTGACATCACCGCAAAATCCTATGTCAAACGGACCGATAGAAAGATTTCACAGTACAATAATTGAGCACTATAGATTATTTAAAACAAAATTTAAAGAAATGAAACCAATTGACTTAATGCCTTATTGTATTTTCGCATATAACTCCTCCATACACTCGCAAACCTTAAAACCACCTTTTGAGCTAATATTCGGATACACACCTGAATTATTTAATTATGACCCAGAAGTAATTATCACCCAAGAATATAACACGAAACATAAAGACTTAATGAAAATTATATACGAAGTCATTCAAGACCGAATCGAAAACTCAAAATACAAAACGTTACAACGGACGAATAAAAATACTAACCAACCTTTTAAAGTAGGAGACATAGTATACAAAAAGATCCCTCCAGGATTTCACAAAAACCCTTTTACTGGACCTTATTCAATAATTTCCCTGATTGAACATAATAAAGCCATAATACTAAATCACAGAACTGACGAACAGACAATCACCCATTTACGCAATCTTCGCCTTGCAGGTTCATTCTCTTCACCAGAGTAAAACCACAATTAAAAGACCTAACAGACAATCCAGGCATACTACCACGCAAACTGGGACAAGCCTTTTCAGAAAACGATAAATGGAGAATGATTCATATACATGACCTAAGACAACTATACGACGACTTTAACAGACTAAAAACTTACTTTGACAACATAATAAGCGTAATGAATGCAGAATACAAGTTAGAATACAAAAATTTTATTTTAACAATCAATTTCACCATCAGCAATATTGATGACACATTTTATCGAATATTTCCAAGAACGATTAGGAACAAAAGAGGTATAATAAACGGACTAGGATCGATATTCAAATCAATAACTGGGAACTTAGATGCAGATGACGGCGACAGAATATATAAAGCTCTTGAAATTTTGAGGAAAGATCAAAATCAAGTACATCAACTTTTTAGTTCACAGACATCCCTAATGATAGATGCTATAACAGAGTTCAATAAAACAATAGACAACCTGAACCATAACCAAGAAGCCATAGTAGCGAGAATAAACGATTTGGAATATACAATAGATAGTCTAAAAAGCGACCAACTAACAAATTTTCATAGAGTAAAACATTTGGAATTACTCACTCAAATCAGTTATTTGTTAAATAATGTACTAAACATAATATTAACAACAGAAAATGCAATTACTTTTTCAAAATTGAACACGTATCATACGTCAATACTGAAACCGAAATTTATATCAAAAGAATTAGAAAATATTGAAAACCATATCTCAAAATCAAGATTAATAACAAAATCCGACATTTCACTTTATGAAAAAATATTTAACATAAAAACCGTTCAAATTGATTTTAAAATTATATTCCAAATAGATATACCCTTAGTAGACAAATCAGATTATATTTATTATCAATTGTATGCATTACCAGTCCCTAAAAATCCGTATACCTTCAGAATGATTGTCCCTAGAACCAAGTACCTAATCCTTAGCAGCAAACACTACGCTTACAGAAACGAAAAGTGTAGGAATCTAAAAGACCAGACATACTTTTGTGAAAATGACAACCCGACAGCACTTAACGAAAACAACCCATGCGAAATTAAACTGATCAACTTCCAGAAACCGATAAACAATTGCAAGCAAGAACTTGTCAAAATAACAAAAACAACAGTCTCTAAATATGGCAATACCCAATACATAATAGTGGCACCCGAAGAAACGAAAATCAAACTTAGCTGCGAAGAAAATGAAGAAACCAAAATAATCAGCGGAACAAAACTGGCGACTCTGAAACCCAAATGCCAACTTATCATCAATAACGAAAGATTTAGTTCAGTACAAATGGCATCGGAAACACAACAATCATTCAATCTCCCAAACATCGAATTGGTAACAAATAAAGCACCCATATTCCCAGACAAATTACCAGAACTAAAATTAGAAAATGTCCAACTGCACGACTTGAACAATATCAAATCCCAGTTACAATCCATCAATGACAACATTTCAGGAACCATCGATTTGCCCATATACCACCCTAGTGTATGGACAATTATACTATACATTGTGATAATAATAACAATAATCACAATAACTTCAAGATACTTCTGGCAGAAATCAAAAACTAAAACTGCTGACTCCAAACCAATTACTGGATTCCCGATGACTATTCGGAACGAACCATAGGCTTCGTTCTCTAAAAGATGGAGGAGATAACAATAGCCTACTCATACAATGTATATAAGAAGTACAGATCCCGATTCAACACCCAAGGTCGCTGACGAATGGGTTAATTAAAAGCAGCGCAATTAGAAGAATAAACTATTCATAGATGGGTAAACAACTAGACCTTCAAATCAGCAACCAGCCACCTGCTAGGATCACCTTCAAGAATGCAACTTAGGTGGAAACCGCCTCTCGGTCCACGCCCCACCAGAGACTATATATGGAAGTTACCAGACCACGGACGGACATTCCTACATTGTTATTGCTTGAGTCTCTTTTAAATTGTCATAATTATCATTTTTATTATGATTCATAAGTATTTTATGTAACTATAATCAATAAATTCTTTTAAAAAGTCAAGTGTGTTAACAAGAAAGTTAACTCGCGGTCTCCTCATTAATGAATTTTTTGTACGAAAATTAGCTTAAAATTATAGACCGTTAAACCATAAACAGAACTAAAACTACTTCCAAAGCATCAGAGAAAGTGTCTATTTGAAATGAATTTTCTGGAAATATTTTATTAAAATGAACGGCAGTGATGGTTGAAGCTGAAACTTAAGGGTTTGCAGAACACTCTTTACATAATCCGTATTTTTTTCAGGTTCTTTGCCCCAATGTTGCCAATTTTGGTGTTTCAAATTGCGACTTTTTACGTTTTGAGGAAAACCCCAAATTTTTTCTTTAAATGTCTCCAACTTTTTTGTCCTTAAACTCACAGACCTAAATTTTGGTAAATGGTTCACCCTTTATATATATATATATATATATATATATATATATATATATATATATATATATATATATATATATATATATATATATATATATAATTGAAACTGACACTGGATATGGGTTCTAGGGGACCTACTTGGCGCTCATTTCAAGAAATTTTTTCTAAATTTAAAAGTTGGGATCTCCTCGTTAGTGAATTATTTTAGAAAATTCACTAAAACAAACACATGTAAAGCCACGGGAAAAGTCTACGACTGTATTAAATATAGAACGGTTTCACTAAGTTAGGGCAAGAACAAACAACCAGATATTCTATTCAAATTGAATTAAGTCTTAAAACTTTCATCTCCTCTTCTTTAAATTATTTTTTATACAAAAACTAGCTCAAAAATTCATCGGAATAACACCAATCTGATTATATAACGGTAAAGTGAAATACAACTAAAAAAAAAAAATAGATAAAAAGTCGTACCTAACTAGGATTAGAACTCTTCATGTGGGAGTCGATTATTCAATGTACAGGGCTTAACCCAGTTAGCTACGCTCGACGTGTATGTATTAGCAGGTAATCCCATAATACATGTTAATTATTCAACGTTTTACTATTCACATAAAACAATTTTGATTTACCATGCATTTTTTGCTAATATTTGAGATAAATCAAGGAAACTAACGACTTAGACACATATCTAGGAGCTTGTTAGTCAGTTCTTGTAGTATTTTTCACTCACATTCGTACTCAATCAATTTTAAAGTTTTAACTTTCTTGAAACAGATTTAATTAATTAAAAATTAATTTGCTGCTAACTTTTTTGCCTTTTAAGATAAGATATCTGAGTTTTGGCTTTATGACAGAGAAAACACAAAATTTCACAAGAAGACTAGTGCCGATTTTCCTGGATAACGAACTTATCGAAGCCACTTGCTAGTGGAAGACATGTACCAAATTTGATAAAAATCAGACCATTATATTTTGAGATATCGGTGTGATATATATATATATATATATATATATATATATATTTATATATATATATATATATATATATATATATATATATATATATATATATATATATATATATAGATATATATATATATATATATATATATATATATATAGAAATATATAAAAATTGAAACTGACCCTGGATATGGGTTCTAGGGGGTCTATTTCGCAATCATTTGAAGAAATTTTGTCAAAATTCAAAAGTCGGGATCTCCCCAATAGTGAATTTAAAAAAAATCACTAAAAGGTATTCTACATTAATAACAATAACAATTGTAACATCAATTGCAAAAGAAAACATTGCCAAACAAGGCTCCAGTTCAGTCGCACAGCCTACAAAATAGGTCGGTCTGTGTTCTTCAACTAAAGCCTTTTTCAATACTATTTCATATCGCTGTCCGGCGAAAAATGATAAAATGGATGAAAGTTGTGCTCACTGCGACTAATAAAGTGATAACCTAGAATTCCGTTCTATCAAACATATGTAGTCACTTTATTTCCTTTAGCCTATGAGAAATGCTATGAGAACGCCCAAATCCAAATATACTCGTAACTCTCTAACACGAATTCTATACTTTTTGAGTTCGTCTCCCATCACCGCTATCCACGCACGGTCCATACACCACATCACAATAATTAAGACGGGACAACATCCAAGCTTAAGTTCTATCTCAATGCCATGCTCCAAGCAATTTCTGTGAGAATATATTATCCTTAGACACAATATGATTCCTGCAGCATGGTTTAGTGAATTTTCTTAACAAAAGATCACTAATGACTTGACTTTTCAATTTTGCAAACAGTTTTTCAAATGTGCGCGAACTAAGCCACCTAGAACACATATTCTGGGTCAGTTTCGTGTTTATATGTATATATATATATATATATATATATATATATATATATATATATATATATATATATATATATATATATATACTTTATTTGTTTGCTGTACTTTTGGTGATTTTTTATTTGGTTACGTGGACCGCAGTTTCGAACCGTCCCGGTTCATCATCAGCAGGCTGCTGACTATGATCGCTCCTGTGTAGTCTATGTCTGAGATTGCAGGTGACGTCTGCGCGTTGAGCTTCTATTGGTCGGTTTACTGTTCTCTGGTTGGTTGTGTTTTCGGACTGTGTCGAGTATATCGGTTTCCTGTTTTAGTTATTGTGGTTTGATAATTTGTCTATTTGTATGGCTTTTATTAAGTTTTGTTTAAATTTTTGTTTTGTTTTGAGATTAGTTGTTTCTTATTGTTTGTTTGTTGAATGTAGTATTGTTCCCAGATTTCCCTTTTTATGGCCTTTAATATGATTTGTTAGTTGTAATTGGTTGAAATCTGGTTTTTGGTGTTTTCTGTTGTGAATGTGTGTAGCTACGTTTGATTTGTAGCTAGGTATGTGGATTTTATCTAATGCTGTTATATGTTCCTTGAATATTGTTTCTATTGATTTTTTTGTCATTTCTATATATTTTTTATTGCATGTGTTACATTCTATTTGATATATGCCGTTTATAATTCGTATGGGTTCTGTTCTTGTTCTTTATTTATTTTGTTTATTATTTTGTTACTCGTTTTGTAGCTCATTGTTACGTCATATTGTTAAATACCGTGAAAATGGGAAGCTTAATATTGTTACATAATAAAGCGTAGTTCTAGATTACTTCTAAACAAATTGAATCACTTTAAGTGAAATTTTTATTTATTAACATTTTTCTATCTTCAAATTCAGATGCGAATTGTCGCAAAATGGCAACCCCGCTGATTGTTTATTGTGACATATTTTTGTAGCCTGTTCGTTTGAAGTTTGATTTGGAGCATTTGTTTGCAATAGCAGTGTAACCCTGATATATCTGTCTGATATTGTCTAACATTAAAGGCACTCATTCAAAGGTAATTTCAGGTTATATCGTAAATTATTTATTTTTTATTTGGTTATAACTCAAGATTTACTGAACCCATTGAGTTCAACTTTGGTATATAGGACAACTTATATGACATCTACGCGCTTGTCAAGTTTAGTTTAATACTTATTGTGATTTAAAAGATATTGCGTTTTGAAGAAGTTTTTTGCATTTTTTTCTAAAAGTAATTGAGCGTCAAAACTGTCTAACGAACTCATCCAAGCTATTAACACGACGAAGGGGATTTCTAAATTTGGATTTGCTGGGTCAAGTATTTTTTGAGTTATGGGTTGGATACTCAAAAAATACTTGACCCCATGGTTCCAATACTTGATCCAAGGTTATATATATATATATATATATATATATATATATATATATATATATATATATATATATATAAACTTTTCTACTAACCGTGGATTTGGGTTCTAGGGGCCCTAATTCGCGCTCAGTTGGAGAGTCTTCCCTTCCATACTTCTCTATTAGTGAATTTTCTAAATGAAAATGTACTAAAAATGGTTCAATTTAGGCGTGCCTCCTCTGTTATTATTTTTATTAATTAATGGAGCGTTACTTTCACAGAGATAGCCAAAAATTATGATATTCTATAATGCAGAAACTTTTGTTAGTCGCGGACTTTTGTAAGCTTGCAAAACCTGAAAAGTTATGGAACTTCCATTTACAACCAGTGGTTTGTTCGCGCCATGTTTATATTCAACGGGAGACGTCCTGAATATTCAGGTGTACAGTAACAGTTACAAAACCAGGAAACAACACACAACAGATGATTCATTCAAAGTAATTTCAAGTTGTGATAACGCATAACACATTTCCAAAAGACACAATTACATTCAGTTGCGTCTTGATTCTGTGGAACCGAGTTGGCAGACATCTGTTGTCTCATGCATATTCCTTCACCATTCACGAGGTCTCGCACTGATATACATACACAGCCAGACGACTCATATTCTGCTGGGGATATTGTTGTTCTCTGTGACAATATTAAGCTAAACTCCACGTGCATATAACATATCACATAACAACCACCACCAGTAATATTCAGTAATTATGTTTCTCACAGCAACAATACGATCTGTAAGTGCACTAATTGCCTCTAGATATGAGCCTGAAATGGTTGACGTTGATAATAGAAACTATCAATACGTATTTAAATAGACGCCCAAATAAATAGATAGCTAATTTTTACAATAACACTGCTAATTTCAAAATGTTTGTATTGAGAAATAAGATATAATTTTTACGGTTTTATATTTAAAATGATTTTTTACTCTAATCTCTCTGACTATACATTAATCTGCTAAGTCTATTTAGTATCCCTTAAGACTATATAGTATATTGCCACTAGTACAATATTTATTGGAACAGTCCAATTTTCAGAATATCATCTTTTTACTAAGAGCTATGTAAACCTAGCTAACTTAGAGTGTTTAACAAAACACATGAAATATCATTTTATTCAGCTCGTAATGCACAATTTTTATTTTGCTGCTGGAAGACTTGCCCTTTCAATACAAACAGTATTTCTATTTATTGTCAAATATCCATCCTAGATCCCTATATTTCTGCTTTTATTTTACGTGTAAAAAGGTAAAGTATACAAAAATTTGTTATGGATTGTTATTAGTTTTATAAACTCTGAACTGTAGGATCGAGCGTTTTTAACACGGTTTAGGTTAACAACAAATTACTTTTTGCGATGTTTGTCCATATTTTTTTTGCGATGTAAATAAAATGCTTTAATAAACCTGAAAATTCTATTTAACAATCATTTTGTTACATTTTTTACTACAAAGTTGAGGCTTTGTGCATTACAAGTCAATTTCTCTTATCTATTCTAATAATAGAGGTGATAAGTGGGTTTAGTAACTGTTTTTATTATCTTGCGCTACTCGTTGAATGGTTTACAATCAAGGCTATTGCTGATATATTTCCGCTGTCCAGTCGTTCAGTATGTACATAATTTGTCCTAATTTCAGTCGATTCAACGATTAAGTAGTTTCATATGTTTTTGAGCTCATACAGAAAGGCGTATTGCAATTTTTATTAAACCCCTAACTTACTGTTTGTCTAATAATTAAGAATATTTTAAAACTACTTTTTCTTGTAGATACTATACACGAAATACATCATGCGTGATCCAATTATTGTGGTAAATTTGTTGGCGTTTGGTAACCTATGTTATTATTCTTATTATTAATAATCTAATCGATAGCGATTTTGCATCAAGCCTGCATGGAAAGTCTAAAGTTTTGTTTAGTGTAAAATGGTAAAATTTAAGCTGTTTTAAACTATTTAACACTTATTTTCCAATATATCAATTACCCAATATTTTGACACTCAAAGCGTAAGTCGCTGGCTGCTCTTTTACCATATTATTACGTTTTCTTCCATGTTTGAACATTCTACAAAACTTTGTTCCTAAATACTCATCTTTTCGTCTGCCACGAATTTACTACAATTACAATTTGGGTTCGGTAATTTGCAAAAAACATTTTAGTCATGAAGCTAACAGTATCGATGGCTGCGTGACAGATAATTTGTGGCTCCCCTATGCGTATAATATCTTTATAAATTTTACCCACAATTTGTGGCTGCCCCATTATTATATTTGCATAATTTTACCAACAAAATATTTTGTATTATCCATTGTTTTTTGCATTATTCCACAACGACTTACCTGAAGTTTTGACCATTGTATTCTGCCAATACACCTGACTGAATTCCTCCAACCAAGTTTGGCACCATAGACGAGTTCAGTCTCGGTCAGCTGATAGGTACCAGTAAGTGATACTTCCTTCTGAACTTGCGCCCACCTTGCATGATGGGCTGGACTGTTAGCTCTGAAAACAAATAAATTATTAATAATTGTAGCAATAAAACTAGAAAAAGTACATTTTGAAAAATATACTCGGTGGTGGTTTGCCATTGCCTCCCAAAGACATCGAACAGCACACAGTGTTCCCGCATGGTCACCCATCCAAGTACTAACCGTGGCCGACGTTGCTTAGCTTTGGTGATCGCACTGGTGCGTTCAACGCAGTGTGGCGGTTGGACGTCTGTAAAGTCTCTTAAGGTAAGTATTCAGTTATTTGAAATTTAAAGTCTTCATTCTATTTTTTAGCGAATTTCCGTAGAAAAACTCGTTAACGAGGGACGTATGAACTTTAAAGTTTCAACAAAACATATTTAAAATGAGGAGAATTAGATACCGTTGAACCCATATTTAGGTCTACATAGAATTAGGTATATATATATATATATATATATATATATATATATATATATATATATATATATATATATATATATATATATATATATATATATATATTGTTATGCTCGACTTTTTTAATTTTTAAGTCGGCTTACATTTTAATAATCTTATCAAATGCCTTACCAAATGTTTAAAAAATTTTAATGGCTACTATTTTTTTGATTGGAAATGAGCGAACAAAATATCGTCACACAGAGTTATGAAAATTCGCTACTTGTTACACACCGTTCTGCACTCTTGTTGGAGATTTTTAGGAGGAATATTACTACCTGATAGAAAAATGATTTAACACCTTCCTATCTCAATACAAAGAATCACTAATTGTGAAGTAAAAAATCACATAAGAAAAACATTTAAATTCTTTGAAGGATAAATAAGCAAGGCAAACATATTTCTCTACAATAAAGTTTCAAATAAGGAAAGATTTTTATCTTGAAACTCAAAGACGGGTCTGGTTGTTACAGGTTTAAAATAACAGGCAATTTCGAAAGAGGAAATATATAGTTTAAACATCTGTTTACAATACTGAGAATCAGTAAATGTCGCTGGAGACAGCTACATAAGCACTCAACGCAACCAACCAAAGTAGCGTAGTTTAAAAAAGCCTGGACACAGCAAGTGCGTAATGTTAGTGAATTTTAATAGAAATGATCTGGCACAAAACATTTTATTATTACTTTTTTTCTTGTAACATAGAATTCTTTACTTTTTATATCGTAAACCTACCTACCAAATTTGGCTATCATAGCTTTTTATTTTCTTGAGATAATTTTTTTTTCGAATGAAAGCTTTAAATGTTCCTGGAAAACTATGTCCGATTTTCCTGACTAACGAACTTATCCAATCCATTTACAAAAGGAAGGTACATGCCAAATTTTATCAAAACCGGCCCATTATTTTTTGAGTTATCGGTGTGATATATATATATATATATATATATATATATATATATATATATATATATATATATATATATATATATTTGGGTTCCAGGGGTCCTAGTTCGCGCTTATTTGCAAAAAATTTTTCAAAATACAAAAGTCGGGATCTCCCCATTAGTGATTTTTTTCTACCAAAATTCACTAATTAGGCACTGTCATGATTCGAGCAGGTAGAGAAGCATCGAGAGATGTTTCATTCTGCTGATGAGAACCAAGTAATACACTGCTTCCTTAGTACAGCTATTTCAAGCTCCTATAGCGCTATCACAATCATTATGTTCTAATACTGTCGCAATAAGAGCTGATAAATTTGTGTTCGCGAACTTTATATAAAACCTCATCGGGGATGATAGAACCTCGGTGGTTCAGGGGTAAGAACGTGTGCCTCTGAACCGAAGGGTACTGGGTTCGATCCCAGCGACTCCTTTCACTTTTTCATATTTTTCTTTTTTAGTGAATTTTCGTAGAAAAAATGTAACACACCAATAACTCAAAAAATAATCCGCCGATTTTGATAAAATTTGGCATGTACCTTCCTTTTGTAAGTGGCTTGAATAAGTCCGTTAGTCAGGAAAATCGGACGAGGTTTTCCGGAAAACTTTTGAGTATTCAATTTAAAAAAAAGTTATCTCAAAAAATAAAAAGGCTATGATAATCAAATTTAATGGATAGGTTTACACTATAAAAAGCAAACTATACAGCAAAATTTATATTTCTATGATACAAGAAAAAAAAGTTATAATACAATATTTGGTGCCAGATCATTTCTATGAAATTTCACAATTTTTTTTTCTTTAAAATTTATATATAATAAATAATAAATATAAAACACGGAGCATTAGGCGCCAATTTTTTTTATTGTTTTAATTAACCTATCTGGCCAAATACATATATTAATACATTTAAGGACTTTTCAGTGTAAGACTCATTTTGAAGTTCAGTTAATAGTAACTGATTTAGTGTCAATATTGACCACCTAACGTTTTCCTCACTGTTCATATTTAAACAATTAACAAAAACCATTGTTGTGTTTTACTCTTGTTTGTCATTGAGATAAACTTCCTCACCAGTGTTTTGCAGCATTGCAGCTCATCATCAGTATAAACAAAATATTGAATACCGAGATATCGAACTAATGTCATTATCTACCTAAAGTGTCAGAATTTTGTACTAAAATTCTGAAACATTTGAGCTTTTGGTCACAATCAACCCAGAAAAAGTAAATATCCAGTTTAGTTAAACTTTTAATATTCCCAATTGGCCAATATTATTGTTTTAACTAACTGAGTAACCAGGACAACATCAGGAAGCGCCTCTACAAAATATTTATTCAAAATTATATAATTTTATTTGCTTTAAAGTGATTGAAGTTGGGAACTACTCTGAAAAGGGGTCGGGGCAATATACAGGTGTGTGTGTGCGTATGTAACACGCCGGAACAATAACCATGTGAGGAGACGTTAACCGGTTTAATTCGTTAGGACTCATTAGTCTTGATCCTTTATAGAGTGACAGTGTTTGCAGACCTACTTTTAAAAAATGATAGCATTAAAATTGTTTCATAAATAAATTCTTAAGATGAAATTCAGTTTTTGTAAATTTTGTTCACTGCAACAGTTTGACAATTCGAACATAATTTTTAAAATCTTTGTATATTAGGGTCAATTTATAAAGACTATTTGGAATTATATACATATTTGAACAAGAAGTAGGTTCTATCTTATGGTACGAGATAACTACGTCGAATAAATTAACATTTCATTCCTGTTTTAGTGCATGTGGAGCACAATCAACAAATTTGCTCCACAAGATTCAACTATGTGCAATGTTATCCAAACACCAAAGTAACTAGGGCATATGCAGCAAGAAATATACTTCACACTGTTGTGAAATGCAGTTGCTTATCCAGGTCGTTTAATTTTCAACTGGAGTTTCAAATGTAATTGAAACACAAGCCGTAGGTAGTTTTATTCCAAAAAATGTCGCAGCAAGTGTGTTCGAGTAGAGAATTTTCTTAAGTTATGCAATACAACAGGAAATTTATGTATGGTAAATTTAATTAGCTGATTTGTATAAATAATTATTCCAAAGCATCTGAATTCTAACTTACCCCCTAACGCCACCGCGAGTTTGGATAGTGCCCTTTTGGCACTTCAAAACAAAAAATACTTTATTTCGAAATTACAACAAGTTTAATTATAATTTTAAAACAAAGGAGAAATACACGATGTTTAATGTTGAAACACTCGTAATAAATTCTAACATAATATTGTATCTTACTTGTATATATAAAGTCATATATGCTTAGCTAACATTATAAAATAAAACAACTTAAACTAAATAATTATGATGACTATGATTATTCAGCGGTTTTAGTATTTCCGCGTTGAACGACTGCTTCGATCATATTACTCCACTAACACGAGATATCAGTACAGCATTATACAGGGTGCTGTAACTCCTCCCTTGCCAGATGAGATTTAGGGTACCTAAATCTTGAAATTGATGTCCTCCAGGGGAACTTCGTGGGTCTTCTTAAGTTCGTTGACGATTTTGGACTCGACTGCGGAACTGGTTATTCTGCCTTTAAATTTCCAAAAACAGAAACATGCTACTGTTAATAAAAGAACACAAACAGTTAAAGTAAAAACACTAATCGAAGTATGAATTACAGGAACACTTATTGTTTGTAGTAACTCCTTCTGATGCTGTAGTTGGGATTTCACTAAATTCAATTCATCTAAATTTATAGATTCTAGATGTAAAGGCACAATGTTAAGTTTTGAGTTCATGGACAGTTCACTAAATTTGAGTTCGGGTAACGGCACATAGAAAAGTTTTTTAATTTCAGATTGATGAGAACTTACTGTTTGTCCTTTCATTTTTACCTCACAGCCTTCCTCTATTTTTACCAGATAACTACCATCTATGGCCATGATTTTACGGTCATCGCTGCATCTGTAGTTGACTATATTTTCTACTGGAGAGATGATAATCCATTTACTTTCGCTGATCTTCTGAATCTCCACATCTTCTATTAACATTTGGTGATGCTCACAATTGTTATACTGGGTGGAGAACTTTATTAATTGTATTTCACAAGGGCTGTTTGGACTGATGTGATTCATTGTTTGAGCTTGACACAGGAATTCAGTTGGTCGGACCTCTCGACATGGTCCATCATGGAGTTTGTAATTTTCATCATTCAAGGAAAGGTATTTTGAATGGGGAATTAATGTTAGGAATGTGTGGGTCAAACTATTACGAACGGGAAAGGCATATAAATGATAGTAATCGTAATATGCTGACTCAACCAAAGGTACATCTAAAATGAATGCAAAAACAGAATGAAAACATTAAAACCCAAATGACATTGTGTAATCTTCCCGACGAAGGTATGGACTAAGCTCCCGTACTCCTAGTGAGGGAGTTTTAGCGAATACGAGTCTCACAGTTTTATTTTTAGATGTAGAAATAAATTGTCAATGAGCGTATTATAAATAGGTAAACCTAAAAAAACTTCATGTATTCACCAAGTCAGAAAGTAAGCAAAATATCTGTGCTGTATTGTGCGTAAATAGTACAGGCAATAGAGAATTTTTTTCTGCATTAAACTACAGGAGTTTTTTTTTGATAGATAGGTTCAGAATTACGTACTGAATGTAAAAACACAAAATCCTTACACATTAGGAGGGCGGAAGTGCCGCCATTTTGAGAACAACCGTTTCGGCCTATATCTCCGTAACCGTGCACTATAGACTAAAAATGGTAATGACCTTTATTGTAGATAATTGCATTTTTCATCTTTTTTGTTAATTTTTTTTGTATCACTCATTGTTTACAACTTATACGACTATTAGCATTCATTTATTGACTTTTTTACCTATATATTTGTTAATAATTGTTTAAAAAATGAAATGCTTATAAATTTTGTAGAACTTTTACTTAAAACTTTTTTTTCTAAAATTATTACTAGTGCATTTTCTTTAAAAAAATTCACTAATAAGGAGACCCCGACTTTTGAATTTTGAAAAAAAAATTGAAATAGGCGCTAATTATGCCCCCTAGAACACATATCCGGGGTCAGTTAAAATTTTTATATGTATATATATATATATATATATATATATATATATATATATATATATATATATATATATATATATATATATATATATATATATATATATATATATATATATATATATATATATATATATATATATATATATATATATATATATATATATATCACACCGATAACTCAAAAACTAATAGGCCGATTTTAATTAAATTTGGTGAATACTTCCTCTTGTAAGTGGCTTGGATAAGTTCGTTAGCCAAGCAAATCGGCCCAGGTTTTCCCGGAAAATTTTGTATTTTCTTTCGAAAAAAAATCATATCTCCGGAAATAACAAATTAAGGGCAATTAAATTTGGTACTCGGTTTTATGTCATTATAGGTAAATTACCTACCGAAACTTAGGTCTGTAGGTTCAAAGAAAAAAAAGTTATAGACATTTAAAGAAAAATAAATTGGGGTTTTCCTCAAAACGTCAAAGTCGCGAATTAAAACGTCAAAATTGGCAACATTTACGCAAAGAACCTGAAACTAATATAAGCTATGAAAAGAAAATGTCCCAAGAAGAATGTTTTACAAAGCCTGAAGTCTTAACTTCAACCGTCATTGTCCTTCATTTTACTAAAATATTTCCAGAAAAATTTGTCGATTGGAAAGTGCAACATTTAACGCGTTATAACTTTGAAAATATTGATTTTAGAAAAAAAGTTTTGAGTAAAAGTTCTAGAAAATTTGTCGATTGAAAAGTTGAGTTATAAGCATATTATTTTTTAAACAATTATTAACAAAGATATAGGTAAAAATGTCAATAAATGAGTGCTAATAGTCGTATAAGTTGTAAACGGTGAGTGATACAAAAAATAAAAACTCTGGACGCAGCAAGTGCGTTATCGTAGTGAATTTTCATAAAAATGTTTTTATTGCAGATATGTGTGTTTTCTTTTTATTTAAGAAAGCAGGCAACAATTTTGGTTACCAGTATAACCTATATAGTAAAAATAATGTACCATGTTTCATAAAAATAACTTTATTGTGTAAAAATGTACAAAAATTTCCAAAAGTAAACTTAAAGTGTTCCCGGAAAAACTCGTTTCTTGGTCAACCTTATAGATTAATACCAAATTGGGCTATTCAAATATGAAGTATTTGATCAAAATTCGCTACCATAACGCACTTGCTGCATCCAGAATTTCTTTTCTTACAAACATGCATTATATTCCGATGGAAAATGCAATAACATAAGGCGTGTTTGATTAAAAAAAAAAGAAAATTTGTATAACGGATATATTGAGCTTTATTGATTTTTTACGACAATTCGACAAAAATTATATACCATTTAACGATAAACTCAATAGCTAAGACTACTGCCAAGCATCAGAGAAAGGGTCTATTTGAAATGAATTTTCTGGAAACATTTTAGTAAAATGAAGGACAATGACGGTTGAAACTAAGACTTCAGGGTTTGTGAAACATCCTTCTTGAGACATTTGATTTCCATAGCCCGTATTAAATTCAAGTTATTTGCCTAAATGTTGCCGATTTTGGCGTTTTAAATCGCAACATTGACGTTTTGAGGAAAACCCCAATTTTTTTTTTTAATGCCTATAACTTTTTTGTCTTTTGACCTACATAGCTAAATTTTGGTAGATAACTCACCTATAAGAATTTAAACCCACGCACCAAATTTGGTTGCCCTTACTTTGTTAATTTCGGATATATAATTTTTTTCGAAAGAAAACACAAATTTTTCCGGGAAAACCTGGGCAGATTTTCCTGGCTAACAAACTTATCTAAGCCATTTGCAAAAGGAATTTATTCACCAAATTTAATCAAAATCGGCCCATTATTTTTTGAGTTATCGGTGTGATACATATATATATATATATATATATATATATATATATATATATATATATATATATATATATATATATATATATATATATATATATATATATATATAATAAACATATAAAAATTGAAACTGACCCCGGATATGTGTTCTGGGGGGCCTAATTAGCGCTCATTTAAAGAAATTTTTTCAAAATTCAAAATTTGGGATCTCCTCATTAGTGAATTTTTTTTAGAAAATTCACTAAAATGTTTTAACAAAAAATATGAGAAATGCAATTATCTACAAAAAACGTCATTACCATTTTTGGCCTAAAGTGCACGGTTATGGAGATATAGGTCGAAACGGTTTTTCTCAAAATGGCGCCACTTCCGCCCTCCTAATTTGTAAGGATTTTGTGTTTTTACATTCAGTACGTAATTCTGAACCTATCTATAAAAAAAACCTCATGTAGTTTAGTGCATTATGGACAAGAGTAACGGGCTCCTCTATTGCCTGTACTAAAATTAAAATATGTAAATTGCATAAGGACTTCAATTAACTTTTAAACTTTTTGCTTCGTTCCCAATCCTAATTTTCTCTTTGGCATCCTATTTCTAATCTTTAAATTCTCACATTATAATGAAAAAAGTTTTAATAAATGCACGCATAAGTGAAGCTGAGCATACATAATAAATAGGCAATATGATATTCTCATTTTCGCCACCCCCGAAGACCGAATGGGAATATTACAAATTACGGAAAGATATAGTACTGAGAAGAGCAAAATTTGTCTACTCATCATGTCTTACTACGTTTCAGCCGTGAATGTCCCACAGTTTCGGCTGAACAAATTGTCGTCTTGATTCCTCAGCGAGCGCGACATTGGTTGACATCTGACACGCATTCATTCATTTAATATTAGGAGTTCCAACAATCAGACGCACCGGGGGAACTTGCCACCGAGACTTGGGATATTAGTCGGAAATATAAAACTGACGTTGTTCATTTTCCTTCAGTAACCAACACGACAATGAGGACTGATTTAGTCTTTTCACTTGAACGACAACAATGGAATTACTTCTTAAATAATCCGTTATTTCTTTCTAGACGTTAAAATTAATGTCATTATTAATCTAGTTTGTATTATGACTGGAAGAAACGATCTATTGTATCAGGATTCTGTGTTACAGTTATCTTAAAAGAATGACTAAATATGGCTACATTATAACTAAGGCACGGAAAAATGCAATTTGCATTTTCTTGCATTTTGTGCATTTTTTCGTAGATAATGCATTTTTTTTAATCAAGCAGCAAGTTTTGCATTTTTTCTCACAAATTTTCAAATTATGTCAAACACAAATGACATAAAGCTATATTGTCTGGTTTATTATATTTACTTTGACCTGAAAATATAAGGCCAGTGCAGTTCCTGGCACTTAACGCTGGGAGAGGCGGCCGATGAAATTCGTAAAATGGTAGACGATGATAAATAGCTCATTATATTATATAGTTAAGTAACTTGAATTAAGGGGAGCCAAAAAAGGAAATTTATTTGCCTAATAATTACAAGTTTATTTAATGAAAAAGGTTTTTTTTAAATTTCAACAACACACCACGAGGGCTTACAGCCTAAATACTATCGTACCGTGGGTGTCGACAAGGAGGAAAGAGGCAACTTGTTAATTCTGGACTTGAAGGTTTGGAGGTTCGGGGGATAAGAAAAAACATGTGCCGGCAAGGAGTTCCACAACTTGGAAGTCCTCGGGACAAAAGAGCGGGCATAACAAGATGCTCTATGTCTGGTGACCTGGACAGTAAAAGGGTGCATTCTCTCTGTTCCCCTGGTAGATCTGTTGGGGGCAGCAGGTGGAGGAACTATGGAAGAAAGCTCCTCTGAGCAGTGCCCATGCAGATATCTATAAAAGAGAGAGAGAGGTCACCAACGGCACGTCGGTGGGCAAGGGATGGCAGCCTCTGGGTAAAAGTAGGGTCACTGATGAGACGTATAGCTCTCTTCTGAATGGAGTTCAGGATAGCGAGTGTAGAAGCGGCAGCAGCACCCAAGATGTGGGAGCAGTATTCGAGGTTTGGTCTTATTTGTAAAGTATATAAAGTATAGAGATTAGCTGGTGAAAAATATTTGTGAGCCCGGAAGAGGAAACCTAATTTCTTAGCAGCCGCTTCTGCAATTGATGTGACATGTTGGTGCCAATTGAGATTTCGATCCACAGAGATGCCAACAAGTGAAAAGGACTCATTACTTTAAATAACTTGGTTGTTTATTGTGATGGGTCTAGGGCTCGTGTATCTCTTATGAGAAAGAAAGCAAGACTGTGATTTGGTGGGGTTAATTTGTACAAGATTTCTACTTCCGCAGTCTAATATTTTTTGGAGATCCGTGGAGATAGAACCCTCCATGAGTCTGCGATCCTCATCTAGTTGGGCTAAAGAGACAGGCTTAGAATATTGTATATTGGAGTGGAGGGTGCTGTCGTCCGCGTAACTGCGAACTGGGTTGGATGTGCTAGAGAGGAGGTCATTGATGTGGAGAAGAAACAAAGTAGGGGCTAAAGCTGAACCTTGTGGAACTCCTGCATTAATTGGATACAGTTTAGAGGAATGGCCATCCACGACAACAGAAATGCTCCGGTTGGAGAGGAAGTTTGCTGTCCACGTACAGAGTTTTGGTGGTAGGCCATAGGCCGGTAGTTTATTAAGCAGCGCTGCGTGCCAGACCTGGTCGAATGCTTTGGATATGTCTAGAGCGACAATCTGGGATTCACCGTGTATTTCCATAGACTTGTTCCAAGAATGGGTGACAAAGGAAAGGAGGTCGCCAGTTGATCTGCGCTGACGGAATCCATACTGCCTGTCGTGGATTATACTGTGTTTTTCAAGAAATTTTAGTAATTCGGTGTTTATATACTTTCCCATCATTTTAGAGATGACCGAAAGGAGAGATAGGCCTGTAGTTGCTAGGAAGCGCTTTCGATCCTTTCTTGGGGACGGATTGTCCTCGAGCAGTTTTCCAGTTACTAGGGAATATGCCTCTATTGTAAGATGTCTGAAACAGACGAGTCAGGACAGGAGCAAGTTCTGATGCGCATTTTTGAAAACAATTGCTGGGATCTCGTCAAGGCCAGAGGCTTTCCTGGTATTAAGGGAAGAGAGCATATTTCGTACCATTCTAGTTTTGAAAATGATATCCGTCATTTTATGCGCGACATTGGGGACTGTTGGTGGTTGAACATTTGGAGGCGAACAACGAAGCAAAAAGTTCAGCCTTGCCCAGGGCGGTAGAAACAATTTCATCCCCTGAGACAAGAGGTGGGAACGAGCTCTTGCAGAAATTATTCCCAATAGATTTAGCAAGAGTCCAGAAGGGTTTGCTGCCGCTGAAGCTTAAAAGGACTTTGTTTTTGATGTGGTTATTAAACGAGTTTTTTGCCTCAGAAAGAATGCGGACATAGCGGTTTCTTGCGTCGTTAAGTGTGTGACGGTTTTCTTGACTGGGATTGTGTAGAAGCTTTTTATGCGCTTTGACCTTTTCAAGTCTGGCCTTGTCACAGGATTTAGAGAACCAGGGCTTTTGAGTGGCTGCAGAGGTTTTCTGTGTACGTTGAATAAATAATTCCATGCCAGCTTGGATAATTTCGGTGACGTTTTGTGAGATATCAGAGGGGTCAGGATGAGAGAAGCAGACAGACGCCCATGGAAATGAGGAAAAGTAATCTCGCATTTCATCCCAGTTCGCGGAGTTGTAGTGCCAAACGATACGTGGGTGTGATAACTATGTGACTTCGGGTTGCATTGCGCAGGAAGCAGTGACCATGCCGTGGTCTGAGCGACCCAGAGGGGCGGTGACTGATATCTTATAGCAGTCAGGATTTGTAGTAAGAAGGAGATCCAAGAGATTTGAGCTGTGTGTTGCGATGCTAGGAAAGTAAGTAGGTTGCTGAACCATATTGGCTAAAGAATTGCTGACTGCAAAGGCCTCCGCTGCTCTTCCTTGTGGATCGGTTTTTGAAGATCCTAGCCATTCCTTATTATGGACATTGAAGTCACCAAGAATAGTGACCTCTGAGGAAGGATATTCAAAAATCAGATCGGTTTTTTCAGAAAGGTAGTCAAAGAGCCGGACAAAGTTGTTGTCAGAAGGTGACCGGTAAATGCAACAGATGAATTTAGTTGCAGCCCTGAGAGAGAGTTTTATCCATAGTATGTCTTTTCTTTCAGTTTCTAAATTGGGAAGTCTGGTGCAGAGTAGATTGCTACGGACGCACGCGCACACGCCTTCATGCAATCTTAAAGAAGTAAGGAGCTCATACCCCGGGAAATTAAGGTGATTAGTGGCTGTTTGGCACTGATTTGAGTTTCGGTCAGGAAGAGGTATAAAGATTACTAGTTATGAACTAAACGATGTTATAGGAAGCACGTATAAAACCAATCTGAATGTCTGGTATACTTGCTTTAACATTTACAACAGAAACGCTCAACAAGCATAATTAAATAAAATGGATAAAAGCACAATCTTTGCAACTAAAGGTTTTTATATAAAAACACATCACGCCACAGGTCTTCGTTCTACTTCTTCTAGATAATGGAAGTTGACGATGACTTATCTCCTCCATTGCTAGTTTGAAGAACGTCCTCGTTCTTGGAAAGGGGGTTGGTTTCTTGAATATCGCTAACTTCTTGCGGCCTTCTTGTTCTTCTTCTCATAACTATTATCGCTATCACAAAGAAGATAACACCAATTATAGTTAAGTGTGTGGTATGGACAGCTGGGTGCCATGCATGATGCTGGTTGATTGTTTCTAGTTGACTTCTTAATTTTTCTGTTTTCTTAATATGCATTGGATACAATTTTATTTTATGTTGAGGTGTTACCTCTACTTTTTAGTTCCAAGTAATATTCGTACTTATATCTTCATAATGTTCATCTGCGATTGTTATTTTGCAATTTTTCTTACTGCATACGAGCGTGGTTTGGTTAGCTATCTGTTTATCTAATTTGGATTTGCATTCTTCTGATATTGACGGTTTTTGATTTGTAATGAGTAGCACGTTTCCATTGTTTAATTGAATTGATGTGGTGTAATAATTTGTGACAACCGCGAAAACGCAGGTGGATGGTTTTTCTAAATTGCACCTTTCTGTACAGGGTGGTTCCGTGCAAACCACGACTTCTTCTATTGCAGGGCAGTGTTCTGCTGTCTATAAATTTTGAAAACCAGTCAAAAAATGCGGAATTCTAAGTTTTGTGCGCAAAGGGACTGTCACAAAATCCTGTTCTTATTCGCAGCGCCAGTTAAGTAACTTGAATTAAGGGCAGTCAAAAAAGGAAATTTAGTTGGGTAATAATTACAAGTTTATTTAATGAGAAAGGTATAAATAAATAAAAACTACTTCAAATCGGTACTCTGCTAAGAGACGTGCCTCATTTCTTTTCGTTCCGAAATAATGTTTTCTATATGTTTTAACAATTTTTACAATGTGGAAGTAATAAAAGTTTGGACGGAGCAAGTGCGTTATGGTAGTGAATTTTCTTAGAAATTATCTGGCAACAAATATTTTTATAACTTTTTTTCCTGTAACATAGTAATATATATTTTGGCAGATAGTTTCCTCTTAACGTCATGAACTTGTGTACCAAATTTGATTACGATAGCTTTTTTATTTTTGGAGACACAAATTTTTCCCGAAGGAAAACCAAAAATTTTCCCGGAAAACCTGGTTCGATTTTCCTGGCTAACAAAGCTGTCCCAGCCACTTACAAAAAAAGGTAGATACCAAATTTTGTCAAAATCGGCCCATTATTTTTTAAGTTATCGGTGTGAGTAGCCAACAAAAAACGGGATCCTGAACGTGAATTTCCGGTTAGAAATGAGACTACTGAGATTGAAGTTTTAGGACAAATTACAGCAGATCGAACTTTGAGCACGAGAAAATTAGACACTGTTTCAAACATCAAAAGAAGAGCTATTCAGCGAACATTGAAGCATCATAGATTTCACCCGTATAAAATTCATCTTGTACAACAACTGAATGAAGATAATTTGGATCGGCGGCTGGAGTTTTGTGAAGTATGACTGCACGAATAGCTGAAAACGGGAACTTTTTGTTCAATATCTGTTTTTCAGACGAGTGTACATTTTTATTAAACTACAGTCAATCGTCATAATTGTCGTTATTGGGCAGATAATAATCCAAGAAATTTTCATGAAGTCCACACTCAAACTCCACAGAAATTGAATGTCTGGACTGGCATTTTTGGAGACCGTTTAATCGGACCAATTTTTCTTGATGGCAATTTGAGTGGCGAAACGTATTTGGAGTTACTAGAAGATATCGTTTACCCTCTACTAACTGACATTGTAGAAAATGATGATCGCTATCAAGAAAATCAATTAGTGTTTCAACAATATGGAGCCCCTCCGCATTTTTCACAACGTGTTAGGGATTTTTTGAACAGAGAGTTTCCAGGACAATGGATTGGGCGTAGAGGTGCTATTGAGTGGCCCCCTAGATCACCGGATTTAACTCCTTTAGACTTCCTTCTATGGGGCCATTTAAATAGTAGAATTTTCGCACCAGAACCGGAGTCTCTGGAAGAATTACGACGACGCATTGTTGAAGAATGCCGTCAAATAACTCCACAAATGCTCCAGAATGTCAGAGCTCGTTTTGAACGAAATTTGTACTTTTATATGGAAGCTGGTGGTCAACAATTTGAACACTTACTTAACTGAATAAACATTTTTGAACGTTTGGTTTTTTTAAGATTTTTTTTAACAAAAAATTGACTAAGTAGTGCATTTCTTATCACAATGAATGAAATACGTTCTTGCAACTCCAACTGTGAATAATTTTTAAACGAGTTCATAAAACTTCCAAAAAATAATGTGCTAAATTCAGAAAAGAAAGAGCTTTCAAATGATGTAACACTCGACCCATGTTCCCTTTTTAAATATAAGGGTTGTTATCACCACCCTTAAGGGGTTGATAACAAAGTTAAGTTTTTTGTCTAAACATGTCTCCCTCAATATTAAAATTGACGTATTTCAGCGTTTCTTAGAAAAATATCTGCACGCAAATCGGTCTGTTTCGTTTTCAATGCGCCACCCTATATATATATATATATATATATATATATATATATATATATATATATATATATATATATATATATATATATATATATATATATATATATTGAAACTGACCCCGGATATGGGTTATAGGAGTCCTAGTTCGCGCACATTTGAAAAAAAATATGCAAAATTCAAAAGTCGGCATCTCCTCATCAGTGATTTTTTTAAAGAAAATTCACTAATAAACATCGATAAAAGACAAATTACCTTCAACCTACCTATTGAACTGATCATCCGTATGTTGCATAATAAAATAAATTCACTGTACATAATATTCATAAGCCTAGTTGTTACAACTAGTAAATGTTTCGCTGTAGAAATAGGTAATATAATATAATCAGCTGGCTCGAGAATGAGCAACAACACCAGTTGAGCTCCCACATCTACTAAATCATGTTTTGACGTGATCCCTGTCATCTCGGTGAAGTCCCATGCTAACCTGCCACAGGATAATGGCCACCCTACCCCTACAGCCCTTCAGCGACTGGCACTAAATCGAGATGATCTCTTTATTTGAAAGGGCGCGTCGTAGCTGACATCAATATACGACGATGTGTTTTTGTGTGTGTGTGCCCGCGTGTGTGTGTGTGTGTGTGTGCGCCCGCGTACGCCCCCTGACACACTGACATATCAAATATTGTTCCACGATTAATGAGATAACCAGTATAAATTTGATTATAGTTTTATCGAGGTTAGCGTTGCGTTCTCTTAAATAAAAGTAATTAAAAATCTCTTATTTCTATGGGGCCATTTATAGAGTAGAATTAATAAATTTAGATTTCTATGTTACAAGAAAAAAAAAGTTATAATAAATTATTTTGTTCCAGATCATTTCTATGAAAATTCACTACCATAACGCACTTGCTGAGTCCAGCCTTTTTGATCAACTCAAAAGCTAACGTTTCATAAGATAATAAGTAATATATGAGTAACTTAATCACCATAATTAAATTAAAAAAAACTGAATCTTAAAATAACGCTAATTCGTTGGAGTTAATTACATTGTGGCCTCACTGTATTAGATGGCGACTCTAGACAATATAAAACAAATACAGTAATTTTTAGCTATGAATTGAATTTTTTTGATATAAAGTAGGGTACTTTTTGTTACTTTTAAACAGAATAAGATAGCACGTAATGTATGGATTGTACTCAACACTTGGTATCCCAACAGGAACTCTTCTAAACAAAGGCAACGTACTAGAAAATTGAACCCCCATTAACAGCACTAGGCACTATGTGAAAAACTGGAGTATGTGATGAGCACTGATAAGTACACTTGGAGGACCCAAATCACCATAACACGTATTTTAAAAAGACCTTACGATCGTTTCACTGACCACGTCAGCATCATCAGAGGATGAAAAATTCTGACCAGCACTAGGCAATTTGTCGACCCTAATGCGATATGTTATTGACACTATCGGCAGACTTTTTAACTTCCCGGGAAAATATACCGACGACATCGGCAAATTTTACAACTTCCCGGCAGAAGCTACCAATATTTACAAAAAGGGCGGTAACTACTAATAACTTAGTGAGCTAAGTAAATGTTTTGTGCAATAAGATGCACCGGGTAACGATAAGGTCGCCGTTTGCGGAATCTATAGCAATCCCGACTTCACTGGCCAATTACCAGCTACCAGTTCATTGCATCGGAAAAAGGGTAGCCGTAGTTGGCACGGGATAAGTTTAAAGGGGTAGGTGGGATATTTATTGCCTCAAACTTATTCTTAGAGCGCATTGCAAAAGGAAAACCCTCAACCTGTTTATTAAAATGATTTTATGCTAAAAGGTTTTTGTACGATATATGCGATCTTTTCTACTGCTTTATTAAAGGGGCTGATTTGAATATTCGTCTAGTTTAAAATCTGGTTAGAGGAATAATTAAAACGCTTTTCTACCAGACAACACGTTTGATTTATAACCCTATAAAATTATTTAAAATTATTATAAATTAAACGTATTATCTGGTAGAAAAGTCTTTTAATTATTCTTCTAACCAAGTCAAATCCAGACGTGTTGGCGTTCAGAAATAATAGTTTAAAATAATATTACTAAAGGCAGGCATGAATTCTAAAAAGGCAAATGCATTTGATCAACATATCGTGCCGTGGAAAAAAATAATATTTTTGCTATTCTATATTTTAATAAATTTTTATTTACTTTTTACATCCTGCATTCAACAAACAAAATTAGTTTATCGAGAATCGCAGAGAGTCGGCAGCCATTAATACAGAATACAGAATCAGAATAAGTATAGTGTTAAACATTGCAGACGTTATATACATCCATATGCATATAAATCACTCGGGCGGCGGTGTGTATTTTTCGGTGCTCTCATGAAATGCGATACTTCAGTGCGAAATGATCGCCGAATCTTGATGATCTTCGTCGAAAACGGCTGAATAAGCAATCTGTTGTGCGCTATAAAATTACACACTCCCAGCTTGTACTGGACTTTCGGCAGAGCGTGTGTACCTACTACGTAGTAATTTTCGTCTTCGCGTCGGATTGATTTTTAATTAGATCATTTCGTTGTTGTTTACATGTTCTAACAAGACAATTATTATTATAATAATGGTTACTACTTAGGGTTGCTTAATAAGTGGACAAAATAACTGTGATACTGTGATTAATTCAGTGGATATTTTAAATTTAAAGGTTAACTTTTTAAGGGACTTTTTAACTACTATAACCTATAACTAACTAGAGGAAAACTTGGTAAGTAGTTAATAATTGAGTTTAGTAAGTAGGTTTCAGTAGGTAGAGATAGCCGGTTCTGGAACCTCCGCCACCTCCGCCAGGCTACTGCGCCGGGGCGAAGCGCCGGAGTGACGTCACAGTGACGCCATTGGGTGGGGTCGGGGCGGAGCCCCGCCCCGCCCCGTTTTGGGCAAAGCCCCACCCCGTGGGGCGTAGCCCCGCTCCTTTTGGGACGGAGACCCACCTGCCCACTTGGGCGGAGCCCAATACGCGACCACACCTCGACCACACCCGACCACACCCCGACCACGCCCCGACCACGCCCCGACCACACCCCGACCACGCCCCGACCACGCCCCGACCACGCCCCGACCACACCCCGACCACGCCCCGACCACACCCTAACTGGCGCGAAGCGTGGAGTGACGTCTTTGTGACGTCACTGGACAGAGATCCAATAGGGCGCTAACTTGAGATGACGTAATCCAAGATGGCGACCAAGATGGCTGACCGGAAGTGAAAAAACTGGGAAATTTAAAATTTTAGCCGGTAGGTGGCGCCACTAATTAAAGTAAGAGGCTCCGCCATTTTGATTTTTGCAAAAAGTGACGTAACAAATATGTCGGTTAGCGCAGGCGCAAACCTAAATTTTTAGTTTTTGATTAAAGTCCTAAGTGTGTGGTGTCGTTTTACTCGGCTTGGCAAGCAAAATTCAAAAATGGTATTTGCGCAGGCGCAAACCTAAATTTTTAGTTTTTGGTTAAGTTCTAAGTGTGGGGTGTTGTTTTATTCGGCTTGGCAAGCAGAATTCGAATTTAATGTATACGCATGCGCAAACCCAAACTTTTAGAGTTTTCGGTCTAAGCCTTAGGTGTTTGGTCTTAGAGCTCAGCAAGCAGATTTTAAAAATTTTAGAATATGTGAATGCCCGGCATGCTCGATATGGCAACATAGCAACAACTACATGTGTAGAACAACCTTGACACGTGACAGGAAATGAGTCATATGTTTACCATCTCAGTCAGATGATATTATTTAAAGAAAGCAAGATGTTAGCATTTTAAGGTTGAAAATAAAACAACTGATTTAAACACAATTAATTTATTAGGATAAATTCACAAGACTTACATACTAAAATATTACATAATGGCTCTTACAATGCCAGTTAGAGGTTTATATTCAAATACACAATCATGAATAACTAAACAGTAGGCTTTGGTTCTATTGGGAAAATTGTTTTTACTCATAAACTCCACTTTGATGTCCACTGTTGACGACTTGATTGACTCATTCTGGTGCTGACAGTCAATTACAAATAGAGCTCGATCTTTAAACGCATCATAATTTAGGAGAGGCTCTGCTATGTTTTTATAACAAAAACTTTTTTGAAAATCTGTGTACATCTGGTAAGCTTCAACATATTTAGATTTTTCGAAATCTATATTCATAGATTCATAAGGGTAGCATTCTGAATTGAGGAACACTCGTAGATCTACCATACCAATATTATCAAAAAAGTCACCTTTCTTGCTTACATTATCTTTTCGATCTGTTTGAAATGCTATAATCACATATCTAGGTCTTTCTAAGTTTGTTGCAGTTTTAACAGACCATACATCTTTATTAATATCTCTAAGCGCTGGTAGCTCATATATGTCCCATTTGCGGTATGCTAGAAATATAGATGTGTCTTTTGCAATTTTATCCATCAGTTCCAACTTCATTTTATCGTTTGGAAATACATGTTTAGCTTTTAAAAACATGTTGGTTACAGTTATTTTAGATCTTGCACTACCAGTACTATAATAACTGTTGGCATCACTTCGAGCTCTTGTAAATCGGAAAGTATGTTTACCGCAGAGAACTCCTTTAAAGTGATGGAAGAAACTGAAGAGGTACCAAAGAGGCAGGAGCAAGTGAAACTTGTTATCGTTTAAGGTGATATGATCTGACGATACATTCACTCCGGCGTTGCTAAGAGATTTGGCTTCATTCTTGCTAAACGAAAGCAGGGTTTTGATAGTTGTTGTGGTGTATGGGTCTCGTACTCGCTCCACTTCCTTGTTATTTAATTCATACGACACTGATTCAAACAGAGCGGCTCCTCCATTATTTGACATATAACACTCACCATCGGCATTTTGTATTGCTAAAGGTTCCAGAGCACCTTCGATTATTAGAACCGACTCTGCTAGGCATACAAAGGCATCTTGCTGATTGATGTTTATTTCGACTTCATCACTGTTACCAAAGGATTTAGTTGACGAATAGTAAGACCGAAGCTCTTCTCGATCAATGGAATCGTCAAACTCGGGGTCTTTGAATATTTTGAGTTTTGATGACATGATAACCAAGACTTTTAAGGAACTCAATATTATCGGAGCGAAGTGTACACTTTGAAGTGGTTGACTGTACTGAACTTGTTTTAGTAGATTCACTTGCTTTTATATCCTTAAAGACTAGCATTCTAGGTAATCTTTTTAAGGTTCAGACGAACAGACACCTCTTCACCTTGAAAGTTTACAGGAACTGAATCTTGATCCACGATGTCGATGCTTATATTTGAAATCTCTTGCTTGTTCACTGGTAAATAAATTAGATTCTTAGGTTCGATGTCGATTGCATAACCAGGATCAACCATCGGGGCAAACTCATATAACGTATGTGAAGGTTTCTCGTTATAGTAGGAACCAGACACAATATTAGTTTCTATACGAATCTGTTTAACATCTACTATTTCAACAGGCAAATCAGATTCATGGAAGACACCTGGTCGAAGAACTTGCTTTGAAAATCCCAGCATTCGCCCAATCGAATCATCAGCTTCAAAACTGATACTTGTGAAACATTTTATTTCACATCTAATGGTGTTCGGATTAGGTCTTAGAATCAAAGCTAGTTGCTTTTGTTCATGTGTCGCTGCAGCACCAACAAGCTCATTTTAAAGCAAGTTTTCCAAATGTGTTATTTCATATGCACCAGTAGGTATCGTGATGGTTCTCCAAGCACCTCCTTCTTTTACATAAAATTTATTTTTACCTTTATATATGTTAGGTATGTTGTTGTATGTGTGAAAACCTATCAAAGCAACAGCATAACTACCACCAGGATCCAATTCAATTGGTGGATCGTAGTCTGTTGACAGATGGGAGCTGTGGTCTTTCAACACAAAGGTTTGCGACATGACTGATACACAGAGGTTACTGTTTGAGTCTTTTATTTAAAAATTTTAAACATAAGTGACCACAATTATAAGTATTATATGTTTGATACACATCATGATTATACATTAGAGTATAGTCTTTAAGGTACTGTTGCAACTCGACTGGTGGCTTTAAGTTTCCATAGGAGTCAAAGTACTCGACTGTGTTACCACGTTTCCTAACTGCAACCCAATGACTACCAGGCTCCTTGTTGGTTTGTAAATTCATGATAAACGATTCATTTTCACGTGGTCCATTTCGAGGTAGACCATCTCGCATGTATACACCTCTAAAATATGGGATTTTCATTTTACCAGCAAATTTCAGAAGATCTTCATCTGTTAGAGGTCTTGCTGGCAAACGACTTATTCGTTTTTTGGCTTTTGCAGATACAAACCATAGCCACCACGTTGTTTCTTCAGATATAGACCCTTGCCGAGTCTCTTGCATTTCGGTTTTAATTTCAAACCACTACCTCTCTTACCCATTGCGATAGCCTCCATTGTTTTGTTGTGACGTTCTTCTTCCTCCAGTTTGTGTGTGGCCGCTTTAGCATCGTTTACGGCTTTAGCAATACCAGCAGCACCACCACCCAAAGCACCAAGAGCTGATAGACCACCAAATATAAGAGGTAACAGTGGTAGGAAGCCTCCGCTTTTAGGTATTGGAATAACTCGAGGTTTCAATACATTCTTACGCCCACCAATCTGTTTAACAATTGCATGAGCGATATCAAACACTGCATTCTCTGATGGAATAAGGTTTCTGTCTTTTATAACTTCTCCAATCAGACTAAGAATGTTTTAAAAGGAATTTTTCTTCTTTGGTTTTGAGTTGGTTACATCAAGACCCATACCAAGCTTTCTTTTAACTTTCATGGTGTTTGTAACGCTCCAAGCGGCTAACTTTTCACCAAAACTTGCGTCCTTTGATTTAACTCTCTCCCAAGCTCGATTCTCCAACACCTCGTCGGCTCGATGTCTATCACTTAACTCTTTTGATTGAGAGTAAGCGATGTCGTGGTCTCTACAAGCACGGTCTAGCAGATTGATACCTTGATCACCTCTGGCAAGACGTTCTTTAAGTTTAGTACCCGGACCACAAAATTGATAACCAGGTATGTGTAACTCAACAGGCAGCTTGTTAATAGCTGTGTTTACAAGACCTTCACCCTGTGACACCAACATTGATACTAACTATATGACTCACTTGCATCTGTCTATATATGTTTATACTTACCGAAAATATAGTTTAGTTTAAGTCAAGATGCGTACCATTAAACACGCTTCTGTCTTACCTATTACAAATATAGACGATGTTGTTGATACATCATCAGAACAACAACGAAAACATGGCCCTCTATTGCCAAACACAGTTAGATGTATCATATGTGGCCCGAGCGGGTGTGGTAAAACAAATGTTATGCTAAGTTTATTGTTTGAACCGAATGGTTTAAAGTTTTATAACGTGTATGTATATTCAAAGTCTCTATATCAACCTAAATACAAGATGTTAAAGGATGTGTTGAAGGCAACAAAAGATGTTGGTTACTATCCATATAGTGAAAACGATGAAATATTAGATCCAGCAGATGCCTTGGGTAACTCTGTGTTTATATTTGATGATGTAGCTTGTGACAAACAGGATAAAATGAGAGCATACTTTAGTATGGGAAGACATAAGAATATTGATTCGTTCTATCTCTGTCAAACATATACTCGAATACCGAAACATCTAATACGTGATAATGCGAATGTGTTGATTCTCTTCAAACAAGACGAAACCAATTTAAAACACATCTACGACGATCATGTAACGACAGATATGGACTTTAAACAATTTAAAAATATATGCTGTGAGTGTTGGAAAGACAATAAGTATGGTGTGTTGGTGATTGTAAAAGAAAACGAAGTACACAGAGGGAGATATAGAAAAGGATTCGATAGCTACATATTAATCTAATTGACTACAACCAACAACAACAAAGAGATGTCTAGCAGGACAACCAACTATCTAACAAGACAGACAACCTGTCTAACAACCTGTCTAAAACAACCTGTCTAAAACAACCTGTCTAAAACAACCTGTCTAAAACAACCTGTCTAAAACAACCTGTCTAAAACAACCTGTCTAAACCAACCTGTCTAAACCAACCTGTCTAAACCAACCTGTCTAAACCAACCTGTCTAAAACAACCTGTCTAAACCAACCTCTCTAAAACAACCTGTCTAACAACCTGTCTAAAACAACCTGTCTAAACCAACCTGTCTAAAACAACATGTCTAACAACTAGATAGGTAGACATACCACCAATTCGAAGCTAGTACACCTTAAACCACCAAACTGTTTGCATCTCTTAACACGATCTGAAACAAATAACTTTAGCAAGATGGAGATGATGGGTAAACAAGAGAGAAAAATCAAGAAAAAGATTTTACAACTTGCCGCAAACATTCGAAAAAAACATTTAATGCTTAAGCTAGGTAGAGTTGAGAATGATGAGGTCCTACAACGTTTATATAAACCAATTGTTGAACCACTAAGTGAAATATCTAAAAACACATCGGTACTTAAACTGCAACCAACGGCTGAACAAATCAAAGAAGAAGAAGCTTCTGCTGATGTACCAGAAAAGAAACCCAAAGTTGAGTTCCTTAAAGATCATGAAGTTTTTGAAGCCGAACCAGAGATAGAGACAAGTTCTGATGAGGATATCCCAACATTTGAAGAGCTTGAGGCAGATCTACAAACTGTCACAAACAACCCAGCATATCAAGAATTTTTGGAGCAATATCCTGAACGAGTTCGGTATTATGTAGACAAGTATTTTACTGAACCACCGAGGCTTGCTACTATTGATCAAACGTATCGTGCTCGCTACGCTAAAGATACTGGTAGCTGGAGTCTTGGCAACAAACACTTGGACTTTACTGATAATGACATACGACTAGGTCAAAGGAGATATCCGCAAACACAAGGTCTGCTAGAATTGATATTTATGAAAACACCTAGAGGGTATACCTATGACGATCTTCAACACTATAGAGATATTCTAGAAGCAACTAGTGTTCATAAAATGAACTACGATCCCAACGCACGAACCAAGGGTTGTTCCTCGGAAAAGTATCTGACTCTAATAAAACCAGTCATAAACCCACGAGGACGAAGATCCTCAACTCCTCAAGGTTTTGGCTACGACACACATCTTAATGAAGAACAAAAAACCGAACCTAGAGCTCAGAATGTAAGCAACAACTATATGATACAAAATAACAAACAAATAGAATATGTCTATTGGGATGATATAAATGAGTTGGTTGATAGACTTAGACTTTTAGTAGCTTCTCAAGTTGCTGGTAATAATGCTCATAACAACGAAATTCAATCAATCATTGAAGAATTAAAGGAAGTCAGTGTTATTGCTTAGTAAACCTACATATATGTCATACATACATACCTATTGCTTAGTATAAAAATGTCTATCGATAAGTTCGGACGTTCCCAGTCCAATAAACGCTTTAAGTTTAAAATCATCGAAAGAGAACTTTTCCCAAGAACTACAAGTGGTGACTTTGATTTGCAAAGCCATAGATTGTGTAACGTTGGTGATCCAATCGATCCAACAGATGGTGTAAATAAAAAATTTGTGGATGCATGGATAGATGACTATCAGAAAAACAAAGACGAAGTGACAGAAAGAATAATTGCCATCTTACTTGAAGCTGTGCACAAACCAGAGTTGGTTGATTTAAAAAACGAATTTGAAAATAAATTGAAAAATTTAGCTAAGGACATAACTGCTCAAGTTTTAAAAGACATTGATCTGTCAAAGAATAACAAGTTAAAGAAGAAGTTGGGTGAAATAGACAACAAACTAAAAGATTTACATAACAAGTGGATACTCTTAAATCCATCATCACCATGAAACGGAAAATAGTTGAACCATTTGATGCTAAGAAGCAAGTAATAAATGAGTTATACACACCAGCACGAATCCACTTTAAACGTAGACGTACCATAATTAAAGGTTTAAATGACTTGTGGCAGATTGATTTGGCAGAGTTTCAAGACTATCATCGCGAAAACTCTGGTTACAAATACATTTTAGTGGTTATCAATTGTTTTTCAAAATATGTGTGGACTCGTCCGCTTGAATCTAAAAATGCTGAAGAGGTGACTAAAGCTATGGCTGATATTTTAGCTAATAGTACAACGCCCTCTAACGTTCAATCTGATCTTGGTAAGGAGTTTTATAACTCCAAATTTAACGCCTTAATGAAAAAATATAACATCAATCACACACTTATAGTGTGAAAAAGGCTGCAATAGTGGAAAGAGTTATACGTACCTTAAAAGAGAAGATCTACAAAAATTTCAACTTGTTTGGCTCCTACAAGTGGCTAAATACACTACCTGATGTCACTGCTAACTACAACGCTACAATTCATAGAACAACTGGTGTAAAACCTAAAGATGTTAATAAGAAAAATGAAGATGCTATCCCTAAACAAACATATTCAAATATTAAAGTGTTTGATCAGAATAAATTCAAAGCGGGTGATGTTGTACGTCTAAGTAAAACAAAAGCTCAATTCGAAAAGGGGTATACACCTCGCTGGTCAACAGAGTTATTCAAGATTGTTAGTGTTCATTTCACAAATCCAGTAACATACTTTCTTGAAGACATGCAAGGCAAGCCTATCAGTGGAGGGTTTTACGAGGAAGAACTACAAAAGACTAAACAAACAGACATCTATCTGGTTGAACGCATCTTGAGGAAGAAAGGCAAGAAACTCTATGTAAAATGGTTGGGCTTTGATAAATCTCATAATTCTTGGATAAATTCGGATGATGTTAAATAAACTTACTTATATATTTAGTGTATTAATATACTTAGAATAAAATAAAAGTCGTTATTAAAATTAGTGTGTTTTATTTTTCCATATTGTAACATACATACATACAATTAAGTCAAGTGAAAATTTAAAAATTCTGGCGTAAATCAATAATGTCCTGAATAAACTTCTCCTGTGGCACATCAACTATCTGCAGATCATTTCTATTCGTCTTGAGGTATTTTACTTCGGTCTTTATTCTATTAAAGAGATTTATAGAATTTGGATCATACAACATGTTTAGAACCACTTCGAAGTCGGGATGTTTATTTTTAAAGTTTCTGACGGCTCTTCTAAAACTCTTCTTCTGGGTTCGTATAGCATGATACGGGTACTTAGCGTCTTTCTCATTTCTTGAAAGTAAACCAAACATACTGATTTTTCCGGGATTGCTTGGTTTTGGAGATATATCTTCAATGTGTTCTGTAACTCTAGCATCTGCTTCTCGCATACGTTGCACTTCATCCTCTATCTCCATTAATTTCACTTCAATTTCTTTAAGGTTTTCCTTGTATTTTTGATTAAATTCGTTTACGAAAAAATCAAAAATAATTTGGTTGCACTTTTCATAGAAAGGATTAGATATCCAACAGGCTAAATTTAATATCAAATCTTTACAGACATATGTACCAGATATCAAGTTGTTTTCAGTCTGTGTTCCACCAAAGTCCACCAAGTATGTAGCGGTTGTAGGTGTTAGTTGAGATGTTGCTTCCGGCACATCTAGGGGGCCGGAATTCCGGCCCCCTAGATGTGACTCTAAGTGGACACCTTCGGTTGAAATATTTAGGTAATCGGTATTCTGGCTACCTAAATGTTTCTTCACCTGACCGTTGTAATAGGTAATCAACTCTTGAGTTTTCTTATTTTCCAACCAATGTCTGAATCTTTTCTCACCATTTTTACATAGTTTAGTTGCATTAAAATAACCAGTGTTTTTATCAATAATTAATTGAAAGTCTCCAAATAAACCATACCAGAAGTTGTCTTTAATTTGCTGGTAGCACACATCATTTAATGTAGCCATTTTAAAAACACTACTAAACACTTAGATACTCAAGAGCAGACTGAAGCACGTCTTACTTCTAAGAAAACTAAATTTTGAATGAGCTTCAGAGTATGTGTACGACAATTTATAGATGTTGACCCCACTCTACGGCTTAAAACTGTGTTTATTAATGTTTATTTCCAACCACATTAGTCGCTGCAACATCCATCCACTTTCGGCTTCTGCAAACTCCAAAGCTTTTGTATAAATCTCGTTGCTGAATTCCTTAAATATATTTTCAAACTCAGTTGAAACTGTGACATTTTTGTTTTTAGTATTGAATGACTTCATTTCTTTTATATTCCGACTTTGGAGCACATACAATCCAAACAATTCCAAGTTCATTTTAATTTGATTATGTTTAGCTAGAGAAGCTTCAATTAGATGAAACACTTTATGTTTCACAGTATCCATGGCTAAGTTTATGTCATTACCATCTAAGTTAATACGATAGGTGGCCACTCTATTTTTAAAAGCTTGAGCAAGCATATGCACTTGTTCAACTTGGCATGGCTCACATACTTTCGCCTTGTGAACTTCACTACGTAAATGTCCAGAAAATTGATTCTTTTTCACTTGTATCGAGCATGACTCACAATATCTCATCTTAACTACAGATGGTTAACTAATGAATAAAACACATGTGTTTCGTTTAAGTAGATATATTAACAAACATGTTTACGATACATATCCTTAAGTACAGTGTAATGTTTAAAACAAAAGTAAATTAACATAAATAATGCAAGACACATAAGAAAACCTGTTGATATAAACATGGAAATATAATTTAAGGTAAACAGGTAAGAATTATTTAATACAAGAGTTCTCCAATCAGATGTCTCACTACGTGTACCATCATCAAACAGAAACATAAGTTTGTAATGCACCACTTCAGACTTGCTTTTGGACATGTTGTACATTGAAAGTTGTATAAGTTCATCATTGTTTAGATATGTTGTTGCTGTAAGAGCTGACCATATCATGCAGTCATCGGTGTCGAAACAAATTCGTACTTGTGTTACATTGGGTGGTTTGTAAATATACAACACATTTTGACATAGTGCTCTCAGGATGATGAAGCTTGCTTTAAGATGAGTCATTATATATCGTGTGTATTTCTTTGAAACGATCAAGTACTTGCTTCTTTGTAAAGTGTAAGCACTCTAACATACTAACTCGGAATGAGGATTCATAGTCTTTTAACATGGCTTTTATAAGCTTTATCACCTCCTCGTCACGTGGTAGCTCCTTCTTATTAACACATTTGAGAACATCAGCAACACAATAGAGGAAATCACTAAGTCGAATATCAAAGTTCAAATCGGTTAGAAACTTCAGCTTTTCGTTGATGATTTCAACCAGATCTAGTAGCCGTTGAACTGCGTCTTCGGTTAAATAAAAAGTAATAGAATCATCTGAGATTGATATACCTTTACTGTCTACTACTTTAATAGGTTTGATGGTACATATTCCAATATTTTCAGGTTCGATCTTATTAGCTTTGGTAAAGTACTCTTCAGCTGTGTTTTTCAATGTTGAAATAAAATACTCCCATTCCCATGAGCCAGATGAGATTGTTATATTTGTATTTGGTGCATATAAGCTTGTATTTATAATTTTAATTATTGGAATCAATCCGGCCGCTTTTGATATACCAATTGCAACACTTAGAGCTGGAGTAATGGCATACCTTGTTTCCAGTAGTATTCTACTTTCTTGCTTAATATCACTAATATTCCGACGTAGAGCTGCATCAATTTGGCCCCAATAACAATCACAAACATTGCTATTAATAGGTTCGTCGTTAACATCCATACCATACATGTTGAACAGAACAAATACACTAATATATAACTACTGGGCGCAGACTACAGACAACAACTGATGTACTTGCTTGCTACCTAATGTTTATATATACTTATACCCCCACTTTTGGCTTGTTATTGAAACTCATTTAACCGTCATCGGTGTTGTTGCTATGGCATGTTTGTTAGAACAATATTTGTCGAAGGTCACTCTCCATTTGAAAACATATGACTCATTTCCTGTCACGTGTCAGGGTTGTTCTACACATGTAGTTGTTGCTATGTTGCCATATCGAGCATGCCGGGCATTCACATATTCTAAAATTTTTAAAATCTGCTTGCTGAGCTCTAAGACCAAACACCTAAGGCTTAGACCGAAAACTCTAAAAGTTTGGGTTTGCGCATGCGTATACATTAAATTCGAATTCTGCTTGCCAAGCCGAGTAAAACAACACCCCACACTTAGAACTTAACCAAAAACTAAAAATTTAGGTTTGCGCCTGCGCAAATACCATTTTTGAATTCTGCTTGCCAAGCCGAGTAAAACGACACCCCACACTTAGGACTTTAATCAAAAACTAAAAATTTAGGTTTGCGCCTGCGCTAGCCGACAAATTTGTTACGTCACTTTTTGCAAAAATCAAAATGGCGGAGCCTCTTACTTTAATTAGTGGCGCCACCTACCGGCTAAAATTTTAAATTTCCCAGTTTTTTCACTTCCGGTCGGCCATCTTGGCCGCCATCTTGGATTACGTCATCTCAAGTTAGCGCCCTATTGGCTCTATGTCCAGTGACGTCACCAAAACGTCACTCCGGCGCTTCGCGCCAGTTAGGGTGTGGTCGGGGCGTGGTCGGGGTGTGGTCGGGGTGTGGTCGGGGCGTGGTCGGGGCGTGGTCGGGTGTGGTCGAGGTGTGGTCGCGTATTGGGCTCCGCCCAAGTGGGCGGGTGGGTCTCCGTCCCAAAAGGAGCGGGGCTACGCCCCAAGGGGTGGGGCTTTGCCCGAAACGGCGTCACTGTGGCGTCACTGTGACGTCATGCCGGCGCTTCGCGCCGGCGCAGTAGCCTGGCGGAGGTGGCGGAGGTTCCAGAACCGGCTATCTCTACCTACTGGTTTCTTTATAATACATTTTCGGGGAAAAAATAGGAAGCCCTTCATTTTTACTGAATTTTTATAAAAAAAAATTCACTAATAAAGAGGTATCGATGATGGAGAGACTTTGAAAAAAATGTTAAAATGAGAACCCATATCAGTTTCAATTTTTATATGTTTATATATATATATATATATATATATATATATATATATATATATATATATATATATGTGTATATATATATATATATATATATATATATATATATATATATATATATATATGTATATATATATATATATATATATATATATATATCCAACCGATAACTCAAAAAATAAGCAACTGATTTCGATGAAACTCGGCAAATGCCTTTCTTTTATTAATGGCTTGGATGAGTTCGTTAGTCAGGAAACTCGAATAACGTTTTCCGGGAAAATTTTAAGTTTTGCTAATGAAATTTGGTGTATATGTTTCCTTGTACAAGACCTTACTACATACTAAAATTCAAGTTTCTACATTTTTAGCAAATTGAGTTGTTCAAATTTTGAGTTTTCGTTTGAAAAAAATTTTTTGCTGCGAAAATTATAAAGTTGCTTTGATGAAATTTTGTGGATATGTTTCCCTGGATAAGATCCTACTATACACCAAAATTCAACTTTCTAAGTTCGTATAAACTTGATTTATTCAAATTTGAAGCATTTAATAAAAATTTACTACCATAACGCACTTGCTGCGTCCCGAACTTTTTTCTTGCGCACCCCCAATGCATTAAGGCACGAGCCGTTACTGTATCGTATGCTTTTATTTAAATTTGGACTGGAAGTCCGGTACAAACTAAGTCAAGACTTTATCAATACAGATTAGTTCAGGAACGCTATTGGAACCAGGAAATAAGAATTAGGGATTTTTTCTACATTATGCCTTTTAAATTATTATTGTTTTCTCTATGCACTTTTACGTTTGAATTGACGAAGTTATAATTTATAAAGAACGGGTCTTTCCTCATAAAAATTCCCTATTTTCATAACTAGATTAATATAAACCACGTAGGTATAAAATGCGATTGATATTATACCAAAAATAATTTAACTCAACATCTATTTTAAACACTTAATTACCATAGGGTAGTGCCTTTACAAAAAGCTGCATTTGTTGTGATGTAAAATAAAGAATTACTGTACTATGTAGAAACATCAAAAGACGGCCAAACATGTATAATTCTTTCATATCTTTGCCATAGAAAATATACATCATTATAAGCACCTTAAGAATCTGTAACGGTATAAATTCAACAGCTCCTGCCTGTATTACATTGTGTTTTGACGTAATCCTTCGTCGTTGTCGTTACTGCCGCAGGATAACCGTAACCTGCCCTTCAGCTGTTCAGCGATTAGTGTAAAATTGAGATCATCTCTTTATTAGAGGACACATATTGCGCACGCTACCCATTTTCATGACGATATATACCACACGTGACTTTTACCTGCAAATTTAACTTTGATAACAGTGCGACACCAAAGTACAAATTTAATGCGAAGATGGCGTTGACATGAATAACGAATTAAATATATCGATTCGTTGATGATCACAAGGTATTGTTAAATAGACGTAATTGCGGTATCTTTCCTTTTTACACATTTTATTTATAAAACACAAATTTTGTTTAATATATATATATATATATATATATATATATATATATATATATATATATATATATATATATATATATATATATATATATATATATATATATATATATATTGTTACGTTCTACGGGATTCTGGATTTCTTGACTAACAAAATATAGCTTTTCAAACTACTAATTTATTATAACCAACTATTTTCCGACACCATTATCAACTAAAATATTTATCTCTATTACTAAATATCCATAGAACTATATTCCACTATCTGCCTTCTATGATCGCTTCTTATACACAAACACTTATTGCTGACTCGCCTAATACTCTATGATCACTTAGTCTGCACCACACTAACTCAATACTGAACTAACTTACTCTGTGTGCCGTTCGTCTATTTATACCGTCCATAGAGATCCTAGATCTTCTACACTGTTCTACATCTGTCACTTCTGGTCCCTTCTGGGAATATAGTTCCAGATGTTGGCTTTTACCCACACTTTACAATAGGCCTCTAATCATAGAAGTAACAAAGTTCATAAACATAAGTCTCATAGACGGGTTTGACATTATATATATATATATATATATATATATATATATATATATATATATATATATATATATATATATATACATATATATATATATATATATATATATATATATATATATATATATATATATATATATATATATATATATATATATATATATATATATATATATATATATATATATATAGCGGCCTCCAGGAGGCCGCTGCCTACTCATGGAAATACCGAAGACTTTGTGCACTGATAACTTTGGATATTGGAAAGGCTTTCAATAGCGTGTCGTGGCAGAGAATACTGGAAGAACTAAGAAAGCGAAGATTCGACGAAGGTTTGATCAAAATTAAAGCATCATACTTGTCAGAAATAGAAATAATCCTGGAAGCTGGGGAATCTGTAACGAGTAGGCGCATGAGTAGTGGCGTTTCGCAGGGTTCGGTCCTTGGGGCAACACTGTGGAACTTGCTGTATGATGGCGCTACCCGCGGGGGTGACTCTTGTGGGCTTAGCAGACGATGTGGCCGTGGTAGTGGTTGCCAAGACCGAGGAGCTACTGATGAGCACGGCAAACAAGGCACTGAAAAGCGTGACAGCTTGGATAGGAGCGAAACGACTCGAACTGACCCCTGTAAAGACGGAAGCAGTCATACTTACACCTAAGGAAAATGGCTCCCATCCAATTTATTGTAGAGGGAAGCAAAGTATTGCCGAAAAAATCGATCAAATGCCTAGGGGTTTGGCTGGACACCAAGCTAACGTTCGCTGAACAGGTTAACCAAGTGGCTCAGAAAGCCGAAAAGACAGTTGTTGCCCTAACTAGACTACTACTCAACATCGAAGGTCCCAGGGCATCAAAGAGGAGACTGCTGATGAGTGTCGCAATGTCGCAGATATTGTATGCTGCCCCCACGTGGCACAGTGTCATTAAAAACAAAAAGCTTGTACAGAGACTCATAATGATGCAGCGAATACTCTCCATTAGAATATGTAGCGCCTACAGGACAATTTCAGCAGAGGCTGTGATTGCAGGAGTGTCACCAGTGGAGCTGCCCATCCAGGAGAGACAAGAACGATATGGCGGTCTAACACGGGAAATTGCTAGGTCTCAACTGATGACTAGATGGCAGACGAAATAGGAGAACAGCACGAAAGGCCGCTGGACCTGGAGGATTATTCCAAACATTAGAACCTGGAGTGAAAGAAATCATGGAGAGGTGGACTACTTCTTGACTCAAGCACTGTCGGGCCATGGCTGTTTTGGCAAGTACCTGTACGAGCGAAGGAGGAGGGATATGGAGTCTTGTGACCACTGCGGGGCGATTGACGATGTAGAACACACTCTATTCGCCTGTTCAAGATGGGAGAGCGTCGGAAAGGAATATGTCCAAGCCAAGAGGGAAGTATTTAACGTCAAATCCATGGCGAGCAGCTTGCTGGAATCTCAGGAATGCTGGAACCTAGAGCACACAGTGGTCCGAAAAATTATCGAGACTAAAGAAAGGGAGACCAAGAGATGAAGAAGGAGGCAAGGCAGAAAAGAAATGTCTCTTGCTTACAGTAGTGGCAAACCATTTTAAAACGTGTTGTGTTTTATTTGTTTATGTGTTGTATATAGATATATGTTGTGAGTATGTTTTGTATGTATTGTATTATATATTGTATTAGCCAATGCCTCGAAGTAATGCAACAGCGGTTCCGAGGCTGCGGCGGTTCAGGAGGGCCACTTGTTTGGTTAGCCCCTATTGGCGCCAACTACGCCCTCCAATTATATATATATATATATATATATATATATATATATATATATATATATATATATATATATATATATATATATATATATATATATATGTTATAAGTCCTGCAGTTATAAAAAATCCACATGCTTCGACAGCACAAAATATACCTAGCGTCATTAGAGCTCTACTAAAAATGTTAGTTCCGTCATGTTTGCGATAAATGCAGCCAGTGAAATGTTACCCTCTTATGTGATTTATAAAGCCGAAAGTTTATAAACCAGATGGGTAAAAGGAGAACCGGAGAATATAAAACAAGACAAGGAGTCACTGGTTTGATGACTCAACTTTTGTTGAGTGTTTAAGAAAAGTCCGAACGCAGCAAGTGCGTTATGGTAGTAAATTTGAATAGAAATGATCTGGCACCAAACATTTTTTTATTAAAATGCTTATAACTTTTTTGCATGTAACATAGACATTTAAATTTTGACCTGTAGTTTACTTTTTTAACGTTAACCTACATACTAAATTTGGTTGGCATAGCTTTGTTATTTTTTAAGATAATAACTTTTTCACAAAGGAAACCTAAAAGTTTTCCAGAGAACTTAGTCCGATTTTCCTGTGTAACGAACTTCTTCAAGCTTCTTACGAAAGAAATGTACCTGTCAAATTTCAACAAAAGCAGCCCATTATTTTTTGAGTTATCGGAATGCAACACAAATATATATATATATATATATATATATATATATATATATATATATATATATATATATATGTATATATATATATACATATATATATATATATATATATATATATATATATATATATATATATATATATATATATATATATATATATATATATATATATATATATATATATATATATATATATATATATATATATGTATATATATATATATACATATATATATATATATATATATATATATATATATATATATATATATATATAAAGAAAATGACCCTGGATGAGGCCCTAGTTCGCGCTTGTTTAAATAATTCTTTTTTCAAATTCAAAAGTCGAAATCTCCCCATTAATAATAAAAAATTTGCAAGTGATTGTTATTTAACGGCAGATTCAATCAATTTTTAAAATACACTATATTTGTAGCTTGATCAACACCTCCAAATACAGTTTTTGCGCAGCATAGATATATTATGCTGTGGTATTAAACTGAACGTGTCGCATAATATAGTAGAAATATAAGCAAAATCAAATCAAGTCTATAAAAATTATTCTAAAATAGTTTCTTTTATCTTTAAACTTAAACATAAGACGTCATAGACCGTAGCAGTGCTTGAACGTGTTTCAATGATAATTCTACCAATTTTGTAATTAATTGTTACGTATACTTTTAATATACTACCTCGGGCATGAAGCCTATGTCAAGTATCATGTAAACAAAATATTAGTTGACGTATCAGATAGCTCAGTGGTAGCGTGCTGGTCTTCTGCGGTAGACAATTGCATGAACGTGTCCAGCTCAATGAATGTGTGTTTTTTTGTTTTATTTTGACATTTGGAAAAACAATAGTGCACATATTTCATACGTTTTGAAGAAGATCTCATTTTTGGTTAAAACTCCTGAATAACTCTGTCACCTTTGAGTCTGAAATTATAATTTTTAGCAGACATTTCGTTATTATTGGTATTGAAAAACCGATTTAATTAGGTTGACTAAAACGAAATCATTCAGGCGATTAATAAGGGAAAATAACTGCTACTTTTATAATTTGGCAGATACTTTACTTTTATAAATACGAATTAAGTTTTCTTCTGGAAATCTTTTTTATAACTTAATTTGCAATACAAGTTTCTTTTAAAGAGACTTACACTATCTACAGATATAGCAAAATTTAATTCTTTACCTTCATGGAAAACTGAGTTTTATTTGGCATTTTTCTCAAAAGGAGTTAGGTCACAAGATTTTTTTGATAATAGAGAGATATCGAAAGAATTCTTCAAATGTGCGCGTACTAAGACCTCTAAAATCAATCTTCAAGGTCTGTGTAAGTTTAAAGTATTAACATAACTAATATGCCGTATAGTAATAGCGGACAATTCTTTTTTTTTTTTATTATAGTTTTGAGTTTGAGAACTGACTCATTCAGTCACTGTCAATCTTCAAAATGAACAAAGATGCTTCTAACCTTGCTTTTCACAATGGCAAAACCTGTCTTATGAGTGCTAATCTAACAGGCTCTTTTAACTTATTTCTTTTATCTCCCTATAAACAGGCTGTTGACTAAAAATGGATAATAAAATTAAAACTTACATACATATCCACCCACACACATACGCGAGCGCAAATACACTCATGTATACGCACTCACGTCAACAGGCTTTATACGTCCAGTACTTCACACTAGGTGCAGGACGGAAAATGCACATTATTTCGTCATGTGTACATACACACACATCCATATACATGCACACATCTACGCTACAAGTTGCTGCAGGAGAAACACTCGGACACTTTTCACACCAATGGAGCCTGCCATGGTGACTTTTTAACATACTTACTGGGGAGGCTGCGATCATAATAGGTTAGCACAAGGAAAGACAGTGATAAGGAGCGGAGCATATTTAGGGAGTAACTTGTAGAACTAGGCTAATTTGGACATAGTAACGATATAATAAACTTTAGTAAATAAAATGAACTTTCCAATTCATTGATTGTTGTTGCCCTTACTTGGTGAAATTTGTCCGTACTACATACAGACTTGGAGACTACTTCTCTGGCTTCACTGTTGGTTTTCATTGCTGAAGGACGTAGCCAGCGCGTAAGCTAACTGGAGCAAGTGGCCCTTACGAATTCTGGATGTTCTAGGATGTTCTTCAACGTTTCTGTGACTATAGTTTCGCTGCTTGGGGGCATTCTCAGACAGATCAAAATTGAATTAGTACGAAATCATGACAACTACAAATAAAGATCTGTTGCTATGTAATGATATGATGTAATTTATCAAAATGAAAATAAAAAATGAAACACAGATGACAGATGAGGCTTTCAAAATGTCTACGTGATGTATGTCAATATTCAACATAAAAATAGAACTAGCCCATAATAACTATGATAAAAGATACAACAATAAAATAACTAAACAATAACAGTATAAAAGCAGTCTCTATACAACGAAAATATCGACATACATCAACTCATTATCTTATTACACCTTTTTTGAAAGAATAGTTAAATTTATTTTCTTTGACTTATTTAATTAGAAAGAAGAATATCCAAGAAAGGGGAACTCATTAAATCAGTTTGCTCTTTTAAAACAAGGTAGCTATTGTCGTGTGTGTGCATTTTCACTTCTAAAGCTTCAAAAAAGTCTAGTTTACGCTTGTCATTATAAAAATGTAGTGGTTGTATGCGGTTATTTACTGTAGGTCTATGTTCGGTATGAATAATATGTTTTGCAAATGTAGATTTGTCAGCGTGGTTATTTCTAAATGCAGAAATATGTTCTTTGTATCGGGTGTTAAAATTTCTGCATTTAGAAATAACCACGCTGACAAATCTAAATTTACAAAACATATTATTGATACCGAACATAGACCTACAGTAAATAACCGCATACAACCACTACATTTTTATAATGACAAGCGTAAACTAGACTTTTTTGAGCTTTGGAAGTCAAAAAGCACACACACGACAATAGCTACCTTGTTTTAAACGAGCAAACTGATTTAATGAATTCCCATTTCTTGGATATTCTTCTTTCTAATTAAATAAGTCAAAGAAAATAAATTTAACTATTATTTCAAAAAAGTTGTAATAAGATAATGAGTTAATGTATGTCGATATTTTCGTTGTATAGAGACAGCTTTTATACTGTTATTGTTTAGTTATTTTATTGTTGTAACTGTTATCATAGTTATTATAGGCTAGTTCTATTTGTATGTTAAATATTGACATACATCACGTAGACATTTTGAAAGCCTCATCTGTCATCTGTGTTTCATTTTTTATTTTCATTTTGATAAATTTTTTGATCAAAGCATCATATCATAACATAGCAATAGATCTTTATTTGTGGTTGTCATGATTTCGTACTAATTCAATTTTAATCTGTCTGAGAATGCTGTCAAGCAGCGAAACTATAGTCACAGAAACGTTGAAGAACATCCTAGAACATCCAGAATTCGTAAGTGCCACTTTCTCCAGTTAGCTTACGCGCTGGCTACGTCCTTCACCAACGAAAATCAACAGTGAAGCCAGAGAAATAGTCTACAAGTTTGTATGTAAAATAAACTTTAACAATGCTTACAACTAATTTAACCGAATGAATTTTCAAGCCGAAATCTTTACATACTGAATCTTAATTGAAAATTTTCTTATATTAGTCACTACATTTTTAAAGAAAAATTCTGTACTTATTTCTACATAATTAAAATCAAAAGTCTCGCTAATGTTTACCAACAACACTACTTATAACCTTGCTTTGGTCTACACAATACATAATTGCAGACCTCTGCAGTCAGCATTCCTTGTACTATACGCTGCAATTTCAACCTGTTTATTATTTAGATAAATATGTAATATTATTTCAATGCCAATGTTATTGATACATCTGTGACCTACTTCTACATGAATCATTACATGAATTGTTGTAGCAAATTTTCCTATAACTAAATTTTAATTATAAATTGAATGATAAAAAATATATTTTCACGATTGGAAATGCTCTTTTAGATAGCTTTCTGTTCTATGAACATACCGCCGAGTCGAAAGGAATAACGACTCTCTGGATAGCGGGTACAACTTACTTTTATCTCTCTGACTATACATTAATCTGTAAAGTTTATTTAGGATCCCTTAATACTATATAGTATATTGCCACTAGTACAATATTTATTGCAACATTTCAATTTTCAAAATATCATCTTTTTACTAAGAGCTACATAAACCTAGCTAACATAGATGGACAATTTTAATTAAAATTCGCTACTATAACGCACTTGCTGCGTCCCAAAATTTTCTTTAATGCACTTTCACGCCCGATGAGTTACCACCCCATACATCAAGGGGCCGGTGAAGTCCCAACGGACGTTTCCGGTTCTGGTGTATGAGTCGGTTTCCCTTATAAGCAAAAATGATGATGGCTCCTCCTTGTACAAAATATTCCGGAGGCAGAATACCCCTCCATTCGGATCTCCGGGAGAGGGGTGTACAGGGGGCACCAACATCAAGATTTAACATATCCTTTTCGAATATATGTAGCCTAAATTCTAACCTGAACTCCGTCCACCATTTCCTCAAGGCTAACAGGCCCCAACTCCTCTTCCTCACCGAAACCCAAATCAGTACCAAAACAGCCAATAATCACCTTAATTTCCCGGGGTATGAGCTCCTTACTTCTTTTAGATTGCATGGAGGCGTGTGCCCATACGTCCGTAGCAATCTACCCTGCACCAGGCTCCCCAATTTAGAAGCTGGAAGAAAAGACATACAATGGATAAAACTCTCTCTCTCTCTCAGGGCTGCAACTAAATTCATCTGTTGCATTTACCGGTCACCTTCTGACAACAATTTTGTCCAGCTCTTTGACTACCTTTCTGAAAAAACCGACCATTTGATTTCCGAATATCCTTCTTCCGAGGTCACTATTCTTGCTGACTCCAATGTCCATAATAAGGAATGGCTAGGATCTTCAAAAACCGATCCACAAGGGAGTGCAGCGGAGGACTTTGCCGTCAGCAATTCTTTAGCCAACATGGTTCAGCAACCTACTTACTTTCCTCGTATCCCAACACACAGCTCAAATCCCTTGGATCTCCTGCTCACTACACAACCTGAATGCTATAAGATATCAGTCACCGCCCCCCTTGGGCGCTCAGACCACGGCATGGTCACTGCTTCCTGCGCAATGCAACCCAAGGTCACACAGTCATCACACCCACGTATCGTTTGGCAATACAACTCGGCGAACTGGGACGAAATGCGGCATTGCATTTTCTTATTTCCATGGGCGTGTGTCTGCTTCTCTCATCCCGACACCTCTGATATCTCACAAAACGTCACCAAAACTATCCAAGATGACATGAAATTATTTATTCCACGTACACAGAAAACGTCTTCAGCCACTCAAAATCCCTGGTTCCTTAAATCCTGTGACAAGCTCAGACATGAAAAGGTCAAAGCTCACAAAAGGCTTCTACACAATCCCAGTCAAGAAAACCGTCAAGCATTCTGTCTGAGGCAAAAAAACTCGTTTAATAACCACATCAAAAACAAAGTTCTCTCAAAATCCAACGGACGCAAACCCTTCTGGACTCTTGCTAAATCTATTGGGAATAATTTCTGCAAGAGCACATTCCCATCTTTTGTTTCAGGGGATGAAATTGTTTCTACCTCCCTGGGTAAGCTTGAACTTTTTGCTTCTTGTTCGCCGGCAATTCTACTCTCAACCTACCTCCAAATGTTCAACCACCAACAGTCCCCAATGTCGCGCATAAAATGACGGATATCATTTTCAAAACTAAAAAAGTACGAAAGATGCTCTCTTCTCTTAATACCAGGAAAGCCTCTGGCCTTGACGAGATCCCAGCAATTGTTCTCAAAAAATGCGCACCAGAGCTTGCTCCTGTCCTGACTCGTCTGTTTCAGATATCTTATAATAAAGGCATATTCCCTAATAACTGGAAAACTGCTCGAGTACAACCCATCCCAAAGAAAGGATCCAAAGCGCTTCCTAGCAACTACATGCCTATTTCTCTCCTTTCAGTCGTCTCTAAAGTGATGGAAAAGTATATAAACACCGAGTTACTAAAATTTCTTGAAACACACAGTCTAATTCACGACAGGCAGTATAGATTCCGTCAGCGCAGATCGACTGCCGACCTCCTTTCCTTTGTCACCCATTCTTGGAACAAGTCTATGGAACAACACGGTGAATCCCAGATTGTTGCTCTAGACATATCAAAAGCATTCGACCAGGTCTGGCACGCAGCGCTGCTTAATTAACTTCCGGCCTATGGCCAACCACCGAAACTTTGTATCTGGACAGCAAATTTCCTCTCCAACAGGAGCATATCTGTTGTTGTGGATGGCCATTCCTCTAAACTGTATACAATTAATGCAGGAGTTCCTCAAGGTTCAGCTTTAGCCCCTACTTTGTTTCTTCTCCACATCAATGACCTCCTCTCTAGCACATCCAACCCAGTTCACAGCTACGCGGACGACAGCACCCTCCATTCAAATATACAATATTTTAGGCCTGTCTCTTTAGCCCAATTAGATGAGGATCGCAGACTCATGGAGGGTTCTGTCTCCGTGGATCTCCAAAAAATATTAGACTGGGGAAGTAGAAATCTTGTACAATTCAATCCCACCAAAACTAAGTCTTGCTTTCTTTCTCACAAGAGATACACCAGCCCTAGACCCATCACAATGAACAACCAAGTTATTCAAAGTAATGAGTCCTTTTCTCTTGTTAGCCTTTCTGTGGATCGAAATCTTAATTGGCACCAACATGTCACATCAATTGCAGAAGCGGCTGCTAAGAAATTAGGTTTCCTCTTCCGGGCTCGCAAATACTTTTCACCAGCTAATATCTATACCTTATATACTTCACAAATAAGGCCAAACCTCGAATACTGCTCCCACATCTGGGGTGCCGCTGCCGCTTCTACACTAGCTATTCTGGACTCCATTCAAAAGAGAACTATACGTTTCATCGGTGACCCTACCCTCACCCAAAGGCTGCCATCCCTTGCTTACCGACGTGTCGTTGATGACCTCTCTCTCTTTTATAGATATCTGCACGGGCACTGCTCAGAGGAGCTTTCCTCCATAGTTCCCCCACCTGCTGCCCCCGACAGATCTACCAGGGGGAACAGAGCGAATGCACCCTTTTACTGTCCAGGTCACCAGACTTAGAACATCTTGTTATGCCCGCTCTTTTGTCCCGAGGACTTCCAAGTTGTGGAATTCCTTGCCGACACATGTTTTTCCTTCTCCTCCGAACCTCCAAACCTTCAAGTCCAGAATTAACAAGATGCCTCTTTCTTCCTTGTCAACACCCACGGTACGCTGGTATTTAGGCTGTAAGCCCTCGTGGTGTGTTATTGAAATTAAAAAAAAAATCTTTGCATAAAGTTACAAGAAAAAGACAATGGAAAGTGGTTTTACGGTACCTTTCTTCTTCTTACAGGTTTCTTTTACAACATTAATTTTATAAAAAAAATGGATAAATTTGTATTCCCAAACTAGCCGGTCCCATTTAAACCTAGTCATTATTTACAAAATAAATATAACATTAGCGCCACACCAACATGCAATAACTGATGGAGTATAAAGGCACATTATCTACAGTAATGGAGGTTTTACTGTGTCAAAAAATATGAATGTATAAGCAGCTTTCGTTAGGCATATACGTATTTCCATAGTCAATCGGCTCTAACCTGTTACATATTGGTCCATTTATTCGAGTTACGGAGTATGCATGTATAATACAAAATGCTGCTGAAATGTGGTGGAAAACGAAACTTCACATGGATGAGTGTTAGGCAAATGTGCTCTGAAAAAATGTCGAGTAATTGCAAATTTATAATCGTACACGTTTCCTGGTCATTAGTTTGGTTCACTGTTATTTAAAAACCAGTTGTTGTTTTCAAGATTTTTATTCGTTACGGTAACCGAATACGTATCAGCTACAACTAATTATATTTACGTATTATTTTCTTAATTAATTCGCAAAGTGTAACGTTTTACACGTTTCTATTATTTTTCTATTATATTTTAATCATAGACATAATTGTTGCCTAATGACGTCATTGCCTCTGTTTATTTTGATATACTTTTAGCGACTTTTTCGTGAAACGAAAAATTTACTAATGAGAATGTGTTTATATATATATATATATATATATATATATATATATATATATATATATATATATATATATATATATATATCACACCGATAACTCAAAAATAAATGAGCCGATTTTGATGAAATTTGGTGTGTGCCTTCCTTTTGTAAGTGGGTTGGTAAGTTCGTTAGCCAGGAAAATATGACCAGTTTTTGTATCTCCGAAAATAACAGGCTTTAAAAACCAAATTTGACATACACGTTTCTACTATCCAACTTACTATACACACCAAAATTCAGATAACCGAGTTAAAAGAAAAAAAAAGTAATACGCATTTAAAGAAAAAACTGGGTGCCACTGGTGATCAGAGAATAGCATAAGAATAAAATATTTTGTGTGATTAACCAATCCAATTGAGTATTACATACAACGGTTAAGTTTTCTTGGCGCAAAATGTCAAGCAGTAGCAGAAAAAATATTGTTGCGTTTTCTCCTGGTTCTGGATAAGTGAGACTTTAAATTTTAACAAAATAACTTTATTTACTCTCTAAATATGAATACAGTAAAAGTTCTAGAATGCCTCTCTCACAAAACACTTCGTTTATTTGGCCTTACAATCACTAATCTGGACAAAAGTCACTGCACTGGAACTACAGTCGCTACTCTCTAACTCTTCACACTGGTCACTGCTTCTTCGAGTCACTTTCAATTATCTAACTGTACTGAACTGAGCTAGCTTGCTTCCGCCTATATATACCCGTCGTACCTTTCACCTCGGTTCGGGAGTATTCCATTCCAGAATGTTCCAGGACATTCTTTTGCTAGAATCTTGTGTGAATACAGAACGGCTCCGTGTGTATACAGGGGGATGCATAAACAGGTGATCCAAATGTGGCCATCACTCCTGTTAAACAAGAGGTGTACTATAAGGGCTCTCTGCGTATACAGGGTCTAGGGGTTCTCTGCATATACAGGGTGTCTATACCGGGTGTTCGGAATGCACAGATCTCAGTTATCTGTTCCGACGGGGTACAAGTTGGTAACTTCGTTATTTTTGGTCCTAGAGGGTTGATACTTCGCATGTCGGGGGTCACCACAGGTACTCCCAGGGGAGGGGAAGGGGTTGCCAGATTGTGCAAGAATTGTTGATGTTGGGGAAGCTTTGGAGATGTGTCAACACCGCACCTACATCTATTATGGAAGTGCTTTGTAACACTATTTTGAAAATTTTATAATTGTTCTTCTTGAAGCGTCAAAGTCGCGATTTGAAACATCAAAATTTGCAATTTTCAGACAACGAATTTAAAGCAAATACGGATTATGTCGTAATAAGTGTGTTACACAAAACCTTAAGTTTCAGCTTCAACCATCATTGTCCTTTACTTTACTAAAATATTTTCGGAAAATGCATTTCAATACACCCTCTTTTTGATGCTTCGGCAGTAGTTTCCGCTACAGAGTTTATGGCTTAATAGTCTATATTTTAGTAAATTTTCGTAGAAAAAATTCGTCATTAAGAAGACCGCGAGTTATGAATTTTAAAAAGATTTTTTTAAATGAGCGCGGACTAAAACCCACATACGGGGTCAGTTTCAGTTTTTACCTGTTTACACATATACAAAGAACCTCGGTGGTTCAGGGATAAGAATGTGTGCCTCTGAACCGAAGGGTACTGGGTTCGATCCCAGGTTACTCCTTTCACTTTTTCAGTACAAACTGTAACATTAACATCAACCGAGGTTCTGGCATTGTATTTGAGCAAGTTGAATGTCTGCACGTTCCGCCCTTCGGAGGGGGTGTAAATCCGTCGGTCCCGTGTCCATGCTATGTTGGGCACCTAAAAGATCCCTACCCTTCTTACAAAAAGGCAGTGGTTCGGCAAAATTTCCAGGATAGTGAGGTGAAACTGCTCCCTGGCGTCGGTGATTGGCCATAGTCGCTGAAATAGGCCGACGTTAAAGAAACAAAACACATACACATATACAGAGTGACGCATTTCTACGGTAAAGCTCAATATATCCGCTATTATACAAGATATAACAAAAAAGTATATACGTTAATTATAGGGTATCTCGAGCTGTATCCTAGAAAGCTATTTTAACAATTACAGGCTGGCCCATAAGTCATTGGTGATACACGCTTTATTTTTTTATAGAACACCGTTTATGTTATTGCATTTTTGTGATTTCCATCAAATTGTAATGCATGTTTGTAAGGAAAAAAATGATATCATTAATCGTTTTAAAGTTATTTCAATTGTTTTGCAACTTTTCACGTTTTTGACACTTATCTCAAACACATACCACAAATTGTGATACGGCGTTTTTATGAATAGATGACGGAGCTCCGTGGAAACGAAGCATTCAGAGAGCTGTTTCTTTGTATTACTCGTCGAAAAAATCAAGCTGCCGTATAAAGGCACTCTCAAATAGTGGCTGAATTGGAGATATTTTCGCAAAATGTCTTGAGTGTTTCCGTAGAAATCATTTTTTGTAAGATTTTGTGATATGTTGGTAATGAACAATAAATATTTAGTAAGTTATTAAAAAAAAAAAGTTGTCGAATTTTCGTTAAAAATATAATTTAGTGTAACATTACTGAAGGCCATTTAAGTAAAAAAAATCATAATTTTCTTTTTAATATTGGCCCTAAAGTTTTTGTAAATAATTATATCTTGTCGGGTGTGTAAATAGCTTAAAGAGGTTCGTTGGCCAGGAAAATCGCACCAGTTTTTCTGGAACTTTTGAAGTTTATTTTCGGAAAATGTTTGTACTTTCTAAAACAACAAAACTATTTTATTGAAATATGGTACATTGTTGGTACTATATAGGTTATACTCTCAACCAAATGTCGTTCTTGTAAAAAGAAGACACATTTGCTATTCAAAACATTTTTACGAAAATTCGCTACCATAATGCATTTGCTGCGTCCAGACTTTTTACTCCGTGGCTTGATACAGAAAGTGCTTGCCATTTTAATGTCGACTTGGACTCTCTGAATGAGAAATGTCACATGTTTTTGAGTCCTATAAATGCTTGAACGATCTCATAAAGTTCTCTTTTCAATTTCTATTAACACTCAAAGTGCACATCTAAGAAGATGATGGTGTAGGCAAAGCTATTTGTTCTAATATGCTATATTGTTATCCAGGGGTCAATGTATTTACTCCGGAGCTCGTTACTCCAGGTGTCCAGCCATTTCCAAGTGATGAGCTTACCAACGAACAGCATTTAATTTTTATTCATATATATTGTAAAATCATTAACATTGATAACGTTTAATATTTGATTTTATAATAAATAATGTAAACCGAATATAGCGCTTTTAGTGAATTTTCTTTAAAAAAATTCACTAATGAGGAGATCCCGACTTTTGAATTTTTAAAAAATTTCTTCAAATGAGCGCTAATTAGGCCCCCCAGAAAACATATCCGGGGTCAGTTTCAATTTTTATATGTTTATATATATATATATATATATATATATATATATATATATATATATATATATATATATATATATACCAAATTTGGTTGCCCTTACTTTGTTAATTTTGGAGATATAATTTTGAGTTTTATTTCGAAAAAAATTGTAAAAAAATTATATCTCCAAAATTAACAAAGTAAGGGCAACCAAATTTGGTACGCGGGTTTATATCATCATACGTAAGCAGCCTACAAAAATCTAACTCTGTAGATCAAAAGACAAAAAAGTTATAGGCATTTAAATAAAAATGTATTGGGATTTTCCTCAAAATGTCAAAGTTGCGATTTACAATGTCAAAAATTGGCAATATGCAGGCAAAGAATTTGAATCTAGTACGGGCCATGGAAAGAAAATGTCTCAAGAAGAATGTTTTACAAACCCTGAAGTCTTAGTTTCAACCGTCATTGTCCTTCAGTTTACTAAAATATTTCCAGAAAATTCATTTCAAATATACCCTTTCTCTGATGCTTGGCAGTAGCCTTAGCTATAGAGTTTATCGTTTAATGGTATATAATTTTTGTCGAATTTTCGTAAAAAATCAATAAAGCTCAATATATCCGTTATTATACAAGATATGAAATTTTTTTTATACATTAATTATAGGGTGTCTTGAGCTACATTAAAAAAATATTTCTACAATCATAGGGTGGCCCATAAGTCGTTGGTGATACAAATTTTCGTATTTTTTTAATCAAACACGCTTTATGTTATTGCATTTTTGCATTTCCCATCGAAATATAATGCATCTTTGTAAGCAAGTGCGTTATGGTAACGAATTTTGATCAAATGCTTCATATTTGAATAGCCCAATTTGCTATTAACCTATAAGGTTGACCAAGAAACGAGTTTTTGTTTTTACTTTTGGAAATTTTTGTACATTTTCACACAATAAAGTTATTTTTATGAAACATGGCACATTGTTTTTACTATATAGATTATACTGGTAACCAAAATTGATGCCTGATTTCTTAAATAAAAAGAAAACAGACATATTTGCAATAAAAACATATTTAAGAAAATTCACTACCATAACGCACTTGCTGCATCCCGAGTTTCTCTTCATTGTCCAGTGTGAATTCAGATACAAGTATCAGTGGCAAAAACCCACGCCCTATTTAGTTTAACTTTTATGCCCAAGTCATTGATTTATTGATTTGTTAATTATTTAAATAATTAAGTATAATTTTGGTTATGCTGGCACCCAACGAGGACCTGGAAGTTTCTCGTAGCAACTAGAGCCATGTGTATGTGTTTCGACGCTGACGAGAGAGATTTTGGATTTATATTTTTAGGCAGAAGAAAGTAACATACTTATTAAATATTAGTTTGACGTAAAATATTTCTTAAAAATCTTATTATTGAGAATTCTTTATTAACCGGATAGTGTAAATGGTACATTATTTATCCCACGTACACAGAAAACCTCTTCAGCGACTCAAAAACCCTGGTTCTCTGAATCCTATGACAAGGCGAGACTTGAAAAGATCAAAGCTCACAAAACGCTTCTACACAATCCCAGTCAAGACAACCGTCAAACATTTAACGACGCAAGAAACCGCTATGTCCACATTCTTTCTGAGGCAAAAAAACTCGTTAAATAACCACATCAAAAACAAAGTCCTCTTAAGCTCCAACGGCGGCAAACCCTTCTGGACTCTTCCTAAATCTATTGGGAATAATTTCTGCAAAACCACGTTCCCACCTCTTGTCTCAGGGGATGAAATTGTTTCTACCGCCCTGGGCAAGGCTGATTTTTTTGCTTCGTTGTTCGCCGGCAATTCTACTCTCAACCCACCTCCAATTGTTCAACCACCAACAGTCCCCAATGTCGCGCATAAAATGACGGATATCATTTTCAAAACTTAAAAGGTACGAAAGATGCTCTCTTCTCTTAATACCAGGAAAGCCTCTGGCCTTGACGAGATCCCAGCAATTGTTCTCAAAAAATGCGCACCAGAGCTTGCTCCTGTTCTGACTCGTCTGTTTCAGATATCTTATAATAAAGGCGTATTCCCTAGTAACTGGAAAATTGCTCGAGTACAACCCATCCCCAAGAAAGGATCCAAAGCGCTTCCTAGCAACTACAGGCCTATTTCTTTCCTTTCAGTCGTCTCTAAAGTGATGGAAACGTATATAAACACCGAATTACTCAAATTTCTTGAAAAGCACAGTCTAATCCACGACTGGATTCCGTCAGCGCAGATCGACTGCCGACCTCCTTTCCTTTGTCACCCATTCTTGGAACAAGTCTATGGAACTACACGGTGAATCCCAGATTGTCGCTCTAGACATATCCAAAGCATTAGACCAGGTCTAGCACGCAGCGCTGCTTAATAAACTTCCGGCCTATGGCCTACCACCAAAACTTTGTACCTGGACAGCAAATTTCCTCTCCAACAGGAGCATATCTGTTGTTGAGGATGGCCATTCCTCTAAACTGTATCCAATTAATGCAGGAGTTCCTCAAGGTTCAGCTTTAGCCCCTACTTTGTTTCTTCTCCACATCAATGACCTCCTCTCTAGCACATTCAACTCAGTTCACAGCTACGCGGACGACAGCACCCTCCATTCAAATATACAATATTCTAAGCCTGTTTTTTTAGCCCAATTAGATGAGGATCGCAGACTCATGGAGGGTTCTGTCTTCGTGGATCTCCAAAAAATATTAGACTGGGGAAGTAGAAATCTTGTACAATTCAACCCCACCAAAACTAAGTCTTGCTTTTTTTTCTCACAAGCGATACACCAGCCCTAGACCCATCACAATGAACAACCAAGTTATTCAAAGTAATTAGTCCTTTTCTCTTGTTGGCATTTCTGTGGACCGAAATCTTAATTGGCACCAACATGTCACATCAATTGCAGAAGCGTCTGCTAAGAAATTAGGTTTCCTCTTCCGGGCTCGCAAATACTTTTCACCAGCTAATCTCTATACCTTATATACTTCACAAATAAGGCCACACCTCGAATACTGCTCTCACATCTGGGGTGCCGCTGCCGTTTCTACACTAGCTATCCTGGACTCCATTCAAAAGAGAGCTATACGTCTCATCGGTGACCCTACGCTCACCCAAAGGCTGCCATCCCTTGCCCACCGACGTGCCGTTGGTGACCTCTCTCTCTCTCTCTTTTATAGATATCTGCACGGTCACTGCTCAGAAGAGCTTTCCTCCATAGTTCCCCCACCTGGTGCCCCCAACAGATCTACCAGGGAAACAGAGCGAATGCACCCTTTTACTGTCCAGGTCACCAGACTTAGAACATCCTGTTATGTCCGCTCTTTTGTCCCGAGGACTTCCAAGTTGTGGAATTCCTTACCGGCACATGTTTTTCCTTCTCCTCCGAACCTCCAAACCTTCAAGTCCAGAATTAACAAGTTGCCTCTTTCCTCCTTGTCAACACCCACGGTACGATAGTATTTAGGCTGTAAGCCCTCGTGGTGTGTTGTTGAAATTAAATAAAAAAATAAAAATAAAAAAATATGCTTTTTTGTATTTTACTATTTAAATACTCAGTAAAACATTTCATTTTTTTATAAAATATTTTTTTAAATTTCTTTGTCTGTTGAGTCTGAAATGATAATTTTCCGCAGACATTTTTTTATTGACGATATTAGTTTTCATTAAGAAAAGTCACTAATAGAGAATTTGTTTTTAGAAAACTTTGTTTGTTGAAAAAACCGATTCTATTGGGTTGACTAAAACGAAACCATCCAGACGATTAATAAGGAAAGATACCTGCTACATTTATAATTTGGCAGATAAATCCCTTTTCTAAATATGAGTTAGGTTTCTTCTGAAAAACTTTAATAACTTTAATGAAATTTATAATTTTTAAAGAGACTCACAGTACCTAGATATGCCTACCACATCTAAATTTTATAGCTTCGTAGAAAATTGAGTTTTGGCATTTAAAGTTTTTTTTGCCAAAAGGCCACAAAACTAAAATATTTTTTATAATAATAGAGAGACATTAATGGTAAGATTAAAAAAATATATTTAAATAAGCTCGTGTAAGGACCTCTAAAGCGGATTTTCCAGGTGTGTTTAAATTTAAAGTGTTAATTTTAGTCATCTGCGGTAATAAGAGTGTACAATACTTACAAAAATTCGCTACTATAACGCACTTGCTGCGTCCAGAACTTTTTTACTTTTCGCATTGTACTTGTGATAAAATATTACCTAACAATGTTGATATATAGTAGCATTGGATATATTCATCATTTTCTAAAGCAATCGATGGAAACAACGAAATAATTCAGGTTTTTTCAGTGGTCCGACCGTTTTCATCTCGATTGTAATTCAGGTGATTTAGGGTTTGTACAGATTACAGATCAGTGATATGTTTAGACCTATTGGGATGTTACAGTTTCCTCCCAAGTTACCAGCCGGAAATTCACCAGAAAATGAAACAGCTTCCTGTTCCATTTGGAAGATTTTTATACATGTTTGATTGTACACTTTTACAGATATATGCCCCTACGGTATTCAACACAGTCTGCGGGCGATGTCGCCTTGTCGTTGACCGACTTTCTGTTTCCAGCAGTTTGGTCATCGCATTGTAACTGTTTCAGATTTTTTAGGAGGTTTTTATTGGTCTGCGTCTTTCCTATTCTCCAATTATGTTTCCTTCAAATATTGTTGTAAGGGCTATATTGTATCAGAATATGTTTAATACACTTTGGCTTCCCTCAGGGGCATGCGGTCGATAAAAGCAAAGAAAGTATGACTTCCCCTAAATATTTCTAGTAAAACTGCAGTTTAGTGAATTCACTAATGGGGAGATCCCGACTTTTGGATTTAGAATTTTTTTTCAAATTAGCGCAAATTAGGACCCATAGAACCCATATCTGGGGTCAGTTTCAAGTTTATATATATATATATATATATATATATATATATATATATATATATATATATATATATATATATATATATATATATATATATATATATATATATATATATGTATATTGCATTTTTGGCAAAAATACGGAGCAGAAAAGAACCAGTCTTGTTGTGGAGCATTGCTAAGTAGAAAGGGAAATCAAGCAGTGACAGTTTTGGAAGTATTTTTAGGATGGAGGATTGAAACGGAAGATATAAAATCTAGACTTTTTATGTGTCAAAATTTGAAGTGTGTGGTTTGGAAAATAGCTGTCAAAACATTTTAAGACTGACCCTTAACTAAATTATGTCTAAATACTTTACAAGTCGAAGACTTATCTGTATAGACATGCTGTATGATTGTAGTTACTAAAGATTATTATTACTATTATTATTATTATTATTATTATTATTATTATTATTATTATTATTATTATTATTATTATTATTATTATTATTATTATTATTATTATTATTATTATTATTATTATTATTATTATTATTATTATTATTATATATGTGTGGGTGCGTATGGGTGTGTGTCACACCGGTGACTCAAAAAATAATGGACCGATTTTGATAACATTTGCCATATACCTTCCTTTGGCAAGTCGCTTGGATGAGTTTGTTAGACAAGACAATCGAACCGGATTTTTCTGGAAAATTTTGGGTTTTCTTTCGGAAAAAATATTACCTAAAAAATAAAAAGGATATGGTAATCAAATTTGGTACACAAGTTTATGACATTAAAAGGAAACTACGTACTAAAATTTAAATTTCTACGTTACAGAAAAAAAAGTAGAGTAAAGATTATTTCTATGAAAATTCACTATCATAACGCTCTTTCTGCGTCCAGAGTTTTTCCTGCTAAATTATATTTGTTCCTTTCATTAAGCTTATGTCTAGTTGTAGGTATATGTTTGGAATATTTATTGAGTTTGACAATGTCGCAGCGATGCTGCATAATATGCGAGAAACACAAGCTCGCAAATCCGATAATCGGAGGTGGGAATCGCTTATCTCCTACTGTCTGCTGCGTCTAATGTCTCTGTGTATACTACTGCAGTCCCTGCAAAGGTCGTGCAGTTAATATAGTCACCAGTAAGCGGTTTAAAATACGCTTATATGAGTTAGTAGTGGTCGGCTGGTCGGCGCTTGATCTTCGGAGTAAGGCCAAATGGAAGTCCCATTTTTAGTGAATTTTCTTTAAAAAAATTCACTAATGAGGAGATCCCGACTTTTGAATTTTGAAAAAATTTCTTCAAATGAGCCCTAATTAGGCCCCCTAGTAGACATATCCGGGGTTATGTTATTGCATTTTTGCATTTTCCATCGAAATATAATGCATATTTGTAAGTAAAGAAATTCTGGCCGCAGAAAGTGCGTTATGGTAGCGAATTTTGATTAAATGCTTCATTATTGAAAAGCTCAATTTGCTATTAATCTATAAGGTTGGCCAAGAAACGGTTTTTTCGGTTACACTTTAAGTTTACTTTCGGAAATTTTTATACGTTTTCAAACAATAAAGTTATTTTGATGAAACATGGCACATTGTTTTTACTATATAGGTTATACTGATAATTAAATTTGATGCCTGCTTTCTTGAAAAAACACATACATATTTGTTATTAAAAACATTTTTATGAAAATTCACTGCCATAACGCACTTGCTGCGTCCCGAATTTTTTTAGTTTGTTAGCGGGTGGTGCCGTACAATTTTGTGAATGAGTTTGTGTTATATGTATTTGTAAATATGCATATGTTGAGCGTCAATTAAGAGGTCTAAAACTCATAACTAAGGTTAGTTTCAATTTTTATATGTAATTTTCATTTTCATATCGCCGCCAAAACGCACTTGCTGTATCTCTAGATTGAAAGAAGAAACTGAACTTAAATACTGACGCAGCAAGTGCATAATGGTATCGAATAAGGTAAGAAATTAATTTGAAAAAAAAACTAGACTTCACAATACCGATGCAGCAAGGGTTTATGGTAACGATTAAGATGACTATGTGATGTACGACAGGGTCGCCATCTCGGCGTGGAATCAGGTAGTATGTTATCACGACAGCTCCAAATAACACAAAATGTTATAAAATGGAGACTGTGTACAACCAAGTAATAATCTTGTAAATTGTCAGCCCTGGTCCATTTCTTACCTAATATAGGGAAAATGCATGTAAGGCTAGATGTATTCTCGCAATCATTAGAACTGCAGAGCGGTTTCACTCTATTTAGAGCTCATCAGCACTGTATGCTAATCAGAGCGAGAACGCACCTATAAAGTAATATAGCTATGGTAGCCAGCCTCCTAGAACATGGTGTGATGTACGAAAGAGTCGCCAGCTCGGTGCGCAACTAGGTAGTATGTTGTCACGATAGCTCCAAATAACACAAAAGGTTATAAAATGGTGACTGTGTACAACCAAATAACAATTTTGTAAACTGTCAGTGTTGGTGTGTTCTGGCTGTAGTTAGTATACCGTACTGATGAGCTCTAAATAGAGCGAAACCGGTATACGGTTCTGATTATGGTGAGAATACATCCAGCTTTACTTACGTTGTCCCTATATTAGGGAAGAGATGGGCCATGACTGACAATCTACAAAATTGTTAGTTGGTTGCACACAGTCCCCATTTTATAACATTTTGTGTTATTTCGAGCTGTCGTGACAACATACTACCTGGTTCCGCACCAAGATGGCGACCTTCTTGTACATAACACAATGTTCTAGGAGGCTGGCTACCATAGGCGTATCACTTTATAGGTGTGTTGTCGATGGAATTAGTATACCAGATTGATGAGCTCCAATTAGAGCGAAACCGGTCTGCGGTTCTAATGATGGCGAGAATACATCTAGAATAAGATACCAATACGCAGCAAGTGCGTTATGGCAACGAATAAGGTCTCACAGTGCATACATATTATATATATATATATATATATATATATATATATATATATATATATATATATATATATATATATATATATATATATATATATATATATATATATATATATATGATACGTATTGTAATACCTTATTAAGTCAATTAAGATAAGGCACCTCGAACACAAAAATTCATATGCGCAAGAATCTAGCCGGTAGCAAGAGCTAAACTGTAGGATTACCGAGGTCAGTCAATATAATGTGAATCATTTTTGGGAAAATTCTCTACCATGAAGCACTTACTGCCTCCAGACTGTTATTCATCTTCAGCATAGTTAACAAAACAATCTGTAAATCCACAAATCTTTTGCGATGGTTGTTTTTTTGTTTCTTTAACGTCGGTCTATTTCCGCGACTATGGACAATCACCGACGACAGGGAGCAGTTTCACCTTACCATCCTGGAAATCTTGCCTAACGTGCCGTTTTGTAAAGAGGGTAGAGATTTTTATCGTGCCTAACATTGCATGGACACGGAACCAACGGCATTACGCCCCCTCCAAAGGGCGGAATTTGCAGACATATATGTTGCTCAAATAAAACTCCACGAGTTTGGTTTATGTTAATGTTACAGTATACACTGAAAAAGTAAAAGGGAAACCCTGGGAATCGAACCCAGTACCCCTCGGTTGAGGGGCACACGTTCTACCCACTGAACCACCGAGGCTCTAATTTTTTGTGCTAAATCGGGTTGGTCGGCGGTGATCATAGGGTCAGCCGTCAGTTAGTGACATAAGTCACCTATTATAAGGTATTATATGAATCTTATGCAAGTTTCGATACACAGTAGCTCCATTTAAATAACGGTTGTTCTGGTAAAACAATCTCGTGTACAGTTTGTAAATAATAAAGTAGTTTAATCGACTATCAATGACATAAGTAAACTTCTAGATCTATAAATAGTTGATACATTAAAGTTATTCTGCGGTTGTATCCTGGTTAAAGCTCTAACGCCCTTGAGATCATTCTAAAGTCTCCGATTCTGTCACACTTCGACAAAACGACTGTGGCTCCTGGCTCTGAGGAAAGATATCTTTAACGCTCGTTACCGAATTAGACTTTCCCTGCCTGTAAGCAGAGTTATAATTTCTCTCGTCGATTACGAAAACTCCCATGAAAGAAATGGCAAGGAGACGTAATTTTGAATGTTGCAGATTTACTACCACAAATCGTTAAATCATTTACTGAAAATATTGTATGTAATAGTTTTCAGAATTTAAAGCATGTACGTAACAATATTGCTTGAATTTGTTTCCTACAAAACTTAATTTGTTTTTCAGAAATACAGGAATATGATTCAGCAGGTACTTGTTTAGTGAATAAGTTATTTAGGAATCACAATAAAGCAATCAAGATTTCTATGCAAGGTTAAACTAAAACTTTTCCAATTTAATGGTATTTAGTTTTTGATTGAGATATGTTTGGTAGGTAGATTGTTTTTTTTACCCACAATCAATGTACTTGTCTAAATAAATTGAAAATATTGGCGTGACAAATATATTCGATCCCAAATACAGATGCAGAGACTTTCTTGCCTCCACGAATGCTTTTTGAAAAAAAGTTTTTTCAGGCAAGCCTGAAAAAAATTGGCACATATGCCGAAACACTTTACGATGAAACTTTACTAAAATTCGTTGAAATTTGCTGACAGTTCTTTTGCGTAGCCATTAAAAAGCATTAGAAAAAAAATATGTTTTAAAAATTTACTAAAAGCTTTTAACGAAAATTTTACAAAAAAATGTTTTCTACGAAATTTCACTAGAAAGAAAAGCTTTGTAAAAATATCAGACCAGGACGGGATCAAAAATCATAATTTTTTTTCGAAACGTTTGTCTTTCCTGTCAACCTGCATTTTTGTAATACCAAAACATTACCGCAAATAAGAAGGTAATATATTTAACACAAATAAATAATAATAGCAACTAAAATAATTTATTTGCACAACATATACATATAAATGCTTATCCATAATTTTAAAAAAATTCGGGACGCCACAACTGCGTTATAGTAGCGAATTTTCATAATAATTGTACACTATTATTATACGGCATACGGTAAAGTTAATAACTTAAACTTACACAGACCTTGAGGATCTATTTTAGAGGTCCTAGTACGCGCACGTTTGAAAAATTCTTTCGAAAGTGTTACCATCGATATGTCTCTATTATCAAAAAAATCTTGCGTTTTAACTCCTATTGAGAAAAATGGGCAAAACTCAATTTTCTATTAAGGTAAAGAACCATATTTTGCTATATCTGTAGATAGTGTAAGCCTCTTTAAAAGAAACTTGTATTACAAATTTCATTAAAGTTATACAGAAGACTTCCAGAAGGAAACTTAATTCATAATTAGAAAAGTAAAGTATCTGCCAAATTATAAACGTAGCAGTTATTTTTCCATATTAATCGCCAGTATGACTTCGTTTTAGTCAACCTAATCAAACCGGTTTTTTCAATAACAATTACAACAATAACAAAATTATAATTTCAGGCTCAAAGGTGGTAAACTTATTTAGGCGTTTAAAAAAAATCTTGTTCAAAACGTATGAAATCTGTGAACTATTGGTTCTCCAAATGTGAAAATAAAACATTAAAAAAAAATATATTCATCCAGCTGGATGCGAGCGTTGTACCAGCTACGCTATCTAGCCACACGTCAACAAACCTTTTATTTGCGTCACACTTTAGATCGGCTTCATGCCCCGGATATTATATTCAAAGTATACATAATTAATTAATTACAGAATTAGGTAGTAGAATTACCATTGAAACACATCCCAAAACTGTTTCGGTCTTATATGACGTCTTATGTTTAAGTTTAAAGACAAAAGAAACTATTTTAGAATAATTTTTATAGAGACTTGACTTGGTTTTGTCAAAATTTCTGCTACATTAATATGCGACAGCATAATATATATATGCTGCGCTAAAACTGTGTTTGAGGCCGTTAATAAAGCTACAAATATAGTGTATTTCAATAATTGATTGAATCGTCCAGTAAAATAACAATCAATTATCAAATTTTTAATTTCATGTCGTCTGTCATTTTCCATAACTGCCGCCGAGATTTCACGATTGTTGGTTCGGATAGTATATTTTTTGCCTGGTATATATTTAGTTTGGTTACCGTTGCTGTATGGTTTATACCTGTTGTATGAATTAATCTACGCGTGGTAGTTAACTACTCTGTCTGTCAGGCATTCGACTTTAACCACTAAGTCGGTTTAACGCATGTCTTTGGGTAATTATTTTTAATTTGAAAAAAACTCTAAGTATTGTGGACCAAATTACTTAAAATTCACAACATATGTTTATTTGCACTATTTATAGCCACATGTAAAGTCTCATTCCAGTTACTCTGATACTTAAAAAAATATAGCGGTTTCAAAAAGTTTTCCCCGATTTTCCACTGGAAAAACTTGAGCATACAGGCTGATTAACGAACTCGACTTCGGTTTTAGCCCAAGCAAGATTTTTGCCAAGTTTGATTGAAATAATCCCTGGTATATTCTCAGAATGTGTCTGTGCTGTCTGGGAAAGTTCAGTGTGAAATAATTGGTGAAGGGTGTCATTAAGTGGAGTTAAGCTGAAATAAAGTTACTATATTCGTTTTAATTTAAGTATGTCATTATACACTGGTTCGACTAGTTATTACGCGCAGTATATTCCCTCATATATGTTCCATTTCATTTATTTTCTGTCCGTTGCCCTGCAATGCATTTGCTTCAGAAAAATACCGTCACAAGATCCCTAAATATTTAACTTTATTGGAACCTAACCCAGATTTTAATAATAGACAATATATTTTGAAATGCTGTTAATAATTAAAAATAAAAGTGTCCTGTAATTTTCTTAGTTGCATCTCTATAATCCAGAGCTACAGGTTATCCAGAATAAATGTTTGAGACTGTGCATTGGTGCGCTTAGGAGCACCCCTGTCAAAAACCTTTGGCAGAGTGTTGCGAATTGCCTCTTAAACTAAGACGTGAACAACTCGCGTTAAAATTTGTATTAAAAACAGTATCTAAAAATGATTATATTACCAATAAATTACATGAGGGTTTAATACAAGATCTTGTTTCTGTTCACTGGATACGAAAACCGAGCCAGTTAATTGTCGGTGCTTACGGTGGGGTTGCCCCCATCAGGACAAGTTTTTACAGTAGTTCCATAGATCCTATCTACAGCTTTGATTTCCGACTGCTACGTAATATTCGTATAATATACCTACCAGATTACTCAGAATACCACATTTCTCTTCGCAACCATATGTTTGTTTCTGAAGTAGCTGAAATGTTTCCGAATACACTCCATATATACACAGATGCATCAAAGCAAAAAGTAGGTACTGGTTGCGCTTTCTATGTACCGGAAAAACAACTTACCAAATTAAACAGTACATTATCTATATATTCGGCTGAGACAATAGCTTTGATCGAAGCCATAGGATATATTAAACTACATACCATTAAAAAAGTGGTCATATTTACAGATAGCAAAAGTTGTTTGAAGAAAATACAAAACATTACACCAACATCAAAATGCAACTTACTAATATCTAAATTAATCTGTGATATCCTGGAGTTAATGTCAAGAAATGTAGAGCTTTCTTTGGTGTGGGTCAAGGCTCATGGTGGCATCGACAATAACGAGGAGGTTGATAATCTAGCAAAACGCGTGAAGTGAAGGCACTGATAAAAGTTACCTGTGTCCAGTCTCCGACATTTATTCTAATTTAAATCAGACAATAATTTTGAAAAAATGGGTACACCAGTATAAGAATAACGACAAAGGTGAATATTATAAAAAATTACAACCACTTCCCCCAACTAAGCCTTGGTTTAACACAACCGATCTGAGTAGACCCTTAGTAGTTAACATCTGTAGGCTTAGGTTTGCACACTCATTAGTACCTCAATATTTGTTTAAAATTGGAATAAGAGAAACTCCTTTATGCCAATGTGGGGAGGTTGGTGATCCAGAACATACGCTATTTGCTTGCACAATACCCTCCAAATATATTTATATTCAAAATTTTTTGAACGAAATAATTAGGCTTGATATTGTTTCTTCTCCGTTTAACCTGTCACATTTGTTAGAGACAAAAAACGTACATGTATATACAAAAATCTATCTACATGCAAAAAGACTTGCGCTACAACTGTAACGTTAGTTTATACATATATTATAGTCTATAGATTTTATAAACTTGTGTGAGAGTGATTATGTAAATATGCGTGTGGGTGGCACGAAGTATGGATGTAAGTATACGTGAGTTTTCTAGCTTTAAATCTCCTATTGTCTTTCCTTGTGTTTTCCCCTTTTCTCCTGTGGTCTTCTAGTTTATGTACAAAGTTGTCTTGATCGACCCCAAGACATGAAGATATGTGTCCCAGTTACTATCCTTATAGATTCTAATTTTAGCAATATGTAAACAGTTAATTTTAGCGAATTTTTTTTAAAAAAAATTCGCTTATGTGGAGATCTGTTATATATATATATATATATATATATATATATATATATATATATATATATATATATATCCGACCGATAACTCAAAAAATAATGGACCGATCTTGATAAAATTTGCAGAGTACCTTCCTTTTGCAAGTGGCTTCGATAAGTTCGTTAGACAGGAAAATCGGACCAGGTTTTCCCGGAAAATTTTGTGTTTTCTTTATAAAAAAATCATATCTCAGGAAATAATAAAGTAAGGGCAACCAAATATAGTAGTTATAGTAGCGAATTTTCATAAGAATTGTACACTATTATTATACGGCATATTAGTAAAGTTAATACTTTAAACTTACACAGACCTTGAGGATCGATTTTATAGGTCCTAGTACGCGCACATTTGAAGAATTATTTCGAAAGTCTTACCATCGATATGTCTCTATTATCAAAAACGTCTTGCGTTTTAACTCCTTTTGTGAAAAATGCCCAAACTCAATTTTCTATGAAGGTAAAGAAACTTAATTCATATTTAGAAAAGTAAAGTATCTGCCAAATTATAAACGTAGCAGTTATTTTTCCATATTAATCGCCAGTTTGACTTCGTTTTAGTCAACCTAATCAAACCGGTTTTTTCAATAACAATTACAAAAATATTAAAATTATTATTTCAGGCTCAAAGGTGACAAACTTATTTAGGCGTTTAAAAAATAATTGGATCTTGTTCAAAACGTATGAAATCTGTGCACTATTGGTTCTCCAAATGTGAAAATAAACATTAAAAAAATATATATATTCATCCAGCTGGATGCGAGCGCCGTACCAGCTACGCTATCTAGCCACACGACAAAAAACCTTTTATTTGCGTCACACTTTAGATCGGCTTCATGCCCCGGATATTATATTCAAAGTATACATAATTAATTAATTACAGAATTAGGTAGTAGAATTACCATTGAAACACATCCCAAAACTGTTTCGGTCTTATATGACGTCTTATGTTTAAGTTTAAAGACAAAAGAAACTATTTTAGAATCATTTTTATAGAGACTTGACTTGATTTTGTCAAAATGTCTGCTACATTATTATGCGACAGCATAATATATCTATGCTGCGCTAAAACTGTGTTTTAGGCCGTTAATAAAGCTACAAATATAGTGTATTTTAATAATTGATTGAATCGTCCAGTTAAATAAAAATCAATTGGCAAATTTTTAATTTCATGTCGTCTGTCAGGTTTTCCCGGAAAATTTTGTGTTTTCTTTATAAAAAAATCATATCTCAGGAAATAATAAAGTAAGGGCAACCAAATTTGGTACGCGTGTTTGTATTATAAAGAGTGAACTCCGTACCAAAATTTAGCTCCATAGCTTTAAAGACAAATAAGTTATGGGCAGTTAAAGCAATAAATGTTGGAGTTTTCCTCAAAACGTCAAACTCGCAATATTAAACGTCAAAATTGGCAATGTTTAGGGAAAGAATGTAAAACAAATACCATTTGTGAAAAGAAAATGTTGCAACAAGACTGTTCTGCAAACCCTTAAGTTTCAGATTCAACCATCATTGCCCTTCATTTTACTCAAATGTTTACAGAAAATCCATTTCAAATAGACCCTTTCTCTGGTGCTTTGGCTGTCAGTTTAAGTTTGTTAGCTGTTTGGATATTTATTTGTAGGTTTAGTGAAATTTATGGTTTAACGGCCTATAATTTTTTTAGCTAATTATCGTGGAACAAATTTGTTAATGCATTTTTGCATTTTTTATCGAAATATGATGCATTTATAAGAAAAAAATCTGGACGCAGTAAGTGCGTTTTGGTAGCGAATTTTCGGTAAATTTGCAGTTTAGCTCCCGAACGCTTTTCAAAACACTGTTTTCAGAAACCTGCCTAGCCCCCCCCTGGATCCACAAACCCCAAGAAAAATTTCTTGTTCACACTCCCCAAGGAAGTTACGGGACCAGGAGTGAGTAGGGGTGTATAATTTTTTTTAACTAATTTTCGTAGAACAAATTCGTGAATACATTTTTCCATTTTTTGTCGAAATATGATGCGTTTGCAAGAAAAAAATCTGGACGCAGTAATTGCGTTTTGGTGGCGTATTTTCGATAAATTTGCAGTTTAGCTCCCGAACGCTTTTCAAAAAACTGTTTTCAGAAACCTGCCTAGGCGCCCACCCCTCTGGATCTACAAACCCCAAGAAAAATTTCTTGTTCACACTTCCCAAGGAAGTTACGGGACCAGGAGTGAGTAGGGGTGTATAATTTTTTTTAACTAATTTTCGTAGAACAAATTCGTTAATGCATTTTTGCATTTTTTATCGAAATATGATGCGTTTGTAACAAAAAAATCTGGACGCAGTAAGTGCGTTTTGGTAGCAAATTTTCGGTAAATTTGCAGTTTAGCTCCCGAACGTTTTTCAAAAAACTGTTCAGAAACCTGCAGGTGGGGTCCTAGTAATGTCTCTGAAAACAATTTGTTGAAAAGCGTTCGGGTGCTAATCTGCAAATTTACCAAAGTTTCATTAAATCCTTCAAATTTCAATAACTCAATTTGCTATTAACGTAAGCTTTGTTGGATAGAAAACCAACATTTAAGTTTATTTTCGGAAAATTTTTGTATGTTTTCAAACCATAAGTAATTTTGATAAAATATAGTACATTGTTTCTACTACATAGGCTATACCGGTAATCAGATTGATGCCTGCTCGCATTTGCTATTAAAAACATTTATATGGAAAATTACTTCCATAACACATTTGCTGCATCTAGACTTTTGAAAAATGTTTATATATTTTCAAACAATAAATTTGTTTCAATGAAATATGGTACATTGTGTCTACTATATAGGCAACCAAGTTTGATGCCTGCTTTCATCAAAGAAAGACATTTGCTATTAAAAATATTTTAAAGAAAATTCGCTACCATAACGCACTTGCTGCGTCCCGAGATTTTTTATGTACAAAACTGTGTGATTGATTGTGCAATATAGTAGGCTTATTAACTTAAATATAAAAAAAATGTAATAAATATATACACTAAGACAAACATTATAATTAAATTATAGCTAATGGTTATATACAAAGTGATCCGAATAATACTTACAGACGCTATATATCTTTTAGATATTAGCTCACGCGTAATTAATCAGGGACAGATCAAATGAGGAAGAAAGCTATAATCACGGAAAAATGTGCGAATGGCAACCTGCCGCAGCCATGTCATCCTTCAAAATACAGTACAATACAATAATCCAGAGCAACTCGTATTCTTCTAAAAATGACTTATGAATACCAGAATAATAAAAATTAATCTTAGTCGGATGATCAAAGCTAACTCCAAAGTCAATGCTAAAAACTGCAATTTATTGAACTAAAAGTGATGAGGAGGCATGTGACAAGTGAGACAATTTAAGTGACAACTGAGGCAAGGCCGCCTATCAAAGAATGCTGATTGCTGGTGGAAATCGGAGTTCACAGAGACGGAATAATAAGCGGTGTCTACTTTACGGAGAGGGTAATTGAATGAGTGGTTGAAACTGTAACAGTGCTCGACTATCGAGAACTCCTTATGACACGATGTAAGAAGTTTTCTTTATAAAGGATGTTGCAATCTCAACTGGATTTAAAAGTTTCCAACTTACTCTGCTATATTGTGGTTCGTGACGTCTTTCGATTCTTTATGCGGCTTCGACACGTGCGTGGAAACGTTGTTAGCTTATGTAATCGTTAATAGCTTCATAAGACTAAGCAGTCTTTCTTGACCAATATTTCCAAATCATTTTTAAAGCGCGACCCCCTTTTGCTAAGAATCTTGTTTGAAGTCTCTTTTTTTCACCATATCAAATATCAAATTTATTTGTAGTAAATAAAACAACAGCCACCCTACATGACATATAATACTCATCCAATAACTATGGAAATGACCCATTCGGAGTTTCAAAATTACCCGACATTACCCGAAATCATGAGTGTTGGCATCCCTTACTAAACAGTAGGGAAAATGGAAATTCTGGTAACTTTGGCGAATTATTTTTTTATACCATAATATGCTGAAACCAAAAACCTCATTTATTCAAACCAACTGTCATAAGGTTATATTACATAAAAAATATTTATATAAAAAACTCAACAAAATATTCTAGTAACCACTTTTATAGGTATAGGTGTGAATGTGCAATAGAAAAAAATAACAGTATACTCAAAATATAAACAAGTAGAAAGTAGAATTCTAAACTATGTTTGAGAAAAGTAATTAGGTAACTATAAATGACTATGAAGCATGTTTCAATACTTAATAGCTAATATTATTTTAATATTTTATAATTTTTGGTTCCCAACTTAAGCATACAACATTTCTCTGGACGAAATAAATTTATTAATGACACCTTTCTTTTCAATATCATCTTTTATATGAACGTCAACAGTGGACTAGTTCACCACATAATATAATGACTCATGATATAATGACTTACAAGAGATATGATTTTGCGCATATGCCCCGCCCCCTCCAATGACGTCATGTGGTGAGTAACTTTATAGAAGTCCAACTGCACATTTCAAACAAAATCACTAGCAATCAAAAAGTTTCGACGCGTCAGATTAATGCGGTTGAAGTTACATTCCACTTCGTCGCCTATCTTGTCTTTTTCAGATAATATAGGTCGCAGCACACTAAATTTAACATTTTTTATTTTTATATTATATTATATTATATGATATTATATTATATTATATTATATTATATTATATTATATTATATTATATTATATTATATTATATTATATTATATTATATATATATATATATATATATATATATATATATATATATATATATATATATATATATATATATATATATATATATATATATATATATATGTACGAACAAGATATGTAAAATACGTAATTTGTTAAGAGGTTGTAATGAAACGTAAAACCCCCCTGCACGACAGCATATTATTGTTGCATTGGACTCACCACTTGACACCATGTGCGTGACTGTTCTAAAAATAAGTAGTCTCATTATCATATATCTCGTTATTTGTATCATGGTTATGGATGTTAATTGCACTTGTTATCTCCGGAAAATTCAACGATTTTGTCTGCTGTAACCGACAAATTTTCTAGAGAATCGTTGCTCAAAGCCAAAATTGAACGAACGTTGACTGGTAAACGTTGTAGAAATAAAATTTTAAGGAAATTTTCTCCAATCTGACTACCGGCTAAAAACTTCATTTCGCGTAAAAGTTGCGATGGTTTTCTGTCGCCTAATTCTAATTCTGTTAAAAGTTTATTTAGTTTGCGACTATCGGACTCTTCAAATTCTAATAAAAGACGTTTGATTAGATCTGAATAGGGGGTTGATGATAATGGCTGGGTTAAAAAATCTGAAATTGACTCTGCGACATCAGGATCGAGTATAGCGAGTACATGACTGAATTTTGTCTTTTCAGAACTGATCTGCGATATATCAAACTGGGCGTCAACCTGCATTTGCCAGATTTTCACGTTACGTCTCCATATAGGAGGTAATTTTATTGCAACCCTTGCCATGATATTGCTGCTTGAAGAATCTTCGGCCATTGTGAAAAAAATCAGATAATTTTTAAATTAGAAAAGACTGACCTGTTTAGGTATTCGTTTTCTGTAGGCATGAGCACGTGCGTGGAAGTTAGGCGACGTCGGCTGGAACATCAGGCTGGGTATCTTCGGCTTGCGGCACGGGGTCACCAATATGGATGTTAATTGCACTTGTTGATATTAAATCCATACGTAAACATTTAATATACTTTATTATTTCACTAACTGAATAAACTATACATTTAACTATAAATCAATCACAGACAGTGCATAACAGATAACTGACCGAGCGTGGAGAGACGTATCTTCACTGTGTCGGTTGGTAGCGAGGAGAGAGAGAGAGAGAGATCCGTGGTGTCTCTTATATAGTAGTTCTTGACAGCTTGCTGTCGAATAACGTAACGCAACGTTTAGCTGTCAAGAGAAACATAGGGTAGTGTTGACGAAAACACTGCGGTCGGAACCACCGCCACAATGGTAATGACTTACAAGAGATATGATAATGCGCATATGCCCCGCCCTTTTCTATTACGTCACGTGGTGAGTAACGTTATAGAAGTCCAACTACACACTTAAAACAAACTCATTCGCAATCAATAAGTTTCTATACCTCACTCTAATGCGGTTGAAGTTACATTCCAGTTCGTCCCCTGTATTGTCTTTTTCAGATAATATAGAACGCAGCCATAAATTTAATCTTTTTCATTTTTATATTACATATATACATATACGCACAAGTGTATTAATTAAGGTGAGCCCTGAATTAGCGTTAGGGATACACAAACTTAAAAAAGTACGGAACACGTTCGCAGACATTTAGAGGGCGTTAACATTGATAAACTTGATTTGATCATCATGTCACAGTATAGTATTCTGATCTTAAAAAAATACTTCCAACTGTATGCACTTAAATATTAGTAAAATACGTAATTTGTTAAGAAGTTGTGATGAAACGTCAAACTCCACTGTATGACAACATATTATTGTTGCATTGGACTCACCATATGACGCCATAATGCGCGTGACAGTTGTAAAAATAGGTAGTCTCAATATCATATCTCTCGTTATTTGTATCATGAGTTCACCATGCCACAGTAGCTGCCAGCAGCTCCATTGTTATATAAAAAATGTTGACAAATGTCACCATGTGGTGAACTCGCCCAATCAATTGTCATGTGATCATGTGTCGTGTGATATGTTTTCCTTTATTTATGGGCGAGTTTACCAAACCAGCAGCTGAACTGTTGTCAAAAAATGTTGACAAATGTGAATGAATATGCTGCTGGCAACTCCTGGCGCCTGGTGAACTCCTCCATTGATCTTCCTTCTTCCTACATCACTAATAAGTCCGTTTCTAAGATGGGTTCGCTTCAATTTTAAAAAAATAGACCAACTAAACTAACCTTATATAGAAGGGGCTGTTTTTAAAAAGACAGTATTGAGTATCAAAAATGTTCAAATTACCCGAAATTACGCAAAGGGTAACGTTTGTATACTTCGGTCCTCCGTTGGCCAACATTACCCGGCATTAGGGTAATTACCCGCCAATCGGCAACACTGCTAATAACAATGCTGGCGCAGTTAGATTTTTTTCTCGCGAGATGTATCACTAGAAAACGCAATTAAATTTAAACTAAACAATTTTGTTACTTGCGCCATCTATAATCAAATAGCGCAAGTTCTTAGTTATTGATTTTCAAAAAAAGTTTACATTGTCAAGAAAGTACATTACAGTACTAAATTTTTCTAGGATCATCCGTTCCTTCTTATATAAGCAGCGTAATGCTCGCTCTGGCGTCATTTGCAACTTGTGTACTGTGCAATACTAAATATTTAAGGATAGTTTATATGGAGAAGTTTCAAAATAAACGTTGGAACCATCTACGTTTCAAACTAGCAAGAATACAAAGTAAAACTGATTGTATAATGATGACTACCTTAATATGGGTTTACCGTTATTTTCAATAAACCATAATAGGGATTTTGTCGATAACTCTTATCAAATAAATTTCGGGACGCAGCAAGTGCGTTATAGTAGCGAATTTTCATACAGAATTGTACACTCTCATTATACGGCATATTAGTAAAGTTAATACTCTAACATACACAAATATTATAACATACAATTTCAAGGTATTTATCTGATATTTGCTTATAGTCTGTTTCTTAATTTTTCTGTTTTGAATATATTCATAGTCCGTGTCAACTTTTATTTCATAAATTAATAAAATGAAGATTAATGTCTGACTATAAATTACAAAAATTTGCAGACGATATTTAGAACTGTCACTATTACTGATAAGAGCGATAATTGGATGAGTCCGTTAGTCAGCTATGACCTGACGTTCCAGTCAGGTAAGGTTTTTCTAATACTAAATCTCCTAGAGTTTTAGAGGCTGAAATGAATCTTCACACCTAGGCAAAATTAGTATAAGTAGTTTAAATTTTTTTAAAGATTTGGTTGAAAAGTGTTGAGTTTTACTTAAATGAAAAATAAAATATCTACGGAAAACGACAAAAAAACTGAGGACTTGAACTTCCAGAGAGTGACTTTGTTTTAAAACCTCAATATATGTTGAGCCAGCTCTGAGTAATCTTCGGCAGTAAATGCCGCAGCGAGTTTAAGTCTACCAAAGCAGCCTGAAGAGGAAATATGCCGTTAACAACATCTTAATGGAAAGCTCACAAAACGTTACGTTGATTTGCTGGCAAATAAGTTAATCTAGGATTAATAATAATAATAATAATAATAATATATATATATATATATATATATATATATATATATATATATATATATATATATATATATATATATATATATATATATATATATATATATATATATATATATATATATATATATATATATATATTGCCTGTGAAGCTTGAAATGGAATCTAAGCTTACCGAAATGTTGTTTTGTATTGTTATTGATTTGATGTGGGTACTAAGTGAGATTGTAGAATTATAGGTGTACACCATAGCTATAGTTTATCTTGTTATGCAATAAGTAAATGGTTTATAAACTGTGTATTTGCATATTGAATATATATATATATATATATATATATATATATATATATATATATATATATATATATATATATATATATATATATATATATATATATATATTCGGAAAGATTTCTGCGGTCTTTAATGTGAGACATACTTGGTTCTCGGGTTCCGCGTCCATATCTTATTAAAACTCGACGTTTAGGCTCCTGTTTTGAAGCCATTTTCAAGAGGTAAAGAAAATATGTAAGGACACTCTAAGTCCTCAATATGCCTACTTCTTAGAACTGTGAACAAAGGTGGGTTGGGTCGTTGTAGCTCGATTACGGCGCCTCAATCTGCCTACTCCCCAAATCTCGCCGGATATCTTCTGTGAGGTCTCAGTGTGTTCAACCCTAGGCCTCAGAGAGATCTGGCAGTTCGTTGAGAGTCTTGTGTTGTGTGAACACAAAAAGAAAATAAATTCCACAGACAATTTTCTCGCCCCACTATCTGTCTCAACAAATGCCGGTAATCCTGTTAATCCTCCTATTCCTTTAAGTGCCGTAACCAAAGCCCCCGACTTAATTGACCGTGACCCGACTACTTTCACTGATAACGAAGCAGGTAGACGGAACGATACATACAATACAGGACTTGCAATGAATTGCCAGAACTCTCTTGAGGCCTAGGGTTGAACACACTGAGACCTCAGAGACGATCTCTGGCGAGATTTGGCGAGTAGGCAGATTGAGGCGCCGTAATCGAGCTACAACAATCCAACCCACCTTTGTCCACCAATCCAAGGAGTAGGCAGATTGAGGCCTTAGAGTGTCCTTACATATTTCTTTTACCTCTTGAAAATGGACCCAGAACAGGAGCCGAAGCGTCGAGTTTTAATAAATTCTGGACGCGGTTCAACCCGAGAACCAAGTATGTCTCATATATATATATATATATATATATATATATATATATATATATATATATATATATATATATATATATATAGAGAGAGAGAGAGAGAGAGTTTTATGTAAGTCTATATGTCGTGATTTTCCTGACATTTTTGATTAGCATCAGTTTTCTCTGTCTCCGTGGTAACTGTTGTCACACATATGTTGAGCTACACACGGTTTATCCTATAATCATTACGTGGATAGAGAAAAATCCTAAGTTAATTAAAAATGTTAAACTACCATAACAATTAGACGCATACGAAAGTATATGTATTCTAAGAGTATAAGAATAAGGCCAGGCCACCTCTGTACAGTTCGTTGTTTACTATGATATTTTCTTACATCAGTGTTTCTTTGAAACAAAGACTCGCGACACTTCTTCTGAACAACCACAGAGATTTTATTAGAGAGACTTCCGGTAAACATAAAAAGTAAAAGTTTATTTGAAAAGGAAATTAAGGGAGCTGAGTGCTGTTAAAACCGTGACATCTAATATAAACTGACGCCAGCCTTGTGAGTGTGACAATATTACGGTCTTAAAATTTTACTCTTGTGAATTGGATTCTCTAAAGTGCACTTCTTAGTGCTCATCACAGGTTCTTATATTTAATAAGTGAATATTCATGATTTCTATTAATTCCATTTGTTTTTGTTTTTAATATCAGTAAAATCTAGAGTGTACATTTCTCAGTCTACTCTAATAACGTAACATATTTTAGAAGGGTTGTAATTTGCTTAGTCAGCTTATCTGCATCCTAAGATAATTTTGCTTGAAAGCTCTCCCCTATACAAAACAGGTATTATATTATCTGACACTTTTTTATATGGCGAGCTGACGCAGTAATTTGTTAGCAAACATAACAGATATTTTACGTCTATTCTGGGCCTTGTTGCTGTAAAAGTGTATCTACACCCATTTACGTTTTCCGCTTTCAAAACAGCCACCCTTCTAAGTTACAATGTTGAGCATTTAACACTCTGAGAATTTTTATCCTATATCTGTTTTTAATCTTTTGAATTTAAAAAAAAAAAGTTTTCAAATGAGCGCTATTTAGGACCCGTGGAACCCAAATCCGAGGTCAGTTTCAGACTTCACATGCTTATATATATATATATATATATATATATATATATATATATATATATATATATATATATATATATATATATATATATATATATATATGTGTGTGTGTGTGTGTGTGTGTGTGTGTGTGTGTGTGTGTCACACCAATAACTCAAAGAATAATAGACCGATTGTGACAAAATTTAGTGAATACCTTTCCTTCCGTGGTCGCTTGATCAAGTTCGTTAGTCAGCGAAATCGGAGTCTTTTTTCACTGAAAATTATGTGTTTTTTTTTTCGGAAAATTTTAATCTCTCCGGAAATAACAAAGCTATGGTAACTAGATTTGGCACGCTGGTTTAGGCCATAAGTAAAGCCATGTACCAAAACTTGGATCGCTACGTTAAAAGCAAAAGTTATAAGCATTATAGTTTTTGTTCTTAAAAGGTGAAAAAGTCACAATTCAAAACGTTAGAATTTACATGTTCTAAATAAAGAACTTGAAACTAACATTACGGGCAATGTAGCAGAAATGTTGTAAGAAGTGTGTTCTATAAAGCCTTAAGTTTCAGCTTCAGCCACCATTATCCTTTATTTTACTTAAATATTTGCAGAAAATGAATTTCAAATAGACCCTTTTTCTGATGCTTTAGCTGTGGTCTCAACTATAGGGTGATAATACATGAAGAAAAACTTTGTACCCACCCTTCGTTAAGCACATTGCGTGCACTAAGCAGTGTCAGATTTGTCATAGTTAAAGTGCATATAAACAAGGAGAGCAGAAAGATAAAATATATGTATAAAATGTGATTAATAGATTAAACATTGTTTTCTTCTAATTAGACGAGCGTCTCGCGACAGTAAAATCTCAAACTGATGTCAGGGCAGGTCAGAAAAGTCAGTTGGTAGGATTTTTTTGCAACATTACGTTAGAGAGGTCTTTTATTTCGTTAAAACAACAAAAAACTCATCCAAGTTTTTACCGTCGTGAGACGCTCGTCTAATTTGACAGTAAGATTGATTCACAGTGTGACGGGTAATATGTCAATGTAAAACATATATTACTCTATGGTCGAACATATGTATGTATACGGATGGGCTCATACGTTTATACTGAATATTAATTATTAATATTATATATATATATATATATATATATATATATATATATATATATATATATATATATATATATATATATGTATATATATATATATATATATATATATATATATATATATATATATATATACCGATAACTCAAAAAATAAAGCCCTGATCTTGATCAAATTTGGTAAGTGCCTTCCTTTAGCAAGTGGCTTGGATAATTTTGTTAGCCGGGAACATCGGCCCAGGTTTTCCCAAAAAATTTTGTGTTTTCTTTATAAAAAAAATATATATCCGGATATAACAAAGTAAGAACAACCAAATTTGGTACACATATTTTCATTATAAAGAGTGAACAATGTACCAAAATCTGGTTCTCTATGTTTGAAGACAAAAAAGTTATGGGCAGTTTGTAGTTTTCCTCAAAACGTCAAAATTGGCAATGTTTAGGCAAAGAACGTGAAACAAATACGGATTGTGAAAAGAAAATGTTGCAAGAAGAATGTACTGCGAACTCTTAAGTTTCAGCTTCAACCGTCATTGGCCTTCATTTTACTAAGATAATTACAGAAAATTCATTTCAAATAGACACTTTCCCTGATGCTTTGGCTGTCGGTTTAGTTAAGTTGATGCTTTCGCTGTAGGTTTAGTGAAGTTTATGGTTTAACGGTCTTAGCTGATTTTCGTAGAGCAAATTCGTTAATGCATTTTTTATCGAAATATGATGCATGTTTGTAAGAAAAAAATCTAGATGCAGTAAGTGCGTTTTGGCAGCCAATTTTCCTTAAATCCCTCAAATTTCATAACTCAATTTGCTATTAACGTAAGGTTTGTTGGCTAGGGAACCAACATTTAAGTTTATTTTCGGAAAATTTGTGTACCTTCTTAAACAAAAAGTAATTTTGATAAAATATAGTACATTGTTTCTACTACATAGGCTATACCGGTAATCAGATTGATGCCTACTCGCATTTGCTATTAAAAACATTTTAATGAAAATTCACTTCCATAACGCACTTGCTGCGTCCAGACTTTTTTTACTTCTATTTGCTTAGGTACAAGGTATCATAAAGCTTAGTTAACTTTTCAGTATTTTTCATAAACTGTAATATCTAATTTAATATTCATAGCAATTCTAAATGGAATGCATAATCAGGCACTGCTGAGGTTTCTTGATGGACAACCTGACTTTAATAAAAAGCATTAGTATGCTGGGATGCGCAAATAATTTAATGGGTCAGTTAAGCGTAATTTTAAACGGTCAACTTCCACCAGTTACATACAGGAGCATTTTATTTTTTCTGCACTTTGTGAATGTACGATTTTAAAATCCGTGTCCCCCAAGGTATGTAGATTTTAATTTACTTTAATGAACTTTAGGAGTAGCAGTATACAGTAAAATATTAAGTTTACCGCTATAGTCTTCGGGTGGACAAAGATGAACGTGATGCGAATCTCTTGTTCTGCGAGTGACTGAGTGCGCCACGAGTGAAAATAAAAGAAACAATAATAATACCCACAGGCATTAACATAAAAAATAATTAAAAAAAAACGATACATTAGAACTATTCGAAATTTTGATGACGTTTGTCTGTCGTCTCACAATAAATATCTGTTGTTGCACTCTGTCTACATCCCATATCTGACAGATTACAGTGTTTACAAGCGAAAGTAAAACAAACCACTATAACTCCAAAACTATCAACTATAACTATAGGGAAACTCATATTACGTCGATGCAATATTTAATGACGTACCTGACCAGTCCATAAAATATAGGCTGTTCCCTTTGAAAAACATATGTTATGCCACTTAAAGTTAGGTGTGTTGTAACCCAAAAGAAATACACCCTGTATAATGATGATAAACTATAAGTATTTCAAAGAATTGAATCGTCTATTGATATTGTGTATTTAAGGCAGCAAAACTCAAAACTCGGCCCACAGCATACGTTTGAAGTAACGTATAAATCAAACCTAAAAAAAATAATAACATTCCATTTTAAATAACGAAGCTGATAGCTACTTGCGGTGTAACCGAAAGTTGCACAAAGCTGAATGTATTTTCCTGATATAGCCTAGATACTTACAAGACATTTTTGTTCAAAGCTTTTTCGGCCAGCTCCTAGGGCACTGGACATATAGAGGAATTACAAACTATTCGGACACTTGTATATATAGGATTAAGGGTTTAGGGGGATTATTCACGATTTATTGAAGAGTTATCTTCTGGGAAGAAGGCAGTATGTTAGGATTGAGGAGTGTGTTAGCACATGTGGGGATGTAGAGTGCGGGGTTCCGCAGGGCACTGTCATTGGACCTATCCTTTTTAATATTTATATTAATGAACTGTTCTATCAGTCGACTAGTGCAAAGATTGTGGGTTTTGCTGACGATGCAGCTGTTTTTTTTAAAGCAAAAACCTGGGATGAGCTCAGGATGGAAGATGAGGCCGACTTTGGAGCGATCATGGAGTGGTTTAGTGAAAAATTGCTTACAGTTAATTTAGATAAGACAAAATATGTACCTTTCTGTAACTACGTTACTGGTTTGCCCTCGTACACGTCTTTGCAGATCGCCCATGGTGATGCAGCGCTAGAAATCAGTGCTGCTAAAAAATTAAGTATTTGGGCTGTAGAGATGGACTTTCATATACGGTGGGACGTACATATTCACAACCTGGTTAAAAAAATTCGGTTTTTGAGTAGTAAATTTAAAGTATACAGAGAATTATTTGACCCTATACACCTTAAGATTTTATATCAGTCTCTTGTCGAGGCTCACCTCTTGTACAATAACTTGGTATAGGGAGGGGCTGCGAGGACACGTGTGGGGCGGTTGGAGGTGGCTCAGAAATGGATACTCAAATTAATTGGAAAAAGAAATTATACACACCCAAGTGATGATCTTTATAAAGAGATGAATGTTCCAGATCTGTTTCAAATCCATCTGGGAGCTGTTGGTATTTGGCAAAATAAAAATAGGAAAATATTAGTTCTTATGACCCACACGCGCTCGATTGGACATTTCAATATAGTCGCAAGATTTCGTAAGTCGCTTACTCGTCGCTGTCATATTCGGCTGGGTCCAAAATTATTCAACTGCCTTCCTGAGGAAATAAAATCCATTGCCAACGAGAAATTGTTTAGAAAGTCACTTAAAGGTTGGATTGTAAAGTGGCCTCGTCGTAATGCTCAAAGATTAATACACGAGTGGTGAAGTGAAAATGGTGATAAGCTCATAAATAGATTATGGAAGTTGCCTTTTGCCGCTGCAAGTTTTGTCCATTAAAATCCTTCGAGAGAAAAGGCATAGATATAACTTTTGTTTGCTGCGTGTTCTTTTTTGTTGGCTACACCGTTTGTATACATTTGTTTGAATGTACCTTGTATATGTGAACATGTGTGAGCGAATGTGTGTGTGTGTGCGTTAATTGCGTGTGTGTCGATTAATTGTTGCACCTGTGTGTGTAGATTTGTGTTTTTGTATTCTTTGCTTGTTTGTATTTCATTTTGCTTGGTTTAGATTTGTCCACGCACAAGTCTTTGGCTTTTGTGGATCTCTCTAAGATTTATTTTGTACAACAGATCTATGTATTTTATTGTTGAACTGTACTTTTGAAAATAAATCTACTACTATTATATATATATATATATATATATATATATATATATATATATATATATATATATATATATATATATATATATATATATAATACGTTATGGCTCATGAAGCAAATTTCGTGAAGCTGAAAATAGTTCAAATTTATTATTCCTGCAGCAGTGCATCGAAGTCTACTTTGCAGGAATCTAGCCGCATCGATATTAGTAGGTAGCTGCTTATTACAGTCACGTATCAGCTAAATGTGAAATAGACTCTGGACGATTTTCGAGATGTTTGTAATTTATTTCTTTTAGCTAAGGTAAACCAGACGTAGCATTCCTCTCATTCCTCATTAATATTTCAAGAGGTCCCATCTGAAGTATCTCATCGAATTTGGAATATTATTCTATTTCCAGACCCACCACTTCTTAGACATAAAAATAAATGAACAACACTCATCGCATATATCAGTATAATGTTCACTGCGACTAATAAAAAAAGAGGAAAACTTTACATCTTCCTGGATTTAAAATAGCGAGATATCTTGTATCTGCAGGAATATAAAATGAATTTATTATACCTGCAGATTATGACACCACAGCTGCGTAAATGGTACAATCCTAAAATTCCTCTTGAAGTCCTACTTGTGACATATTTGACGGGGCTCATTGTAATGATAAACATTCTAGATTGAGTAGGTTTAAAGGGCAGATTTCCATTGGGATAACACAACAGCACAAAGGATTTATCAAGGCAGAAGTAATTATAGGATTTTACAGGCAAAACGTACTTTATAGGCGTCAAATAAAAATATAGGTATAACCAAAATATGCGGATAAAGTAACTACATTAACAAGGCGACACCAGCGTCCTTCTATACTCTTTTTGTAAAAGTTAGCCTAAGATCAGATTCCAACCACGACTGCAGACTACAAAGCCTTCAAATCGCGGACTGACGGATACAGCCTACAGCGTAGAGATGAGCGATATTTCTATACCGGTGACTTCCACCGGTGATTGAGATGGTCACCGGTAACACCAGCGGCTAGATTCTCCGCAAAACAGCAACTCTGCTCGCTGTTTCAAAATTCGCCGGAATAGGTCACCGCAGTCTCCGACATAATTTTCATTTTTGAACACCAGCGGCCCAGCGATCAGATACGCCGTGTTTTTTTTGTTTTTTTACTGAATTTTCGTAGAGAAAATTAACTAATGGGGAGATCCCGACTTTTCAATTTTGAAAAATTTTTTGCAAATGAGCGCAAACTACGACCCCTAGAACACATAACCGGGGTCAGTTTCAATTTTTATGTGTATATATATATATATATATATATATATATATATATATATATATATATATATATATATATATATATATATATATATATATATCGCATCGATAACTCAAAAAAGAATAAGCCGATTTTGATAAAGTTTGGCATGTACCTTCCTTTTGTAATTGGACGAGTTTTCCTTCGAAAAATAATTTTTTTCTCAAAAAATAAAAAAGCTATGACAACCAAATTTGGTAGGTAGCTTTACGATCTAAAAAGTAAATCACACACAAAATTTAAATTTTTATGTTACAAGAAAAAAAAGTAATAATAAAATATTATGGGCCAGATCATTTCTATCAAAATTCACTACCATAACGCACTTGCTGCGTCCAGGCTTTTTTATTTCAATAACACACCACGAGGGCTCACAGCCTGAATACTATCGTACCGTGGATGTCGACAAGGAGGAAAGAGGCAACTTGTTAATTCTGGACTTGAAGGTCTGGAGGTTCGGAGGAGCAGGAAAAACATGTGCCGGCAAGGAGTTCCACAACTTGGAAGTCCTCAGGACAACAGAACGGGCATAACAAGATGTTCTATGTCTGGTGACCTGGACAGTAAAAGGGTGCATTCGCTCTGTTCCCCTGGTAGATCTGTTGGGGGTAGCAGGTGGAGGAATTATGGAAGAAAGCTCCTCTGAGCAGTTCCCGTGCAGTTATCTATAAATGAGAGATAGGTCACCAACGGCTTGTCGGTGGGCTAGGGATGGCAGCCTTTGGGTGAGGTTAGGGTCACCGATGAGACGTCTAGCTCCCTTCTGAATTGAGTTCAGGATAGCGAGTGTAGAAGCAGCAGCGGAACCACAGATGTGGGAGCAGTATTCAAGGTTTGACCTTCTTTTTGAAGTATATAAGGTATAGGGATTAGCTGGTGAAAAGTATTTGCGTGTCCGGGAAGAGGGAACCTAATTTCTTAACAGCCGCTTCTGCAATTGATGTGACATGTTGGTGCCAATTGAGATTTCCATCCACACAAATGCCAACAAGTGAAAAGGACTCATTATTTTGAATAAATTGGTTGTTTATTGTGATGGGTCTAGGGCTGGTGTATCTCTTATGAGATAGAAAGCAAGACTGAGATTTGGTGGAGTTGAATTTTACAAGATTTCTACTTCCCCAGTCTAATATTTTTTTGAGATCCACAGAGGCAGAACCCTTCATGAGTCTGCGATCCTCATCTAATTGGGCCAAAGATACAGGGTTAGAATATTGTATATTTGAGTGGAGGGTGATGTCGTCAGCGAAACTGTCAACTGGGTTGGATGTGCTGGAGAGGAGGTCATTGATGTGGAGAAGAAACAAAGTAGGGGCTAATGCTGAACCTTGAGGGCCTCCTGCATTAATTGAATGCAGTTTAGAGGAATGGTCATCCGACAACAGAAATGCTCCGCTTGGAGGAAATTTGCTGTCCAGGTCCAGAGTTTTGGTAGTAGGCTATATGCCGGAAGTTTAGTAAGCAGCGTTGCGTGCCAGGCCTGGTCGAATGCTTTGGATATGTCTAGAGCGACAATCTGGGATTCACCGTGTAGTTCCATAGACTTGTTCCAAGAATCGGTGACAAAGGAAAGCAAGTCGGCAGTAGATCTGCGCTGACCGAATCCATACTGCATGTCGTGGATTAGACTGCGTTTTTCAAGAAATTTTTTTAATTTGGTGTTTATATCCTTTTCCATCACTTTAGAGACGTCTGAAATGAGAGAAATAGGCCTGTAGTTGCTAGGAAGCGCTTTGGATCCTTTCTTGGGGACGGTTTGTTCTAGAGCAGTTTTCCAGTTACTAGTGAATATGCCTCTATTGTAAGATGTTTCTGAAACAGACGAGTCAGGACAAGAGCTGGTGCGCATTTTTTGAGAACATATGCTGGGATCACGCCAAGGCCAGAGGTTTTCCTGGTATTAAGAGAAGAGAGCATCTGTCGTACCTTTTTAGTTTTGAAAATGATAACCGTCATTTTATGCGCGACATTGGGGACTGTTGGCGATTGCACATTTGGAGGTGGGTTGAGGGTAGAATTGCCGGCGAACAACGAAGCAAAAAGTTTAGCCTTGCCCAGGGCGGTAGACACAATTTCATCCCCTTAAACAAGAGGGTGGAATGTGCAGTTGCAGAAATTATTCCCAATAGATTTAGCAAGAGTTCAGAAGGGTTTGCGGCCGTTGGATTTTGAGAGGACTTTATTTTTGATGTGGTTATTAAACGAAATTTTTGTCTCAGAAATAATGCGGACATAGCGGTTTCCTGCGTCGTTAAATTCTTGACGGTTTTCTTGACTGGGATTGCGTAGAAGCCTTTTGTGAACTTTGACCTTTTCAAGTCTGGCCTTGTCACAGGATTTAGAGAACCAGGGCTTTTGAGTGGCTGAAGAGGTTTTCTGTGAACGTGGAATAAATAATTTTATGCCAGCTTGGATAATTTCGGTGACGATTTATGATATATCAGAGGGGTCGGGATGAGAGAAGCAGACAGACGTCCATGGAAATAAGGAAATGGAATGCCGCATTTCGTCCCAGTTCGCAGAGTTGTATTGCCAAACGATAGGTGGATGTGATAACTCTGCGACATCGGTTTGCGTTGCGCAGGAAGCAGTGACCATGCCGTGGTCTCAGCAACCAAGGGGGCTGATGTCTTATAGGATTCAAGTTTTGTAGTAAGAAGGAGATCCAAGAGATTTGAGCTGTGTGTTGGGATGCCAGCAAAGTAAGTAGGTTGCTGAACCATATTGGCTAAAGAATTGCTGACTGCAAAGGCCTCCGCTGCTCTCCCTTGTGGATCGGTTTTTGAAGATCCTAGCCATTCCGTATTATGAACATTGAAGTCACCAAAAATAGTGACCTCGAAGGAAGGATATTCAGAAATCAGATGGTCGTTTTTTTCGGAAAGGTATTCGAAGAGCTGGAGAAAGTTGTGGTCAGAGGGTAAACGGTAAATGCAACAGATGATTTTAGTTGCAGCCCTGAGAGAGAGAGAGTCGCTTGCGGTCAGGCCTCGCCTCCATCACAGACCACTCTACCGATCAAGAGTCAAGAATCAGTCGTGACGCTGACTGCAGAGTGACAAGACGTGTTATGACCATTCGTTTGAAAAATAAGAATGAATTTTTTGGAATCAGACGAAGATAAATTAATAAACATTATAGCAAAACATCGACGCAGGCCACCCTAGTTATCCCAGTAATCTAGTAAAAGAAAATGTTTGCAAAATCATAGGAAAGAAGCTCAATAAAAACAGTCAGTAGTTGTTAGGTTGTGTTCTTTGATATTAATCCATTGTTATGTCATTTTGTGGATACAATTTTATTATTCAATTCATCATCTTGCGCAGTCAATAGTGGCGTCTTGCCACGAGACTGTGCCGTATTCGCTACAGAAAAAATCTTTATATGCGCAAATTATAGTTCAATTTACAGCAATACTTTTCTCATCAGATAAAATAGTGCTGCAAATTGATTTATAACTTCCACATAGCTGGCATAATTTATTCTCTTCAGAAAGACATTCTCATGGAATGAATTTAGGGCCCATGACTTGGCAAGAAGAAAATATCCGTATTCCTGTACCCCTAAACTTCTGAAACGTTATATTAATCGAGTTTTATTAAAAAAAATTAATTTTCACCAAATCACGCCTTATTTATCCTCTACCCCCTGAGGCTATCTCACCCAAAAACAATTCGGAGCCTTCCTTTGTCGGGTGCTAACTGGATACCAAATTTAAAGATCATATATCAATTCTTTCGGAAGTTATTGCTCCTATTAACAGACAGACGTACATGCCGACAAGCCGAGAGTCCGACCGATAGAAAAAAAAAAGTTTGCCTAGAATGAAGTATTTTTTATGTTTTGAGATTTTTGCACCGTTTTAGCAACAAAAAAATTGGGAAATTTTTTTCAACAACATTCCACCCCCCACACATTCAACCACTTATTTAATTTCAGCACAGAATGCCAAATCGCCGATGCGATACTTCCACACGTTGTGACGATGTAAAATAAACCAATTTTATATTTTTCCGAAAACCAAATCAAATTGTTTAATAACATCCATCTTCTTCTAATGCTAGAATTTGACAAGCTCATTTTTAGTGAATTTTCATTAAGAAAATTCACTAATAGAGAGGTATCGATGGTGAGACTTTTGAAAAATTTCTTCAAATGAGCGCGAATTTGGTCCTCTAGAACCCATATCCAAGGTCGGTTTTGATTTTTATATGCTTATATATATATATATATATATATATATATATATATATATATATATATATATATATATATATATATATATATATATATATATATATTTATATATATATATATATATATATATATATATATATATATATATATATATGTATCCAACTGATAACTCAAAAAATACTTGACCGATCTTCACTAAATTTGGAGATTACCTTGATTTTGTTAATGGCTTGGATGAGTTCGAAGATGAGCACCGTAGGTTAAATTTTTTGTATAAAAAATGTAAAGGAAATTTTTAAAACGCAATATTTTTGTTTTGTTTTAAGTACTGCAGTGATTCAAATGAAAATTTGCACATATAAGGGAGATGTCAAAATAAAGTTGGTAACCAAATTTCAACTTAAATGGTCCACGAGGAAAGAAGTTGTTCGAAAATAAAAAATGTGTAAGAAATAATTAATGAGTAAGAAATAAATAATCTACGACATCAGTTTGAATTGCATAGCCATTTCGCACATTCAACGTTGACAAGGATAGTTAGAGTATTAATGTGTGTTTTATTACTTTAGACCCGAAAAATGTAAAATCGTCGAAGCGACACAAGAGTTCGTAAATATAAATAAGCAGGGTTGTCAGATATAATAAAAATTAACAAATATTAAAATGTAATTTGATTCTTAGGATGAAAACATATGGACCTAACATATTTTTAAATTACTAATGACATAATTCAAACAATAATTGCGGTACAATAATCAAACATTTTGAATTACCAAATCCGTATGATATTTTAAATTAAAACTTATTTATACTTGAAAACTTTTTGCACTATATGTCAATGCAGCAGTGTACTACTGTCTACTGTCAATTTAAACGCCGTTAGGGTGGAAAGCGCTACAACACGTACACGGTATATCCACATCATGTTTTAATGTTTTTTTTCTAAATATCAAATAGTACGGTGAAATCTTTCCTTCACTACCATGATTCAGGTAATCGTGATATTATATTTATTTTAGCAAAAACACCTTACAAAAATTATCAGAAGAAGACACACAAGTGAAAGCAAAATTCAAGTTAGGATCTACGTGAATTGTTTTTAAGAAAGTAACCTTAAATTTGCGAATCTCTTTTAGCAAAACAACAAAACAGAGATGAATTTATATAATTAAAGTTGAAAAATGTTTACTATATATAAAAGGTATGTATTCCTATTTTTTATGTTATCATTTTAGAGGTAATCTTATATACTTTGAAGTATTTACCCAAGGTGAAATAATTTAGCACATGTCCAAAGCCTAAGATTTTTTCTGTTGTGTTTTGTGAGCTTGAATTAGTTTTTGTTATAATTTATTGTCATTAATGGAGACATAAGTAGAACTTACTTTAAAAATTATTTCCTTTTTTAGCAATGGTAGTTTCCACAAATCAGCAGTAGTGAGTTTTCTTAAAGATGAGAAAGAGTAAGAGGGTCACGCAAGAGGTATAACCTATGACCTTTGATGCTACAGTGGCTTCTTTCTAATTAAAATATGTAGTATGGAGTATTGAAAACAGGAAGTGTACTGTCCAGGTAATATTTTTTTAAATAGTGTCAAACTTGTAATTTCCCTTAAGCTAATGCCCACTGAGCAAGGTAATATTGCATTAACATTGCAGAATCTTTTCCAAAGCAAGTGTAAGTTTGATAGATAACTTGCAGAAAGCCTCCTGCAAGTTTGTTGCAAATGGCAAATCTTCCCCCCAGTGACTTTACATATGTAAGTGTTTTTTTTGTAACTTTACTGCAAGTTTACTGTAGTGAGCTGTTACAAACTTTCTTTATACTTACACATGTTACTTTACAGCAAGCTTCAATTTTAAAAGGGCCTGGCAAAGTTGTAAAATTTAAACTTACATTTGCAACTTATCTGCAATTGTATATATTATATATACAGTGCAAGTTTGTAACCTGGGATAATTCCAATTAATCTACTTCAACTTTTTTTTTCAAAAATGCTCGGAGTCTGATAATATTCTCAGTTACAATCTTTTCAAAAATGTATTATACAATTTGTATCAAATGCCATTGATAATTTTTGTAAATGACAACCTTAGCTTTTTGTTGACTATTTTTAAAGTACACATCAAGCGATACAAAACCACCAACTTTCAAATTTTTATTATAAATCTTGAGTTGAAAGCACGAAAAAAATTGTGTAGTTATCAATGAATAAAAATTTTAAATCTGCTGGTTTTCTACTACTTCACATGTAAGAACTTTAAAAATAGTCAACAAAAACGTAAGGTTGATTTAAAGAAATTATCGATGAAGTCATTTTTCAAATATGGTATATACTGTATAGCTTTTTTAAAAGACTGCAACTCGAAATACTAACCAATGTGTCGAAGCATTTTTGAAAAAAGAAACTGTATTTGATTAACTGAATTTATTTCAAGTTACAAACTAATACTGAATATAGGTATATAGGTGTATTTATACATAATATAAAATGTCTTGTAAAACTGTAAAAAATGACAAGACAATGTTAATTAGAATAAAATCTTTATTACATAAAAAAATTAAAGACTTACAATTTCATTTCTGCTGATAGATAGATAGATATAGACTTTATTGACCATCAAATGTACATGGTAAGTCACTGTCTTTATAAGTACCGACTATAGTTACTAGATAGAAATAGTTAGACATATAGCGAGTGTCCATGTTTAGCCTAAAATGCAGTTCTAGTCAAAACTCAGCGACAAAATAGATAACTTGAACTCGTGATATCGTTATTAATTGACGGATTTCAAAAATTCCTTTTTCTAAATAAATACCAATTAATTGTTTTTGATATTGTTTTACTAAATAACTCGTCTAGAAAAACGTGTGAAACACCAATAACAAAAACGAAGCCTTCTGCAGCATTACTTGTTTTGAGAGGCAAGATTTTTTTTAGCTTCTAAAATATGTGGTGACATATGTTACATAAAATAAATTCAACATATCAAATACTATTGTGAAAAAGAAATATCTAAAATGGTGCGTTCATTTCGATTTTAGAGAAAGTTTAATTAAGCAAACGTAAGAATATGCAATGGATAAATCAAGCACAGGTAAATGAATACAACTTCACTGCGAAAATAGCTTAAACATGACGACAGTCTCTGAAAGTGTTCACGCATGTCTTAACTATCCCTATCGAGTAAGTATAGTACCGTCAATGTCTAAAATGTCAGAAACATTGAGTTAAAATAAAGCAAAATTATGACTACAATGAATTACGTATCTATAAAAAAAGTCTGTGGCTAGTCGAACTTGCCTTCCAAAGCTTTTGCCTAACACACAGACACACACACTACAAAGAATGAATACAAGTAGTATGTAACACTATACACATTGGTTTAGAGCACTAATAAATTCCTTCACCTTGGTTTTTGTTTTATAACATCCACTAGTGCCTACTGTAATCTTGTTAGTGGAAGCATCTTAATAACATTAGGTAGAAAATTGAGGAATTTGATTCCCAAGTAATCAAACATCTGCTTTGTTTTCTCCTTTTTGTGGAACTGTATTTTTAATTCATGCCTGTACCTGGTATTGAGGTATTGATGTTGCAAACTTCATCATTCACTGGATATTTTGAATACATATACTGAAGAAGGATATAGCTGGAAGTGTACCTAAGTATCCCATTGGCCTCGAACACATCAGGGCAGCTTTTTCTTGGACCTACGCACACAATGTCCTTATTGCTCTTTTTTGCATGATAAACACATGTTCCGCTGCTGACGAGTTAACCCATATGAATGTTCCATAGCATAGAATACTGCGACAAGTGTAAAATAAGCAATCCTGGCAGCTTGATGGGTACTGCTCCACTGTTATTATGATGCCAATTGCTATGTATAAGCCACATGCTTCCATAGGTCAATCATATTTAACGTTTTAAAATGAATTGGTCTGACCAGGTATGACATCTCCAGGCTGCTTCTAAGGACATAACAAAATTCATGTAAATAATATAATATTTCATAAAAAGAAACAAAAATATAAATGCAGCCATTTTATAATAATTCACCAATAGCGACATACCAAAATAATTATGCTACAGAAAAGAGAATAATGAATTCACACATGTATTTAATATATAGCTGTTTTAGGGATTCTTACCTGAAATGTTTGTCGATATACTCCATGTTTCATTATCTACTCTCCAGACAACGAATTACAAAATTCAAACAATTCAGGCTACAATAAGATTGTTCAGTCTTTAAAACTTCCAGGAAAATAAATAGACATAGATCAAATAACAACTTATGATGATGAAATTATAAAAAAAGTAAACAACAAACCGCCATTAATTAATGCCGGGCGCTTTGTCATTTGTCAGTCAGTTCGCTGTTGGCGTCGGTGTTGCTATGTTGCTATTGGACGACGATGACATAGGATCGAACATACCCGAAAACGGAGGGAATTCAAATGTTTACAATTTGAAACAAACTTTCAGAAACATTACAATTGTAACTTTACGTGAGCTTACAAATGGAGAAAAACCACAACACGGCAAACTAGATATTATTTTTGAAAGTTACGTTAAAGTTTCATTTGTAAGTTTGCATTGGTTTTTTGCCTGCAAACATTTAGAAATGTTGCAAACTTAACTTGCCTAATGGTAAATTATCTAACGTTGCGGTAAGCATTTGTAAGTTACCATGCTTAGTGGGTGTCATTGATTAATTTTGTTACATTATCAGAAAGCTTTTCCATACTGATTACAAAGTATAAGCAGACAAGCTTTCTATCCTGTCTGATTCAATGAGACAGGATTCTATATGATTAGCTAGACTGGTTATTATAATAGGTGCTCCTTTAAATTGTTAAATTTTATAATTATAATTATGGAAAGCAATGTTAATGCTGGTCACGCTACACTCAGATTGTATTATATACTTAGATTTTAACACTATGCCGAAGTTCTTCCGTTGTGATGCTATATGTACTACTGGTGCATAAACCTCTTGGATAATTTGTGGACCAATTGTATTATTGGTGATATCTTGTAATATTATATTTAGTAGAATGTAAAAATTGCTGGTAGGTATATAAAAGTGGACAAATAAAATATGGCAGTGGTATCTAAATGAATCAAGTAACATGACAAGTGGGCATCGCTGGTGACTCAGTTTCGTCAAGTTGTGCATGCTGAAATAAGACAGTAGTCGAAGTGGATAAGGAATAGTGTTTATTTTTCATATATGTGGAAAAAAAAAGTTAAAACAAGAAAAAATTGCTATTGTCATGAAGAAATGTTCTATTATACAAACATAGTGCATGAGCATATGTACACTCCTTACAAAAAGTGGAAGCCAGTTTAGCCTTTTGTGATGCTATCTCTGATTTTTTGTGACTTATACTGCTTGTTTTATTCTCCATTCAGCCCCATAAAAATATGGCTGTCGTCAGAACATTCTAAGTTGGCTATGAAAACTTAATGATCTAGTATGCCCAGAAAATTATTGAAACTGGTAGTAAATAACTTGTGACGACTTATGTAAAGCGGACAGATATCATATCATTCGCTTAACTAATATGTCTGGTTGAACTTTCTCTAGAATTTGTTGAACCTCGACATTCTGGCTTGGAGCCATTTGTCATTTTCAAGAGGTTGGGTAAAATATGAATGGAATAGAACTCTTTAGGCCTTAATCTGCCTAATCTTTAGAGTGGTGGTTAGGTGTAGGTTGGGTTGTAGTTCAATTATGGAGTCGTAATCTTCCTACTCTCGAAATCTCACCGGATATCATCTCTAAAGCCTTGGTGTATTCAACCATAGACTTGAAAGAGATCAAACTGTCCTTTGGTGGTTCTGTATTGTCTATAGTGGGGTTTTCATCTGAATCCTTATTGGGGCTATTGGTTGGGTAGGTGAGGTTTATTATATACCTCACATATAGAATGTTAGATGTAGAATCTAGAATTTTTTATGCATCTAATTTTTTTATAATTGTGTTGCAGATTATCAACCATACCAGAAACGCCTCATGGACATGAATGAAGATTTAAAGGGAAGGTTTGTCCATCATAGACATAAAATATCAAATTTAGGATCGTCTGTCTGGTGATGTGAAAACTTTGTACATATTTACAGATGAGTTAAATAGTATAATTGTTGTACTCTTAGTCCTAAAATGACAATCCTAAAAACAGGATTTCATAGAAATCGCAGCTAATTTAATTTGCATTTGTAATTTAAAACCACCAAATAATACCACTTTATATACTTGTATCAAAATTATATGTAAAGCGTGGGCCAAACTCGATGGAGTATTAGAAGTATATAGTGATTCAAAATTGATAGAAATGTGAATTTAGGTTATGTTCTTAAGTGGTTATGGTCTTCATTTTGAAAATATTTATGACATGGCGGCGTCGTCCCATAACATTATTTTTTCAAATGAAAAAAATGTCTGTATTGTGACACTCTTATGTTTGCAGTAATGTTTTTAAAGTATATATATATATATATATATATATATATATATATATATATATATATATATATATATATATATATATATATATTGTGTGTGTGTGTGTGTGTGTTTATATATCTGTTAACCTATCTCAAGACGTTAAGAAAATAAAAGTTATTAGTTAGGAAAGTTCGCAACCTCCATTCATTAACAACAACAAAAGAGTCTTTCCATAACCAGCATAGATAGAGGTTTGAGTTTTTTGTTGCTGTTTGCTAATAGGTTGATATAGTCATGAAAATCCAATTATTGCATATAGGCTGTCTACAATAAAAATGGTCTTTAGGTAGAACATATAATGGCAGGTAATGTGAGATTTTCAAATCGAACATCCTGTATTATATAGGAATAGCAAGATCAATTGATTTTCTTTCTTAAAGTACTATATAATATTCTACCTATTATTAGCGGTTTTCGACTTATTAGCAAAAAACCAAAATATTGCAAGTAAAATTTCGAAACTCCGTGGAGTAATACCAATCATTGCTCAACAACCTGTCATATTATCAAATAAAGCTGAAAAAAAAAATCTGGTTTATTAGTTAATATTAAAACATATATATATATATATATATATATATATATATATATATATATATATATATATATATATATATATATATATATATATATATACCGGAGGTTTCATTTGAAAAAACAAACTTGGTATCGGGTAAGGATCGATGTGTCAAAAATATCAAAATGAAGATCATGACCAGCAAGCTGCATGAAATTTGGAAGGTGATAGATATTCGGACTGGTACATATTTTACTGCTAAAAGAGTGTGGTTACCTTTAAAGGGGCGGTACATTGGTGCCATTACTAATAATTTTCTAAGAAAAAAAAATCTGTCACTGACGTTTCTTTCTTAGCAGTTATGTAGGTCATTTAGTGCTGATAATTTTTTTTATATTTTGTCGATTTTCATCTCGCTTATGAGATAAATGCAATTATGTTGTCTTATGTTGTGTATCGAATGTGTTTTGGAAAGAATGAAAAAATTAGGCTGTTATTGTCATTTATTTATCAAGGTAATAATAGGCTTGTTCAATTGAAACCCATTTTTGGTTCAGAACAAATTTATTGGCAAATATATTTACAAATAATTACTATTATTATTAGGGCACATATCCCATTGTTTCACCTACTGATGTATACCCTGCTTAAAGAATTCTTGTGGCTAATGCCCGAAAAATTCTTTTAAGGCATTTAGTACTTCTTCATCCGACTGAAAACGATTACCTTTTAACACCTTTTGCTGTAAGCCAGTTTGTATACGATACTACGGATAGATTCTATAATCACACCAACATCTTCTGTAATTGCTTTGAATGACAATAGACGATTTCCTCTAATCAGGTCTTCTACACATGCCACATTCCTGTCTGTTGATGCAGTACTCAATGCACCTAGTTGCGGCTTATCATTTATCTTCTCTCTTTCACTCTTAAATTTTTGAAACCATTCCTTGACAGTTGGATATGCAAAACATGTGTTTCCATACACTGCTTGCAATCGTGTTTGAATTTGCAATGGTTGCAAACCTTTATCACACAAAAATTGAATGACCGCACACTGATTATATTTAGATGGATTGTTAACAACAAACGCCATTTTAAAGTCACAATACTTAAAATCGCTGTTAAATACAAATGACAGGAACTCATAAGTGTGATGTTTACAAACAAAACTTACATTGCAAAACGTCATTTGAGTGATTACAACTGTTTTCAAGGCTAACCTGACCAAAGATGGGTTTTAATTGAACAAGCCTTGTAATAGATGCTGTATATGCTTTTAAAATGCACTTTTCAATTATACCTCGGGTGAATTAGCTAATTTGTTATTACATTGTGGTGAAGCGAAACAAAATGGAAAAGAAGCAGTGAGAATTTATTATGACAGGTTTTCCCGGATGAATAGCACGCAGCAGAAATATTTTTGGACATATCTGCAGATGTTTTAGGGAAATAGATGCCTTGAAATCTGTAAAATCTAATTCTATATGCAAAAGATACCAATGACCTCCTCAAATTGAAGAGTCAGTTCTCAATGCAGTGGAAGGTAACCCCACTACAATTGTCAGAATCGTTTCTAACGAGAAAATATTGCAAATTAAATCACTACATCCAAATAGCTGTGATAATCTACTCTTGTTAGAAATACTATCTCATGAAATGATTTCAGGATCCATGACTTGAACAAAAAGAAAATATTCGTATTCCTCTACCGATAAACTTCTGAAAGGTTATATTACTCGACTTTTAACAAAAAAAATTAAATTTTCATAAAATCACCCCCCATTGATCCCCTACCCCCTGAAGTGACCCAACCCAAAGACAATATGAAGTGTTCCTTTGCCAAAGACAAAACAAATCCCATTCCAGAATCAAGTTGTGTACGTTTTCAGATGTTTTGTCTTTTTTTGTTCTTAAAAAAAATTGGCATCAATATTCCACCCTTACACATTTAACCCCAAATTTGATTTCAGCATAGAATACCAGATGTTTGATGAAATTCAAAGTTTTGTAATAAACAAACAAACATAATATTACTGAAGGTTTAAAAAAACATTCAATTTTCTCAAAATCATTTATCACCTATCCCCTGGAGCAATTTTAAAATAATCTGAACCGTTCGTTACAGACCAAAAAAAATTGTTTCCAAATCATGCTTTTTATATTTGTGTATGGGACAGTATTAGTTATTTGGACAATCAAAATAAATGGAAACTTTGAAACTACAAAAGTTTTTGACGTACCTGCATAAACTCCAAGCAACACAATGCACAAATTGTAACAAAAATGGACTGTGCACTTATGGAACCTCAGGCAGAAGATTCCAATTTTTATTGACAATTGAGATTGCTTTGAATGTGTTTTAAGTAAGGTAGCGAAAGATCATCAAACAACAATGAGTGGGCCTCGTATATATGTACATACTACGCAAATCCGTTTATTAGTGTATAGACTTTTATAAGCAACGTTCAGTCGCGAGGACTCAATAATTTACTCGAGTGTCACAATGAGTTCAAGAAGAGATATGTACGGTGTCACATTGGACTGCTAGGAAATCAACATGTGTAACAATTCCTTGAAACGCCAACCAGAGAAACCTTAAGCTTCAACATATAAAAACATTGTATCGTCTGTATTTTTAAACAAACCAAAATTTTTTGTAGAAAACAATTAATTATAAATTAAAATAGTTCATTTGTCCATCTCAAACCACTATCAGAAATGATTTAATTAAACACGTTTAAATTAAAACCAACTAGGCGTATTGTTTTGCCTCTTTTTTTTTTTGTTGGAGAATTATATTTCATGTACTTTTACATTTACTAAACTGTTGGAATTGTGATACATAGTCTTCTTTAATTAGTCGATAGTAGATAACACTAGAACTAAATTCACTTTCAAATGTATATTAAAACTATTAATATGACCTATATATTATATTGATTTTACATGACAGCTCTTTCCCAACGATGTGTCTTTTTTAGATAATTTATCCATATCGGAGGGAAACAGCTGCCACGTAATTATAATAATAAAATGTAAATCTTACACCTGTTAGTAAATATATTATTTTACACGATTTTCATTAACAGCCTTTGATTGTATTGTCACAATAAGCGAATTTTGTCCCTTACTTAAATATACCTTGTATTGTTTTTTGTTAATTACACTTTTAAAATTGTATTAAACTTCCTTTCTTTTAACTTATTGTTTATTTTCTGTGAGAACTATTAGGGAATTTCCCACATCCAACACTTTTAGATAAATCAACTGCTGATAAATATAATTTGACATCACTAATGCACGTCGACACTACTCTTTCCCTTTGCATTCCTTGTCTTTACTGAGTTATTTACATGTGAACTTCTTCATGATCTGTTACTATAAGTTAAAAAACATTTAAAGGAGGTACGACTGCAAAATCTGAAAAAGGCAGCTGTTAGAGATCCGACTAAGCTATTTTTTTCGCTTTTCCACTCTTATTTACAGTTCGTTTTCCTCGCCCTACACCCTTATTAACTCCTGGTCCTGTAACTTTTTTAGAGGTTGTTTATAAGAAATGTTTGTTGTGGGTTATGCACCTAGGAGAATCCTAAGCATGTTTCGGAAAACAATTCTCAAAACCCTCCATGAGGTAAACTGCTAATTTACCAAATTAATTTTATATATATATATTTCATTTTGTGCTGTTTAGACAAATTAAATTCCTGATTGTCATTTATTTTATTTATTTTATTAAATTAACCCACTATAAAGATTGATCTAGAGATATTGTATTTTATTTGTCCCTTTGGTAGTACCTTTCTTTTCATAAATCAAACATCTTAATCTTATGAAAATTCACTACCATAACGCACTTGCTGCGTCCCGAGTTTTTTTCATTATTCTATAAGACATATGCAAATTAAATTTCCGAGAAGCAAAGGTAATCGAAGAATTCGCAGGCAAGTGGTGAAGAGGTGTTAGATATCATTTAGGAATGACAAATGTGAAGGGTATAATACGGAATTCGTTTATCGCGAATAAGGCCTATAAAATGTTTCCAAATCTTGCTTATATTCTTTCCCGGCTTAAGAACGTGCTTCCTTCAATATAATAAATCATTTTTGTCTTCTAGAACATCGTGCGTGTTGCTACATGTATTCAGAGTCTAGAACACTAGAACAAGAGAGGTTTGACTAATCGAATTTTTCTATTAACCGCATGTTTGTGCTATACTTTAATACACCTGTCTCACTTGACGCGTGACAAGAACGTATATTAGGGGGGGAGATAAAGGGCGTAAGTACCCCTCCCCAGAAATAAAAATATAATGGAAACAATAATTTGTCATTTACAAAATAGGTCGATATATTGTCTAAATCTTGGAACAGGAAGAATTTAACTGGTATCAGTAGATACATTACCATACATAACTGAAGTGAATAACAGCTATTTTATAAGGCTTGGAACTATTTGTTTTAATTTATTCAGTGTGTCTGGAGTTATGCGAGTTCTATATTTTAATATTTTATCCCTGCTCGCTGCATCATATAGCAATAAACAGTAGAGTATAGGGTAGTGATGGGTCGTTATTTAACTGTCAGCTATTTTTAAACGGTTACCGAGCAGTAGCGTTAACCACCAGTTATGGATTTATAAAAAAACAGCTTAAAAAGTAATGCTTTTTACACAAAACTAGAATTCGGAGTCGTGTCTGTTTCAGTTCTACTGAAACTAGGTTCGATGAATAAACATCGGTTTTCATCGGCAACTGTTATTTAACCATTTAACGGGATGAATAGCCTTGAGATTGGGAATGCTAAATATGTATGGTTATACAGTATAGAGCGGACCGTACTTCATAACATTATTATTTATATTAGTGTGCTCGCTCTCGCTCACAGCTTTAGGGACGTACGATCTTCGGTACAATAAAACGGTTTAATTTTAACTTTAACCGGTTGTTGATGGGGATACGGCATACGGACACTACTACACAGAGATATTCTGTTAAACTGAAAGCTGTTATTTTTTAAACAGTTGAGTTTCCCACTAGTATGTAAAGCCAAATATTTAATAATAAAAAATGTTGGGTGAAAAGGTGAATTTCTGTAAAAACGTGTTATTACTTTCACTATAGACAACGCAAAATAGAGTTATTTCAGGTGAAATTAAAGTACTTATTTATTTAAATTTATATACATTACCTAAGAAAACAGTTAACACGTCATTTTCGTTTGTCTGATAATAGTTATCAAATTGATAAAAGAATATAATGATACAACATTTTTTAATATCTATATACATTTAAATATAAAAAATTAAATGAATATATATATATATATATATATATATATATATATATATATATATATATATATATATATATACAGGGTGTTTGGAGAAAAATAAGGGGTGTCTTTTTATTAAGTTTTTCTTGAAACCCCTTCTCCTCCAAGTTACAGCCCTTTCAAATTTTTGAAACTAATTTTAAAACAACGAATATTAAAATAAGTAAATAAACAATTAATACTATATATCTTCCAATTTTTTTTTAAACTCAAACTCAATTTTTTATTTTGTTGGCTGTTGTTTGCACAGTTTTTAAAAGTGGACTGATAAAGATGACCAGTGAACTGAAAATGTAACTAGAGATAGAGATCTTTCTAAGAAAGAATAAAAGCATAATGTAATAACAAACCATATGTACAGAATAAAGGCAAATTTCTTTACCGAAATTTTATGAGCTGCGTTATGTTATGGAGTTCTTAGAATCACTCCCTGTGTAGCAATTAAAGTTCTAACGTCACAAGACGTGATAAATAATGATATTTATTGATTCTTGCTGTGGCATTGACATTTACGTAAAGACCCCTCATAAAATAAATTTGTTAGAAATGACTAGTTTATAATTCCTAAAACATCTAAGTAAATACTAATGTAAGACTCCTTTCTGATTTCTAAACGTTTCACTTCAGAGTGGCAAAAGATTTACGACACGCTTATTATAATTTCTTAACCCTTTGTTTCCTTTTCATATCGACAAAATTTGAGGTTTATACACTACGTGAAATAACGGGGTAAAAATACAATGCATTTATACTAGTGTGCTCGCTCTCGCTCACAGCTTTGGGAATGTAGGATACTATCGATCGACTATCCAGTTTAAAATAACAAGCCGTTATTTTCAACGGTTAGTATTAAATAACGTTAACGGCTTCAACTGTTAACAGAAAATAACCGTTTTTCCCATCACTAATATAGGGAGTATAGGGTAGGTTAGTCCATATACTTTGCTACAATGTGGAGAAGAAATAACGGGTCATAATAATAACAACATCTGGACGCCACTCCTTCAATAAATGAGAATGAAGATACCGTTTTTCAATTCTGATAATTTGGAATCTGGGACTCTTTGAGTTTGACCTTCGAAAAACACGAACACAATTTATTTTCGACATTACAACATGGTCGCCCCTGGCAGGTTGAAACATATAGAACAATGAATTACGTTCTCAGTTCTCACTTCACAGTGCTTGGTTCGGAAACTTCCGGTAATATTTTGTGTGTGTTTTATTGCTTTAACGTCGGCCTATTTCCACGACTATCGCCAATCACCGACGCCAGGGAGCAGTGTCACCTCACTGTCCAGGAAATTTTGCCAAATTTTTACTTTCTGTAAGAAGGGTAGAGATCTTTAACGTGCTTAACATCGCATAGACACGGGACCGACAGATTATAGGCACAAATACCCTAATCGACAACAACCTCAGTTGAAAGCATTTAGATTGGTGAAAGCTCGTTTTGATGAATACGGCAGTGTACAGTATCGGGCTCATGTAAGAAACAAAACTGTTCTGAATGAAGGTACGTCTGTAAACATCATAGCCTCAGTCATTGAAAATCCACATATCAGCCAGCGACAATTAGCTTCGAATTTAAATATCAGTAAAACTTTTGTCCAAAGATGTTTTAAATAAAACAAATATCACCCATACCATGTTAGAAAAGTTCAAAAGCTGTCTGCAAGCGATAAGCAGCAAAGATCGAATTTTTGTATTTGGGCTCTACAGAAGGACAACCAGGAACCACGATTTCTTGCAAAGGTGCCATTTACAGATGAAGCAAAATTTTTAAACTGTGGAGGAATTAACATGCACAATGTGCATTATTATGCTAATATAAATCCACATTTTTCGTGGCCATTATATATTCTTCTATATTTTCGTAGAAAAAATTCGTTAATGGAAGCCCGCTACTTTTAAATTTTAAAAAGATATCTTCAAATGAGTGCAAACTAGGCCCCCTGGAATCAACATTCGGGTTTAGCTTCTGCTTTTATCTGTTTACATATATACAGGGTGGTGCATTTCTACGATAAAGCTCGATATAATTGCTATTATACAGGATACGAGAAAAATTGTATACATTAATTATAGGGATTCTTGAGCTGCGCCTTATAAAATTATGTTGACAATCACAGGATGGCGCTTAAGTCGTTGGTAATACCTAAAATTTTCTTTCGAGCATTTCTTATATTATTGTATTTTTTGATTTTTCATCGACATGTGATGAATGTTAGTAAGAAAAAATCTAGGCGCAGTAAGTGCGTTTTGGTGGCGAATTTTCATTTAACGCTTCAAATAATTTCCAACTAACTTTCTCGGAAATATTTTAAGTTTATTTTCGGAAAATTTTTGTACATTTTTAAACAGTAAGTTATTTTCCTAAAATATTCTACATTGTTTCTACTATATAGGTTATACCGGTAACCAAATTGTTGCCTGTTTGTCTTTAAGAGACAAATTTGCTATTAAAAATATTTTTAAGAAAATTCACTTCCATAACGCATTTCCTGCGTCCCGGCTTTTTTATATAAAAAATACCAGACACAGAAAATTTGCCTGCGATTTAGTCTCCCTCTCGGTATCGGTCGCTACCTAAAACTAAGTATACAAGGTGAGGTTTATTAGTGAGCAGTTTAGAATTTTTCGTCATCTGATGACGCTAACTTTGTTAATGAAACGATCGTCAGGTCTTTAAAAAATCTGTTGTGCTGATTTGGGTTCTCCAAGTGTACTTAACATATAAGCTTATTAGAAAAAATCCGCAAAAATGGCCAATCACCAGGGAGTGGTTTCATCCCACAGTCCTGTAAATTTTGACGAACCCCTTCTGTAATGTGGCGTAGACATCTTTAACATGCTCAGCATCGCATGGTAAACCAGGCAGGTGGCTTTACGCCCCTTTCGAAGGGCGGAACGTGCAGACATTTAACATTCTTAAACACAATGCTACAACCTCGGTTGATGTTAATCTTGACCTGACGCTTGTATTCAGAGGTACACGCACCTGCCATTGGACCACCGATGTTGCAAACTGTTATTATATTACATAATGCCAGGACCTAAACGCTTAAAATATAACATATTTATTACAGTTTTTCAGTAAAATATCATTTTAAACCTCTATAGCAGTCTTACAATGTGAACGCTAACAATGTCGCAGTAAAATGCCAAAAAGTAAATCCCGGTAGAATGGTGAATGCGACCTGCAACTTTTAACGATATTTAAATACTTAAGGTGCTTTTATGATGTCATTTACATCTGTTTTGCCTTGCATCTTGGAAAAGTAGCGCAAGATGGGTAGAATGCAGCCATTCTATAATGATGGAAAGATTTATTTTATGTTTATTCTCCTTGTTAGAATTTTTCAGCAATAAACTATAAACTTATATGATTATGCAGAAGTTGCGCTGATCGAGAATTTAAACAATTTTCATCCCACTGAAGCCATGCACGATTACATGGCAAATTTAACTTTATAGATAGGGTATTTTCACTTATACAAGGTATTTTTTTACGTTGCCTCTCACCTTGCGTTATTTTGCATAGAAATATTGTTATCTATTATTTGATCTTTCGTTCGATTTTATTAAAAATTTCTATTAATTTAATACTAGCGATCATCCTTAATGAATATGGTGGAGTGAAGTTTTTCTTTTAACGATTTTTCTCCATATATATATATATATATATATATATATATATATATATATATATATATATATATATATATATAATAGTTTTTATTAACCCAACGTTTATAGTGTCATTCGGTTAAAATTTTATCTTTGTGTGGGAATTTTTATAATATGTACGATAATAATATATATTTATTATATTTACCTGTTGTATTCAGTTGCCATTGGAATCCTTATTTTCTTTTAGTTAATTTTGCATGAGACTCTTTAAAAAAATGTATAAATATATTGTTTTTTGTTTTAATATTTTAATATTAATAAATTATTAATAAATCTTAGAGCTTGGGTTCATGAGTCGAAAATGCACCACTTTGTTAATAAAAATTTGTATGAGCTTTATTACGAGATTCAGGGTTTTTTTTTCTTATTAATGAAATGGATTTCTAACAAATGGATAATTTATTAAAAAACAATTTAAATAACAAACAAATAGAACAGTTTTTAAAAATTAGGAAAAGACATATTGCTTAACTATAAAATTCTTATTAATATTACAAATTCTCAACAATAATCAAACTTCCCTTGAAAGGGTACTCACGATTTTTATGTAGGTACAGTCCTTTTTATTTATTTATTAAATTATTATTTTTTGTTTGTTAATTGCTTATAGCTATTGAGCTAAATAACATAAGTTCCATTCACCAATCTTTAAATGTCACTTGAAGTATTTGCCTCCATGTGTTTTAATAGTTATTCTGTCCACTATACATTTGGGTTATGTGTATAGTTTCTGGGTCTAATTTCGTTTTTACAGATTCTTCTTTCGATCAGATGAAGATTAAAAAAGAATCCCTTGCCTAATCTAATGGCAGTTGACAGTTTGGTTTATTTTTATTTTTATTTTTATTTAATATTTACTAATAAAATTCTAACAAAAATTCTTTTTATTTACCACATATTACCCAGTTTCCATTGATTGATTGAATAATATTTGTTCCAATTTAGTTACCAATAATAATCAGATCGCAGAAATAAACAGGTAAGTTGACTTATTTAATTCTTTTCATATCACAATATAGCCTAAAATTGTTGAGAATAAATGCTGGAAATCAATTAAAATTCTGATGTGCTCTCTTTAGCTACTTAAATTCAACTGCCTCTATAAAATAATTCGACATTTCTTTTATATAAAAACTGAAAAAAATATGAATTAGCGTCCTTACGCCATGTTAATTATATACCTGCCTATTTAGGATTTTTTTTGTTATATTACAGCTAGCCAAACATGCTTACTTTAAGAGAAAGCTTGTTTAAATCTACGTATTTTGATACCCCATACATGTGGTTTCATTATATCGTATGATCTAAATTTTTATGGCAAACTTGCCATTTTCAAAATTGACAATTTTCATATATATATATATATATATATATATATATATATATATATATATATATATGAAAATTACTGACCGCTAATCTTTATAATACACAAATTATGTAATGAAAAACTTATTACAGGCAATTTCTTCATTCTATAGAGCTATTTTGCATGTGATTTGGTTCAGTGATAATCTTATAATCTATACATGAAATTTGTAATTCTTTTATCTGTTGACATTTCAATTTCCAGTCTAAATTTTTTTATAATAATCTACCTACCTACAATTATAAATATATACAGTCATCAAAAATACAATTCATTACACTATTATATCAATTATTATACATAAGCCGTCCTCTCGTAACATGATGTTCGACAATTGTTATAAGTTGCATTTTTCTTTCATTTTCCCTTATTTTCGTTGCTACTATGTTGCTATAGAGATTTATAATGATATAATCAACCAAATGCTTTCAAATTATTAAATCTGTTTTGAATTTACAGGTATTATCAAATTTTGTGGTAATTCTGAAATGCCATATTGTGTAAACTTTGAAATGACATGCACTATCAATTTGGAAATTATATGGACGTCACACTCATATGGTCCACAATATATATATATATATATATATATATATATATATATATATATATATATATATATATATATATATATATATATATATATATAGTTACTATTTATGGTTTCTGTCAATTTTGATCATGAAAATTGCTGTGGAAAGGAGTTTTCCTTATTATGTTATAATTGTACTGGACCACACCTCAAAATAACAGGTAATCTATAATATGTCAATAATTTCTGATTGCTAAACCTTTATATCATTCTAATCATGTTGTGTTCGTATTTTTCCACACATTTTATCGTATTTGCTTCCTAAATTAATTGAATTTTATTGTTATAGTGCCAAAGTTTATCACTCTTGACGATTTGTTTGCTGCGTTTAACGTACTTATCAAGATGGAGACGTGATTCAGCCACGGAATGCTGATCTTTTATTTTAATTAGCTTCAGTGATCTGGTCTACTGCCTTATTAAATATAATATTTTAATTTTGAATGTATAGTCTTTGGAAAATAAACGTTTTTTTAATGTAAGTTGCACACTTTGATTTCAAATACTAATTTTATATGATATTTTTGATATTATCATGCATTAAGGTGTTTATTTTTATTTATTTTGATTTGAATACTTAGCCCCTTGCATGCTTATCGACTTTTGTTTTTTAATTCCCCCTTTTTAACCCGTCTTTGGCAAGACATACTGTATTAAGAATTACGTACATTTTCCAAGATTTTCTCTTTCCATTTTTCTAAATTAAGATGCATTTCTGGTACATTAAAATTACCATAGCAATATAAATATATATATATATATATATATATATATATATATATATATATATATATATATAATTATTATTAAGTTTATTATACTTTATTGGCAAAGATCATACAGTATGTTAATACAAGACGTCTTAGATTTGTACTGTATTATTACCTAATTTATAAGGTTGCATCCAAATTGATTTGACACTTCTCCACCAAATTCAGAGAACTTCAAATTTTGACATACCAAATCATGTATACTTTTTGCTTTACTAATTCTTCTTTCCTAATGCTTCAACCATTGCCCCCAATTACCGTTACACTTGACTACCCTGTAATGCCTACTAAACTACCATTCCTGTCAAACAGCCCATATTTTCACCAAAATGTTTAGTTTTGTATGGTGCCAAAAATGACTTAACTTCGCCGGTGTTATACATAAATTCTATGTCTCACACCGATAACTCAAAAAATAATAGGCCGATTTTGATCAAATTTGGTACATATCTTCCGTTTACAAGTGGCTTGAACAAGTTCGTTAGCCAGGAAAATCGGCCCAAGTTTTCCCGGAAAAAATGGTGTTTTCTTTCGAAAAAATTTATATCTCCTAAAATAACAAAGTGGGGGCAACCAAATTTGGTACACGGATTTCTCTCATAAAGAGTATCCTATGTACCAAAATGTATATATCTATGTTGAAAGACAAAAAAAGTTAGAGGTAATCTAAGTTTTAAATAACTATATCTGATGAAACAAAATTAAAACGTCAAAATTGATAATTATGGTAGGAGTACGAACGTGAGTGAAAAATACGACATAAATTGACTAAGAAGCTCCTAGATCTGTATCTAAGTCGTCTTTTTCCTTTATCTCGTTCAAATATGAGCAAAATATTCATTGTAAATAAAAATTGTTTGGTGTAAATAGAAAAAGACGTTATACAATTAACATACTACTCGCTATACCTGCTAGTTTGCCATGTGGAGCGTGGCCGAGTCGGCTAAACCCTGTACATCCGATAGTCGAGTCCTACATGACGAGTTCTAATCTTAGTTAGTGACTTCACTTTTCATGAATTTTTTAAACCCCTCTCACTTTACCGTTATCTCATCAGATTGTTGTTATTCCGATGATTTTTTAACAGAGTTTTTGTAAAAAAAATAAATAATAATTTAATAAAGAAGAGCTGAAAACTTTTAAAACATAATTCAATTTGAATAGCAGACTTCTCCCGTGGTTTCACAAGTGCTTCTTTTAGTGAATTTTCTTTAAAAAAAATCATTAATGAGGAGACCCCGACTTTTGAATTTAGAAAAAATTTCTTGAAATGGGCGCGAACTAGGCCCCCTAGAACCCATATCCAGGGTCAGTTTCAATTTATATATATATATATATATATATATATATATATATATATATATATATATATATATATATATATATATATGTGTGTGTGTGTGTGTGTGTGTGTGTGTGTGTGTGTGTGTGTGTGTGTGTGTGTGTGTGTGTGTGTGTGTGTGTGTGTGTGTGTGTGTATCACACCGATAACTTAAAAGTAAATGGACCCATTTTGATTAAATTTTCTGAGTACCTTTCTTTTCTAAGTGGCTTGTACAAGTTCGTTAGCCAGGAAAACTGGCACAGGCTTCTACGGAAAATGTTGTGTTTTCTTTCGGGAAAAACTTATATCTCCGAAAATAACAAAGTAAGGCCAACCACGCGTAACCAATAAGGCGTGTTTGTATTATAATAGCTGACCTATTTACCAAAATTTAGGTCTGTAAGTTTGAAGACGAAAAAGCATTTAAAGAAGACAAACTTGGCGGTTTCCTCAAAACGTCAAAGTCGCGATTTGAAGCGTCAAAATTGGCAACATTTAGACAATGAACCTAAAAGACATACGGATTATGTAAAGAGTGTTCTGCAAATCCTTAAGGTTCAACTTTAATCATCATTGCCTTTCAGTTTGCTAAAATATTTCCAGAAAATTCTTTCAAATAGACCATTTCTCTGACGCTTCGACAGTAGTTTTAGTTAAGTTTATAGTTAGACGGTCTATAATTTTTAGTTAATTTTTGTAGAAAAAATTCGTTAATGAGGAGACCGAGATTTTTGAATTCTAAAAAGATTTCTTCAAATGAGCGCAAACTGGGCGCCCGAATCCATATGCCGTTTTACTTTCTGCTTACATATATTTAGAATATAATTTTTATTATGCAAGATACGATAAAAAAATTGTGGACGTTACTTATAGGGCGTCTTGAGCTACACTCTATAAAATTATTCTGAGAATAAAAAAAAAAAGGGGGGGGGGGGAGTTGGTGTTACCTAATTTGTTTTGAACATTCCTTATTGCATTTTTGCATTTTTCATCGAAACACGATGCATGTTTGTAAAACAAACTCGAGACGCAGTAAGCGCGTTTTGGTAGCGAATTTTCATTAAATGGTTTAAAATTCAATAACTCAATTTGCTGTTACCCTAAGGTTCGTCGGCTTGGAAACGAGTTTTCTCGGAAACATTTTATGTTTATTTTCGGAAAATATTTGTACTTTCTTAAACAATAAGTTATTTCGATAAAATATGGTACATTTGTTCTACCATATAGGTTATACCGGTGACCAAATTGATGCCTGCTTGCATTAAAGATACATATTTGCTATTAAAAACATTTTAATGAAAATTCACTTCCATAACGCACTTTCTGCTTGCAGAATTTTACATTTTGTAGTTGAAGAAGTTGCGTACAAAATTTACATAAAGAAGCTTCAATATCTTTAAAACTAGAATTTTTTTAAGGACTACTTGATCTTCTTTCTAGACAAACTGGTCTGTTTCGGCTACATAACCAATTTACTTACGGTATATAAGGCGAAAAATTGTAACAATGAGAGTTTTATGAACTTTATTCGAAGCGAATTTCAACGTCGTTATCTTGTCTCAGCGACTTCTTTTTAATTTATTAAAAACGATAGGGAATTAGTACTCTTACTATTATCATAATGGTTACAATGGCCATGATTGATACAGCTTCTTAAAAATAATTCTACTTTGCATTATTCATAATGCTTTTAGGAATTACTTTCGTGACAAAATCAAATCTATGATCAAAACTATTATGTCTTACCGATTTTCGTGCATAATTTAAATGGACAAATTAAGAGGAGTAGAACTTGCAGTGCAGATTGAATTTCAGACTTTAGCACGAGAGTGGCTCGACGAATAACTTAAGCGGTTAATGCTCGAAATATTCCTTGAATTTGATTCTCATGTATCGATGTATTCAAGAAGTTATACGCTCTATTAATTCAGTTCTCGCATTTGCAATTTGAGATGTTTCCAAGTGTTACTCTTTAAGTTTAAGCATTGATTAACATGCATCATCGTCTGGAGCCTCAGTAATGCAGTTGTGGTTTTGAATTGTTTGCGGCAAGTACGTCACGTTCTGAACTTCTTTGTCTGGCATACAAAACAGATATTTCAGAGTCATAATTATAAAAAATGTTCGGGACGCAGCAAGTGCATTATAGTAGGTATATTATAAAAACTAATTCTTTATATTTAAATGGCCGTGGGAGACCGGTTTTAGAGATCTCAGTTAGCGATTAGTTGAACAAGTTTCTATTTTCTATGAAGCTAGAAAGTTTAAATTTGGTAGATATATGTAAGTACTGCAAGTGTCTTTATAAAAATTAGCTCCTCCGAGCAGTGCCCGTGCATATATCTGTAAAAGAGAGAGAGGTCACCAATGGCACGTCGGTGGGCAAGGGATGGCAGCCTTTGGGTGAAGGTAGGGTCAACGATGAGACGTATAACTCTCTTCTGAATGGAGTCCAGGCTAGCGAGTGTAGAAGCGGCAGTAGCACCCCAGATGTGGGAGCAGTATTCGAGGTTTGGCCTTATTTGTGAAGTATATAAGGTATAGAGATTAGCTGGTGGAAAGTATTTGCGAGCCCGGAAGAGGAAACCTAATTTCTTAGCAGCCGCTTCTGCAATTGATGTGACATGTTGGTACCAATTGAGATTTCGGTCCACAGAAATGCCAACAAGTCAAAAGGACTCATTACTTTGAATAACTTGGTTGTCCATTGTGGTGGGTCTAGAGCTGGTGTATCTCTTATGAGATAGAAGGCAAGACTAAGATTTGATGGAGTTGAATTGTACAAGATTTGTACTTCCCCAGTCCAATATTTTTTGGAGATCCACAGAGACAGTTGCTCAAGGCCGTCCAGATCTATGACAACGGTTATGGATTCCATCTTAAGACCCCTTGCACCAACACTGTAATTAGTCACTTGCAAAAGGAAGCTACCTACCAAATTTGATCTAAGTCGGCCCATTATTTTTTTGAGTTTTCGGTGCGATACGTACATACATACAAACATACAGGATGACGCATTGAAAACGAAACAGACCGATTTGCATCCAGAGAATTTTTTTTTTAAAAACGCTGAAACATGTCAATTTTAATATTGAGGGAGACATGTTTTGACATAAAACTCAACTTTGTCACATCAACCCCTTAATGGTGGTGATAACAACCCTTATATTTTAAATAGGGAACATGGGTCAAGTGTTACATCATTTGAAAGCTCTTTCTTTTCTAAATTCAGCACACTAATTTTTTTGGAAGTTTTATGAACTCGTTTAAAAATTATTCACAGTTGGAGTTGCAAGAACGTATTTCATTCATTGTGATAAGAAATGCAACTTTTTCGTTAAAAAACTAAAAAACAAAACCAAACGTTCAAAAATGTTTATTTATTTAAGTAAGTGTTCAAATTGTTGACCACCAGCTTCCATACAAAAGTACAAATTTTGTTCAAAACGAGCTCTGACATCCTGGAGCATTTATGGAGTTATTAGACGGCATTCTTCAACAATGCGTCTTCGTTATTCTTTCAGAGACTCCGGTTCTGTTGCGTAAATTCTACTCTTTAAATGGCCCCATAGAAAGAAGTTACATCCGGTGATCTAGAGGGCCACTCAATAGCACCTCTACGCCTAATCAATTGTCCTGGAAACTCTCTGTTCAAAAACTCCCTAACACGTTGTGGAAAATACGGTGGAGCTCCATCTTGTTAAAACACTAATTGATTTTCTTGATAGCGATCATCATTTTCAACAATGTCAATTAGTAGAGGGTAAACGATATCTTCTAGTAACTCCAAATACGTTTCGCCACTCAAATTCCCATTAAAAAAAATTGGTCCGATTAAACAGTCTCTAAAAATGCCACCCCAGACATTCAATTTCTGTGGAGTTTGAGTGTAGACTCCGTGAAAATTTTTTGGATTATTATCTGCCCAATAACGACAATGATTGACTGTAGAGTTTAATAAAAACGTACACCCGTCTGAAAAACAAATATTGGACAGAAAGTTTCCGTTATCAGCTATTCGTGCAGTCATAATTTCACAAAACTCCAGCCGCCGATCAAAATCATCTTCGTTATACAAGATGAATTTTATACGAGTGAAATTTATGATGCTTCAATATTCGCTGACTAGTTCTTCTTTTGATGTTTGTAACAGTGGCCAAGTTTCTCGTGCTCAAAGTTGGGTCTGCAGCAATTTGTCCTAAAACTTCAATCTCAGTAGTCTCATTTCTAACCGGAAATTCACGTTCAGGATCGCGTTTTTTGTTGGCTACTGAACCACTTTGTCTAAACTTTGCAACTGACTCCAAACTATATTTTCTTTTAACATGTCTGTTCGCATGTCGTTCATTAAACAAATTTGCGGTACGGTTGGCACAGTCATCGTTTTTGAAAAAAAGAGTAATTATTTCAACTCTTTCTTCTACAGAATACACTATTGTGAAATTAATTTTCGGTAGTACTATCAAGTATCAAACCGACCGATAAACTGAAATAATAAACCGCATTTCGCTCATTCCAATAAGAAATGTTCTGATAGTCAATTTTTTGTTTACAAACCAACAAGCATTGCTATCAGCACATTTCTTAACGGAACGAGTGAAATGCGTTTTTGCATCTTCAACTATGAATAATTTTTAAACGAGTAAACAAAACTTCAAAAAAAAATAGTGTGCTGAATTCAAAAAGGAAAGAGCTTTCAAATGATGTAACACTCGACCCATGTTCCCTATTTAAAATATAAGGGTTGTGAACACCACCTTTAAGGGGTTGATGTGACAAGGTTGAGTTTTATGACAAAACATGTCCCCCTCAATATTAAAATTGACATGTTTTAGCGTTTCTTAAAAAAAAATTCTCTGGATGCAAATCGGTCTGTTTCGTTTTCAATGCGTTACCCTATATATATATATATATATATATATATATATATATATATATATATATATATATATATATATATATATATATATATATATATATATAAAACATATAAAAATCGAAACTGACTCCGGATATGTGATCTGGGGGAAAATTCACTAAAAAGCTAATCGGTAGATTTTGAAATCGCAGTTTTAAATAGAACCAAAAAAGCTTCCCAAAAAGGCGCCACTCGACCTACTTTCGCTATTCAAATTAAGGGGGTGAAAGTCACCCCATCTAGAGGTTGAATGCTACAAAGTCTTGTTAGGTCTCCAAAAAGTGTCCCAGTCGCAAGCAAAATCGACATGTTTTAGGGTTTTTTGAAATTCCCAGCAGTTCTTCAGGAAGAAACCCAGATGCAACCTTATACATCTGTAGTTGCGTAGCTGCGTTTGTAAAATTACAAGGGATAAAGCGATGTGTGTCAGTGTTCATAAAAGCGACGTAAAGAAAAAAAGTGTTCCACTCGCAAGCAAAATCGACATGTTTAAGTTTTTTTTTAATTGCCAGCAGTTCTTGGGGAAACGCAGATGCAACCTTACACATCTGTAGATACGTAGCTGCGTTTGTAAAACTACACGGGATAAATCGATGTTTGTCAGTATTCACACAAGCATTGTAAAGAAGCGTTGATCCAGCAATAAAACCCATACATGTATCGGCGGCACTCCAGCGCTAGGCAGCGATGGACGATGGCCGCAGTGTGTGTTTTGCATCTTATAAAACACAAAATGTGTGCCAACTCGGAACAAAACGCTATCAGCTTCTATCTAATAATGATGAGGTTGATGATGATGATATGTATGTATGGCAGTAAAACCATCTTCTTATCTTTGGCATCGTATCGATTATTTTACCTCGTAACAATCTTCGAAGAAGACCTTTACGTTCACCACATCATTACGCGATGTAATCTTGTTTTCTCAATGAACTAATAAACAAATTTGCTGAATGTGCAATTTAGTTCAATGTAAATACAGATATGTCTCATTATCTTAACGGAGTCAGGAAATCTTATCAAAATAACACTGGCTTGGATACGAGAAATTATTGTTAAGTAAATACAAACCCAAATTTTGAATTTTGTATATGCCTTATATATTCATTTCATTTATACTGATTTACCTTCTGATGGAGGTGAAATACTGGTCCAAAAACTCTTTCGCATATTTGAGTACCTGCTGTGTAGATCTCAATTCGTTGCGTGCATTTTGGGCCACCTGACTTCCCATACAAACTTGAGGAGTACATGGTGCATTCTGTAACAAAAAGAGAAATATTAGTTCTCGGTATACTACTACTGCCACCAGAATGAAGAGCCAAGGAAACCACAAAGATTGTGTTGGTCCCTAAGACTATTCTGCCGTGCAAAAGTAAAACCTAGTAACTGGAGTTGCTTGGTTTTACTTCTGTTTCAATATTCCGATTGCCTGTAACGCCCTCTATCTGTAGCTATTTTACGTTTGTAAATAGACCTTGTCTTTACGAAGATATTTGGTGTTGCTTTATAGTAACCTGACTTATATTTAAATTTCTTCTGCACTAAGGCGTCTTGCCTGGAATTTTTTGTTTCTTGATGGGATCGCAATAAAAATAACCACAGTATAAAGAAGTAAGTCTAGTGTATAGTAGGTAGTTCAATAATTTCCTTAGGTGAAATGCGCAACTAGCGTAATTTAAAAAAACTCGAGACGCAGCAAGTGCGTTATGGTAGTGAATTTTTATTAAATGCTTCAAATTTAAATAACTCAATTTTTTATAAACTTAGACAGTTTAATTTTAATACGTAGTAAGGCCTTTCCTAAGGCAAGATATCCACCAAATTTCATTAAAATAACTTTGTAATTTTCGGAGAAAACAATTTTTTTCGAAAGAAAATTTAAAATTTGAATAACTCAATTTTGTCTAAACTTAGAAAGTTGAATTTTGGTACGTAGTAAGATCTCTCCTAAGGAAAAATATATAGTAAATTTCATTAAAACAGCTTTGTTTCTTTCTAGAATAAAATTTTTTTCTAAATAAAACTCAAAATTTTCCCGGAAAACCCCGTCCGATTTTTCTGGCTAACGAACTCATCCAAGCCATTAATAAAACAAAAGCACTTGCCAACATATAAAAATTGAAACTGACTTCGGATATGGGTTCTAGGGGTCCTAGTTCGTAATCATTTGAAAGAATTTTTGCAAAGTCTCACCATCGATGCCTCTCTATTAGTGAATTTTTTTAAATAAAAATTCACTAAAAAGTTACCAAAGTAAAACCAAATAACTCGTGTTTTCGTACAATATAAGGAGAGAAATGAACTATTAATATAAAGTAAGTAGATTTTGCAGTTACGTTTTGGTGGGGTCAAACTATAGCAAGTCTTTTTACACGCTTGCCAGCGTCTCTGGGGTCAGTTTCAATTTTTATATGTTTATATATATATATATATATATATATATATATATATATATATATATATATATATATATATATATATATATATATATATATATATATATCACACCGATAACTCAAAAAATATTACGCCGATTTTGATAAAATTTGGCATGTACCTTTTTTTTGTAAATGGCTTGGATAAGTTCGTTAGTGAGAATCGGATGAGGTTTTTCGGGTAAATTTTGAGTTTTCATTCGAAAAAAATTCTTATCTGAAAAAGTAATACGCCGATTTTAATAAAATTTGGCATGTACCTTCCCTTTGTAAATGGTTTTGACAAGTTCGTTAGTCAGGAAAATCGGATGAGGTTTTCTTGGAAAATTTTGAGTTTTCATTCGAAAAAAAATCTTATTTTAAAAAGTAATAAGCCGATTTTATCAAAATTTGGCATGTACCTTCCTTTTGTAAATGGCTTTGACAAGTTTGTTAGTCAGGAAAATCGGACGAGGTTTTCCGGGAAAATTTTGAGTTTTCATTCGAAAAATTTTTTTATCTCAAAGAATAATGGGCAGATTTTAATATAATTTGGCATGTACCTTCCTTTTGTAAATAGCTTTGATAAGTTCGTTAATCAAAAAAATCGGACTAAGTTTTCCGGAAAAATTTTGAGTTTTCATTTGAAAAAAATTTTAATCTCAAAAAATAAAAAATCTATGATAACCAAATTTGGTAAGTAGGTTTAAGATATAAAAAGTAAACTATAAACCAAAATTTAGATTTCTATGTTACAAAAAAAAAGTTATAATAAAATATTTTGTGCCAGATCATTTCTATGAAAATTCACTACCATAACGCACTTGCTACGTCCAGGCTTTTTAATTACCACAAGCCCTACATATTTAAATGAAAAATTGATTATATAGATTTAAAAAAAAGTGGAGGTCGACTTGCTTGCTTTTTAAATTGTAAAATAAATTGCTAGCGGAAGAGAAAAATTGTCAAGTGGACTTACTGGTTTTTACTATTGTAGCATGGTGAAGTTTAAATGACCAAGTAACTTTAATTTTGTTAATAAACATTTCAATTAAAAAAAATTATAAGTAAGTATCCAATATTCATAGAGAGCAGTGAAAACTTTACCTAATCTGCGGGATCAGAAAAATTAATTATGGTTAATGAAAAAACTATCTTCAGTCGAATTATAAAAACTTTGGACTTCCCTACTGAAAAGTTGCAAAGTTACTAGGTTTTACTATTGTACGGCAGTATTTTGAAGCTCCTTTATCCGGGTATACTCTTTTTACTTTTCTTACAATGGTATAGTGCTTCTAACTTATTTTATCATGATATATTTTGCCTTTAGTTTATCGCCAACAAAGCTTACCCAGTTATTCCAAAACTCTCGTTTGTTCCACGTACTTTATAAATAATACTTGTCGTTCTATTAATCACGCATATGTTATATTGGCACACTTTTTACTTTCACATCGTCACAACGTGTGGAAGTATCACATCGGCGACAAAAATTGTAAAAACTGTTTTAGGCTTAAACGTCGCTAAAAGTATCAAAAGATATAGAAAACATGATTTGGGGACGAATTTTTTTGTCTGTCGGTGTGCATGTCTGTCTATTTGTAGCCACGATAGATTTAGAACTAACTGAGATATCGTCGGATTGTTTTTGGGTAAAATCCCTTTACGGGGTAGAGGATGAATGGGGGGTGGTTTGGTGAAAATTGTCATTTTGTCGTTAAAACTCGAGAAATAGCACGTTTTAGGGTTTATTTATTAGAACACTTTTAATTCATCAAACATCTGGTATTTGTAATGATTACGTTTCGTTACTGCTTTAATTATTCAAAACAAACCCGTAAGAGACTTAATTAATAGCCGACAATCCAATATCTGTAAGGCAATTCATGTTTTAATTTCAAAATTATTTTCATGAAAAGTCGCTAAATCTTCAAGTACCGTAAACCCCTTTACTGCATTTCTAATTTGTACGTTAAAATTCTATATGTGTTTGCCATGGAAAGCTACCTCGTATTATTGCTGGACAAATATTTCCGGGAACGAAGTAAGCATTGAAAATGTACGTTAGGAATGTTCGAGAACAAAATATTGTTTATCTTAAAATTTTCCGTAATCGGTGATGTCACCCAACGACGGTTTAAAAACGTTGCAGAAAATTGCCGGCACGGGAGGTGAGTCGGCTTGATTTCAGCACCGATTGGAAGTCTCGTTTTATCTCATTCGAAGAATGGAGGCTAGGAAGAGCTCGCGCACAGCCATCAACCGTCACAGTAAGAATTTTTGCGTGCAGCGACTATCAGTTGCCGAACCTGAGACATTAGAGTGGACTCTCTGCTGAGCGTTGAGAGAGTGAACATCCGTCAGTTTCGGTGGCTATTAAATTATTTTAAAACGGGGTTGAAATGTTCTTTCTGTTATCTGCACTACCTAATGATATTGTCAGTGATTATTTAAAGTAATTTAAACGATTTTAGAGTTTAAATAAAAACTAGACTTAAGTTGTGTTTTTTTTTTGTTCCGAGCTGTTGATTTCTTGCCCTAATCAGAAAGAATTCCTGGTTATTATCGAGCCTTAAGTCAATTGGTAGTGAATTTTTCTGAAGCAAATTCACGTTTTAATTGCGATTCGCAAAGTTTAGATCAAGTAAATTCAGAATGTCGACATAGGTGTCAAAAGATCTTGTAGTGTTGGAGTGATAACATCCACCGGCCCAATAATCTCTGATGAGAAGTCCCAGTCGTTTTTCCCTAAGTTTTTCCGCTCTTATTGGAGTCGGGAATCTATGTCAGGCACTCATAATTGATTCCACTTGGAAAGCATGTTCATAGGGTCATCGGGTAACTTAATACCGAAAGACTGGAGAGTCCAAACAAATATTTTTTCTGAATCAGCAGAATTTTCATGCAGAAATTTAACATCTGAAGTTTAAATAACCTGAACTTTCAAAATCACGTAATCAAGTTTGAGCTTAAATAATGTCAGAGAGGTGCTGTCAGCACAATTATATATTTCCTGTTTAACCTCTAAGATTTTGTCAATTTAAATCAATAGTTTTTATTTTGTAATTGGCAAATTTTGTCTGTAAAATATCTAACCTATACATTCTCTTTGATATCTCTTAGTTTTCATAATTAAGATAGAAATTTCATGTAGGGAAATACCAATAGATTTTCTTTCTTTGGGGCCTCACTTAAGAACTGGCCAGTTAGTTCACTCGAAAACCTAGTAATTGATTGACAGACGTCAAGTAACTTACCTAATCATTTGTGTTTGTTTTTGAGCGATACCCTAAGTAATTAACAGTAGGTTAGGTTAGGTTTGTTTGTGATTGGGCCATACCGGTCCCTTCACCGCAACCATAAGGTCTATTGTGGCTCACGCCTAATAGTTATATTTCGCCCAACAAAGCCAGCCTCCTGCAGAGGTCGATAATCTTCGTGGGCGAAAGTTGATCCAGATCCTCAGGAGCAAGCTTTATCTTGCCAAAGAGCAGGTATCTAGTCCTGTCCGCTGTCGGACAGGAACACAGCACGTGCTCTGCTGTCTCGTCGCTCTCCATACACAGCCGGCACTCGGTCTCCTAACCGATCCCAATACGGTGCATGTGATGCCGCAAGCGGCAGTGTCCTGTATATAGGCCGACTAGAGTACTCAGTTGTTGTCTGTTTACCTCTAGAAGTTTTTTAGCCCTTGACTCAGACAGGCCATTTATGAAGGCCTTAGAGTGAGCTAATCCTGGAAGATTTTGCCAATATTGGATTGTCATTATTTCTGTCCAGGTCTTTAAGGTGCGTTTTGCTGTGCAAGATGTTATCCCCAGCACCGGTTCTGGTCCGACAAGGTCTCTCTGGGCACCACTCCTGGTAAGCGCGTCGGCCGCAACATTGCCATCATGGTCCGAGTGACCCGGTATCCAGACCAGTGACACCTCATTACAGCTTCTCAGTTCGTTAAGGGCAGATTTACAAATCCATACCGTTTTTGAATTACACCGGTAGGAACCAAGAGCCTTTATTGCAGCTTGGCTATCTGCATATATCTTTATCGATTTGTGTTTGCACTGGTTTTTTAACTTTATCTTATTGTTTTTGTACATGTATGTAAATTAATAACTTCTTGTTCTTGAGATTCTTGCTATTTATGTGATTGTTATTCGTGTGCAATTAATGTTTATCTGAGATTACCAACCACTTTTATTTCATTTTGTTTGCTATTCCAAATTTAATTTATATGAATAAATTGATATATTTTGTTATATTAAAATATCTGTTTAATTGAAGATAAACTCCTCCCCAACTTCTCCTTTCCTTTGGCACCAGCGCAAATAATTATTCTTACAAACTATTATCTAGATATCTAAATTTCAATGTAACCTGGCACTAATCTGGAGAGCCCACAAGTATAGGACTCTGGGCAGTGCGAAGCAAATAAAGGAAGAGAACGTGAGTATCAAACTATACCCAGATCTGTCAGCCTTCAAAAAGTGCTGCTAATCTTAATAAATTTGATAATCTGATAGATAGCTACTTTAGGGTAGGGTGTTATAGGCAATTTTGACCTCACCATTTAGCAGATCTATATCCACCTGAGGTCAATCACAATATACCACGGTTCTTGTACTTAAAGCTTTGTGTTTGAAGGAGGTAACATATTCTGTGCTGAAATTAAATTAGGGGTTAAATGTGTGGAGGTGGAATATTGTTGACACAGTTCGAATATTTTTTTTGCTAGAATGGCGTAAAAGCCTCAAAACATAAAAAAACTTGCTTCTGGAACGAACATTTTTTGTCTATCGGGCGGTCGGTCTGTCGGTATATCGGCATGTAAGTCTGTTTGTTATTAGGTGCAAAACTTTCGAACTAATGAGATATCACCTTTAAATTTGGTATCCAGTTAGCACCCGACTAAGGAACGCTTCAAATAGTTTTTGGGTGAGATCGCTTCAGGGTGTTGTGGATAAATAACGGGTGATTTAGTGACTTTTTTTCAATAAAACTCGAGTAATATAAGGTTTCAAAAGTTTATGAGTACAGGATCACAAATATTTTCTTTGTGGTTATGTCATGGGCTCTAAATTCATTCCATGAGAATGTCTTTCTAAAGAGAATAAATTATCACAACTATGTGGAAGTTATGTTTCAAGTTGCAGCACTATTTATATTCACTTCTTATAGGCTTTACGTGTTTTATAGGAATCGAGCCGTCTTAAAAATTCAGCTTAATGTTGTTTTTTTCTTGTCTGCGCAGTATTTTTTGTATCAATAGACAATATTTTTTTAGGTTTCAGTTTTATGCAAAACCATGTATTACAAATTTCATTAAAGTTATACAAAAAATTTCCAGAAAGAAACTTAATTCATATTTAGAAAAGTAACATATCTGCCAAATTATAAACTTAGCAGTTATTTTTCCTTATTAATCGCCTGAATAATTTCGTTTCAGTCAACCTAAGTAAACCGGTTCTTTTAATATCAATAATAATAAAATGTCTGCTGAAAATTTTAATTTTAGACTCAAAGGTGACAAAGTTATTCAGGCGTTTTAAACAAAAATGCATGTCAAAATAGTACAAAAATAAGGAATCGGAAGAATGAAGGGCAAATCCTTGACGGCTTGACACAAGATGAAATTTCGAGACGGAGCAATTGCGCTATGGTAGCGACTTTTCACTAAATGCCTCAAATTTGTCTAACTCAATTTTCTATAAACCTAGAAAGTTTGGTTTTCGTGGAGTAAGGTATTTACGAGGTCAACATACCAACCAAATTTGATCAAAATAACTTAGTTATTTTTTTGAGATACAATTTTTTTTCAGGAAAATATATATTCTTTTTTAGAAAAACTGGTTGGATAGGACTGGCGTACCTGCATGCTTCTAGGGGGATGAAATATAACAATCAGGCCAAGGTATCCATGTAAACAAGGAGGGGTGTGTTGCAAATTATTGTTCGAAAAATATAAACATTTTCCGAAAATAAACAATATATATATATATATATATATATATATATATATATATATATATATATATATATATATATATATATATATATATATATATTAATATTAATATATTTATTCGCACCATCAATACATAAAAAAATGTGTAGAAACGTCAACATTTAAAAAAAACATAAAAAACACAGGAATTACAATTCAAAAAAACTATACAATCACGATATTGATTACCAACAGCTACAACTTGTCAGTTAAAAAAATCATAAATATTATAATAGGCCTTTGCAGCCAGAATATTATTCAGTGTTTTTCTCATCTTTGCAGGTGGAAACTCCTTTATCTGCACCGTCAGTTTGTTGTACACCTTTAGGGACTGCACCACAGCACTATTGTAAACAATAATTTTGTAGTTTGTGGCGCAACTAACTGATCCTTTAAACGTGCTCTAGTGTTGTATTGATGCTGTTGTTCACAATCTGATAACAAACTCCGATTTTCTCTAACAAAACACGCACACTCTAATATATACAAACTTGGTAAGGTAAGTATTCTGTTGTCGAGAAATGTTTCCTACACGAACCCCTATATTTCAGATTGAATATGCAGCGGATACATGCCTTCTGGAGCCTAAAGATTTTACCGGCTTCTATGGAATTCCCCCAGAACATTAGTCCATATCGAAGCCTTGAGTTCACATATGCGTAGCACGCCTCGAGGCCAGCACTAATACTACTAGAATCGGACAGAACACGCAGAGCATAACTAAAAGCTGACAGTTTACCTGCCAGATAGCCAACATGAGCCCTCCAGTTCAACTGAGAATCAAGCTTCAAGCCCAAAAACTTAACATCGCCCTGCGTGCTCAGCGACTCTGAGTTGAATTTCAGCGATAACTGGTTACCCCTAAAATAGCTAAATGAGATTAAATTTATTTTAGTCACATTCAATTGTAAGTTCATTCTATTGTACCACTGTTCCAGAATTCTCAGTGATTGTGATGCCTCATAAATTAGATCACTATCTGAAGGAGCTCGTAAAACCAAAGATGTATCGTCAGCAAACAGGGTTGTCTTATGGGGCAATACTTCAGACAGTTCGTTGATATAAAGTAAGAACAAGACTGGCCCAAGTATTGAGCCCCGAGGCACACCTCGTTCTATAATCTTCCACTCAGATGCCAGACACGCTCCTATCTTATGATCATTAAAAGCCACACATTGTTTCCTGCCTAATAGGTATGACTTCATTAAATTCAGCGAGACTCCCCTGAAACCTAGCAATTCCAACTTAACTAACGGTGTGTCGTGGCACACGCTATCAAAAGCTTTAGATAAATCAAGAATCATACACAGTGTGCTTTCACGCTTATTTAGTCCCTCTGTAATTTCCTTGGTAACTTGAAATATTGCCCTGTTAGTTGACCTTTTCTTAATATAGCCATTTTGATTCTCACTAAATATTTTGTGTTTCTCTAAAAAAGCCACTATTCGCTTGCATAGAGTTTTTTCTATTATTTTTGCTATATTCGTAATTAGTGGGATAGGTCTATAATTGGTAAGTAGAGATATGTCCCCACTCTTATGTATCAGAATCACTAGTGAGTTTTTCAGGTCATCCGGAAACAATCCCTGAGCCAGGCATAAGTTAATAATTTGTGCTAATGGCTTGACTAAAATATCAGCACATTCTTTCAGCAGACTTACTGGAATCTCGTCAAAACCCACTGAATATATATATATATATATATATATATATATATATATATATATATATATATATATATATATATATATATATATATATATATATATATATTATTTATTCCCTCTGTAATGTCCTTGATAACTTGAAACATAGCCCTGTTAGTTGACCTTTTCTTAATATAGCCATTTTGATTCTCACTAAATATTTTGTGTTTCTCTAAAGAAGCCACTATTCGCTTGCACATAATTTTTTCTATTATTTTTGCTATAATGGAAATTAGTGAGATAGGTCTATAATTGGTAAGTAGAGAGATATCCCCACTCTTATGTATCATAATCACTAGTGAGTTTTTCAGTTCATCCGGAAACAATCCCTGAGCCAGGCATAAGTTAATGATATGTGCTAATGGCTTGACTAAAACATGAGCACATTCTTTCATCAGTCTTACTGGAATCTCGTCAAAACCCACTGAATATATATATATATATATATATATATATATATATATATATATATATATACATATATATATATATATATATATATATATATATATATATATATATATATATATATATATATATATATATGTATATGTATATATATCTTTAGGAATATTGCACTACACTGTAATCACTTTTAAATGTACACTTTATTTGTTTGCTGTACGTTTGTGATTTCTTATTGGTTTGCGTGGACTGCAGTTTCGAACCGTTCATCATCAGCACGCTACTGACTGCTATCGCTCCTGTCTGGTCTACGTCGGAGATTGTATGATTGAATGATTGAATGATCAAACAAATAAGAGACAAAGTCACATATAACAACATAACAATAGCAAAAACAGATAAAAGCGACGCACTAATAGCAATAAAAACACAGGACTATATAGAAAAAACAAACACTTTCATCTCAACAAACAAATGCAAGAAACTGAACGAAAACCCAACGAAAAAATTCCAGAATCAAATATTAAACATCATAAAAAAATACAAGACAATATTCAACCAAAAAACAACACATTATTATAACAATAACCCTAAAGCACCACCAATGACAGGAATAATAAAAATACACAAAACGGGATACCCAATAAGACCACTCATCAACTTCAAAGATGCACCTTCATACAAAATAGCAAAAGAAATGGACCAAGTACTAAAACAAGAAGTACAACTAGAAAACAAATTTAACATAAAAAAACTCCATAGAACTAGTGGATAAACTAGAAAACATAAACATAAACAAAAACGCAAGACTTGCCTCATTTGACATAACAAATATGTACACCAATATACCGATTAACGAAACTACAAGTATAATCGAAAATAAAATGCAAAATAACAACAAAAAACAACAAATCAACGAAATATTAAACATCATATTAAAACAAAATTACTTTGAGTTCAACGGAGAATACTACATCCAAGAAGATGGACTACCAATGGGATCTCCACTATCAAGCATTATGGCAGAAATATATATACAACAGTTAGAAGATAAAATCAACACCATCATAAAAGAGACAGACCCAAACATCAAATGGATAAGATACGTCGATGATATATTAATAATATACGACAATCAAAAAACCCACATAGACAATATCCTAGAAAAAAAAAACCAAATTAACAAAAACATAAAATTTACAATAGAAAAAGAATCAAACAACACCATAAACTTCCTAGACTTAACACTAATCAGAAAAGAAGATTGAATACAAAATATACAGAAAACCCACACAAACAGACATCACTATACCTAAACACTCACTACACCCACATACACACAAAATGGCCGCATACAGATACCTAATAAACAGAATGCTAAATGTACCACTTCATAACGACGAACGAGAAAAGGAGTGCAACATCATAATACAAATAGCAGAAAGAAATGGATACAACAAAAAAAAACAATAGAAAAGCTAGTAAAACAAATCAAAAACAAACAAATCAACAAAACCGAAAACAAAACACCAGAAACAAACACAAAATACACAACATTCACTTATAACCACCACATCAAAAAAATAACACAAACACTCAAACAATACGACTTAAAAATGAGCTACAAAACCAATAATAAAATATTAAACAAAATAAATAAAAAACAAGAACACAACCCACATGAATTAAATGGAATATATCAAATAGAATGTAACACATGCAATAAAAAATATATAGGAATGGCAAAGAAATCAATAGAAACAAGATTCAAGGAACATATAACAGCATTGGATAAAATCCACATACCTAGCTACAAATCAAACGTAGCTACACACATTCACGACACAAAACACCAAAAACCAGACATCACCCAATTAAAACTAATGAAACATGTTAAAGACCACAAAAAAAATGGAAATCTGGGAACAATACTACATTCAACAAACAAACAATAGAAAACAATTAATGCCAGAACAAATCCAAGTACAAACATTTAAACAAAACTTAATAAAGGCCATACAAATAGAAAAATCATCAAACCACAGTGATCAAGACAGGAGACCGATACACACGACACAGTCCGAAGGCACAACCAATCAGAGAACAGAAAACCGACCAATAGAAGCTCACGGTGCATGCACCACCTACAATCTCCGACGTAGACCAGACAGGAGCGATAGCAGTAAGTAGTAGTGATGGGAAAAACTGTTATATTGCTGTAACAGGTCGCAACTATTACTGTTATTTAGAAATAACAGTTAAATATAATAGTTTGAAAATAACAGTATGAATTATTAAGAATTCCACGTAGACGTAGTAACAGTAGCTGAACCCGTCCGGTGGTGTAGTTGGGTAATGTTTAAAATAAAAAATATTCTTGTATTATGTTTAAAACAATTAATTAATTTTTTATTAAAAAAATGATGGAGGTTTTTTTTTGGGTATTCATCACTAATAATAATTTGGTAAAAAATTCAACAATGCAGAATTTCTTTCGAATTTTCTTTACTAATTAAGTATTAGTTAATCACTGAGCTTGAAAACCTCTATAGCCATCTTTCCTTGAAAATGAGACTTATGAAATACATGAATTATTGTGAGCAAAAAATAAAATAAATAATTTAAAAAAAATTAAAACTAATTTTTTTCTCTCTACCTATAGGGCGAAGTGTGTCTGGTTTCAACTATACCGGGTACAGGGAATATTTTTATAATTTCATTAAAATTGGTACTGTTTCTGAGATTTTTTAAGTTTCAGCGATTTTTTATTTTGCAGTAGTAATAAAAAAAAGATGTTTAAAATCGGACCCATTTCTTAGATTTCCAAAGTGAAAAGTAAAAAGGAATATTGATTTATTAGTTACATAAGGCAAAGAAGAATGAGCAAAGAAACTACCTAATATAATATAATACCTAAGGACTCATGTTAAAGCATAACTGTACATTTGTATACATATCAGTAACGTAACAGACTTTCGTCGACCAAAGTGAGTCAAATAATGTTCATCAACAAAAACTCAGAACTTTGAAAGTGTTTTGTTAGAAAAGTATTTTTTTTAGTGTAAGACAATTTTTCTCAAATAAAAAAAACATCGTTGGTTTTATTTACATTTTTCATATTTTGTGTTTGTTTATAAATTGTAAATATATGTGTGTGTTTTGTGTGAATCAACAACCTGTCAAAATTTAACAGTTTCATTATACCGACGACCCTACGTTCCCAAAGCTGTGAGCACACTAGTATAAAGTAGTATGTTATGAAGTAAAGTCCGCTCTATACTCTATACCCCATTCCCAGTCTCATGTCCATTCATCCTGTTATAACAGTTGCGGATGAAAACAGTATTATGTTATGAAGTAAAGTCCGCTCTATACCCCATTCCCAGTCTCATGTCCATTCATCCTGTTATAACAGTTGCGGATGAAAACAGAAGTTGCTTCATCGTAGCAGTGCAACAGAAACAGATACGAAAACAGAAACAGATACGACTCCGAGTTCTAGTGTAAAGCGCAACAGCATCCCCTCCACTGTACCTGTTATTTGTATATATCCATAACAGGTTGTTACTGTTGCGGCTCGACAACAGTTAAAATATAACAGACTGTTAAATAACAACCCATCACTACAGTCCACGCAAACGAATAAGAAATCACAAAAGTACAGCAAACAAATAAAGTATATATATATATATATATATATATATATATATATATATATATATATATATATATATATATATATATATATATATATATATATATATACATTTTAACGGACCTTGGTTTTGGGTTCTAGGGACCCAAATTCGCGCTTATCTGAAGAAATGTTCTCAAAAGTTTTTCATCGCGACCTATCTATTAGCGAATTTTTTATAATGAAAATTTACTAAAAAGTAATTCATTGCTTAGTCTAAAATTTACAGCAACCGCTACTTTGCTATTAGAAATTGTGACACCACCATTTAGCGGATCTAAAATGTAATTAAAAGTATGAAAGTTCCTAAGTGGTTGAGTAAATCCAAATGACATTCAATGTTTGCTGTGATACTGGTTTTAAGAAAACTAATCATAATTACGACGACCTTAAAACTCTTTCCAATTTAAACAAGAAGAGGCAATCTGGCTTAAATAATCCTCGCGGCTTAACATCAACTTAATTAACTTTAAAACAATAACTTAAACTTTCCCCTTTGTTCAGTATATTACATACGCACTTGCGTAAATCCCACAAGTATTGCGGACCGCCACGGCAACATTATTCACTTATTTCCGTGTTTATCCGAACAATAACTTTCCCTAACTTAAGCAACATTTCCTTCGATGCCTCATTTAGATTATTCACTGAGAAACTGATAAAAATATGTAAATTCGCTTTTAACGAAGTTTGTTTTAATTATCAGTGAACATGATGCGAAACAATGCCGCGGAGTTCTGGCCGGAATTTGTTTAGAAAAAGTTTAGGTATTTGACTGGAGGATAAGTAGGGGAATAAAAATTTTATGTAACCCATAAAATTCGTGATGTGCATATTATTTTTCCAGCGAGCGATATTTGTTTTAAAAATCGATTCTTAATTTGCTTCGTAAATTTTATATTGTGCTTCACATAAAAACGCTACAAGCAATAATAATATGCGTATAGTCAAAATTGTCGTACAAATATTTGATCTTTTACAAGGTGTTCGTAAAACGGCACCCACGATATTCATCACAGTAGTTAACCTATCTTAACTATAAATCTGCTTTTAGTGAATTTTCTTCAAAAAAATTCATTAATGAGATGCCAACTTTTGAATTTTGAAAAAATTCTTTAAGTAAGCGCTAATTAGGCCCACTAGAACACATACCCGGGGTCAGTTGGAATATATATATATATATATATATATATATATATATATATATATATATATATATATATATATGTTCAGAAAGATTTCCGCGGTCTTTAATGTGAGACATACTTGGTTCTCGGGTTGAACCACGTCCAGAATTTATGAAAACTCGACGTTCCGGCTCCTGTTTTGGAGACATTTTCAAGAGGTAAAAGAAATATGTAAGGACACTCTAAGGCCTCAATCTGTCTACTCCTTAGAGTGGTGGACAAAGGTGGGTAAAGGATATATGTAAGGACACTCTAAGGCCTCAATCTGCCTACTCCTTAGAGTGGTGGACAATGGTGGGTAAAGGAAATATGTAAGGACACTCTAAGGCCTCAATCTGCGTCTACTCCTTAGAGTGGTGGACAAAGGTGGGTAAAAGAAATATGTAAGGACACTCTAAGACCTCAATCTGCCTACTCCTAAGACTGGTGGACAAAGGTGGGTTGGGTTGTTGTAGCTCGATTACGGGGCCTCAATATGCCTACTCCCCAAATCTCGCCGAAGATCGTCTGTGAGGTCTCAGTGTGTTCAACTTTAGGCCTCTAGCTGGTGAAAAGTATTTGCGAGCCCTGAAGAGGAAACCTACTTTCTTAGCAGTCGCTTCTGCAATTGATGTGACATGTTGGTGCCAATTGAGATTTCGATCCACAGAAATGCCAGCAAGTGAAAAGGGCTCATTACTTTGAATAACTTGTTTGTTCATTGTGATGGGTCTAGGGCTGGCGTATCTCTTATGAGATAGTAAGCAAGACTTATATTTGGTTGGGTTGAATTGTACAAGATTTCTACTTCCCCAGTCTAATATTTTTTGGAGATCCACAGAGGCAGAACCCTCCAGGAGTCTGCGATCCTCATTTAATTGGGCTAAAGAGGAAGGCTTAGAATATTGTATATTTGAGTGGGGGATGCTGTCATGCGCGTAACTGTGAACTGGGTTGGTTGTGCTAGGGGGGAGGTCATTGATATGGAGAAGAAATAAAGTAGGGGTTAAAGCTGAACCTTGGGGGATTCCTGCATTAAGAAAGGAAAGGCCATCCACGACAACAGAAATGCTCCGGTTGGAGAGGGAATTTGTTGTTCAGGTACAAAGTTTTGGTGATAGGTCATAGGCCGGAAGTTTATTAAGCAGCACTGCGTGCCTGACCTGGTCGAATGCTTTGGATATGTCTAAAGCGACATTCTGGGATTCACCGTGTAGTTCCATAGACTTCCTCCAAGAGTGGGTGACAAATGAAAGGAGGTCGGCAGTTGATCTGCGCTGACGAAATCCACACTGCTTGTCGTGTATTAGACTGTGTTTTTCAAGAAATTTTAGTAAATCGATGTTTATATACTTTCTTATCACATTAGAGACGACTGAAAGGAGATAAATAGGCCTGTAGTTGCTAGGAAGCGCTTTGGATCCTTTCTTGGGGACGGGTTGTACTCGAGCAGTTTTCCAGTTATTAGGGAATATGCCTCTATTGTAAGATGTCTGAAACAGAAGAGTCAGGACAGGAGCAAGTTCTGGTGCGCATTTTTGAGAACAATTGCTGAGATCCCGTCAAGGCCAGAGGCTTTCCTGGTATAAAGAGAAGAGGGCATCTTTCGAACCTATTTAGTTTTGAAATGATATCCGTCATTTTATGCGCGACATTGGGGACTGTTGGTGGTTGAGCGTTTGCAGGTGGGTTAAGAGGAGAATTGCGCGCGAACAACGAGGCAAAAAGTTCAGCCTTGCCCAGGGCGGTAGAAACAATTTCATCCCCTGAAACAAGAGGTGGGAACGTGATCTTGCAGAAATTATTTCCAACAGATTTAGCAAGAGTGCATAAGGATTTGCTGCCGTTGGAGCTTGAGAGGACTTTGTTTTTGATGTGGGTATTAAACGAGTTTTTTGCCTCAGAAAGAATTGCGTCGTTAAATTCTTGACGACTTTCTTGACTGGGATTGTGTAGAAGCAAGCTCTGACCTTTTCAGGTCTAGACTTGTCACAGGATTTAGAGAACCAACGCTTTTGAGTGTCTAAAGAGGTTTGCTGTGTACGTGGAATAAATAATTTCATGCCAGCTTGGATGATTTATGTGTCGTTTTGTGAGATATCAGAGGGGTCAGGATGAGAGAAGCAGACAGACCCACATGAAAATGAGGAAAATTGATCCCTCATTTCATCCCAGTTCGCGGATTTGTAGTGCCAAACGATACGTGGGTGTGATGACTGTGTGACTTCGGGTTGCATTGCGCAGGAAGCAGTGACCATGGCGTGGTCTAAGCGACCAAGGGAGGCGGTAACTGATGTCTTATAGTATTCAGGATTTGTAGTAAGAAAGAGATCCAAGGGAGTTGAGCTGTGTGTTGACAATGCAAGGGTGTACACATGTGTAGTTTCCATGGAGAAATTGCATAAATTGGGCTACGAATTGCTCCCTCATCCGCTATATTCTCCGGATTTAGTCCCGAGTGACTATTTATTGTTTCCAAACTTAAAGTAGTGGCTCGCCGGAGAGAGATTTGACTCCAATGATGAAATCATCTCACAAACAAATAACTATTTTGAGGATCTCGACAAATCTTATTTTTTGAAAGGGATAAGAAAAAATTGGAGAAACATTGGACGAAGAGCTCAAAGGTGACCATGTTGAAAAATGAAATGATTTTTTGTCAAAAAACCTGTGTTTTATTCAAAAAATTGCGGACTTATTGACCCGCTCTCGTATATATGTACAATGAATATGGGATGGCTTCGGAAGACGCACCTACTCATCCATTCACCACAATCGAACAGACATACTATGCTTCAAAACTCTGGAATTTATGTGACTTTATTTGTCCCAATTTATCTGGCCTATACTCTCGATTTCCCTAGATAGGTTGAAGGCTTCTGTGTGCAATTTACATCTGAATAATAAGCATATGTTCTATTTTTTTTTTCAATTAAATTGGGGGTTAACTATTTTATTGTACAGGGGTGTTTTCTTAGGTATTCCTATATAGAGATGTCTCCACTACCTGTTTTTCTTTCTATACAGGGTGGCGTATTGAAACCGAAACAGACCGATTTGCGTCCAGAGAATTTTTTTTAAATAAACGCTGAAACACGTTAATTTTATTATTGAGGGCGGCATGTTTTGACATAAAACTCAACTTTGTCACATCAACCCCTTAAGTGTGGTGATAACAACCCTTATATTTCAAACAGGGAACATGGGTCGAATGTTACATCACTTGAAAGCTCTTTCTTTTCTAAATTCAGCACACAATTTATTTTTTGAGTTTTATCAACTGGTTTAAAAATTACTCACAGTTGGAGTTGCAAGAACGTATTTCATTCATTGTGATAATAAATGCACTGATTAATCAATTTTTCGTTAAAAAAAGCTACAAAGCAAAACCAAACGTTCAAAAATGTTTATTCAGTTAAGTAAGTGTTCAAATTGTTGACCACCAGCTTCAATACAGTTATACAAATTTTGTTCAAAACGAGCTCTGACATTCTGAAGCATTTGTGGAGTTATTAGACGGCATTCTTCAACAATGCCTCGTCGTAATTCTTCCAGAGACTCTGGTTCTTTGCGAAAATTCTACTGTTTAAATAGCCCCATAGAAAGAAGCCTAAAGGAGTTAAATCCGGTGATCTAGAAGGCCACTCAATAGCACCTCTACGCCCAATCTATTGCTCTAGAAACTCTCTGTTCAAAAACTCTCTAACACGTTGTGAAAAATGCATAGGAGCTCATTTTGTTGAAACACTAATTGATTTTCTTGATAGCGATCATCATTTTCAACAATGTGAATTAGTAGAGGGTAAACGATATCTTCTAGTAACTCCAAATACGTTTCGCCACTCAAGTTGCCATCAAGAAAAATTGCTCCGATTAAACGGTCTCCAAAAATGCCACTCCAGACATTCAATTTCTGTGGAGTTTGAGTGTGGACTCCGTGAAAATTTCTTGGATTATTATCTGCCCAATAACGACAATTATGACGATTGACTGTAGAGTTTAATAAAAACGTACACTTATCTGAAAAACAGATATTGAACAGAAAGTTCCAGTTATCAGCTATTCGTGCAGTCATAACTTCACAAAACTCCAGCCGCCGATCAAAATCATCTTCATTCAGTTATTGTACAAGATGAATTTTCTACGGGTTATGATGCTTTAGTATCCGCTGAATAGTTCTTCTTTTGATGTTTGAAACAGTGGCCAATTTTCTCGCGCTCAAAGTTGGGTCTGCAGCAATTTGTCCTAAAACTTCAATCTCAGTAGTCTCATTTCTAACCGGAAATTCACGTTCAGGATTCCGTTTTTTGTTGGCTACTGAACCACTTTGTCGAAACTTTGCAACTAACTCCAAAATGTATTTTCTGTTAACATGTCTGTTTGGATGTCGTTCATTAAACAAATTTGCGGCACGGTTGGCACAGTCAGCGTTTTTGACAAAATGGTAATTATTTCAACTCTTTCTTCCACAGAATATACTATTGTAAAATTAATTTTCGGTAGTACTATCAAGTATCAAACCAACCTATAAACAGAAATAATAAACCGCATTTCTCTCATTCCTATAAGAAATGTTCTGATAGGGTTGTTATCACCACCATTAAGGGGTTGATGTGACAAAGTTGAGTTTTATGTCAAAACATGTCCCCCTCAATATTAAAACTGACGTGTTTCAGCGTTTAAAAAAAATATATCTGGGCGCAAATCGGTCTGTTTCGTTTTCAATGCGCCATCCTATATAATATGTTTGAGATGGTGATGTTTGTTAAAAACTGGTGCTGACATTAAAAAATCCCAATAATCGTTTATATAAAATATCTCAAACTAGTTTTCTCTCTTTTTAGGGCGTTTGCATTGTTTTTAGGTAGTGATACCTTTTATTTTCACCACGCTTTAAAAATATTTATGCATCTATGTAAAAACAATCTGATAAGGCAAGTTAGTTATATGGCCTAGTTATTAATTAACTGATTACATGAATTTTAATTTGTATACAACTATCAAAATTCCTAATTAGTATCCCTTGTTATGTAGCCCAGTACACAGACTTGTCCCACTGCCACAGAATAATTATTCGGGCAATACAAATACCACAGATATGAAATCGCTTTTGACAAGTGGTGACAATGGTGACAGGCAGAATATTCTCGGTGGTGTGACAAGCTGCTTAGCCAGGTTTATTTTTGCTGCCTGTCCAAGGAGGAACCACGTCTCTCTAATTGGAATAATAGCATTAAATTATTAGTATGACGGGGGCCAACCCTCAAGTAGAGGCCGACCGACGCTTGTTACAGTTTCAAACGTATGAAGATTATTTAGATTCCCTTTCGACGCCTCAGGACCGATGCTTCCTCCAGAGTGTAGAAGTTTCCAGGACTATCGCCGAACTAGGCTACAGGTTAGTGGTTTTGAAAGCTAAATATGCTGTGTGTATGCATGGGTACATTCAAAATGGTGTGTTTAAATTAAATATATTTTTAAACTCTATTTAAAGTATTGTTTTCCTTTACGGGTGAAATTTATATCATCATCGTCACTATCACAATATAAAGGCTATATTGCCTTGTCGTCGTAATCATAACTCTGTTCACGGCAGCTCTTCTGATTTAATGTAGCCTCCGCATTTATCAATTGGGCCTGGTTTTCCCCAAGCTACACGCTTTTTTAGTTTGCTGTTGGAAACTTTCACAGGAATCTCCCCCAATAACGCATCACCCTAAAAAGATGGCCAAGGTGGACAGTGAAAACTGCACCTACTGCGTTAAAGCAACAGAAAGAACAAAACATTTGCTATGCGAGTGCATGGCTCAATTTTGCAAAAGGCACAGATAACAAGCACTTGGAGGGCTGACATTAATCTCTCAGGGAAGAGGTTAAATAGCCCCCAAAAAGCTGGTAGGCTATATGAAAAGTCTGAATATTTTGCGCAACTATTAGAAAAAAGAGTCAGGCACAAAAGGCCCATCGGGGTCGCAGCGCTAGGAGGCCAAAGGCCTATACCACTAATGAAGCAATTGTACAGAATCTACTATCTACCTCGTCTTTAGCTTTTTAGTGAATTTTCTTTTAAAAAAATATTCACTAATGATGAGATCCCGACTTTTTAATTTTGAATCTAGGATGTTCTAGATTTATGCCACTCTTCTCATTTGTTAAAATAGTTGCAAAATATGCCTCTAAAAACCTTACATATTACAAATAAATAACTGGAGACTATTGCGCGTTATCTACCTTTTATTGCAGAACACTTTTCAAGTGTTACAGTGGTCGAATGGTTAAAGGTGATAATCAAAGGAACAATGGTTCAAATCTCGCAGTAGACTGCATTTTTCTTATAGCGTTTTTTAAAACTTTTTTTCGACTTTGATGCAATTTTAACGTTATCTGATGTATTTACAATTTTTTTAGCGACGTTTTGTTGAGAAAATCACTAATGAAAGATAAGCACTTTGAAGACTTTTAATTCAAGTTTTACCGTTTCACATTTAACATAGACGTAGAGATTTGTAACATCAGATGAGGTTGTTTTCTTCTTTACAACCGGATTCAATTTTTACAGCATCCACAGGCAAAATTGTTTTCTATGTGAAGCCACAAAATAAGTATCTAGTTCTTTATTTAGATTAGACTTTGAGTATTTTAAAATTGATTTCCATTAGCTAATTTGCTTGTACAAAATGTTCTTTTAATAGCGAATTTTCTTATAAATGAATTTAATGAATTTTCTTTGAAGAAACATTTGTTGAGAATTTTTGTGTGAAAAGTTATTCAATTGATGGAACATTTTTTAAACAAAATTCGTCGAAAATAAGGTTTTAATGGATTTACGTGTCAAACAATTAATTTTAATTTCAGATTAGGTATATAATTTGAATTTTATGCATGCTTTTAGCAAAATTTTGTAGAAAATAATATTTAGCCAGTTTTCGCAGAAATTTGTTTGTGCTTATTTTGTGAAATGTTGGTAATTAATGATTATGTTTAATAAGTTATTATAAAGAAAATGTATACAGATTTTCTTGAAACAATTGCATGCGAATTTTCATAGGATTTTTGTTGTCTCGTCGAAAAAGTTTCTGGGAAAAATTATATTTTGGTAGCTGGGTAAACAACTTAAAATGATTGGTTGGCCAGGGAAATCGGACCAGTTTTTTTCATTTTTTTAAGTTGTTTTTATTATCGAATTTTCTTTTACAAAATGTTTTTTAACAGCGAATTTTCTTATAAATAAATTTAAGAAATTTTTGTTGAGAATGGAAACTTTTTTAAACGAAAATCGTCAAAAATAATGTTTTAATGGCTTTTCGTGGAAACAAATTATTTTATTTTCAATTTTAATTACAGATTAGGTATATAATTTCAATTATATGTGTTCTCAGCAAAATTTTGTGTAAAAAATATTTAGCCAGTTTTGCACATTTTTGTGCACCCGTCTAAATAATTTATTTGTAAGATTTTTTTTGTGAATTTTTGGTAATTAAGGATAAATGTTTAATAAGCTATTATAAAAAAAATGTTTTCGGATTTTCTTCAAAAAATTATTTGCGAATTCTCATAATTTTTTTTAAGTTTCGTCGTTTTGTGAATAATTATATTTTCGTAGGTGGGGAAATAACTTAAAGGCGTTTGTTGGCCAGAAAAATGGGACCAGTTTTTTCGAAAACGTTTTAAATTTTGCACTTTTTCAAACAATAAAGTTATTCTGATGAAATATGGTACATTGTTTCTACTATATTGGTAACCAAACTTGATGGCTACTTTCAATACAGACAGATTTGCTATTAAACATATTTTTTTTTTAATCGAACACACCTTATATTATTACATTTTTGCATTTTCCATCGAAATATAATGCATGTTTGTAAGAAAAGAAACTCAGGATGCAGCAGGTGTGTTATGGTAGCGAATTTTCATTATATGTTTCAAATTGCAATAGCTCAATTTGCTATTTGATCCACATTTGTTAGCTAGGAGCCAGTTTTTCGGAAATAATTTGAGTTTATTTTCAAAAAATCTTTTACATATTTAAACCATAAAGTTATTTTTATGAAATATGGTACCTTGTTTCTACTATATAGGTTATTTTGTACATGTTTCTATCCTCTTTGCGCCTGGGTTAGTCAAAATCCAATTTTATAAATTGTCGTACGTATGACATGATATCTTTTTCAGACAATGGTTTGAATATCTATGACATTGTTGGTTCTTCGGAAACTTTTTCATGTACCAAAGTTTAAGTTTCTGGATTACTAGAAAATTCAGGTTTCTAAAGATTTTTTGAAAATTCGCTACCCCAGTTCACTTGTTGTGTCTGGACTTTTTAATTTAGTGGCCACTCGATACCAAATGTAGTAATTTTTAATGAATTTTCTTAAAAAAAATTCACCAATGAGGAGATCCCGACTTTTGTATTATGAAAAAATTTCTTCAAATGAGCGCTAGTTAGGCCCCCCAGAACATATATGCGGTGTCAGTTTCAATTTTTATATGTTTATATATATATATATATATATATATATATATATATATATATATATATATATATATATATATATATATATATATATATATATATATATATATATATATATATAAATTTATATTTCCAGAATCAACAAAATAAGGACAACCAAATTTGGTACGCGGGTTTATATCATTATATGTGAGTTATGTACCAAAATTTAGCTCTGTAGGTCAAAAGACAAAAAAGTTATAGGCATTTAAATAAAAATTAATTGGGGTTTTCATTAAAACGTCAAAATTGCGATGTAAAACGTCACATTTGGTAACATTTAGGCAAAGAACTTGAATGTAATACGGGCTATGGAATGAAAATGTTTCAAGAAGAATATTTTACAAACCCTGAAGTCTTAGTTTCGACCGTCATTGTCCTTAATTTTACTAAAATGTTTCCAGAAAATTCATTTCAAATAGACCCTTTCTCTGATGCTTGGCAGTAGCCTTAGCTATAGAGTTTATCGTTTAATGGTATATAATTTTTGTCGAATTTTCGCAAAAAATCAATAAAGCTTAATATATCCGATATTATACAAGATATGAAAAAAATCGTATACCTTAATTGTAGGGTATCTTGAGCTACATTTAAAAAAATATTTTTACAATCACAGGGTGGCCAATAAGTCGTTGGTGATACAAATTCTCTTTTTTTTTAATCAAACACGTCTTATGTTATTGCATTTTTGCATTTTCCATCGAAATATAATGCATGTTTGTAAGAAAAGAAATTCTGGACGCACCAAGTGCGTTATGGTAGCGAATTTTGATCAAATGCTTCATATTTGAAAAGCTGAATTTGCTATTAACCTATAAGGTTGACCAACAAACGAGTTTTTTCGGGAACACTTTAAGTTCACTTTCGGAAATTTTTGTACATTTTCAAACAATAAAATTATTTTGATCAAACATGGCACATTGTTTTTACTATATAGGTTATACTGGTAACCAAATTTGATGCCTGCTTTCTTAAAACAACACACACATATTTGCTATTAAAAAATATTTTTATAAAAATTCACTACCATAACGCACTTGCTGCGTCCAGGCTTTTTTACTTTAACGATGCAGTTTTTCTAAAGCAAGTAAAATAATTCTGAAATTAAATGCGGGGTTACAAAAAACTAAGTTAAAAGTCCTTGGGCTAGTAGTTTTTGTTATGAGATTCACTCTTGCAAGTGTCTTGCTGTTGGAGGAGAAGTGGGGTAGAGTGTAAATACACCGATGCAAAAATTAATGTTGTTTTGCTTAACTAAGATGATTAAAATTCTTGTAATTTAATTGTTGAACCTCATAGTTGGAAAATACAGCATATAAAAATCACAGAAAAATAGAATTATTTTTCGATTAGCTGATCGGTTTAGGAGGTTTGTTTATGACTCAATCAAGTAGGAATTAGCAACGTGGGAGTTTTACCAAAGTTCGAATCGAAATTTTAATCTAGCATGATCAGAGTAATTTAATAGTACGGAAACATAATTCTAGCATATCAAACACGTCCCCTTGTTTACATCAATATTGAGTGAAATATGAGAAACAGCGCAAGGCTCACAAATAATTCCATCTACATAAACAATGCCTACTTATCCCGTAAACTTTCACAGGTTGCGTTCCATAATTTCACCCAATTACCGCCACTTAATCGTGTTAATTTCGCAGGAGTTCCGGCGAAACATTGAGCAAGGAACAGTTCGAGAAACGGTTGGCAGCTGTAATCGCCTATCTCTACCCACCATACAAACCCTATGAGTTAGCCAGTGAAGGAATGAGAGGTGGAGACCCTCTGCAAATGGAATTGGCACTTCGAGAGAGGTCCAACAGAGTTGGCATACTCTCAGTAAGTACTTCGTCATTGCAGCCTCTAATTGAGAAATGAGAAAATAATATCCAGGTCGAGATTCACAAGGATTGTCAAATGAAAGCTCGGGGTAAAGATTTTAATAATACAGTGTTATTGTCATTGCTAGATCTTATTTCCTACACTTTGCTTCAAATTAAAGGATCTGGTAGGATAGCCTAGTATCTATACAGGGTGTTCCAAAAATGATGGTCTATGTTACAGGTGCACATTCAACACACAAAAATAAGACTATTTTTTCATATAAACATGGGTCCGCAAATGCTTAGTTTTTTAAATACAGCGTGTTAAAGTTATTTGTTTGTGTCAGTTTTTCACGAATAGGTCCGAGTCAAATTAAAAAGTTAACGTGAAGATTGGCATGTGGGGGGTTTTCGAGGGCAAGAAATTTCAATATGTTATCGTTAATAACATTGCTGGCAGAGGGCGCCACCTGTAAGACATGGCTTGCATTCAATTGGCTATAATTTTTTGACACCCAGTAATATCGACCTAGCGTATAGCTACATTGCAGCCCTTATTAATTGTAAGCGAAAAATGTATACTTGATTTAAATCTCTCAGACACACCATTTTCGAGATATTTCAATTGTTGTATGTCGATGTCGCTCAAAAATTAATTCTGCGACAAATCATAGGAATACATTTTTCACCTTTTAATTGCTATCAGTATGTATAAACTTAATTTTCTCATTCTCTAGTTAAAAATTTATATCTTACCAGAAAAAAGAACTGACAAGAGACAATCATGAAGATAAAATAAAAAGCCATGATAACAAACTTTGAACAAACCATTTAACAAAGTGGTTTCCATCGTTACGGGACTTAACTTTTGCGTTTTCGTCGTGACATATACTACATTTGACTTTTACGTTTGAGACTACTCACTATTTTTAAGTAATTAATTGTATTGTCCGTAATTTTTTAAATTAAATATAAAAGTCTTTACCAACAATGAACTAACAGACATGCATGTTATGTATTCACGGGCTTTTGGCAACTGTTATGAGGCGAAACGATTGTATGAAGAAGCCTTCCCAAATCGGAGAATTCCAGACAGAAGGATGTTTCAACGGATTGACGTCAGTTTTCGAGAAACAGGTACATACTGACATTATCTAATACATCGGTCTGCCTCTTTCGAATATATATTTTTTGACTTAATAAAGTTACTGTTGATCGAGGCAGACCACGAAGTGCACGAAATTCTGATTTTTAAGAGGCTGTTGTGGATGAAATGGAACAAAATCAAAAAATAAGTACTAGGGAAATGGCCAACTATCTGGGATCATACAATGCAACGATATGGCAAGTTTTTCATGAGCAACAATTGCGTCCATATCAGATCCAATGTGTGCAGGCACTATCGCCTGAAAGAGATCTTACACCTCCCCTACAATTTTGCCAATGGTTTCTTCAACATAATAATGTAGAGAACTTGTTGAATTGTGTATTGTTCACTGACGAGTCTGGATTTAGGCACGACGAGATCGCCAATTTTCGTAACAGCCATATTTGAACTGACGAAAATCCCCACGCAATTTTTGAAAGGCATCATCAACAGCAATTTTCCTTAAATGTATGGGCTGGAATTGTAGGGTGTAATTTGACAGGACCAATTTTTTTAACTCACAGACTTAATGCAACAACTTATCTTGAATTCCTGCAAAACCAACTCAATGGGTTATTAGAAAATGTTCCTCTTGACATAAGAGATAACCTGTGGTTTATGCATGACAAAGCCCCCCCCCCCACATTTCGCCCTATATGTCAGAAATTACCTAGGCAATACTTTTGGACGCAGATGGATCGGACGCGGTGGACCTCAGCCATGACCGGCTCGATCCCTTGATTCAAATCCTATGAACTTTTGTTTATGAGGGCACCTCAAATGTATTGTTTATGAAGCAAATTTTGAAAATGTTGATGATCTGCAACAAAGAATTGTACTTGGATGCGAACAAATTAGAAATACACCAGAAATATTTCACAGAGTACGACGTTGTATGCTCCGCAGAATACGAAAGTGTATTGGGAGGGTGGTCATTTTGAACATTTATTGTAGTCAGGTATCTTAAAATTTTATAAACTTTTTTATTTGTTGTTAAAATTTGCAGACAATGCAATTAATTACTTGAGAAAAATTAATTTTTGAGCGACATCGACATACAAAAATTGAAATATCTCGAAAATGGTGTGTCTGAGAGATTTGAATCAAATTTACATTTTTTGCTTACAATTGATTAGGGCTGCAATGTAGCTATACGGTAGGTCGATATTACTGGGTGTCAAAAATTTATAGCCAATTCAATGCAAGCATAGACTTACAGGTGGCGCCCTCTACCAGCAGTGTTATTAGCAATAACATATTTAAATTTCTTGCCCTTAAAAACCGCCGCGTGCCAACTTTCATGCCAAAATTTTAATTTGACTCAGACTTATTCGTGAAAAACTAACAAAAACAAATAACTTTAACACGCTGTAGTTAAAAACTAAACATTTGTGGACCCATGTTCATATGAAAAAATAGTCTTTGTGCTCAATGTGCCCTGTAACATAGATCATCATTTTTGAAATACCATGTATAGGTGATTTTTAGGTTGATAAATTTTAACTGTATATAATAGTCACTAACATAAGCAAATTTTTTAATCAAACTATTAATAAAATAGTTCCGGTCATTATAATGTGAAATAGCAGAAACGCTTAGCAAATGTTCATTGAAATATTCTAAGTCGCTAAAAATTACAGAATAATTTATCTTATTCCAAATACAAATTTGTTTTGTTAAAAATGTTCAAAACAATTATTCCTTCCAGTCCTTTTACAGCCGTTCTTAATGCTAACATCTTCAAGTATCTTTTCAAATAAAGTCACAGGAATTGGGGTCTGGCGACTGCAGTGGTCATATAACTGTTCCACTTAAATCTACCCTACGAGTCTAAAGCCTGTTTAAACATTCCTGCACTTCCAATCGATAATTAGCACGTGCGTAACCTTGTACCAACGACATGTTATATTGATATTTAACCTCTTAAACGTTGGGAAGATCATTTAAAAAAGCGTTCGGCTGTCAAGCAATCTGGTAGTATGTACGGCCCGACTAGTATTCCATAGACATACCAAGATGAGCGTTGAAACATAGTTTTTCGGGTAGCATGATGATTTTGTTAAAACCAAGCATGGTTATTGTGGAAATGATTGATTTCAATTCTGGATGAACAATACCCCGTCCAGGAGTAACATGTATACATTAAACTGTGGATCATTTATGTTTTGATGTAACAAAAATTCAAATAGGGATTTTAAATTGCCTCGTTGAACAACCATCCAATATTCAGCGTTTTGCGTAATGCAGTAGTCGAATTTTGAATCATTTCCCCTTACATTTTAGAGGGTTGGAATTATACGTTGTACACGCCGGTTAAATACCATATTTCTTCTTTTTTTTGTGGTTGGTGCTATTTCGATAATTTTATTTTTAGAAATCCTTACTATGTGCCCTGTGGGTCTGGGGACTAACTAAAACAATAGGCCCATGGTAACTCCTGCCTGTCATACGAGGCGACTAATCGCAGTCAAGCAGGTGGTAGTGGACTTTTCCTTTAAGTGATAGTAAAGGATTTTTTCACGCCCGTGGAGGTACCATCCTTTACATCAAGGGGCATGGTGAAGTCCCAACGGACGTTTCCGGTTCTGGTGTATGAGTCGGTTCCCATTATAAATAAAAATGATGATGGCTCCTCCTTGTACAAAACATTCCGGAGATAAAATACCCCCCCATTCGGACCTCCGGGAGAGGGGTGCACATGGGGGTGCCGGCATCAAGATTTAACATATCCTTCTCGAACATATGTGGCATAAATTCTAACCTGAACTCTGTCCACCATTTCCTCCAGGCTAATAGGCCCCCAACTCCTCCCCTCATCGAAACCCAAATCAGTGCCAAAACAGCCCTTAATCACTTTAATTTTCGGGGGTATGAGCTCCTTACTCCCTTTAGATTGCATGGAGGCGTGTGAGCATACGTCCGTAGCAAACTACCATGCACCAGACTCCCCAATTTTGAAACTGGAAGAAAAGACATATTTTGGTTGAAACTATCTCTCAGGGCTGCAACTAAATTCATCTGTTGCATTTAGCGGTCACCTCCTGACAACAACTTTGTCCAGCTCTTCGACTACCGTGTGTTACCACCTCTTATTTCAGGAGATGAAATTGTTTCTACCGCCCTGGGCAAGGCTGAACTTTTTGCCTAGTTGTTCGCCGGCAATTCAATTCTCAACCCACCTCCAAATGTTCAACCACCAACAGTCCCCAATGTCGCGGATAAAATGACGGGTACGAAAGATAATCTCTTCTCTTAATACCAGGAAAGCCTCTGGCCTTGACGAGGTCCCAGCAATTGTTTTAAAAAAATGCGCACCAGAACTTGCTCCTGTTCTGACTCGTCTGTTTCAAACATCTTACAATAGAGGTAACTGAAAAACTGCTCAAGTACAACCCGTCCCCAAGAAAGGATCCAAAGCGCTTCCTAGCAACTACAGGCCTATTCCTCTCCTTTCAATCGTCTCTAAAGTGATGGAAATGTATATAAACACCGAATTATTAAATTTCTTGAAAAACACAGTCTAATCCACGACAGGCAGTATTAATTCCCTCAGCGCAGATCAACTGCCGACCTCCTTTCCTTTGTCACCCATTCTTGGAACGCAGCGCTGCTTAATAAACTTTGGGCCTATGGCCTACCACCAAAAATCTGTACCGGGACAGCAAATTTCCTCTCCAACCGGGGAATTTCTGTTGTCGTGAATAACCGTTCCTCTAAACTGTATCCAATTAATACAGGAGTTCCTCAAGGTTCAGCTTTAGCCCCTACTTAGTTTCTTCTCCACATCAATGACCTCCTCTCTAGCACATCCAACCCAGTTCACAGTTACGCGGACGACAGCACACTCCACTCAAATATACAATATTCCTGTCTCTTTAGCCCAGTTAGATGAGGATCGCAGACTCATGGAGGGTTCTGTCTCCGTGGATCTCAAAAAAATATTAGACTGGGGAAGTAGAAATCTTGTACATCTCAACCCCACCAAATCCCAGTCTTGCTTTCTATCTCATAAGAGATACACCAGCCCTAGACCTATCACAATGAACAACCAAATTATTCAAAGTAATAAGTCCTTTTCACTTGTTGGCATTTCTGTGGATCGAAATCTCAATTAGCACCACCATCAATTGCAGAAGCGGCTGCTCAGAAATTAGGTTTCCTCTTCCAGGATCGCAAATACTTTTCACAAGCTAATCTCTATACCTTATATACTTCACAAATAAGGCCGAACCCTCAATACTGCTCCCACATCTGGGGTGCCGCTGCCGCTTCCACACTCGCTATCCTGGACTCTATGAAGTAGATAACTATACGTCTCATCGGTGACCCTACCCTCACCCATTACTGCCATCCCTTGTCAACCGACGTGCCGTTGTTGATATATCTCTCTTTTATAGCTATCTGCACGGGCACTGCTGAGAGGAGCTTTCTTCCATAGTTCCTCCAACTGCTGCCCCCAACAGATCTACCAGGGGAACAGAGCGAATGCACCCCTTTACTGTCCAGGTCACTAGACATAGAACATCTTGTTATACCCGCTCTTTTGTCCCGAGGACTTCCAAGTTGTAGAGTTCTTTGCCGGCACATGTTTTTCCTTCTCCTCCGAACATCCAAACCTTTAAGTCCAGAATTAACAAGTTGCCTCCTTGTCGACACCCACGGTACGATAGTATTTAGGCTGTGAGCCCTCGTGGTGTGTTGTTGAAATATAAAAAAAAAACTAGAAAAATTCAAGGGGGCGAGATCAGACACCTGGCGGACCAGTTCGATGATCTCTAGGACCAACGTATATATCTCCGAACGTGCCATTGACAGTGTCTCTCACTTGGCGCGCAAAGTGTGGCAGACGAAATATATATGAGCAACTTCCTCTTTGGCTTCACACGCGCTCGTTTCTTTCGATGCGACTGGTTTTCCCTTTGTGGTCTTGTCAGGTAGAATAAAAAAATCACCTGCTTGAAAATGCCGTAAATGGCGAAACCAGTTGCAGAGAAAAAACAAACGATTATGAAACGAGAGAATAAGTCCCTTTATATGCATTTAACAGAAAATAATGTTTTTGTTTTGTTTCAGACTATTATTTTTATACGGTTTGTAACAAAAGGAGGTTTCGAAATATCGGGTTACCTCGACTACACTGAAAGGCTTAAAAATCAGGACTGGAAACCATTTTTTAGAAGTAATGTTCAACATGTATCTTCTAAATTTATCGTTTTCGTCACTCTTCTTTGTTTTTAGGCGAACAGAAAATTTTACCTCGTCCAACTGATCTTGGATATTACCACTGGAGAATTGGTAAAGCTGTGTCAAATCATTCCGAAAATTTTAAGGTGATATATTAAAAACTTTGCGTAATCTATTTGTTCTTCGAATGTAAATAAATATAACATTGAAATAACAGAAAGTTCGGGGCGCAGCAAGTGCGTTATGGTAGTGAATTTTTATTAAATGCTTCAAACTTGGATACTCAATTTTCAATAAACTTAGAAAGTTTAATTTTGGTATGTAGTAACGTCTTTCCTGAGGAAACATATCCACCAAGTGTCATTAAAATAACTTTGTAATTTTCGGAGAAGAAATTTTTTTTCGAAAGAAAACTAAAAATTTTAAAAACTCAATTATCTATAAACCTAGAAAGTTTAGTTTTGGTATGTGATAAGGCCTTTCTCAAGGCAATATATCCACCAAATTTCATTAAAATAACTTTGTCATTTTCGGAGAAAAAAAATTTTTTCGAACGAAAACATAAAATTTTTCCAGAAAACCTGGTCAGATTTTCCTGGTTAACGAACTCATCTAAGCCATTAATAAAATAAAGGCACCTGCCGAGTTTCATTGAAATCGGTTAATTATCTTTTGAGTTACCGGCTGAATACCTATATATATATATATATATATATATATATATATATATATATATATATATATATATATATATATATGAACATATAAAAATTGAAACTGACCCCGGGTATGAATTCTAGGGGTCCTAAATCGCGGTCATTTGAAAACATTTTTGCAAAGTCTCACCATCGATACCTCTCTATTAGTGAACACCTGCCGAGTTTCATAGAAATCGTTTAATTATTTTTTGAGTTACCGATATATATATATATATATATATATATATATATATATATATATATATATATATATATATATATATATATATATATATATATATATATATATATATAACATATAAAAATTAATACTGACCCCGGGTATGGGTTCTAGGGGTATTAAATCGCGCTCATTTGAAAACATTTTTGCAAAGTCTCACCATCGATACCTCTCTATTAGTGAATTTTTTTAAATAAAAATTCACTAAAAAGAGAGTGTAGAAAGTTTGATGAAAAATACAAAATCCTAAATGTGAGCCTCTTCAAGACGGTGAAGTCGGATGTAGAACATTATGAGATGTACCTCAGTGCGGAACCAGGTAGTACGCTGTCGCGACAGCTCCAATTAACACAAAATGTTATAAATAAAGACTGCGTACAACCAGCCAACAATTTTATGAATTGTGAGCCCTGGCCCATTTCTTCCCTAATATTAGGACAATGTATGTAAGGCTGATATAAAAGATATGAAATGTACTAAGTGAAGATTGAAACCTGCCATGAGCACTGATAAGTACACTTGGAGAACCCAGATCTCCAGAACACATCTTTTAAACACCTGACGACTGAAACGATCGGCAGGTCTTTAAGAGATGTGGTGTTGTGGTTTGGGTTCTCCAAGTGCACGTATTAATAAATGCAGGGAGGGCAAAGAATTGTAAAATCCGTGTTATTTAAAAGTGCATCGTTGCTATTCAGATAATATTTTTGATAGGCTAGTTAGAACATAGGAAGTCAATGTGTGTATTTTATTTTTACGAAGATTTTATTTATATTTTTTGTGTTAAGGGGTTTTACCTGTATATTATGTATTATATATATATATATATATATATATATATATATATATATATATATATATATATATAATCAAAATAACATCACAGGCAACTAGAGTAGATCCTCTTTTTCAAAGAAATCAAATCCAATTAAATGAGTATAGGACATTATGTGGTTAAAGGATAAATGCATAAATGCACAAATTTTGGGTGTTATCTAAAAATGCAATAATATATGAGGGTACTATTTAAAATGAGCAAGTTAACAGCAACACCTTTTATAACCGGAAGTGCCACCATCTTGGAAATATTTTAGCTGAGTTGCCCCTATCGTTAAGTAAGTTGCCAAATTTTCAAAATTTTGTCTAGTTTCCAAGAAATCGATTTCGAACGTTCGCCGTAGGATATATATATATATATATATATATATATATATATATATATATATATATATATATATATATATATATATATATATATATATATATATATATATATAGCCACTGCAATTTTCTTATCAATATCTTCAAATTTCGATGTTAGTTTTTGCGATACCAGTTCTGCTACCTTCGTTGCAAGGCCAGCTAAAAATACATTGTCATCAAGATAATTCTTTATTGCTCTCTCGATATCAGTTCCCATGGTTATTGTGACGCGCATATTTTGCAGAATAAAAATCAACAATAGAAATAATGTCCACACGTATTTTCTCACACTGTTAGTTCAACAACCTAATCACAAATTCACTCACTACAAAGCATTGTCCTCAGGTGCAATTCTGTGTATTATTTGACAATTGTAATACAGGAAAACCACAGATAACTCAGCGGAGAAGCGGAGCAACCAAAATCACGTCTACTCTACATACATTTTATTTATATATTGTATATATATATATATATATATATATATATATATATATATATATATATATATATATATATATATATATATATATATACAGAGATTGTAGATTGTATAATAAGTGGTATAGGCGTCTGGCCTCTCAGCGTTGTGACCCTAATGGAGTTTTTGTGCATGACTTTTTTTTTCTAATAGTGGCCCAAAAAGTTCAGATTTTATGTGATCTTCTATCTTTTTTGGGTCTATTTTACCTATTCCCTGTCGTTTTAAAGTCACCCCATTTGATATGGTGTTCTCCTCCAGTATGATAGCATTTGGTTCTTCTCCCAAGTATCAAGTTCATTTCTTACGTGAATTTTTGTTTATCCACAATATGGATCTGAAACGTAGTATTGTTCGTATCTGTTTTGCAAGGCTATCTGCTTCCTCGTTTCCTTCAATACCTTAATCCCCTGGTAGCCATATCAAAGTTATTTTGTTGCTCGCAGATAGTTTTTTACGGATTTTTTGGTAGGTCAGCTTAGAATCCGTTTTGAAAGATTTTAGTGTCTTTAGTAATGCCCGACCGCCTCGGCATGTAGATCTATATTCTTTTGTCTTCCCGGTACCCACTCTTCTACACACAGATTTATAGCGAGCATGTCTGCTTGGAAGATGGTGAAAGTTTTTTCTAGGGACTAAGTTTCTTTAAAGTTAGATCCTCTTATTCCCAGTCCTGCTCCCTCCATTTGCTTGGACCGGTCTGTATACCATATAGAGGAGTTGTTTGTCAACCTTTCACTGTCTCCTCCATGCCAGGCGGTCTCTTATGGCCACTTTATATGGGAGTATGAGGTCCAGTCCAGCAAGCATTTGATCTGTTGGTTATACGAGTGACTCCAATGAAATCATTTTCAGGATCTTCAAGTGGCCAACGAAGCCTCCTGTTTTAAATTTATCTGATTGAAATAGTCTCTGCTTTCCTTTTCACGCAATGCAAGATATACATTGCCTTCATTGCAGCTGTAGGGCCTGATACCAAAACACCTGTTACTCCAAGATAGATCAGCCTCTTTTTTCGTTTTTGGCCACTATACTACAAATGCATATGTGACCACGGGTTTAGCCACAGTTTGGTATGTTTAATAGACCATCCTGGGGTTTAACCCCCACGTCTTTCCTACGACTACCGGAAATCCATATTGCCATTGTGGCTCTCGAAAGAGTTTTTTACAAGTGTGTTTTCCAGTTCAGTTTTTGGTCTATAACGATCCCTAAATATTTAGCTGGAAAGTTTTATATGTGTTCCATTGAGAATGGTGGATATAAAATTCAGTTTCCTTCTGTTCGCCAATGGAACAGAAACTGTTTTATGAGGATTGACATTAAGGCCCTCTGTCTAACCCCATTTCCTTAGTATATTATAAGTTAAGTAAATAGAAACCTGACGATCGTTACACTTACCAAGTTAGCGTCATCAGAGGATCAATAATTCAGGTTTTTTTTAAATGTTTTGTGGTGATTTGGGTTCTTCAAGTGTGATTATCGGTGCTCATCACATGCTCCAATGTTCACTTAGTTACCTTATATATATATATATATATATATATATATATATATATATATATATATATATATATATATATATATATATATATATATAGGGGTTTTAATTATTTAAGATGGTGATTGTACAACCCTTACGGTACAAATATTTAACAGGAACCTTGATGAGATCCAGCAACTGCTGCGGGTAATTACGCCCTATATTTTTCAAGTTATTTCATTCGTCATCTGTTTTCCAATATATCAAATTTTAAGCTATTCTTTCCTTTAAAATTTGCAAGTAAGGATATAACAAATCTCCTGATAAAGATAAGGCTGATAACAACAGGCAGGCAAGTTGAAAATATTTCAGTAAACATAAAATTTCAAGAACTATATATAATATTTTCTTATAGTCTGTTTCCCAATTCATTGCTGTAAATATACTTATGGTCGGCGCGACCATTAATTTCATTATGTCTGAGTAATAAGCTTTGAAAATTTAAAGGTGGAGTTTAGAACCGTCACAACAGGATAAATTTTATAAATACCTAACCCCTTGTAATATATTCTGCTTGTATATCATTTTTAAACATCGATATCGGCCTTGCTTCTTTAAAAAATCTACATCATCAACTCTCCTAATAAATCTGTTGGTCATAATTTTGGATTTTGAAAAATAAAGGTCTATAAAGGTCCCAATCTTCCATGCATACAGGGTGATCTTGTAAGCATGGAAGATCATGTATCCTTTACGAGTTCCCCTTAGACGTTTTGGAGAAACTAGACTGATTTGGATTCTGAAAATTTATAGGATGAGATTTTCCAATATGGCCAATCCAACTAAAATATTTAGAACAACCTGGGGCTTCCGGCTATACTGGAATTGGACGCTAACTCGCTAATTTTTAATAGAACACCCTGTATATTAGTACAGACTCAGATACAGCTGATCTTGACGATTCTCCCCAGTTTTGCTGCTTTACACTGAGTGCTTCACGAGATATGGCCATTTTTATTGCAAAAAGATGTCCCTTTCAACGTATCCTATGCAAATTGGAAGCTCGTTGTTATGCTTTTTTTCTTATTGTATATTTCAACTTAGTGCACATAATCTTCTAACAAATTGATTGTTGTCTACAAGGTGATTAAAAACGCGTATCTCATTTTTTTAAATGGCAAGATCTCTTACTACTCTTCGAATTTTCTCTATACCCAAACCGTACGGTTTTTGATATATTCAACTTTGAAATATGCAATGTGGGTATGTATTTGGATTGCTGTAGAGTGCCATTTAAAATAGCAAACTTGAACAGTAACCAAATCCTCAATTTGACAGTTATGTTTTCAGTTGAGTCAAAAAAAAAATCAAAAACAATGACAGATAAGTGTTAACAACTGGGACGTTCTTAACTCAGAATTTAATGTAGAATCCAGACATGGAATCAAAATGGTGTATTCCCATTAAAAAAAACAAAGACGGTGCCGATTTCCGATATTTCCCGAAGTGCCGCATTTTCTGTATATTTCATTTAGACTTGCAGCAGTCGATTCTCGCCGGCTGCCAAATTTCATAATAATACGATTTCGGGAGATCAAAAATTTTCTAACGAACGGGCTACGTGAATCAGCCTGTATACTATATTATTTATTTTAATTCTTGAGACGACAGTGTTTTTTGTTTTAATTTTTACCACAAATAAACATATTTCCCATGTATTTACTACCGGTATTCAATTATTGCAGCCATAAATTTAGATCAGCGTCATGGGCTCTAATACCCGGCCATTGATTTATCGTAGATTTGAATGCTGTTTAATCCGGAATCTAATCGCACAATACTGATAACGGTAACACTAACCAGTCCTGACAGGACGAGCGTTGAAAACTTGATTAAAAATATTACAAAATCTGAAATGTTTAATCGTTAGTTTATTAGATCAGCTTATATAGGGTGTTTCAAAAAACATGTTCCATCGCTGGTGGTTAGATTCCCCACCTAAAAATTAGACCTTCTTTTCATATCAACATAGGTTCAATTTTACCAGTACCTCGTTTCGTAGCTACAAGGTGTTAAATGTATTTTTTTGTTTAATCCAAATTTCTCCACAACGAGCAGTCCGAATGAAATTTATGGGGTGAAAGTTACCTAATAGTAATTAAGTGTGGTCAGCTTTAATCATTTTAGGTACGCTTGGACCACCCAAATCACCACAACACATCTTTTTAATGACCTGACGATCATTCCACCAACAAAGTGAGCGTCATAAGAGGATGAAAAATTCTAACGACTTGCTACTAGAACAGCACCTTTTATACTGAGTCTTAGGAAAGGAACGATACCGAGAGGGAGATTAAATCGCAGGCAAATTTTCTATGTATTTTATTTTAATTGCCGGACGAGGTTTTTGAACTTGCTTTATCACTTTACCTATCAGACAGAGCACAATCAGAAAAATACAAACCAATGGCGGAGCTCGATTTAAGGAACTTTTGTTTCTTATTGCCTTAGAAATATAAATACTTTCGTACGCATAGAGCTTCGCTGGCTGTCTAATATTTTTGATTCAGATTTTGTTTAGCAATGTGGTGGTTGTTATCCCATATATGTTGTGCCACGCATGACTTGTCTAGAGTACCGTATCTCATATGTGCCAGATGGTTTAATAAAATGATTGCACTAAGTAAAGATTGTTACCTGTGATGAGCACTGATAAGTACACTTGGAGCATCAAAATCACCACAACACATCTTTTTAAAGACCTGACGATCGTTTCTCTAACAAAGTTAGTGTCATTAGAGGATGATAAATTCTAACTACTTTCTACTAAAACATTACCTTTTATACTGAGTCTTAGGTAAAGAACGATACCGAGGGGGAGATTAAATCGCAGGTAAATTTACTGTGTATTTTATTTTAAATGCCGGACGAGGTTTTTGAACTTCCTTTATCACTTTACCTGACAGGTTTCGGAATGTTTATCTGCTTCAAAGACAGAGCGCAAACAGAGGATTGCAAACCGGCGGCGGGGCTTGATTTAAAGAACTTTTGTTTTCTATTGCCTTACAAATATAAATACTTTGGTACGCATCGAGCTTTGAAGGCTTTGTAATATTTTTGATAAGTTTCATATTTTCTTTATCAATGTGGTGGTTATTATCCCAAATGTGTTTTGCCGTGCATGACTTGTCTACACCAGCGTATCTCAAATGTGCCAGATGTTCACGAAATCTAGTCTCAATGTTTATCTTAGTCTGCCTTACGTATTTCAGATTACAACCTTTACAACCTATCTCATAGATATCCGACATTTCAGTGGCTTTATCTTTATCTTTTCTATTACCCAACAAATTTCTTAAATTGTTTTTTGTCGAACAAATTTGTTGCAAATCGGATTTCTTAAAAATGCTTTCGAGGCCCCTTCAAATACGCGGCTCAAAAGGTGGGCAAACAAATTTTTCTCTATTTTACCTTTCCTGCATTTTGTGTGATACCCCACACATGGGTGTCTAACCATCCAAATTAGAAAGCTTGTTTGCGCCTGCGCTGTCAGACATACTTTTTATGTGTCATAAAAATCAAAACGGCGGGCTGAGGTTAGGTTAGTCTGAATGTCTTTTGAAAATTCGAATTTCGCAGATTTTTCACCTCCGGTCGGCCATCTTGGCCACCATCTTGAATTACATCCATCTCATTAAAAATCTACTTTCCCTCTCTATCCATCCACCATATTTGTTTTTTCACTTCCGGTCGGCCATCTTGGCCGCCATATTGGATTACGTCATCTCAGGTTAGACCTTTTGTCTCTCTCTATCCAACCCACCATCTTGTTTAATCGCCATGACGTCACAGGCATGCGCAGAGCGTGTAGGAGGTGGCGGAAGCTCCAGAATTCCCCATTCATACCTACTGTCGTGCATTCCGCTAACATTTTCTTTGTTCTGTGTCTATTAATTAATTTTTCCTCTACGAAATTCGAATATCCGTTATATTTAGCCACGTTTTTATATACTCTAATTCTATACTATATCTTCTTTTACTTAAGGGAAATTTTATTAATCTATTTACTAAGAAATTTAAACCAGCCGTTTTTTGTGCAAACATATGATAGTCATTTGGAATGTAACTAGAGTGGTAGTTTCCTTCCTGTGGACATCGAATTCAAGAGAGTCATTATTTTTAATAAATAGTACATCTAGAAAATGAAGTTTACTGTTAACTTCTAATTCGTGGGTGAATTCTATTGAAGTAAACTGACAGTTCAGTATTTTAATAAAATCATCTACTTTGCATATAGTTGTGTTCAACACTGCAAAAATATCGTCCACATAGCGAAACCGTATTCTAGCAAAATACTCATTTTCATTTTCTAAATCCGTCTTAAATATACTCATGAAAAGGTCCGCAATGAATGAAGAGAATGGGCTACCCATTGCCGTGCCTTCAGTTTGTTAAAGAACTCATTGTTAAATTGAAAAATATTTTGTTTTATACAAAGGTTTGTTAAAGTTAAATATTCTTTGCAAACCTCTTCACTTATGTTGTTCAATTTCAACAACTGTTCTAAATATGTTAGCGTTTGTTTCGTAGGCACGCTAGCAAATAAAGACGCTACATGAAATTATATCAAAACCTATCCTTCAACCAATTTAAGATCTTTAACTTTATTAATGAATTCAAGTGAATTTGACACTGAATAACTTTTTTTGTTTAACAGGCAAGCTTTTAAATTCATTTGACACCCACTTCGCTAGATTATATGTCGGGGAACCTATAACCGAAATAATAGGTCTCATTTTCCCGAATTATAAGGTTTTGGGAGACAATATTTTTTAGCCACTTTTGGATTTGCAACCTGGAACCGTCTCCAAAGTCCCCAAAGTCCCTAAAAAATATTGTCTTCCAAAAATTTATAAACCGACCCACCGACGTGCCGTTGGTGACCTCTTTCTCTTTTATAGATATCTCCACGGGCACCGCTCAGAGGAGCTTTCTTCCATAGTTCCTCCACCTGCTGCCCCCAACAGATCTACCAGGGGAACAGAGCGAATGCACCCTTTTACTGTCCAGGTCACCAGACATAGAACATCTTGTTATGCCCGCTCTTTTGTCCCGAGGACTTCCAAGTTGTGGAATTCCTTGCCGGCACATGTTTTTCCTTCTCCACCGAACCTCCAAACCCTCAAGTCCAGAATTAACTAGTTGCCTCTTTCCTCCTTGTCAACACCCACGGTACGATAGTATTTGGGCTGTAAGCCCTCGTAGTGTGTTGTTGAAATAAATATAAAAAACAAAGTAGATAATTTCATTGGATGCACTCCGAGATTGTAGTAAACAGAATTCCTAAGAAGGAATAATACAGTCCTGAATCTAGTTGGTATAGTTTTCAGAAAACACATTATAAAAGCTTTGGGCAAATGATTTTTATGGACAGGTTTAAACAATATAATCATTGATACCATTTTATAAATCAAAACAATGCAATAATTTTTGAATAAAATTAAATTTTGATTACATTGCTTTGAAGTCTGTTATATTTATGTTGTTCTTTTTAGTTTCTAAGGATTAAATTTAGTGTTCGCTGCGAGAGTCCTTTTCAATATCAATTCCGGTGAATCTCCACCTTATTTCAGACTTGTTTATCGCTTATATTATGAAAGCACAGCTGCAGTGCTGAATTCAATGTTTCTTTTCTCTTCAATTGCTGGAAAATATCTCAAACAAATTTACTAAGCTAAAATCCTATTTTACTCTAAGAGTTTCTGCAATCAGAACTTTCTGTTCTATTCAGATTTAATACTATTAAATAAAAATACTATAGAATACTATTAAGTGAAAATCAGCGCCACGCCAGCTTGCCAAATCACAATATCGCCACGAAATATAGAGAATCCGTAATTGAAATAAACAACCTTAAGAGCTTAGAAAATCTAGATGCAGCAAGCGAGTTATGTCAGTGCATTTTCAAAAAAAATATTTAAAATGCTTTAAATTCAATTTCACACACAGTTAGTTTCTTACTCAATAAAGCAATCACAAAAGCGCAACGCGCACCAAATTCCATTAAAATAACTTACCTAGCTTTGGAGTCCTAAACTTGTTGTGAGAGCCTCGGTGATAAAGGGGTAAAAATGTGTGCCACGGGTACTGGGTTCAATTCCAGCAGTACACCTTTAATTTTTCGAGTACATACTGTAGAATTAACTTCAACCGAGTTTTTGTATTTGAGCAAATTGAATGGCTGCACGTTCCGTTATTCGGAGAAGGCGTAAACGCGTCGGTCACGTGTCCATACAATGTTAGACACGTTAAAGATCCCTACCCTCCTTACAGGAACGCATGCGATTTACAAAAGGAACGTATAAGGTAAGCGCCAATATTTCCGGGCCTGAGATATAGATCCACGATATCGCAACTTGTCAAAATTTGGTAAGACATTTGTTCAAGTTTTATTAGTCTTGAAAAAAACAAAAATGGATTTTATGTCAACTAGTTTTCTTATAACTGACATTTGTTCATCATGATGTCAGAAGTCACGAAAATTGAATATAATAATAACAGGAAAAGAAAAAAGAAACAAAATTTTATTCCCAGAAATATACAAAATAAATAAATTAAAACTTAAAATATGAATTAATGCTATCATTAATCTGTGCAACTAAGGGCGAAGTTCAGATGAATGGTATACAATTCCCTGCTCTTCCACTTGGCCCAAAATACATAAAAGCACCGATTTGCTGAAAATGATATGTGAGCAAGGTAAGCGAAGCATCACACAACACAACAACAACAACAAAAATTCCACAAGAATCCTCACAAGCAAAGCACATGAATTCTATTGGATGCATTACCCAACAGACTATTTAGTAGGACCCAAGATGATAGATCTCTACGGTTGGCGTTTAAAGAGTACTAGAAATAATTTTCGCTTGAAAGTGGACACGGAACTCGTTTTGAGGGCATCATCGACAGCGTTGTAAACAGTGTATATCTGGTACGTAAATGACCTTCTGAACAAGGTTAGTCTGTCTTGGTGGTGAGATCAGTCCTTTCCTTCTAACATCTACATTATGTACATCAGTCCTATAAGTGATCATTCTGGATAAGTAAGGAGGGCAGTTTGTCTTGATGAGAGTATGATAGAGTGCCGCCGCCCTGAGTGTAAGTCTACTTTGCATATTTAGCCACCCCCGACTCCATGAGCTTACACGAAATGCGCTGATACTTCCGAACACCATAGGCAAATCTCAAACACGTATTCTGTAACCGCTGAATTCTTCCAGCATCATAACTATCTACACACGCATAGTAAACCTCTGAGCAGTATGTAAACTGCGAGATAACCAAAGCATTTCCCAGCATCAGTTTGGTCTCCACAGGAAGATAGGATCGAAATGGAAAGAGCAACCGCAGACTGTTATATGCCTTCTGCAAACATGAGCTAATGTGCTGCCTGTATCTAAATGTATTATCCGTTATTATGCCCAAATTCTTAACTTCATCCACAAGCTTAAGGCAAACTCCACCAATCTCCACTCTCACGCCACTCTTAACCTTCTCGCAATGCACTTGGCTACCAAAGAGAATCACGGACGACTTACTGGGATTTAGCCAGCTGACGTAAATCGTCCAAATCACTATTAACCTTTGCCACGCCATCTGCAACGTCACAAACATCAAAAGACATGTAAACTTGAGTGCCATCCGCGTACATCTGTATGCTTGAATATCTCAACGCATCGCTGAAGCGTTGGGTATATATTGTAAAGAGGAGCGGCCCAAGAATAGATCCCTGTGGCACTCCACTCTGTACCAAGCGAGCCTCAGATTCCCTGCCGCCCACCCTAAACACCAGGTAGCGCTGACTGAAATAACTTTTTAATAACTCCAGAGCACGGGAGCTTAATCCTATAAATTGTAATATTTCAATCAATATGCTGTGATTCACAGTATCAGACGCCCTGTAAAAATCCTATACACCTGGTATTAAATTCCATACTCGTGAAGGTCTTCCACCTCAAAGCATCAAGGATCGGCTGGATGAGGTGTACGAGGAAAATTATCCGTCTTATTCTGTAGTTACAGATTGGTCAAAGCGGTTTCGAATATGGTCGGAATCCCTGGAAGATAACGCAAGAACACGAAGGACGGTGATCGTGGTGACGGACAAGATTGTTCTTGTTGAGGATCTCGTAATAAGCGATCGACGCTTGAAAGTGAAAAAAAATGTCGGGGCTTTCAGATACAAGCGTCCGCCGAATCCTACAGGAAGACTTAGGCATGAATAAAACTAGTGCAAGGTGGGTCCTCAAACATCTTTCAGCAGTTCAGCACCGTTCATCGAAAACAATGAGAGGGACTGTAATTAAGCGCACTTGAAAAGTTGTATTATCAAATGTCGTTCCATAGGCGGTATAATAGAAATTCACAGGAGATTCTAGCCGCATATAAATATCAAAGCACCTACCATTTTTTGGTGTTCTCTCGTTTATAGCTGTTGGGACGTCGCTTCTGTTCGGATGGTCTCCGGCCACTTCTGTATGTATGTTAACACATGCGAACACGGGTTATTAGCTGATCGTCCAAGCACGGGTGAGTCGCGAACGTGTTTTTCCGTTGGTGTCAAAAACTCAACACTCTTTTGAAAAGAACAAAACTTCGCAAAATGTGATTGCGCACGTGCGCAGTGTACCGAACCATCGAGAAATGCATAATAGATATATACGGCAAGTTACGTGCCGCCGAGCGCCATCGATCTATACTAAACTAAACGTCATAACCTGCATTAACAATAACTAAATACAAAAAAAACAAAAAAAAAGTAACTATTACATTCTTCAACATTCCGCGCACCGTAAAATACAATTTTTATCCTACCCTGTTGCCTCCTTCGAATACAAAAACTACAACCGTGGTATATTGTGATTGACCTCAAGCGGATTTGCATCTGCTTCATGGTGAGGTCAACATTTCCTAACAACCCTACCCTAAAAGCATATATCTATCAGATTATTATTATTGTTATTTTTATGACTAGAAATACTTTAGGAGGTTGGCAGATCTTGATATGGTTTGATACTCACGTTCTTTTCTGTTATGTTCTGCCTGAGGTCTGGTATTTATGAGCGTCCCCGACTAGAGCCTGGCATATTTAATTTAGGTATCTAGATAAGCGAGAATTAGAATCTATTAATTGTATTGCATCCAAACAGGGGAGATTTTATGGAGGAATTTCTCTTCAATTAAACAGATATTTTAATGTTAACAATGATATTAAATTTATTCATTTAAATAAATTTGGGATAGTAAACAAAATTAAATTGACATGGTTTGTTAAAATGAACATTGAATCATACACAAATAAAAATTAAATAAACAGCAAGAGTTTTAAGAAAGAAAGATTATCATTTCACATAGCATATTACAAAATTATAAACTAAAGTGGTTTCATATTACAAAAATATTAACATTACCTACTTGAGGAACGTCAAAAATCAAATACTGCATTTTACAGCTCAAACACAAATACAAATTATTACTTAGATTGCTTGACGCTTGTCAATCAGTTCGCTTGATTTTTCAATGAGTTAACTGGCCAGTTCTTTGTGGGATCAACTACCAGTGCCTGACACAGGTTCACAGACTCTAATAAGAGAGGGGAAGCTGGAGAAAATGAGTGATAATTCCCATTAACGCTTATACATCAGGTGGATTTTGTTGCTTTAATAATGGGTGAGACAATTTGTCCCCTATGTCGATGCTCTGAATTTATTTGTCGAAAACTTTTCAAACAACAATTAAAACGTAATTTGGCTCAAGTGAAATTCATTGCCAATTGACTCAAACTTCGGTAATAATCAGGAATTCTTTACGTTCAATGTGAGAGATACACCAGCGGGTGTGAAAAAAGAGCCACTGCTTAATTCGCGTTTTTCTACTGAACACGTTGTTAATTTAATTTCAAAAACTTATCAAATGATATTAAACAATCACTGACCACTGTTATTATATAGTATCGATATCGAAAAAGACTTTTATCCCCTATTTTAAAATAATTTTTAGCCACCGTAATTACAACGATCTTAACTTCTTAAGCGCCTAGCTCACTCTCCTCGAAGTAATGTTCTTTGCGTGGAGGTTTGACTTCATGCCCCCTTTAACACATACGTCCCTCACCTATAGTTCAGGGCCTTTTAGTGACAGAATTGCAGATACAGTCTCGACTTCCCTTAACATTGAAAATGGACTCTTCAACCTTTACAATTCCCAGAACAAATTCGCTGACTGGCCTAACGTTTTCTTTAGATGACTTTATTGCTCTGGAAAATTCCATCACGAATTGGATTTCTTGTTTAAGCAAAAAAAGAAACATTGTATCTCTTACTAGAGTTTAATATTTTACTGATGACATCAGTGCTGTATTTCACAACTTAAGATAACAAATGTAATATTTTAGACCAGTGAAATATCTCGTCCTGCGATATTTGAGGTCGAATTGCGTTATAGCCACACAGTACCTGGCTTTAGGGTTGCGAAAGATATTTAGCTAATTTTCGTCAAACAATTTCTGAAATCCAAAACTTGAAATATTTATTATAGATAGAGTTATTAATCATTATTTAAGATATCTGGTGGTTTTATAAGTATTTTTGAACCAGTAACGAGGCCAGATTAAAATGAATCGTTACACCTATTGATTTTAAATGGGACACAGATTAGTAACTGGCCATTTTAACTCTCCCAATGCCGTTTTCACGATAACTACGAGAATGCTACCGTCTGCTCCTGGATGGACTGAGATGACACGTGTCACACGCCATCGCAGATGTGGTGACAACTTATCTTTAATTAAAACAAGAGTACCTGCTCTCACAGGGTTTATTTCTGAATCCCACTTATTCCACTGCTGCAAGGCTGCAAGGTATTAAGGTATTTCACCGTCGCCAACATTTCTGTTGGAAATCAGAGATACGTTGCCAGCACGACAAGCGAGACAACCTCAAATCGGACAAGTCATGTTCAATGTTCGTCATGTTGAATGTGCCGATCCTTTTTGGACCTCTGTGGAGGAAACCCTGTCGACGTGTTGAAGATAATTGTCACCTGGGATAAAACTATGCTTCTCTACTATGATCCTTTGTGCAAAAGGGAGTCGATGGAATTGAGGCGTAAAGGAGAAGCACCGATAAGAATGTTCAAGGTCTGTCAGTCGACAAAAAAGTAATAGCTACGATTTTTTGAGATTGTGAGGGTATTCTTCTCATAGACTTTAAATAACGCGACACCACAGTCAACGGAGCATCTTAGGCAACACTCCTGCATAAATTACGACAAAAGATTCGGGAGAAAAGTGGTGGGAAGCCAGCCAGAGGCGTGCGTTTGCGCTATGACGATGCATCCGAGCACACTGCTGGAATTACGCAAGCGCAATTCGTCACTTAGATTTCGAAGAAATTGATCACGATCCTTATAGTTCAGATATGGCCCACAGTGACTACTGCCGATTTGAAAATTTGAAAAAGGACCTTCGCGGGCGCCGTTTCAGTGACGACGAAGAGGTAAGAGCTGCAGTTTGGGCACATTTTGAGAACAAACCAAAAGTATATTTTTAAGGGTATCGAATTGTTGCTGACACGATGTAATAAGTGCATTGATATTATGGGAGACTATATTGAAAAAATAAAAGTTAATTGTGAGTGTACGTCGTTACTTTCAAAGTCAGGCTGTAAAATTTTAGCGCTTACCTCGTATATGCCAAGTTTTACCTAAATCCGTGCCTTATTTTCGAAGTTATTATACCGATATATACAGTCTGTTTCAAAAGTAAGGAATAAATTAGTGTTCGCAGTTATAAATAGGCTGTTATTAATCATTTTATTGAAAAATCTGAAGAGCCTAGTATTGTTAGTAGTTTTCATAATCTTAGAGACGATACCTCACTGCTAATATTGTAAACATGTTCTATCTGTAAAATAGTAATATTATTATATTATTACTATTCAATAAAATTAGACAAACGTATATAACACAATAGGTCTAAAACCTGGACTGTGTCTTACATAATTCAGTGTTCTATCCAAAAAATATTTGACAGTTATCAATCAAATTTTGACATTCTAACTGAAAAATATATCATACTTTTACTATTTCCTCACAATGGCCTAAATAATTCTACAAATCCTGACATCTTCATAATAACTTGATTAGGTAGGTGGTAGTGGACTTTTTCTTTACGTGATAGTGAAGGATTTTTTTCACGCCCGAGGAGGTACCACCTCTTACATCAAGGAGCCGGTGAAGTCCCAATGGACGTTTCCGGTTCTGGTGTATGAGTCGGTTTCACTTGTAGAAAAGATTTCGGAGATAAAATACCCCTCGATTCGGATCTCCGGGAAAGGGGTGTGCAGGGGGCGGCGGCATCAAGGTTTAATATATCCTTCTCAAATATATGTGGCCTAAATTCTAACTGAATTGAACTCCGTCCACCATTTCCTCCAGGCTAATAGGCCCCAACTCCTCTTCCTCACCGAAACCCAAATCAGTGGCAAAACAGCAACTAATCACCTTAATTTTCCGGGGTATGCGCTCCTTACTTCCTTTAGATTGCATGGAGGTGTGTGCGCGTACGTCCGTAGCAAACTACCCTGCACCAGACTCCTCAGTTTGGAAACTAGAAGAAAAGATCGACTTTGGATGAAACTCTCTCTCAGGGCTGCAACTAAACTCATCTATTGCATTTACCAGTCACCTTCTGACAACAACTTAGTCCCGAACTTTGACTTCCTTTCTGAAAAAATCGACCATCTGATTTCTGAATATCCTTCCTCCGAGGTCACTATTCTTGGTGACTTCAATGTCCATAATATGGAATGGCTAGTGAATAATTTTTAAACGAGTTGATAAAACTTCCAAAAAAATTAGTGTGCTGAATTCAGAAAAGAATGAGCTTTTAAATGATGTTACAACACTCGACCCATGTTCCCTATTTAAAATATAAGGGTTGTTATCACTACCCTTAAGGGGTTGATGTGACAAAGTTGAGTTTTATATCAAAACATGTCCCCCTCAATATTAAAATTTACGTGTTTCAGCGTTTCTTAAAAAAAAATTCTCTGGATGCAAATCGGTCTGTTTCGTTTTCAATGCGCCAGCCTGTATGTATATATATATATATATATATATATATATATATATATATATATATATATATATATATATATATATATATATATATATATATATACATACGTACGCATCTAGCAGTTTCTATTGAATATATTTCCCGGCTACCTGCTAAAGTCTCTAAAGGATAAATTTAAATGGAAGTCACGAAAAGCACTGTCGAGAGGTAACAATACGAAAGTTGTATTCTTACTTGGATTAGTGATTTTAAGTGTAAGGGATCATGTTAAAAAGCTACAGTAAAAAATCTTTAGCTTTTTGCAAGGAGCCAGATAATTTTGTATTATACATCACTACAGGATGTAAAACCAATTTTAATTGTAAAGGAGAACGTGCTATATCTGTGCTATATCTATGCCGCATCTTTGCGCGTTACGCTGGCACTTTCGGCAGTATTTTCGACCCTCTTGCAAAAAAAAACAGAAATATAACCTTTTGCAATACAACGGACGCTTTTAGTCGCATTTAGCATGCGTAACAAATGGTCAGTCAAATTATAAAATTGTAATCCTGTTTTAAAATACACAAACGTTAAAAATGCATACTCGTCCCGAATAAAATAGTGTGAAAAGAGGAGAACAATCTGTCGCAGTATTTTTTCTACTGTATTTTTACTACTTTAGCGTTGGTCTATTTCCGCGACTCTGACCAATCACCGACGCCAGAGACCAGTTTCACATCATTTTAAGACTGCTTCGCATAAAATCTGATAATCGCTAATTAGCGCCCCTAGAACAACACATCCGGGGTTAATTTCAATATTTATATATGTGATGTGTGATATATATATATATATATATATATATATATATATATATATATATATATATATATATATATATGTATACATATATAAATATATATATATATATATATATATATATATATATATATATATATATATATATATATATATATATATATATATATATATATATCAAATTTAGTGGGTACCTTGCTTTTGCAAGTGGCTGGGATATGTTCGTTAGCCAGGAAAATCGGCCTAAGCAAAATTAGGGTCTGTAAGATTAAAGACAAAAAAGTTACGGTCATTTAAAGAAAAAAAAGTTCGGGACGCAACAAGTGCGTTATGATAGTGAATTTTCGATTAACTTAGAAAGTTGAGTTTTGGTACGTAGTAAGGTCTTTCCCAAGGCAACATATCCACCAAATGCCATTAAAATAACTTTGTAATTTTTGGAGAACAACATTTTTTTCGAAAGAAAACTTAAAATTTCAAAAACTCAATTTTCTATAATTTTAGAAAGTTGAATTTTGGTGTGTATAAGGTATTTCTCAAGGCAACATATCCACCAAATTTTATTAAAACAGCTTTGTAATTTTCTAAAAAAAGAAATTTCGAAAGAAAACTCAAAATTTGCTCGAAAAACATTGTCCGATTGTCCTGGATAACGAACACATCCAAGCCATTAATAAAATAAACGCACTTGCCGCATTTCATCGAAATCGGATAATTATTTTTTGAGTTATCGGTTGGATATATATATATATATATATATATATATATATATATATATATATATATATATATATATATATATATATATATATATATATATATATATATGTCTTACCATCGTTACCTCTCTATTAGTGAATCTTTTTAAATCAACATTCACTAAAAATGGGGTTTTCCTGAGAACGTCAAAGTCGCGATTTGAAACGTCAAAATTGGCAACATTTAGGCAAAGAACCTGAAACAAATACGGCCTATGTAAAGAAAATGTCACAAGCCCCTCAGTTTCAGCTTCAATCGACCCTTTCTAATAATTTGGTGGTAGTTTTAGTTGAGTTGCTATAATTTTTAGCCAATTTTCGTAGAAAAAATTCATTATTGAGAAGACCGCGACTTGAATTTATTAAAGATTGCATTAAATGAGCGTAAACTGGGCCCCTTAGAATTCATATCCGGCTTTACATTCAGTTTTTATCTGTTTACATATATACAGGGTGACACATTTCTATGGTAAAGCTCAATATAATTGTTATTCAACAAGATACGAGAAAAAATTGTATACGTTAATTATAGGGTGTCTTGACGTGCCTCTTAAAAAATTATTTTGGCCAACACAGGGTGGCCCATAAGTCGTTGATGATCCCTACAATTTTTGTTTACCAACACCCCCATATTATTATGAATTTTTTATCGAAATATGGTTCATGTAAGAAAACAAATCGAGACGCAGCAAGTGCGTTTTGGTAGCGAATTTTCAAATTTCAATAACTTAATTTGCTATCAACCTGAGGTTTGTTGGCTAGGAAACCAGTTTTATCGGAAACATTTTAAGTTTATTTTTGTACATTTTCAAAGTTAACTTGATAAAATATGGTGCATTGTTTCTACTATATACACAATACCGGCAACCAGATTGATGTCTGCTTGCATTAGAGAGACATATTTGCTACTAAAAACGTTTTTATGAAAATTCACTTGCATAACGCACTTGCTGCGTCCAGACTTTAAAAAAAATTTACTTAGTTCTCAACGTGATAAACCACCACGTACCTAAAACAATTATTAAATTTCACGTAATATCACTCTATTTTAAGCACTTATCATTATAGACTATACAATTGTCTTATGGATCTCAGTCAAATAAATGTATACAGGGTGACTCACGGTCGATGGTAGGTTAGAGATTTGCGGGGAACAGGACGTAGAATTATATTGGTCTCTTGGGTAATTGGTTCTGCTCTATCTATCTAAAATATCTCCAGTGCTGCAGCGTTGCTGTTCATAGTGAAAAATAGCAACAACTTTGTTCTTTTGAATGATACACCTGTATGTTATTGCATTTTTTGCTGTCCTCTTGCTTTCCGATTATTTTTGTATAATACTTGCCTATACCTATCTCCAACAATTTTCGAGAAATTAACTGTTTTCCTTATTTTTTGTCTGCAAAACATTGCCTCAATTAAATGTTTATTATTACGGTATTTGGATTCTTAAAGAGGTGAAATCTTGGATGTAATTTACCAATATCCTGTTTATTACTGAGGTCTAAGGGAAATAGTTCTCTATTACACAGGTCGTTCAAAATTTGTGATCTAACCAATAGATACAAAAATGGTGATGGATGCATTTGTTTAAATTGAACACCCTGTATAATATCAAATACGCTGAAAGACAATTAAAGTTTCTTTCAAATGATGTATCATGTTCCTATACCTGAATAATCAGGTTTCCGAAATAAAAGTAGATTTCTATAAATATCGAGTTATTTTGTCATATTTTGTATGTATTATAGTATGAAATGTCATGGAGCATGTCATTATGTAAATTTTACAATTAGTGCATCAACAGTAAACCGTTTGCGCGTTTTTTAACAAAATTTTGTGTTGAAAAAGATCAAAATAGATGGCAATAACCATTCAAACGAAGTTCTGATCAAATTGTTTATTGTTCATGGTAAATGTGATCGAATTATAGCAAGAACATGCAGAAGGTTCAATGAAATGTATCCCGATTTCCAATACAACCAATGAAACTTGCTTTTGTTTCGAAACCCTGACTATTTAGATATAGGAACATGATACATCAGTTGAAAGAAGCTCTAATTGTCTTTCGGGATATTGGATAATGTACAGGTGTTCCATTAAAAAAAATGCACTTTTTATAATTTTTGTATTTATCGGTAAAATCACAAATTTTGAACGACCCTATACAATGTAGAACAAATTCCCTTAGACATAGCTAATACACCGAGTTATTGGTAAACTACACCCAAAGTTTCAGCTTTCCACGAATCCAAATACCGCAGTAATACAGATTTAACCGAAGCTCTGTTTTGCACCGAAAATAGGGAGGGAAAACAAATAATTTCTCGAAAACCGCTGGAGATAAGTATATGAAAATATCACCCAAAACGAATCGCAAAGCAATAGCAAAGCGAAAATGCAATAAGATACAAGGTGTCTCATTTAAAATATCGAAGTTGTTGCTAATTTTTAATATAAGCGGCAACGCCGCAGCACTGAAATTATTTTAGATAGATAGAGCAGAACCAATTACACAAGAAACCAAATTTTCAAAATAATCCTACGTCCCATGCCCCGTCAACGTATAACCTACCATCGACCGTGGGTCACCATTTATGTTGTATAATTATAGGTAATGTAAAGTGGGTATACAGGGTGTGGCACCAAGACATTTAGTTAGCCGTTTCTTAATAACTACCCCGATTTGAAATTTGAAAATTTCGATCGAGACGAATTCCAGTTCAGTGAAAATAGTTTACTTTATGTGAAACTTCGGGTTTAACCGGAAGTGACTATCAACTTGCTTATTTTAAATACAACATGGTAATTTTCATTATATTTTCGAATTCTACATTAAATTTGAGATACATTATTACTAATACACCATATGTCAAAAATCAACCGTTTTCGAATTTTTCGATTTTTTTGAAAATTCTCGCGAAAACCAAGGTAAACGTTGCACGCTCTCTCTCTGTGGAAATACAACTGAGAAGACTCAGTTTTTGTACAGATTACCCTTAGATTGGCACCTAAACGACACGTTTGATAGCGTTTCTTTTAAGTATACAGGGTGATAAGAATTAGCCGTGCCATTTGGTAAAATTGAAATCATAATTACTCGCTTATTTAAAATAGAATAACCTATATTTTATGAGCTATTTCGGTTCGCATGCGGTTTCCCTTTCAACGTGTATTAGCATTTCCTGTACCTAAATTCCACCGTTTCCCGAATATTTCAATTTTATTGGATTCACTTAATTCACATTGACACAATAGATTTAAAGCAGGCTTTGGAACTTGATAATATGCTTGCTGATGTCTATATGTCAAATACCACCTCTTACAAATGCGAACAGTACATTTGTTGGGCCTTCTCGCGTAAAAAAAAACAGAACACTTTGTATTTGCATCCAAATCGCTGCATTTCCCTTGTTTTAGTTATGTAAAATCAATGTGTTGTTAACTAAGTTGTAAAACCAAAATACAACTCAACAATATAGGTAGTTATTTATTATAAATGAGTACATAACTTAACTAGTAGCTAGTGGAAAACTAAAACACAAAAACAATTTAAAAAAATTGTGGAACTTATAACAAATGGTCAAAAATACTCCCGCTGACAAGGAGGCTTTTTGTTATTCGTCTTATAGTGTTTTGGTTCCTAGCCTTTCTGATTTGTCTCGAATTCAGTGAATTGAAGGCACGTAAAACTCTACCTACCATGTCTTCTTTTGTGGTGGCAGGTTCGTGGTAAACTTTATTTTTGATGTAGCCCCAGATGCTTGCATCCAGAGGTGTTAAGTCGGGGGACCGTGGTGGCCATCTATGTTGGCCGTTATTGGCAATCCACCTGTCTTCAAAATGTGGTTGCAAAAAATCATGAGCTAAATGGAAACTGTGGGGGCGGTGCTCCGTCTTGCTGATACTAGCTTGTTCTAGCTTATTCTAATCTTAATTTGTTGAGAGAAACTAGAATCACTTCGTGCAAAATATCATTATAACTCATAACAGTGAGATTTTCATCGTATATTTTAATTCAGAAATATTATCGTTCTTAATTGCACAAAACACATTGAATGACCACCTGTTTTGGAAATAGTTGATCCTGGTAACATGGGGATTCTCATCTGACCAGAAGTGACTATTGTGGCGATTGTGCATGCCATTTTTGGAGAACTTCACCTCATCGAACCAAATAATTCTCTTGCAGAAATTCACATCTTTTTGTGTTTTCAATAGGAACCATTCACAGAACTAGGAAGATCGTTTGGTTGCAAACCATGTATCGGGTGGTAAGAGAAGGGTCTCCAATGATGCTTTTTCAAAATTCTGTGAATCGTTCTCGCTGACAAGCGTAATTCTTTTTCGCAATCCCTGATAGATGCCTTTGGATCAGCAACAAAAAATGCTAATACGTTCACTTCGTTTACCTCGTTATCGACGAGTGGCTTACGCTTCTGTACTTTTGGGCGAAAACTTCCATGCTGTAAACAACTTTGCAGAAACCTCTTTATTATGTCGTGACTGGGTTTCGGTTTATTCGGGTACTTTCCTGCAAATGCACGACATGTTCGACCTACAATTCGCTGATACTCACCATAAATAATTAGAAGCTCCAAAAAATCATCGTTTGTGTACTGCAAGTTTGCCATTTTTGCATCGCGTTGACTGATAGTATCTAGATTTTTATGACAATAAGCTTCGCTTGACGCTATTTTGACATGTAGACGTCAGCAAGCATATTATCAAGTTCCAACGCCTGCTTTAAATCTATTCTGGCAATTTGAATTAAGTGAATCCAATAAAATTGAAATATTCGGGAAACGGTGAAATTTGGGTATAGGGAATGCTAATACACGTTGAAAGGGAAACCGCATGCAAACTGAAATAGCTCATAAAATATAGGGTGTTCTATTTGAAATAACCGAGTAATTGTCATTTCAATTTTACCAAATGGCACGGATAATTCTCATCACCCTGTATACTTAAAAGAAACGCTATCAAATGTGTCGTTTAGGTGCCAATCTAAGGGTAATTTGTACAAAAACTGAGTCTTCTCAGTTGTTTTTCCACAGGGAGAGAGCGTACAACGTTCACCTTGATTTTCGCGAGAATTTTCAAAAAAATCGAAAAATTTCGAAAACGGTTGATTTTTGATATATGGTGTATTAGTAATAATTTATCTCAAATTCAATGTAGAATTCGAAAATATAATGAAAATTTCCATGTTGTATTTAAAATAAGCAAGTTGGTGGTCACTTCCGGTTAAACCGGAAGTTTGACATAAAGTAAAATATTTTCACTGAACTGGAATTCGTCTTGATCGTATGTGTGTAAATTTTCAAATTTCAAATCGAAGTAGTTATTGATAAACGGCTAACTAAAGGTCTTGGCGCCACACCCTGTATATTATAGTATACATCTGCTCATTAATCAACTAATCACCCAACATTAACAAGGGCGTAAACTATTTAGCTCACTTTACACCTAACTATTTCTTATTAATAACTATCTTATTAATACCGATGTTTTTAATCAGATCTAATTTTGCAGGTGTTAGTTGATCCAGTAAAAGGCCTTTTATTTCAGAACAGATTTGACAGAAAGATTATTTGTGTCGATCCAAGTGTAGATCCTGGACAAAATACTACAAGAAAACGTGTAATCTCAGATATGTATGAGCACGTTGTCATTTTTGATCATGTTGTAAGGCAGAGAATATAAAAGACAAAAACAAAAATAAACTTGTTAAAACACGTGAAGTTTTAATATGTACCAAATTAAGTATATAAGTATATAGGTATTTCCAATTTATAGAAATATACTGGACTAGTGCCATCTACAGTGAAAAACCTAAGTATTCTGTGGAGTGAAGGAGCCCGTGTTCTGTGCTGCTCGGCACGGCCGGGTAGATGTCAATGTCACTTGTCTGTCACTTGTCACTTTTAGCTAAAAGTCGTAGTTCATTTGTTTGCCCCCTTCCCGTTCACTTCAGCTATTCGGCTTTTAACCGTCCTCCATTTCAAATGCGAAATTTTTATTTGTATTGCCGTTTGTCCATTGCTGTGATTTGAGGTTTTAATGCTTTTAATTCTGCCTTCACCCATATAGTGCAAGAAAACAAAAGCGACAGTCGATGAAAACAACCACTACGATAGATTTCCTGTAAAGTTCAGTTCCTGTTATAAAAAACAGAAAGTAAGTTTTTTTTTTGGATGCAGGAGGGGGAAATGCTCATGCAGACCCCATTCACGGCCCCGTAGGTTCCGTGGGATATCGAGGTACTGTGAGACTGTACTCACTAAAACCCCCTTCCTGGGAGTACCGGACCTTAGTCCATACCTGCGTCGGAAAGTATTACACACAATGATTTTTTTGGGTATGAATGTTTCCATTCTGTTTTTGCCGCGGGGGCGTTAGCGGGTAAGTATAGGCTTTGGACGCTTATGCTTGTGTGGAAGTTGCTCGTCGTAGTCGGTGCCACTACGGAGAAGAGCATTTGGGTGAGAGGCGACTTTTGCGAACTGGGTTGTGGATAGTTAAGTTATAAACTCAAGTATCGAAGGCATTTTCATATCAGAGTGAATCTGACTGTTTCGTACAAAGTAAGTATGTTTGGCCATTTTGATTTTATTCTTTATAGGTATCATAGGTTTAACTCAGTGGTTTCTCTGAAAGTTCTGCTCTTGGTTGTGCAGCCTGATTTGGCAGCTTCTCTATCTATTTGTTTAAAGACCTTAGATTGTGGTGTGTCAGTGCACTTTTAAACTAAATTTACACGGGTTTCTACCTGTTTTTTGTGATTTAACTGCTTTTGCATTGTTGTTTTTGCTGCTTGGAGGTGCCTCGACCCAGCTTTGGACATTTTGATGTTTTTAATTTCCAAACTTTTAGCTTTTAGGTTTGATTTTATTAATACAACTGTTGTAGAGCATGTTAACGTTGACTTTAGTTTCTGTTTGGACTTTGCTTGTAATGCTGTTTAGAATTTTGTAACTGCTTGTGTCGTGTGATACTTGACGACCCGCCAGAAACTTTGTTTCTGACACAACCACCTTTTGTAATGTTTCAGGAAGCCCCTGAAGATGGCCAGATGTATGGGCCAAAACGCGTAGGGCTTTTACTAAATAAATTCAGTCTGGAGTATAGCCTTGTTCTGTTCTTTTTTACCTTGGAAATATGTCTAATCCAGACGTTGTGGCGTTCAGAAATTACAGTATATAAGTTAGCTTTGAGAACCAAAATCACCGCAATACATCTTCTAACGACCGTTTCATTAACAAAGGTAGCGTCATCAGAGGATGAAAAATTCTAATTTACTACATATTTCATTTATATTACGCTTTACCTATAAGACTGATATTAATAATATTCCCTTTCAATTCTAATGAATTTATGCGTTACGAGTATTTTATAGACACAGTGTATACAGGGTGTAGCACCTAAGACGCTTCGCACCATAGATCCCCACCTATACAAAATATCCAAAACATTCCAAGAGCAAAATTCCTCATATATTACTGGTCACCAGTGGCGTGCCATATCCCAGTGACACTGCGATGTATTCGAGCTGGGAAAGAAGCGTGAGGAAATATTTCATTCGGCTCACGAGAACCAAGTAATAAGGTGCTTTCTTAGCGCAGCTGTTTCAAAGTCCTTAACGGTTAAAGCAATTATTACGTTCTAATAGCGTCGCATATAAGCTAAATAAATGTGTGTTGCGAACTTTATATAAAACATCATCGAGGATGATGGCAAGTCAAAGAAAAGGTACATTATTTATGAATTTTTAAATCTTTCAGTGTTTATTTCTTTTATTACAGACTTTTAGGGCATTAGCTGAGACTAGATGCATTCTCGCAACAATTAGAACCATAGACCGGTTTCGCTCTCATTAGAGCCCTTCAGTACGGCATACAAATTGTAGCAAAAATGCACCAAAAGTAATACGGCTATAGTATAGCCAGCCTTAAAATACTAAGTGAGTGGTGGACGTGCCGCCATCTAGTTGCGGAAACAAGTAGTATGTTGTCACGCCAGCTCCAAATAACACAAAGTGTTAAAAAATAGAGACTGTATACAACCAGCAATTTAGAAAATTGTCAGCCCTGGCTCATTTCTACCCCAATATAGGGACAAAGTATGTAAAACTAGATGCATTTTCGCAACAATTAGAACCGTAGACCGCTTCCGTTCTCATTAGAGCTCTTCAGTACGGCATACTAATTGTAGCAAAAATGCACTAAAAGTAATACGGCTATAGTATAGCCAGCCTTAAAATACTAAGTGAGTGGTGGACGTGCCGCCACCTAGTTGCGGAACCAAGTAGTATGTTGTCACGCCAGCTCCAAATAACACAAAGTGTTAAAAAAATAGAGACTGTATACAACTAACTAACAATTTATAAAATTGTCAGCCCTGGCCCATTTATACCCCAATATAGGGACAAAGTATGTAAGACTAGATGCATTCTCGCAACAATTAGAACCGTAGATCGGTTTCGCTCTCATTAGAGCTATTCAGTACGGCATACTAATTGTAGCAAAAATGCACCAAAAGTAGTACGGCTATAGTATAGCCAGCCTTAAAATACTTAGTGAGTGGTGGACGTGCCGCCACCTAGTTGCGGAACCAAGTAGTATGTTGTCACGCCAGCTGGCGGCACGTCCACCACTCACTTACTATTTTAAGTCTGGCTATACTATAGCCGTATTACTTTCGGTGCATTTTTGCTACAATCATTTAGGCAAAGAACCTTAAACTATTACGGGAAAGACAACTCTCTCAAGAAGAATGTTTTACAAACCCTGTAGTCTTAGCTTCAACCGTCATTGTCCTTCATTTTACTAAAATAGACCCTTTCTCTGAAGTTTTAGTAGTAGTCTTAGCTATAGAGTTTTTCGTTTAATGGTATATATTTTTTGTCGAATTTTCGTAAAAAATCAATACAGCTCAATATATCAGTTATTATACAAGATATGAAAAAAAAAAGATACATTAATTATAGGGTGTCTTGAGCTACATCTTAAAAATTATTTCTGCAATCACAGGCTGGGCCATAAGTCGTTGCTGATACAAATTTTCTTATTTTAGTGAATTTTCTTAAAAAAAATTCACTAATGAGGAGATCCTGACTTTTGAAGTTTGAAAAAATTTCTTCAAATGAGGGCTAATTAGGCCTCCCAGAACACATATCCGGGGTCAGTATCAATTTTTATATATATATATATATATATATATATATATATATATATATATATATATATATATATATATATATATATATATATATATATATATATATATATATATATATATATATATATATATATATGTATCACACCAAACTCAAAAAATAATGGGCCGATTTTGACTAAATTTGGTGAATAAATTCCTTTTGCAAATGGCTTGAATAAGTTCGTTAGCCAGGAAAATCTGCCCAGGTTTTCCCGGAAAATTTTGAGTTTTCTTCCGAAAAAAAATAATATCTCCAGAATTAACAAAGTAAGGGCAACCAAATTTGGTACGCGGGTTTATATCCTTATATGTAAGTTACGTACCAAAATTTAGCTATGTAGGTCGAAAGACAAAAAGTTATTGGCATTTAAAGAAAAACAAATTGGGGTTTTCCTCAGAACGTCAAAGTTGCGATTTAAAACGTCAAAATCGGCAACATTTAGGCATATAACTTGAATCTAATACGGGCTATGGAAATCAAATGTATCAAGAAGGATTTTGAACCCTGAAGTCTTAGTTTCAACCGTCATTGTCCTTCATTTCACTAAAATGATTCCAGAAAATTCATTTCAAATTGACCCTTTCTCTGATGCTTAGCAGTAGTCTTAGCTATATAGTTTATCGTTTAATGGTATATAATTTTTGTCGAATTTTCGTAAAAAATCAATAAAGTTCAATATATCCGTTATTATACAAGATATGAAAAAAAATTGTATATATTAATTATAGGGTGTCTTGAGCTACATCTTAAAAAAATATTTCTACAATCACAGGATGGCCCATAAGTCGTTGGTGGTACAAATTTTCTTCTTTTTTAATCAAAACGCCTTATGTTATTGCATTTTTGCATTTTCCATCGAAATATAATGCATGTTTGTAAGAAAATAAATTCTGGATGCAGCAAGTGCGTTATGGTAGCGAATTTTGATCAAATGTTTCATATTTGAATAGCCCAATTTGATATTAACCTATAATGTTGACCAAGAAACGAGTTTTTCCGGGAACATTTTAAGTTTACTTTTGGAAATTGTTGTACATTTTCACACAATAAAGTTATTTTTATGAAACATGGCGCATTGTTTTTACTATATAGGTTTTACTGGTAACCAAAATTGATGCCTGCTTTCATAAAAAGAAAACACATATTTGCAATAAGAACATTTTTATGAAAATTCACTACCATAACGCACTTGCTGCGTCCAGAGTTTTTTTTTAGTCTAACACCCCTTACGTTATTGCATTTTTGCTTTTTCCATCGAAATAGAATGCATGTTTGTAAGAAAAGAAATTCGGGACTCAGCAAGTGCGTTACGGTAGTGAATTTTTATTAAATGCTTCATATTTGAAAAGCTCAATTTTCTATTGACCCATAAGGTAGACCAAGAAACGGGTGTTTTCGGGAACACTTTAAGTTTCCCTTCGGAAATTTTTGTACGTTTTCAAACAATAAAGTAATTTTGATGAAACATGGCACATTGTTTCTACTATATAGATTATACTGGTAACCAAATTTGATGCCTGCTTTCTAAAAAAAAAACTCACATATTTGCCATCAAAAACATTTTAATGAAAATTCACTACAATAACGCACTTGCTGCGTCCAGACTTTTATTGTATTAACTACTAACAGATTTTTTGATAAACGGCCCCTATTTGATAAAAACTCTGGACGCAATAATTGCGATTTTTTATTAAGGTATTATAATCTTTAAACTTTGTTTCCTATACAGCTGAAATCCTCAATTTGGTAAAGTCGAAAACAACATGTACTGTTGTCAGGTATATGTTTTTAGTGAATTTTCTTTAAAAAAGATTTACTAATGAGGAGATCACGACTTTTGAACTTTAAAAAATTTCTTCATAGGAGTGCTAATTACGCCCCCTAGAACACATATTCGGGGTCAGTTTCAATGTTTATATGTTTATATATATATATATATATATATATATATATATATATATATATATATATATATATATATATATATATATATATATATATATATATATATACATATATGTATCACACCGATAACTCAAAAAATAATGGGCCGCTTTTGATTAAATTTGGCAAATAGCTTCCTTTTGCAAGTGGCATGGATAAGTTTGTTAGCCAGAAGAATCAGCCCAGGTTTTCCCGGAAAATTTTGTGTTTTCTTTCGAAAAAAATCATATTTTGGCAAATAACAAAGTAAGGGCAACCAAATTTGGTACGCAAGTTTATATCGTTAAAGGCAAAAAGTTATAGGCATTTAAATAAATATAAACCGGGGTTTTCCTCAAAATGTCAAACTCGCGATTTAAAACGTTAAAATTGGCAATATTTAGGCAAAGAACCTGAATCTAATACGGGCTATGGAAAGAAAATGTTTCAAGAAGAATGTTTTATAAACCCTGAAGTCTTAGCTTCAACCGTTATTGTCCTTCATTTTACTAAAATATTTCCAGAAAATTCATTTCGAATAGACTCTTTCTCTGATGCTTGGCAGTAGCCTTAGCTATAGAGTTTATCGTTTAAGGGTATATAATTTTTGTCGAATTTCCGTAAATAATCAGCAAAGCTCAATATATTAATGATACGGTGTCTTGACCTACATCTTAAAAAAATATTTCTACAATCACAGGCTGGCCCATAAGTCGTTGGCGATAGAAATTTTCTTTTTTTTTAGACCATGTTATATTATATATATATATATATATATATATATATATATATATATATATATATATATATATATATATATATATATATATATATATATATATATATATATATATATATATAATATAAGTTTTTTCGGGAACACTTTAAGTTTACTTTCGGAAATTTTTGTAAATTTTTAAAGAATAAAGTTATTTTGAAGAAACATGGCACATTGTTTTTACTATATACGTTATACTGGTACCCAAATTTGATGCCTGTTTAAAAAAACACGCATATTTGCTATTAAACACATTTTTATGAAAATTCACTACCATAACGCACTTGCTGCGTCCAGACTTTTTTATCTTTAAAGCTTCAAAATTTCAAACTTCCGCTTGTCATTCCAAAAAAATACATTGTCTCTATGTAGCTGTGTACTGTGGGTCTATGCTGAGTATCTACAGTATGTTTTGTGAATATAAGTTTGTTAGCTCGGTTATTTATAAGTGCAGATATGCGCTCTGTATCTGATGCAAAAACTTCTAACAGTTTGGCCTACGTGGGCTGCGTGATGTGTAAAAATAAATTTGTTAATTTCACTTTTGTCAAGAAATATGATTTTTATTTCACGTTAAATGCCAAACCACGCCTCGTATTATAAGCTTTAAAAGCTGCTTTATATTTGTGCTGCTATTTAAAATTTTTGAAATGTTTTTCGAAACCCTTTCAAAGTAAGTCATATTTGAAACCTATTTCTTATCCTTTTTGTCGGTTATATTTGAATAAATCAAATAAAGTGCTAATTTGTATTCTTTTCTATCTTATCATATTATCTATTATTTTAACAGCATCACCATTATTAGATGCTATTTGCTTGACTATCGAAATTTCTTCTTCTCTGTATTTTCTAATATAGGCAAGCATTCTCTAGAAGACCTTTTAGACAATCGGTTAGAAACGAAACTAATTTACTGTTTAAAGGAATAATCATGTAGTTTAAATTTGCTCACACGAATAATTTTTAATCAAATATTTTGGAACGTATTTGTATTCTCTACTAAGTGAAATCAAATTGTTGGTTATCTTATGATATTAACATCGAAAACCACTACTATCAGGAATGTTGAGTGTATGAATTTTTAAGTACCCATACATTTGGTTGCTGATTTTATATTTCTTTTTTTTTTGCTCTGACATCAAATATGTATTTTTGAGCTTACTTTTAAGTTTTGTCAAAATAAATTTGTTGGATCCTAACTTCTGTTAAATATTTTGCGGTGATAGTATCATTAATTTTTATGCTGTATGCATCATTATTTATAGCTACGGTTATGTTTGCTTTATCAGCTTAAAGAGTAAATCGTTGTCTGGTACTTTATTCTGAATGTATTTGAAAATTTTTATGTGATTAATTTGACGTTTGTCGTATTTTAAAGTAAATGTTCCTAAAAAGTCACGTCTTCGGTTAATACACCATACAGCTAGTCGTCTAACAGCTTGCTGTCAGTCTAGCAGCTTTTGGTAACCCGCAGTTTGTTGTATCCATAACTACTAAATAATATTCGCTCTAACATATTTTAGTTGTTACTGTTATTACTATTGTTACTATTATTAGAGGCAAATGAGGATTAAGAAACACATTTGAAGTTGCCTTAATGTTATATAAATTAGAGGCAATTTATATGTCGGCTTAAAGCTAGCTAATGCATATTTCTGGAAACGTGCTGTTTCAGGAATGTTTCTGTCGAATTTTAGTTTGTTCAGTTTGTGCTTGCTCATTTTCCCAATGCCAACTCTTAAGATGCTAACTAACTACTACTGTAATAATTAGCAGTTATTAGATAAACATAAATTTAAGTACAGAAAATCATTTCAAACTAAGTACAACTTTAAAATGCTGTGCATCTGGGATTAACCGATATTATAATAGAAAAAGATATTGAACTATCTACAAAGTAGATTAGACATATTTAACCAAATTCGTGTGATTAAAACTACATAAGAATTGGGTAATTTTCAATAACTTTTAGTTTATCACCACAACGAATTTCTGAAAAGAAGTTTTCAAAATGAAGCTTTCTAATGAAAAATATTTCATAAACAAACTATTTAGTAGTGTTAATCCGAACTTGTGTGTTTGTGTGTGTGTGTGTGTTTTGCTTCTTTAACTCCGGTCTTTTTCGCGACTATAGCCAATCACCGACGTCAGGGAGCAGTTTCACCTTACTATCCTGGCAATTTTTGCCGAACCCCTGTCTTCTTGTAAGGATGGTGGGGATATTTAACGCGCCCAACATGTCATGGACACGGGACCGATGACTTTACGCCCCCTCCGAAGGGCGCAGCATGCAGATATTCAACTTGCTCAAATACAATACTACAACCTCGGTTGATGTTAATGTTACAGTATGTACTGAAAAAGTGAAAGGAGAGCCCTGGCATCGAAACCAGTACCCTTTGGTTCAGAGACACACGTTTTCACCACTGCACCACCAAGGCTCTAATCCGAAGTTGAAGCGAAAACCTAGATCCAGAATTTTCACAGAGATACTTTATCGATACGGCCGTGGATTATCACATTACCATCACGAACATAATCAATACTTTAAAAACAAAATTATTATCTTTGTAAAGTCGAAAACGGTTTTTGTATGTATAGCTTTGGTAAGGAAAAATATAATGTCTAAATAAATTAGAATTTATACAATCTTGGAATACAGTAAAGTGTTTTATAAAAAAGATAATCACTTGCTTGATCAGTAACTTCCCTTTAATTAGTTTGGTAATGGAAAACTTCACTTATGAGGAGGTCCCGACTATTGAATCTTGAAAAAAATGTTCAAATGACCGCGAACTTGCCCTCCTAGAACCCCTAAATTTCCAGACTATTGTCAAGATTTTGCCCTATTATAAAGTTAGGGAAAGGGAGAGCCACATCATAAAGCACCGCAGTCTTTGGCTTATTGTGTATACCCTTTGTCTTTTCTACTCCACCCATTACAAAATCACTGTGCCTTGAACTAGTCTGCACAGCGATTGGTTGGGTGATGTTTTATAATGCTCTGTCTCTGGTCTAGACTGACCGTAGATCAGTTGTCTTTTGCAGTCCAGAGCTTTACACTCACACAAGATATGCTGGGCAGATTCCTCCTCCTCGCCGCAGAGTCTGCATCCCAGGTCACCCTAGAACAGCCCCATTTTATACAGGTGTTTCTTGACGGCCATGTGTCCCGTCAAGAGTCCTGTTATATTCCTGAGCTCTCCTCTGCTAAGATTTAGCAGCTCCACTGCTCTCTTTGAACTGGGTTCCTCAATTCTGACTTCCCATGTCTGAGCCCTGGACCGTTTGCCCAGTAAATCAACACTTACCTTTCGTGTGTCCTTTTAAGTAACAAGCCAGTCCTTGGCTACACACTTCCTAACCAGAAAACTGAGGGCCTCACATTGGGCCAGTTACAAAAACAATGTAGAAGACAAATAATCTGTCACAGATTACAAAATCAGAACATATACACGTCTAAACCACTGCAACACTGGGAAGAAGGGTCATTGCAAGAAAAGAAATATATGCACTATTTTAAAAATGAGGTCTTAGGACACATAAATAATCACTAACCCGATCACCATTAGCCCAAAAAACAAGAGCTGCAAAAACAATAGAAAAGCCCAGACGTGCTAAAACTAGAAAATTCTAGTGAACCCCATCGGTAGGTTTACGTCAACGTTTAATACTTAGGAGAGGAAGGAGGTGTCACGAAAGAGAACAGTACTGAAAAACTATTAAAAAAACGTGGGATGTTTAAGAAATTGTAATGTAAATAACTCTAAGAGAAGGAACCAACAGATAAAAATAGTTTCAATATTCATGTAAGATGTCAAACTTTATTTATCAATAGTCGGTTTATCTAAAACCGTGCGTGAGTTCATCTGAAAATTCACCGCAACTTTTTGTGAAATATTTTTTAATGATTTGTTTTAGCAAATATACGTCAAATAATTTTTTTATCGGATTCTCGGTGGAAAAATTATCTTTTGCGCATTTTTGTAAATAAAATTTAGCCAATATATTTGAAAAAATGCTACCGACATAAAGTTTCTAATGCAAATTATCTACCATAATGCTATTCCCAAGCCCAGACATTCATATAATATTTGTTTAAAAACTTAAAATATACAACTTGCCTAAATGGTCCCAATTTACCAAAGTCTACCAATATTATACTAATTCTAGTGTTTTATAAAAATGTTTGCGATGTTGGTGATACATAAATTGACTATATAAATCAAGATCAGATCTTTTCCAGGATTACTCAATAACATCTAGGGCTATTAACTTATGGTACGAACTATTAGAGGCTAACCTTGTCCTTTATGAATACAGTTTTATCGTTATCATAAAATAACCGACGCCTTCAAACAACATCTCCTTTTAATTGAGATCACTTAAATTTAATCAATCTTGCTCTCGTGAAATGATCTTTTGCTTTACGGCGTTTCAAATGCGGTTGTCAATTTTGTTTATTGCCCACTTCAGCAAGTTTAATTACTTTTAACAACTGCAAGGGAAGACTCGCGAAATAAACTAAATAGACCCGAGATTTCATATTTCATGTTATAAATGAATCGTTATCCGTTTAGGGATGAAGTGAAAATTTGTTTCCCCTGGTGATTTAAGGGTCGTAAATACCAATTGGTATTACAATTAAACAACGCAACATGAAGATGCAAATTAAATTTTGTCAGTTTCTGGTGTAAGGGAATGTTAATTTTTGAGGCTGATATTTAAACGATTTGAAGGCTTGTTGTTTATCATAGGCAGTGCCCTTTTGGTATTTTCAACGGAAATTCCGCTTACAGTATTTATTATAACAGTGGCCCTCTAGGCAGATGTTTCGGACTCCCGTCTGACCGCAGCTTTTTACAAACATATAATTAATTAATTCAGTACATACTAAGAAATAACAACCACTGGATCCGTGTAATTGTGCCTGAGCAAGCTCAAGGCCTACAGATTATGCTGTTCGAAGGAGCGCCTTAAGTAGTCGGTTCCGTGTACTAATCGATGTTAGGCACACAAATGATTCATGCCTTGTTTACAAAAAGATAGAGGTTCGATTTATTAAACTGATGAGGTTTGGCCATAGGCTGACGTTAAAAAAACAGAATAGCATACATCTAATACTAATTATAAAATTATTTTTACCAACGCCAAATCCATTTATTAACAAAGCAGGACTTACGAGGTGTTATCGAAAAGTACTTATCCTGCAATAGAAAACGCAATTTTTATTAATTCAGCATAATCTCCTCATAGGCTTACACGTTTAGAAGAACGTTTATAAAACAATTGTAAACCATTTGAAAAATTATTTATATTGACCTTCAAACTGTTGTAATAAGGTTTATTTTCGTTTTTAGCTTTAAGACCATTATTTAATTCCGTCCACAAACTTCTCAACTTTGCAATATGTGTTGAAACGTCATCTCCATGTGACCATGAGAACGCAAAGAACTCATTGCATAATTTTAATAACTGATCCTTGAATGATGCCTCAAATTGATCTTTCAATGCTTCCCAATCATTATAGGCAGTCTCTTTGTCCATTATCTTCTCATAAACTGCGGCAGTGACTGAACTTGTGATCATCGATTTTGCATAACTATTCGCCTTTCGATATAATTCGCTATCTTCTTTGTATTGTTTCCTCTCATCTGCAGTTGCTGAAGCGGCAAGCTCTGCAGGTTTCTCTAGTTTCTTGTCGATAACATCAATTCATGATAATCAAGAATGTCACGCATTTTTCGTTTCCACATTGGCCAATCCGACTCGCCAATTAAAGGTTTGATGTGCCTCTTGAAATCCATTGTCTGGCTATTTCAATGATACTTCACACAAATCACAAACTAAAAATATGCACTCAGCCTGACTTATTAACTTTTAATCCACGCAGTTTGGAGTTACTAAACCCATAACCTGTTGTAATTAGGTTTATTAATAAAATGAGAAAGGTGCTGACGTATCAGTTAAGCTAGATGAAAGCTGCGAATCAGAAGACGACTTTGAAGATGCTGAAGAAAAAGAAAAATCCAGTACTACTAAATATTCTGATGGTCGAACACAATCAAGAAGTCTGAGAGATCACTCAACTTTGAAGATTCCAAACTATCTTAATGATTACATTATGGCTGCTGAAAGCATAATCAATCCATCTGCTGATCCAGAGTCCTATGAAGAAGCCATTAATAGCGAGGCAAAAATTGACTGGAAAAAGGCTATGGACATTGAAATGAATTCTTTAAAGGAAAATCAAACTTGGGTATTAACGAAACTACCACATGGAGCAAGAGTACTGCCATGTAAGTGGGTTTATCGCCTAAAGACAAATCCAGATGGTACAATAGATAAATACAAAGCACGTATGGTTGTAAAGGGATGTGCTCAACGTCGAGGTGAAGATTATAATCGAACATTTAGTCCAGTAGCAAGAATGGCAACGATCCGTTCTATCATAAGTATAGCTGCAAGTGAAGATATGCTTTTGATGCAGCTTGATGTGTCGACAGCTTTTCTCTATGGAGAACTAGATGAAATCATATTCATCAAGCAACCAGATGGATACAGTGACGGAACTGACCGAGTATGCCAACTGAAGAGAAGCTTGTACGGCCTTAAACAGGCACCAAGGTGCTGGTACAATCGCTTCGGAAAATTTCTCTTAACACTAGGACTTAAACAAAGTAAAAAAGATCCTTGTCTTTACATACGAATTGTGAATGGAATTCGTTTAATATTAGCTTTATATGTCGATGATGGAATGGTTGCAGCTAATGATGAGAATGAATTAAAAGTCTTTTTAAATAATCTGCAATCAGAATTCAAGATTATCTCCAAGCCAGCAATTTTCTTTCTAGGACTGCAAATCGAACAGGCCGATGGCCTCATTCGAGTCAGTCAAAGTGCACACGCTAAGAAGATTTTAGAACGCTTCAACTTTAATGGGTGTAGACCAGTTTCAACACCAATGTTAAAAGGCACCGAAACATCACAGTCAGGGAAAGTTGACGAAACAGTTCAAAACTTTCCATACAGACAAGCAGTTGGAACTTTAATGTATTTGATGCTTGGTACGAGACCGGATCTAGCTTTTAGCGTTGGTTTTCTCTCAAGATCGTTAGAAAATCCTACAAAAGAAGACATTGCAAATGTTAAAAGAGTATTTCGATACATAGCTGGAACAATAGAATACAGCATAAATTATCGACGTAACTTAAACAAAGGGGTTTTAGAGTGCTTCAGCAATGCAGATTTTGGAGGTTGCACTAAAACAGGAAGATCAACTTCAGGAGTCCTAATTGCGTATGCAGGAGGAGCTATCTCATGGCCAAGCAAGAGACAATTGTCAGTAGCTACTTCTACAGCAGAAGCTGAACTAGTAGCAGCCAATGAAGCAACCAAAGAAATCATTTGGCTGAGTAGGCTTTTTAGAGAAATAACAAAACTGTCTCATGTCCCACGACTACAAATGGTCAATGAAGCAGCTCTGAAATTGGCTCAGAATCCAGAGTATCACAGTCGAACCAAACATATCGATAGAAATCATTTTGATTTTGACGTTTTAAATCGCAACTTTGACTTTTTGAGGAAAACCCAATTTTTTTTTAATGCCTGTAGCTTTTTTGTCTTTTGACCTACAGAGTTAAATTAGTAGCTAATTTACCTATAGCGATATGAACCCCTGTATCTTATTTGGTTGCCCTTACCTTATACACAATTTTCCGGGAAAACCTTGGCAGATTTTCCTGGCTAACGAACTTATCCAAGCCACTTTTGTAAAAGTAAGGTATTCACCAAATTTAGTCAAAATCGGCCCATTATTTTTTTAGTTATCGGTGTGATACATATATATATATATATATATATATATATATATATATATATATATATATATATATATATATATATATATATATATATATATATATATATACATATAAAAATCGAAACTGACCGCGGATATGTGTTCTAGGGGGTTTTATTAGTGCTCATTTCAAGAAATTTTTAAAATTCAAAAGTCGAGATCCCCTCATTAGTAAATTTTTTAAGAAAATTCACTAAAAAGATACAAGTTGCGTGAAACAGAACTTGAATCAAGTAGGTTTTTAGCATTTGACAACGTTGAATGCCACCCGGATCTTTTATTTTTCTTTTATTGTTATAAATAGTTGGTAATAATGTACTAATAAGCAAGTTTATAGCATATTACATACCTCTTTGAGGGGACAGTGATGTAATGTGTCGTATGCAATTTTATCACTGTCCAGATGATTCTTTAGTAGCAGAGGAGGGTTTTTTATTTTTTTCTCACCCTTCATATCCTTCGTTTGTTTGTTCAGAGTCCCGTTTTCTCACTGTATTAAAAATCAACAAACACAACACAGACACTGCGAATGTTATAACAAGATGTTCCAGCGAAATAAATAAATAAACCGAATAAAGGGGGAAAACGTAAGAAAAACTTAAGATTTATTTACGTTGTGAGATGTCGGAGAGCAGATATTTACCAAACAATATATCTTTCAGGAGATCTGACTAATAACTGAAACAGCTAGTTTGTAACAATACTGTTTTCTTTAGCACGGATGTCGTATTTAATCGCGCATTCATGCAAAAAACACCGAAACTAAATTAATACGTAAAATACGTGGTTACACATTTATATAGCTGTCGATAGTTTGCTCATAGGTTATTGCTTTGTGACGTGTGACTCGTGTGAGTAAACAAAACTTGAACACACGGTTTGTTTCTTCCGAATACCAATGTTATCTTGATATTCCGTCTGCTAATCTAGAAACAATATGCAAGTGATCCGAAAGGTTCCGTTCCAATTGGATTAAGTAAGCACAAAGTTTATCATATTTCGCTTTATGCACATGCACTTATTTGCATTTAGTAATGCCATAAGTATTATTATATGGACAGACAACCTCACGAACAGTTTTAGATAAGACATGTGTACAGATCATTCTGGTCATATTTTTTAGTAAGCTCTGGGCAACCAGGCAACGATAGAATTGACAAGTGTCAGAATTATTATTGATAGAAAAAATAAAGTATTCACGTTTGATATCGATTATCATTTTTAAAGCTGTGAAACAGTACATGGTCCTTCGACTCCGGATTATTACATTACCACATTATTTCGACTAATAACTTAAATTATCAATTCGAAACAAGAAAATCAGTAATCAAGTGACAATATTTGACATTAGGAGTATTTTCCACGACAGTCTGAAGATTTCAATCGCCCAGCTGACTCAATTATCAACGTATCTCATCACTACAGTGCTAATAGAAGACCTAAGGCTCCACTGGCACATTGGGTAGCTCCAGCTCTGGAGAAAACAAAATTCACCAAAAGGAAGACACATTTTGGTAACGTGAGTGACCGCTTTCCCGTCATTCTATTTAGTCTTCATTTCAATTCCATTTTACCAGACCTTTTATTTGGGTAGCTAAAGTAGTTACAATTAACTTGACTTTCTAAATTTACTTTATTGTGATTAGAGATATTACCGTCTAGTTTACAGCAACTAACTACTAGTTTTAAGTAACTTGGCAAATTAAAATATCAATTTATTTATATTTTGCATTCAATATGCATTTTATAAATCAAATCATGTCTCAAGACACCTTAAAATTGCTAATTAAAAAACGTGGTTCTATTAAACATCGTTTGACATCATTTAAAGCATTCATTGAAAAACACTCAATGTTACTGTTACTGACCAAGATATCGCGGAAATTCAACTCCGAATAAGTAAAACTGAAATAGTATTGCATGAATTTCAAGAGATTCAAAACGAAATCGAAAGCATCATTGATGACGATGCCGCGGATGAACAGTATCAACAACGTGGCAGTTTCGAGCAAGAATATTACAAAATATTAGTCAGGCAAATCTGTTAGTTTCGTTCACGTCTAAAAACGAAAATATTGTTCCACATTCTGATTCCTGCGAATCGTTCCATTTGAGTCCTCATGCCAACTCAACAATTTCTAATAATATTAAGCTTCCATCAATCGACTTGCCCAAATTTGATGGCGATTATCAACACTGGTTAGAATTTAAAGACACATTTTCATCTTAAATCCACACAAATTCTTCAATTTCACCAATTTAAAAGTTCCATTATTTGAGAGCGTCATTGTCAGGGAGTGCTGCTCAAAACATTCATACCCTACAATTTACAGATAAAAACTGTGACGTAGCTTGGACGAACTTAGTTGAACGTTACAATAACAATCGACTTCTGATACACAATCAGGTAAAAGGTCTCTTTGAAATTGCGAACATTAAAAAGGATTATTACTATTACTATTACAATTTGAGACAACTTTTAGACAAGGTGAAAAAACATTTGCAATCTTTAGAGGCATTAAACGAACCCACAAAGCATTGGGACACTTTAATCATCTACTTGATTTGCAACAAGCTCGACGAGAATACTGCCAGAGAGTGAGAAAATTATAAAGGCAATAAAGATAAACCTACCTTAGAGGACCTTTTTAATTTTTTGCAAGCAAAGGCAGATCAACTTGGGGCTCTTTCTTTTCGCGATATTAAAACTGATAAAAAACTAACCACTACACAAAGAAAAACAACATTTACAGCACAAGAAAAACATCTGAGTTTATGATATAGTTGTCAAGGCAATCACATGATTTATCAGTGCAAGGAATTTTTAAATCTTTCAAGTATGGCAAGACTTGAGAGAGCAAAATAGTTGAAACTTTGTGAAAACTGTCTTTGTACAGGTCATTCATCAGCAATTTGCATACGTGGAAAATTCAAATTTTGCAAAGCAAAGCACAATTCACTTCTACATTTGGAAACGGTGAGCAGTCATGCAGCATACAGCCATCAAGTACTTCTTGCCACTGCAATCATTTTCATTCAGGATGTGTCAGGTCATCTTGTAAAAGCTAGAGCACTTTTAGACTCGGGCTCACAAAGTAACTTTATAAAACAGTCTTTATGGGATTTTTTGGATCTCCAAGAAAACCCGACATCAGTTTCCATTATGGGACTAAAGTCACACTATGGTCAACAGTAAATGTAACATTACCTTGCAATCAAACATATTATTAACATTTTCTACGACGATTTCTTGCTACATTATGGAACAGATCACAGACGATCTTCCTATGCAAGCCATTGACATTTCAGATTGACACATAAGCAAAGACATTCTCTAGCCGATCCAACATTCTATAAAAATGGAAAAATTGATGTAATTCTAGGTGCAGGCATTTTTTGGCATCTTCTTTACAAAAACAGATTTCAGTTAAGGAGCAACGTTTCCTTTCAAAGTACAAGACTGGGATGGATCGTATCGGGTCCTTTACCTTTTATTCCTCAGAAAAACCTTTGTAATCAAAACAAACATTCATAAACAATTAGAGAAATTTTGGATCTTAGAAGACATTCCAAAACAAAGTCTTTTGTCACCTGAAGAAAAGGCTTGTGAAGCATTATTTTAAAATGCCTGTAGACGTGAAACAGATGGAAAATTCATAGTTACTATTACATTTAAGGATTCTCCAAAGAAATTAGGCGAGTCCAAGCAGAAAGCCATTAAACGCTCTCAGTCATTAAAGAGAAAATTCAATTCCAAACCAAGTTTCAAAGATAAATATAGAACCTTCATGCGTCAGTATAAAGAACTAGGTCACATGACATCGGTAGCCTGGAACAATGTACCAGAACCACACTATTTCTTACCTCATCATGGAGTTATAAACGAGAAGAGTTCATCAGCAAAACTCAGAGTAGTATTCGATGGTTCAGCCAAGACAACTACAGGATTTTCCTTAAACGACTTTCAGATGATCGGTCCAACAATTCAGGACTACCTGCTGGTTAGTTGCCGCCTGTTTTGCTTATTCCGCACTACGCAAGATCTACTTTTCGTTCGCTCTTTGTTTGCTCAGTTACGTCTTACGATTTATAGAGTTCGGTGCGCTTGAAAGTTTTTTTTTTTGGAAACTATTTTCTTTATGTCTACTACGGTAATGGCTGGGCAAACTGTAAACTGTGAGTGTTTTGTCGATCGTGAAACAATGCGGCTAAAATGTGTGTGCTTTCTGTATAATGAAGAAGGTTCAGTTGTCTGAACATTGATCTCTTGTGGTTGGTGACAACGCGGCATGTGCCCAAGACAGCACTCAGTCGCTTCTGGCCTGCTGCAGTAAGTAAAAAGAAATTATTTACATTTTCTATGTTTTTTTGTTTGCCTTGTTACATGCTTCTTCCCCTGTATAGTATTTCCCCCTCAGATGCCAGTCACTATCTATTTACCTCAGATTTCACTGAGCCGTGTTCTTAAATTGGGGGGGGGTTCTTCGTCCGGGGGGTTTCCTTCCCCTCTCGCGTGTCTACAGCCACCCTCGTTGGATAAGCCACAAGACAAATTTCCTGTGAGCAGCCCTCAAAAAAGTCACTGGGAATGGGGCAAATAGGGGTGCATAGGTTGTGTTTAAGAGGGGTATGGCTTCAAAATGTGAAGACGGCAGCTTTTCAAAGTCCGTTAAGCTGCTTTCTTTGCATTTCTGCTCACATTTCCTTTTTACTATCTACCCCGCCCAGCACCCGTATTCACTCCTGGTCACTTAACTTCCTTGGGGGTTGTGAATAAGACATGTTTCTTGGTTTGTGCATCCAGGGGGGGGGGTAATCATGTTTCTAAAAAATTAAAAAAAAAAACGTTCGGGAGGTAAATAAATCACTCTAAAGTTAGTTTTGACGTCTGTTAAAAATTGTATTGTCCACGAACTGTAACAAAAATATTTTAGTCCAGGCAATAGGAGATTTTACTGAGAAAAATCCAGGGTAGCACTGGAAATATACTTGTAGATTTTTTAATCCATCTTACAGGCCTTTGGGATCTTAACGCTGCGACCCCGAATAGATCTTTTGTACATGAGTATATTTTCTGATAGTTGCACAAAAGTTTTACCTATTATTAGGGTGTTAGGGTCACCCCCCAAGGTATCTGAGCCTTTTGTAGAATGTTAGGATCACCCCCAAGGTATTTGAGCCTATTGTAGAATCAGCAGTGGCTGTAGGAGATGATGTCATAGCTCCAGTTATTCCCAAATGGATTATCCTCTTTAATTTTTGGAATTTGCTTGGTGTTGAGGCGTGTTCCGTTTTTGCCATCATACTATAGATGCGTATGTGTCCATGAGTTTAACCACAGTTTAGTTCATCCAATCCATCAGGATTTAGCCCCCATTTATTTTCTACGACTTTACGACAAGTCGGGATTGCCATTGTGACTCTTTAAAGTTTTTTCCAAGTGCGTGCCCCAATTAACTTTCTGGTCTAAGGAATTCCCTAAATATTTAACTTCTTCACAAAATTGTACCTGCGCTCCACTCAGAGTTGGAGCTTTTAAATTTAGTTGCCTTCTCTTCGTGAATACGATAAGAACTGTTTTATTAGAGTTGACATTAAACTCTTGTGTCTAACACCAGTGTCTTACAACATGTAAGGCTGTTTGCATTGGGCTGAGATATTACAGCATGATGAAAATAAACTTATTTTAGGTTTTTTGAGTTGCTGAATCCAATTTTTTTTGACTTCCCACCAAAACGTATCATTGCCACCCCCTGCACCGATCTCTAAATTTAAAAAGAAACTATTTTTTTAAGAATGCTTTTAGGCAAAAATATTTATAAATGCAGAATGTAGAAAAACTTTGCTACAAAAAAGGTTTAATGACATTTTGACGTAGGATAATCGAGGGGGACATTAGCATGCCTGGGGCCGCGCAGAGCATCATACAACAACTAGGCATTTGTCGTGATATTGTCTATTCATCACTTCCTCGTCTTTCAATCTTTTTGGGACACCTCCCTTGTGATCGACAGCATTACTCACTACCACATGCTGTTAAAGAATTTCGGTCAGTGCTGTACGTGTTATCTAGGATTGTATGACAATTTATTGGGCGCGCATGAAGTTTTGTACGCGATTTATTGTTTGTACAGTTTTTTAAAACTTTATTGCTTTTTTTCTTTTAATTTTGGTGGCTACGGCTGTTTGCCACTGACGCATTCTCCCCCAGTCGTTACGTTGCTTTAGCGGTCAATTTTATTGCTTTAAAGAACGTGTCATTTTGCCTCATTAGTCTTATTAACTACCCTCTCTCAATCCGCCAATGTTTACTTCATGTAACCAGGGAAATGCAAAGTTTCACAACAAATAGTCACCTTCTGGTGAAAGGACATGCTACCGCCTAAAATGTATTACTTTTAGTATGTAACGTAATGTAGTTTAATAATGTAATGTAATACTTTTACATTGTTTTAGCGTCTATAACATTACATCTCCGATTTTGAACTGCTGTTAAACCAAATCTATCAAAGGTATCGTACAAAACCCAGATTTTCTCCCCCTTGTTCAGCTCCAGGATCCAGGTGCACACCCACAAGCTGTCGCAAAAGCTGGGAATCAATTCGCGCTTCGTTGTTAGGGTTGCAAGGGTGAAAACATGATCTTGAGCGATTTTAGACACCGGTGTTTTATCTAGACCGCGTACGATAGTAAACAGTAAGTAGTTGAGCAACACTAGTTCAGGACGTTCCACCAAATGTTGGTGAGAAAATGTCACAGACCAGAAAATAAGGTTGAAAAAAGACATCTACGGGCTATCGCAAGTCACAGGCTGCAGCGGCGCGTGTAGCTGCAAGAAGGACGGGTTAAAATGTGTTATTATATGCCTCGAGTCCTCATGCGAGAATACAGATAATCTCGAGAGTCCGGTTGACGATGATACATACACGAGTAGTCATATTTGGACAGGTGACTTGGAAGACTGATGAAGACGATGAGAGAGTTTCGGAGGAATCATATGAACCTACAGCTTGTTTAGAGCTCCAAAATACAGATGAATTAAGCAAAAGACGATATATTACAGTTTTTAATATCACTGGAAAACGTCCATTTTTTTATTATTTCAACAACACACCACGAGGGCTAACAGCTAAATACTATCGTACCGTGGGTGTCGACAATGAGGAAAGAGGCAGCTTGTTAATTCTGAACTTGAAGGTTTGGAGGTTCGGGGGAGAAGGAAAACATGTGCTGGCAAGGAATTCCACAACTTGGAAGTCCTCTGGACAAAAGAGCGGGCATAACAAGATGTTATATGTCTGGTGACCTGGAAAGTAAAAGACTGCATTTGCTCTGTTTCCCTGGTAGATCTGTTGGAGGCAGCAGGTGGAGGAACTATGGAAGAAAGCTCCTCTGAGCAGTGCCCGTGCAGATATCTATAAGAGATAGAGAGAGAGAGAGGTCACCAACGACACGTCGGTGGGCAAGGGATAGCAGCTTTTGGGTGGGGGTAGGTTTACCGATGAGACGCATAGCTCTCTTCTGAATCGAGTCCATGATAGCGAGTGTAGAAGCGGCAGCAGCACCCCAGATGTGGGAGCAGTATTGGAGATTTGGTCTTATTTGTGAAGTATATAAGGTATAGAGATTAGCTGGTGAAAAGTATTTGCGAGGCAGGAAGATGAAGCCTAATTTCTTAGCAGCCGCTTCTGCAATTGATGTGACATGTTGCTGCCAATTGAGATTTTGATCCACAGAAATGCCAACAAGTGAAAAGGACTCATTACTTTGAATAACTTGGTTGTTTATTGTAATGGGTCTAGGGCTGATGTATCTCTTACGAGAAAGAAAGCAAGACTGTGATTTGGTGGGGTTGAATTGCACAAGATTTCTACTTCCCCAGTCTAATGTTTTTTGGAGATCCACGGAGATAGAACCCTCCATGAGTCTGCGATCCTCATCTAATTGGGCTAAAGAGACAGGCTTAGTATATTGTATATTTGAGTGGAGGGTGCTGTCGTCCGCGTAATTGTGAACTGGGTTGGATGTGCTAGAGAGAAGGTCATTGATGTGGAGAAGAAGCAAAATAGGGATATAGTTTAGAGGAATGACCATCCATGACAACAGAAATGCTCCGGTTGGAGAGGAAATTTGCTGTCCACGTACAGAGTTTTGGTGGTAGGCCATAGGCCGGTAGTTTATTAAGCAGCGCTGTGTGCCAGACCTGGTCGAATGCTTTGGATATGTCTAGAGCGACAATCTGTGATTCACCGTGTAGTTCCATAGACTTGTTCCAAGAATGGGCATCAGTTTTATTTAAAAAAAAACCAGAAAGGTTATCAAGTAATCCAATCTAGTTGGTTTTTAGTCACTGCATTTGAATTTTACAAATCTTGTACGTCTAAAAAATAAAGCTACCAACCCTGGGGTTCTTGCTGGTGCCGTTGAGAAACTAGCACATAAACTGGCCGCCATTTTGAAATGCTTCATCTCAACAAATAATTACCCAGAACCATACTTTGTACCTGAAGATTTGGTCAACTAATAACAGCTGCAAAAAATGATTAAAAAAATAGGAGTCATTTTGAAATGAAAATTTTGTTGACGAAATACTTTCAAATTGCTAACTAGCATTCAGGCTACAGATTTTTTATGTGTTTGACAGTTGCCATGGATTTTTGACGTAGCCGACTGCATGTAAACTCATTGTGTTCATCTGTTAGTCGAGAGAATATGGATTTTTTAAATCCCAAGTCAACACAAAATTTTTTTGGTTTTTGTAGAAAAATTATGAGCAACACGACATTAAATCAAAAGGAACTCTGTAGTGAGCCTGACTGGTTTGTGAGCGCCCTAAATGCGTCTGAGAGGTACTGAGCGCCCCGGAAGAACGACCCTAGAGGCATTAGGTGGAGGAACGTCAAGCTAGAAGTTGCTAGGCACCGTGACGTTCACCGCCATCCTTTTTGTTGTACAGCATATTATCACTTGAGATATTAAATTACATCAAGAAGTTTCCTAAAGTACGATGGTATAGTACAACTTGTTGTTTAGAGTCCAGGTACGCCACGGTTAAAGTTATTCAGAGAGCTCTGCCAACAACCCAGCACGGTGTCGACACCGCAAGCCACAACTTCCACCGGAGGATCTACCGCCGCAGGAGATATCAGTTTATTTGTTCGATTATTATTTACGTTGAAAACTATTATGGACAAGGACAAGTAATTACCAGAATTTTGTGTGAGTTTGTTTAAACCTATAATTGTTTCATTTTATACCCATTAGTCTAAATAAAATATACCTTAAAATTTGTTACTGTGTACGTATCGCTTTTGAACTCACAAGTAAATAATTGTTACAAATATTAAATAGATTCATTACAACTCTATCGCAAAAAATTAAAAATCAATTAAAAAAATTACACTGTATTTCGAACACAGAAGAGTTATATGGACATAAGTGTCCAGGAACTTTTTGTTTTTTTATGTCCTCTATCGCATGGTTATGCATTGCAATTTTTTCAATGTCACCTTGTAAATATATATATATATATATATATATATATATATATATATATATATATATATATATATATATATATATATATATATATATATATATATATATATATATATATAAAGGTAAGTCGCGCTCCTTTAAAGAAATTTCTGCAAAGTCTTACCATAGATACCTTTCCAATAGCGAATTTTTAATTATATACAATCTGTAACTTGAATGCTAATTACAAATTTGAAAGCATTTTGTCAAAAAAATTGTTTCAAAAAGTATTCGCTTTTTTCACAATCAATGTGAAAACGGAGCCCAGACATATTCTAAGTACCTAATTTTTATTTAAAAACAAATTAAAAGTTTTATAGGAAAATATTCCAAGTTTAATTTAGTTAGTTATTAGGAAAATGTATTAGTAATTACATTTTTATTTTAAAGATGACTAAATAAATAATAAATTTTGACGATATCTAGCGTAACGCACTGTTGAGTCGAGTGTGTGTTTTTGTGTGTTTTTGTTTCTTTAACGTCGGCCTATTTCCGCGACTATGGCCAATCACCCACGCCAGGGAGCAGTTTCACCTCACTATCCTGGAAATTTTGCCGAACCCCCGCGTTGCTGTAAGGAGGGTATGGATCTTTAACGTGCCCAACATTGCATGGAGACGGGACCGACGGCTTTACGCCCCCTCTGAAGGGCGGAACGTGCAGACATTCAACTTCCTCAAATGGAATGCCAGAACCTCGGTTGATGTTAATGTTACAGTTTGTACTGAAAAAGCGAAAGGAGTACGCTGGGATCGAACCCAGTACCCTTCGGTTCAGAGGCACACGTTTTTACCACGGAACCACCGAGCTTCTGTTGAGTTGAACTTAAGAGCTTTAAGCAAACTAAGACAGGATATGTATTATTTTAACAAGGAAATAACATATACATAATTTTATTGTTTCCAATTCAGTTAACTTTTAAACCCATATCATGTTTACTCAGTATTTTTTTTTAATCTCTGGACGCAGCAAGTGCGTTATGGTAGCGAATTTTCTTTAAAATATTTTTAATAGCAAATGTCTTTCTTTGTTGAAAGCAGGCATCAAACTTGGTTGCCTATATAGTAGAAACAGGGTGCTAGGCAGGTTTCTGAAAACAGTTTTTTGAAAATCGTTCGGGAGGCTAAATTGCAAATTTACCGAAAATTCGCTACCAAAACGCACTTACTGCGTCAAGTTTTTTTTCTTACAAACGCGTCATATTTAGATAAAAAATGCAAAAATGCATAAATAATTTTTTTCTACAAAAATTAGCTAGAAAAAATTATACCCCGACTCACTCCTGGTCCCGTAACTTCCTTGGGGAGTGTAAACAAGAATTTTTTTGGGAGAACAGGGATGCTGTGCGGGGTAGGCAGGGTTTAAGGGGGATATGGCTTCAAGTTGTGAAAAAAACAACTTTCAAGCCCGTTTTATTCGCATTTTCTGCTCATATTTACTTTTTACTACCTACCCCGCCCAGCACCCCTATACACTCCTGGTCCCGTAACTTCCTTGGGGGGTGTGAACAAGAAATTTTTCTTGGGTTTTGTCAATGCAGGGGGACCCTAGGTAGGTTTCTGAAAACAGTTTTTTTGGAAAAGCGTTCGTGAACTAATCTTCAAATTTACCGAAATTTCGCTACCAAAACGCAATTACTGCGTCCAGATTTTTTTCTTATAAACGCATCATATTTCGAACAAAAATGCAAAAATGCATTAACAAATTTGTTCTACGAAAATTAGCTAAAAAAATTATAGACCGTTAAACCATAAACTTCACTAAACCTACAAATAAATATCCAAAAACGCACCAACTTAACTAAACTGACAGCCAAACCATCAAAGAAAGGGTCTATTTGAAATTGATATTTTGTAAATATTTTAGTAAAATGAAGGGCAATGATGGTTGAATCTAAAACTTAAGGGTTTGCAGAACACTCTTCTTGCAACATTTTCTTTTCACAATCGGTATTTGTTTCACATTCTTTGCCTAAACATTTCCAATTTTGACGTTTAAAATTGCGACTTTGACGTTTTGAGGAAAACTCCAAAATTTGTTGTTTTAACTGCCCATAACTTCGTTGTTTTTAAAGCTAGAGACCTAAATTGGTGCAGAGTTCACTCTTTATAATACAAACACGCGTACTAAATTTGGTTGCCCTTTTTTTAGTGAATTTTCTTTAAAAAAAATTCACTAATGTGGAGATCCCGACTTTTGAATTTTGAAAAAATTTCTTCAAATAAGCGCTAATTAGGCCCCCCAGAAAACATATCCGGCGTCAGTTTCAATTTTATATATATATATATATATATATATATATATATATATATATATATATATATATATATATATATATATATATATATATATATATATATATATATATATATATATATATATATATATATATATATATATATATATATATATATATATATAATATATATGTATATATATGTATGTATCACACCGATAACTCAAAAAATTATGTGCCGATTTTGATTAAATTTGGTTAAAAAATTCCCTTTGCAAATGGCTTGGATGAGTTCGTTAGCCAGGAAAATCTGCCCAGGTTTTCCCGGAAAATGTTGTGTTTTCTTTCGAAAAAAAAATTATATCTCCGGAATTAACAAAGTAAGGACAACCAAATTTGGCACGCGGGTTTATATCCTCATAGGTAAGTCACCTACTAAAATTTAGCTATGTAGGTCAAAAGACAAAAAAGTTATAGGCATTTAAAGAAAAATAAATTGGGGTTCTCCTCAAAACGTCAAAGTGGCGATTTAAAATGTCAAAATTGGCAACATTTAGGCAAATAACTTGAATCTAATACGGGCTATGGAAAGAAAATGCCTCAAGAAGGATGTTTTACAAACCCTAAAGTCTTAGTTTCAACCGTCATTGTCCTTCATTTTACTAAAATATTTGCAGAAAATTTTCCTGGTCTGATTTTCCTGGCTAACGAACTTGTCCAAGCCACAAAAGGAAGGTACTCACCAAATTTGATCAAGATCAGTCCATTATGTTTTGAATTATCGGTCGGATATATATATATATATATATATATATATATATATATATATATATATATATATATATATATATATATATATACATATACATAAACACAGATATCCTCATTAGCGAATTAAAAAAAAAATTCGCTAATAGGCATTTGGCATATATATGGGCTACGCAGAAAATCTACTTCTGTAGGAACGAAACCCAAAATATAATTTCTTATGACACAGTCATATGTTTGAATAAATAATTATTTGTTTAGTCTGTACTGATTGTAGAAACTAATATACTTTTAATTGTTCCCAATGATACTATTATTCATATACAGGACAGGTGGTTAACAGAAATATTTTGTGTCAAAAAACAATGACAAAATATTTGTCATTGGATAATACCCTATCCTGTGTTATTGTAAATACACAGTAGTACTAGAAAATGTGTGTACGCCCTAGTTACTCAAGCACTATTTTTAACGTACCTTGATAAAATTATCTGTAAGGCGCACTTTACGAAGATTGAAACCTGTGACGAGCACTGAGAAGAACAATTTAGAGAACCGAATTCATCGTTTCGCTAACAAAGTTAGCGTCATCAGCGGGATGAATAAATTAAACACACAAACCAACTTTAGTTTATCCATCCCTCTGATGACACTAACTTTGTTAGCGAAACGATTGTCAGGTCTTGAAACTGTATTGTGGGGAAATGAGTTATCCAAATTGTACATATCTACAAGGTGTTTACAGTATCCCAAACTGTGAGCGTATTTTTTGAACCGACTTTGCTAAAATGAGTTAAAAAGATAAATTGTGTCTTATTACCGCGTCACCTTCATGTAAGCATTGCACGGGTTGTACCTTCTGGACGAACGTCGTGGAACAGACGAATTATTAGGCAACTCAACATCTCTGATTGAGAGACGTCCGTTCAATTCGAACAAACCCATAACATATATTTCATGTCCTCATTGATTTATGTTATGTTTGACAAATATGAAAATATTCTTTTGAAAATATTATAAATTGGAATATGATATAATTAATTAGAAAATTCCATTATGGTAGAATTTGAAAAAAATTAGGCTATGTCGACACGTCTGACATTTGTTGCTTAATCCGGTTTTCACTGATAGATTAGATATGGGAAGGGTGATTTAAGCAACTTTGTCTATTTAACCGAGTCTGTAGCTGTGAAGATAAGGAAGTTAGATATTGCTCCCAATTGCCGAGAACACCCTGTATAATACCTACACTACAATTTTCCACAGTTATGGTGGTGCCTTGGTGAAGAGTAAGACTCTCATCCTTAAGGTTGTTGGTTTAAATGTATGTGACTATTTATCGAAATTTCCTAGATAAAAATTCAAATATTTAAACTAACTTTCGTACAAAAGTGGTGAGAAATAATAAATTTGATAGGATTATCTATGTTTCAATTTTTATAATATAATAACTTATAAATTGATAAATTGTTATCACAAAGTTCAAACTAAACTTCAAAGTATAGACCATCGGTGGTTCAGGGGTAAGAAGGTGTTCCTCTGAACCGAAGGGTACTGGGTTCGATCCCAGGGTTCTCCTTTCACTTTTTCAGTACAAACTGTAACATTAACATCAACCGAGGTTCTGGCATTGTATTTGAGCAAGTTGAATGTCTGCACGTTCCGCCCTTCGGAGGGGGCGTTAAGCCGTCGGTCCCGTGTCCATGCGATATTGGGCACGTTGAAGATCCCTACCCTCCTTACAGAAAGGCGGTGGTTCGGCAGAATTTCCAGGATAGTGGGGTGAAACTGCTCCCTGGCGTCGGTGATTGGCCATAATCGCGGAAATAGGCCGACGTTAAAGAAAAAAAACACACACAAACTTCAAAGTAACATACTTAAACAACCTACTTATTTCTGGCATCTTGTGAAATGAGAATATAAATATTTTACTGCCTACATTTCTCGTTAATTCCATGGGTTCCATCGTATGTGAAAAGATAGTTATTTAACTTTTTACATTTTCGTTTTTTATTTTTATTTTAATTACAGATTATATAATTTAAACATTATGTATTTTATCATCAAATTTTCGTGTAAAAAGATTTAGTCACTTTTAGCAGAAATCTTTGTGCAACGCTAGTAATTAATAAGCGATTAATGTTTAATAAATTATTGTGAAAGATCACATGAATTTTCGAATCTTCATGACAAAAACGTGTTTAGCCAATTTTTGTGTAAGAAAATTTAAAGCAACTTTTAATAAACATATTTTTATAGAACTTCCGTGTAACATTATCTTGGAGAACTTTGGGGAAAAAAAAGTGAATTTTCGTTATAGAAATTGATTGCAAATATTGTAAAATTTGATTGTAGTTTCGTCAAGATACTTTTGGTGGATAGCTATAAAGGACATCCTGCACTGTGTGCGGGAGAACAAGAAGAGGGGCTACACCAACAAGCGGATCCTCATATCCATAAACAGCCAGGCAGAGCTTAAGGCCCTAAGTAACCCACGGGTAAATTTCAGGCTGGTAGGTGAACTCCGAGACGAGACAAGCGACCTGGTTGGGCAGAATGAGATCACCCTTATCTGGGTGGCGGGTCACTCGGGGGTCAAAGGCAACGAAGAAGCTGACAGTCTCTCGAAGAGAGGATCAGCAGAACCATTGATGGGACCAAAACCGGTACGAGAAGTATCGAAAGGCACGGCCAGGGTCAGGGAACAGCACAAGGCATACTGCGCAGATTATACAGGGCACAAACACGGGAAGACATTAATTGGGCAATCCAGTGCAAAGAGAGCTGTGGAGCATCTAAATCTTAGCAGAGGACAACTCAGAAACATAACAGGACTCTTGATGAGACACATAGCCGTCAAGAAACACCTGCATACAATGGGACGGTCCGAGGGGGACCTGGCATGCAGACTCTGCGGCGAGGGCGAGGAATCAGCACAGCACATATTGTGTGAGTGTAAAGCTCTGGACCGCAAAAGGCAACTCAGGGTAAGCCCAGACCGGAGACAGAGCAATATAAAACTTCACCCTACCAATTGCTGTGCAGATTAGTTCAAGGCGCAGTGATTTTGGAATGGGTGGAGTGAAGAGACTAAGGACAGGCACAATAAGCCAAAGGCTACAGTGCTATCGGGCCGGCCAAGACGCGAACGAGCCCTGAGGGAGAAAAAAAAAGATTATAAGAAGGCCAATATAAGCTTTTATTTCTATAGGATCTGTTGGTTTCCACGTACGTGCTTTTTTTTTCTGGATTTTTATTATTCCAAATTGTGAATATCTACAACAATGAAAGAAAAAATATAATACATAAAAATATAAACCAATATAAAAACTAAACAATATTAGTTACATATTCTGCTTTGTTGTTAGTGTATAAAACAATAATATCCAGTATTTCATGTGCCAAAAACAGTTCAAATGCATCCAGTTCTAAAGAGATCTAGCCACTGTACTGATTTAATCCCGCTTTTTAGTGAATTTTTATTTAAAAAAATTCACTAATACAGAGGTATCGATGGTGAACCTTTGCAAACAAATTTTCAAATGAGCGCGAATTTGACCCCCTAGAACCCACATCCGGGGTCAGTTTCGATTTTTATATGTTTACGTATATTTTTTGAGTTATCGGTTGGATATATATATATATATATATATATATATATATATATATATATATATATATATATATATATATATATCCAACCGATAACTCAACAAATAATTAACCGATTTTGATGAAACTCGGTAAGTGCCTTTCTTTTATTAATAGCTTGGATGAGTTCGTTAGCCAGAAAAATCGGACAAGGTTTTCCGAGAAAATTTTGAGTCTTCTTTCGAAAAAAAATTTGTTCTCCGAAAATTACACAGCTATTTCGATTAAATTTGGTGCACATGTATGTACCAAAATTCAGCTTTCTAGGTTTACACAAAATTGAGCTATTCAAATTGAGAAACATTTATTTTTGATATCCCCGCGTTTCATTGACAAGTGTTTATATGAGATCTAGTATGTCTGAGCGTTGCATGGCACCGGGATATTTGATATTAATGCGCAGGTCTATTACACGCTGTCAGTGACGTTTATCGTATGGTATTAGATTGTTTTATCTGTTTCAGTTGACACATTATTTGTGTTATTTGGTAATTTTTATATACAAGAGCAAATTATTAGTTTATGATTTTATTAATGTTAGTGGGTGGACTGAACAGTGTGTGTTATGTTTTATCAACACATATAAAGGATCGAAGGGCTGATATGCAACAGGTTATTTATTTTCTCTCTGATGCTTTGGCGGTAGTTTTAATTAAGTTTATGGTTTAACGGTCCATAATTTTTAGCTAATTTTCGTACAAAAAATTCGTGAATGGGGAGACCGCGACTTTAGAATTTTAAAAAGATTTCTTCAAATGAGCGCAAACTAGCCCCCTTGGAATCGATTTACGTTCAGTTTTGATCTGTTTACATATACACAGGGTGACGCATTTCTACGGTAAAGCTCAATATAATTATTATACAAGAGACGAGAAAAAATTATATAAGTTAATTATAGGGTGTCTTGAGCTGCTTCTTATAAAATTATTTCGACAATCACAGGATGGCCCATAAGTCGTTGGTGATACCTACAATTTTATTTTTTTATCGAAATATGTTTGTAAGAAAAAAAAACAAGACGCAGTAAGTGCGTTTTGGCAGCACATTTTCATTAAATGCTTCAAATTTCAATAACTCAATTTGCTATTAGCCTAAGGTTTGTTGGCTAGGAAACCAATATTTAAAATTTATTGTCGGAAAATTTTTGTACATTTTCAAACAAAAAGTTATTTTAATAAAATATGGCACATTGTTTCTACTATATAGGTTATACCGGTAACCAATGTGATGACTGCTTGCATTAAAAAGACATATATGCTATTCAAAGCATTTTTATAAAAATTCACTGCCATAACGCACTTGCTGCGTTCAGACTTTTTTTCTTATAATATTTTCATTTCTGCGACGAGTTGATGGAAATGGTAACTTATTCCATTTTACATTAGCCTTAGTCTGGTAATATAAATGACTTCCTTCCAAACTTGCATCGGAAAGGTCTCTAGTTTCAGAAACAGAAGCACTATTGCCTCTATTTTCTATCGCAACGATGTCGTCTTCATTTTTCTATTATTTCTGACTCGCAATCGCTGTTCTCACTTTCCAAGTCGACTTCAATATCATTTACGCCACAATTCAAAAACTGTTCCAACTCCTCATCCGTCAGTTGTTTGGGCCTACGCACTTTAATATTTGCCGACATAGCACACCTGTATCATAAAACCAAAAAAGCAAAGAAGACACATTTCCTCTGCTATGAGCCAGCAAACACTAAGAAGCAATAAGACGAATGACGAACCAGGCCACCGATAGGTAAATCGCGCATGTTAAATAAGTCTTTAAAATGTGGCTTCAAATATTGAGTGGGGTACGAACGAGGGGTAAATCACTGGGGTATTTTAGTGTACAAGGTAAGGAATTGCAGGGGCATTTCGAGGTATTTCGGAGAATTTCAATTCATTTCAGGGTATTTTGGAGAATTTCGAGGTATTTCGGGGTATTTTGGGGAATTTTGGGGAATTGCAAGGTATTTCGGGGAATTTCTAGGTGTTTTGGAGCATGTTAAACGTATATTGCATAATATTTCATGAAATATTCCACAATTTGGCAACGTTGTACTAAAAGTCGCTGGGCCGCTATTATGCTGATGCAACGCATGATACAAATAACGAGAGATATGATAATGAGACTACCTATTAGTGAATTTTCTTAAAAAAAAAACACCATTGAGGATATCCCGACTTTTGAATTTTGAAAAAAAATTCTTCAAATGAGCGCTAATTAGGCCCCCCAGAACACATATCCGGGGTCAGTTTCACTTTTTATATGTTTATATATCCAAGACACTTGCAAAAGGAAGGTATTCACCAAATTTAATCAAAATCGGCCTATTATTTTTTGAGTTTTATATATATATATATATATATATATATATATATATATATATATATATATATATATATATCACACCGATAACTCAAAAAATAAAAGCCTGAATTTGATTAACCATTTCGTCCCTATCGGTACACATATGTACCATGATTATGTTTAAAGTCCTGAAATTCGATATTTATATTTAAAACAAGCCCAATGTGTACCAGTCCGTAATCTAGAACTCCAGCTATCAGATAGTTTCGCGCACATTGCAAATTTTGAGGTTAGATGAGCTTGAATACGCCAGACTTAACATGTGTACATCGTGTGCTGCATAGTTTTTACGTTTTCAACGCGTTTTTTGAGGTAATTTGTGGACTATTTTGCCAAGTAATCTCAACGGAACACTATTGCTATCAAGGTAAGTGATAATTATTAGTAGGGTTTATTATCAAGGTATATTTTCGCTCTGGTACACATATGTACCACCCGGTCACTTCATTGGTACAAATAGGTACCAACAGGTTGTAATTCTAGTTTTCCATTGTTTTAGAAACAAGATGAGTAAACGTCCACTGTCTGAAATAGAGTTATATAGAGCAGTTGGCTGATAACTTATCGGATTTAGAACCATTTTCGTCTGGTTCTAGTGATAATTATGAACCTAGTGAGGACGACGATTCACATGAAAGTGACTATGAAAGTGACCCTTCTAAGAAGAAAAAAGTCTCAAAAACTACCTCCCAGACTGTATTGCCAAGCCCACAACCTGAAGATTCTGAAACAGATTCGTCCGATGATTCTGGGACGCAGCCAGTTTTTCAAAATGATCGAAATCGCATTCTTGACTGGACTATTCCTGATAACACATTCCAACCCTCCAAAGTACTTCCCGTTGACAGAAATTGTAGACTACGAGAAGATATCACAAAGAAGCTTTCGCCAGTACAGATTTTCCAAAAAGTGTTTCCCCATTCACTTTACCTACACATTGTAGATTGCACTAACCAGCGAATCGAAATTTGGAATAAGTCTAAAAAACGTAATGAGAAGAAGACAGACAAGGGCGAAATACAAAAAATCATTGGTTGCATGTTTATTATGTCGTATAATAAATTGCCGGCTCTGAAACATTATTGGAGTCAGAGAGAATCGATGGGAAATCGAACAATTGAGAAAGCAATTTCGCGTGATCGATTCATGATTGTAGTTTCAAAACTTTATTTTGCTCCTCCCGACAAACCGGAAAATGCTCCAAAAACTTATTACATAAATGAGCTGATATCCTGTTTGAAGCATACATTTACGAGCTGTCGCCAAGATAGTGTTTATCAAAGCATTGATGAGTCAATGACAAAATTCAAGGGTCGCTCGTCACTAAAACAGTATATGCCTCTCAAACCCACTAAAAGGGGAATAAAGTTATGGCTTCGTTGTGACTCTCATTCTGGCTATACTTATGATCTTGACGTATATTCTGGAAAAGACGAAAATACTGCAAATAGTACATTGACTCTTGGTGAACGGGTTGTGAAATCTCTGGCTTCATCAATCAAAGAAAAAGATGTGGTGCTATGTTTTGATCGATTTTTTACCAGTGTGAACTTATTAGAGACAATCAACCACGCCGCCTTGGGGACCTGCATGGCCAACAGAAAAAATGTGCCAGCCATTGGCACCAAATTGCACAAAGGACAAAGCGAATTCCGGTGTACGGATTCCGGATTATTATGTGTAAAATGGCAAGACACGAAAGAAGTTCTTCTGATGAGTAATTGCCACAAACCCGAAGTAACCAGAATTGGTAAAAAAAATAAAACTGGCGTACAAGAAGAAATCGACTGCCCACAAGCCATCGCATTTTACCGACAGAAAATGGGAGGGGTCGATCGAGCAGATCAATTCATAGGATTATATGATCATGACAGAAAGTCCACAAAATGGTGGAAGAAAGTTTTTTACACCTGTCTAAGTATGTCTGCAGTGAATGCATGGATAATATACAACGATTTGAGACGGAAAGAAGATAAAATTCCATTTATTTCTTTTCTGGCAACACTTGCTGAAGAGCTTATAGCAGAAGGAATAGAGAAAACTAGTCTGCCAACACCAAAAAGAGGCCCGCTTTCTAAAAAAAGGAAACTTTTTGGACCGGCTCCGTTGCATCTACCTGTTGAGGGAGACACCAGAAGAAGATGTACTAGTTGTGCTAAAAAAAGGCAACAAAAAAGAACCAAAACTGTTTGTCAGGAATGCAATGTGCCCTTGTGCAAAGATTGTTTTATGATATATCATACCGTGGGTTAGGTTGTGACTTAGGTACAACATGTTTATGTTGATTTCTTTTATGAATAAAACTTGGTATTTCAAATTTTTTTGTTGGTTTTAGTACCTATCGGTACGTATATGTACCACATAAAATCCCTAGTGGTACATATATGTACCGGGGGTTAATCCACCCCTTATTACAAAATAAAAACTTTGCGTCATGAAAACCCCTTAGTTAACATAAGAATAGTTGAACTAAAAATATATTTCAATTAAAAATAAGTGATTTATATTCAGGGACGAAAGGTGAATACCTTCCTTTGCAAGTGGCTTGGATAAGTTCGTTAGCCAGGAAAAACGGCCCGGTTTTCCCAGAAAATTTTGTGTTTTCTTTCAAAAAGAATTTATATCTCCCGAATTAACAAAGTACGGCCAACCAAATTTGGTATTTATATTGTTATACGTAAGTTACCTACCAAAATTTAGCTCTGTAGGTCAAGAGACAAAAAAGTTATAGGCATTTAAAGAAAAATAAATTGGGGTTTTCCTCAAAACGTCAAAGTTACGATTTAAAACGTCAAAACTGGCAACATTTAGGCAAAGAACTTGTATCTAATACGGGCTATAGAAAGAAAATCTCTCAAGAAGAATGTTTTACAAACCCTGAAGTCTTAGTTTCAACCATCATTGTCCTTCACTTTACTAAAATATTTCCAGAAAATTCATTTCAAGTAAACCATTTGTCTGATGCTTGGCAGTAGCCTTAGCTATAGAGTTTATCATTTATTGGTATATAATTTTTGTCGAATTTTCGTAAAAAAATCAATAAAGCTCAATATATCCGTTATTATACAAGATATGAAAAAAATGTATACATTAATTATAGGGTGTCTTGAGCTACATATTAAAAAATTATTTCTACAATCACAGGCTGGCCCATAAGTCGTTTATGATACAATTTTTTTTAATGAAACACGCCTTATGTTATTGCATTTTTGCATTTTACATCGAAATATAATGCATGTTTGTAAGAAAAGAAATTCTGGACGCAGCAAGTGCATTATGGTAGTGAATTTTGATCAAATGCTTCATATTTGAATAGCTCAATTTGCTATTAACCTATAAGGTTGACCAAGAAACGAGTTTTTTCGAGAACATTTTAAGTTTATTTTCGGAAATTTTTTTACATTTTCAAACAATAAAGATATTTTGACGAAACATGGCACATTGTTTTTACTATATAGGTTATACTGGTAACCAAATTTTATGCCTGCTTTCTTAAAAAAAACACACCTATTTGCTATTAAAAACATTTTAATGAAAATTCACTACCATAACGCACTTGCTGCGTCTTGTTGCTGCACTTTGTTTTAGAACTGTCACGCGCATGGCGTCATGTGGTGAGTCTAATGCAACAATAATATGCTGTCGTATAGTGTAGTTTGACGTTTCATCACAACCAGTTAACAAATTACGTATTTTACTAATATTTAAGTGCATACAGTTGGAAGTAATTTTTTAAGATGAGAATACTATACTGTGATTATGTGACATGATCAAATCAAGTTTATGAATGTTGACGCCCTCTAAATGTTTGAGAACGTCTTCTCTACTTTTCAAGTTTGTGTTGTTATGTGAGTTTGTTTTCTTGTTAATTTAGAGTAAATAAAAATTTAATGTCGAACATGATTTTTTCTTTCTTAAAATTATTTATATAATAGTATTTACCAACAATACATATTGCACTACTTCAGTCAATTATTATGTTTCGGTTAGAATAAGCATTCACAGACATGTATGTATATGTATTTATTTCCATATTAGTACAGAATAATAGTTATGACGTCACAAAATAAATAGAGTTTACTGTGAATTTCAAGAGCGCTTTGGGAAATTTGCATGGAATTTAGGGGAATTTTTGAGGAATTGTGGGGAATTTCGGGGAAGTTTTGGGGAATTGCAGACAACTTATAGGAATTTTCAGGGTATTTCGAAAATTTAAAGTTATTTCGGGGTATTTCAAAGAATTTCGGGTAATATCGGGGAATTGTTTCTGAAAGGGGAATTTTAGTGTACAATTTATTTTAGCGATTTCCCCCTCGGGTACGTACGTACCCCAAGTCGCATTTTTTTGTGAAAATTATGTAAACAATTTTGTATAATCACAAAGAAATACATTAAGCTGGCGTTGGTGGAGGACAACTTAAATGGACAAAGCAGATTAGTTCAATTTTACAAAAATATTTTGAAAATTGTGAACGTGGGGTACGTTTGTACCCTTCTCGGTACGACGAAGGTTAAAACTAAAAATTATCATAATACACCAGTAATGTAGGCTATAATATTGCCAAATCCAATAAATCATAATCGAATTAATTGGTAATTTTATTGTTATTTATACTACATAAAACCCGGTTTCAATCAATACCCATATAATTTTAAATAAACTTAATTAAATATTTAGTGCATTTCCTCACACCATTTTATTCGATGTGGATAATACGAAAACTGAGGCATAAACGTTTATAGTTGATAAAATAACGTAGACAGTTTATATTTAGGAACTGGTAGCTCTACTTGTGCCAGTCATTGTCACACTGTCAGTCAAGCTTCACAAATCCCTGAGCTGTAATCAGATATTAGTCTCAATACGAACCCAGATTAAAATCTCGTAGGGCTATAATAGTGCTTTACACTATACAAGACAATGTATTTATTGATCAAAGTATTACCATTCAAACAAATACTACAGCAATAAACCGTATATAATGAATGTTGGTCTTACAATACTGTTAAACCGTGGTCATTGTGTAATACCTACATTATCAGACAGGCGGCCGTGGCTTAATTCCTTGAGGCGTTAGATTTTCGAATTTCGACGCGCAGGTTCGCCAGTTCTTATCCCACCACTGACGTTATAAAACAACTCCGACGTCGCGATTCGAAATACAATAGTGCTGCAAATTAAATCATAACTTCCACATAGCTGTGATAATTTATTCTCTTCAGAAAGACACTCTCATGGAATGAATTTAGGACCCATGACTTGACCATAAAGAAAATATTTGTATTCCCCTACTTATAAATTATCAATTAGCCTATCATAATATAAACGTGTAAACATTCTTCCGAGTGGTGGTGTCTATTCGTAAATATATATTTTATTAAGTAAAGTTAATTTCTGCAACTTTTACAACAGTGGAGTAATATTGTTAGCTAATAGATTGTTAAGTGCTAAAAACTATACGGTTGATATTTTATAGAAATAAGAGTAAGTGAAATTTAGCTTAGAAAGGTACGAAAGATGCTCTATTCTCTTAACACCAGGAAAGCCTTTGCCTTGACGAGATCCCTGCAATTGTTCTCAAAAAATGCGCACCAGAACTTGCTTCTGTCCTGACTCGTCTGTTTCAGACATCTTACAATAGAGGCATGTTCCCTAGTAACTGGAAAACTGCACGAGTACAACCCGTCCCCAAGAAACGATCGAAAGCTCTTCCTAGCAACTACAGGCCTATTTCTCTCCTTTCAGTCATCTCTAAAGTGATGGAAAAGTATATAAACGCCGAATTACTAAAATTTCTTGAAAAACACAGTCTAATCCAGGACAGGCAGTATGGATTCAATCAGTGCAGATCAACTGCCGACCTCCTTTCCTTTGTCACCCATTCTTGGAACAAGTCTATGGAACTACACGGTGAACCTCAGATTGTCGCTCTAGACATATCCAAAGCATTCGACCAGATCTGGCACGCAGCGCTGCTTAATAAACTACCGGCCTATGGCCTACCACCACAACTCTGTACGTGGACAGCAAATTTCCTCTCCAACCGGAGCATTTCTGTTGCCGTGGATGGCAATTCCTCTAAACTGTATCCCATTAATGCAGGAGTTCCTCAAAGTTCAGCTTTAGCCCCTACTTTGTTTCTCCTCCACATCAATGACCTACTCTCTAGCACATCCAACCCAGTTCACTGTTACGCAGACGACAGCACCCTCCACTCCAATATACAATATTCTAAGCCTGTCTTTTTATCCCAAGTAAATGAGGATCGCACACGCATGGAGGGTTCTATCTCCGTGGATCTCCAAAAAATATTAGACTGCGGAAGTAGAAATCTTGTACAATTCAACCCCACCAAATCACATTATTGCTTTCTTTCTCATAAGAGATACACCTGCCCTAGACCCATCACAATAAACAACCAAGTTATTCAAAGTAGTGTGTTCTTTTCACTTGTTGGCATCTCTGTGGATCGAAATCTCAATTGGCACCAACATGTCAGATCAATTGCAGAATCGGCTGCTAAGAAATTAGGTTTCCTCTTCCGGGCTCGCAAATACTTTTCACCAGCTACTCTCTATACTTTATATACTTCACAAATTAGACCAAACCTCGAATACAGCTTCCACATCTGGGGTGCTGCTGCCGCTTCTATACTCGCTATCCTGGACTCCATTCAGAAAGGAGCTATACGTCTCATCGGTGACCCTACCCTCACCCAAAGGCTGCCATCCTTTGCCCACCGACGTGTCGTTGGTGACCTCTCTCTCTTTTATAGATATCTGCACGGGCACTGCTCAGAGGAGCTTTCTTCCATAGTTCCTCCACCTGCTGCCCCCAACAGATCTACCAGGTAACAGAGCGAATGCACCCTTTTAGTGTCCAGGTCACCAGACATAGAACATCTTGTTAAGCCCGCTCTTTTGTTCCGACGACTTCCAAGTTGTGGAATTCCTTGCCGGCACATGTTTTTTCTTCTCCCCCGAATCTCCTAACCTTCAAGTCCAGAATTAACAAGCTGCCTCTTTCCTCCTTGTCAACACCCACGGTACGATAGTATTTAGGCTGTAAGCCCTCGTGGTGTGTTGTTGAAATAAAAATAAAAACTTACTATAATTATTAGATTAAAGCGGACTTCAGAATCTTTTTGCGTTTCTGATACCTTATCGGTTTTGCTTCGTTGTTCTGGTTTCAATTATTCAAATACCATGTGCCGTTTTGCCGATATTTTGGGGGCATAATGTAATATAATATTAAAATGCCGTCGATTTGTCAAAGGTGTACTAAGAACATTACGTCAAAACAAATTGGGGCAAACTATAATCATTGTGGTGGAAGCTATCATGGGGCCTGTGTTGTAATCACTGCAATCTGCAATTCTTGTGGGAATCTGATGGCAGGTGGTTATGTGATGCTTTCAGAAATAGTTTGCGACGCCGCAGAGCGTCGTCCGACTCTGACATGCCCTTGCATTGTACCTATGTTGCTGGATCTGCTACTGAAATGGTTGAATGTGTCGAGTTAGATTGCAATAAGTGAAATACTGGTATTTTAGGTAGGGCTATAATATCTAAGGGTACTTGTGGGTCTGTTTTTCATGGTAGCCGTGCTGGTATCTTTGATGCTGATATCAACTTAATTAATTTAAACAGCTACATCTTGTTTCTTTGTGATACGTGTAAAAATAGTTTCTGCAATGCTGGTGGTATGGATTCTGATAGTGGAAGGAATGAGTCTCTAAAATTGTTCCTTGGGGAAATGGAAAATACTAAAAGCGCTATCCAGGCACAGCTGCTCTTAATGTTGGGTTTTAAGTTAAAGACAAAGTTAATTATCAAGGAAAACCTGTTTTGCCTTATTCAAGTATTCTTAAGAATAATACCAAGCCTTCAGTAATTGTTAAATCAACAAATGAGTTTCAAGTTGTATACGTGACAAAAGCAAATATTATAAAATAGGTCAATCCAGCTGATTCTGGTATTCAGCTGACTAAAGTGAAGCATATGCAGAACGGAGCTCTTCTTGTTGCGTGTGGGTGTGGCGAGAATAACCAGAAGTTCAAGAGATTAGTGGAGGACGGCTGTCTACATCATATACTGTGAGTGAAGTCAAAGGGATTCATCCCCGTATAAAAATTGTTGGGATATCAAATGACTTTGATGAGTCAAATTTTATGAACTGTTTTGTGAAAATGAATGCTGGTCTTTTGAACACTGGGTCTTCACCAAGGTTGCTAAAATTTTGGAATAGGAAAAAAAAGGAATGACAGATTGCAAGTTTTGATAGAGTTGGATATACTATCATATAATAAGGCTCTAGGAGCTGGACGTGTGTTTGTTGGTTATGATAGCTGCTCTGTTCTTGACGCGGTATAAATTTTGAAGTGTTACAGGTGCAGCCGTCTTGAACACATATCTAAATTCTGTAGGGCCAGTAAATGTACAAGTGATCACGAATTATTGGATTCTGCAGAGACCGCTGTTAAATGTATTAACTGTATTGAGTCCGGCGCTGGAAGCTCTGAGTGTGACCACGCAGCATGGTACCCCAAATGTGCGGTATGTTTTAAGGCTTATAAGAAGTTGAGAGCTGATCTTCTGTCTTTGTCATAGCAACCATCTGCGGCTTTTTCTGGTCTTTTTGCAAATTGTTGCGTCCCTCATCTGATTGCCGGTCCCAGTCTAATGGTCTTGTTTTATATTACCAAAATGCTCGCAGTGTGGTTAATATAATGAGCTATCTCTTAAATCTTTCAGCCTCTTCCTCTTTCAACTTAATCACACTGTCTGAAACGTGGCTTAGGCATGACGTTCTTGATGGGGAATTATTTTGTGGCTGCTTTCTAATTTTTAGAGAGGACAGGGAGTTTGGTGTTGTAGGCGTGTCTAGGGGGGGGGGGGGTGTACATCTTACAGTTGATAGACAATATGATGCTATCAAGCTTTCCTTACCATCTGCGATCTGCTATCGCTTGTACCTACTGTTGACATTTTGTGTATTAATGTTACCTGTGGTCATCGTGCTCTATATATTTTTGTTCTCTACATTCCTCCGGCATCTCCCTGTTATGTGATCGATTCACTTCCTGACTTTGTGCTGTCTTTGAAGTTTTAGTGAATTTAAAAAAAATTCACTATTGAGGAGATCTCGACTTTTGAATTTTGAAAAAATTTCTTCAAATGAGCGCTAATTAGGCCACCCAGAACACATATCCGGGGTCAGTTTCTATCTATTCTATATATATATATATATATATATATATATATATATATATATATATATATATATATATATATATATATATATATATATATGTGTGTATGTATCACACCGATAACTCAAAAAATAATGGGCCGATTTTGATTAAATTTGCAAATGGCTTGGATAAGTTCGTTATTCAGGAAAATCGGCCCAGGTTTTCCCGGAAAATTGGGTGTTTTCTTTGGAAAAAAATAAATATCTCTGGAATTAACAAAGTAAGGGCAACGAAATTTGGTACGCTGGTTTACATCCTTATAGGTAAGTTACGTACCAAAATTTAGCTCTGTAAGTCAAACGACAAAAAGTTATAGGCATTTAAAGAAAAATAAATTGGGGTTTTCCACAAAACGTCAAAGTTGCGTTTTAAACGTCACAATTGGCAATATTTAGGCAAAGAACTTGAATCTAATACGGGCTATGGAAATAAAAAGTCTTAAGAAGAATGTTTTACAAACCCTGAAGTCTTAGTTTCAACCATCATTGTCCTTTATTTTAATAAAATATTTCCAGAAAATTCATTTCAAATAGACTCTTTCTCTGATGTTTGGCAGTAGCCTTAGCTATAGAGTTTATCGTTTAATGGTATATAATTTTTGTAGAATTTTCGCAAAAAATCAATAAAGCTCAATATATCTGTTATTATACAAGATATGAAAAAAAATGTATATATTAATTATAGGGTGTCTTGAGCTACATCTTAAAAAATATTTCTACAATCACAGGATGGTCCATAAGTCGTTGGTGATACAAAGATTGTTTTTTTTTAATCAAACACGCCTTATATTATTGCACTTTTGCATTTTGCATCGAAATATAATGCATGTTTGTAAGAAAAATAATTCTGGACGCAGTAAGTACGTTATGGTAGCGAATTTTGATCAAAAGCTTCATATTTGAATAGCTCAATTTGCTATTAACCTATAAGGTTGACCAAGAAACGAGTTTTTTCGGGAACACTTTAAGTTTACTTTTGGAAATTTTTGTACATTTTCAAACAATAAACTTATTTTGATGAAACATGGCACATTGTTTTTACTATATAGGTTATACTGGTAACCAAATTTGATGCCTGCTTTCTTAAAAAAACACACATTGTGGCTATTGAATAATATTTTTATGAAAATTCACTACCATAACGCACTTGCTGCGTCCAGAGTTTTTTATTTTCTCATGGTATTCTGATTATCGGTGACTTTAATATACCTGGGTATGCGATGGCGTTGGAGGGGGAAGGTCGAGTTTCAATAGGGTCCTGACTGCTCTTGATAAATTCGTCTCACTCCTTGAATTATCCCAGTCGAATATGATACGTAATGGTCGCAATGGCATTCTTGATTTGGTATTCAGTGCGCAAGATTTTAAAGTTTCTAGATCTGAAAATGTGCTCATTACCGAAGATGGTTATCATCCACCTCTAACAGTAACTATAAATCCTGGATACAAAAAAAAATGCTGAGCAAACTTATAATTTTAAACGAGCTGACCTAAGAGTACCAGATGAATGACTTTTCTTTGTGAACTGGTCCCCTTTACTTTCGCTCGGTTGTCCTGGCTTGCTCACAATTCAATTTTATTCTTTATGACACTTTTGATTCTTGTGTTCCGAAGTGCACTCTATATCTTCTAAGTACCCTCCTTGGTTTACTAGGTAGGTGGTGAAGCTGTGTATGCTAAAAACTCAAAGTCGGTCAAAATATAAACGTTCCCAGAAGTCGGCTGACTATGATGAGTTTAAGAGTTTAAGGTCTAAGCTTAAGGATTTTTTGAACAGCGAATATAATTATTGCCCCCTGAGCTGTGAAAATTCAGTCTCTTATAACCCAAATAAATTTTGGTCATTTTCAAATTCCAAGAGATAACATAATTCCCAAAACAATGGAATATAATGGTCTTAACTTGCATCAGTCTGCTAATAGTTTTGCTGATTTTTTCCAGTTTATATATGTATCACGACATATAATGTTTACTCCCAAAAACACTAAATAAATGTAAGTGAAACAAATGACAAGATGTGATTTAAAGAGTCCGCGTTTATGTCACAGCTTTCGCAAATCCTATTAAAGTTCATTAAAATGAAATACATGGAGGACCCTATCATTAAATTCTACCTAGCCCGAGGACAGTAGAATAAGCAAGAAGAACGGTCTATTTGCCGAGGTACCAGGAAGTTAATCTGGGATAAAATGTTTGGAAAATCTACCTTGTTATGTAGCAGACTATATGACAACTTTAGTGACAAAGTTATTCTGCGACTAAGCAGTGACATCTCATCGAAATGCACTAGCAAGTTTTGTTGCTCGACCCCTAGGTGGGTACGAACCGTTAACTTTAAAATAGACCAACTTTCGTTGAACTATCTCTAGACTGGATACATAACGGTTATAATATGGGCTTCACACCAGACAACAACACTCAAGCCTCGACCTAAGGTAAGCATAGTAAAGTGTTTTTAGAGACTGCAAATTGACAAAGTTATTGCATTTCCTTATCAAAAAGCCAAGCATGCCCAGAGCTGATAAAACTGTGTGCAAAACGTGGTAACTAAAGGAAAGCTGTGTGTCAAATACAACCCCCTAATATTTCACTGTGTCGCTGCAACGTCGAATAATGACATCTGAGTACGCATAGGCAAAAAATTTTGGATTCTTTTTTCCTAGAAAAAATCATTACCTTGTACTTAGAGATGTTCATACATAGAAGAATCCGATGACACCACGCATACATCCTGTCAATATCTGTCTGAAGGGGACAACACTCTTGAACAGAACCAATCCACGCATACAATTTTAGGTCATCCGAAAATAGGAGCTGATCACACCGATGATAATTGGGCAAGTCGTTGATAAATATTAGAAAGAGAACAAGCCCCAGGTTTGACCCCTGTGGTACACCCGAGGTAGCAGTATACTCCTCGGAACGATGTTTCCCATACACAACATGCTACCTTATGTTCGACAGATATGACGCAAAAAGTTGAAGCAGTGGAGAGGAACAGTGGTGTGTTGTTGAAATTAAAAAAAAACTTACTATAATTATTAGATTAATGCGGACTTCAGCGTCTTTTTGCATTTCTGATACCTTATCGGTTTTGCTTCGTTGGTCTCGTTTCAATTATTCAAATACCATTAGCGACCTTGTCGATATTTTGGGGGCACAATGTAATATAATATTAAAATGCCGTCGATTTGTCAAAGGTGTACTAAGAACATTACGTCAAAACAAATTGGGACAAACTGTAATCATTGTGGTGGAAGCTATCATGGGGCCTGTCTTGGAATCACTGCAATCTGCAATTATTGTGGCAATCTGATAGTGGGTGGTTATGCGATGCTTTCAGAAATAGTTTGCGACGCCGCAGAGTGACGTCCGACTCTGGCATGCCTTTGCATTGTACCTATGTTGCTGGATCTGCTACTGAAATGGTTGAATGTGTCGAGTTAGATTGCAATAAGTGAAATACTGGTATTTTAGGTAGCGCTATACTATCTAATTGTACTTGTGGGTCTGTTTTTCATGGTAGCTGTGCGGGTGTCTCTGATGCTGGTATCAACTTAATTATTTTAAACAGCACCATCTTGTTTCTTTGTGATACGTGTAAAAATAGTTTCTTCAATGCTGGTGGTATGGATTCTGATAGTGGGAGAAATAGCGAGTATCTAAAATTGTTCCTTGAGGAAATGGAAAATAGTAAAAGCGCTATCCAGGCACAGCTGCTCTTAATGTTGGCTTTTAAGTTAAAGACAAAGTTAAAGATCAAGTAAAACCTGTTTTGCCTTATTCAAGTATTCTTAAGAATAATACCAAGCCTGTAGTAATTGTTAAACCAACAAATGAATTTCAAGTTGTATAGGTGACAAAAGCAGATATTCTAAAATAGGTCGATCCAGCTGATGCTGATATTCAGCTGACTAAAGTGAAGCATATGCAGAACGGAGCTCTTCTTGTTGCGCGTGGACGTATCGAGAATAACGAGAAGTTCAAGAGATTAGTGGAGGACGGCTGTCTACATCATATACTGTGAGTGAAGTCAAAGGGATTCATCCCCGTATAAAAATTGTTGGGATATCAAATAACTTTGAGTCAAATTTTATGAACTGTTTTGTGAAAATGAATGCTGGTCTTTTGAACACTGGGTCTTCACCAAGGTTACTAACATTTTGGAATATGAAAAAAAAAAGGAATGGCAGATTGCAAGCTTTGATAGAGTTGGATATACTATCATATAATAAGGCTCTAGGAGCTGGACGTGTGTTTGTTGGTTATGATAGCTGCTCTGTTTTAGACGCGGTGGAAATTTGGAAGTGTTACAGGTGTAGCCGTCTTAAATACATATCTAAATTCTGTAGGGCCACTAAATGTACAAATGATCACGAATTATTGGATTCTGCAGAGACCGCTGTTAAATGTATTAACTGTATTGAGTCCGGCGCTGGAAGCTCTGAGTGTGACCACACAGCATGGTACCTCAAATGTGCGGTATATTTTAAGGCTTATAAGAAGTTGAGAGCTGATCTTCTGTCTTTGTCATAGCAACCATATGCGGCTTCTTCTGGTCCTTCTGCAAATTGTTGCGATCCCTCATCTAATTGCCGGTCTCAGTCTAATGGTCTTGTTTTATATTACCAGACTTCTCGCAGTATGGTTAATATGATGAGAGATCTCTTAAATCTTTCAACCTCTTCCTCTTTCAACTTAATCGCACTGTCTGATACGTAGCTTAGGCATGACGTTCTTGATGGGGAATTATTTTGTGGCTGCTTTCTAATTTTTAGAGAGGACAGGGAGTTTCGTGTTGTAGGCGTGGTTGATAGACCATATGATGCTATCAAGCTTTCCTTACCATGCGATCTGCTATCACTTTTACCTACTGTTGACATTTTGTGTATTAATGTTACCTGTGGCCATCGTGCTCTATATATTTTTGTTCTATACATTCCTCCGGCATCTCTCTGTTAGGTGTATGATTCACTCTTTGTTTTATTGCTGACTTTGGAGTTTTTTATTTTCTCATGGTATTCTGATTATCGGTGACTTTAACATACCTGAGTGTGCGAATGCGTTGGAGGGGGAAGGTCGAGTTTCAATAGGGTCCTGACTGCTCTTCTTTATGAATTCGTGTCACTCCTTGAATTATCCCAGTCGAATATGATACGTAATGGTCGCAATGGCATTCTTGATTTGGTATTCAGTGCGCAAGATTTTGAAGTTTCTAGATCTGAAGATGTGCTTCTTACCGAAGATAGTTATCATTCGCCCCGAACAGTAACTATAAATCCTGGACACAAAAAAAAAATGGTGAGCCAACTTATAATTTTAAACGAGCTGACCTAAGAGCATCAGATGAATGACTTTCCTTTGTGGACTGGTCTCCTTTACTTTCACTCGGTTGTCCTGGCTTGCTCACAATTCTATTTTATTCTCCATGGCACTTTTGATTCTTGTGTTCCGAAGTGCACTCTATATCTTCTAAGTACCCGCCTTAGTTTACTAGGTAGGTGGTGAAGCTGTGTATGCTAAAAACTCAAAGTCGGTCAAAATATAAACGTTCTCAGAAGTCGGCTGACTATGATGAGTTTAAGAGTTTAAGGTCTAAGCTTAAGGATTTTTTGAACAGCGAATATAATTATTACCCCCTGAGTTGTGAAAATTCAGTCTCTTATAACCCAAATAAATTTTGGTCATTTTTAAATTCCAAGAGATAACATAATTCCCAAAACAATGGAATATAATGGTCTTAACTTGCATCAGTCTGCTAATAGTTTTGCTGATTTTTTCCAGTTTATATATGTATCACGACATATAATGTTTACTCCCAAAAACACTAAATAAATGTAAGTGAAACAAATGACAAGATGTGATTTAAAGAGTCCGCGTTTATGTCACAGCTTTCGCAAATCCTATTAAAGTTCATTAAAATGAAATACATGGAGGACCCTATCATTAAATTCTACCTAGCCCGAGGACAGTAGAATAAGCAAGAAGAACGGTCTATTTGCCGAGGTACCAGGAAGTTAATCTGGGATAAAATGTTTGGAAAATCTACCTTGTTATGTAGCAGACTATATGACAACTTTAGTGACAAAGTTATTCTGCGACTAAGCAGTGACATCTCATCGAAATGCACTAGCAAGTTTTGTTGCTCGACCCCTAGGTGGGTACGAACCGTTAACTTTAAAATAGACCAACTTTCGTTGAACTATCTCTAGACTGGATACATAACGGTTATAATATGGGCTTCACACCAGACAACAACACTCAAGCCTCGACCTAATGTAAGCATAGTAAAGTGTTTTTAGAGACTGCAAATTGACAAAGTTATTGCATTTCCTTATCAAAAAGCCAAGCATGCCCAGAGCTGATAAAACTGTGTGCAAAACGTGGTAACTAAAGGAAAGCTGTGTGTCAAATACAACCCCTTAATATTTCACTGTGTCGCTGCAACGTCGAATAATGACATCTGAGTACGCATAGGCAAAAAATTTTGGATTCTTTTTTCCTAGAAAAAATCATTACCTTGTACTTAGAGATGTTCATACATAGAAGAATCCGATGACACCACGCATACATCCTGTCAATATCTGTCTGAAGGGGACAACACTCTTGAACAGAACCAATCCACGCATACAATTTTAGGTCATGCGAAAATAGGAGCTGATCACACCGATGATAATTGGGCAAGTCGTTGATAAATATTAGAAAGAGAAGAAGCCCCAGGTTTGACCCCTGTGGTACACCCGAGGTAGCAGTATACTCCTCGGAACGATGTTTCCCATACACAACATGCTACCTTATGTTCGACAGATATGACGCAAAAAGTTGAAGCAGTGGAGAGGAACAGCCCAGCATATCCAACTTGAACAAAATGATATTATGGCTGATCGTATCAAAAGTCTTTGAGAATTCGGTATCAATCACATCCAAGTGACCCTTTTTGTTAAGAACATCCGAGATCTAGTGCGTAATCTCCAGAAGGTTGGGACAAGTGAAGCGTTTTGGTATGAAGCCATGTTGATCAGGTGAGATGTGACAACTAAGAGAGGAATAAAGCAATCTGCATAACATTTCGAAAACCTTATCAAAGTTGGACAATAATGATATGGTTCTTTAATTAATGTAATCTATACAAGAATATTAACAGGTTTAGACCCTGGTGTAAGTATTGATCACTGAAACATCGTTATATTCACTAAGTACTGCTTTATATTCATTTATCTGCTTTGAAAACTATAATACATCAATATTTGATGGTAGTAGTAATGAAAATTTATTATTTATCATAATTATTATAACACAGTTTTTGCGTAACGACTTTTTAAGATATAAATGATGGTGCATTTTGGAATGAGAACATTATCTTAATAAAAGTTATGCCTTTGTCAGTATTTTCACTACACGTGTCTGGGTTAACAAATTCGTCATATCTCCAGTATTTATAAACCACACTATTATGTCAAATCTCCTATTCAGAGGTAAGATGAATAGACTGAAAAGATATAAGACAACAAAAAAGGATTTTATTCCCTACCGGGGGTCTTATACCTTGCAAAATTAAGGGACACCTCGTGTTTTATGAATACCAAACAAAGCTCATTGTCGGCTTTCATTGTCACGTCAGTAGAGTTGTTCTTTTTTTGGAGAGAAACACATTCAGCAAAAGCTGTGCTAAACAAGAGTTCATAAAAATGAGCACGCACACAATCTTTTCCAAGATTAACAAAAGTTATCTTTCAGTTCGTTTGGAACATTCTTATTAAGATAATTTGAACGAAATATATGATGTATAATCCCAAACTTATCACAACGTGGGTGTACAAGAAAAGTTTGGAGGCAGCACGCGTGTTGTGGTAGCAAATTCTCATAAAAAATTTTAAATAACTGAAAACCCAAAAAAAAAATTGTATCTCCGCAACAATAAAACTAGTCTTTTGTATTTTAATACACATGTTGTCTTTATGAAATCTCTAAGCTAAAAGGTAAAAAATTAAAGCATTAAAAATCATTTCCTCGCACTCGATTTTAAAAAATATGGGTACTGAAAAGGCACAAGATCAACATATTATATACGATTAACCAAATCAATTAAATATTCAAGCCAAAGATACAGTTTGGTTGGTGCAAAAAGTTCAACAAACACCAAAAAAATTATAGTATTAGTGAATTTTATTTTAAAAAATCACTAATAAGGAGATCCCGACTTTTGTAATTTGAAAAAATTTCTTTAAATGTAAATGGCTTGGACAAATTCGTTAGCCAGGAAAATTGGACAAGGTTTTATGGGAAAATGTTTGGTTTTCTTTAGAAAAAAAATCATATCTCCGAAAATTTAAAAGCTATGGTATCCAAATTTTTTACGATAGTTTCTCTCATAAAGGCTAGCTTTGTACCAAAATTCAGATCTCTAGGTTAAAATACAAAGAAATTACAAGCATTTGATTAAAAAAAGTTAAAACGTCAAAATTGATAATTCTGGTAGTTGTACATTAGTACCCATTAGCGCTTTGTGAGTTAAAAATACGCATCGAAATGACTAACAAGCTCCTAGATCTGTGTCGCAGCCGTAATTTTCCTTAATTTCGTTAAAATATCAGAAAAAAAATCAATTTTAAACAGAAATTGTATGGTGTAAATAATCAAGTGGATTTAATAATGGACTCCTATAACACGCGTTCTAATCTCAGTTAGTGACCACTTCTTTTTTATTTATTTTTTGTCTTATTTCATTCGTTATCTGATCAGATTGTGTGATTCAGATGAATTTTATAACGAGTTTTTGTATGACAAATTCAATTAGGACGAGATGGAAGCTTTTAAGACTTAATTCAATTTGAATAGCACATCTGGTTATTTGTTATTGCCCTAACTTTGTGAAACCGTTCGATATTTAATACAGCCGTAGACTTTTCCCTAGGCTTCACAAGTGCTCGTTCTTTTCTGCAACCGATTTCATTTTTTACTGGACGCAGCAAGTACGTTATAGTAGCGAATTTTCATTAAAGTTTCAAATTTCAATAACTCAATTTGCTATTAGCGTAAGGTTCGTTGGCCAGAAACCAGTTTTTTCGGGAACATTTTAAGTTTATTTTCAGAAAATTGTTGTACATTTTCAAACAATAAAGTAATTTGATGAAATATGGTCCATTGTTTCTACTATATAGGTTATACTGGTAACCAAATTTCGTGCCTGTTTTCTTTAAAAAAAGATATATTTGTTATTAAATTTTTTTATGAAAATTCAAAACCATAACTCACTTGCTGAGTCCAGACGTCACGTCGGTGTAGATTTGAATGGTCGACAAACAAAAATTCCAAAGTGAATGCGGATTATCGACAAAAGATTATGAAAGTTGAGTGTTCAATATTGTATCGTATCTCTAAAAATAACAAAGCAGTGGGGACGAAATTTGGTACGAAGGTTTATATTATAAAAAATACTCACTATATACCAAAAGTTAGATCTCTTAAGTTCAAAGAAAAAAGTTATAGGCGTTTAAAAAAATTGGGCGCCACTGATGACCGGAGATCTGCACAAAAGCAAAATATTTTATGTGGATAACAAAATCTATTGTATATTACAGAAAAAAAGTAAGTTTTTTGGCGCAAAAACGTCAATAAATAGCAGAAAAAGTACACTGAAAAATTTATAGTTTTTCTTCCTAAAACGCCAAGGTCGCGATTTGAAACATCAAAGCGTCAACTTTTCGGTAAAAAAATCTGAAAGGAATACCGGTTATGTAGAGAAAATGTAGCAAGAAGTGTGTTTTACGAAGCCTTAAGTTTCAGCTTCCGCAGTCATTGTTCTTCACTGTGACTTTTTTTATCTGTTTTCATATATACAGGATGATGCATTAAGCTCAATATATCCATTAATATACAAGATAAGAGAAAAATAAATTACAAAATTGCAGATGTCTTGAGCTGCACCTTATAAAAATATTTTTACAATCACAGTGTGGCCCATAAGTCGTTGGTGATACAAATTTTGTTTTTCTTTTAATCAATTATTTCAATTGTTTGGCATTCCTACAAATCTTTGGCACATTTCAAAAACTATGATATAGCTTTTTTACCAATATATAGCGGAGTACCATGAAAATGGCGCATTCAGAGAGATTTTCATTTATATTATTCATCCAAAAAATCGAGCTGCCCTGTAGCGCTCGTAAATATTGACTTAATTTGAGAAAATTCAGAATGACGTAACTTAATTGTTTAAATGGACAAGCCTCTATTTTGTGTCTCAGAGCTGAAGGGCATGCGCTCTGCTTCAAGTTTTGTACAATACCTATACCTACATAACCTAATTTTGGAAATATTCAGATTTACAATCGCATATCATGATTCGTATAGGGATAAGTTTAAATTTCCTTTCCAGTTTTTTTTTCAATTCTAATAACCAATCAAATTGTATAATTATTTAGCGAACTTTCGAAGAAACATATTAAAATATTTAAATTAACTCTAGGGCAAAAAAGTAGGAAATAATTAATTTGGTGGGATTATCTATGATTGCATTTTTATAGTATATATGTAGTTGATAAATTGTTTTCACAAATGTCCAATAAAACTAACAGAAAATATGAGTAGTTTTAGTGAATTTTCGTAGAAGAAATTCACTAATAAGGAGATCTCGACTTTTGAATTTTGAAAAAAATTTTGCAAATGGGCGCGAACTAGGACCCCTAGAACCCATATCCGGGGTCAGTTTCCATTTTTATATGTTTATATATATATATATATATATATATATATATATATATATATATATATATATATATATATATATATATATATATATATATATATATATATATATATATCACACCGATAACTAAAAAAAGAATAGGCCGATTTTCTTAAAATTGGACAAATACCTTCCTTTTGTAAATGGCTTGGATAAGTTCGTTAGTCAGGAAAATCGGACGAGGTTTTCCGGAAAAAAATTGAGTTTTCATTCGACAACTTTTTTTCTCAAAAAATAAAAAATCTGTGATAACCAAATTTGGTAGGTAGGTTTACGATATAAAAAGTAAACTATGCACCAACATTTAGATTTCTATCTTATAAGAAAAAAAAGTTATAAGAAAATAATTTATGCCAGATCATTTCTATGAAAATTCACTACCATAACGCACTTGCTGCGTCCAGGCTTTTTTGCTAATATTTTTCTTTACTTCCACTGGTTCAAATCTAAATTTTGCAGTGCATAGCAGCTTTTATAGTTTTTAATGCACTTAAACAAAATTTATTATTTCGGATCATTTGTGATTGATTGATTCTAACACGAATCATCAATATTTTTTACGTTTTCTATTTAAATTCGTAATGTGCAGTCACTTTTATAGATTTCAATACGTTCTTAAATAGAATATAAAATGTAACATTGCCTGCGTAATGAAATGTAAACACTTTTTTAGCACAAAAATGTCTTAAAGTTTAATAGTCCAGAAAAAGTAATCATACATGTTTTTAATAAATACGTGTATGTAAATAGCCTTGTACCGTGTTTGCATTAAAATTGTGTTGAAAATTAAATCATAACTTCCACATAGTTGTGATAATTTATTCTCTTCAGAAAGAGATTCTCATGAGATGAATTTAGGGCCCATGACTTGACCACAAAGAAAATATATGTATTCCGGTACACATAAACTTTTGAAACCTTATATTACTCGAGTTTTATTAAAAAAATATCAATTTTCACCAAACGAAACCATATTTATCTCATACCCCCTGAAGCGCTCTTACCAAAAAACAATGCGAAGCGTTTTTTTTTTGTCGGGTGCCTACTGGATACCAAATTTGAAGACGATATCTCAATTCGTTCGAAAATTATTGCGCCTATTAACAGACACACATTCATGCCGACAAACCGAACGACAAATCGACAGACAAAAAGATTTTCATTCCAGAATCAACTTTTCTATATGTTTTGAGACTTTTTACGCCGTTAAAGCAAAAAAAATTCAAAACATTTTTTAAGAATATTCCACCCCCATACATTCAACCACTAATTTGGGTTTAACACAGAATACCAGATGTTTGATGAAATTAAAAGTTTTCTAATAAATATACCCTGAAACGTTATGTTACTCGAGTTTTAACGAAAAAATGCCAATTTCACCAAATCATCCCCTATTCATCCCCCACCCCCTAAAATGATTTTACCCAAAAAACAATCCGTGCTAACTGCATACCAAATTTGAAGACGATATCTTAATCTGTTCTAAAGTTATCGTAGCTACAAACAGACAGACATACAGACCGACAAGCCGACAGACCTACAGACCCACAAATAACAAAAAATTTCGTTCCCAAATAATGTTTTATATCTGTCTTTATACTTTTTACATTTAAGCAAAAAAAATTTTGAAATTTTTGTCGCCGATGCGATATTTCCACACGTTGTGACGATGTGGAAGTAAAATGTGTTTAGCACCAGCTTTTAGAAAAACATTGTGTTTGCAGAATCGTAATACATACACAGAATGGCCGCCATTTCTAAATAATTGAGAAAAATTATAATGGCCAACTGAACACAGCCGAACCCCATTTCCAATTACATTTTAACTTGGTCTATCAAAAACGATTGAAAAAACCTTTTTGAAAGAAATGTCAGATGTCAGTCATTTTTAAATGAGTAGATTTAGCAGAAAATCACATACCCAAAATTTGTTGTAACTACCACCTGTCATTTTCAACTCCAGGTTCCTTAAACCATATTATATGTAACAGAACACAAAGGTTACGGATCGGTGATACATTTAGCGAGTATAACTCTGTAAAAATAAAAAATTTTTGCTCCCATAGAGATCATCGTCAAATTTTTGTGAAATTTTGATAATTAATCATAAGAGTTAAATAAGTTGTTGTAGAAAAAAATCGGATTTCTGTAAAGAAATTGTTTGCAAATTTTCATGAATATTTTTTGTTGGAGTTTCGTCGAATACCTTTCTGTGTGAAGAATTATATAGTGGTAGGTGGGTAAATAGTTTGAAGAGGTTTGTTGGGCAGGTAAACCAGACCAGTTTTTTTCGGGAGAATTTTAGTTCGTTTTCGAAAAAATTTTGTACTTTTTCAAACAAAGTTATTTTGATGAAATATGGTACATTGTTTCTACTATATAGGTTATACTGGTAACCAAATTTGATGCCTGCTTCCATTAAATTATTTTTTATGAAAATTCACTACCATAACGCACTTTCTGCGTCCAGACTTTTTAGTGAATTTTCTTAAAAAAAATTCACTAATGAGGAGATCCCGACTTTTGAATTTTGAAAAAATTTATTCAAATGAGCGCTAATTAGGCCCCCCAGAAAACATATCCGGGGTCAGTTTCAATTTATATATATATATATATATATATATATATATATATATATATATATATATATATATATATATATATATATATATATATATATATATATATATATATATATATATATATATATATATGTATCACACCGATAACTCAAAAAATAATGGGCCGATTTTGATTAAATTTGGTGAAAAAATTTCTTTTGCAAATGGCTTGGATAAGTTCGTTATCCAGAAAAATCTGCCCAGGTTTTCCCGGAAAATTTTGTGTTTTCTTTCGAAAAAAATTTATATCTCCGGAATTAACAAAGTAAGGGCAACCAAATTTGGTGCGCAGGTCTACATCCTTATAGGCAAGTCACCTACCAAAATTTAGCTATATAGGTCAAAAGATAAAAAAGTTATAGGCATTTAAAGAAAAATAAATTGGGGTTTTCCTCAAAACGTCAAAGTGGCGATTTAAAATGTCAAAATTGGCAACATTTAGGCAAATAACTTGAATATAATACGGGCTATAGAAATAAAATGTCTCAAGAAGAATGTTTTACAAACCCTGAAGTCTTAGTTTCAACCGTCATTGTCCTTCATTTTACTAAAATGTTTCCAGAAAATTCATTTCAAATAGACCCTTCCTCTGATGCTTGGCAGTAGCCTTATCTATAGAGTTTATCGTTTAATGGTATATAATTTTTGTCGAATTTTCGTAAAAAATCAATAAAGCTCAATATATCCATTATTATATAAGATATGAAATATTTTTGTATATATTAATTATAGGGTGTCTTGAGCTACATCTTAAAAAAATATTTCTACAATCACAGGGTGGCCCATAAGTCGTTGGTGATACAAATTTCCTTTTTTTTTAATCAAATACGCCTTATGTTATTGAATTTTTGCATTTTCCATCGAAATATAATGCATGTTTGTAAGAAAAGAAATTCTGGACGCAGCAAGTGCGTTATGGTAGCTAATTTTGATCAAATGTTTCATATTTAAACAGCTCAATTTGCTATTAACCTATAAGGTTGACCAAGAAACGTGTTTTTTCGGGAACACTTTAAGTTTACTTTTGGAAATTTTTGTACATTTTCACACAATAAAGTTATTTTGATGAAACATGGCACATTGTTTTTACTATATAGGTTATACTGGTAACCAAATTTGATGCCTGCTTTCTTAAAAAAACACATATTTGTAATTAAAAACATTTATATGAAAATTCACTATCATAACGCACTTGCTGCGTCCAGAATTTTATATTATAGTCTTTTTGCCTGCTGGTAAACGAAATCAAGCATTGTTTTTTTCATATAATTTTAGACTTCATCACTATTTCTTTGCATCCATACTTCTTTTGATTTACTGCATTTTTAGTGAATTTTTATTTTAAAAAAAATTACTAATAGAGAGGTATCGATGGTGAGACTTTGCAACCATTTTTTACAATGAGCGCGAACTAGGACCCCTAGAACCCATATCCGGGGTCAGTTTCAATTTTTATATGTTTATGTATATATATATATATATATATATATATATATATATATATATATATATATATATATATATATATATATTATCAAACCCGGCAAGTGCCGTTCTTTTATTAATGGCTTGGACGAGTTTGTTAGCCAGGAAAATCGGACAAGGTTTTCCGGGAAAATTTTAATTACTTTTTTAAATTTTTTTCCCCAAAAATTACAAAGCTATTTTAATGAAGTTTGGTGGATATATTGTCTTGGGAAAGACCTTACAAAATGCCAAGATTCAACTTTCTAAGTTTATATAAAATTGAGTTTATCAAATTTTCAGTTTTCTTTTGAAAAAATTTTTTTTCTCCGTAAATTACAAAGCTATTTTAATGGCGTTTGGTGGATATGTGGCCTTGGGAAAGGCCCAAAATTCAACTGTTCAACTTTACAGAAAATTGAGTTATCCAAGTTTGAAGCATTTAATAAAAATTCACTTCCATAACGCACTTGCTGCGTCCAAAACTTTTGTTGTTGAACAGGTTCTTTGGCTAGCCAAATCAGACCAGTTTTTTTGAGAACATTTTAGGTTTATTTTCCACAACATTTTGTACTTTTTCAGACAATAAAGTCATTTTGATAAAGTATGGTACATACTATATAGGTTATACTGGTAACCAAATTTAAAGCCTGCTTTCATTATAAAAGATATATTTGCTGTTAAAAGCATTTTTGTGAAAATTCACTAGCATAACGCACTTGCTGCATCCAGACCTTTTTAATTAGTAACATTTAGTCCTAGCCAAATAAGTACTGGTTACTTGTGAATAAAAAATCAAAAATTCATGAATTCAAATATGACCTTGTGTTATTAGTTTATAAAATTATTTTGCAGCAAAAACAAAGTCACATTATCTTGTAGTCACATGACGAAAAGACATAACGTGATCTCATCTCACGGGCAAATAATTAATCTCAATTTACATAAAACGTGATTTAAAAGTTTGTCAAGTTAATTCGCACAAAAGACAATTAAATCCTACATTTTTCTGATTATCAAACATCATTTATTTGTGTATAATATGCAAACCAATATAGAAAGTGTTGTCCTAGTAGTTAACGGGCACCACGCTATGTAAACATCAAAACATAAATGCAGAGTAAACTCACATCAAACAGTTACTGTACAAATATTTGTCATACAGGTACTTTAACTCAAACGAGACTGGATCATGTTTAGAAACTGGTGTCAATATACTGTAAAAATGATTTGTTAATCTTACTAATCAAATGATTGTTATACTACCAGTTAGTGTTAAGAAGTGATCAGAAGTTATTATCCTCACAGTTGACCATAACGACGTAAAAGTCAGGCTTTAATCATTTTTGAGCCAAGCAAGCATTACAACACCATTGACTTTGTTAAAGTTTGCAATATAATAAGCAAACAAGGATACATCGTCCAATTTCTGTTAGTAAAGGAATACGAAAACACAAAGACAAATGTAGTAGTTGATAAGCAGGCGTCGAATCATATGCAATTCGCATATTTTTTGCATAAGTTGCATATTTTAATGTATTTTGCCTAAATTGCATGTTTCCATTATTTGCATAATTTACAATTTTTAAGGGTTTCCGTATATCGTCGCCTTAGAAAGAAAAACTCGTATCTCAGAAAATGCAAATTTTACAGGAGGCGAAAAAAAGTGATTTTGGGAAATATTAAGTAAGATTTGAATAATTTGAAGTACACATGACTTAATATTATTCATTTTCTGATTATTCATGTGCTTAACAGAAGTTTGCCTTTTCTTGTCATATTGAAAATCGATTTACGTGGTTTTACAATTTGTGATTACAAGATATAAGTGCTTTTCATATTTAACGTTGATATACGTGGTTTAACTTCTAGTGGTCCGAAAGGACATACGAGGTTTTCATCTTTATAATGAAATTGATCAGAACTACATTGATTGATTTTATTAATTTAACTAATTAATTTTCAAGTTTCATTTCATCATGTAATATCTACCGAGGTTGACAAAATATTTGCAAGGCTCAAAAGTTGTTGCACAAGTGTTCAATGTGTTTCAATTAATACAAAACTTTGTTTATTTGATGTTTTTAAAAAAAAATCTGGTTTATCATGATGAATATCAAAATATAATGGCAGATTATTATTGTATAGTGTATGATTTCAATATAATTTCATAGTCATTTTAAATTTAATCAGTTCAAGCATAGGATAGGATACAATAAAAGCCAAGACTGAGATCAGAAAAAGTGTTTTATTAGAAAATAAAAAATTTCTTTGATTTACATTTTACCTTAAATCTTTACATTTACTGGAATGATGCAACAACAAGTTCCTTTGTCACATAATTTGTTTTCAGCGTTTGACATGTGAGGTAATGCATCATAGTAGCTGTGAACTTGTCGTGGAAGCACGGATTTCATTTCCTGTAGATGCTTAAATTTGACTGCTTGGAGTGGAATTTTGTTTTCATATAAGCATCTGACTGTAGTCTCACTTGATATATTTTTCAACCTTCTAGGGAGATTTGAAAAATCTTCGTTGAAGTCTAATTTTACCTGAATATTTCCATCAGGTGTATATTTTATACATTTGAGATTAGTTACAACTGGGTCACCTTTCTTTTGTCCAGGTCTGATGGATGTTACGAACTTCAAATCACTGAATTTCTTGAAAAAAGTATGTTCTAGATATTGCACTTTGAATGGTGCTGGATGAATTCTTGCTGTTCTGCAAGCTTCAATGTAGGCAACTGGAGAATAAATCTCACGATTTTTTATTTTTCTTTCAATGCAACTATGCATAGCGTCACACTCCATCTGGGTGTGTCCCTTTTCTAAAAAAATTTGAGTAATAACGATACCTAATTTCTTTGAAATCAGAAGAAGTGTGTTAGCCATGATAGTGTTCCGGTTTTGGTATGTACAACCGTCACTATATATAATAATATTGTTACCATTCTCCACCTCATTTATAATAAAGTTATACAGAATGCTTGCGAATTCATCAGCATTCAGTTCCCCCTCAGTTTCGTCCCACAAATAACAGTAGCCAGCCCCTGTTTTCAGATCATACAAAGTAAAGTTGTGCACTTTTAGTTTAGTGCGATAGTATAGCGCCGACGCTTTTAGGGATGGGCAAAGTAAAACGGCCTGTAAGTCCATTGTGAATACTGATGTATTATTGTCATCGCTAGTCTTATCGCTCTCTTTTTGCTTTCTTGCCTCATCTTTTCTTCTAATGTGCTCTTTAAATTCTTCTTCTGATACATTTCCGCTTTTATAAGCACAGCAAGTGTCGCACTGGTCTTTTTTGGGGCTAAACAATGCTAAGTTGAACTCATCAAAAACAGAGTAGAAAGTAAAAATGGATGTTACAGGGTTATCTTTGTTTAGAGATTTACAGAAATCTTTATATAGCCGGAACAGTTCTGCCTTTGATTGCCACCTAGGCTCAAGATAAAGTTTTGTTGAACTCTTCCGACAATAATGAGATTCAAGCTTAGGCAGGCTTTCAAAAAAATCTGATAAAAGTTTTCTAACTCTGTCGGTCTGAGGTCTCCTTGGTGAGACTTCTTTTCCATTGCTTTTTTTATGTGTTCTTGCGTTCTGTGCATTGTTTTCAGAATCATTTTGTTCTGGTAACTTTGATATCATGTACCGCCCACTCTCCAATGCTGAGTGTAGATAGGAACATCCTTTTGCATACTTTAACACGCTCGCCAGCTTCATCCGGTTTCAAATAGTAGACAAAAGAATAATGGCGCCGTGAAGCTCCTGCAGCTTCAACTGTTCGCTGTGCCACAGGTCTCTTGTCAACTAAGCCGTTTATGAAAACTTGTTTCTCACCATGGTTCAACCTATAAAATTGTTTGAAGATCTTCTCTCTCATACTGTCAACAATCTCTGCACAGCCAAAGCCTCTCAAGTTTTTTTCCACACATGAACAACGGCTCTTCATGATTTTTTTTGGCCTCTTCACATCGAAAACAGCTTTACCTGCTTCAGTTTTACGTCTACCAAAATACTCTAGTCCTTGAGACCTCTTTAGTTTATTATCATTTGCGATCCACGATTCTTTGTTGCCTTTTCCTCTTTTAGCTCTTTTACGTTGGGAGGAAATTTCCTTGCTATAAGTATGGTCTTCAGGCACATCACTTTCATCTCCCGAGGGTATGTAATCCTCATCTTCATGATTAACTCTTTCGGGCACTCTGTCAATTTCTCCTACGTTCGCAATATTAGTTTCCATTAGAGTCACACTGTTTTCAACATCAACTACAGGCAGAGTATCTAGGTCTAAGTAGTTTGCAACTAAGTTTGAGTTCGAAGTTGACAATAAACTATTTTCTTTGAAATTGCTTTCAGCTTTCGGCTGTTCTGGGATTTCATCGAATATAATACAGTTGGTTAGGTCTGTTAAAATGCCGGGGTTACCATCATTCGGTTCCAAGACAAAGCTGTTGTCATCTTCATTTGGAACTAAAATGTAATTAGATATGGTTGGAACTATGTTGTCATCTGTATGTTTAGGAAGAGTGGAATCCTCAGTGGAAGTAACATCTTCAATGTAGGTAGCTTGATTTGTATCTGATATATCAATGAATTTTTCGCCATCTGTAATGAATGAATTCAGTAAAAACAGAACGTTTTGTTACCAATAATATAAATTACTATCAAGTACTAGTATAGTATTACATAGAAAACATGTGCCCCTACATTAAACATTATGTTCCATGATAATTCATCACTTACCTTTTTTTCTCACATCTCTGTTAGAACGTGATGCTTGGTTCAAAGCCAACTCTAATATCAATTTAGTTCGACTGAATTGACTCATAATTTCGCTCTCTGAAAAGATATCAATCATACATAATAGGTTTTGAACTGTTATACATGCCTCGAGATCGCTTATTAGGTTTTATTTTATCAACAACTAAAATATTTCGTTTGCTATTATATTGGCGTTTGCAAAGAAAACCTCGTAATTCAAGGCTGAAGGCTATTGGTGCATATAGATACCCCAATATCAACACACGCATGATAAGTATGAATACCACGTATATTTGAATTAAGAGGTTTTCATTCTTAGTCAGTCGGACCTAACCTCAAATACAAGGTTTTCACATTCAGTCTTAATGTTTTGGTGGTACAATTACAAGGAATGGTAACTAATATCACAACTGAAAGACAAACCAATATAAATATACTTACTTAGTAATATTACTTGTATGCTTTAGCTGCAAAAAACACCTCAAAAATCACTGAAACACCTGCAGAAAAGTTCACAAGTTATACGTGGTTTTCTCACTTGACTCAGTTGCCTAGCGATATACGTGGTTTCTATTTTCGTCTCTAGAGGGCAGCACGCAAGTCATTATTTTATAACGGCTTGCGAATAGATGAGATACAAGGTTTTCTATACAATAATGCAATAAAATAATTTTAGATTTTTTTTGAGATACGAGGTTTTCATTCTAAGCCGACGATATAACAAAAGCCATATATCATTTCTGAACGTCACACCGTCTGGGACTACCATAATTAAACGTTGAATGTAGCGGCTTCTCCTCCAGACACCAAAAGTTACTTAAGATTTCTCTTACTCCCGACGCGTTTCGCCACTCAAAGAGGTCATCCTCAGGGGAGAATCTAAAAACACAAACAAGACAGGTCTGTCAGAAAAACATTAGTTTTTCCGGTAGGCAATTGTGCATCACCGAGCACAATGATGACAAGGTGGTCCTCACAGAAAAGTCAAAGGTCACAAGTCACATAGAAGAAACACCGACCAACAGTCAAGTCAAAATCTAAAAATCTAAAAACTATAGATACAGTAACCACAGTTAAAATATTGATTTAAACATGCAAACTACGTTAACAAAGTTAAAAGCATCAAGCAACTAAAAAAGCACTGAAAGACACAAAAACTGTCAAAGTATAATAACTGATAAGTTGAACACTAAAATAAGCAAGTCTATTTTTGAGGCAATAGCAAAGCCAATGAGTGAAACTGACAAGTAAAACAACACAGCAGGCAGGCAAAATTAAGCAAGAAACCCAATGAGCACCAGTCTACCCCTCGCTCAACCTGAGAGAATATCGTATTTCCCGTTCACCTACTGTGGTCCTGTTTCCAATGCCGTTGTCAAGGCTCTCAAATGTGAAAATGTCAGGTTTTCTTTTAAGTCTTTGAACACCATTAACAATTTCTTCACTCACAACAAAGATAACATCCAAGACCTGAAGAAGTCGGGTGTTTATTGCCTAAAATGTGGTACCCCCGGTTGTAAAGCAGTTTACATAGGAAGAACCGGAAGATCGTTAGGCACCAGAGTCACGGAACACCTTAGGAGCAGAAACCAGCTCAACAATGACACATCAGTATTTGGTTGCCATTTGAGGGAAAGTAGCCACAGTTTCAACAAAAATACAGATGCTGTAATCTTGCACCCTTCAAGCTTTGGCATAGAACAATTCGTCTTAGAAGAGATTGAGGTTTTCAAACATTCTAAGTGTCAAACCAGTGAAGTTTTGAACTTGTTCAACACAGATTTAACGAACTTTCCTTTATTCTATAGCCAATTGGTGTAATTTCACTTCTGTCGCACCTGCGCTGGTGCACCCTGTCCGTTTTAAGTTCACATAATGGCCGCCCTTCATTATGTTTGTTAAAATCGCCGATCTTTCGCATTGATTTTTGTCGTTGAAGTCAATTTTTCTGGCATTATGCAGAGGTATTATTACACGCCCCCTGGCACAATGGATGAAGTTGTGACCTGTGAAGACCTTCATGTATAGTTTCGAGTTCAACTTTTTGAGAATTGTTCAAGTGAGTATGGTTCATTTTTTCACTTGTTTCTTTGCCCTGGTGGTTCTCATTGGGTTTCTTGCTTAACTTTGCCTGCCTGCTGTGTTGTTTTACTTGTCAGTTTCACTCATTGGCTTTGCTATTGCCTCAACAATAGACTTGCTTATTTTAGTGTTCAACTTATCGGTTATTATACTTTGACAGTTTTTGTGTCTTTCAGTGCTTTTTTAGTTGCTTGATGCTTTTAACTTTGTTAACGTAGTTTGCATGTTCAAATCAATATTTTAACTGTGGTTACTGTATCTATAGTTTTTAGATTTTTAGATTTTGACTTGACTGTTGGTCGGTGTTTCTTCTGTGTGACTTGTGACCTTTGACTTTTCTGTGAGGATCACCTTGTCATCATTGTGCTCGGTGATGCACAATTGCCTACCAGAAAAACTAATGTTTTTCTGACAGACCTGTCTTGTTTGTGTTTTTAGATTTTCCCCTGAGGATGACCTCTTTGAGTGTCGAAACGCGTCGGGAGTAAGAGAAATCTTAAGTAACTTTTGGTGTCTGGAGGAGAAGCCGATACATTCAACGTTTAATTAAAAGCCATATACTTGTTTCAATATAAGCAACTGCTAAGGTAAATTTATAGGCCGTAGCTGGCGGAAAGGAGATTCCAAATTCCTGGTATTGTATAGTTCGAGCGCTTCACACAGATATGATAAGATAAGACAGTGCGTTAGACAGGGTGAGCTACCTCTGAGTTCTTAGAATCTACCGCCTCCTAGCTTTGTACGTGCTGTACGTAAATGCAATTAGTAGCTAATAGGTGAGAGTATAAAAACAAATTCTTGGAAGGATTGTCGGTGATGGTGCTCTTTTCTTTGTACTTTACATCAACGTGAAATAAATAGCAAACTGCAATTTATAGCTATTGTATAAATCTAATCAGCAACGTTTAATGCAACCCGAACCTTTTATTCTTGAAAAAATATTTATATTCTTCTGGTTTTCTTCAGGTTTCTTCTGGTTTTGAGGTATTATAAATTTAATATTTAAAAAATTTTTGTTCAAATATTACCTTAAGTTATTTGTAAATGACGTAAATCCTGCTCAAAAAAAACAATGTCACGTTGTTTTTCCACATGACTTAAAGACATAACGTGTCCTCATTTCAATAGCAAATAACTATTCTGAATTTACATAATATGTAATTTAAACATTTGTCAAATTAATTTGCTAACGAGATACGAGAGAAGTTGAAAAGGCACATTCATTCGAAGACGTTTTAACAGTTTACTAGTTATATATATATATATATATATATATATATATATATATATATATATATATATATATATATATATATATATATATATAAATATATTACGCTCATTAGTGACATTTGTTGAAGTGTATCTGCAGGAACTTTATTGCAAAGTTGTGTTGCCATATTTTGTGTTTCAACAGAAATACCACATTATTTTGGTTTTTGAGAGAGGTAAGTTACTGATTACACCATATTTACTGTCAGAAATAACTCATTTTGTGTAATTTATATGGTTTCTTGAAGTAGCATGTTATAGTTAGGTTATGTAAGTTTGCAATAAAGTATATTTCAAGGTGGTTTGAAAACAAACCTTTTTTTAATATTCATTGGCTTTATTATGCATGTCATTGGGCCTTCTTGGGACAAATATCTTGGGCCACCATTAGACTGTCTCAAGGTGGCCCATTTGAAAACAAACACTTGTTTTTTATGTTGGTTAGCTGGTTTACTTATGTTTATTAATAATTTCAGAGTAAGATGTCTAAAGGAAGACAAAGAAAAAGCGAGAAGGGCATTTTTTCCGAAGCTGCCACGAAAAGTGCAGTTAACGATGTCTTGGCTAATAAATTGTCTTTAAGACGAGCTGCAGAACGAAATGGAGTAAAATTCCAAACTCTTCGTTATGTTAAAAGAAAGAGAAATTCACCTCAAGAAGTTATAGTGAAGGCAAAATATAACACCTGACAAGTTTTTACAAAGCAGGAGCTACTGTTAATTGATTACATTATCAAATGTTCAAAGATGTGTTTATGGTAAATCTACGAAAGATGTCAGATTTTTGGCCTATGAGTTAGCCATCGCCAATAACATACAAACTCCAGAACAATGGCAGATAAATAAGAAAGCAGGGGTGGACTGGCTAAATGGTTTTATTAAGCGTCATCCAAACGTGAGTCTCCGTCAACCAGAAGGTTGTAGTCTGCAACTGGCAATATCATTCAATTACCATAATGTGAAGACCTTTTTTGGTAGCTTGGATTGTGTTTTGAGAAGATGTGACAATATTGCTGCTGTAAATCGAATATACAATTTGAAGGAAACCGCAACAACGACTGTGCAAAAAATGTAAAAGAATTTTGGATCCAAACAGGATGAAGCAGATGCACTAGTGGAGAGCTCGGCATTCTGGTTACTACCCGTTGCGCTATAAATTCAATATGTAATACAATAGCTCCTGCGATGGTATTCCCACGTAGATATTTCAAACCCCATATGTTGCAGAGAGCCCCACCAGGAACATTGGGGCTTGCTAATCCCAATGGATGGATGATGGGCGAATTGTAAAAGTGATGAAGCATTTTATAAAACACAGTCAAGTTCCATCGATAACCCTACATTGCTCATCATGGAAAACCACGAAAGCCAAATATCTGTAAACTCTATAAATTTAGCAAAGGATCCCGGTGTCACTCTTTTAACACTACTGCCCCACTGCTCCAATAAACTACAGCCGATGGACATTTCTGTCTATTTCCCATTCTATTTTTTTATAATAGTGCTATCGATTCCTGGATGCTGCAAAATCCAGGAATACCAATTACTATTTACCAGATAGCTGAGTGTGTGGGTGTTGCATTCGAAAGGTCTATGACTGCTGCTAACATTAAATCAGGTTTCAGAAAATCTGGAATATTCCCATTCGACCGCCAAATTTTCAACGAAGATAATTTTCTGATAAGCAGTGTCACAGGCAGGGACAACATTACACCATCATCATCATCATCATTAGAGGCTGAAAGATCAACGTCATCATCAGAAGCAGTTGTCGCAACATCATCGTCATTGGAAACTGAAGTACAACCTCAGGCAGCACACTTCGAAGATGACGCACACTTCGAAGTTGACAACTCAAATGAACCAGAATCCACACAAGAGCAGAAGTTACATACAAAAAATGACAGTCTACAGAGTCAAAATGATTTTATTTCACCTGAGGTTCTTCTTGGACACCCAAAAGCACAACCTAGGAGGCAATTTCAGAATAAGGCCAGAACAGGAAGTAGCAAAATTGTTACCGACACACCAGAGAAACTGGTAATAGAAGAAAAACATAAAGAGAAAGAGAGATAGAGCAGTCGTAAGAAATCAAGGAAGACAAAAAGAAAGATTTGTAAGAAACCTGCTTCTAATAACTCTGATTTAGATGAAGTTGTCTTTTGTATTTGACGCCTTTTCGGATAGGTGGGATCCTCTCTTCTACAGGTCCAAGATAATGACACGGAACATGAAGTCTCCTTTTGACGAAAGAGCGAAAAAATAAAAATTATTTTATTTTTTTACAGTGTGTTCTGACATATCTTATATAAATAAAATAAAAATATATGCCAACACCAACCCCAGTAGGCAAGACCAAAAGACAAAACCGCTTTCTAAACTTTAGTATTGACTTTCGTAATTATAATGCTCGTTAAAGCAGATTTTTGTATTTTCATTAAAAGAATTTTATTATTAGTCTTAATAAAAAAATTTAACCTCTGATTTCAACTATTTAATAAATTTTACCTTCATAACCGAAAAGTCACTTTGGTTTTGGCTTTGGCTTTGGCTTTGTGATATAAATCTACATCCAGAATCTGACATACTTACCCGTAAAAAAAGCGTGGTTAACCAAGGCTCAGAAATATTGATGGAAGTATCACTAGATGAGATTAAACTAGCCCTAAAAAATATGAAAAATCAAAAATCGCCCGGAGAAGACTGCGTGGTTTCCGATGCGATAAAGATTGGTGGTCCTTGCTTGCTTCAATAGTACGCTACCAGAATTACGCAGAAAAGTGGCACAACACCATCATAATACTGATCCACAAGAAAGGAGACATCGCGAACCTAGAAAAGTACAGGCCAAAAAGTATACTTAGCCACCTCTACACATTATTTACTAGAATAATTACCACACGACTTGAAAAGAAGTTAGACTTTATCCGGCCAGTAGAACAGGCCGGTTTTCGAAGTGGGTTTGGAACCAATGATCATCTTCAAAGCGTTAAAACAGTGATTGAAAAGACCATCGAATATGGCAAACCACTTGTCCTTGCTTTTGTGGACTTCCATAAGGCTTTCGACACTGTGGAGCTGGACGCATTGTTGCAGTCCCTGAAAGCATGCCGTATTGACTATCGCTACACCAAACTAATCTACAATATATATAAAAATGCTACTCTTGTGGTAAAACTATATGAAAACACGAATCCTATAAAAATTGGGAGAGGAGTACGCCAGGGAGATACGATGTCTCCAAAACTGTTTATCACCGCCCTGGAGTATGTGTTTAAGAAGCTAGATTGGGACCAAAAAGGTCTAAGAATAGACGGCCAAAGTCTGTCAAACTTACGGTTTGCAGACGACATTGTCTTACTAGCTGACAACTTGGAAGACATTAGAATGATGCTACAGGACCTTCAGGAGGTCTCTGCAACAGTAGGTCTAAAAATGAACATCGGAAAAACAAAATTTATGACAAACCTCGTCCCTAGTAAAAACCTAATTATTGAAAACTCTGAGGTGGAATGGGTAGAGAAATACACATATTTGGGCCACGAAATAAGCATATCCAAAACCAACCAAACATGCGAGATAAACAGAAGAGTTATACTCTCCTGGGCGGCTTACGGCAGACTTAGAGACGTTTTCAGAAGCGACCTTCCGATATGCTTGAAAAGAAAAGTTTTCAACCAATATGTTCTACCGGTTATGACCTACGGCGCCGAAACACTAACCCTTACCAACGCTTCTGCTAAGAAACTGAAAGTAACACAGCGCAAAATGGAGAGGTCGATGCTTGGCGTTTCGTTATGTGACCACATTAGAAATGAAGAATTACGCAGAAGAACAGGAGTGACTCATGTGGTCGTACATCTGGCAAAACTCAAGTGGAAGTGGACGGGACATGTGGCTCGCATGCAAGATGACAGGTGGACAAAACGATTACTTAAATGGAGACCCAGATCCGATAAAAGAAGCAGAGGAAGACCACCAACTCGCTGGACAGACGACATTACAAAAATTACAAAAAACTGGATTCGTAGCGCTCAAGACAGAAAAGAATGGACTCAACTAGGGGAGGCCTATGTCCAGCAGTGGACGCAGAGGGTGAATTGATGATGAACCGAAAAGTCTTCTTCGAGATTAAACCGCTATGTTTTAAAATTCAGTGAAACAACCTAACCTATACATACTAGTGGTTAATTTTGCATTGTCTTAAGGTGGCCCAGGTTGAGGGGCAACTTAAGACAATGCAATATATATATATATATATATATATATATATATATATATATATATATATATATATATATATATATATATATATATATATATATTCAAACATAAAAGTTTCACCATCGTTACCTTTTCCTAATGAGAATTCACTGAAAGCTCTGACAGTCACGCATTTACAGGAATTTTTTATCTGTGACGAATTTCTAACGACGGGGTTATTTTCTCTTTCATCAAAAAAATTAAAGAATCAAGTGGTAGATTACGTTAGTGTGGGCACAATTCTTATCTTAATCTAAATGTGGTGAGATAAACCCCAACAATAGCAAATTTAGTTGATGTGAGTGATTTCGTTTTCTGGTGATTATCCCACGCTGAAGTACAGCAAAAACTATATTTGGATTACCTAAACGGATAAAGTAAGTATGGCAGCTTTTGCGCCTACAGTCAACTGACGTTATGTCTGGTTTTAAATAAACTGTTACTTAATATCGTCATATAGATAAATCACTTTACTTGTGTTTATTCTTTGATCTATTCGTTGTGTGTAAAAGTATATTTGTTAGCGAATTTCCATAAAGGAAATTTTGGTATTTGAGAGGTGACTTTCGATTTTTTTTTAATGTTTCAAATGAGCCCCTAGAACCCAAATCAGAGGCCAGTTTCGGGCTTTGTAGGTTTGTATATACAGGCTGTTAATTAAGTATGTACAGAAACCCAAAGGCACGAAGGTTTACTTGATTTTAAAGCAAGAAGTCTGTTTTAACATAGATACTAAACGGCTTCGTTGCGCTAATGCAGGTGTTTTAATTAAAGAAGAAAATAGGACAACACTGTTTGTTTAATCAAATGCATTTTTCTGACATAGCAATTAATTCTAGACAAAAGACATTTTTCAATTGATCTAGTCGTCTTCGTGAAAAATTAAAAAAAACATTGATTTTTTTATTAACATTAATACATAGTACCTTTTCTTAAACCGAACAGGAACATTTTCCTAGAATGGGTACTGGAAATGACCACCTTCGGCTTCCATACAAGCGGTTAGTTATCTGAACATTGAATTACGGACTCTCTCGAAAATGCCTGGTATATTTTGAATTATCAAACAAGAATCGACCATTCTATTTAGTGTCTTGTACACTAATGATTTCAGGTGTCCCCTTAAGAAGTTATACAAAAGAATGGTGTCGGGCAATCGTGGGGGCCATGGTTGCGGGCCTCCTTTTCCAATCAAATGATTAGAGTAATAGGTAGAACGTGCTCTAAAAACCTTTGGTATTTTTCCCTATAAAATGAGGCTTAATGAGTTGGTTAGCCAGAACTCCGACCCAAATATTGCCGAAAAATTTTTCCTGGAAATTATTTTCTACCATGGTATGTGAATTAAGTTCAGTCCATACGTGGTTATTATGGAAGTTCATGAGCAAATTTCGAGAAAAACAGGTTTCATCCGTAAACAAAAGTTAAATCTGGGTTTCTTATTATTTTTCTTCGTAAACAATGGCAAAAGTTTACTGTCAGAGGCAAATACCTCAGCAATAGAGGTTGCTCACGTTGCATGTGATAAGAATACAGCTGCTAGTCTTTTGAAATTTGAAACAATTGCCCGTTGCGGGGCTTCCTATAGTTTATAAAAGCAGCTATTTAACCCAAATACGACAATTGTCCTTTTAAAAGGACGCCAAGTTGTGTTATCAAAAGCTCTCTTTATTTTAATTAGTTGAGCTATTGACACAGAGATGAAATGCTATAATAACGAAATTTACTGTGTGTGTCATGCAGTGAAATTGTTTTCGACAACGCTAAGTACAGTGTGAAAAATTGTTATTTAAGATACAGGGATTCTGACAGAGCGATATGGATAACTGGAGGTAAGAATTACTTTGTTATTATGAGTAGAATATGATATTTATTATTCATCAAAACGTAATCATTATAGTTGCGGCTTAATCATTTAAAACCGGTTAGGTTAGATTTGAGTTCTCAATTTGTTGTACGATCCTCAAATCTTCGCTTACTTTTATAACGGCCAATGGTTTGATAGACTACTATGTTTGCAATTATTTGAAGAAACCGTTGACTCTCAATGAGCTGTTAGCAGAAAGAGAAAATATTGATGCTGGCACGATATTACCAGATAGTATCGCCATTTTACACATCTGAGCATCGATGAAGAAGTAACTGACGAAGACTCGGATGATGAAGAAAATGTTGATTTCCACAACTTGCCTGTAAGTAAATTGGATTTTCGAGCTAAACCCACTTTCAACATCGACATTGATAGTTAGAGTGATGAAAGTGAATATGAACTTTCCTCATAATATTTTATGCAGTAGAAGAAGAGATCAAGGAATTATGAGTGGATTCAGAGAGATATTGGAAGTAAGCTGCCCAACTGGCAAAACCATATTCATCAAACAACAATCTCCAAGCTTTGGAACTTTTTTATCATTTTTTCGATGTTTCGGTATGGTAAGTGATAACTTCCTACACCAATATTTATGGATTACAGCATAATAGCGACTAAATGCTTAAGTGTAGATGTAATAAAATCTTTTTTGGTGTACTTATTTGTAGTGGTTATACTACTGTTTCAAGAAAATCCTTGTAATGGGAAAATAGCCCTGATGCAAATCATAAAATAGTATATCAAGCAATTTCAATCAATCGTTTCAATTACATAACGCAAATTTCCATTGTAGCGACAACCAACATTTGAATGTAGCCGACAAATTTTCAAAAGTTAGCCCATTATTAGATATTTTGAACGATAAGTTTCTGTCGCTTGTCCCTCTCCAAGAACATCATAGCATAGATGAGTCTATGGTGTCTTACTTTGGTAGGCATGGGTCCAAGAAAATTCATCAGAGGTAAACCTATCAGATGGGATTATAAATTCTGAATGGCTGCTGGTAGATCAGGTTACATAGAATAGTTTGGACCATATCAGGGTTCCACCACAAGACTATCAGAACCATACAAGGATTTAGGATTGGGTGCAAGTGTAGTGCTCTCGTTTGCTGACAAAATTGTCCAAGAGAAAGGCCTTTATCCATATCATTTTTATTTTGACAATTTTTTCACGTCTTGCAATATGCTTCTGATACTGGAAGACAGAAATATAAAGGCAACTGGTACCTTGAGGGAAAACAGGATACAAATATCTGCAATTAAACTTGCAAAGAACTGAAGAAAGAGGAGAGGGGTAGATTCGAGTATTCCGTGGAAACTAATAATCAAAATATCATAGTTGGCCGCTGGAATGATAACAACATAGTCACTGTAGCCATGAATTCGGATACCATAATGCCAAGGTCCAATGTTTCTCGATTTTCTGATAAAGAAAAAAAGTAGTTTCAGTACCTCAACCTAATATAATAAAGAAGTACAAAAAAACATGGGAGGTGTCGACAGGGCGGATCAGAAATATAGCCTTTATAGAGTCAGTATTAGAGTCAAAAAGTGGTACTTTCCCATAATTTGTCATTCCCTAGACATGGCTATTTATAACCCATGGCAATTGCCTCGCCATCATGATGCTGGAAAGCTAGATCAATACATATTTCGCAGACTCCTTGCTTGAAGTATTTTGGAAACTTATAAAAAGAGAACGAAACGGGGAGGTCCAAGTGGTCAACCGACTGAATATCTTTGATTTGACGGAAAAAATAATTTAGTCATCTATAAGGAAACTCACTTATGCCCCAAAAAGTGCAGCTTCTGTGCAGTCAGTGTAATGTAGGTTTGCATCGAAAGAATTGCTTCCTGGAGTACCATACAAAATGATGTTTTTTTTTGTACAATTCAAGTTTATTATTAATATTATTTTCTATTTATCATTATTTCCTTTTATGCTATGCTAGTAAATGTCTTCTGATGTTGTTGAGTTTACATCTGAATAAATTCGTTTCAAGTTATCCCAACTATTTTCATTATACCTTATTATACCATACCATAGTCCTTTTTAAAGATGGGCTGTATCTCACAAACTGTTGACATTACAAAGACAATTTCTAATAAGAAAATATTCAGTAAACATCTATCAATCACAAAACGGCGAAAAAAATAATAATTTGGGGAGTATCTTGGTTAAATGTAAGATAAATAGGTTGAAACAAGTTCAGGAGACAAAGTGAGGCAAAGCGTTTGTAGAGTATAGTTTATGTTGAATATATATATATATATATATATATATATATATATATATATATATATATATATATATATATATATATATATATATATATATTATACAAATACGGTTCCGTTTGTAAGAGGCACAATTTAGTTACACATATAATGTCTAATAATTAAATAACTATATACAACTTTCCGATATTGTCACTATCAATTTTGTTACAATTGCACCTTTTTAGAAATCTGCTATTTAACAACTACTTCTACTGAATCTTGTTCGTACGACTTACAATTGTAGGTCCTTTATTATAGATGTCGTAAGCGTTTACAAGGGCAAGCGTCAAACGATCTAATTTTAGGAAAATTATTTGTCGAAGGGTTGTTCCAATTGGACACGTCCATTTGCTAGAACATGAAATTTAAATAATATTGTGTTTGTAGGTTATTGATGATGATTCAATAATTCCAACAAAAAGTTTTTGGGCAGGTTTCAGTAAACGACATTATAATGAAGAAAATTTATATCAGTTTAATGATGTCACAAACAGACCATTGAAGTTATTAAACTATAATCATCTAAAGGACAAATCCTGCCAGCTAGCATTAGAAATGTTTGTGTGACGTCAGGAGAGTTGACTATTATAGTCCTTAAAAGAAATACATGTATGAAAAATATAGGTGCATCCAATTTTGTTGAGTGTTCCAAGCTGTTATTTCTAAAGTAGATTTTCCAAATCGGCTTAGGTTTTCAATGTCCTCATCTCATGGATATGTTTATTAAAAAGGTAGGACGCAGCAAGTGCGTTATGGTGACGATTATATATATATATATATATATATATATATATATATATATATATATATATATATATATATATATATACAGGATGGTGCATTGAAAACGAAACAGACCGATTTGCATCCATAGAATTTTTTTTAAGAAACGCTGAAACACGTCAATTTTAATATTGAGGGGGACATGTTTTAACATAAAACTCAACTTAGTCACATCAACCTCTTGAGGGTGGTGATAACAAACATTATATATTAAATAGGGAACATGGGCCGAGTGTTACATCATTTGAAAGCTCTTTCTTTTATGAATTCAGCACACTATTATTATTTTTTGATGTTTTATCAACTCGTTTAAAAATTATTCACAATTGGAGTTGCAATAACGTATTTCATTCATTGTGATAAGAAATGCACTAATTAGTGAATTTTTCGTTAAAAAAAAACTAAAAAACAAAACCAAACGTTCAAAAATGTTTATTCAGTTAAGTAAGTGTTCAAATCGTTGACCACCAGCTTCCATACAAAAGTACAAATTTTGTTCAAAACGAGCTCTGACATTCTGGAGCATTTGTGGAGTTATTAGACGGCATTCTTCAACAATGCGTCGTCTTCCAGAGATTCCGGTTCTGTTGCGTAAATTCTACTCTTTAAATGGCCCCATAGAAAGAAGTCTAAATGAGTTAAATCCGGTGATCTAGGGGGCCACTCAATAGTACCTCTACGCCCAATCCATTGCTCTGGAAACTCTCTGTTCAAAAACTCTCTAACACGTTGTGAAAAATGCGGAGGAGGTCCATCTTGTTGAAACACTAATTGGTTTTTTTTATGGAGATCATTATTTTCAACAATGTCAATTAGTCGAGGGTAAACGGTATCTTCTAGTAACTCCAAATACGTTTTGCCACTCAAATTGCCATCGAGAAAAATTGGTCCGATTAAACGGTCTCTAAAAATGCCAGTCCAGACATTTAATTTCTGTGGAGTTTTTGTGTGGATAATTATCCGCCGAATAACGATAATTATGGCGATTTACGGTAGAGTTTAATAAAAACGTACACTCGCCCAAAAAACAGATATTGAACAGAAAGTTCCCGTTATCAGCTATTCGTGCAGTCATAACTTCACAAAACTTCAACCGCCGATCAAAATCATCTTCATTCAGTTGTTGTACAAGATGAATTTTTTACGGGTAAAATTTATGATGCTTCAATATTCGCTGAATGATTTTTCTTTTGATGTTTGAAACAGTGGCCAATTTTCTCGTGCTCAAAGTTGGGTCTGCAGTCATCGTTTTTGAAAAAAAAGAGTAATTATTTCAACTCTTTCTTCTACAGAATACACCATTGTGAAATTAATTTTCGGTAGTACTATCAAGTATCAAACCGACCGATAAACTGAAATAATAAACCGCATTTCTCTCATTCCGATAAGAAATGTTCTGATGGTCACTTTTCTGTTTACAAACCAGCAAAACATTGACTATCAGTACATTTCTTATCGGAATGAGTGAAATGCGTTTTTGCATCTTCAACTGTGAATAATTTTTAAACGAGTTGATAAAACTTTCAAAAAATTTGTGTGCTGAATTCAGAAAAAAAAGCTTTCAAATGATGTAACACTCGACCCATGTTCCCTATTTTAAATATAAGGGTTGTTATCACCATTCTTAAGGGGTTGATGCCACAAAGTTGAGCTTCAGGTCAAAATATGTCCCCCTTAATATGAAAATTGACGTGTTTCAGCGTTTCTTAAAAAAAATTCTTTTGACGCAAATCTGTCTGTTCGTTTTCAATGCGCTACCCTATATATATATATATATATATATATATATATATATATATATATATATATATATATATATATATATATATATATATATATATATATATATATATATATTGAAACTCACCTTCGGAATACTACAGTTTAGCTCTACTTACCGGCCAGACTCTAGCGCACATAGATTGCTATGTTCGAACTTACGCGGTGTTGCTACTTCTTTCTCATTATCGACTTAATAAGGTATTATAATACGTATTCGGATTAAACCAAAGTAGCATTTCTTTCATAATGCATATTCATACCTTATTATTTACCATAACACACTTTCTGCGTCAGTTTTTTTAAATTTAGTTTTATAAATAAGTCCAGAGAGGCACAAGTTCAAAGCTATCCTTCTACGAATAATAATAAATTACTAAATCACGAACTATTACTTAAAATACTGCCAAAGCACCAGAGAAAGGATCCATTTGAAATTAATTTTGTGGTATTCTGTAAAGAAAGAGTTGACATAATTACTCTTTTTTTTTCAAAAACGATGACTGTGCCAACCGTACCGCAAATTTGTTTAATGAAGGACATCCGAACAGACATGTTAACAGAAAATACATTTTGGAGTTAGTTGCAAAGTTTCGACAAAGTGTTCAGTAGCCAACAACATGCGGGATTCTTAACGTGAATTTCCGGTTAGAAATGAGACTACTGAGATTGAAGTTTTAGGACAAATTGCTGCAGACCCAACTTTTAGCACGAGAAAATTGGCCACTGTTTCAAACATCAAAAGAAGAACTATTCAGCGAATATTGAAGCATCATAAATTTCACCCGTATAAAATTCATCTTGTACAACAACTGAATGAAGATGATTTTGATCGGCGGCTGGAGTTTTGTGAATTTATGACTGCACGAATAGCTGATAACAGGAACTTTCTGTTCAATATCTGTTTTTCAGACGAGTGTACGTTTTTATTTAACTCTGCAGTTAATCGTCATAATTGTAGTTATTGGGCAGATAATAATCAAAGAAAGTTTCACGAAGTCCACACTCAAACTCCACAGAAATTGAATGTCTGGACTGGCATTTTTAGAGACCATTTAATCGGACCAATTTTTCTTGATGGCAATTTCAGTGGCGAAACGTATTTGGAGTTACTAGAAGATATCGTTTACCCTCTACTAATTGACATTGTTGAAAATGATGATCACTATCAAGAAAATCGATTAATGTTTCAACATGATGGAGCTCCTCCGCATTTTTCACAACGTGTTAGGGAGTTTTTGAACAGAGAGTTTCCAGAGCAATGATTTGGGCGTAGAGGTGCTATTGAGTGGCCCCCTAGATATCCGGATTTAACTCCTTTAGACTTATTCCTATGTGGTCATTTAAAGAGTAGAATTTACGCAACAGAACCGGAGTCTCTGGAAGAATTACGGCGACGCATTGTTGAAGAATGCCGTCTAATAACTCCACAAATGCTCCGAAATGTCAGAGCTCGTTTTGAACAAAATTTGTACTTTTGTATGGAAGCTGGTGGTCAACAATTTGAACATTTACTTAACTAAATAAACATTTTTGAACGTTTGGTGTTGTTTTGTTTAACAAAAAATTGACTAATTAGTGCATTTCTTATCACAATGAATGAAATACGTTCTTGCAACTACAACTGTGTATAATTTTTAAACGAATTGATAGAACTTACAAAACAATTAGTGTGCTGAATTCAGAAGAGAAAGAGCTTTCAAATGATGTAACACTCGACCCATGTTCCCCATTTAAAATATAAGGGTTGTTATCACCACTCTTAAGAGGTTGATGTGACAAAGTTCAGTTTTATGTCAAAACATGTCCCCCTCAATATTAAAATTGACGTGTTCAACGTTTCCTAAATATATATATATATATATATATATATATATATATATATATATATATATATATATATATATATATATATATATATATATATAAATTGAAACTGACCCCGGATATGATATATAATATATATATATATATATATATATATATATATATATATATATATATATATATATATATACGCAGAATTATATTTCGTAACAAATTAACACTTAATTAGAACCCTATAAAAAATAACAACTTGAAAAAACATTTGATCTAGAAAACATAAATTATCAAATTCTGTTATTAATAGCTGCCTCATAACAAAGTTTGGAGACATATTTTTAATGTGTTAATGTATGGGTTGGTTGGACATTAAATAACCAGGCAAGAGAACAATAGACGTTTGTGAATTAGCGAACTGAAGAAACATGAAAAAACAGAGTACGAATATATTAAAATGAATAAAAGTGTGCTAGAAAAAGTGAAAGAAGAAAAATGAAAAAAGCAGTATTTATTGGATACATTCTGAGGTACAATAACTTTTTGACAACTTTGATACATGCTTGAGAAAAATGGTAGAGCCAGACTAAGGAGGAAAACTTAACAAGATGGCCCGATTGATGCAGTGCGGTTGCTACAATAAAATCAGGGAGCTGCTGAAGACGGTCATGGTTGTGACGAGAATGCGACATGGCTCTTATACTGTGATAATAATGATGCTAATGCTAGGAAAATCGCGTAAATATGGGATAGAAAATGGGCAGTAAAAGCAAATAACTGCCAAATAATTCCCGACAAATATAGTGGCAAATAAACTAGAATTAAAAACATGTAACCTGTGTTTCTGTGTGTGGAGTCATTCCGGTTGTAAGTTTATAATTTCGTTACATAAAGGAGTATTTTACCGGGAAAATTAATGAATGGGTATTAACAACCACAAAGCGGTGGAACTACACACAAAGTGAAAAATGTACTTTCATCGCCTCAAAACTGCAAAGCGATTAGAGACTGTTTTTCACATTTAGGATGTAATCTGCGGTCTTTTCGTAGTCAATGAAATGACGCAATTAAAACTAGTGCTTATCTAAACAAATCTGTGTTTTGTTTATGCGAAACTCATTTGGTTTTACCCTCTTTTGACACTGTTATAGTGCTGCTGCTATTTTTAAATGAAATTAAATTGGTTTTAATGAATTTTAGTAGAAAAAAATTCATCATTGAGGAGATCGCGACTTTAATTTTGAAAAAATTTATTTTAATGACCGCGAACTAGGTCTCCTTTAAAACATATCCGGAGTCAGCTTCAATTTATATATATATATATATATATATATATATATATATATATATATATATATATATATATACAGTGTGACACACTTAAGATGAAGACACGCCTGTATTTTCTTTATTTTTAGAGATAGCGATTTCATTTTTTGTACAGTCGTAAAACGTAATTAGGCTGTTTGAATAGCCCACCCACTTCAAATGTCAAATGTCAACCTAGCTTACTATGATTTCAGGAATAGGGCCGGTTCTCTATATTTCGCGATGCGTTAGAGATATCAAAGTTGCTTTAAAAAGTTATTCAGAATTCAATTTTAACTGCAAATCCCGAGTTTCAACTCAAATTTCGAATTTTAGCTTTTTTGTAAATTTTTAGACAGAGTCCGAATTTTCTATCAGATTTTAAGGTACATTGCCATGGAAACAAATTAGCACCTTGTAAAATATTGCGATAAATGTCAAATTTGTGAATCTGACAGCAAAATGCCTGTTGAACGTCTCAGTGTAAGAGAAAAAATTGAATTAATAAGATTGTTTGGTGATGGTGTTCGAAATAGCAGAGAAGTTGCTGATGAATTCAATCGGAAACATACAGAGAGAAATGCAATTAGGCGCGGAACTCCAGCAGCTCTGAATGCAAGATTTTCTCAAACGGTAAGTATGGTGAACAATATCTCGGCTGTTAGAAATCGAATAAGTAGTGATGATAGCATAATCTTGGCTTCAACTCAAGCCAATCGCCAGATGAGACGTCAAAGAGCTGTTGCAATGGAGGTAAGTAGAGAAGAATTTAGAAGATCCCTTGTGTGTCATAAAATAAAGTCTTTCAAGCCAAAGTTTCTGCACTTGTTGAGAGAAGGTGATGAGCTGAAACGATTAGATTATTGCCTTTGGGCCTATGGTAACTTTCTGAATCATAGGAAATTTTTAAGTAAAATTTTATTTACGGACGAGGCAACATTCACCACCAATGGAATAGTATCTGCCCAAAATTCCAGATATTGGTCTGCTGAAAACCCTCACTGGGTTATCAATTGTAAAGCCCATCATTCACAAAAAGTTAATATAGAGATTGATTGCTTCATTTTTTTAATAATGAATTATGGGAAAGTATCGAACGTGTACCTATCAACGTTCGATAAGATATGTATTTTTAATCAGAAGGCGCATCCATTCACAACCCTCAGTTAGTCAGAAGTTGGCTAAATCTACATTTTCTATCAAGATGGATTGGCAGGAATAGTCCTTTTGAACAGTGGCCTCCTCGGTCTCCTGACATTACGCCACTAGACTACTATTTCTGGGGTTCTGTTAAGAATAAGGTGTACAAAGAAAGTCCTCAAAGTCGCGAGCAACTTTGCGAGAAAATAAGGCAGGCTTGCCGTGAAATAAATATAGCAGGACTAAGGAAAGTTGCCAGCAATAATCGTAAACGGATCGAAAAATGCATCAGGCTAGAAGGTGGGCTAGTTGAAGCAGACTACATTTAATAATTTTATATTCAATTTAATTGCACTTTCGTTTATGTTTAAGTTGAGTTGAGTAAATCACATACCATTGTTTTCTTTTGATATTGACAATATTTGTTGTTTCCATGGCAATCTACCTGATGAAAAATTTGGACTTTAAAAATTTACAAAAAATTAAAACGTCGAATTTTGACTTGAAACTCGGTATCTGCAGTTAATGTAAAACTTTTTAAAGTAACTTTTTTTATATCTCTAACGCATCGCTAAATATAGAGAACCGGCCCTATTCCTGAAATCATAGTAGGCTGAGTTGACATGTGACATTTGAAGTGGGTAGGCTATTCCAACAGCCTAATGACGTTTTACATCTGTACAAAAAATGAAATCGCTATCTCTAAAAATAAAGAAAATACAGGCGTGTCTTCATCTTAAGTGTGTCACACTATATATATATATATATATATATATATATATATATATATATATATATATATATATATATATATATATATATATCAGATATACTTGGTTCTCGGGTTAATCCGCGTCTAGAACTTAATTAAAACTCGACGTTTCAGCTCCTGTTATGAAGCCATTTTCAAGTGGTAAAAAAGCTATGAAAGAAAATAAAATGGATTCTAAAACCTCAATCTGCCTACTCCACAAATATCGCTGGCGATCGCCTATAAGGTCTCAGTGTGTTTAACCCTAGACCTAAGAGGTATGTCTCTATCTCTCTCATGACTGAATTTTAAACAAATTCAAACTGCCGTAACTATTTTGTTTTTCCAAATAGTATAGCCTGTATTTTGTGTTTCAGAGGTGAAGGGCGTTCCCTCTACTTCAATTATAACACTCCCTATGCCATTTAAATATTTAACTTAACGTTGGTACACAAAAAGGTGATAAATAATTAATTTATGTTTTAATTTTTATAATAATAAGTACCTATAGTTGATAAATTGTTTTCACCAATGCCAAATGAAACTTCAAAGTGACATACTCAATAACGTGCTTATTACTGGCAGGTTGTGACATGAAAATATTAGCTTTTTTCTTTACTTCCACAGGTTCGAATTTCTAGGAAAAGTTAAGTTAACTAGTTGTTTCGGGAATAAGTTGATTTTTGGAAAAATTTTGCATTTCAAAGGCTAAAGTTATATTTATAAAATATGGCACGACGTTTCTACTATATAGGTTATAGTGATACCAAAATTTGATGCCCGCTTTCATTAAAATAGTGCTGCAAATTGAATGATAACTTCCACATAGCTGTGATAATTTATACTCTTCAGAAAGATATTCTCATCGAATGAATTTAGGGCCTACGATTTGACTGATATTTGTATTCCTATACCCATAAACTTTTGAAACGTTATATTAGTCCACTTTTATTGAAAAAATGTCATTTTTCACCAAATCATCCCAGAAACAATACGAAGCGTTCCTTTGTCGGGTGCTAATTGGATACCAAATTTTAAGATGACATCTCAGTTCGTTAGAAAGTTAATGCGCCTATTAACAGACAGACGTATATGCCGACAGACCGACAGACAAAAAAAATCGTTCCATAATCAAGTTTTCTATATGTTTTGAGACTTTTTACGCCGTTCTGGTTAAAAAAAAAATCAAAATTTTTGTCAACAATATTCCACTCCCACACATTTAACCCTTAATTTCAACATAGAATACCAGATGTTGGATGAAATTAAAAGTTTTCTACTAAATAAACTCTAAAACGTTATATTACTCGAGTTTTAACGAAAAAATTTCAATTTTCACCAAACCACCCACTATCCCTTACCCACTAAAGCGATTTTATCCACACAAAAAAAAAATCAGAACCGTTCGTTTTTCGAGTGCTAACTGTATACCAAATTTGAAGACTATATCTCAATTGGTTCTAAAGTTATTGTGGCTACAAGCAGACAGACATAGAGATCGACAGACCGACGGACCTACAGACCGACAGACCGACGGACCGAGAGACCGACAACCCAACAGACCGACAGACCAGACAGAAAAAAAATTCGTTTCCAAATCATATTTTATATGTTTTGATTGTTTTTCAGTTAGATACTGCCATTTAGATCCTGTTTAAAATTCAAAAATGTTGTATTTAATAAGGAATGGTTAGAACAGATTTTTATCCAAAGAGAATATTGATATAGTTGGGAGCTGTTATGAATGTAGGCAATGATTGAAACATTAGATGGGAGAAAAAGGTAATTAAATTTTCGTACGTCAAAATCTGAAGTTAATAACTTTTGGAAAGCATACGTCAAACACATTTGGGCCAAAACGATTTAAATTATGTCAAACAATATATGTACACGTCCCTGACTTCTTTATATGGACATGATGTTTTATTATATACCAATAAAGCATAATAATAATAATAATAATAAAAGGTTTTACGACGTTTAAGCGAATTTTTTTTTAATTTTTGCAGCCGTTGTGATACTTCCACACGTTGTGACGATGTGGAAGTAAAATTACGTAATTGCTATTGAAAACATTTCTATGCAAATTCGCTACAATTACGCACTTGCTGCGTCCAGACTTTTTATATAACCTAGCCTTATTCTTTAAATTGTTATTATGCAATTAAAAATAAACCCAAACCAAGCAAATTTCAAAGAACCTCGGTGGTTCAGGAGTAAGAACGTGTGCCTCTGAACCGAAGGGTACTGGGTTCGATACCAGGGTACTCCTTTCACTTTTTCAGTACAAACTGTAAAATTAACATCAACCGAGGTTCTGGCATTGTATTTGAGCAAGTTGAATGTCTGCACGTTCCGCCCTTCGGAGGGGGCGTAAAGCCGTCGGTCCCGTGTCCATGCGATGTTGGGCACGTTAAAGATCCCTACCCTCCTTACAGAAAGGCTGGGGTTCGGCAAAATTTCCATTATAGTGAGGTGAAACTGCTCCCTGGCGTCGATGATTGGCCATAGTCGCGGAAATAGGCTGACGTTAAAGAAACAAAACACACACACAAGCTAATTTCTTTAGGTTTGAGAAATAAAGATAAAACATAAATACCTCTCTATTAGTGAATTTTCTTACTGAAAATTCACTAAAATGGCTTCTGGTCCGAATTGACAGGTAGGATTCATTTTATAGAACGATGATTAATAAAAAGCCTTTAGGTAATTGCAGGTATAATTAAATGAGAATAATGATCTTAAAAATTACAGGCAAGTTAACCAAAATTAAGGTTAAGCAATTTCTTAGGTAGGTATTAAACAAATACGAGATTTGTAAAAATTGAATTTAAAAGTCAAAATTCTTGTATAAAGTATCTTGCTGAAGTAAATAAGTAATAATACGCATGAGTTCTGCTTTCAATTTTAATGTTCAAACCAGAATTAAGCAACATTAGACAGAAACGCGAACATTAAAGGAAAGCATAATGGAGATAATTAAAAACACCTGTAGCCATTTAGAATATTCTGACGAAAGGATTAGAAACGTAATTGCTAAAAATTACAAGAATGTGTTGACTACGTAGATAGAGAACTTGATTTGTCGCACTTACGACTTACAGAATCTGTATGTCGTAAATGATATATACTAAAAATTTGAAAAATTTGCCTTGTCTCTTTTGTTGTGAATCTGTTTACAGGGACAACTCAAATTTTGTTCTTTGTTGATATGTAGGTAGCAGGGTACGTTAAATGTGATTAAAGTTTACAAGATTTTAAGGAAGTTAAAGATTAGGCCAAATTATTAAGATTACCTAAGGGCACGCACTCTTGGTGCAGCTACAGGCAAGAAACATTTTCAAATCTTAGACGAACGTTGTTGAAAAGAATCAATTTATGTTTTGAGAACAATGCATGACATTTTGAACATGCTTATTTTGATATCTTGTGATACCTATTTGTTTTATTATATATTATTAGTGTATTTTCATTAGGAAAATTCACTAATAGAGAAGTATCGATGGTAAGACCCTCGGAAAATTTCTTCAAATGAGCGCTGATTAGAGCCCCTGGACACCACATTATATATATATATATATATATATATATATATATATATATATATATATATATATATATATATATATATATATATATATATATATATCAAAAAATTGTGGGAAAGCCGTCAGTTGTAGAATAAAACTCTTTATTATAGGCCGGGCTTTCGGAAAAATTTATTCCTTTCTCAAGACTACACCATTGAAAGAAAAAAGTTTACAATTTACTTGGGAAAAATATAAAAGTTTAAAATACTTACATATAATGTGAGTTCTACTAAACTAAGTATGCAATAACAAACATGAAAAGAAAACCTTTTTATAAATTTGAGTGAAGTCGAAAAGTGCCAAACTGACATATAAAACCAACTATTGTCTAATTGAATTTGTTTTTTGTTTTTGTCTAGGAAATATAAATAGGGGTAGTGATTTCTAAAATTATTATCTTTCTTTAAGTTTATTAAATTGTCGTTAAAAGGAATTTCAAATTCTTCTAAACACATTCTTTTATTACTTAAGGTTTCACAGTGTAAAATAGAAATATTACTAAAATTTATATTATGGCCAGTGTCGAGATTATGTTCTGACAGAGCGCAAGTTCTTTTTTGTAAACGGATGTCACTTTTGTGCTGTGTTAGTTAACCTATCTTTAAGGTCCCTGTTTGATTGGCCAATGTATCTTAAACTACAATTATTACATGGAATACAATATACCAATCCAGACACTTTGGAAATTTCATCCTTACTTTTGAGTTTATCTATATCCAACCGATAACTCAAAAATTAATTAACCAATTTGTAAGCAACTCGCCAAGTACCTTCCTTTTATTAATTGCTTACATGACTTTGTTAGCCAGGAACATCGGGCCAGGTTTTCTGTGAAAATTTTGAGTTTTATTTCAAATTTTTTTTTCTCCGAAAAGTACACAGTTATTTTAATAAAGTCAGCTGGATATGTTGCGCTGCAGACATTACTTCTTACCAAAATTCAACTTTCCAGTTTTATAGCAAATTGAGTTATGCAAATTTGAAACATTTAATGTAAATTCACTACCATAACGCACTTGCGGCGTCGCGAACTTTATGTATGTTCATCCATATTTTCGTCAATTGTAGACTAATTTTAGAAAATCTTCCTTTGTTTGAAAGGGTATCATCCTGAGGTGGTCCCATTTTTACCGAGTCAGGATGTGATGACGGGATCTCAGGGAAATCGAGGGAAATCCACAAAAACTATTTATTTATGTACGTTCACCAATATTTTCGTCATTGCGGACCAATTATAAAAAATATTTTTTTGTTTAAATGGGTATACTCCTGAGTTGGTCCCATTTTCATCAAGTCAGGATCTCATGACTGGCTATCAGGAAAATCGAGGGAAATCATCAAAATTTTTATTATCACCGATATTTTTCTCAATTTTGGACCAATTTTTAAAAAATCTTTTTTTTTGAAAGGGTATATTCCTGAAGTGGTCCAATTTGCACCAAGTGTAGATCTGATGATGAAATCCCAGAGAAGTCGAATGAAATCCTCAAAAAATATTATTTTTTATGTATGTTCACCGATATTTTCATCAATCGTGGACCAATTTTAAATCATCTTTTTTTTTTGAAAGTGTGTTTTCCTGGGGTGGTCCCATTTTCACCAAGTTAAAATCTGATGGTAGGATCTAAGGGAAATCGAGTGAAATTCGCAAAAGTTATTTTTTTAATGTATGTTTACCCATTTTATTATAGCAGTTTTCAAATACCGTACTCACTACGTACCTATATTTACACTAAAACTGGAAAAATAAGCAAACTTAAGAAAAATTAAACCGACTTCAAAATAGGCATTAAAGAACAAAATATAACTGGATTGCAGGTTTAATTCAAAAGACAAACATTAATTTAAATAAAATACTATTATATGCGCTACCTACTTATCTGTTTGAATTCGGTGCCAAACGCTAAACACAGTAATACTTAGCGATATAAACCGCTTAATTAATAACGCACTATCATTCTAATGAAATATCTAAATATGTTGTTAATGACTAAAGACCAAACCACCCCCACGCATTCCGTCGCGTGAGCGAAGAAACTTGCCGAGTGGCGGGAGTATCTATATACCTACTATCTAGTTGGCTTGGCACCGACTTCAAACAGATAAGTAGGTAGCGCATATAATACATCATTTAAATTATTTTTTGTCTTTTGAATGAAACCTGTAATCCAGTAATTTTACGCTTTTTTGGTCTATTTTGAAGACGGTTCATTTTTTTTAAATTTGTTTATATTGATGACTAAGTTTTAAGAATTATCTCAAAGAGAATAGTTACGCATATTGACGGGATTACGCATAATATTGCTATAAATAGATACTGTCGGCATAGAGATTTAATTGAAATTGGAGCCTTTATTGGTATATTGTACTAATAGAAGTCTTAAATGATGACCACAAAATAATTCTTACTGATTGTAGAATAATTGGAAAGGAAATGCGATCGCATCTTTCTACCCAACTATGAGTGAACAACGGTTCCATTTTCTACCAAGATGTATCATCTTTGATGATATAAGAGACCGAAGAGAATGGTAAAATGCCGACAAATAAGTCGCACCAGTAAAAGATATGTTTGAAGAAATTAATACAGGTTTTCAAAAACAATAAGATACTAGAAAATATTCAACTATATATGGGCCGCTTGTTGCTTTTAAGGGACGTTTGTTTTTTTGGCTATATATCCCCAAAAAGCCAAGTAGATATGTCTTTTGCCTTGGTTGATGCTAAGACAACATTCACTTCAAAGTTGGAAATACACGTTGATGCACAAAGTCCAGTCTCATGTGCTAAGAGTAATTTAGCTCTGAATATCGTATTGGGAATGGTGGAGCCAGCTCAGGGTACCAACAGAAATGTTACGGGGATGAAACTGGTTTACAAGTTTTCCTTTGACGAAGCAATTCTTTATAAACAAAACTAACTTATGCTGTGACTAGACTGAAAATATAAAAATCCCAAAAAAAAATGTTTTTAAGGAATTTCTTCATATCAAAAAAACTCTGGACGCAGCAAGTGCGTTATGGTAGTGAATTTTCATAAAAATATTTTTTAATATCAAATATGTGTTTTTTTTAAGAAAGCAGGCATTAAATTTGGTTACCAGTATAACCTATATAGTAAAAACAATGTGACATGTTTCATCAAAATAACTTTATTGTTTGAAAATGTACAAAAATTTCCGAAAGTAAACTTAAAGTGTTCCCGAAAAAACTCGTTTCTTGGTCAACCTTATAGGTTAATAGCAAATTGAGCTATTCAAATATGAAGCATTTGATCAAAATTCGCTACCATAACGCACTTACTATGTCCAGAATTTATTTTCTTACAAACATGCATTATATTTCGGTGAAAAATGTAAAAATGCAATAACATAAGGCGTGTTTGATTACAAAAACGACTTATGGGCCATCCTGTGATTGTAGAAATATTTTTTTAAGATGTAGCTCAAGACACCCTATAATTAATATATACAAAAAATTTTTATATGTTGTATAATAACAGATATATTGAGCTTTATTGATTTTTTACGAAAATTCTACAAACATTATATACCATTAAACGATAAACTCTATAGCTAAGACTACTGCCAAGCATCAGAGAAAGGGTCTATTTTAAATGAATTTTCTGGGAATATTTTATTAAAATGAAGGACACTGACGGTTGAAACTAAGACTTCATGGTTTGTAAAACATTCTTCTTGAGACATTTTATTTCCATAGCCCGTATTAGATTCAAGTTATTTGCCAAAATGTTGCAAATTTTGACATTTTAAATCGCAACTATGGCGTTTTGAGGAAAACCCCAATTTATTTTTCTTTAAATATAACTTTTTTAACTATAACTTTTTTGTCTTTTGACCTAGAGAGCTAAATTTTGGTAGGCAGCTTACGTATAAGGATGTAAACCGGTGTACCAAATTTGGTTGTCCTTACTTTGTTAATTCCGGGGATATTAATTTTTTTCGAAAGAAAATACAAAATTTTCTGGGAAAACCTGGGCCAATTTTCCTGGATAACGAACTTATCTAAGTCATTTGCAAAGGGAAGGTATTCACCAAATTTAAGTAAAATCGACCCATTATTTTTTGAGTTATCGGTGTTTCAATTTATATATATATATATATATATATATATATATATATATATATATATATATATATATATATATATATATATATATATATATATATATATATAAATTGAAATTGACCCCGGATATGTGTTCTGGGGGGCCTAACTAGCGCTCATTTGAAGAAATTTTTTCAAAATTCAAAAGTCGGGATCTCCTCATTAGTGAATTTTTTTAAAGAAAATTCACTAATATGAAAGAAAACACATCATTATTTGGATTTCATAAAAATTGTACATTATTGTACAAGAAGGGTTATATAACTTTTTTTTTTACGAAACATAATGATGCTTTAGACAAAACAGAGGATAAAAGAAAAGCAGGCATAATCAGGTGTTATAATCAAACAAAAATTGAGTCGATTTGGTTGATTAGCTCTGTCAGAAAAAACAATGTTGCATTAAACATAAAACGCTGGCCAATGCTTTTTTTCACAATTTGTTGAAGGTGCAATCAATTAAAGTACTATGAATTTCTAAAGCCAACAAAATACAGACACAGCTTACTAGCCACTTCAAAAAGAAAATTTCTAACTACATCGTAAAAACCCTAATCCCAAAAAGAAGAGACTTTGTATAAGATTGAAACAAACAAATGACCCACTACCTAAAACTACACTAACACATTTAATTATAATTGATTAACACTCAGTTGAAATTATCCCAAAAATGTGTCTAATCAAATAAAGATCTCCATGTATTACGAGAGCACTGCGTCAGAAATTGTCATTTCACGTCAAAAGTTCTTCACTTGTATGATCGTTGAAATCTCCGTGCTGAAAATTTCAACTTGCGCTTGTTAAAGTAAATCAATTAGCCTTAGTATATTTAGTGCCCTAGTGAATGATGATCAACCGGCCAAAGTATTGCGTTTTAGTTAAAGATTTTTTTTTTTTTCATTGCGAAAAAATGATTTCACGAAAACATTTCCCAATTGAGAATTTTGCTTTACAACAAATATATTGAATATCTATTTTTAGTGAATTTTATTTTTAAAAAAATCACTAGTGGAGAGGCATCGATGGTGAGACTTTGCAAAAAATTTTTCAAATGAGCGCGAACTAGGACTCCTAGAACCCGTATCCGGGGTCCGTTAAAATTTTATATGGATAGGTTGCGTTGCAAAATACCTTACTATGTACCAAAATTCAACTTTTTCACTTTATAGAAAATTTAGTTATTTAAATTTGAAGCATTTAATGAAAATTCACTACCATAACGCACTTGCTGCGTCCTTTTTGTTGTTGTGGAGTAGTAAAATTATTTTCATTTTACCCCACAACTTTAAAGCTCTTATTTTTTTACGTAACGTATGTATTGCCACCATGTTTGAAGCTCTATATTTTTTTTAACTTGTTATACATTGACACCTTTAAGATAACAATGTTATAAATTTCTATTTCCATTAAGGCTATGTTTAATATTCAATGACGTCACAAGCTATAAGTTTACAAATAAATATATATATATATATATATATATATATATATATATATATATATATATATATATATATATAACAGCTCAATAACAAATAAAAGTATTAAAATCGACCACCATAAGGTTTAATGTCATTTAGTACTGAATTACTTCCACGTAGTCCTAAACGTTTGGCAGTATGGTAAGGGAAAGGGCTATATAGACGAGAACTCCCTGAATGTACCATTACCATAAGTCTTATAGGCTTCGGAATATTTGGCTCAACTTTCTTTCAGGGTAACCTGACATCCGTGTCAGGTACATGCAGCAAGATCGGGCATCCGTTCATAATTATCGATATGTAACTGAGACGTTACAAAATATGTTTCCTAATAGCTGGATTAGAACCAGTAGTCCCATCCGATAGACACCGCGCCTACCTGACCTCGCACATATAGACTTTTTCTTCTGGGGCTATATGAAGGATATTGTGGGCAAAAGCAGATACGAAACCCTAGAATCACTTTAGAATGTCCTTACTACCGTTGTACATAGAATTGATGCAAGAACCATTTTCAACGCTCCTACGTGCCTTTCGCGACGTACTAAAAAATGCATTGAGGTGCAAGAAGAAGTTTACGAACGCTTACTCTAGCTCCCTAGCTTAGTACTTATTATTGTGATTTTAATGATTAGTTAATGGTGTTTTCTTTGCATTGTTATATTTATTTTAATAATTATTCATATTGTTAGGTTTTCTTTCATTCGCTTGTTTGTGTAATATCGATAGACTTGTATGCTTTGCCTTGTCAAACGGTGTAAACGTTTTATTTCCATTTCATGGTCAACTAATTTAAATTGCTGTGTGTGTGTGTGTTTGTTTCTTTAATGTCGGTCTATTTCCGCAACGATGGCCAATCACCGACCCCAGGGAGCAGTTTCACCTCACTATCCTGGAAATTTCACCGAACCACTGCTTGGGTATAATAAGTTATTTATTCAGAATTAGATTATCTAACAAATGCCAATGAGATATATAGGGAATTGTGTTAAAATAATATTTTTGTTAATATTATAAAAACGAGATTATCGATTAGCACAAAAAAATACACAACAGTGCTTATTTAACTGATCACGTGGCTCCAATAAGAAAAAACTTAGCAATAGTGCCAACTTAGCTTTGAACCGCTTGTATATTTCAAATATTTGTAACCACTGTATGACAGCGAAACAATAAGTACACTTGGTGAACCCAAATCACCACAGCACGTCTTTTTAAAGACCGGACGATCGTTTCAGTAACAAGGTTAGCGTCACCAGAGGATGAAAAATTCGAAACTGCTAACTACTAAACATCACCTTTTATACTGAGTTTCAGGTAGAGACCCATACCGAGAGGGAGACTAAATCACAGGTAAATTTTCTATATATTGTATTTTTATTGCCAGACGAGGTTTTTGAACTTCCTTTATAACTTTACCTGACAAGTTTCGGAATATTTTAAGGGAGGAGGGAGAGAGGGCCAACAAAGGGCTATAAATCAGTGGCGGCGCTCGGTTTAAGGAACTATTGTTTTTTATTGCCTTAGAAAAAAATCCTTTCGTAAGCAGGCTTCGCTTGCAGTCTAACATTTTTGATAAGTTTAAGATTTTCTTTATTAATGTGGTGGTTATTATCCCAAGTACGTTGTGCCACGCATGACTTGTGCCAGATATTCACGAAATCTAGTCTCAATGGTTCTCTTAGACTGCCCAACGTATTTAGGATTACAATCTTTACAACCTATATCATAGATACCCGACATTTCAGAGGCTTTATCTTTATCTTTCGTATTTATTTATTTATTTATTTATTTATTTGGATACCAACGGGGTTGCCCCCAAAATAGGATCACATACAGAGTATACAAATACAAATATAGGAGTGATAACAAAAACATCATTCATTATTCTAAAAACAAATCAAAACAATATTTAATTTAAGTTGTAAATACAATATGCACATACTTGTGCACACACTTATAATATGGAGGGAAATAAAGAATCAAAAAATCAAAAAAATCAAGGCAACAACAATAGTCGGACTTTCAGAGCTTTTTTATACCCGAGCAATGAGCCACTGAACATGTCGATGGCCGAGAACTCATTACCCGCTCTCAACATTCTTGACAGCGGCGAATTTAGAGCAGCGTTAGTTCTGCTAAAGGGCAAGGAAAAAGGTTCAGCCACCCTGAGAAGTCGATTTGGAACATTGAAACGTATCTGACTTAGAAGCTCCGGAGAGTCTATCAAACCGTTTACTATTTTAAAAAGGAAAAGACAATCTGAGACAAGCCGGCCTTCTTCCAATGATAGAATTTCAAAAAAAAAGTATTACCTAACAGTTTTCTAAAATTCTTTTTTGTCGAAAAAGTTAGCTGCAAATCGACTTTATTAAAAATGCTCTTGACACCCCTTGTGATACGCGGTTCAAAAGGTACGCAAACAAGTTTTTTCTTTATTCTATCTTTCCTGAATGGGGTGCATTCCGCTAAGATTTTCTTTGTTCTGTGTCTATTAATTAATTTTTCTACTAAGCAATTCGAATATCCGTTATATTTATCCACGTTTCAATTCTATACTATATCTATTTTTACTTAAGGGAAATTTTATTACTCTATTTACTAAAAAATTTAAACCGACAGTTTTTTGTGCAAACTTATGATGTGACTCATTTGGAATGTAACTTAGAGTGGTAGTTTTCTTCCTGTGGACATCGAATTCAAAAGTGTCATTATTTTTAATAACTACTAAATCTAGAAAAGTAAGGGGGTTCGTGGGTGAATTTTATTGAATCAACTTGTCAGTTCCGTCTTTAATAAAATCATTTACTTTGCATATATTTGCGTTAAACATCGCGAAAATGTCCACATAACGAAATCATACTCTAGGAAAATACTCACTTTCATTTTCTAAATCTGTCTCAAATCTACTCATGAAGAGTATTTACATTTCTCAGGCAATAAAAAACAAAAATTTCTTAAACCGACCGCCGCCACTGATTTATAGTCCCTCGGTCCTCGGCCCTCGGTCTCTGAAACATATAAAATATTCCGAAGTTTGCCAGGTAAAGTTATAAAGGAAGAACCTCGTCCAGCAATAAAAAAAAATTGGGACGCAGCAAGTGCGTTATAGAGGCGAATTTTTATAATAATTGTACACTGTCGTTATACGGAATATTACTAAAATTAATACTTTAAACTTACAGAGACCTTGATCGATTTTAGAGGTCCTAGTACGCGCACATTTGAAAACTTCTTTCAAAAGTGTTACCATCGATCTCTCTATTATCACAAAAATCTTGTGTTCTAATTCCTTTTGAGAAAAATGCCCAAAACTCAATTTTATATGGAGCTAAAGAACTAAATTTTGCTATATCTGTAGATAGTGTAAGTATGTTTAAAAGAAACTTGTATTATGAAATTTCATTAAAGTTATACAGAAGATTTCCAGAAGGAAACTTAATTCATATTTAGAAAAGTAAATTATCGGACAAATTCTAAACGTAGCAGTTATTTTTCCTTATTAATCGCCAGTATGATTTAGTTTTAGTCAACCTAATCAAACCGGTTTTTTCACTATCAACAATAACAAAATTATAATTTCAAACTGAAAAGCGACAAACTTAAATAGGCGTTTTAAATAAAAATGAGACTTTGTTAAAAATGTATGAAATCTGTGCACTGTTGTTTCTCCAAACGTCAAAACATACAAAAACATAAATTTATCGAACTGGATTCGATCGCGTAACCTTCTGCTTATGAGGCAAAGCGGGACGTCTCTGAGCCATCTGGGTATACGTCAAAAAACGTTCTGTTTAGGTGCACATTAGATCGGCTTCATGCCGGGATATTATATTCAAAGTATACGTAACAATTAGTAGAATTACCATTGAAACACATCCCACGACCGTTTCGGTCTTATATGACGTCTTATGTTTAAGTTTAAAGATAAAGGAAACTATTCTAGAATCATTTTTATACAGACTTGGTCAGATTTTGTTTACATTCGTGCTATATTATGCCAGCATAATATATCTATGCTGCGCTAAGCCTGTTTTTGAGGCCGTTCGAAAAGCTACAAATATAGTGTCTTTTAATAATTGATTGAATCCCCCAGTGAAATAACAATTGCATGGAGAATTTTTAATGTCGTCTGTCATTTTCCATAATTGCGGCCGAGATTTCACGACTGTTGGTTCGGGTAATATGTGTTATGCCTGGCATATATTTAGTTTGGTTACCGTTGATGTATGGTTTATACCTGTGGTATAAATCAATCTACGCCGGGCAATTAACTACTCTGTCTGTCACCTCAACGCATGTCTTTGACATTTTATTTTTAATCTGGAAGAAACTCTACATATTGGGCACCAAATTACTTAAAATTTGCAACATATATTTATTTGCACTATTTCTATCCACATGTAAAGTCTTATTCCAGTTACTCTGGTATTTACAAAAATATAGCGTTTTTAAAAAGTTTTCCACGATTTTCCACTGGAAAAACTTGAGCATAAAGGCTGCTTAACGAAATCGACCTCGGTTTTAGCCTAATCACGATTTTTGCCAAATTTGATTGACATCAGTTTGGTATTTTTAGAGTTATCGCTCGGATACATACATACGCTTATCTAAAGAAGTTTTTTCAAAAGCTTTTCATCGTGTCTTCTCTATTGGCGATTTTTTCTTAATGAAAATTCGCTAATACAATACACAGAAAATTTGCCCGCGATTTATTCTCTCTCTCTGTATCGGTTTCTACCTAAAACTCAGTATGAAACGTGATGTTTGGTAGTAAGCAGTTTAGAATGTTTCATCCTCTGGTGACGCTAACCGTATTAGTGAAACGATCGTCAGGTCTTTATAAAGATGTGTTTTGGTGATTTGGGTTCTCCAAGTGTACTTATCAGTGCTCATCACAGGTTCCAGTCTTCACTTAGCGAAATAATACTTATTACATAAATATCGGTTTGCTTCATAAACGGCCAGCAGCAGGGTTTCTGTCTGAATATCCCTTTTCATTGCAAGTGGGAGAAACCTTTCTTCTTGTATCATGTGAAGGATAAAAAGCTTTTAAGAGCTGCCTCTATAAACGACTGAGGTAGGTATATGTTTCCTACATATATTCAATTTGCCCTTCCAACTAAAACGTCCTGAACAGATAGTCACTTCTACTCGCTGAATTAGATTAACCCCTTATTTGCGTCAGAGATTCTGGACATTCATTTCCAGACATTAATACGATTAGGTCACTGACTTAATCGATTAAAAAAATTTCGGGACACCGCAATTGCGTTATAGTAGCGAATTTTCATAAGAATTGTACACTATTATTATACGGCATATTAGTAAAATAATATGTTGGATTTTCATATTAATCAAAATTTCATGTTTTCTCTATCACCCTGTATTATATTGACTTGGACACTAGCTATGAATATTGTGTGGAAGGGTGTATACCTGCTTGAGGTACCTGCTCACCAGCACTTACCAGGATAAAAGGTATGCTGGTGAATAATTTATGACATTATTGGTATTATTATTATTGTGACCATAACGAGTAGTGCAGTTTAAGTTTAGTACATCCTCTGTAATAGTGCAGCATTTCTGTAAATTTATATGTAGAATAAATAAGTTAAGTTTTTTCTTGACGTGTTCAAATATTTAAATTACAACAGTTCATCGAGTAATTAAAAATCACAAGGTCCTTCGAGAGTAATCACAAATCACAACATAATACTTTAAGCTTAAAGAGACCTTGAAGATCGGTTTTAGAGGTCCTAGTATGAGCACATTTGAGGAATTATTTCGAAAGTGTTACCATTGATTTGGGCATCACAGTCCAAAGAAATCTGTGGAGCTGCTAAATCTTAGCTCAGGAACATAACAGGACTCTTGATGGGACACATGGCTGTCAAGAAACATCTGCATAAAATGGGGCGGTTCAAGAGGGACCTGGCATGCAAAGTCTCGACCAAAATTTCAAAGTTAGAGTCGCATGACGAAAGGTTAGCAATCTGATTTGCAACTAATGCCCGACAATTTATATCCAATAAAATTATATTTGGCAGCTATGTCGTATTCTTTGATTTTCAACATTTATCATACACGTCTGTAATTAACAAATAACAGTCTACAATTTTTGAAACCTATAAAAATGAACCTTTTATGAGTTACCATCATTCCCGATGAGGCTTTATTACCAAGTTCCCAAACACAAATTCATTAACTTTTATTGCACACTTAGTATATAATGACTGTTACTATTAACTATGTGAGAGTCTCGGTGGTTCAGAGGTAAGAACGTGTGCCTCTGTATCGAAGGGTACTGGGTTCGATCCCAGGGTTCTGCTTTCACTTTTTCAGTTTATACTGTAACACTAACACCAGCCGAGGTTCTGGCATTGCATTCGAGTAAGTTGAGTGTCTGCACGTTCCGCCCTTCGGCGTAAAGCCGTCAGTCCCGTGTCCATGCGATGTTGGGCACGTTAAATATCCTTACTCTCCTTACAGAAAGGCAGGGGTTCGGCAAAATTTTAGGGATAGTGAGGTGAAACTGCTCCCTGGCGTCGGTGATTTGCCATAGTACCGGAAATAGGCCGACCTCAAAGAAACAAAACACACACATTAATTATGTGAAGGTTTGAAATCGCTGAACCCTGGGAAGTACTCACACTCAATGCTCGTTAGCCGAATAAATTTTTTCAGCCATTTTCTGCTTTTTTGAACAGACCTCCACGCGCCTGTTTTCGTCGTCAAGGTCTGTTGCTCTTCACTCTATCGTTTCTTATTGGCTGAGATAATTCCGTCTTCCCGGATTCATGTTCGTGTGAAATTTTACCGACCTCAAAAGAGTAACGTATTTCCGAGTTCGTGGAATTTATCAATAAAATGTCGCAGTTTAATATATATTAGATTAAGATAAACTGCGTCTGTTGGTGGTCAAGCTGCGTATTATTTCGAATTTCTAGCGATGGCATTGTTCTCCCTCTTTATTTGGAGAAGCAAAAAATTGTGTTATTCGCATTCTGATATTATATTTCACCAATGAATAACTCCTTTCTATTAAATACGCTGCAGAGAAATCGCCTCACTTATTTATTTTTCAAGGAACTCAAATATCTCTCAGATGTAAATTTCTACTTGATAATCAATGGTTCTTTATATTTTAGTGCGTGAGTAGCTAAATTCGCTTTAACAATCTCTAACAAGAAGGCAGAACGGTGTTTACCAAGTAGCGAATTTTCATAAGTCTGTATGACGATATTTTGTTCGCTCATTTTCAATCAAAAAATATAGTAGCCATTAAAAATTTTCAAACCGTTGGTAAGATTATTAACAGTCTGGACGCAGCAAATGCGTTGTGGTGGCGAATTTTCGTCGAAATGTTTTTAATGTCAAATATGTCTTGTTTTTACAAGCACATTTGGTTGTCAGTATAACCTATATAGTACGAATAATGTACCATATTTCATTAAAATAGCTTTGTTGTTTCGAAAAGTACAAACATTTTCCGAAAATAAACTTTAAAAGTTCCAGAAAAACTGTTCCGGTTACTTACACACCTGACAAGATATAATTATTCACAAACAGCTTTAGGACCAAAATTGAAAAAAAAAATTATGAAAATTTCTTTTACAAAAATTCACCATTTTTTTAAAAATAAATTGCCTTCAGTAATATTACACTAAATTATATTTTTCACAAAAATTCCACAACTTTTTTTACAATAACTTACTAAACATTTTTTTTTTGTTTTCTTGTACTTCCTTTATTCGTGAAAGTGTGTGAGTATTTCTCCCTGATAAATTGTACAGTTCACTGGTTAATGAGACGAATTATTTGGTGAGGTTTATACCGACAGAAAGATTGAAAATTTGCCTGTTACCTAGAGATAGTGTTACGTGGTTTCCATTTCCTCTAAAGAAATAGTTTGATGGTGAAGAAGGATTGATATTTTGTGTTGACAAAATAATCGACTGTTATTATCTTGTAAAGAGATTACTGGAGACAGATAAGAGGATAGTGAGTTTTAACTGAGAATTAAATAAACAGAGGGTATATAGAATGCCTGAATTGAATAATGGGGAAATATCAAATAGGGAACTGCTAGAGAGCCTCGGTAAAAGACTGGATATTTTAGAAAATAATCTTTTGGAAAAATTGGAAGCTTCCGACAAGAAACTGAAACAGCTAGAAAGAGAGAATGAATTGCTGGGGAATAGAATAGAATTACTCGAACGCCAAAACAAGCGAAAGAATATTGTTGTGAGTGGAGTAAATCATGTTGAATATGACGGGAAAGATATAAGAGAGTTTATTGTTAAGAAAATAGAAAATCAACTCGACATCCAGTTGGGCTTGCATGCAGTCGATGGGGTACACATTGTTGGCAAGAAAGATGGAAATGATAAACCCATAATAGTTGAGTTTACATCGTCGTATTATAAAAAGCTAGTATTCGCTAACACCAGGAAACTGAAAAATTCAAGGGTGTATATAAACGACGATTTAACACTGAGACAGCAGAGGGAACAATACATCCTGAGGAGCCATCTACGTTTGGCAAAATCGAAAGGGCACAAAGCCTATATAAAGCGAGGTATTCTTTACGTTAACGATAGTATATACAAACCTGGTGACCTTGAAGATATAGAAAGAGGAGAGGAGTCAGCACTGGAACAGACCCAATCAAGTAGCGCGCCGCCAACACCAGTGACCACAAAACGAACCATAGAAGTGCCCGGAGGTTCATCACGGAACAAAACACCCGTTACGAGTAAGAAAGTAATTACTAGAGCCACCTCCAAAACCGGTGTGCGTACTCTATCTCAGGGTTCCTCTGTTGACAAGAATCTTAAAAGGTAGGAGACTTTTTGTGCTTTTTGAACTGTGTATTGATTTTTTCATACAACAAATTGCTCGTTTGAGTTTCTGACTTATTGTATACTGACCGACATTTTGTAAACTGTCATAACAGTTGACTGTTGTTTTACACAGTTGGTGTTTGGTGTATATAGTAGAAATGAAATTTAGCATTAAGCTCTTTTATTAAGTGATAGATATTATATAGGCTTGCGTCGGTTATTGGCGATATATGTATTTGTATGTTTATTTTTATTTTGAAACTGTACTATAGCGTCGTTTTTACCTTTATCTTTATAGTTATCCTGCTGCTTTTGTTTGCGCAGGTATTTTTATATAATTGTTTGTTTTTTTGTTTGTTGTGGTGTGTTTTGGTAATTTTTGTTGGGTGTATCTATATACGCACGGTGAGCCTGATTGGTGTGCATAGAGGTGCCAGGGTGAGTGTGAGTGAGAGTATGGATGTATCTGGCTTTTCGCAGGGTTGATTTTGTTTTTGTTTGCTGGGATTTTGGAGTCTAATTTAACTGGTACTCATCATTTGAAACCATTGATTGATATGGATAGTTACGTCAGGGATTTTCGGGTGGAAGATGTTAAGACAGTAGTGGTGCAGCACATAAATGATGCAAAGAAGTATTTTAATCAACTGAACGGAGGGAAGGAGTTCTCTGTGATTCATGTCAATATTAGAAGTATTGCAAAGAATAAAGATGAATTGGAAGTTTTGTTGGCAGCACTTGAGTATGATTTTGATGTGGTGGTTCTAACAGAAACCTTCAGGATTGATGATGTGACCCTGTTCAAGATGCCTTCGTATAACGTTTATTACAATGGTGGAGACTTGAATAGGAATGATGGTGTGGTGGTGTATGTGAGGGATAATTTGCAGGCTGATCATCAGATTGTTGACTTGGGAGTAACGAAGATCTTGAAATTGAGGATAAAATATGGAGATAGAGACATTCAAGTTGTGGCTGCGTACAGATCGCCATCAACGTGTGTTCGAACTTTTAATGCCAATCTGTACAACTTTCTGGCGAGCCAGAGGGGTAAAAATGACCTCGAATTCATAGTGGGTGATATAAACTTGAACATTCTTCAACAGGATAATGAGTGTGTTGATGAGTATCTAAACATATTGAGTGAATTTGGATATAGATCTGCTATAAATGACTATACTAGAATAGAGGAGAATAGTAAGACCTGCATAGATCATATTTTTGTTTCTTCTTCTCTCCGGTATGTCCCACTAGCATCGTTGATATTACAGTACGATATTACAGATCATTTTCCAGTGTTGGTGAAGGTCGATTTACTGGACGGGTCGCCCGGAAACCATAAAATTGCGATTGATTCCAGAACATACACAGATTACCTAGGACTGAATAGTGATTTGGAGCAGGAATCCTGGATATCAGTATATGGGAAAGGTAACATAGACGCTGCTTTTGCCTCCTTTATAGGGCAAATAGAATATTACAGGATAAAGAATACTAGAGTTGTGAAGGTCCCACATTCAAAACGGAAGAGAAATCCGTGGATTACGAATGGCATAATAAATTCGATACATGCAAAAAATCGGTTACATAGGGATAGCGTGGCTGAACCCAGCAATCAGGCAAAGGCTGAAACGTATAAGAGATTTAGAAATAAACTAAATTCAGTCATAAACAGAGCAAAGAACGACTACTACCGTAGCAAAATACAGGACGGCAGCAGCGGCTCAATTCATATGTGGAAGTGCATAAATGACATAAAGGGGAAAAGGGAACCCAGATTTGAAGTGACAGAGATGGAAACAGAAGATGGTAATTTGGCAACGGGAGATGCGGATGTCTCGGAAGCTTTTTGTGCCTATTTTACATCTGTGGGTGAGAGGTTAGCAAACGATATCACTATAAGAAATCGGAGATCTCTTCGGCGGAGACAAAATAGCTCTACAATGTATCTAGAGCTGACTTCAGAGGACGAAGTAGAGAAAATAATCTCAAAATTAAAGGTACGTAAGGCACCTGGGTCAGATGGGATACAGGCGCGCATGCTGCGACAAATCGGAAAGAGTATAGTGCATCCATTAACCTACCTTCTAAACGCTTGCATGGAGCAGGGTTTCTTTCCAACAGCATTAAAGAGAAGTATAATTAAACCCATGCATAAGGCCGGCGACAGGTCAAAACTATGTAATTATCGGCCAATCTCGCTTATGTCAAACTTTGCTAAAATATTTGAGAAAATATTGAAAATCAGAATCGCAGCCTTTGCAGAAAAATATCATCTACTTTCGGAAAAGCAGTATGGGTTTAGAGAAAATAAGTCAACACAGGACGCCATTGCCGATTTGATTGGACACATATATGGTAAAATGGATTTGGGAGTTCCAGTGGCGAGTGTGTTTGTGGATCTGACCAAGGCATTTGATACTGTTTGTCACGATGAATTACTGGATACAATGTGGAGATTGGGTTTCAGGGGACCAGTTCATACTTTGTTAAAAAGCTACCTAACTGGAAGACTGCAGAGTGTGGCTGTAGGCGAGGTCTTGAGTCAGCCTAGGGAGGTTAGGTATGGTGTTCCGCAGGGAACGGTATTGGGTCCCATTCTTTTCAACTTATACATGAGTGATCTGTTTGATATAGAAACGAGGGGGAAAATCATTAGCTACGCAGATGACACGGCACTCGTATATTCCGGGGAAACTTGGCTTAGTTTGAGGGATGTAATACAGGAAGATTTTAAGGAAATAATGTATTATTGTGATGAAAAGAAATTGACAATAAATTTTGAGAAAACCAGTATTATGTTTTTCAGGCACTTTGAAAGATACGGACCAAATTATAATGGGATAGTGGTGGAAACACAAGACCAGGTTATAGAAATAAAAGCGACAAATTCGGTGAAATACTTAGGAATAGAGATAGACTCTGGTTTGAGGTGGAACAGACATACAGAAACGCTGAAGAAAAAACTCAGATCGCTGATACCAACATTTAAATTTTTCAGAGATTTGGTTAGCAGGCGACAATTGTTAGTTATGTATGATGCATTAGTTCAGCCCCTGTTAGCATACGGAATAATAGCCTGGGGTGGAGTTACGAAAAATTATTACACGCAGCTAGAGATAGTTCAGAAGTGGCTGATAAAGGTAATCTTTAACAGGGAAATAACCTATCCTACAGATCTTCTTTTTAAAGAGTCTGGGATTTTTGATTGTCGGCAACTCTTTGTGAAGTGGTTGCTGGTGTTTTGCTCAAAATGTTCTTATTTGCTACCTCCCATAAACCACGAATACGCGACGAGAAGTAGAGATGAAGGCGCATATGTACCCAAATGTGCAAAGACAATAGGCCAGCGCAGTTTTGTTTATCTAGGTCCCAGGATATTTAACGAGGTGCCCAGGCACCTGAAGCGGACAAATATGTCAAGGGCTTTGTTTGCTAAGGGAGTGGCGAGTTGGATTGGAGAAATGCCCAGATTGAGAGCACATCAAATGGTGGACTTCAAAAACTGGTACAACACAGAGTGACCAACAGTGACTTGTCAATGGCCTGCCACTGCATTTGTTGGAGAATGTTTGCTGTTTCACTTGCTTGGGTAGTGTCTCGGTACACAGACAGCATTTCTCAGTGGGTGAAAAGAGGTGTGCGCGCGCGTGTGTGTGTGAGTGTGTGTGTGTGAGCGCGTGTGCGTATATGCGATGAGGAGGTGCAGGTGTGTAAGCGCAGATAGGTGTACATGTGGTCATGCGCCTGTGAGGATATATAAGAGGTCAGTAAAGTATGGGTAGGTATGCACAGATGTGTGTGTGCGAGTGTTTGGGATTGTGTGGATGTGTGTGTGTGCGTGCATGTGGGTGTGTATGGATGGAGGTGTACCTCAGTGTATGCATGTGTATGTATAGATTGTGATATGATGTAGCAATGTTTAGTTTGCAGTCTAGTAATATTCATGTACTGTCAACCCACGCACAAGTATAAAAATACTTTTGTGGGAGGATTTGTTTATTGGATTCTTGATTGTTTTATTAACTGCACATTATTTGTAGTCTGATTTATTGTAATTATTGCCCAATAAACTGTTATTATTATTATTATTATTATTTATAATTCATTCCCAATATATCAAAAAAATCTTACCAAAAAGATTTCCACGGAAACACTAAAAACATTTCTGGGAAAACTTTTTAAATTCAGCCACTCTTTGAGAGTAATACAAACAAAACGCTCTCTAAATGCGTCATTTTCATGGGGCTCCGCTATCTATTGATAAAAACGCCGTATCACAATTTGTGATGTGTGTTTGAAATATGTGCCAAAAACGTGAAAAGTTGCAAAACAATTGAATATACAAACATGCATTATAATTTGATGGAAAACACAAAAATGCAATAAAAAATGAGGTGTTCTATTAGAAAAAATAAAGCGTGTATCACCAACGACTTATGGGCCAGCCTGTGATTGTCAAAATAGGTTTATAAGATACAGATCGAGACACCTTATAATTAACGTATATATTTTTCTTATATCTTGTATAATAACGGATATACTGAGCTTTACCCTAGAAATATGTCACGCTGCATATGTGTAAACAGGCAAAAACTGAAACTGACCCCGCATATGGGTTTTAGGGGTTCTAGTTCGCGTTCATTTGAGGAAATCTTTTTAAAACTCATAGGTCCTGGCCTTCTTAAAAACGAATTTTTTCTACGAAAATTTGCTAAAATATAGACTATGAAACCATAAGCTCTATGGCGGAATCTTCTGCCGAAGCATCAAAAGGAGGGTCTATTGAAATGGATTTTCCAAAAATATTTTAGTAAAATGAAGGACAATGATGGTTAAACCTAAGATTTAAGGCTTTGTTAAACACACTTATTACGACATTTTTTAGATAAAATCCGTATTTTCTTTAAATCCGTTGTCTGAAAATTCCAAATTTTGTCGTTTAAAATCCCGACTTTGACGTTGACGTAAGAAGAAAAATTATAAAATTTCAAAATATTTTTTCGGCTACTTCTCGACCTTTTTGTTATTTTAGCCTAGACATCTGAATTTTGGTGAGCATGGTAGGTTCGATAGTAGAAATGTATATGTCAAATTTGGTTATCATAGCTCTGTTATTTTCGGAGATACAAAAATTTTCCGAAAAAAAACTCAAAATGTTCCTGGAAAAACTGGTCCAATTTTCCTGACCTGTAACCGTAACTTTTGTATTAACATGATGGATGCCCATTTTGAGAACCAGTTAATCGTCAACAAAGTCCTATTAATTTGGACACCAAGATCTCCAGATTTAACTCTTGCGGATTTTTTATATGGGGGTTACATACAAATAATATTTTTAACACCTTGGATGACAAAGGAGAATTGCCAAGAAAGAGCGCGTGTTGCCTTTGAGCTCCTACCATAAGCCGTATCCGAAGAGCAGTGATAGAGACAGTGATTTTCAGACGTGAGAAATGTTTAGAGTCAATGCGTTCTGTTATTAGGTATGTTTATTGTTTTCGTTATATCGTTTATAGGTAGGTCAAGTTATTACCTTTTGTTGCCGTTACTTGGTAAAACCGTTCCATACTAAATACAGATGCAGAGATTACCTGTCTGGCGAAGCTGATAGGGCGAAATCGGTTACAGAGAAGAAGACAAGCAATTATGAAGCCAGAGAAGAAATCTCTACATCTACATTTTGATGCAATGTAGTACCGTGAATGTGCATTTTATCTCTAAAGCTTCCAAAATTGTCAAGTTTGAGCTATTGATCTGTTTAGTAATATTACTAATAGTTATTGAGCAAATAAATAAATAACTGTATGACGGCGTAACCTTTTATCAAATACTAAATAATGACAATACGGGACACTCCTATGCTTTAGCATTGGTGATATTTGTGACAAGTACACTAGCGCCACCTCGCGTTAAGTACTGACAACTGAGCGGGTAATTTGAATTGTATATTTACCTGCATATTATTAATTTAGACAATTGGTTTATTATAGATGAATATAAAAACTTGTACATGACAAAACAGTGAAAATTTTCTGATTATATAGTTATGAATAGAATTTGTATCAACAATCAGCTTGAAACCTAAATGAATTCAGCAAGAAAGTTCTGCAAATTTCTCTTACCCATAATCTTATTTCATCATAATTTAGAGAACTACCTTGAAACCGTCGTTAAACTATTATTTCAAGGGTAGGTGTATGAATATACTGAAAGTTGTTTCTGAGGATATTAAGTTACAATCTGTACTTACCTATAAATAATTGTTCTTGGTATAAATGGTAGCACAGTACTTAATTTGCTATATCTCTGCATGAAAACTGTCTTATTAATCTAATATTTTAAAACATGTAACTGATATACTTAGTACATAATTAAGAAATTGTGCAGATGAAAGGTGAGACTAATCCTTACTTCCGTGAATAAATCTATTATAGGGCTGAATCTGCTATTTTTACTTGTCTCTTTAAAAACTTGTCTGGGGAAAATAACTAAAAGCCTTTTTCAACTAAAATAATTTTAAATGTGAAAAAATGTGACAGTTTATGCCATACTGAAATAAAAAAGGACACAGAGGAATATAGAAAAACAGTTTTCTTATATCATTTATTATTAATGCAAAACTTTTTTGCCTTCATATTTCTTTTTGAAGTTCATCTATAAATAGGTACATGATGGTAAATATTACACAATAAATTCTCTTCTGCGAACTCTACGTATTGGCATAAAAGTGATTCTGAATTTGTCTTCTGTTTTAAATCATATTCACGTTTCGCCATCCTTTGGAAACCTATGAAATGTCTTTGATAGATTTAGCACGTTACAGTTCAAACAATTATAGATTGCAAACACCCAACCACTAACATTTATTGTAAAAAACACAGCTCAAACTAAATTATACACAGTTAAACAGCAGCAATCGGGGTTGGTATTTTACACGTGTTCTCAAGTTTTTTACATATTTTACACAAAAACCGTAAAAACTGAGTAAAAAACGTAAAATTTGAAAAATATGTCAAATACGTAAAAAACAAGATAAAAGTGGGGTTATGTTCTAATGTTTACTAGTGAACGTGAATTTTAGTTGCCACTCTGTGTTGTTTTCACTGGACAAAATGCCAAAATCAAATATAAAGTGTAGTGGTAAAGGTTCTGGATGTAGGCCGCGGCGACAAGAATATGGGGAATTGGTAAATCGTACAACGCAAGGTGTAACTTCTGTGAGTCAGTTTTAAAAAATACGGCTATCAGCCGGCTAAAAATACACAGGTAATTTGCATTAACACTAGGCATTTTCTGTTTGACGACATTGTATATGTAATATTTTTTATAGAAAGTCTTGTCACAATCCTAAAAGCCGACAGATGGATCACAGTTCTGACAATGAAATTAAAGAGGTACAGGCTCAAGAAATACGGTCCCAAGAGAAAGAACCACATTCCCAAATGATAACTTTACCAGAGAATCAGAATAAAAATAATGAAAATGATGACCGATTAGATATATCTACAATGGAGGTACTTATAGTTGATGATAACAACATAGAAAACACTGATTTAACTGAATCAGATATTGTAAATGATTTAGTAGTGGAGAACATATCTATTCCTAGAACACCTTCAAGCAGCACACATAAAAGCGATGTTCCAGTAACGAGAACGGCTGCAGAAAAACTATTGAATAAATTAAGAACGCCTCGAAAAGGAAAAGGCTCGCTAAGAAGCTATATTGATAATCTTTCTGAAAAAGATGAAGGTATTATTACACAGGCCATTGCAGAGTTATTTTTTGCCTGCAATATTCCTTTTAACGTAATTGAGTCAAAATATTTTATCAATATGGTTACAAAACTTCGACCTGCCTATGCAAAAAAAAATCCAAATAGAAAGGCCCTTGCAACCCGCCTTCTTAACGCTACCTATAACCAGATTATTTCTACTAGTCACTTGGAGCCTGATTCCATAGTTTTAGTCGACGGTTGGAAGAATACTTCCAGCAATACTAAGACTGTAACCTGTAGTTAACATACAGTTGATGGTAAGTAATAATTTAAGAATTATGAACGCCGCAAATTATTGAATAATAAAAATGTTTTCAGGTCCAAAGGCTTTTCTCAATGCATGGGATGTGACAGGCGTACCAGAAACAGCTCATAAGCTGTGTGCAATAATCTCCGAAGCAATTGATTTAGCCAAGGACACATATAACACAAATATTTACGCTGTAGTGGCAGATAACGTCAGTGCTATGGTAAAAATGGGTAAGGATATGAAACATTGTTTATGGCATTCTACTTGTAACAGTCACACGGCAAATCTGCTAGCAAAGGACATACAGGATATAAACTGCTCAAACAAAGTTACAATGATTTTAAAAGAATTCAAGAGATCAGATTTAGAGAAATCATTAGTTGACAAAGGAGGTTCAAGAATACAACTTCCATGCGAAACTCGTTGTTGTACGTATAGAGATACTTATAAATGTTTTTTAAACAATCTTCGGCATATGAGAATAATTGCTGCTGAGGCCAGGAATAATAAAAAAATTAAACCAAATATTATCTCGATCATTTTCAATGATGATTTTGTGGAGGAATTTCGCAACAATCTCACTTTGTATGAGCCTATCTGTGACTTAATTAATAAGTGTCAGTCACAAAGCGCATCCATTGCAGATGCTGTGCATTACTGGTTGGAGTTGGAACTACCTAAAAATGTCCGTGAAAGGTTTTCTGAAAAACTAGAGGCCAGGAAAAAAATGGCATTCAATGTGTATGCACTTGCAGCTTATTATCTTCACCCGGTTTACAGCAACGAGAAGCTATCTTCACAAAATATGACTGAAATAAATCATTTCTTATTTAAGTCACTCTCAAATGTTGGCTGTGATGAATGGGACATTTACAAACGAAATGTTAATATTTTCAACGAATTAAATGACAAAAATATAACAAAACCTTTGCTGTACTGGCGTATGGCAGCAATGTATTGTAAAGAACTACCTAAGTTGGCCCTAAGACTTTTGCAAATAACTGCTTCTTCAGGTGAAATTGAACGGGTGTTTTCCAATTGGGGTTACATACATGGACCAATCCGTAATAGACTGTCGTTTGACAATTCAAAGAAGCTTGTACATGTATATTACAATCTAAAATTGAAAGATAATCCCATTTTAAATGAGGAAGATACTGATTTTGATGAGGGAGAAGAAAACTAGCTAGAACATTAATGTAAATCAGGTTATTCTAGTCTTCCTGAAATACAGACTGTTCTTTGTTTCTTACATACTATTAAGAAAAAATGTTTTATTTTTGTTGATACGTTACATTTCGTGAAAGTGAAAATGCTTTAGTTTTGTTAATAAAATATTTTGAGATATTAGTTTTTATAAAGGAGAAAATTTAATAGGTTTGTTAAAATACTATTTTTCCAATAAAGAGCTTGTTAATAAATTATTTTTCTTAATAAAGAAATTTATTTTATTGTATGGCTAGTTTTTTACCTTTTTTACATTTTTTACGTTTCTTACATGCTTTAGGCTGAGTAAATTACATAGTATTTTACGTGTAAAAACGTGTAAATTACGTCACGTAAATTACATTGCCAACCCTGCCAGAAATTACTAGTGTTACACGTTCTTGAACGACGTTACATCAGTACTATCCGCCAGGGGCGCTGATATTCTGGAAACACGAAATCAGCTAGAGTGTCCTGTATTGTCATTATATAGTATTTGCTTTTACCTACCTCAATAATTGAAACACATCATCTGAGAATATCGGTTACTGTTCTGTACGTTTTCTTTTAGTCACATGTTTTTTGTTTACCTACGTGTGATAAAAACTCTATATGTAATTGAATGATGATCAAGAACAATTTTAATCACATGTTAACTCAAGCGTGATGATGATTATATCCACTTATCATGCTCTTGTTGAACAGAGGACAGTTTCAAATCTAGATAATACCAGTATGATGTTATAAATGTATATTTAATCTTGCATTATGGTATCGAGAAGGGTGAAGCTTATAGATGTCATTTCATAAAATTGTGTGAGATTACCATTAGATTTGCATTTTTGTGTCGCGTTCGATGATTTAGAAGTTCGTGGCCGTAATACTCAGTGTTTGTTCCATTCTACTTTACTACACTCCTAATTTTTTTAAACCTATTAATATCAGGTATTATGACAAACTTTATGTTATCTTGGTTTGTGGTCATAATCATCGATATCGTTAGCATCAAAGTCTAAAGGTGGTGTTACCTTGTCCTCTGATTCATAACTCTATTTACAGTAGCCCTTTGGCGAATTGTCGTAGAAAAAATTCGCTATTAAAGAGATTGCGACTTTTGAATTGTTAAAAAAATTTTCAACTGAGCAGGACCTCGGACCCCTAGAACCCATTTTTAGGGTCAGTCTCAATTTCTATATGTTTGTATATACAGGATGGCGCATTGAAAATGAAACAGACCAATTTGCGTCCAGTTAAATTTTTTTTGAAGAAATTTTTTATTGAGGGGGGCATGTTTTGACATAAAACTCAACTTTGTCACATCAACCCCTTAAGGGTGGTGATAGCAATCCTTATATTTTAAATAGGGAACATGGGTCGAGTGTGTTACATCATGTGAAAGCTCTATCTTTTCTGAATTCAGCACACTAATTTTTTTGTAAGTTTTATCAACTCGTTTAAAAATTATTCACAGTTGGAGTTGCAAGAACGTATTACATTCATTGTGATAAGAAATGCACTAATTAGTCAATTTTTCGTAAAAAGAAAATAAAAAAACAAAATCAAACGTTCAAAAATGTTTATTTAGTTAAGTAAGTGTTCAAATTGTTGACCACCAGCTTCCATACAAAAGTACAAATTTTGTTCTAAACTAGCTCTGTCATTCTGAAGCATTTGTGGAGTTATTAGACGGCATTCTTCAACAATGCGTCGTCGTAATTCTTCCAGAGACTACGGTTCTGTTGCGAAAATTCTACTCTTTAAGTGACCCCATAAAAAGAAGTCTAAAGGAGTTAAATCTGGTGAACTAGGGGGCCACTCAGTAGCACCTCTACGCCAAATCCATTGTCCTGGAAACTCCCTGTTGTGAAAAATGCGGAGGAGCTCCATCTTGTTGAAACACCAATGGATTTTCTTGATAGCGGTCAATTAGTAGAGGATAAACGATATCTGCTAGTAACTTCAAATGCGTTTCGCCACTGAAATTGCCATCAAGAAAAATTGGTCCGATTAAAGGGTCTCCAGTTCAGACATTCAATTACTGTGGAGGTTGAGTGTGGACTTCGTGAAAATTTCTTGGATTATTATCTGCCCAATATCGACAATTATGACGATTGACTGTAGAGTTTAATAAAAACGTACACTCGTCTGAAGAACATATATTGAACAGAAAGTTCACGTTATCAGCTATTCGTGCAGTCATAACTTCACAAAACTCCAGCCGCCCATCTTCATTCAGTTGTTGTACAAGATGAATTTTATACGGGTGAAATTTATGATGCTTCAATATTCGCTGAATAGTTCTTCTTTTGATGTTTGAAACAGTGGCCAATTTTTTCGTGCTCAAAGTTGGGTCTGCAGCAATTTGTCCTAAAGCTTCAATCACAGTAGTCTCATTTCTAACCGGAAATTCACGTTCAGGATCCCGTTTTTTTGTTGGCTACTGAACCGCTTTGTCGAAACTTTGCAACTAACTCCAAAATGTATTTCCTGTTAACATGTTTGTTCGGATGTCGTTCATTAAACAAATTTGCGGTACGGTTGGCACAGTCATCGTTTTTGAAAAAAAGAGTAATTATTTCAACTATATCTTCTACAGAATACATTAATTTTCTGTAGTACTATCAAGTATCAAACCGACCGATAAACTGAAATAATAAACCACATCTCTCTCATTCCGATAAGAAATGTTCTGAGGGTCAATTTTTTGTTAACAAACCAACAAAACATTGACTATCAGCACATTTCTTATCGGAATGACTGAAATGCGTTTTTGCATCTTCAACTGTGAATAATTTTTAAACGAATTAATAAAACTTCCAAAAAAATTTGTGTGCTGAATTCATAAAAGAAAGAGCTTTCAAATGATGTAACACTCGACCCATGTTCCCTATTTAAAATATAAGTGTTGTTATCACCACCCTTAAGGGGTTGATGTGACAAAGTTGAGTTTTATGTCAAAACATGTCCCCCTCAATATTAAAATTGACAAAATTGACGTGTTTCAGCGTTTATGAAAAAAAAAAATTATCTGAACGCAAATCGGTCTGTTTCGTTTTCAATGTGCGACCCTATATATATATATATATATATATATATATATATATATATATATATATATATATATATACATATACAGGGTGCCCTACGAACTAGGACTGTTAGCCGTATATCAGGAACTAATCTGATCTGAAATCAAAAAATGTCTAGAAGTATGTTTTCAGTCATTGTCTGTTTAATGAAAATAGCTATAGCTTTGGATACCTGTCATCCCGGAAGTGAACATAAACTTTCTTATTACAAATAGTACACCCTATATATTATTACATTTTTAATTTCCTGTCAAATATTAATATAACTTTGTATATCATAGTTGGTACTTATCTCTAACAATTTCCAAAATATGGCGACCTGAAAACAAAAATTGACATCTGAAGAGGTTTAATGAAGCTGTTTTTGTTAAGAGAGTTTTACCTCTTCAGCTATAATTTTCGTACATCTTAATACTGAAATATTGCTTGATCTGATGCAGTTGACAGTTCCTGAGAAATTTATACAGGTGCTCCTGAGATATTATTTTTATAAATATAAAAATAATAAAATTTCATATACGCTTTGGCATGAAAACACGGCAAATTGGGATTCATTTAAACGTTCCTTAGATGAAAATTTAAGAGCTTTACCAGAAGACCCTACAGAAAAATTCACTAAGTTAGTTTCATAAATTACAGATGCGGCTAACATATCCATGAAAAAGGCATATATGGTTTCGAAACATCATAAAAAACCGGTTTGGTGGGATCTTGAATACAAAGAGTTGATAACCAAACGAAAGAAAGCTTTACAAGAATATATGACTATATCAAACTGGGAAAACTTTCTTAAACATAAACAAACTGAATTATTCGTGAAAAAAAATTCAAAGAAAAGAGTAGACTCGCATAGAAAAAATTTGTGAGCGCTTTAAACAAAAGTACTTCAATCGCAGGAATTTGAAATTTTGTTAAAAAAAAAAATTTACGGAAAACACACAAACAGTGCATCGAAATTTCCAGACGAAGACAAAGCAAGAACATTCTTAGAAGAAATAGCTCCACTGGGAGCTTCCTTACCAATTGGTTCCTTTCAGCATGTCTCACAACTTCATGAGATTGAAGAGAAAATAACTATGCTCAAGAATGCAATTAAATCCACAAAAAATACAGCATCAGGTAAAGATAAAATCACTTACTGTATTTTAGCAAACATTAGTTATTTTGCAAAAACAATTCTACTGACCGTATACAATAACTGGTGGGTCAAAGGTGAATATGTCGAAGAGATGTAGAAGATTATTGTTTGCCTATTGCTGAAACCTAAGAAAGACTCAAGTAAAATAACGTCATACAGGCTTATATCCTTACTGAGTTGCATTACGAAGACATTCAAAAGAATAATAAAACAAGATTGGAGTGGTTCTGTAAAAAAAACGGCATACTCTTACCTCAGCAGTATGGTTTTAGAAAAGGGGTAGGCTGTGAGTCACTTGGTGTCGAATATGCAATGTGCATTTACAAGAAACGATTATGCCATGTGTGTATTTGTAGATTTGAGATGTGCATACGATTGCGTTAACCTCCACATATTATCCAATGACCTCAAAGATTATAATATACCTCACAATGTAGCATTAAACATTGTTAGCTTATTTTACGAAAGAAAAATCTACGCAAGGGACAAAAACAATCAGACTCACGGTCCAAGAATATTAAGAAGAGGTCTACCACAGGGCTCTTTGCTTAGCCCAATTCTGTTTAATCTATACTCCAGAAGTTTACATAATAAATTGGGCAGGAAAGTTCGCTGCATACAATATGCAGATAACATATTCATTTACACAACAGCACCAACATACAATGGATGCTTAACGGAAATGAGAAGTGCGATTTTTTCGTTAAAGACATGGAGCCTAGAAAAGCAGATACAAATTAATTTGGAAAAAACGGCAATCATGCGACTCACTAGGCACCGTATTTACTGGTCACAATGTATCCAGACAGACCAGCTTGATATAAAGTTAGTAAGCACATACAAATATTTGGGAATCACGATAGACAGCAAGCTTTTATGCACAGAACATGTAGCAAAATGTGAGCGAGGTATTAATTTACTAAAATGACCATAAATTGTAAATGGGGAACAGATGTCAATGTAGCCCTTCTATTTTATAGAACATACATTAGATCCATTCTGGATTATCGTAGTATAGTTTATGACAGTGCATGCAAATCAAATATAAAAATTCTGGACGCAGCAAGTGCGTTATGGTAGTGAATTTTCATAAAAATGTTTTTAATAACAAATATGTGTTTTTTTAAGAAAGCAGGCATCAAATTTGGTTACCAGTATAACCTATATAGTAAAAACAATGTGCCATGTTCCATTAAAATAACTTTATTGTGTGAAAATATTCAAAAATTTCCAAAAGTAAACTTAAAGTGTTCCCGAAAAAACACGTTTCTTGGTCAACCTTATAGGTTAATAGCAAATTGAGCTGTTCAAATATGAAACATTTGATCAAAATTCGCTACCATAACGCACTTGCTGCGTTCAGCATTTCTTTTCTTACAAACATGCATTATATTTCGATGGAAAATGCAAAAATGCAATAACATAAGGCGTGTTTGATTAAAAAAAATATGAAACATTTGATCAAAATTCGCTACCATAACGCACTTGCTGCGTTCAGAATTTCTTTTCTTACAAACATGCATTATATTTCGATGGAAAATGCAAAAATGCAATAACATAAGGCGTGTTTGATTAAAAAAAAAAGGAAATTTGTATCATCAACGACTTATGGGCCATCCTGTGATTGTAGAAATAATATTTTAAGATGTAGCTCAAGACACCCTATAATTAATATATACAAAGTTTTTTCGTCTCTTATATAATAACGGATATATTGAGCTTTATTGATTTTTTACGAAAATTCGACAAAAATTGTATACCATTAAATGATAAACTGTATAGCTAAGGCTACTTGTCAAGCATCAGAGAAAGGGTCTATTTGAAATGAATTTTCTGCAAATATTTTAGTAAAATGAAGGACAATGACGGTTGAAACTAAGACTTTAGGGTTTGTAAAACATCCTTCCTGAAACATTTTATTTCTATAGCCCGTATTAGATTCAAGTTATTTGCCAAAATGTTGCCAATTTTGACATTTTAAATCGCCACTTTGACGTTTTGAGGAAAACCCCAATTTATTTTTCTTTAAATGCCTATAACTTTTTTGCCTTTTGAGCTACATAGCTAAATTTTGGTAGGTAACTTACCTATAAGGATATAAACCTGCGTGCGAAATTTGGTTGCCCTTACGTTGTTGATTCCGGAGATATAATTTTTTTTCGAAAGAAAACGCAAAATTTTCCGGGAAAACCTAGGCAGATTTTCCTGGCTAACGAACTTATCCAAGCTATTTGCAAAAGGAATTTTTTCACCAAATTTAATCAAAATCGGCCCATTATTTTTTGAGTTATCGGTGTGATACATATATATATATATATATATATATATATATATATATATATATATATATATATATATATATATATATATATATATATATAGATATATATATATATATATATATATATATATATATATATATATATATATATATATATATAAATATATATATATATATATATATATATATATATATATATATATATATATATATATATATATATATATATAAACATATAAAAATTGAAACTGACCCCAGATATTTTTTCTCGGGGGCCTAATTAGCGCTCATGTGAAGAAATTTTTTCAAAATTCAAAAGTCGGGATCTCCTCATTAGTGAATTTTTTTTAAGAAAATTCACTAAAAAGGTAGACGAATACAACTTAAAGCCTTCAAAATAGCAATCGGGGCAGTGAAGTCAACACCCATAGATATTGTATTTTCTGAAGCCCTGCAACCTCCGATGTATCTAAGAGTAATATATTTGGCAGAAAAATTCCTGCTAAAAATGAGATGTTCAGATAAAGAGTTGGTAGATCAATCACATACTTTATATATTGAAATCTTGACGAACATATATTGGAAAAGTAAAAGCAAACCACAACTTACTCCGGCATATTATAACACATTAATGTACGAACATATGGCACCACCAGTAACGCTTAACTTATCGTTTAAATATATGGTACAACCAATTCAGGTACACATTCCTGAGTACACTGACAATTCATTATTAAATAAAATTTTATTTATAAGATAGTACACGGAAAGTTTATAGACTATTTGTTCTATTTGTGTATTTAATTAAACGTTGAATGAACCGCTTCTCCTCCAGACACCAAAATTTATTTCAGATTTCTCTTAAACATAACAAGATAGGTCTGCCAGAAAAAAACGTTAGTTTTTCCGGTAGGCTATTGTGCATGTCAGTGCACAATGATGACAAGGTGATCTTCGCAGGAAAGTCAAAGGTCAAAGTCACAAGTCACACAGTAAAACATCAACCAACAGTCAAGTTAAAATACAAAAAGCTACAGATACAGCAACCAAGTTAAAATATGTTGAGTTAGACATGCAATTACACTAACAAAACTAAAAGCACCAAAGCAACTGTAAAGCGCTGAAAGTCACAAAACTGCCAAAGTCTAATATTCGATATTTGAACACCAAGTAAACAAGTATTGTAGCACAAAGCAAAATCAATGAGTGAAACTGACAGGTTAAACAACACAATAGGTAGGCAAAGTTAAGTAAGAAACCCAATGAGAACCATTAGGGCAAAGAAAACTGTGAAACATTAAGTGAAAAAATGAGCCATACTCACTTGAACAATTCTAAAAAAATTTAACTCGAAACTTTACAGGAAGGTTCAACAGGTCACAAGTTCATCCATTGTGCTAGGGGCCATGCAACACTACATCTGCATAATGCCAGAAAATTGTCTTCAAAAACAAAAATCAATGGAAAAGATCGGCGATTTTTAACAACCATGATGTAGGGCGGCCATTATGTGAACTTGAAACGGGCAGGATGCACCGGCGCAGATGCGGGAAGAAGTGTCAGAAGCGAAATGTCAATGACAAAAGAGAAAGGAATGGAAGGGGAGCCATAGAGCAGCCAACTTCAAAACATAATGTTCATGGTCATGTAGAAAAACCATAGAGTTCAGTAGCACTGTTACACCAATTGGCTATAGAATGAAGGAAAGTTAGTTACATCCGTGTTGGACAGGTTCAAAACATCACCGGCTTGGCACTTGGAATGTTTGAAAATCTCAATTTCCTCTAAGACGAATTGTTCTACGCCAAAGCTTGAAGGGTGTAAGATTTCAGAATCTGTATTTTTCTTGAAGCAGTTGCAACTATCCCTCAAATGGCAACCAAAAACTGACGTGTCATTGTTGAGCTGGTTTCTACTTCTAAGGTGTTCTGTGACTCTGGCGCCCGAAGATCTTCCGGTACTTCCTAGGCAGTCAGCTTTACAACTGGGGGTACCACATTTTAAGCGATAAACACCCGATTTCTTCAGGTCTGGGATGATATCCTTGTTGTGAATGAACAAATTGTTGACGGTGTTCAAAGACTCAAATGAAAACCTGACATTGTCACATTTGAGAGCCTTGACAACGGCATCGGAAACAGGACCACAATGGGTGAAAGGGAAATACGATATCCTCTCTGGTTGAGAGAGGGGTAAACTGATGCTCGCTTCTATCAAGAGCTGACGGCTCTTTTTGTTGACCAACTTATCGACTATGTTGAGTGGGTACTCGTTGTTGACTGCGAGTTGTTTGATGAGGTTTAGTTCTATGATGAAGTCAATCTTTGACAGTGGGATTCTGAACAATCTGTCAACCAAAAATCTGAGAGAGGACATCTTGTGGGACATATGATGGCACGACTTGAATGGAATGAGGTGGTCTGTCTGAGTGGGTTTTCTATAAATGTCAAACAAAATGCTGTAGTTGGACCTCTTCAACTTTAGGTCGAGGAAGCTTATAGACGACTCGGCATTCGTGAAATCAATGTTGAGGTGCAGGGCATGGAGCCAACCCTGGAACAGGTGTCTGGAGGAGAACGTTTAGTTATGGCAATCCCAGACGGTGTGACGTTCTTAAATGAAATGTGTGTATTTATACCGATGGATCCAAAAGTAAAAAGCGAGTGGGAGCAGCTTATTTATTAGAAAAACGAAAAACTCAGGATATGTTTAAACTAGCGGATTTGACATCTATATATACAGCAGAACTATGCGCTATAGAAAAAGCAGTTAACTGGGTGGTGGAAAACCAAGTCGAAAAGGCTTTAATTATCACTGACTCCCAATCAGCTGTTAAAACAATACAATACAGTCACGTGCATATTTAAAACCAATAGTCGTTGGGAATCATCAGAAAAACAAAATGTGAAAACCCCAATCTCAAGGTGACTTTCTTATGGATTAAGGCTCACAGTAATATACAGGGTAATTAAGATGTCGACCAACTAGCTAAAACAGCAGCAACTCAGGGTCACTATCAGGATATAAAACTGCCATACACAGAATTTGTAATCGACATTAAAAGAAAAATCAAAACTATTTGGGAAAGGGAATGGTTTTCATATACACAAAAAAATATCCAACAGATACGAACTCCTCAATCGCAAATTACTAGAATAAATTCAGCTAAAAACGATATTTAGTTTACATAGGAAAGTTTTAACCACCATAATAAGGCTCAGAAATAATCACGGTAGATATAGATCCCACTTATATAGAATAGGTGTAGAATCCACACCGTACTGCAGCTGTGATGAACAAACAGTCTGCGATATAGATCACATATTGTTTTCAGGCAAGAACTGTGAGAGCAGTTGTTATCGGGAATAAAACAAGTACCAGAAATCCAGCTACCTTTAAACACAAACTATATTCTTAGCTTAAATAACATCTATATATATATATATATATATATATATATATATATATATATATATATATATATATATATATATATATATATATATATAATTAATAGATAGATTTTTTTACAAACATAAATGTAAGTTTATAAAAAATAAATTAAATTAAATTAAATTGTATCAATGTACAGAACATAAATCCTAATATCTGTCCTTTTGTATACCCAGCCTTTCCGTGGCCCAATTCAGTATGTCTCTGAGCCTTGGCGGGCCCCTAGGCTACAAGCGACAATGTATCCCAGTCATTCCCTACATTTTGAGAATTTTAAAAATACATACGTACATATATACGTACATACGCACATATGTTGGATAGATAAAATTTTGTTTCGTAAAATGATAACGTTTTCTATTGTAGGCTAAGTACTTTTCAATACCTCTCATATAGCATTGGGATGACCACAAGTACAAAGATAGAAGAGATCCTGAAACTCATTTGTACTGTTTAAGTGTCTGGAACTTTTTTATATAGTTAAGAATATAACACGAGTAGAAATAAGATACTTTTTTACATAAAAGGCCATGAAAAATAACATTATCCCATCTGGCTCAATACGATGAAATTAGATCCTTTTTTCCGTCTCCACTTAGCAGAAAATTAAAGACACTTGCAGGAAATTACTACCGTCTGTCAGTGAAACCATTTCACATCAATTACCAATTAGTACCAATTGTAGAAAAAGAATATTCCAACATCATCTAAATAATTGATACCGTATTAAATGGAAAAAATGAAATAAGGTAACGCGAATAGAATCGTTTTCATCAATACCAGTGGTGTCGCGTGTTAAGCGATATCTATAAAAATACTTAGGTTAAAAGAACAAAGAACCTCAAACTTATGGCGGTCTAAGGCGAAAACTGTAATAAATGATTTCTTGGTAGATAAAGCATCTTATAAATAATTATTAAAGAGGTAATTCCACTCACAAAAATAAGGCTAAAGCTTTATATAACATTTATCAGAAACGTTTAAAGCATTATTTGAGTATAATTTTATAGTAAAATCAATATGTGAGCTATACACTTTGGATAACCCAGTTTGCCAAAACACATTTTTCAGACTTGACGATCGTTTTGCTAACAAAGCTAACAACATCAGAGGGTGAATGATAATCAAAGCGAATAAAAACTCAAAAAAAAAAATAATATCAATTGATAAGCCATCGTGAACAGCGCTCTTAACAAAGGTATATAGACTTATCATAACTATTTAGTCAGAAATCTCTGCAATTAAAATTTCATAGCCAGCTATTGAAAAGTCCGCGTGTTATTGAATTTTCTTTATAAACAAAAATTATGATGGCTCCTCCTTGTACAAAAGATTGCGGTGATAAAATACCACCCATTCGGATCGCCGGGAGAGGGGTGTGCAGGCGGCGTGGGCATCAAGATTTAACATATCCTTCTCGAATATATGTGGCCTAAATACTAACCTGAACTACGTCCACCATTTCCTCCAGGCTAATAGGCCCAAACCCCTCTTCCTCACCAAAACCCAAATCAGTGTCAAAACAGCCACTAATTACCTTAATTTCCCTGGGCATGAGGTCCTTACTTCCTTTATATAGCATGGAGGCGTGTACGCATACGTCCGTAGCAATCTACACTGCACCAAAATCCCCAATTTAGAAGCTGGAAGAAAAGACATACTTTGGATGAAAGTCTCTCTCTGGGCTGCAACGAAATTCATCTGTTGCATTTACGGGTCACCTTCTGACAACTACTTTGTCCAGCTCTTCCACTACCTTTCTGAATAAACCGACCATCTGATTTCTGAATATCCTTCTTCCGACGTTACTATTCTTAGTGACTTCAATGTTCATAATAAGGAATGGCTAGGATCTTCAAAGACCGATCCACAAGGAAAAGCAGCGGAGGCCTTTGCAGTCAGAAATTCTTTAGCCAATATGGTTCAACAACCTACTTACTTTCCTCGCATCCCAACACACAGCTCAAATCCCTTAGATGTACTTCTTACTACAAATCCTGACTGCTGTAAGATATCAGTTACCGCCCCCTGGGTCGTTCAGACCACGGCATGGTCACTGCTTCCTGCGCAATGCAACCCGAGGTCACACAGTCATCACAACCATGTGTCGTTTGGCACTACAACTCCGCGAACTCGGACGAAATGCGGGATTAGTTTTCCTCATTGCCATGTTCGTCTGTCTGCTTCTCTCATCCTGGCCCCCCTGATATCTCACAAAACGTCACCGAAATTATCCAAACTGGCATGGAATCATTTATTCCACGTACACAGAAAACCTCTTCAGCCACTCAAAAGCCCTGGTTTTCTGAATCCTGTGACAAGGCCATACTTGAAAAGGCCAAAGCTCACAAAACGCTTCTACACAATCCCAGCCAAGAAAACCGTCAAGCATTTAACAACGCAAGAAATCGCTATGTCCGCATTCTTTCTCAGGCAAAAAAACTTCTTTAATTACCACATCAGAAACAAAGTCCTCTCAAGCTCCAACGACAGCAAACCCTTCTGGACTCTTGCTAAATCCATTGGGAATAATTTCTGCAAGAGCACGTTCCCACCTCTTGTTTCAGAGGATGAAATTGTTTCTACCTCCCTGGGCAAGACTGAACTTTTTGCCTCGTTGTTCGCCGAAAATTATAGTCTCAAGCCACCTCCAAATGTTCAACCACCAGCAGTCCCCAATATCGCGCATAAAATGACAGATATCATTTTCAAAACTACAAGGCTACAAAGTTGCTCTCTTTTCTTAATACCATTAAAGCCTTGACGATATCCCAGCAATTGTGCTCAAAAAATGCGCACCAGAACTTGCTCCTGTCCTGACTCGTCTGTTTTAGACGTCTTAGAATAGAGGCATATTCCCTAGTAACTGGAAAACTGCTCGAGTACAACCCGTCTCCAAGAAAGGATCCAAAGCGCTTCCTACTAGCAACTGCAGGCCTATTTCTCTGTTTCTGTGATCTCTAAAGTGATGGAAAAGTATATAAACAACGAATTACTAAAATCTCTTAAAAGCACAGTCTAATCCACGACAGGCAGTATGGATTCCGTCAGCGCAGATTAACTGCCGACCTCCTTTCTTTTGTCTTCCAATCTTGGAACAAGTCTATGGAGCTACACGGTGAATCCCATATTGTCGCTGTAGACATATCCAAAGCATTCGACCAGGTCTGGCAAGCAGCGCTGCTTAATAAACTTCCGGCCTATGGCCTACCACCAAAACTCTGTACCTGGACAGCAAAGTTCCTCTCCAACCAGAGCATTTCTGTTGTCGTGGATGGCCATTCCTCTAATCTGTATCCAGTTATTGCAGGAGTCCCTCAAGGTTCAGCTTTAGCCTCCATTTTGTTTTTCCCCCACATCAATGACCTCCTCTCTAGCACATCCACTCGAGTTCACAGTTACGCGGACGACAGTCAACATTTTTGGTACTAGTTACTTTTACACCAAAAGATAAATATTTGCGATAAAGTTCTGTCAAAATTCTTTAAAAAAATCTGCGTTGAAATGGGTTAATGTAAAATAGTCCTAGGACTGCGCCAGTTAAGTACATAACCGCGAGTTTAGTTCTCGTATCTAATTTAAAAGATACACAATCTAACGCCCTTATTAACCGACGCCAATGAATGTTCTTGTAAAGATAAAGTTACTCTTAAAATAACAAACATTAAGAGAAACTCATCGGGTAAAGGGGAAGATTCGAATGTAAGATAGTTAATAAGACTACGCCAGTTAAGTAAACAACCATGTGTTTTCCCTTTCTACGGATACGACGGTGGCGGCTCGATAACACAACACAACCTTTCAAAAATAAATTAACCGTTCCTCTGTTTTATTTACTTTTGATTATAATGGATTTGTCTGAGGAGTCGTGGAGGAATTAAATTCTACAGCGCTATCAATTTCTTGTTCCATTTAATTGAAAAGATGCGATAGGTTTAATTAGAATAACAAAAGCAAAGATAAACTGTTTTCTCAGTCCATAGATTTAGATACTTATATTGCGCAGCTGCAGTTTAAATTTTAGAAGCAAATACAAATAGAAACAGAGCCTCGGTGGTTCAGGGGCAAGAACGTGTGTCTCTGAACCGAAGGGTACTGGGTTCGATCCCAGGGTACTCCTTTCACTTTTTCAGTACAAACTGTAACATTAACATCAACCGAGGTTCTGGCATTGTGTTTGAGAATGTTGAATGTCTGCACGTTCCGCCCTTTAGAGGGGGTGTAAAGCCATCGGTCCCGTGTCCATACGATGTTGGGCACGTTAAGAATCCCTACCCTCCTTACAGAAAGGCAGGGGTTCGGCAAAATTTCCAGGATAGTGAGGTGAAACTGCTCCCTGGCATCGGTGATTGGCCATAGTCGCGGAAATAGGCCGACATTAAAGAAACAAAAACACAAATAGAAACTGGTCTGGAGAACCGAGCACGCATTAAAAAATGTCTGGATGCAGCAAATGCGTTATGGTAGCGAATTTTCATTAAAATATGTCAAATGATGGAAAATAACCAAATAATTACTTTCAGAAATACAAACTTTTTAAAGAAAAACTTTTTTCCGAAAATTCGGTTATACTGGGTTGGCTAACGAACTTATCCAAGAGATTTATAAATGAGATGTTATAAATTTGGAAGGTACTTTTAATTGTGTAAATACCTTAGATAAGTTTGCTGGCCCACCTGATCGAACCAATTTAAGATTTTTTCAGAAAACTTTTCTATTTCTATTTTCAAAAAAAGTCTGGAAGCAGCAAGTGCGTTATTGCGTTATGTTAGTGAATTTTCATACAGAAATTTTTTATGGCAGATATATCTTTTTTTAATAAAAGCAGGCATCAAATTTGGCTAAATATTTTTTACACAAAATTCTGCTAAAAGCATACATAAAATTCAAATTATATACCTAATCTGTACTTAAAATTGAAAATAAAGTAATTTGTTTGCCCGAAAATCTATTAGAACCTTAGTTTCGACGAATTTCATTTAAAAAATGTTCCATCAATTAAATATTTTTTCATACAAAAACTCTCAAATGTTTCTTCAAAGAAAATTCATTAAATTCACTTATAAGAAAATTCGCTATTAAAAGAACATTTTGTACAAGAAAATTCGCTAATAAAAATAAATTGAATAAGATTAACATATTCTTACCATGATTATAAACGCGGACCGGTTTCGCTCTAATTAGAGCTAGTCAGTGCGCTATACAGCGAGAACACACCTACAATGTAATATATACTACCTGGTTCGGCACTAAGATGGCGACCCTGATGTCGTACATCTCACAATGTTCTAGAGGGCTGGCTGCCTTAGCTGTATTACTTTATAGGTGTGTTCTCGCTGCAATTATTATGGTGCACTGACGAGCTCTAATTAAAGCGAAACCGGCCTGCGTCTCTCATTATGGTGAGAATACATCTAGCCTCATATACATTGTCCTGATATTATGAAAGAAATGGGTCAGGGCTAACAATTTACAAGAATTGTTGCTTGGTTGTACACTGTCTGTATTTATAACATTTTATGTTAATGGGAACTGTCGTGACAACATACTATCTCGTTCCGCTCCGGGATGGCGATCCTGTCGTACATTTCTCAATGTTCTAGTAGCTTAAATTATAGAGTTTGTGATTTAAACGTGTCATATATTTTTAGTTAAAAAAGAAGTTAAAAAAATATCTCTATTTAATAAAGTGACAGACAAATCACACATAACTTGTAGTAAGAATTTGGACGCAGCAAGTGCGTCATGGTAACGGAATTTTCATAAACTTTTTATTTATAATCGTTTTGGTAAATATCAGATGAATTTCCAAGTTGATATACTTGATAACCTATATATAATATATATATATATATATATATATATATATATATATATATATATATATATATATATATATATATAACTTAGAAAGAAAACCACGCGACTCCACTTTTAGTCCATATTGGACCTTTGCTGCCATCTGCTGGAAAAATAAAATACATACAGGATCAGAGATTCCCGTAATAGCCACTTTTATTCAGAACATAATAATGTCCCATATGAGAAAACTGCGTAACCCCTAGGGTCGATTTACAGGTGGGAAAATAACTTATCTCCTCGTGTATGAGTGCTAATCGTAGTTAGATGACGCCTTAAACTACTGTTTTCTGGTGTAAATAAGCACAAAATTTATATATAAAGTAGTGTAATGTTGAAATAATATTGCATATAAACTGTTGACCAAATTTTTCTATATATTTTTTGATTCTGTCTAATATTAAGTATTTGTAAATTATTTCCTTTGTGGAGATAATAAAATTTTAATCGCTTTGGGGAAATATGCGTTGGTTTCAAAGAAAAGTTTTAGTACAAACATTAGTCACGTATACACCCGTGGAAAGGAAATTAGGAACAGAAGAAAGTTAAAGGCGACAGTTTAGTGGGGTATATTTGAAATCCGGATTCAAAAATGTCGGAGTTTGTAAGAAAATGTTTTTGGGGACATTTGGTCTCAAAGAAACTATGGTTTTCGTGTGCAAGAAAAAAGGTGCATTAGAAGTAACTGTAACTAAAAAACGGCAAGTAAGGCGATCAAGATTTGCAGAAAAAAGGATTACCTACGAATGTTTTTCAATAGTCTGTCAAAAATGGAAATCTATTATTGCAGGGCCTCGACTGAGGAGCTTGAACCAATCGGACAGTCCAAGGCAGAAATATATAAAAATCTACAAAGAAGGCTTCTGCAAAAAAAAAACAGTTGCTATATATTCATATTCAACGAAACTTTTGATAGGTTAAATTTATATTCATACCGTCCAAAACACTTGTGTGATATATGTGTGAAGCCTCCAAACCAACAATTTGTCTGAACAAGAATACAACACACATCAAGCCTTCAAAAAGGAAGCAAGAGAAGAGAAAGGGGACGATAAGTCATCAAGCAGTTTTGATAGAGTCTATTCAATGTGTTTACAATCTGTACTACTTAGCCCAAAACCAATTGTTTTCAGCATTTATTATAAAACCACAATTTACGATTTACAAATCTAAAGAAAAAGGAGTGACTTTATTCTATTTTCTATTTTGTTTGACCTAAGGCTCCATTGATCCGTTAACACGTAATCTCATCTAAGGACGGTTATCGGTTGACATGAATTAGTTGTACTCATATTCTGTCTATTATTTCTAATACTTATTTAGCGTAGGTGCGGCATATTGTAATAGTAGTAGACTTTTTATTAAATCCTAATGTTTATTTCTTTAAAAGATTCATTTATTATATACTGCTTCATTTGGAAATCAGCTGAGGGTGCTTCAACCTCAAATGAATTTTCCACTATTCTTAGTTGCTTGTTGGAGGAAAATATTGTTAAAAATTTGGTAATGATATGCCTGAGACTATAACGTATATAACATTGTACTGGCCAAAATCAAAACGCGACCGTAAACAACGCCCTTTTAAATCTGTCCAAGCTTCACAGACTCACCATTACACAAAATACCTCTTCACAGGCCACACTCCTGTACACAGAGATTTATACCAAGCATTTCTGCTTGGAAGACGGGGGAACTTTTTCCTAAGGATTGAGTGAGTCTAAAATTAGGCCTTCTTATTCCCAGAGACACTACCTACATATACCAAATTTTAGTTTTTTAGCTTCATAGAGAATTAAGTTTTAAGCGTTTAACTTTTTTTTCTGTTGCAAAAGGTGCTAGGGCACAAGTTTGGATATTGTTATAATAATAACAATATTCAAACACTTTCTACAAAACTCTTCCAACGAGCGTGTATTGGTACCTTTCAAACCTATCTCCAAAGTCTGTTTAAATTTTAAATATTAATTTTAGTAACATGCCGTACCAATAGTGTACATTTCTAATGAAAATTCACTACCGTAAGGCACTTGCTGTGTCCAGAATTTTTATTTTGGAGGTGGTCTCTTATTCGAAACACTTTTATGAAAATTCGCACTTGCTGGTAAAATGAATAAAAATTGTCTGGAGGCATATAATAATTATATTGTGAAGTGAGATGCAATACGGATTTCATCAAACCGATCAAGTGGCAATATTCTGGCCTACCCAACTCATCTTTGGAGTTCTGCTCTCGAAAAATTTGAAGAAGATCATGCACCTTCACTGATGTTTCTAAAACATGCAACAGGTCTGGCATCTGGCACTTTTCGATAAGGCTGCGTAATATTGATTGTCTTCTAAACTAATGCTATTAATTATTAGTTGTTCTTTGCATCCTCGGTTCCTTTCCACACCCTTTTTATTTTTCTGCTAAGATAATATTTTTATCTAGATGGATGTTGATCAGAGTCGTAATACATGATGCTATGATTTTATGTAACGTGGTAAGCACGTTATAGGTCTATATTTAGCTGAATCATTAGTCACTTGGCTTTTGGGTAAGAGAAAAGTAATGGCCTTTGTTAGAAAATCTGGTTGAGTTTATGGTTCTTTTGCCCAACTGTTGTGGTATATATTAATATGATATATATATATATATATATATATATATATATATATATATATATATATATATATATATATATATATATATATATGTGTGTGTGTGTGTGTGTGTGTGTGTGTGTGTGTGTGTGTGTGTGTGTATATATATATTATTATGAATTTGGGCTGAAGGGTTTCCATACTCCCTCGAAGAAAAACAATCACTTATCTCATATATCTCAAATAGCAGAGGGACTAAGCTCAGATCGAGCCCTTTAAAAGTCATCGGGCCCGGACCGACAACGCGATACACCTTCATTTCCCAGAAGTCTCCGCACAGTGTGAGCAGTTGCAGATATTACCGCTTTCTGCATGGTGCTCTTAAAAGCCCCGACTCTTAATGTTCTCTCGAAGATTCTTAGGAAACACACATAATGTCGTCATGACTATCGGGATCACTGGGTTACAGGACTTATCCACTATTATTATATCTGGCCTGCTGTGGGCAACGCGTTGGTCTGTGAGCACGGTCCGATCCCAGTACAACCTCTATCCTGAGTTCTCCAGAACAGACGCAAAGTCTATCTATAGTAGGGCACCTTACTAAGATTCAAAAGTCCCATTTTCAGAGCCAGTTTATGATAAGGTATTCTCGCAACTACATCGTGCCTCTTTTTGTACTCTGTGCTGGATAGTCTCTGATGAATGTTGGAATGACCTGATCTTGTATGACCAGCAAAAACCCCTCTGTCTACGAAACATCTGTACAGATACCAAGCAGTAGTTCGACGCTAATTTGTCGACATATGCCAAGGAGGTCTCATTCAGGTGTCGCTCATGCAGAGGTTCATGCAGATTGCAGCTCATCCTGATCAGTCCGATTGTGACCTTGTATTTCACTTTCTCTTAATTGCAGAGGTGTTGAATCATCTGCCTCGCATTTGGCATGGTGTAGTTTGAAAGTTCAATATGTGCTGGTCCAACTGTTTACCAATATCTAACACTCCTCTTCTATCTTGGTGCCTAGGTAGGGTTACTCGTTCGATGGCACTACGGCGGTGATGCTTTTTGGATTTTGCTAGGAGTGTTCGCACCTTTCGTTGTAGATTTTCGCTGTCCATTTTACTCTAGTTCACAATCCCAAATGAATAGCTAAGTGCGGAACATGGCGCATTGAAAACGAAACAGACCGATTTGCGTTCAGAGATGTTTTTTTAGAAACGCTGAAATACGTCAATTTTAATATTGAGGGGGACATGTTTTGACATAAAACTCAACTTTGTCACATCAACCCCTTAAGGGTGGTGAAAACGACCCTTATATTTTAAATAAGGAATATGGGCCGAGTGTTACATCGTTTGAAAGCTCTTTCTTTTCTGAATTCAGCACACAAATTTTTTGGAAGTTTTATCAACTAGTTTAAAAATTATTCACAGTTGAAGATGCAAAAACGCATTTCACTCATTCGGATAAGAAATGTGCTGATAGTCAATGTTTTGTTGGTTTGTAAACAAAAAATTGACTATCAGAACATTTCTTATCAGAATTAGAGAAATGCGGTTTATTATTTCAGTTTATCGGTCGGTTTGATACTTGATAGTACTACCGAAAATTAATTTCACGATGGTGTATTCTGTAGAAGAAAGAGTTGAAATAATTACTCTTCTTTTAAAAACGATGACTATGCCAACCGTACCGCAAATTTGTTAAATGAACGACATCCGAACAGACATGTTAACACAAAATACATTTTGAAGTTAGTTGCAAAGTTTCGACAAAGTGGTTCGGTAGCCCACAAAAAACGGGATCCTGAACGTGAATTTTTGGTTGGAAATGAGACTACTGACATTAAAGTTTTAGGACAAATTGCTGCAGACCCAACTTTGAGCACGAGAAAATTAGCCACTCTTTCAAACATCAAAAGAAGAACTATTCAGCGAATATCGAAGCATCATAAATTTCACTCGTATAAAATTCATCTTGTACAACAACTGAATGAAGATGATTTTGATCGGCGGCTGTAGTTTTGTGAAGTTATAACTGCACGAGTAGCTGATAACGGGAACTTACTGTTCAATATCTGTTTTTCAGACGAGTGTACGTTTTTATTAAACTCTACAGTCAATCGTCATAATTGTCGTTATTGGGCAGATAATAATCCAAGAAATTTGCACGAAGTTCACACTCAAACTCCACAGAACTTGAATGTCTGAACTGGCATTTTTGGAGACCGTTTAATCGGACCAATTTTCCTTGATGGCAATTTGAGTGGCGAACCGTATTTGGAGTTACTAGAAGATATTGTTAACCGTCTACTGATTGACATTGTTGAAAATGATGATCGCTATCACGAAAATCAATTTGTGTTTGAACAAGATGGAGCTCCTCCGCATTTTTCACAACGTGTTAGGGAGTTTTAGAACAAAGAGGTTCCAGATCAATGGATTGGGCGTAGAGGTGCTATTGAGTGCCCTAGGTCACCGGATTTAACTCCTTTAGACTTCTTTCTATGAGGCCATTTAAAGAGTAGACTTTTCGCAACAGAACCGGAGTCTCTGGAAGAATTACGACGACGTTATCGATGAATGCCGTCTAATAACTCCACAAATTCTCCAGAATGTCAGAGCTCGTTTTGAACAAAATTTGTACTTTTGTATGGAAGCTGGTGGTCAACAATTTGAACAGTTACTTAAGTGAATAAACATTTTTGAACGTTTGGTTCTGTTTTTTAGTTTTTTTTTTACGAAAAATTGACTAATTAGTGCATTTCTCATCACAATGAATAAAATACGTTCTTGCAACTCCAACTGTAAATAATTATTAAACGAGTTCATAAAACTTCAAAAAAAATTAGTGTGGTAAATTCATAAAAGAAAGAGCTTTCAAATGATGTAACACATGACCCATGTTCCCTATTTAAAATATAACGGTTGTTATCACCACCCTTAAGGGGTTGATGTGACAAAGTTGAGTTTTATGTCAAAACATGTCCCCATCAATATTAAAATTGATGTGTTTCAGCGTTTCTTGAAAAAAAAAAATTCTCTGGAAGCAAATCGGTCTGTTTCGTTTTCAATGCACCAGCCTGTATGTGCTAAGAGCTTTAGTCACATTGTTGCTGTTGAGACGTGCTCGCACCAGCTTGTTTATTCGTTTCGTATACTCATTTGTCAGACCGTTCTTCATTACTGAGTAGTGTATTTTGTCATTGTTATTATTATTACTATTATTATTATTATTATTATTATTATGATCATTGTTATTATTATTAATAATAATAATAATTTTCAGTGCAGTTTGTATAACCCGATACGTAAACAACTCTGGAAAGAACTCAAAGATGCAGGAGTAGAGTTTCCTGTGAACTTAGCAACACTTATTTGTACAAATAGCCTGAAAATCTATAATATACTTATAAAATTCATTCGGCATACAAAAATCAAAATTTAGTTTTGCTATTTCTCTATATGTGTATTTTAGTATTAGCCTTAGTTAAGAATAATATTAATATAAATTTAGTTTTCCTACTGTCTCACCTATTGTTTTTTATCCCATGTCATTAGCTGTCCAGTGTTGTTTGTTTAAAAAAAAATGCCCTGAAGGACACCTGGGCGAGAAGCGAGTATGCTATGTTTCTATCCTTAATAATAAGTAAGAACACAAACATTTATATTTTGCCAAAATCGATATGTTAGAAGATAAATATTGCTTATGCTATAGCCATTTAGAAATAGTCATACTCTGTAAGATCTTACACATAAAGGTACGTCTATCGCTTTAACCCTCCCTATTGCTGTAAGTATTGATATCCATGCTGCAAATTATAAATATATTTGAAGGAGAATCGCTTTTTATAACAATGTATAGATATAACAATGGTACAAATTTACTGCAGAGTTTTGTGGCCAATGGACGTAATGTCCGAAGCCAATTCCTTCCACACACACACACAATAATAATAATATTTTTTAATCTTGAAATCATGTAATACTTAAAGCATCGGTTAAAAAAAAATGCGTAATATAAGAACTTACATATTTTAGTTAAATTAGCAAAATTGTGAACACTACATGGAAAATCGTGTAAAGACTCAAATACAAATTTTTAAAGCATTGTTCTCCACTTAAACTCCACCTTGGGGATCTCTGTTGAATTAACAGCGATCACTGAAGTGTTGCAAATTCGATAAAGAATTTTTCAATAGCCTTTTACACTTTCCCCTCCTAGTTTCGGCATTTGTCGCCGTCAAACTCACTCGATGAAGCGATAACTTGGCTAATTTATAGGAGACGAAGTATTTTTGCTTCCGTTTCTTTCGAAACAAACGTCTTTTGATGATTCTCTTATATTAACGCTTTTCTAGACATAATGTCAAAAGTAAGTTATAAGATTAACATTATTTTTTATTCGGGCACCTTGTAAATAGGACAACACTGTATTACGAAATGAGCTTGTATTAATTGTGCATGTATTAATTAAGTGAAAAATAAGCCTTTTAAATGGGTGAATAGGATTTCTAAAGAAAGAGATTTTTAATAAGTTGAACTGATCTAACGCGTTGGCTATCAGGGGGGGTGGGCAGCGGTGTAGTTGGTGTCAAATAAAACATAGCTCGCACACTAAGTCATTATAAGTCGATTGGGTGGACTACTAATTTTGCTTTCAAGCAGCGTTCTCTTTCCTTGATTCACATTTCATCTTTGGTTACCATCTTGTTGAGAGAACTTCTCACATTTATTTCCAACTTTGAATCTCCCTTCTAATGACGTTTTAAAAAAAAATTCCAAATGTTTTTACCCCGGCCGTCGGGACGTGTAACATGTTACACGTGTTGCAACCTTTTCCAAACTATCAGGTTCATGAATACATCTTAAAATATTTATTCAGTAAGGAACGGTTGCCAAGATAATGACGTCATAGCCATTGACGCGGCTCACCAGGCTCGTTGTCAATTATTCGACCGTATTGTTAGTCGGTGAGAACTATTAAGCACGCGTGACAGTTAGTTGGTCAGATATATTTTCAAGATAAGGAGCCTTTAAAAGCCCCTGCAACGATGAGACATGTTCTCTTCTTACTAAAAATTCAATATTAAAACATGTCACTAACTAGATAAGTAATAAAAGAAGGCAGCACGGCTAATGAGGTAAGGGGAAACATCGCTTATTTTATAATTGCCTTTGTCAATTGCTTATTTATGACTTATATATGATTGCTTGCTTGGTTTACCCTAGTGAATTTACTTTTAACAGTTGCTTTGTCTAATATATGATGTGTGTGTGTGTTTTTGTTTCTTTTCGTCGACCTATTTTCCAGACTATGGCCAATTACCGACGCCAGGGAGCAGTTTCACCACACTATCCTGGAAATTTTGCTGAACCCCTGCCTTTCTGTAAGGATGGTAGGGATCTTTAACGTGCCCAATACCGCAGGGACACGGGACCTACGGCTTTACGCCCCCTCCGAAGGGCGGAACGTGCAGACATTCAGCTTGCTCAAATACACTGCCAGAACCTGCCTGTGGTTAATTTTACAGTTTGTACTGAAAAAGTGAAAGGAGTACCCTGATATCGAACCCAATACCTTCGGTTCAGAGGCACACGTTCTTACCCCTGAACCACCGAGGTTCTTAAATATATGATTCCTATATTGTTTTCATGGTGGCTTGTGGTAGTGTTCTTGAAATATTAAATATTAACAGTCAATTAATTTTTCTTATTTATTATTATTATGCAGATAAATTTTGTATTTAACCTGAACATACTAGAGGCCGCCTCATGCGAATGACAAAGAACTCGACCGACACTGATACACCTCAATTGTTATAGTCACCCCGTTGTTTTTTGTTCTTGACGCCATCTGCGACGCCATTCTGGACTCCAGCGCTAGAGCCCGTATATTTTTCATTATGAAGCTGTCCTCTTACCTGCTCCTGTAGGAAGAAGAAGTATTGTACTTGACAGAGGAGCCCCGCACTAGGCAACCAGGGGCCCCCGCAGAATTTCAACAATGGTATAGACAGCCTTGAGTCGCCTCCTCGTCGGCAGAAGAGTTTAGATGACGCCGAGCAGTCAATGGAATCCCAAGCTAAGTACTTTTATCTGTATCATTTTTTAAGCATAAATAATAAAATTACAATTTATCAAGCAACATATGGTCAATTGTTTTATATAACTTCATTCAACTTGATAAATTCACCCTTGTTAGCATTATATAAATTCAGTAAATTTTCAATAAACCAATTCTAACAGTATTTCTGATTTTTATTTTTACATCTTACACAATACCAGTTGTGAGTGCAAAAGCCCATGCCCTGTGTTTAATTTACATTAAAGCTAATGCCTTCGACTGGGCAGCCAAGTTGAATTTTTTGATGTTTTATATAAATCTTGTTCCTTCATTTTTGCAAAGTCTCACCATGGCAAATATATGTATTAGAGTGCGAAGATTCCCAATTTCGAATCGAACCCGACCTCGAACCGAACCTTCAGTTCGAAAATATGTTCGCATTAGCGACCTTAAAGTAGTTCGAAGTTCGAAATATGTGATTCTCCAAAATAGTTCGAACTTTGTTGCTCAAAAATACTTCGAAATTTAACTTTACAGGCATTGAATGCTGCCAAAGGTAGCGAAGTTGCGGCCCCGTTAACTCGGTAGCGGCACTGGAAACTATGCGAAAATATGTTCGCACTAGCGACGGTGAAGTAGTTTGAAGTTCGAAATATGTAATTCTTCAAAATAGTTTGAACTTCGTTGTTCAAAAATACTTCGTAATTTAACTTTACAGGCATTGAATGCTGCTAAAGGTAGTGAAGTTGCGGCCCTTTTTAACTCGGTAGAGGCACTGTAAACTATGCGAAAATATGTTCGCTGTAGCGATGGTGAAGTAGTTTGAAGTTCGAAATATGTGATTCTTCAAAATAGTTTGAACTTCGTTGTTCAAAAATACTTCGAAATTTAACTTTACAGGCATTGAACGCTGCTAAAGGTAGTGAAGTTGCGGCCCTTTTTAACTCGGTAGAGGCACTGTAAACTCGTTATCGGTCTCATTGAGTCGATAGCGTAATTTTATAATATTTCACTCATGCTTATTTTTGACAGTTGGTGGGACACATTGAGACACGACGGAGCCATTTAGCAGTCAGAGAATTATCTTTGTCATATATCCTAGCCTCCCAACACCTTTTTCAGTAAACAACATTATGATGGCGGTGTTCGAAGGCGATCGGTAACGTAAATATTGAGAATTTATGAGGATAATTGCAGATTTCTTTTGGAAAACACTGGTTTCAACATGTTTTATTTCACAATGAATCAAAACCGTTAAATATTCACAATCAGTAGACAGTTCCAATTTTAAGTGGTTATTTTATACCTATCATGCTCACTTTGAACCGAGCTTTGAACCCTCTCAATATGTTTGCTAAAACTGGCTAGCCAATGCCAAACAACAACAACATATTTATTGTAATGAAGCAGGCATGTTTACTGGATTTATTTGCATATAAATCACGCTAAAGAAAATAGCATCAAAAGGCTATTAAATAGTAAACAGGCACGTCGAATGTGTTTGTTTACGTTAAATCATTTTTGTATTAAATGAAACCGGGCTGAAATAATATTGATATAAAAGTTCACAGCGAGCGTCGAGACACGAGCGAGTTTCTGGCCGGCGCATTGGGCCGGACGGCGGCGATGCTGGTCGAGGGTCGTTGCCCGGGCTATAAGTAGAGCGGACACAGGCCGGACCAGGAGAGAGCGACAGCGGAGAGGCTAAGGAAAAGCCGTTTGCTGTACTCTCGCAAGCCGATCCAATAATCTCGGCGAGGTTGTTTGATCGACAACGGTAAAGGGAGGGGCGCGTGATGCCGCGAGCTGGCTGCGTGCGATATTGGAGTGGTCGCATACTAGTCGTAGACCTTTCAGTCTTGCACCAGAGCTAGGAGTGGCAAGTCACGGCTTCTGGACGGGATTGTTTATTTCGCTTCGCGGATCGTGTATTGTGTATACCGTGTAGGAGAGGTGCTGTGCCGTTTGTCAGGTAAGCCTCTTCTGCGACTGTAGGATGCAGCTGGGTGCATCCTGGTTTTAGTTTCGCGGTGTCGAACTATGTTGTCGCGGGTATATACAGGGTGGTCGCTGTAACGCGACTGTAGTACGATGCGAAGCGTTGTCAGTTGAACATCCTGGACGTTCGGGACGAGTTAGGAATTGGGGAATAATTTCTGTCGCGTGCGTTGGTTTTATTTATGTACAGGGTGGTTGCTAAGACACGACTGTAGAATGGTGCGAAGTGTCGTTAGTCAAACACTCTGGCCGGTCGTGAATTAACTGAAGTAGGGAACAGGTAGCTTAGCGTGCATTATTATCGGGAAGAAGTATATACAGGGTGGTTGCTGCAATACGACTGTAGAATGGTGCGAAGTATTGTCAGTTAAACACTCTGGACGTCGGCTAAGGGAACAGGGGAGTTAGTTAGCTGCATTAGGTAAAGGGGCGCCTGGCGTCATTTCTGTGGAAGCGCATTGCTTGTGCTTTTCGATTTTGTGCGCCCGAATAACCTGGATATGTCGCTCGCTTGTCTCTGCATTCTGTTAACACGCTAATATTCATGCGTCCTTATAATGCACCGCCTGCTTCATTAATTTGACCCATTTAATGACGTAACATACTTGTTTATTTGTGTCTTTTAATTGTTACTGCTATTGTTTATTCTGCTATAGAGAAAATAATTTGCGCATGGTGTAAATGATTTTATTTGCTATGATATTCGCACCCACGTTTCATATTTGTGTTTATTTGTAAATAAGTTATTTATTATACTGTTTTAGTTAACGTTCGCCTTATTGACTGCACCTTAGTAACGCCTTTGCATTTTGCATGTTTATAGTGCTTTTAAGTAACTATATGAGTACTTGTTAGTATAGTATGTTTCTATTTATCTGCTCACATCTTATTAGCTAGGAAAATGACCCAAGGTAAGTGAAAGTAAGTAATTAAAGCCTACTTAGCTTTCTTACATATACTGGAGTCACCGAAAACTGAACCCCTGGTGTTTATTTTCTCCACTTAAGCTACCACGGGACAAGGCTGTTATTAAACAGTAAATTGTAGCGTGTTACGAAGGCTCTAGCGGATGTCTTCACGGGGATCGTACCCCGTCCTAAATCTAGGGAACAAAGATGGAGCCCGAGGAAAGTAAGTCATAGTAATATGAAAGGTAAAAGGGTAAGGAGTCAGGTTAACAGGTTACAAAAACTGGCGCCCGAGCAGGGACCTGATTTTTTGGTATATCTAGTATAAGTAGGGTAAATATTTCCTGTAATATAAGGCAATTTTTGTCCTGGTGGATTGTTGGGTCCTGCGGTGCAAGACAAAGGTGTCTTGGTTTTTACTTACTAAGGTGTACAGTTTAGTTAGATTAAGGATACATATTGTATAGAATAATATATTCTGTATTGTAGGGAACGAAAACACCCTATAGGTCGGGGTTGGTGCGTGCCCTGGAATCTATTTAAATTAAGGAATATTATTTGCTAGAATAGATTATCCTGTGTTTTAGGGGACGAAAGTGTCCTGTAGGTTGGGTCTGGTTTGTACCCTGGAGGTTGGAAGTCTCCGACCTTGTCCGACATGGAGATTGAAAGTAAAGCAGAAAAGGAGGAAATGAATTCCGAGGAATTTTCATTAGAACCTGATGGGTTTGACAGTCGTACGAGCTGGGTTTATAAACTGAAGAAAACCGAGGTTGACGCTGAGCTAGCAAAGTTTAGGCTGGTATGCGCTGGTACGGTTAAGGATAAGAAGAGACTGCTGGTTCAATTTATAAAGGATGGCAGGTCGTCTCCGAATCCAGTAATGTTTCAGAACCCGCCCGTGTTTCTAAAACCAATGGATAGCACAACGACTAAACCGGTTGCTGAAGTGCCGAATGTGGCTAGTTGGAATATTCGTTTCGATGGGAGGTCTGATCCCGAGACTTTTATGGAACGGTTGGAAGAAATGAGATCACTGTATAACGTGACGGCGGGAAACTTGCTGCGTGCGCTACCACTGCTCCTAGAAGGCAGATGCCTGTTGTGGTATCGAAACAACAAAACGTCATGGGCAACTTGGGAAGACTTTGTAAGAAGTTTTCGCAAATTCTATTTTCCCAGGGACTATTACATCAATCTGGAAGCAAAGGTGGGCAGCCGATTACAACATAAGCATGAGGGTGTTTTACAGTACATAACCGACATCCGTACTCTCATTCGCCGACACGGCAAGATGAACGCAGAGCAAGAGCTGTCGTGGCTATACAGAAATCTGTTGCCAGAATTCAAGCAGATGTTGTGGCAGAAAGACTTTACAACGGTGGAAGCGTTTGTGGAATCAGCTACGACGGTAGAAGAAGTCTTGAATGAGCTGGATAGTAAACGAAAGATGGCAGGTCAAGCGACGTTGGGGAACTCCGAGAGTTCCAAGCGTGTGACCGAGGTCGACCCGAGAATGGCGTCACCGAGAAGTAGGACGGAGTCTTCGTCAGAGGTCGGACCGAAGAAAAGGGTTGCATTTACTACCCCGGAAAAACCAAATGGCAAAGCAGAATGCTGGAAGTGTGGGGAAAGAGGGCATTACCGTAGCCAATGTCCAGCTGTTTCCCAGACACGATGTGCCAGGTGTGGAAAATTGGAGGTGCTTACTAGAGATTGCACCTGTTCCCGGCCGGAAAACTCCAGAGGGGCCGTGTAGGCTCAAACCTATTGGCGGCCCCGAAAGCAAATAACTCGGAAGAACTCTGTGACCGCAAGGTGCAGAGTGCCGGACTCTGTGACCGCATGGTGCAGAGTGAAGAGGCAGCACATTCTGATCCAAGGCCCTTTCTGTTGGTCCAGATAGAAGGGAGAGCCTTCCGTGCGCTAATAGATACTGGTTCGACAAGGACATTTATTGGTAGCTCTGTGACCGATTGGTGCAGAGAAATGGGATTGGTACCCTGTAGAGAGAAGGGATTGTCTACTAGAATGGCGGATGGAACATCCACAGCAATTGTGGAGGGGTTCCGGTTGAGTCTGGGTTTTGACTCTGGTTTTGTTTGGGCAATGTGCCTGGTTTTGCCGACTCTTCCAGTAGACATGGTGCTAGGGATGGACGTGTTGGGAGTACACGACCTGGTTCTCGATCTGAGAAGTGGCACGATTAAAATTAAGAAGTTGGATACCATAACCCATGTAGACCGAGCGAAATGTACGAGTCAGGTAGCGTGTACCCAAGAATTGTGTGAACCGTCCGAGCAGTCAGGTTTGACGTCGGTAGAGCAGAAACAGATGAAAAGGTTTCTGGATGTTGAACTTAAAGCTTTCGAGAAGGTCAAGGGTACGACGACGCTGTCAATGCATCGTATCGAGCTAAAGAAGACGACACCTATAAAGCAACGACACAGACCAATGAACCCGAAAATGCAAGAAATTGTGAATGCGGAGGTGGACCGTATGTTGGAGGAGGATATCATTGAACCATCGAATAGTCCTTGGAGTTCTCCTGTGGTAATTGTGAGAAAGAAGGATGGCAAGCCGAGGTTCTGTATTGATTTCCGCAAAGTCAACGAAGTGTCTGAGAAGGATGCGTACCCGCTTCCGCAGATTTCAAGCATTTTGGACAAGTTGAGAGAGGCAAGATATATATCTAGCCTGGACTTAAGGCAAGGGTACTGGCAGATACTATTAGAGCCGCGAAGTAGGCCGATTACTGCGTTTACAGTCCCGGGAAAAGGACTGTATCAGTTCAAGGTCATGGCCTTTGGGTTGCACTCAGCTTGCGCAACCTTTCAGCGCTGTTTAGATTATGTCCTAGGTCCTGAGACAGACCCCTACGCATTCGCTTACCTGGATGACATTGTGGTATTAGGAAGGACTCTCGACGAACACTTGGCAAACCTGAAAGAGGTGTTCCGTCGGTTAAGAGCGGCAAATCTCCAAGTTAACCCGGAGAAATGTCAGTTTGGAAGAAGGACGTTGAAGTATCTTGGTCACCTGGTAACGCCGGAAGGGATATGTACCGACCCTGACAAGGTTGAGAGTATTCGGCAGATACCCGTACCAGGAAACGTCCGGAAGCTGAGACAATTTTTGGGGATGGCGTCGTGGTACAGGAGGTTTATCCCATCCTTTGCGCAAGTCGCCACGCCGCTGACGAAGTTGTTGAAAAAGGGACATCGATGGAAATGGGAGAAAGAGGAAGAGGATGCATTCCGTGCTTTGAAGGGGAAGCTAACTGAAGCTCCGGTTCTGGCTTGCCCTGATTTTACAAAGTCCTTTACGCTGCAGACTGACGCGTCAGAGCTAGGGTTGGGCGCTGCGCTTACCCAAGAGATTGACGGTCAGGAAAGAGTGATTGCGTTTGCTAGTAGAACACTAAACCGAGCAGAACGTAACTACTCTGTAACTGAAAAGGAGTGTCTGGCAATAGTGTGGGGTGTGGAGAAAATGAGGCCATATTTAGAAGGGTATCACTTTATTGTGATGACCGATCATCAATCGTTACGCTATTTGCACTCAATGCGTTCACCAGCTGGTCGAGTAGCCCGATGGAGTTTATATCTGCAACAGTTCGACTTCGAAGTGATCTATAGGAAGGGAGCACATAACAAAGTTGCTGATGCACTCTCCCGTTCTCCGTTAGAAACCAAACGGAACGAAAGCGAGATGTGCATGACAGAAGCCCAGCAGAACGACAACTGGTATAGGAACAAGTTTGAGGGAGTAGCGAATCACCCAGACGCCAATCCGGATTATTGTATCCGGGAAGACCAACTGTATCGTCATTTTCTAGATCCACACGACTATGCCGAATTAGAGCTATCCGAACCGTGGAAGCTCTGTGTGCCACGCCAGCTACGCAGAAGCATATTGGAAGAGAACCATGATGCTGCAACGGCTGGGCACTTGGGGATTGCGAAGACAATTTCCCGGTTGGCCAGAAAATATTACTGGCCGGGTATGTTTCGCGAAACAGCGAAGTACGTCAGGGGATGTCTGCATTGTCAAAATTATAAGGCATCCCAGCAGAAGACGGCAGGTATGATGCAACCGTCCGGAAATTGTGAGCCTTGGGAGACCGTAAGCATTGATCTCATAGGTCCATTGCCTAAATCCTCGAAAGGCAACTGCTTTGCGATCGTTATCCAGGATGGGTTCACGAAATGGGCGGAATGTCGTCCGATGCGACGGGCGTCGGCAAAAGCAGTGAGTAACAAGAAGGTGAATAACCATTCACAAGGTGACAGCCTAGTTGCATTAGCAACGGGAGAGACACGATTAGGTGTGGATCCCGAGGTAGCTTTGCCCGTGAGTAAGGGAAAGCTGTGTTGGCGATGTGGCCAAGAAGGTCATCGACGGGCGCAGTGTAATGGGCGTCCGTGTGTGTTTTGTTCCCGCTGTGGAAAGCGAGGGACGTTAACTCGCCAGTGCCCATGCGGTGAAGGGAGGCGAGTGTATATGGTGGATGAAACCGACGAACGAGGTACCGCTGTACCGGTCGTGTCGTCGCTTCCACCTGTACGGTCCGTTGGAATCCAGTGCGAATTACTTGTACCCAGGGAAGGAGTTAAGAAGACAAGGAGGCACCGTCCAGGTCGTCAACAGCGAGGCCCGTGCAGTCTTCATATACTCTCCCCGCATCGCATCTCCTATCCTAGGAAATGAAGTGAAATGTGTGCATGTGTGCAAGTGAAAACTAGTGACAGTGAAGGACAAAAAGACATAGACTGAAAACAATCTAGTGATTAGGTTAGTGATTAAGTAGCATTTAAGAAATAGACTGAGAACAATTTAGCAAGTAGGTTAATAATTATGTAGTATTTAAGGGTTCACTTATTTTAAGGGTTTACTTATTTTAATTTTAGGGTTTACTTGTGTTAATTTTAAGTTTGAGTGTTTATTTTGTTTTACATTCCTCTCTGGGTATCTAATTTGATTTAGACCAAAAGACTGCGTCTTTTTGGTAAGTGGAGGGAGTGTAATGAAGCAGGCATGTTTACTGGATTTATTTGCATATAAATCACGCTAAAGAAAATAGCATCAAAAGGCTATTAAATAGTAAACAGGCACGTCGAATGTGTTTGTTTACGTTAAATCATTTTTGTATTAAATGAAACCGGGCTGAAATAATATTGATATAAAAGTTCACAGCGAGCGTCGAGACACGAGCGAGTTTCTGGCCGGCGCATTGGGCCGGACGGCGGCGATGCTGGTCGAGGGTCGTTGCCCGGGCTATAAGTAGAGCGGACACAGGCCGGACCAGGAGAGAGCGACAGCGGAGAGGCTAAGGAAAAGCCGTTTGCTGTACTCTCGCAAGCCGATCCAATAATCTCGGCGAGGTTGTTTGATCGACAACGGTAAAGGGAGGGGCGCGTGATGCCGCGAGCTGGCTGCGTGCGATATTGGAGTGGTCGCATACTAGTCGTAGACCTTCCAGTCTTGCACCAGAGCTAGGAGTGGCAAGTCACGGCTTCTGGACGGGATTGTTTATTTCGCTTCGCGGATCGTGTATTGTGTATACCGTGTAGGAGAGGTGCTGTGCCGTTTGTCAGGTAGGCCTCTTCTGCGACTGTAGGATGCAGCTGGGTGCATCCTGGTTTTAGTTTCGCGGTGTCGAACTATGTTGTCGCGGGTATATACAGGGTGGTCGCTGTAACGCGACTGTAGTACGATGCGAAGCGTTGTCAGTTGAACATCCTGGACGTTCGGGACGAGTTAGGAATTGGGGAATAATTTCTGTCGCGTGCGTTGGTTTTATTTATGTACAGGGTGCTTGCTAAGACACGACTGTAGAATGGTGCGAAGTGTCGTTAGTCAAACACTCTGGCCGGTCGTGAATTAACTGAAGTAGGGAACAGGTAGCTTAGCGTGCATTATTATCGGGAAGAAGTATATACAGGGTGGTTGCTGCAATACGACTGTAGAATGGTGCGAAGTATTGTCAGTTAAACACTCTGGACGTCGGCTAAGGGAACAGGGGAGTTAGTTAGCTGCATTAGGTAAAGGGGCGCCTGGCGTCATTTCTGTGGAAGCGCATTGCTTGTGCTTTTCGATTTTGTGCGCCCGAATAACCTGGATATGTCGCTCGCTTGTCTCTGCATTCTGTTAACACGCTAATATTCATGCGTCCTTATAATGCACCGCCTGCTTCATTAATTTGACCCATTTAATGACGTAACATACTTGTTTATTTGTGTCTTTTAATTGTTACTGCTATTGTTTATTCTGCTATAGAGAAAATAATTTGCGCATGGTGTAAATGATTTTATTTGCTATGATATTCGCACCCACGTTTCATATTTGTGTTTATTTGTAAATAAGTTATTTATTATACTGTTTTAGTTAACGTTCGCCTTATTGACTGCACCTTAGTAACGCCTTTGCATTTTGCATGTTTATAGTGCTTTTAAGTAACTATATGAGTACTTGTTAGTATAGTATGTTTCTATTTATCTGCTCACATCTTATTAGCTAGGAAAATGACCCAAGGTAAGTGAAAGTAAGTAATTAAAGCCTACTTAGCTTTCTTACATATACTGGAGTCACCGAAAACTGAACCCCTGGTGTTTATTTTCTCCACTTAAGCTACCACGGGACAAGGCTGTTATTAAACAGTAAATTGTAGCGTGTTACGAAGGCTCTAGCGGATGTCTTCACGGGGATCGTACCCCGTCCTAAATCTAGGGAACAAAGATGGCGCCCGAGGAAAGTAAGTCATAGTAATATGAAAGGTAAAAGGGTAAGGAGTCAGGTTAACCGGTTACATTATCATTGAGCTTATCTATAGATCTAGAAATTTAAAAAAGTTTAAAATGATTTTTGTTTTTGTTTTATTGAATTTTTATTTGAAAAAATTCACTAATAGAGAGGTATCGATGGTGAGACTTTGCCAAAATTTGTTCAAATTAGCGCGAACTAGGACCCATATCCGGGGTCGGTTTCAATTTATATATATATATATATATATATATATATATATATATATATATATATATATATATATATATATATATATATATATATATATATATATATATATATATGTGCGTGTGTGTGTGTGTGGGTGTGGGTGTGGGTGTGTGTGTGTGTATCCAACCGATAACTCAAAAAGTAATTACCCGATTGGGATGACACTCGGCAGGTACCTTTGTTTTATTAATGGCTTGGATGGGTTCGTTATCCAAGAAAATCGGACAAGGTTTTCCGGGAAAAGTTTGAGTTTTCTTTCAAAAAAAATTTTCTCCAAAAATTGCAAAGCTATTTTAATGAAATTTGGTGAATATGTTGCCTTGGAAAAGATCTTACTACATACTAAAATTCAACATTCTAAGTTTATAGAAAATTGAGTTTTTCAAATTTTGAGTTTTATTTTGAAGAATTTTTGTTTCCACAAAGCTATTGTAATGACATTTGGTGGATATGTTGCCTTGGGAAAGGCCTTGCTACTTCCCAAAATTAAACTGTCCAAGTTAATAGAAAATTGAGTTATCCAAGTTTGAAGCATTTAATAAAAATTCACTACCATAGCGCACTTGCTGCGTCCCGTACTTTTTTTCATTTCACCTGGACCCATCTCCACAAAGATGGCCTTTCGACCCAATCAACCTGCAAATTTGTTGAACCCTTCATTTTTGTAAAAAGAATGGAAATCTTTTACACATCAAATATTGTATGTTACAATATTCCTAAATTTTGTATTTAAGAAAATGATATATAAACACTGAAAAATTTTGGGTTGTTCGATGTTCGATTTTGAGTTTCTAGGAAGTTCGAAGTTCAATTGTGAACCTTAGACATATTATTTCAGAGGTTCGAAGTTCGAGGTAACATATTTGCTTGGGTTCGTTCATAGTTCGGTTCGAATAAAACATGGGTTCGCACACCTCTAATATATATATATATATATATATATATATATATATATATATATATATATATATATATATATATATATATATATATATATATAATATATATATATATATATATATATATATATATATATATATATATATATATATATATATATATATATATATATATAAATGTATGTATGTATCCACACGATAACTGAAAAAGCTATTAACCGATTTTGATGAAACTAAGCAACATTCTTTATTTTGTTGATAGCTTGGATGACTTCGTTAGCCAGGAAAATCAGATGAGGTTTTCTGGGAAAATTTTGAGTTTTCTTTCGGAACAAAATTTTAACTCCGAAAATTACTGATTTATTTTGATGAAATCTGGTGGAAATATTTTTTGGGAAGGGCCTTACAACGTACGAAAACTCAGCTTTCTAGGTTTATAGAAAATTGAGTTATTCAAATTTGAAGCATTTTATGAAAATTCGCTACGATAACGCACTTGCTGCGTCCCGAAGTTTTTATATTTTATCGAAGTATCTATCTGAAAGATTTCATCATCAGCTCATTGCACATAAATGTACCTATTTATTATTTATCTATTATTTATTGCATCTTTCGTTAAAAAATGATGAATTATGGACAAACCTAAGTAAGATTGAAGCATAATGTATCATGTTTATGGAGATGCAACCTAATTAAAATAACACAAAGAGAAATTTGTACTTTTAGATTGGTTTCCTTTTCAGCACAATATTCGTTTCGCTTGCACAAATAATACCTGCCAAGATTTTACAACAGGATTTTCATTGTTGTTGTTTTAATTATTTAACAAATCATAAATAACCAAAACTTCGATCACAAAAAGTTATGTATGGGAATAGTGAAATGAATAATTTATAACGTAATTATTTCGTCGTCATGCCTGACAAATCAGAAATCAATGATGACATTTGCTGTGCGGCAAGGAAAATACTCAAAGATGACTATTGCCAATTGATAGTTGTTACTTGTTGTATTTGCGGATGTGGTTATAATTACAATGGTTTACCTGAAAAATTTACTGTTGATTCTGCTTTGTACTTTTAGTGAATTTTTATTTTAAAAAATTCACTAATAGAGAGGTATCGATGGTAAGACTTCGCAAAAAATTTTTCAAATGAGCGAGATTTAGGACCCCTAGAACCCATATCCGGGGTCAGTTTCAATTTTCATATGTATATATATATATATATATATATATATATATATATATATATATATATATATATATATATATATATATATATATATATATATATATATATATATATATATATATATGTATGTATCCGTCTGATAACTCAAAAAATAATTAACCGATTTCAATGAAACTCGGCAAGTACCTTTCTTTTATTAATGGCTTGGATCAGTTCGTTAGGCAGGAAAATCGGACGGGTTTTTCCGGGAAAATTGAGTTTTCTTTCAAAAAAAAATTTTTTCTATAACAAAGCTGTTTTAATGAAATTTACTATATTGCTTTGGGAGATGACTTACTAAGTACCAAAATTAAACTTTCTCAGTTTATAGAAAATTGAGTTATTGAAAGTTTAAATTTTCTTTATAAACAATTTTTTTTCTCCAAAAATTACAAAGTTATTTTAATGAAAATTGGTGGATATCTTGTGCTAGGATATACCTTACTACCTACCAAAATTAAACTTTCTAAGATTATAGAAAACTGAGTTAATCAAATTTTTATAGCTCACTGCAGTGTTAACATCAATGGTATTTTCCTCACTATTTTAAACACGTGGGTAGGGGACTGACCGAATTCTTTCCCAGTTGCTATTGATCTACTCATATTCTCTCAATATGTTAGAAGACGTGGTATCTACTTCATTCCAAGTCACTATTAACCGACTATTTATGAAATCAAATAAGTAAATTAAATCGATTGTCATAAAATATGTAGTGTATTAAGACTAAGGGAAAAAGAAATAAAACGTATATAACCTACCTCACAAGGAGAAATCGCCACTGCTTGAGAGAGGTATTGTCACAGCATAATATCTGATTAAAGTTCATTTGTAAATAGGTTTAATTTTTATATGTTTATATATATATATATATATATATATATATATATATATATATATATATATATATATATATATATATATCCGTCTGATAACTCAAAAAATAATTAATTCTTCTTTTATTAATGGCTTGGATGAGTTCGTTATCCAGAAAAATCGGACGGGGTTTTCCGAAAAAAATTTTGTTCTCCGAAAGTAACAAAGCTGTTTTAATGAAATTTACTATATATGTTTCCTCAGGAGAGATCTTACCACGTAGAAAAATTAAACTTTCTAAGTTTGGAGAAAATTGAGTTGTTCAAATTATAAATTTTATTTCGAAAAAGATTTTTTCTCCGAAAATTACAAAGTTATTTCAATGAAATTTTGTGGATATCTTGCATTAGGAAAGACCTTACTACGTATTAAAATTAAACTCTCTAAGTTGATAGAAAATTGAGTTATTTAAATTTGAAGCATTTAATAAAAATTCACTAGCATAACGCACTTGCTGCGTCCCGAGTTTTTCATATTTATATAATTATAACAACTTACTATAATCACAAATATGTATTTGACTGTACGACAGGTTTCGTTACAGAGTAGTTTTATTTGATACTACAGAATGGTTAAAATATGAATTCAAAAAATTTTTTATATAGAAAAAATAATAATTTATACCAGTCTTTATTAGTGAATTTTCATTAACCCATATAGACACACATACATACACACACACACACACAAATATATATATATATATATATATATATATATATATATATATATATATATATATATATATATATATACATATATATTTGTGTGTGTGTGTGTCTATATGATTTAATGAAAATTTACTAATAAAGAATGGTATTAATTATATATATATATATATATATATATATATATATATATATATATATATATATATATATATATATATTCGTTGTACAAAAAATTCACCAAAAATACACAAAATATTGCTGTAATACTTTTTCTTAAGCGATTTCGTTTTTGACAGATTACAAGTACAAAAGAAACTTCGTTGTTGTGGTAAAAGGTATTATTTCTGATAACACTCTCTGCGTAAATTAATTCGTACAAAGAACTTCTACTACTTAAAGTTCTTTTAATGATAAAAGCCAAATCTGATTATATTTTAACGCGACAACAAAGCATAATATAGAACTGAGTACAATCGTAAACCGATGATGGATGTATATATTAGATTATGAGCATATTTCGACCATTTGTTGTCTTTGCATTCTGATCACGTTTTATCACACATATGAGCTGAAAGATAATCCAATATAATCCTTCTGTTAAGGTCTAGAGTAAGCTGGTGGACAGAAACTCCCGTTACACCCGTGCACAGTCAACAATATTTTTTCGATCCCCCAAACATATAAACCCTCCAGATGTTTTTATACCTCATCCTCTAAATAAATTCTTATATATTATACATTTTTATCCATGGTATGGAAAATTTGTTATACAAAAGAGGTGGAGAATAGAACATTGCAGTTATAGAAACTTTTCATAAAAACTTAGCATCATGGACGCTCGATAACACTGCTCACACAAATAAGTGTTCAAAAGGTAATTACACAGAATTGATAAAATACCAACAAGAAGTTACTGATGATTGCACTGAACATGGGAATGAGCGGACGTTACCAGAGAAAGCAAATGATAATCCATCTGGTTAGGAAAAAGTTAATTATAAAGAAACAGTAAAAAAAAACTAAAGAAAAAGTTACATGTATTAGAAGCAGAAGATAATTCCTCTGCAACACAGTTTAAAGGTAACGAGTAAAGGATGTGAATGTTTGTGTCTACAGCTGAAAATACATTCACAGCAGATATGATACTTCAGTATTTCCAATCAAAGGAGAAAACAAAAGGCAAAAAAATTATTGTGGAGATACTCAAGGTGAAACGAAGTGATAGCAAGTGTTTCAAATTTGGAGCGGATTGGTCACTGCCAGAGGACTTATACAAAACATAATTTTGGCCAAAATGAGTGGCATTTTCTAGATACTATTTCCCAAAAAATAAAAATCAAAGTAACAATATAAATTTTCAGATAATCCAGGCAGTGGACAAGGACAAGGACCAATTACCTCCGGACTGGGAACGCTCAGAAATAGAGGCGGCTTATAGGCGGGCATCTAGAATAGACTGGGCAGTCGCTAAAGAGGTAGTTACTTGGAGCAAGATCAGATGGGACATTAACAGCTTTAAGCCATACAAATCCCTGGGATTTGATGGAATAATGACAATCAGGCTCCAACAGGGGATATATATACTGGCGCCGGCGCTTACTCCCATGATGAGGGCCAGTCTGGCTCTGGGGTATATTCCGAGGGCATGGAGACTGGCCAGAGTTGCATTCATTCCTAAACCTGGGCGTCCAACAGACCAGGCAAAGTCCCTGAGGCCAATAAGTCTCATGTCCTTCTTTCCAAAAAGAGTGGAAAAACTGCTCGACCGGCACATTAGGGGTGGTGTATTGGAAGCATATCCACTACACTGCAGACAATATGCATACAAAGCAGGAGTTTCAACAGAAACAGCACTGCACCAACTGGTGCTGAAACTGAAGAATACGTTGGAGAACAGGGAGGTGGCGCTGGGTGCCTTCCTAGACATAGAGGGGGCCTTCCTAGACATAGAGAGGGCCTTCCTAGACATAGAGGGAGACATCTACTGGAAGCATATCCCCTACACTGCGGACAATAAACATACAGAGCAGAAGTCTCAACAGAAACAGCACTGCACCAAGTGGTGGTGAAACTGGAGAATACGCTGGAAAACAGTGAGGTGGCGCTGGGGGCTTTCCTAGACATAGAGGGGGGCCTTCAGCAACACCTCATTCGGATCGGTTCTGGCAGCTGTCACGGAGCGTGGAATAGAGGAGACCTGCTGCAGGTGGACGAGTCCACGCTCAGGGACAGGGCGGTGTTCACCTCAGTCGCGGAAGGGATTCTCCCGGCGGGGGTCGCGGCGGGGTGTCCGCAGGGGATCGTTCTGTCTCCTTTGCTTTGGTGCCTAGTCGTGGACGGCCTGCTGGGGAGGCTCTCGGGAGGGGGTATAAGGTACAGGGCTATGCGAATGACATTGTCATCATAGTCCGAGGAAAAGTTACACAATCAGTGTGGGAGCGCATGCCGGCAGCACTGAAAGTGGTGGAAGGGTGGACGGTTGGTGAAGGGCCTGTGGTGCGCCCCAAGAAAGCACCGGTCATACCGTTTACGAGGAGGAGGAAGTAGGAGAGCCACAGAACTCTCACCCTATACGGTAGTAACATTCCAATGGCCAGGGAGGTAAAATATCTTGGGGTCGTATTGAACTCTAAGCTAACCTGGAATGGTCACGTTGAAAAAATACTGCGTAAGGCAGTCTTAGCCGTCACTAGGCGGCTATATAGAAAAACCTGGGGACTAAGACTTAGTATGGCCCACTGGCTGTACACAAGGGTGGTCAGACCATCCTTAACATACGCGGCACTGGTCTGGTGGCCTAAGGTGACACAATCTAGTGCCAAACAAAAACTAGGAAATATTCAAAAGATGGCTTGCCTAGGCATCACAGGGGCCATGTCTTCAACCCCAATAGCCGCCATGGAGGTGTTTCTGGATCTGCCCCCCCCCCCCTTACACTTAGTCATTATGGGGGAGGCCAGGCTAGGACTATACAGACTAGCCTGCAATGATAGACTGAAGATCAACCCAGGCTTTAGGGGCCAGTGCAAAATTCAGGAGATCGTGAAGGAGCCCATGCTTGAAATGAGGTCAGACTTCGCGAGCCCGCGAGTATGCAGGGAAAACAACTTCACAGTGGTAATCCCCGACCGCGAGGCATGGCGGGAGGAGACGTCGGGCATACCACGGGACGCGCTCGTCCAGTTCACGAAGGGATCCGGCGGGGAGCGTGGGACGGGGACAGGTGTTTATTCGAAAGGACCGAGGATAAGTCATAGTATTTCCCTCGGAGCCCATGCAACGGTCTTTCAGGTCAAAATGTACGCAATCCTGCACTGTGTGCGGAAAAACAAGAGGAGCGGCTACATCAACAAGCGAATCCTCATAGTCACAGACAGCCAGGCAGCCCTTAAGGCCCTAAGTAGCCCACGGGTAAATTCCTGAATGCCGAGACGAGACGACCGATCTGGCTGGGCAGAATGAGGTCACCATCATCTGGGTGCCGGCTCACTTGGGGGTCAAAGGCAATGAAGAAGCTGATAGTCACGCTGAAAGAGGGTCAGCAGAACCATTTATGGGACCAGAACAAGCTCTGGGAGTGACAAAGAACACTGCCAGGAGAGCCATTAAGTCCTGGGTCAGAAACCAACACAAGGTGTACTGGGCAGACTGTCCAGGGCTCAGACATGGGATGTCAATAATTGACGAACCCAGTTCAAAGGGAGCTGTGGAGCTGCAGAGGACAGCTCAGAAACATAACACGTCTCTTGACGGGACACATGGCCGTCAAGAAACACATGCACAAAATGGGGCAGTTCGAGGGGGACCTCGCATTTAGACTCTGCGGCGAGGGGAAGGAATGAGCCCAGCACATCTTGTGCGAGTGTAAAGCTTTCGACCGCAAAAGACAACTGATCTACAGTCAGTCTAGACCGGAGACAGAACATTATAAAACTTCACCCTACCAATCGCTGTGCAGACTAGTTCAAGGCACAGTGATTTTGGAATGGGTGGAGTAAGAAGACTAAGGGCATGCACAATAAACCAAAGGTTGCAGTGTTATCGGGGCGGCAAAGCCGCGGACGAGACCTGAGGAAGAAAAGAAAGGAGAAGGTCTAACAACATCCGGAAACAAAAGAGATATTTTATATTTGCACAATGAGAACTTGGATTTGGCCGTTCTCAATCTTAACATGTAAAAATTAACATCAAGCATACACAGATCGCAAACAACTATGTGAAGTTGTAAATTACTTTGGATATATACAGATAGATGGCATTACTCAATCCACAGCATTTGTGTGTTAAGAAATTCCGACAAAGAATAAAATGATTACTGTAGCAGAGTGTCTCTAATGCACTTTTGAAAGTCTTTTTTTTTGTTTTTCTTTTACAAATTGTGGCGCCTTGTTAAAAAATTTAATGCTCCAGTACGTACTTTCCGATGGGAAGTCAATAATTGACGGACCCAGTTCAAAGAGAGCTGTGAAGCTGCTAAACCTTAGCAGAGGACAGCTCAGAAACACAACAGGTCTCTTGACGGGACACATGGCCGTCAAGAAACACCTGCATAAAATGGGGCGGTTCGAAGGGGACCTCGCATGCAGACACTGCGGCGAGAGGGAGGAATCAGCCCAGCACATCTTGTGTGAGTGTATAGCTCTGGACCGGAAAAGACAACTGATCTACGGTCACTCTAGACCGGAGACAGAGCAATATAAAACTTCACCCTACCAATCGCTGTGCAGACTAGTTCAAGGCACAGTGATCTTGGAATGGGTGGAGTAAGACTAAGGGTAGGCACAATCAACCAAGGGTTGCGGTGCTATCGGGGCGGCAAGGCCGCGGACGAGCCCTGAGGGAACAAAAAAAAACAAACGTACTTTCCGACTGTGCCCTGGCGATTCTGTGATACGGTATGCTCATATCGTGTTTTATACTCGTGAAATTGACCGTTCTTGACCAAATCTTTAAAGTGCTGGTAGGCATATACTACACACACAAAAATATGAACTGAAACAATGGTAAGTATTCTAGTTTCCTTAAATAGTGGTCTGCAAGTGGTGTCTTGAGCTGCATCTTGTAAACCTATTTTGATAATCAAAGGGTGGCCCATAAGTCGTTGGTGACACCTACAATTTTTTTTTGAACATTCCTTATTGCATTTTTGCATTTTTCATATGCATGTTCGTAAAAAAAATCAAGACGCAGTAAGTGCGTTTTAGTAGCGAGTTTTCATTAAATGCTTCAAAATTCAATAACTCAATTTGTTATTAACATAAGGTTCGTCGGCTGAAAACGAGTTTTCTCGGAAACATTTTAAGTATATTTTCGGAAAATTTTTGTACATTTTCAAGCAAGTTATTTTGATAAAATATGGTACATTGTTTCTACTATATAGGTTATACTAGTGATCAAGTTGATGCATGCTTACATTAAAGAGACATATTTGCGATTAGAAATATTTTTATGAAAATTCTCTTCTATCACGCACTTGCTGCGTCCCCGCTTTTTAATTTTCTATAGCAGCAATCACTTAGCTTATTTTTAAATATGCTGCAAAGGGCATATAAGGATTTCATTCTCGTTATTATGGGTGTTGTGGTGAACAACTATTTAATTTGCTCTACTTTACTGACTCATAAATTCCGACACCAGCTTTATGACGCAAACTAAAATGAAAGGAAGAGAGTCTTGACGTCGTAAATCAAAAAAATAAAAATTGTATGTTATTTTTATTTTACAGTATTAAATTGATATATATATATATATATATATATATATATATATATATATATATATATATATATATATATATATATATATATATATATATATATATATACGTCTGATAACTCAAAAAATAATTAACCGATTTCAATGAAACTCGACAAGTGCCTTTCTTTCATTAATGGCTTGGATGAGTTTGTAGGCCAGAAAATTCGGAAGAGGTTTTCGGGGAAAATTTTGAGTTTTCTTTTAAAAAAAAATTTTTTCTCCAAAAATAACAAAGCTACTCTAATTAAATTTACTATATATATATTACCTTGAGAGAGACCTTACTACGTACCAAAATTCAACTTTTTAAGTTTATAGAAAATTGAGTTATTTGAATTTTAAATTTTCTTTCGAAAAAAAATTTTTCTCCTAAAATTTCAAAGCTATTTTAACAAAATTTGGTGGATATTTTGCCCTAGGAAAGGCCTTACTACGTACCAAAACTAAACTTTCTAAGTTTATAGAAAATTGAGTTATTTAAATTTGAAGCATTTAATGAAAATTCACTACCATAACGCACTTGCTGCGTCCCGACTTTTTTTAAGTTAATTTAGTTTGGGATTTTATATGAAATCTCATATCAATACGTGTGGAAGTATGATATCGGTAACAGATATTGAAAAAGAAAAAAAATCGCTCAAACTTCTTAAAAAGTGTCAAAACATAGAGAAAACGTGATTTGGGAACGAATTTTTTTTTTCTGTGGGTTTATCGGTCTATCGGTCTGTATGTCCGTCTGTTAGTAGCCACAATAACTTTAGAACGAATTGAGATATCGTCTTAAAATTTGGTATACAGTTAGCACCCGACAAATGAACGGTTCATATTGTTTTTGAGTAAAATCGCCCCGGAGGTAGACGACGAATGGGGGCTGATTTGATGTAAATACACATTTTTTCGTTAAAACTAGAGTAATATAACATGTCAGGGTTTGTTTATTATAAACCTGTGTATGTGTTTTTTTCTTTCGTTAACGTCGGTCTCTTTCCGCGACTATGGCCAATCATCGACGCTAGGGAACATTTTCACCTCACTATCCTGGAAATTTTGACGAACCCCTGCCTTTCTGTAAACAGGGTAGGGATATCTAAGGTGCCCAACATCGCATGAACACTGAACCGACCGATTTACGCCCTTGCGAATGGCGAAACGTGCAGATATTCAACTTGTTCAAATACAATGCCACAACCTTTGATGTTAATGTTATAATATGTACTTAAAAAGTGAAAGGAGAACCCTGCTGGTATCAAACCCCTTACCCTTGGGTTTAGGGGAACACGTTTTTGCCACAGAATCACCGAGGCTAGAAATACAAAAACATTCAATGTCATTACACATCTGGTATTTTGTGTTGAAATTGAAAAAACGGCGTAAGAAGCCTCTAAACATATTTCGGAACGAATTTTTTTGTCTGTCGGTCGGTAGGCCTCTCAGTCTGTCGGTCTGTAGTTCTGTCTGCTTGTAGGCATAAAAACATACTAACGAATTGAGATATTGTCTTCAAATTTAGTATACAGTTAGCACCTGAGCAATTAAGAGTTCGGGTTGTTTTGGGTAAAACCGCTCCAGACGGTAAGAGATAAATAAGGGGTGATTTGGTGAAAATTGATATTTTTTCCTTAAAACTCGAGCAATACAACGTTTCAGGGTTGTATTAGAACACGTTCAATTTCGTCAAGTAGAAGTTGAATGTGAGGGGGTAAATATGAATGTAGTTTTGAAAGAATATTACATTAGATTATTAAGTGTACGTGGAATCTAGTTCCTCCTCTTATTTTTTCATCTAGAAATTAACCTTTCACCTTAAAATTAGTTGTAGCGATGGCCTGAATTGATCACTTGTGTAGTATCGCAAAAGTAACAGAATAGCGGAATAACTCTGAAAGTTCAAGTCGCAGAGAAAAAAGTGCCAGACAAGGATTTTTTCCTGGCTATCTGATGCTGACCATGGATTTGATTTTAGCGATAACGTTTAAGGAAAAATCAAGGTAAAATAAATATTGTTTATAAAAGACAAGTAGTGGTTGATCCTATAGAGGTGAAATGATATATTGTTTTGTAACTAAGCAAAGACGTCGAATTTAGTGCAGAGGTAGCTGTTTACTATGTGATTTGATCTGGATTATTTGTGAGATGGCTTCAAAAAAAGTAAGAAATCGTGGCTTGATGGGAGAAATGGACACTTTACTATTAAAAATCGAATAATACATCGTTTCAGAAGTGTATGGGTACAGGAGTACGAATATTTTCTTTGTGGTCAAGTAATGCACCCAGATTCATTCCATGAGAATATCTTTCTGAGGAGAGTAGATTATCACAACTATGTGGAGTTATGGTTCAATTTAGACCACTATTTTGAGCTGGTGTGAGTTTCATCTGAAAAGTAGGCTTCATCGGAGATTGATCTAAATAGGTTAGTTTATCTCCGCCACAAGGCATCTTTCCCGTTTATTTGTTTTTAATCGTGATGCTAAGTTAGGTGTTGTAGAAAAATATATGTTATAAGAAAATCGATTTTTATCTCTATACTTCTAGGACATTGTTTATTTACCTTTTATATTTTATTATCTCAGCAGGTTGGTTTTTGTATGATGTCCTATAAAATATACGATATAATTCTATTTAGCTGTTTCATAAGGTCTCCTCTTACACGTATGACATGATCATGTCATTTGTCTTATATGAGTAGAAGAACACTCTAACAACAGGTCAGTCTATAATAAAACGTTATGTGATATTGTTCGCAGATTTTAGTACCTAATAAGTCTGTCTCATTAAATTTTTAACACTAACGTACCTTATGGCTGTAATTTTTAATATACACATAAAATATGTAAGTACATATACAAGACAAGCTAGCGCCTAATACAGCTCTCAGCAGATAATCTTAAAAGCGTATGCTTTTTGTTATCAAGCATTTAACAATCACCATATCATGACAACTGTCGTGTACAGCACACCCATAGGATAGTCCAGGACATATAAGTTTGTTGCCTCAGCGTCAGCACTGTACACCAGTATACGGGACACAGTCAAATGAAAACTCTAGAAACTTTGTTAAAAATAACATTTTTAACCTTCAACCGCTAACTTCCCAACATCGAGCATAACCAGTAACGTGCGGTCTGTCAGACCGCAATATTTATACGTATGTCGAGATGAAAATCTGAATCACACAACTTATAAAATTAGAATAATATATTGAATAAAGCTTACTAAAAATGAAAATTCATATAATAAACTCCAAACAGAAAAATTCTGGACGCAGCAAGTGCGTTATGGTAGTGAATTTTCATAAAAATGTTTTTAATAACACATATGTGTGTGTTTTTTAAGAAAGCAGGCTACCAGTATAACCTATATAATAAAAATAAGGTGCCATGTTTCATCAAAATAACTTTATTGTTTGAAAATGTACAAAAATTTCCGAAAGTAAACTTAAAGTGTTCCCGAAAAAACATGTTTCTTGGTCAACCTTATAGGTTAATAGCAAATTAAGATATTCAAATATGAAGCATTTGATCAAAATTCGCTACCATAACTCACTTGCTGCGTCTAGAATTTCTTTTCTTACAAACATGCATATATATATATATATATATATATATATATATATATATATATATATATATATATATATATACATATACATATATATATATATATATATATATATATATATATATATATATATATTTCGATAGAAAATTCAAAAATGCAATAACATAAGACGTGTTTGATTTAAAAAAAAGAGAGAATTTGTATCACCAGCGACTTATGGGCCACCCTGTGATTGTAGAAATATTTTTTAAGATGTATCTCAAGACACCCTATGATTAATGTATACAATTTTCTTCGTATCTTGTATAATAACGGATATATTAACCTTTAATGATTTTTTACGAAAATTCGACAAAAAATATATACCATTAAACGATAAACTCTATAGCTAAGGCTAGTGTCAAGCATCAGAGAAGGGGTCTATTTGAAATGAATTTTTTGGAAACATTTTAGTAAAATGAAGGACAATGACGGTTGAAACTAAGACTTCAGTGTTTGTAAAACATTCTTCTTGAGACATTTTCTTTCTATAGCCCGTATTAGATTCAAGTTCTATGCCTAAAGGTTGCCAATTTTTGACATTTTAAATCGCAACTTTGACGTTTTGAGAAAACCCCCAATTAATTTTTATTTAAATGCCTATAACTTTTTTGTGTTTTGACCTATAGAGCTAAATTTTGGTAGGTAACTTACATATAATGATATAAACCTGTGTATTAAATTTGGTTGCCCTTACTGTGTTAATTCCGGAGATATAAATTTTTTAAAATTTTTTTCGAAAGAAAACACAAAATTTTCCGGGAAAACCTGGGCAGATTTTCCTAGCTAACGAACTTATCCAAGCCATTTGCAAAAGTAAGGTACTCACCAACTTTAATCAAAATCGGCCATTATTTTTTGAGTTATCTGTGTGATATATATATATATATATATATATATATATATATATATATATATATATATATATATATATATATATATATATAACATATAAAAATTCAAACTGACCCCGGATATGTGTTCTGGGGGGCCTCATTAGCGCTCATTTGAAGAAACTTTTTAAAAATTTAAAAGTCGGGATCTCCTCATTAGTGAATTTTTTTAAAGAAAATTCACTAAAAATAGACAATTTCTCAGTACATCTAATGAGTAGTCAATTAACATGGAAAAAATCTTTCTTCGAACATTGCAGACATATCGGCTTCCTACACAATGAACACTCATACTGGGTCTTTATTTTCAATTTTGTGGGGCACTTATAGCAAGTAGCTTTTTTTTCAAGACGGTCGTCAAGATTCATTTCAGACACGCCGATTTGAGCTTTTCCAATCAACCTTGAGGTATTAGAACATATGATAGTAACGTAATATCGTTGTTAAACCAATATAAGCTGCTGTGAATTTCACGCTTCTAGTTTGCTTGAGAGCTTGAATATCTGCCTTATTTTTCCTTAAAGTTCCTACAAAGGTGAGGCCTCTTGATTTCAGCTCTGGTACAACTTGCAAAGAACTGAACCAATTGACAGCTGTAATATTCATATTGGTCTTCTGGATGGGCCTCGATAACCTTATGACAACTTGAGTGGAAATTTTCAGCATCTTTTCGGGTGACAGAGCTGGGCAGTACCCGGGTAAAAATACCCAAAAATGTACCCGCGTACATTTTTTCAGTACTCGATACCCGGTACCCAGTACATTGGAATCAATTGTACTCGGTACCCGATTCCTCAAATACTCTCTATTAGTACCCGATACCCGCATCGCATGTTCGAGTACATTATTCTCGGGTACTTGAACAAGATCAAGCTCGTCTGAATTTGCAGAGTTTGTCGTAATAGTTTTATTAGTTACTGAACAATTACACGACAACGTTCGGGTTCGGCGGACGAGATCACCACTAGTGAGAAGGTTACACATACGGGGTGGTTTTACGTAACTATTATTATTGTGTTGAACGCGGTCATTGATTGATTGTATCGTATCTTATTGTAAATTTGTTTTTTTGAAGTCAAAGGCGTTACTACAGTTTAAGGTAAGTAAGAGATTTATCTAATATGGGTATCAAATGAAAAGACTTGACTAGTATGATACTGTATTGTACAGGGTGTTTCGCTATTTGACCAATGGACATCTTCGTTAATAATGGGTTTACAGAGACGTTTAAATTAGCAAAGTTTCCGTATTTTTCCTGAACCATCATCAAAATGAAATCAGAAAAAAACAACTGAGCATCAACAGTGATATTTTTAGCCGTTCAAACCATAGATATACCGTATAGGAAGGCTATTAGAATCGTCAAAAAAAAAAGTTTTTCTATTTTTACTGAAAATGATTTATTTGGGTCAAAAATAACCTAACTACAAAATATTATATTGGTGTCTGTCTGTCGGTCTGCATGTCGGAAGCACGATATCTCAAAAACTGCTTAACCAATTTTAACCAAATTTGGCACAAAAATTCTGTGGCACCCGCAGTTTTCAAATTTAGATAGGCAATGAAATTCCAACGGGGTTCCAAACTTGATTATAAATTCATATAAACACAAAAATAAGTTATGACAACCAACTTTAGTTTTCAAAACACCTATTTTCTTATTTCATTTTTGAGATGAATTCTAAACATAAAACATATGTGATCGTGTAACAGGGTGACCCCAGCTATGACAATCAACTTTATTTTTTTCACATGGAAACAACTCTGTTTTTGAAACTTTTGCCTTTGAAAATTGAGATTTTTCAACTTAACACACTGTTGGTCTTGTAGATTCTGAATTTTGAACGGATTGAACAGGGTTCTCAGCAATTTTTTAATACTAAATTCCCTGACATTTCTAGGTTTTTCCTGACACATTTTTTTAAAATTCCCTGACATTTCCAGGTTTTTCAGGTTTTCCCTGACGCTGAGAACCCTGTTGAAATAGGCAAAAACGGCTTACGAGTTCCTATCTTATTACTTTTCGATTTAAGCTTAATTTTAGCCTTATCCAAAAATGTTTGACTGTTCCTATGTCGAAATTGATATTAATGGATTTCATTAAAATAGGTTCAAATGAAAGCTTATCAAAAAGTAACATGAGGACACGTAAGCCGTTCAGAATCTACAGTGTGTTAAAGTTGAAAAATCCCTATTTTCAAACGACAGTATTTCAAAAACAGTTGCAATTAGGTATAGAACATCCTACATGAAATGTGTTTAAAATTTACCGGGTGAACTATTTAAAAAACTGTCTCCACTTACTTAATATTACTTCTGCTGATGCTGATGTTCAGTTGTTTTTTTCTGATTTAATTTTATGATGGTTCAGGAAAATACTGAAACTTTGCTAATTTAAACTTTTCTCTAAACCCATTGATAACGAAGATATGAATTGGTCAAAATATAGCAGGACACCCTGTACACTATGACAAATTTCAAATCTAAAATGGCCTAAGATAAAACAAACTGTTTAATGAGAAATATAAATTAGGGAAATAAAAACTAAAAACTTGGAAAATAATGAGTAAAAAAAATTTCATGATCTTCAGCTAGTGCATGCCTTGTTTTGTTAACTTCTAATTCTTGGGATTCTTCTCTAACCGAGAATTATTTTTTTTCTGTGTTTTTTTTGGCAACATTTTAATATTGTATTTTATTGTAATAATTACAAAAAAGAAATACGATTATTGTATTTCTTTACTTATAGGACCTGGACCATGGAGATTTTAAGTGATGCAGAACCAGATCCTTTCCATAATTCATCAGAAAGTGATGAAGACTATGTCCCTAAGACTAAAAAGCCATCCATATCAACCAAAATATCAGACTATTTTAAAAATCTTCAGCCATCGACTTCGACTTCTAGGTACACTGAAAGCATGCATTTCAATGTTTCCGATGTAGAAATAGTTGCTGGTCCGACTAGCCCCACTTCTGCTACGGCATCCACAATATCCACATCCACATCTTTATCAACTACGACTGAAGTTAGTAACATTGGAAAGTGCAAGAACACCCCAATGCTGGACGGAACATTTTTCTTGGTTGAAACGTGTGACAAGAATTCGCATGTCGAAGCTGTTTGCCAGTTATGTCTTCCTTCAAAAAAAATTATTAAGGGCTCTGCGGAAAGTACGACAAATTTTGTTAAGCATCTAAAAAGAGTGCATGGAAACAAATCCTATGATGACTATCTCAAACACAAAGAGAAATTAAAACACAGCAAAAGCAAGTTGAAGGGTACTAATTCGAGAATTGGTCTAGCAGGTACAAAATCCAAGCAAGCAAAATTGAGTATCATAAATTCAAAAAGTGTGGTCACGCTGGTCACGCAGAAGGAGTTTGAAAAAAGAATAGTGTATTTCATTGTTAACACTATGTCTGCTGTGTCAATCATCGAAAATGAAAGTTTTCTAAGGTTGTTCGATGGAATGAACGTTAATGTCCCCCGAAGAAAAGCGGCAATGAGACTTATTAATGAGATGTATAATTCTCATACAGAGAATCTTAAAAAAGAAATTCAAAAGCAGGACTATGTTTGCAGCACCGCTGACATATGGTCCACCAAAACAAGAAGTTTCATGGGGGTTACATTGCATTGGATAGACGCAAACTTGGAGAGAAAGTCAGTAGCTTTGGCTTGCAAAAGATTCACTGGCACCCATGACTACAAGAACATTGGAGAAATGCTTGAAAACATCAATTTGAATTTTAATATTAGATCAGCCCAAATAGTCGCGACAGTAACGGACAATGGTTCGAATTTTGTTAAAGCCTTCCGTGAATTCTCGGTTACAGAAGAATCCCAAAGATTAGAAGTTAACAAAACCAGACATGGACTAGATGAAGATAATGAAGATAATGAAGAAGAAGAAGAAGATCAGATGAATGAAATTGAATATGATGAAGAAGAAGTTACAGTCCATGAAATCGAAGTTTCAAATACACTTGATAATGACAATAGAACAATAATGCTACCAGCGCATATTCGTTGTGCCAGTCATACGTTAAATTTAATTGCCACGACCGATTGCAAAAATGCAATTCAATCAAATCTTACACTAAGAACGCGACATACACAAGTTTTTTCAAAATGTAATATCTTATGGGCAAAAGCAGGCAGACCCAAAAGTGCTGAAATAATCAAAGTGGTTTTGGGACATACTCTAAGTTATCCAGGAATAAAGATGGAATTCCTATTTTGATTCGGTTTCCCAGATCTTGAACGTAAAAGCAAAACTTCCGGCTCTTTGTCAGCGGCTAAATATTAAACATTTTAAGGAAACCGAATTGCAGTTTCTCGAAGAGTACTGTATAGTATTGAAACCTCTTGCTTTAACACTCGACGTTTTGCAAGGACAGGATTGTGTTTATTATGGATACTTGCTGCCCAGTCTTCTTTCTCTAAGAAATAAATGGGAAAAATTAAAGCTCCAGTGTATGAGTTCCAATGGTGAATTACTTTTAAGAACATGTATGGATAGTTTAAATAGAAGGTTTTCCGACATACTTAATTTGACTTCAGAGTCTGCAATTATTTCTGTAGTTGTTCATCCCAAATTTAAGTTGCGATGGTTTAATGTTTTAAAAACCCCAAAATATTCTCTGGACGCTATAAAGAAGTTGGTAATCGGAGCCGCGGAACAACTATATATTGACGATGACGATAATGGCAGCGAAAGTGCAGGTTCTAGCGATACAACACCTGATGACTTCTTTGATTTTAATGAACCCGAACCCGAAACATCTAAACACGTTATGTTTACGAATACCTCTCAACCTGCCACTGAAAAGGAAGCGGTGAAAACATCAAAAATTGAGCTACAGCTATACAAATATCTTGATGACAAAAGAAGCGGAATAAATAGCTTGAACGATTACCCAATAATAAAAAAAATATTTTTGAGGTATAATACTTGTTTACCTTCGTCTGCACCAGTGGAACGATTATTTTCTTTTGCGTCAATAGTGAATAGTCCACGGCGAAACGCTCTCAGCGATTCGAGTTTCGAAAAATTGGTGATAATGAAGGCCAATAAAGTAACGCAATAAAATAACAGCTGGTATTTTTAGGATTCCTTTTTGTTTTGTTTTTCAAGTTATTTTACAATATTAAAAACACTTTAGTAGAATATTTTGTTTATTTTAGGATTCTCTTTTTTGTTTTGTTTTTCAAGTTATTCCTTAATATTAAAAACACTTTTTGTAGAAAATTTAGTTTATTTTGCTTTTGCATAAGCATAACCCAAACATAAATTTTTGCCAAATGTACTCTAAAATAAGTACCCGAAAAGTTCGGGTACTTGTACTCCGGGTACTGTACTCTGAGTACTTTTTAGCAGGTAAAGTACTCGGTACTTTGTACTCTTTCCTTAATTATGACATGTACCCGGTACCCGGTACTCGAGTACATTTTCTCAGTACCCGGCACAGCTCTGTCGGGTGATGCTAAGGAAATAGAGTCTGAACCCTTGCCAGTGTAGATGTAATTGTTTCTTGCATCCGTCAGACACATGATTCTAATGCCGTATTGAGAAGGCTTTTTGGCATATAAACTTTGAATTTTCATCGCCATCTAAGAGTTACAAGCATTCTGTGAATTTTTAATTAATTCGTTGAATATGCTAGAAATTTGCGGTACAGGATCTCCTGCAGTTTGCCATTGTATCCGCTTCGTCTAATCGTCAAATCGAAGCACAGTAAGCAAAAATTCTAAACGTCGCTTTGGCATTGTACAACGGAAAATGTCTCGTCCAGTGTCACATTTTGCAAATAAGCAATCGATGTTCTCATTTCCCGGCTTGAAAACAGAAGTGTAAATCAGCATTCCAAAGAATGCCATCATCTCAATTTTATCAATGGTATATAATATTGAGCTACTTGGATTCTTGTATTTTTTCCGAACTTCCGTAATTTTGACCTTCGTCCATTGAACAATTTCGGCCGTTATATTTAGCGAAGAGAGAAGTTTCCAAACATCTTCAGTTTTGGATTATTACGAAGTTGCTTTGAATTTGCACGCAAGCCTGGTAAAGTCAACACAATGTTATGTTGTTGGGTCCTAGCATCCACAGGGGGTTATTTTCTACGCCTGTAAAATAAATGTGAAATCAAATATTGCATGTTCGTTTATTACTCACCAACTCACCACTTATACATATTTTTCATGAAGTAATAGTTGGAATCGTCATCTGGCTTCTCTCCTGAATTATAATTTTGAGTCTCTTCTTCGCAAATATCATCGACAGAATAATCTGAATCCGAGCTTTCTTCTATTATCTCTTTGATGTCAACAGTGTCTTCTATGTCTTCATCACTTTCTTGAAACTGAAGGTCCTCGTCATCCGCATCAAAAAGGCGTTGAACCCAAAACCCGGGCTCATCAGGACGCATCCTTTGTGGCATACTATCCGTTCTTTCCATCTTGTAAGTCGAGATCGCTAATACCAAATATACGTAATTTATGACACAACCACTAACGTGCGGTCCTGGGGACCGCTGACGATTTAAGTTCGCACTAACTACGGAACGGTACACAACTATGTGACACAAACCGACTGGCAAATAGACCATCCAATGACTGAAAGGTACCTAGCTTCCCACCACTGAGATGCGCTGCGCATAAAAGTTACACCACAAACCATAGGTGGGAGTCTCGCACATCGCAGGTTAGCGGTTAAAGGCTATAACAATGCCAAAAACAAGCATATCATTTTCGGCGAAGTCCCTGTTAAGTTTTATGCAACTCTGTCATTCTGGAAGTACTAGAATACCTAACGATAAAAAGTGATTTTGGTTGTGTGCACAGTCACTCACGCACCGCCCGATCGCTTCATAATTACCTAAAATTTATTTATACCTAATGCATCTTAAGGTGGAACGAATACATAATAAGATCAGAACAATAAGGATGTGGTAGACAATCAACTTTGAATCGTGGATGGTCGCCACCGTTGTGCGCGTAGTATGTGGCTGTGTGCAGCCGTGATACAAAATAGCACCATCACTCAGAGATCCTACCCTTTTTGTTCTGATGGCAGTTGAGTTCTAGATATAAACCACTGGTAACAGTAACCTCGTTAGGTATATCCGCCAAAATACTCCTCCTGCATTTCAAAAAGTTGACCATAACCTTTCCTTTCTGCGCTGTGTGCGGATTTTTTTTTGGTTTTGGCAAATAAGTATAAGGCCATTAGCACCTATATCTCGCTCTCTCTCTCTCTCTCTCTCTCTCGTCTGTCCCACCTGCTCTCCTCTTACTCTTTCTTTCTCTTGAATTAACGATGACGATTGTCCACCCAGTTCACGCAAATTTGAAGAAAACTCTTTACTTCGTGATGTCGCCCCTTGGTGGTCCGGTGATAAGAACGTGTATCTCTGAAGCCAAAGGTGCTGTGTTCGAGTGCCAGTATGGGAACATTTCATTTTTTCAGTACATACTGTAAAATTACGCTATGTTGGTCATGTTAAAAATTCCTGCCCTTCCCCGATTCGCTGGCATAAAGCCAGGGGTATGTAAAAATTGTCAGGTGTGTCAGGCGCAACTGCCCCCAGGCGTTAGTGGTTGGCCATACTCGCGAATGGATTGACGTTAAAGAGACAAAAAGTAGTGATATCGTCTCAAGCACGTTTCCTGCAAAAATTTGCCAAAAAGAAGGCAAAAAATATTGTACAAAATTAGACAGAGAATCATTTTTTTGTATTTTAACATCGGTCTATTTCCGCGACTATGGCCAATCACCAACGCCAGGGAGCAGGTTCACCTCACTATCCTGGAATTTTTGCCGAACCCCTGCCTTTCTGTAAGGAGGGTAGAAATCTTTAACGTGCCCACCATCGCATGGACACGAAAGCTACGGCTTTACGCCCCTCTGAAGGGCAGACATTCAACTTGCTCAAATACAATGCCACAACATCGCTTGACGTTAATTTTTACAGCATGTGCTGAAAAAGTGAAGAGGGAACCCTTGGAATCGAACCCAGGTCTCCTCGGTTCAGAGACATACGTTCTTACCCTTGCACCACCGAGGCTCTAAATATAAAGTTTATGATAAAAGGCAACTAATTGCGTAACACCAATAAAAATGGATATCAAAGAATTTATCTTTGCTAGAAAAACTTCACAGTCCTTTTATAAAAGAAACTGTTTGAGGCCACTTGAAAGGTTTATAAGGATATAAGGGTTGCATTTGACAACACACTCTTAAATATTAATAACGTGTTCACTGAAACAGAAGACGTGACTAGGGTATGAAGTTGTCTCCGAATTGTGGATTCAAATTCCACGTTTCAATAAGCAAAGCAGGCTTTTACTTTCCTCGATTTGCCACTGTTTCAGATTTCTAAGACATGAGTTTCAGATTTCAAGTGGCTTGCTGCAAACACTGAAACTAAGTAGGGACTGAAATTTATTCCGTGATTTATGAATGAATGGAAAACAATTTGGTTTGAACATTACATAGTAAATAATTTGCTTAGATAACTTAGTTCGTATCCTAGTCTTTAAAATAAAAATTAAGAAGTCATAACACAGCAGTGCGTTATGGTGGTGTATTTTCATAGAAATGATCTGGCACCAAACATATTTTTAATTAAATGCTTATAAATCTTTTACTGCCACATAGAAATCTAAATTTTGGCATATAGTTTACTTTTTAGCAAATTTTTATTTTAAAAAATCGCTAATAGAGAGATGTTGAAGGTGAGACTTTGCAAAAAAAATTTCAGATGAGCGTGAATTTGGGCCCTTCGAACGCGAAATCGAGGTCCTTTTGAATTTTTATATGTTCATATATATATATATATATATATATATATATATATATATATATATATATATATATATATATATATATATATATATATACATACGTATATACATAAAGTTAACCGATTCCAATAAAACTCGGCAGGAATCTTTCTTTCATTATTGGCTTGGATGAGTTCGTTAATCAGTCGTTAGTCGAACCAGTATTTCTAAAAAAATTTAGTTTTCCTAGAAAAAAAATTGTATCTCAAAAAATAACAAAGCTTTTTGATGAAATTCGGCTGATATGTTACCCTCGCAAACACCTTACTACGTACCAAAACTCAACTTTCTAGGTTTAGAGAAGATTGAGTTATGCATATTTGAAGCATTTAATGAAAATTCGCTACTATAGTACACTTGATGCGTCCCGAAATTTTATAATATAAAGTTACCTACCAAATTTTGTTGCCATGGTTTAATTATTTTCGTAGTTAGAAAAACTTTCTGAAGGTAAACTCAAAATTTCTACCGAAAACTTGATCAGATTTTCCTGGCTAACGAACTTGTCCAAGCCACTTACAAAAAGGAAGGTACCTGCCAAATGTTATCGAAATTGGCCTATTATTTTTTCAGTTATCGATGTAATCCACACACACAACCACAGTTTTTGCTCTGTTGTGAATACGGTGTTGATATTATGGGTTCTAAAATTCGGCTGATTTTGTCGGTGACACCTTAGAGTGTCTTTATATATTTCCTTTACCTCTTGTAAATGGCTCCAAAACAGGAGCCGAAACGTCGTGTTTTCATAAATTCTGGACGCGGTTCAACCCGAGAACTAAATATCCTCATATATATATATATATATATATATATATATATATATATATATATATATATATATATATATATATATATATATATATATATATATATATATATATATATATATGAAGTGATACTGACCCCGGATATGGTTTCTAGGGGTCCTAGTTCGCGCTCATTTGAAAAAATTTTTGGAAAGTCTCACCATTGATACCTCTCTATTAGTGAATTTTTTAAAATAAAAATTCACTGAAAATCAAGGTTTTATCATGTCAAAATTTAATATGTCAATGTGCTGTAAGTTTTGCTAATACCGTGTAAACACAAAATTGCACCCTGGACAAGCATAAGTTTAAAACTTCTTTGTTAGTTGATGCACGGTTAATCTAATATCAATAAGCTAATAATAATAATAACTTAGTTTTGAAAAAATCCAGGATCTTAAAGAGAAATAGCCAAGTTACATAACATAATTTTAACTTACACAATAGTAGTAAGTAGTAATTGAAATTTCATAAATGCTTTACTTAATGGACCAGCTTACAACGTTATTAATTTTTGTGGTGCACAGTGTTCTATTTACTGTAGCGGCACTTATTTACTGATTACTCTAGATTCACTTTATGATACCAGCTCAGAGAAGAACAGAGCAGAAAGAAAACATTCGATATATATTATTGCGAGCGTGCTAAGAATTGGTACGCAGGTTCCAGGAGTGTCTAATAAACCACACGTGATGTATTGAGTATTATATGAAACACAAAATTTAGGGCAAAAATTAAAGGTACGTTTGCAGTTATTACCCTATCAAGAAAAAATAATGCACAAAATAACAGACGATATATTTAAAAAATGTATGTAGCGTTTTAAACAAAAATGAGATCTTGTTCAAATCGTATGAAATCTGTGCACTATTTTTTTCCAAATGTCAAAATAAAACAAAAAAAACCATACATTCATCGAGATGGAATAGATTATGCAACCTTCCGCGTAGAAGACCAGCACGCTAACACTGAGCTATCTAAGGATACGTTAACTAACGTTTTGTTTACATGATACCTGACATAGGCTTCATGCCCGGGATAGTATATTAAAAGTATTCGTAACAATTATTTAAAGAATGAGTAGAATTGCCATTGAAATACATTAAACGACTATTTCGGTCTTATATGACGACTTATGTTTAAGCTTAAAGCCAGAAGAAACTATTTTATAATCATTTCTATAGAGACTTGACTTGATTTTGTTTACATTTCTACTATATGATGCTACACTTTCAGTATAAAACCACAGCATAATATATCTATGCTATGCTAAAACTGTATTTGGGACCGTTCATCAAGCTACAAATATAGTTTATTTTAAAAATTGATTGAATCCCCCAGTTAAATAACAATCACTTGTCAAATTTTTAGTTTCATGTCGTCTGTCATTTGCCATATTCGTGGCCGAGATTTCATGATTGTTGGTTCGGGTATAACGTTCTATGTCTGGTATTTATTTAGTTTGGTTACCGTTGATGTATGGTTTATACTTGTTGTATGAACGGGTGGCAGTTAACCACTCTGTCTGTCAGGCATTGAACTTTAACCACCTTAGTCGTTTCAACGCATGTATTTCAGATTTTATTTAACTTGGATAAAACTCTGGTGTACCAAATTACTTAAAATTCACAACATAGGTTTATTTACACCATTTCCAGCCACATATAAAATATCATTCCAGTTACTCTCATACTTACAAAAATATAGCGTTTTCAAAAATATTTTTGGATATTTTTGGGGGACTAAAATGTCCGGTATAGCTGATATACGAACTCGTCCGCGGTCTTAATACAATGAAGTTGTGCCAAGTTTCGTTCAAATCAGTTGAGTATTTTTTGATTTATCGCTCGGATATATATATATATATATATATATATATATATATATATATATATATATATATATATATATATATATATATATATATATATATATATATATCTTGATGAAAATTCGTTAAAAAGGGTTAGCAGAATCCACGACATTCAAAAAGATAAAGTAAAGGAAAAGCTGGCCATGTGAACCGTGAATCTCGAGAGGTCTGGAGAGCATTTTTAAGAACACTGATCTGTAGCTAACTTTTTCAACAAAAAAATAATTACAAAAATATGTTGGGTAATAAAAAAGATACGGATAAAGCCACTGAAATGAAAGGTATCTGTGAAATTGTAAGGATTGTGTTACCTCAATTGCGTTAAGCAAACCAGAATAAAAATTTAAGCGAGATTTAAGGAACATATCGCACAGCTGAGACACAGTACTATAGATAAGTCGTGCGTAGCTCAACACAGTAGTAGTGGTAGCAAATGTGGGGAGGCTAGCGCCAAGCAAGAAGACCAGAACGGGTCGTTTTTTCCAACCCCGACAACCCAGCAACCATGCCCTACCTCTCCTCGGTTTCGTCCCCAAACCTCCTCGACCTCGAAATAAAGGCCATGACGGCCTTCTATTGGACGAAACATACCTGACTCCTCTGTAGAGTCCTCGCACCAAACAGTTCTGTTCGAAGACTCCCAAAAGCCTCGCAATCACACATGTAGTGGTAACACGTTTCTTCAGCCTCGCCGCATACAAATGGGTTCCCTCTTGACATCTGCCAATGCAAGGTGTCTTCTAAGATCACAGTGCCCTGTCAGCACCACAATGATGCGGCTAAGCGCAGAGCGTCTCCTACCAAGAAGCCAGACAGTCTTGTTTCTATCCGGCCTCTCCACGAAATCCCTCGCCTGCCTACAGCCACTGTCCGAAGCTCCAGTGCTTCTCCATGGCCTCCTAAGTCCACTTATCTGGTGCCTCGGAGACCGCCTTCCTACATATGCCTATAGCAGGCTCCGGGCCACAGAACCGCCGCCGGGACCAAGCCTTGCGAGGTCATTCGCCAATTCATTCCCCGCCACGCCACAATGTCGCGAAACCCACAAAAGCTGTACAACCTTTGTCTTGGACAGTCCCATAAGAAGGCTGTACATATTTGGGACAATAATCACCACATAGATAAAGAAAACCTGACGCCTATCAAAAATGTTAGACAACTGATGAAATTAGATGACTACAAGAGTATTTGTACCTAGGCAATAAACAACAAAGTTTGTTTGAACCGAGCACCGCCACTTTTCAGTAGTTCACTGTTCGCACTTTCTCTTTGATTTAAAAAAGTTCGGGAGGCAACCTCTAGGACAAAGAGATTTTTTGCCCCCTTACTCAAAAGCACGGGAGGTTCTCCGTCTCGTGTATTCAACGTTCTTCAAAGCATAAAGCACAAGAAAAATTTCTTAGGAGCAACTACCAAGGAAGTTACGAGACCCGGGGCAAATATGGGAGTTGTGCGGGGTATACAGGGGTTGAAAGAGGTATTGCTGCAAAATGTGAAAAACGCATCTTTTCACTAAGTGGTTTTTTTAGCATTTGAACATATATTTTCTCCCCGTCCAGCACCCCTATTCATTCTTAATCGCTTAACTTTCTTAGGCGTGGTTTCAACAAATTTGGATTGTGCGTTGAAAGAGGTAAAATGTGAAAAACGCATATTTTCACTAAGTGTTTTTTTTAGCATTTGGATATATATTTCCTCCCCGTCCAGCACCCCTATTCATTCTTAATCTCTTAACTTTCTTTGGGGTGGTTTGCAACAAATTTGGCTTGTGGATGGTGCATCCAATGGCGGTTCTAAAATGTTTCTGAAAAAAAAAATTAAAAATCCCCCGTGCAGTAAACTCCAAATTTACTAAAATTACATTCCACTTTTTCAGATAATATAGAATACAGCACTTAATTAAATAGGTTGACTTGCATTTTCATTCCTTTTTTGTTTTTATATTACACATATAAGCACAAGATAAGTATGATTAAAGGGGACCGTTAATTAACATTGTGGCAAAACAAACTCGAAAAGTAGAGAAGTTATTTAGAGAGCGTGAACAGTCATAAGCTTGATTTTATCAGCATGTCACAGTGGTATTCTGATCATAAAAAAATACTTATAACTGTATGCCCACAAAAATTTGTAAAATACAATTATAAAATCTAATAAAAAACAACAGTTTTGTAACTTCTTAAGAGGTGATGAGATGTCATGCAACGTCAAACACACTGTACCTAAGCACAATAGTATTATGTTGCGAGTGTACTCACCCCATGTCGCATACGCGTAGCAGTGCAAAAATAGGTACCCGCATTATCATATCTCTCTAGTAATTGTATGATGTCTAAAACCTAAATTTGAGGCTAAATTTCCAACTTGATATTGACAATTGACAATAAATGTCATTACCACAGAATGACAAATGACAGCGAAGCTCCAGCGCGAACCCAGCAACGTTGTCAGAGTAAATTAGGATTGGAGGGATAAATAAAAAATCATGCGAAATGGGTAATTCGAAATTGGCAGGCATTAAATACGGATATGGATTACGTTATTTTTTAACTAACTGATAAAAGTTAATTTTATAAAATCTTTTCTTTATTATCAAAAGTTGTGAAAATGTGAGATGTTTATACATGGAAGGTTTAACTAGATGATATTTCTAAAGATCTAGCAATCCCGGTAAGGAACAGCTACATCTTGACATCCTGCAATGATTGTAACTTCCATTTTATCGATTTTTATCTACGTTTTATTTAAATAGCATAGCAATACAGATAATGTCACATGTTTTTGACGAAAATTGTAGATATTGCATATTACAGAATTTGAGGTGATGTCGAGGGTTATTTTATTATTAACTTCGAATAACTTTAGTTTTCTCTGATCAAAAGACTTTAAAATTAGTACACAGCCACCTCTATCCATGTTCTTTTAAGCTTTAAATTTTCGTTTCAATCACTTGAACAATTTGAAAGATATCGCGTTTTAAAAAATACTTTTTATTGTTTTGTTAGGAAACATTGGGCGTTAAGATCTGATGAACGAACTCATCCAACCCATGAAAAAATAAGGGTAATTCTCAAATTTGGTCCAAATCAGTGAATTATTTTTCGAGCTATTGGTTGGATAGATACACACACAGATATATATATATATATATATATATATATATATATATATATATATATATATATATATATATATATAAACATTCTAACTGACCCTGGATATGAGTTCCCGTGACCCTAATTAGCGCTCATTTCCAGAAATTTTTCGAAAGTCTTACCGTCGATACTGCTTTATTGGTGAATCTTCTCAATGAAAATTCGCTAAAAATCAAAACTGCGTGGGACAGAGTATAACGAGATTTTTAAAAAAGTACTTCCGGTAATAAAAATAAGAATAACAATATAAACATGCAACGCTTTATTTGTTATTCCTCTCTCTAGGATGTCGGTATTTTACTCGACGCGGTATATAAACACACTGTTTAGTGGATAAGAGTTTAGAATTTTTCATCCTCTGATGACGCTAACTTTGTTAGTGAAGCGATCATCAGTCCTTTAGAAATGTGTTCAGGTGATTATGGTTTTCCTATCAGTCCTCATCACATGTTACAATTTTCACTTAATATAAATAAACAACTGGAGAGCTACGTGTCAGATAGGGAGCAGTGTGTTACCATAGATGGTAACATAAGTACCACAAAAAGGGTGCGTTTTGGAGTACCGCAGGGGACAGTGTTGGGACCAGTGTTGTTTATTTTATATATGAATTCACTGTTTGATCTACCTATCTCAGGTGAAATTACCAGCTTTGCCGACGACACGGTTGTCTTTTATAAAGGTGTTCAATGGTCCGCTTTGAAACAGACAATACAGCATGAAATCCCCATTTTGCTGGACTATTTTAGTGAAAGGCTTTTAACTATAAACCTGAAAAAGACGGTATACTCACCATATGTTAGCTACCGATCTAGCCTACCTGAATTTTCACAAATAACATTCAGATATAATGGCCGTGATATGACGCTGTCCTCCAGCTCAGCTGTCAAATACCTCGGTATTACCATAGATAGTCACCTCAAGTGGGATGCCCATATACATGAATTGGTTGCCAAAATAAGATATTTAATATATAGATTTAAATACTTTAAAAAATTCTTTGACCTGTACCATCTGAGAATCATGTATTACGCATTGGTTCACATCCATATTAATTACGCGATTATTGCTTGGGGAGCTGTAGCTGATTGCTTCTACACAAGATTAGCAGTTGTCCAAAAATTGATACTGAAAGTAATTTATAATAAATGCTATACTTATCCAAGTAATGCGTTATTCAGCGAGGCTGGGGTGAGGGATCCCAGACAGGAATACGTTGTCGCGCTTTTACTGCATTGTCGTAAGGGTGTTTTTGCGAGCAGGCGCGTGGAACATAGTTACGGGACAAGAGGGAATGCGACATATTTGCATGTCCCACAAATGAGGAAGACCATTGGTCAGCGGTCGCACATTTATCTAGCTCCCAAGATATATAACATAGTGCACGAGTCCATAAGGAAACTGAACTCCCAAGTTCTTTTTAGGACCAAAATTAAGTCTTGGATAAGTCAATTACCCAGAGAGGAAACGCATCGGTGGATTGATGCCAGGAGTTACTTTGCTCGTTGATTGTGTGAACTTACGTGTCTTTAGATGTCTATGGGAGTGCATGGAAGTGTGTGCGTCGGTGTGGGTGCATGCGTACGTGCGTGTGTGTGTGTTAGTGAGTGTATATGAACCTTTTCATGTCCATCAATATTTGACCATACTTATGGAGATTTTGTAGTTGCTTAATATAAGTTCATACAATTAAAATGTTCAGAATCTCTGAATTTTTAGTTTCTTAAAATGCTGTTTAAATCATTTGCATGTAGAGATACGTCTGTGTGACGGAGAGCAACATTATTATAAAGCTGGTAGATATATCTATGAGAATGTAACCCATATGCAGGTTTTCCTTTATGGGTGTTATCATGTTTATTTACCTTCTAAAGTTAAGAATAAACACAGTATATTATTGTTCGGGTCATTTTGTATTATTTGGTTTGTCATATTGAATGTAATTTTGGTTAATAAACATTATATTATTATTATTATTATTATTAACTCATTTAACCAAAAGTTGATAAAAACGTTAACAAAGAAAACGTTTTACCCAGGTAATTAGTTAATTTTCAGACCTCTTTATTGGACACAAATCACAAGACATCAAAATAAGGCACAGTTGCTTTAAGATATATTTTTTGTGTTATGTAGACAATTAAATAAGAAATTACAAGTTTAAGTTTCATAAGGTTAAATCAAACTCGCCCACTTATTTAACCTTAATTGGAAGAACTTGAGTTTTAAATTTGATCCTTGTTTAGAGTTCACAAACCGGCCAACAGTTTTCTGCTGCATTTGCTAAGCTTAATTCTTTGTATTACGAGAGTCTCTTTGATGTAAAAGGCACCGACGTTGAGTAAACTGTCAGTTCAAGACGAGAGCAAAGATCAGAGCACATCTTATTTGCTTCTATATGGGATAAATACGTTTATTTTTGTATACAGAGTCTGCAGATAAGAGTTTACGATCATGAAAAGTACAAGGCTAAAAAAGTGACCAACTCCAACCATTATAATAAAATTACTCAGTGATTGCAGCGCCTTTATTAGTGAATTTTCTTAAAAAAAATTCACTAATGAGGAGATCCCGACTTTTGAATTTTGAAAAAATTTCTTCAAATGAGCGCTAATTAGGCCCCCCAGAACACATATCCGGGGTCAGTTTGAATTTTTATATGTTTATATATATATATATATATATATATATATATATATATATATATATATATATATATATATATATATATATATATATATATATATATATGTATCACACCGATAACTCGAAAAATAATGGGCCGATTTTGATTAAATTTGGTGAATACCTTCCTTTTGAAAATGGCTTGGATAAGTTCGTTATCCAGGAAAATCGGTCCAGGTTTTCCCGGCAAATTTTGTGTTTTCTTTCGAAAAAAATTTATATCTCCGGAATTAACAAAGTAAGGGCAACCAAATTTGGTACGCGTGTTTATATCCTTATAGGTAAGTTACCTACCAGAAAGAAAAATAAATTGGGGTTTTCCACAAAACGTCAAAGTTGCGATTTAAACGTCAAAATTGGCAACATTTAGGAAAAGAACTTGAATCTAATACGGGCTATGGAAATAAAATGTCTCTAGAAAAATGTTTTACAAACCCTAAAGTCTTAGTTTCAACCGTCATTGTCCTTCATTTTAATAAAATATTTCCAGAAAATTCATTTCAAATAGACGCTTTCTCTGACGCTTGGCAGTAGTCTTAGCTATAGAGTTTATCGTTTAATGGTTTATAGTTTTTGTAGAATTTTCGTTAAAAAAAATCAATAAAGCTCAATATATCTGTTATTATACAATATATGAAAAAATATTGTATACATTAATTATAGGGTGTCTTGAGCTACATCTTAAAAAATATTTCTACAATCACAGGGTGGCCCATAAGTCGTTGCTGATACAAATTTTCTTTTTTTTTAATGAAACACGCCTTATGTTATTGCATTTTTGCATTTTCCATCGAAATATAATGCATGTTTGTAAGAAAAGAAATTCTGGACGCAGTAAGTGCGTTATGGTAGCTAATTTTGATCAAATGCTTAATATTTGAATAGCTCAATTTGCTATTAACCCATAAGGTGGACTAAGAAACGAGTTTTTTGGGGAACACTTTAAGTCTACTTTCGGAAATTTTTGTACATTTTCAAACAATAAAGTTATTTTGATGATACATGGCACATTGTTTTTACCATATAGATTATACTGGTAACGAAATTTGATGCCTGCTTTTTTAAAAAAACACACATTATTGCTATTAAAAAATAGTTTTATGAAAATTCACTACCATAACGCACTTGCTGCGTCCAGAGTTTTTATATTGGCAGCGTTCTCTCTATTTATATATACGTAAATATTTTGGCCACAAATGTTGATAAGCCTACATAAATTGGACATTTTCACTAAGACAGTGATGGCAACTAAAGAGAATAACTGGAAATTCTGGTATACTTACAAGAAAAGTGAACACACTAAAAATGTATTTGGCTACGCTTGTATTTGTACAGAATTTATTAAAGTTGTGTTACTTGCAAGTAGAGTCTAAGAATTTTTTGTATTAAACATTGCAAAATTAATATAAATCAATGAACTAAAGTAAACTAAATAACAAGTTCATTTTTAGTGAATTTTCTTTTAAAAATTCACTAATGAGGAGATCTCGATTTTTGAACTGTAAAAAAAATTCTTCAAATGAGTGCGAACTAGGCCCCCTAGAACACATATCCAGGGTCAGTTTCAATTTTTATATTTTGATATATATATATATATATATATATATATATATATATATATATATATATATATATATATATATATATATATATCACACCAATAACTCAAAAAATAACGGGTCGATTTTGATAACATGCGGTGAGTAAATTCTTTTTGCAAGTGGCTTCGATAAGTTCGTTAGCCAGGAAAATCGGATCAGTTTTCAAAATTTATATCTCCGGAAATAACAAAGCTATGGCAACCACATTTGGCAAGCTGATTTATGTTATAGTAGGTCAAACGCTGCAGCAAAATTTAGGTTTCTATGTTGAAAGGAAAATATATATATAGCCACTTAATGAAGCAAAATTTTAGTGCCACTAAAAGTCAGAGAAGACGCAATACCGAAATATTGTATGTGTTAAATAAAATCTATTGCATATTACAGACAATGTTGCTAAAGAAATTGGTCAGATAAAAGTAGGAGATAAACTAGTAAAGGACAATAAAGAAAAGTCACACGTGTTTGCTAGACTTTTCACGACCACCATAACAGAAAAATTTAATTCTCACTTTAGAGCTGGTGTGTCGGGAAGCTGCACCACAGGAATTTAGAATAATAAAGCTTGCTTTATTTCGCCGATAACAAAAGAAGAGGACATCGGTTTAGTAAATAAACTTCCCTACAAAAGTCGTGTGGCTTCAACGATACGCCAGTTTTAATAATAAAAAAATGTGCTAGTGAATTATCAGAGGCGTTAGCTGAGATAACAAATGCATGCATAAGACTAGGTCAGTTTCCAACGCTCAAATTTGCAAAAAATATTGGAGCTTTAAAAAAAGGAGACCCAGAAAATTTAGAAAACTATAGGCCCCTATCCGTTTTAAGCATACTATCGAAAATAATAGAGCGGCTAATATGTGACAAGATAATAATATTTTAAAATAGGTATCAAGTGATTACTTCTTCTCAGCATAAATTTAGACAAGGTTTCTCGACTGAAACAGCAGTGACTGGCTAAATACAAGAAATAAATGATAAACTGGATCAAAACCAAAGCGTCATAACACTGTTTTTGACCTATCATGTGCATTCGACACCGTGGATATAAAGTTTGTTTCTGATAAGTTGGATATGCTGGGTATACGTGGGGTAGTAAATAGCCTTATAACCTTCTATCTCACGGACAGGCAATTATATTTTAAAGTTAGAGAGGCAGAATCGGATGCGTATAACTTGCCTCTTAGTACTCCACAGGGAAGTGTCGTTGGCCCACTTGTATTTCTTTTATATATCAACGATCTTCCAACCCACATAACTGGTGGTAGGGTATTTATGTATGCTGACGACACTTTGATTTTTGTAAGTGGTAGGACTGTGGGGGACGTTGAGCAAAAAAGCAAACTCGGTATTGCAGTGCTTTCAAGAGTGGTGCTATAAAAACAGATTAGTCATCAATTATCAAAAGACGGTCTATATGGAAACACATAACGTACACTCTAATGAAAAGCTCAAAAGTATTAATCAGGAGATAAATAATGAAGTTATAAGAAATGAAAGCTGTATAACATTTTTGGGCATAGATGTTGACAGTAGGACGACGTTCAGTTACCACTTATGTAAGAAACTCAATGGGGTCTTTTATGTAATTATTAATCTTAAAAACAGCCTAACGCCACAAACGTACTAAATATATATTATGCAATGGTGTATTCTTGTCTGTCCTACAACATAGTGGTCTGCGGCCAGGCAACGGATGTACATAGAGTATTCGTTATTCAGAAGCGGATTTTAAGGGTAATATTTGATCTGTCATACGGCCAGTCATGTCGTGATATTTCTAAAAAGAATGGCATTCTGACTATAGCATCCATATATTTGATACGTTTACTAACGTATATATATATACATACATACAAATATACATATAAAAAATTATAATGTGCATCCCTACCACACTAGAAGAAAAGGGACGTTTCACTTAAAACTTCCTAGGCATGAATTTTACAAGAAGTCACCAGTTTACTCTGGCTGTTATCTTTATAACAGATTACCAGAGAATCTTAAAGGAGACTCGTTAGATTGATTTAAAAAAAGTTTGAAGAGCTATCTACTGAAACATTGTTTTTATAGTATCAGTTAATTTTTATCGATGACAACGGAAAAAAATTGTAATCTGTATTTATATGATGTTGGCTTTCTGGCTGTGTGTTTTTTACATTTATTTTAGACTCTTATATTTTATGTATGGATGTGTGGCTATTTTAAAGTTCTTATTTAATTGTATTTTAGATTTTTTAGCGTACACCTTAGTTATTTCGATTAGTTCATTTTATAATTATATGCACCTGAACTTTTTAAATTGGATTTTAGAGTATTTTAGCTTTATGAAAGGATTGTTGTTAGATGTTTGCAAATTTTGGACATCATAAGATTATGGTTTTTATTTTTGTGGGCGGAGATGTGTGTTGTATATGGTATCTGTTTTTGTTTTCTTATATACTTGTATTTTTATCTAATCCTGACATGTCTTATTTACTGAATTTTGTAGCAAAAAGACCAGTAAAGATTATTATCAATGACTAAAATTATCGACAAAAGAAAAATAGTTAATTACCCTGTTAGAGTTATAATCAGTATTTAGGCAATATATAACATAAGAAGAAAAAAAAAGTTGTAAAGATAATACACGGACTGACAACTGTAAAAAACCTAGCGTCTTAACCGTAAAGTTAAGTCGCGATTGCATATGTCATGTAGACAGATGCATCCAGACGTTAACGTTTAAGAATTAATATCGTAGTGTTGGAGCAAGTACACGAGGAAAAATCTAACTCTAGCAAGTTGGTACAATTATCACACAAAACCACTATTATTCATTCAATGAGTTAGTATCAAAGTTGGTGTGAAAACATACTTTTTCACCATATTTTCTGACATTCCGTTTATATCTCAGTTTATGTAAAAATAACTTTTTGTTTAAAACGTATTATACAATTCTGCAAACTTTCACACAAATATTACTCCCAAACAAATATTATTTCAGTTCCACCCGCTAATTTCAGCGCTGGCTATTGACATGGTAGCAGCGTGTAAACATTGCACCACAGTGCATATAGTTATAATAGTTATAACAACATTCTACCATCCTGGCATGTCAGTGGTGGTTAGAATTATTATTCAACTATACACACATGTCAACTAACATGCATGCATACAATTCTTCAACTATGTTTACATGGACACAGCATCTGCAATACTAGTAGACAGTATTCGTTAAGCTCTCTGTGTGAAGAGTATGTAGAGTCACTCAAAGTGCATAAGGTTCATCTGGAATAGAGCCGTTAGCAGACATCCTGATTTATGAGCAAGAATTGCAATTCTCCGCTCCAGACACATCATTCTTGGATTTGCGAACCAGAAACTGACGTCCTGTAAAGTTTTAGTTTTAAAATAAACTCTTATGGTGCGCGCGGAAAAATTCGAGAATTTAAGTAAGCGTAAAACATATCTGCTCGGTAACTAAATGTTTTAACATTTTGAGTTAAATATAACTATACGTGAAATATGTTTGCCTAGTTTCACCAGATAATTTGTGTATTGTTTAGAAAACTTAGAAGAAAAGCGTTTATGCCAAGCCTGCTTTGTACTCCTCCTTTTAAAAAGAGTCTGGACGCAGCAAGTGCGTTATGATAGTTAATTTAATAAAAATATTTTTAATGGCAAATATGTCTTTTTTAAATAAAATGCATGGAATTTGGTATAACCTACATATACCTAGTAGAAACAATGTACCTTCTTTCTTCAAAATAACTTTATTGTTTGAAAAAGTACGATAATTTTCCGAAAATAAACGTAAAATGTTCCCGAAGAAACTGGTCCTATTTTCCTGGACAACGAACTTCTTCAAGCTATTTTCACACCTGCTAAAATATAATTATCCACAAAAAGCTTTTTGACAAAAATTCAAAAAAAAAAGTTTGCCTTAAAAATTGCAAACAATTTCTTCACGAAAATTGCCATTTTCTTTACAAAAATTGGTTAAAATATTGTTACACGAAAATTTTATAAACATTTATTTTTCACGAATATGAATATATACATATATATATATATATATATATATATATATATATATATATATATATATATATATATATTATATTATATTGAATAATTGTTTATATCTTATGTGCCCCACGATTGAATGACAATTAAATTGATTATTGTTGATTTGTTTATTAGATATATATTTTGTTATTATTTAATTTTAATTTTTGTATAATGTTGGTGTTAATTAATAAATGTTTGTGATTATGAGCTTACTGTTTTATTGAATGTAATGTTGGTGGTCTATTCTTCAACACTGTTAAAATAGCAATGGGTAATTTATACATATAAATATACTTGCCCTTATTATTTTCCTCGGCTGCTTTGCTTTAACTCCATCTTCACTAGTCGGTTCTGATTTAGAGAGAGAGACTGCTATATGCAATTAAACCTTATATACATAAATATTCCCCAAAGAATTACGTCATGTTTTAACTTTTTAATAATAACAAATATATTTATAATTTTTTTAAATAAAAATTCTAGAATTTTAGCCTATGCGGATCATCTAATATTTAATCTACTAACAATTTTTTTTTATTTAATAAGTGATAGAATTCTTATTAATTTCAAAACAAAATGGTCAAATATTGTTCTTTGAGTTTCTAATTTGATACACTATCCGCCCTCTATGATTCCGCTTTTGAAACACTATAGGAATTTGTTTTTGATTTCAGCTTATATGTGAATGTCTGCTATTATCATAAAACATTCATTGCTTGAAAAAGAGATTGATAGCTTGTCTATATTTATACTTAGGAGAATCTTCCGTTTTGTGGCCATTTAAAATAAATAAATAGATTTGCGGTACCTTATATGTGATGGTCGCGTCTATAAGTAAGTTTTATTACCGGTATATTAATTTCTCCTTGTGATTTTTTTGTTTGAATCATCTAATCGACTTCTTATGTTACTTCCAGGACTAAAATGGGTAGTATTCACACACAAAATGATTTAAATATTCATATTTCATCTGGACGGAAATCCGACGCTCTTGCTTGGCGTCCTAACAAAAAACAACCTCCTAAAAACGGAAAACGGATCTTCTAGCAAAATTAATGTCGAAGCCTGTTTCCTCTTCCTGTATCAAAGTCATAGCAAGCTGTCTGGAAATTAATTTCAATGTTCTGTTCTTTCTTGGCCTGAGCTGAACAAACTATCCAACCATTGTTATAGGAAAATTATCATTTCATCTATTGACAGGCATGTTAAATTTAGAAACCCGCCAAATTCAAATCCTGCACTTTAGTTCGATTCACAGTAAAAAGTTCCTAAATCTAGACATGACATTTGGATAACCTAACTTATTACTAATATAAACAATAATTTCACTCTAAAACGAAAAACACTTTAAACTGTGCTATTCTTGATTAGAAGTCTTTTAAAAATTTTCGGAAGGAAACAAAAAATTTTCTGGAAAAAACTAGTCCGATTTTCCTGGCTAACGAACTTGTCCAAGCGACTTGCTAAAGGAAGGTACTCACCAAATTTTATCAAAATCGTCCCATTATTTTTTGAGTTATCGGTGTGACACACACACACACACACACACACACATATATATATATATATATATATATATATATATATATATATATATATATATATATATATATATATATATATATATATATTCGATAGTCCTTATTAGTGAATTTTTTAAAGAAAATTCGCTAAGAAATTGACCCTTGCTTTGTAAATTATAAATTCAATGAGCAGCTATTCAAATTACTAATAAAAAATAGGCATCATTAGGGTTGAAGTCGTAATAATTTTTTAGAAAAGTAAAATTCTCTTAGTACGTCGCAGACTCAAGACTATTGTGTTACCTGGTATTTTTAATAACAAAGCTGGAAATAACAAAGTCGTAGTTTATTGTAGATTGTAGATCTTTAAATGAGTCGTATAGGGCTAAGGTTTCTCAGCGCTGTGACCCCATTATGTCTTTTGTGCACGACTCTTTTTTCTAATAGTTGCTCAAAAAGTTTAGACTTTTTATGTGGTCCACTGTCTTTTTGGGAGATATTTTACCCATTTCCTGAGGTGTTAAGGCCACTCCTCCAAGGTATTTAAGCCTTTTGCAGAATTGGGCCATGTAGTTGCATAGCAAATGTACTGTTGTTTCTGCTTTTTCAGTGCAGTTTCTGTAGTATTCACTGTCCGCCTTACCCATCTTCATAAGGTAATGAGAGAAGATTGAACGCTGTGATGAGCCATGATAAGTACAATTTGGGGAACCCAATTCATCAGAATACAGTTTTTAGAATAAACAATTTTATTCATCCCTCCGATGACGCTAAGTTTGTTAGCGAAACGATCATCACGTCTAATAACTGTATTGTGATGAATTGGGTTCTCCAAATTATACTTTTCATAAGGTAATACCTCACCGAGGGGTGTGTAAAGTCCTGGGATTATTCTCAAGTCGTTCCCGTTCAATTCAAGAAACAGTCCAGATTTCTCTGTTGCTATAGTGATACACCGTTTTGCCTGCCTTAATCCTGGCGTATTCCTCCAATACGGCAGCATTTGGTTCCTCTCCCAAGTATCAAGTTCATTGATTACATGGCTTTTTGTTAATCCACAATAATAGAGCAAGCAAATTAATAATAAGCTTCGACAAAACAATGTATTTTCCCTTCACATCGTATAGTAATAATTTGCCACACATGGGGCCCTTGATTTTAAATGCAAAGGTGCAAATCCCGGAAGCAGAAAAACCAAGGTACTTTGTGGTATTTGTGGTATACATAGACCGACATATGAGATGGAACTTACATATAGGCAATTTGGTTAAGGAACTACAAGGATCACTGTCGAAATTTAGACACCAGATTCTACCATTTCAAGCGAATTTTTTTTTAATTCGCTAATGAGGAGATCTATATATATATATATATATATATATATATATATATATATATATATATATATATATATATATATATATATATATATATATATATATATTATTACCGTATAAATTATGTGTTTTTATATTTTATTAAGATATTTTTGTCTCTCAGTGGGAGTTCAGGCACTATTCAAATTTGTTGCCAATGAAGTTGGCAAACAAAAATTTAAATGAAATAATTTCTTTCTAAAAAAAGGACTGATCTGCTTATTGATGACTGGGTGAATGAAATGAAAACGCAGATTTTACAATGTTACATATAATGAAACATAAGTTCAAATATAAACACAATATAAAAGAAAATGAACTGAATATGTTAACACTCAAATGATATATCTGGTTAAACTGTCTCTAATCTAATTATAAATATTTAACTAAACTCTAATTTAAATTATTACAAGACTTGTTTTTCTAAAGTGATGCTTCTCAAAAACTTTCTAATTTCATATTGTCTTTGTTAGGTTATTTTGATATCACAAAGAATGTATATATTTCTGGGGTCTTCTTGTTTGTTTAACATTATCAATTAGCTGTTTATGTATATAGCGTTTTGATGCAACAAGGTATATCTCACCACAATTCTTCCTTGTAAATTCCGATTGTCCGTGGCTTCAAATATATATGCAATATCTCTCAATACTATTTTAATCTTGTACTACTCTGTATATTTAGTTGATGGGGATTTTGTAGGCAATGATGTGAAATATTGTATTTTTCTGTCTTTTCACTGTTACTTAAAAATCTTTTTTGGAACCATGTCTTTCTAATAATGTCATCCTTTTTCTGACAAATTGTCATTCCACTTCCTCACTTGATTTTATTTTTTAACTAATCATTTTCTGATTGATCGTAATGGATACACAGTTAGTCAATAATATGTTAAAAAACTTTGTTTTCATTTCATTCTTATAACTATTGGAATTGATAATTAGAAACTAAATAGTGATTTTATTCATATTACATGATTTTCTCAACTCTAAAGGCACACCAATTTACTTATGTATTTATATTTTTTTAATTTTCAAACGATTTCATTTGTGTGTAGTTACATATTTTACATTGTTGTTACCTATCTTGTAGCAACAGAGTCTACCTCAACAAATTTATTTTGCAAGGTATCATCCACCAAATATTTTTTTTATATTATTTGTTTGTTTTTACTATCCTTAGAATGAATTATCGACGAACATTTTTCAGAAACTATGATATCATAGCAATATATATATATATATATATATATATATATATATATATATATATATATATATATATATATATATATATATATATATATATATATATATATATATATATATATATATATATACGACCAATAACTCAAAAAATAAGAGAGCGATCTTGATCACATTTCGTAAGTACCTTCCTTCTGCAAGTGGATTGGATAGGTTCGTTAGCCAGGAAAATCGGACCAGGTTTTCCCAGAAAATTTTGTATTTTCTTTCTATTATATTCTATTTTCTTTGTATTATAAAGCGTGAACTCTGTACCAAAATCTAGGTCTCTAGCTTTAAAGACAACGAAGTTATGGGCAGTTAAAGAAACAAATTTTGGAGTTTTCCTCAAAACGTCAAACTCGCAATTTTAAACGTCAAAATTGGCAATGTTTAGGCAAATAATGTGAAACAAATACCGATTGTGAAAGGAAAATGTTGCAAGAAGAGTGTCCTGCAAACCCTTAACTTTCAGATTCAACCATTATTGCCCTTCATTTTACTAAAATATTTACAAAGTATCCATTTCAAATAGACCTTTTCTGTGATGCTTTGGCTGTTAGTTAAGTTGGTGCCTTTTTGGATATTTATTTGTAGGTTTGTGAAGTTTATGGTTTAACGGTCTATAATATTTTTAGCTAATTTTCGTAGAACAAATTTGTTAATGCATTTTTGCATTGTTTATCGAAATATTATGCGTTTATAAGAAAAAAAATCTGGACACAGTAAGTGCGTTTTGGTAGCGAATTTGCGGTAAATTTGCAGATTAGCTCCCGAACGCTTTTCAAAAAACTGTTTTCAGAAACCTGCCTAGACCCCCCCCCCCGGATCCACAAAGCACAAGAAAAATTTCTTGTTGACACCCCTCAAGGAAGTTACGGGACCAGGAGTGAATAGGGGTGCTGAGCGGGGTAGGTAGTAGAAAGGAAATATGAGCAGAAAATGCGAATAAAACGGGATTGAAAGTTGTCTTTTTCACATCTTGAAGCCATATCCCCCTTAAACCCTGCCTACCCCGCACAGCACCCCTATTCCCCCCAAAAATTTCTTGTTCACACTCTCCAAGGAAGTTACGGGACAAGGAGTGAGTAGGGGTGCATATTTTTTTAGCTAATTTTCGTAAAACAAATTCGTTAATGCATTTTTGCATTTTTTATCAAAATATGATGCGCTTGTAAGAAAAAAATCTGGACGCAGTAAGTGCGTTTTGGTAGTGAATTTTCGGTAAATTTGCAGCTTAGCTCCCGAAAGTTTTTCAAAAAACTGTTTTCAGAAACCTGCCTGCCTACCCCCTCCCCCCGGATCCACAAACCCCCGAGAAAAATTTCCTGTTCACACCCCCCAAGGAAGTTACTCGACCAGGAGTGAGTAGGGGGGTGCTGAGCGGGATAGGTAGTAAAAAGGAAATATGAGCAGAAAATTCGAATAAAGCGGGCTTAAAAGCTGTCTTTTTCACATCTTGAAGCCATATCCCCTTAAATACTGCCTACCCCGCACAGCACCCCTATTTACTCCCGGTCCCATAACTTCATTCGGGGGTGTGAACAAGAAATTTTTCTTGTGGTTTGTGCATCCAGGTGGGGTCCTAATAATGTTCCTGGAAACAATTTGTTGAAAAGCGTTCCGGAGCTAATCTGCAAATTTACCGAATTTTCATTAATTCCTTCCAATTTCAATAACTCAATTTGTTATTAACGTAGGCTTTGTTGGTTAGAAAACCAACGTTTAAGTTTATTTTCGGAAATTTTTTGTATATTTTCAAACCATAAGTAATTTTGATAAAATATAGTACGTAGTTTCTACCACATAGGCTATACCGGTAAACAGATTGATGCCTGCTCGCATTTGCTATTAAAAACATTCTTATGGAAATTCACTTCCATAACACATTTGCTGCATCTAGACTTTTGAAAAATGTTTCTATATTTTCAAACAAAAAATTTATTTCGATGAAATATGGTACATTGTTTCTACTATATAGACAACCAAGTTAGATGCCCGCTTTCATCAAAGAAAGACATTTACTATTAAAAATATTTTAAAGAAAATTCGCTACCATAACGCACTTGCTGCGTCCAGAGATTTTTTATATGTGAAATAAAACTCATTTAAAATTTAATAGTTAAGTACGGTACATAAAATGTTCAATGCGAAACTAAAACTAATAAATAAACCCACAATTCAAATGTTGATTTATTAAAATTCAGATGTTACGTTTTCCTTAAAACTTCATCAGTATGCACACGGTACGCAACAAATAACATAATTATGTATCTAATTTTACAGACATTAGGACTAATTTTAGGGATGCGGAAGCAATTTGTCCTTTTATTTTGAGAAACACGTGTATGCAAATTGCCTTGTCGTATAAGAATTAGATGTGGGTCATCAGTGTACCGAAATTAAGGGTTATTGTACGTTCTGATTAAAGATTATATGAAAACGCCAACATTAACTGCTGATTGCTTGCTAACATTAAAATACATAGGGCAGTAACCCACTAGTGCAAACAGAATTAATGTACGAAATCTCTAAAAATATCATATTTCTGCAGAAAGTTGCACAAACGTATTTAGAAAAGAACAGAAGACATACAAGACAGAAATGGAATGTACATAAACTAAAAGGTCCAGAGCAACTGCAATATTTTAAAGAAAAACCAGTTATCTAAATCGTGACAGTAGAATGTCTGCGTGGACAGACAAAAAAATATGTCATAAATTATCTGGTTAGCAAGATACAGATGACATTCTTAGAGGACAAATATTTCATATACCTATTTGTAGACATCAAAAAAGCTTACGAAAGTGTCAACTTTGAGCTGCTCTACAAAGATATGAAAGAGGTTGACGTTCCTTCGGACGCATCTCTAAATATAATAAGTTTGTATAATGATAGGTTGAGGATGAATACAACAACCTACATGAACCTCGATTAGTAAGAGCCGTATCGCCACGGGACTCTATACTTAGCCCGATTTTATTTAATATCTACAGTCAAAAGCTGCACAAACTATTTGACCGTTGGATGTGTCCAGTTTGCAGATGATAAATGCCTCAAAGAGTGTTCAAAATTAATATCCAACGTGCAGAATAACACTAAGGCAAGATATCTACAATCTAAAAATATGGACTGGAAAAAGATAGTTTGAAATAGATGTACAAAAAAAAACCGTTACGTATCTTACTAGACTAGCTTAACACTTCTCAAAGTAATTTATACAAATGAGCTTCAGATCTAGACAACCAAAGAATTTAAATACGTTGGTGCTTTACTAAAAAACTATACGGAATGCCAATACTAATTACTTAGAAGCAAAGTGCGAACGCAGAATAAATCTCTTGATGTCTGTTGTTACCCACAGCTGGGTAGCTGACGTAGATATCCCTGCTTATTTATAAAACTTATACTAGATTCATGCGGGTCACTTTGTAAGACTAACCTACTAAAACTAGAACGTGTTCAACTTAAAGCCCTAAAACTTTTTATAGATACAATGCAATCACCACCAAATTAAATGAGTTTTGCCGAATTACAAGAAATTCCCCTCCACCTACAGATTCAACATGTGTTTGGAAACCATATACTAAAACTTTAAAGTCGACACTGCAACAAAATATCAGCTATAAAATGGACAGTTTATCGAAACATTAACAAACAAACATTGAACCATAAAAAACAATCCAACTTGAGCCGCAATGTATGATTCGCTCTTCGATTTCAAAAACATATACCTATATATAAGTGATATATGTGACTAACCGATTTGAAAACAGCTTAGCATCTTTGATAGCGGCACCCCAAGTTATTACACCAATTACTCCTGTTATCAAAGTTTAGGCTTGAACATTTTTTGTGCCAACCTAAAACCATATACAGATTATGTACTTATTTATACAGATAGTTCAAAAAATAACTCAGCTTGGAGCTGCTCTCTATGTTGTACGTGTCGGAAAAGTATCGTCCAAGAGTCCTCAGATTGATTGAACTCTCATCAAGTACTTGTACATTTTAATATAATTGGTTCGCGATATCTAGGTGGTTAGGTGTCAGGTTTTAATACCTACCAAAGTATTAATGATAACCTTTAAAACCAGTTATAAGTGTCACTGTAAAAGTAATGTAAAAACGAAACGACTGTAAAATAGGGTTAGCGAGAATAGACACAATACCACAAATATAAACGATTATAACAAATTCACTACTTCAGTTTGAAGTTAAAACACAATAAATAGGTACCTACAGAGAAAGGCACCCAAAATCATACGTGCGACAGATTTTATCAGTTTCTAAATCACTAGCGACTTGAAGTTAATTACCCGAGGAAGTACCACTCCTTACATCAATGGGTCCGTGAAGTCCCAACAGACGTTTCCTATTCTGGTGTATGAGACGGTTCCGCTTATAAACAAAAATAACGATGGCTCCTCCTTGTACAAAAGATTCCGAAGATAAAATACCCCGCCATTCGGATCTCCGGGAAAGGGGTGTGCAGGGGGCAGCGGCATCAAGATTTATTATATCCTTATCTAATATATGTGGCCTAAATGCTAACCTGAACTCAGTCCACCATTTTCTCCAGGCTAATAGGCCCCAACTCCTCTTCCTCAACGAAACCCAAATCAGTACCAAAACAGCCACTAATCATCTTAATTTCCCGGGGCATGAGCTCCTTACTTCATTTAGATTGCAAGGGGGGTGTGTGCACATAAGTCCGTAGTAATCTACCCTACACCAGGCTCCCTAATTTGGAACCTGGACGAAAATACATACTTTGGATAAAACTCTCTCTCTCTCTCTCTCTCTCTCTCAGGGCTGCAACAAAATTCATTTTTGCATTTACCGGTCACCTGCTGACAACAAATTTGTCCAGCTCTTCGACTACCTTTCTGAAAAACCGAACATCTGATTTTTGATTATCCTTCCTCCAAAGTCAGTATTCTTGGTGACTTCAATGTCCATAATAAGGAATGGCTAGGGTCTACAAAAACCGATCCGCAAGGAAGAGCAGCGGAGGCCTTCGAAATCAGCAATTCTTTAGCCAATATGGTTCAGCAACCTACTTACTTTCCTCGCATCTCAACACACATCTCAAATCCCTTGAATCTCCTTCTTACTACAAAATCTGAATGCTATAAGACATCAGTTACGGCCCCTTGGTCGCTCAGACCACGGCATGGTCACTGCTTCCTGCGCAATGCAACCCGTGACCACACAGTCATCACACCCACATATCGCTTGGCACTACAACTCCGCGAACTGGGACGAAATGCGGGATTACTTTTCCTCATTTCCATTGGCGTCTGTCTACTTTTCTCATCCTGGCCCCTCTGATATCTCACAAAAGGTCACCGAAATCATCCAAGCTGGCATGGAATTATTTATTCCACGTACACAGAAAACCTCTTCAGCCACTCAAAAGCCCTGGTTCTCTAAATCCTGTGACAAGGCCTGACTTGAAAAGGTCAAAGCTCACAAAACGTTTCTACACAATCCCAGTCAAGAAAACCATCAAGCATTTAACGACGCAAGAAACCGCTATGTCCGCATTCTTTCTGAGGCAATAAACTCGTTTGATAACCACATCAAAAACAAAGTCCTATCAAACTCCAATGGCAGCAAACCCTTCTGGACTCTTGCTAAATATATTGGGAATAATTTCTGCAAGAACACGTTCCCCCCTCTTGTTACAGGGGATGAAATTTTTTCTGCCGCCCTGGGTAAGGCTGAACTTTTTGCCTCGTTGTTCGCCGGCAATTCTACTCTCAACCCACCGTCAAATGTTCAACCACAAACAGTCCCGAATGTCGCGCATAAAATGAGGGATATCATTTTCAAAACTAAAAAGGTACGAAAGATGCTCTTCTCTTAATACCAGGAAAGCGTCTGGCCTTGACGAGATCCCAGCAATTGTTCTCAAAAAATGCGCACCAGAACTTGCTCCTGTCCTGACTCGTCTGTTTCAGACATCTTACAATAGAGGCATATTCCACAATAATTGGAAAACTGCTCGAGTACAACCCGTCCCCAAGAAAGGATCCAAAGTGCTTTCTAGCAACTACAGGCATATTTATCTCCTTTCAGTCGTCTCTAAAGTGATGGAAAAGTATATAAACACCGAATTACTAAAATTTATTGAAAAACACAGTCTTATCCACGAGAGGCAATATGGATTCCGTCAGCGCAGATCAACTGCCGACCTCCTTTCCTTTGCCACCTATTCTGGGAACAAGTCTTTAGAACTACACGGTGAATCGCAGATTGTCGCTCTAGACATATCCAAAGCATTTGACCAGGTCTGGCACGCAGCGCTGCTTAATAAACTTCCGGCCTGTGGCCTACCACCAAAACTCTGTACCTGGACAGCTAAGTTCCTCTCCAACCGGAGCATTTCTGTTGTGGTGGATGGCCATTCCTCTAAACTGTATCCAATTAATGCAGGAGCTCCTCCAGATTCAGCTTTAGCCCCTACTTTGTTTCTTCTCCACATCAGTGACCTCATTTCTAGCACATCCAACCCAGTTGACAGTTACGCGGACGACATCATCCTCCACTCAAATATACAATATTCTAAGCCTGCCTCTTTAGCCCAATTAGATGAGGATCTCAGACTCATGGATGGTTCTGTATCCGTGGATCTCCAAAAAATATTAGACTGGGGAAGTAGAAATCTTGTACAATTCAACCCCACCAAATCTCAGTATTGCTTTATATCTCATAAGCAATACACCAGCCGTAACCCATCACAATGAACAACCAAGTTATTCAAAGTAATGTGTCCTTTTCACTTGTTGGCATTTCTGTGGATCGAAATCTCAATTGGCACCAGCAAGTCACATCACTTGCAGAAGCCGCTGATAAGAAATTGGGTTTCCTTTTCCGGGCTCGCAAATCTTTTTCACCAGTTAATCTATTTACCTTATATATTTCACAATAAAGGCCAAACCTTGAATACTACTCCCACATCTGGGGTGCCGCTGCCGCTTCCACACTCGCTATCCTGGACTCCATTCAGAATCGAGCTATACGTCTCATCGGTGACCCTACCCTCACCCAAAGGCTGCCATCCCTTTCCCACCGAAGTGCCGTTGGTGACCTCTCTTTCTTTTATAGATATCTGCACGGGCACTGCTCAGAGGAGCTTTCTTCCATAGTTCCTTCACCTGCTGCCCCCAACAGATCTACCAGGGGAACACAGCGAATGCACCCTTTACTGTCTAGGTCACCAGACATAGAGCATCTTGTTTTGTACCGTGGACTTCCAAGTTGTGGAATTCCTTGCTGGCACATGTTTTTCCTTCTCCACCAATCCTCCAAACCTTCAAGTCCAGAATTAACAAGTTGCCTCTTTCCTCCTTGTCGACACCCACGGTACGATAGTATTTAGGCTGTAAGCCCGCGTGGTGTATTGTTTAAATATATATAAAAAGGGGGCAGTGTCACATCCGTCTCTGTGATAATTAGGTTTATGTTTTTTGTTACTTCTATGGTTGTAGGCAGGTTGTAAAGTGTGTTGGTAACCAAGAATACTCTAGAGTTATGTTTCTAGAATGAACTAGAAATGACAGATATTGAACCTTGTAGAAACTACTCTATGGACAGTATAAATAGGTGAGCCGAAGATAGAGAAAGTCAGTCAGTAGTAAGTTGGTGTTGGTGTATAGCCACCGATCATAGAAGGCGTATAGTGAAGTATAGTTGTATGGACATTTAGTAATAGAGAGAAATATTTTAGTTGATGGTGGTGTTGAAAAATAGTTGGTGGTAATAAATTAGTAGTTTGAGAAGCTCTGTTTTGTTAGTCAGAAAATCCAGAACTCCATGGAACGTAACAGTATTTTAAAGTGGTAGTATTATGTGATATAAACACAGATAAAAAGGTATTGGAGAAATCTTGACAACATTTTACATCGATAAATATTTTATGAATTTCTTATAAGCGAATGCCTTAAAGAGTATATCCCCAGAGTTATATGCCATTATATTGGTCGCCCTTCTTTATTAGGTATGTCATATCTCAGTTACTGTAAACCAAATCTTGCTTATATTTTTAACAGGGTCGACATTTTCAGAAAAGAGAACAAAGGCACTGTGAAGAAAAACACAAGTTTGTTGGATATTTTGAAAAATAATAACTTTCTGACAACAATTCTTCAAGGACGGATATTTGTAAAAGGGAAAAATCGATTTTTTTTTTTGTAAAATCTGGCGCAATTGATAACTTGTACCAGCTACAATAATAGAGAAGGTACTGATGGAGATAAAGGGCCATAACTGCAACAAGGCAACGTCGCCCTTGGACTGGTACAAGTTAAGTTTTAGCGAATTTTTCGTAAAACGAAAAAAAAAGAAACGAACCAGTTTATCCGGGAAAATTGTGGGTTTTCTTCCGGAAAATTTTTGTATTTCCCAGGCTATGACAACCAAATTAGGTACATACGTTTCCACTATCAAACTCTTCCCACGTACCGAAATTGGGGTGGCTGAGCTAGAAGAAAAAAAGTTATAGGCATTTAAAGAAAAAAAAATTGGGTGCCACTGGTGGTCAGAGGAAAGCACATGAACAAAATATTTTGCGTGATTAACAAAACCAATTGATTTTTACATACAACAGTTAAGTTTCCTTGACGCAAAAAGGTCAAGAAGTAACAGAAAAAATATTATTTTAAATTTATAATTTTTTTCTTAAAACGTCAAAATCGGGATTTAAAACGACAAAATTTGCAATTTTCAGACAACTAATCTGAAACAAATACGGATTTTGTAGAAGAAATGTCGTGTTTCACAAAGACTTCAGCTTCAACTTCAACCTTCATTGTCCTTGGTTTTACTAAAATGTTTTCTGAAAATCCATTTCAAATAGACCCTCTTTCGGGTGCTTTGGCAGTAGTTTCAGATATAGAGCTTAAGTCCATATTTTAGCTAATTTTGTTTAAATGTTTGTGCTTTTTGAAACAACAAAGCTATTTTAAATAAATATGGTACATTGTTAGTACTAGCTATATAGGTTATACTGCCAACCAAATATCCTCCTTTTAAAAATATCTGGACGCAGCAAGTGCGTTATGGTAGTGAATTTTCATAGAAATGATCTGGCACGAAATATTTTTTCATAACTTTTTTTTGACATAGGAATATAAATTTTGGTACGTAGTTTCCTTTTAATAGCGTAAACTTACATACCAAATTTGGTTACCATACCTTTTTTATTTATTGAGATAAAAAAAAATTCGAAATAAACCTTTAAACATTCCCGGAAAACCTGGTTCGATTTTCCTGGATAACTAACTTATCCAAGCCACTCACAAAGGGAAGGCACATGCTAAATTTAATCAAAATCGGTTTACTATTTTTTGAGTTATCGGTGTGTGTTTTTTTTTTCTTCCCTCAGGGCTCCTCCGCGGCCTTGCCGCCCCGATAGCACCGCAACCCTTGGTTGATTGTGCATACCCTTAGTCTTACTCCACCCATTCCAAAATCACTGTGCCTTGAACTAGTCTGCACAGCGATTGGTAGGGTGAAGTTTTATATTGCTCTGTCTCCGGTCTAGAGTGAGCGTAGATCAGTTGTCTTTTCCGGTCCAGAGCTATACACTCACACAAGATGTGCTGGGCTGATTCCTCCCCCTCGCCGCAGAGTCTGCATGCGAGGTCCCCTTCGAACCGCCCCATTTTATGCAGGTGTTTCTTGACGGCCATGTGTCCCGTCAAGAGACCTGTTGTGTTTCTGAGCTGTCCTCTGCTAAGGTTTAGCAGCTCCACAGCTCTCTTTGAACTGGGTCCGTCAATTATTGACTTCCCATGTCTGAGCCCTGGACAGTCCGCCCAGTACACCTTGTGTTGCTTTCTGACCCAGGACTTAATGGCTCCCCTGGCAGTGCTCTTTGACACGCCCAGAGCCGGTTCTGGTCCCATAAATGGTTCTGCTGACCCTCTCTTCGCGAGACTGTCAGCTTCTTCATTGCCTTTGACCCCCGAGTGACCCGGCACCCAGATGAGGGTCACCTCAGTCTGCCCAGCCAGGTCGCTATCGGTGTGATACATATAGATGTATATATAAATAAATAAATAAATATATATATATATATATATATATATATATATATATATATATATATATATATATATATATATATATATATATATATATGAACATATAAAAATTGAAACTGACCCCGGATATGGGTTCTAGGGATCCTAGATCCTCATTTTAAGAAATTTTTTCAACATTCAAAAGTCGGGATCTCCTCATTAGTTAATTTTTTCTTAGAAAATTCACTAACAAGACATATTTGCCATTAAAAACACGTTTACGAAAATTCGCCACCAGAACGTACTTGCTGCGCCCAGACTTCTTTCTTTCTGGTCAAATAATCCCGGGACTCAGCACAAAAGTCTCAAAATAATAAACCACTTTGATCTAAGTGGCTTAGCTACCTGCATCTACATTATAACATCTTTTTGTAGAAGTTAAAATACTGTTAGGTCAAAATACTAATCCATGTGGATTTATTTTTGCCACGAAATATTGTGTGATGTTTATATGAAATCCAAATAAGAGTGTAGATAAAGTAAAATCAAATACGATGATACTATTTTAGTTCACAGACATGTATAATAAAAAAATATGTGTGTGTCAACAAACAAAAATGACTGTATTAAAGCAAAATTCACAATTGTAATAAGATACTCGATATTTTGCTTCAAGCGATTACCGCAGCAAGTACCACCTGAAATCAATACAGACAAAAACAGCAGATTCTCTTAGATGTAAACAATATTTGAGCAAGCAACCAATCTAAAAGATATCGGTCCTTTTTTTGCTTACTAAATACATGTTACCACTATTTTTAACGAAAAATTAACTAATGAAGATATATATATATATATATATATATATATATATATATATATATATATATATATATATATATATATATATATATATATATATATATATATATATATTAAATAAGTACGTTGGGTTTTGTTTTGGAAATTTTTTGTATATTCTCAAATAACAGAGCTATGACAACCAACTTTGATATATATGTTTCTACTATGAAACTAACCCTACATACCAAAATTTAGAACTCCAAGTGAAAAAGAAAAAAAGTTGTAGACATTTAAAGAAAAATTTTGGGTGCGACTGGTGATCAGAGGAAAGCACAAAATCAAAATATTTTGTATTGTTAACAAAACCAATTGAATATGACATACAACGGTTAAGTTTTCTTGGCGCAAAAAGGACAAGAAGTAGCAGTAAAAACATTTTTAAAATTTTATAATTTTTCTTCTTAAAACGTCAAAGTCGTGATTTGAAACGTCAAAGTTTGCAATTTTCAGGCAAATAATCTGAAACAAATACGGATTATGTAGAATAAATCTCATAATAAATGTGTTTTACAAAGCCTTAAGTTTCCGCTGCAACCATCATAGTCCTTCATTTTACCAAAATATTTTCGGAAAATCCACTTCAAATAGACGGTCTTTCTGGTGCTTTGGTAGTAGTTTTGTCACATATTCTAAGGTATATATATATATATATATATATATATATATATATATATATATATATATATATATATATATATATATATATATATATATATATATATATATTACCACGTTAATTAATTAATGGAATATTTCACCTATTCCCTTAGTGAATGGCTTGGATAAGTTTGTTAGACCCGTTTTTCTGGAGAAATTTTGAGTTTCCTTTCGGAAAATGTTTTTATATTCGAAAGTGGCCAAGCTATTGTAAGCAAATTTAGTACGCAAGTTGCTTATATAGGTATAATGCATAATATGTACCAAAATATGAATCTCAAAGTTGAAATAAGAAAAACTTATAAGCTATTTGCAACAAATCTTTGTCGCATTGGAGATGAAATAAGGCCACAAGAGAAAAATATTTGAGATGTGGTTAACAAAGTCTATTGATATATTATACTACAAAGAAAAATTAATATTTTTTGTCACAGTCTAGGAATTCCAAGAACACTCTTTAAAAATTTTATGGGGTTTCTCTTATAAACGTCAATGTGTCGATTTTAAATGAGAAAATTGGTGATTTTTAATTAAAGATTCCAAAACGAATGCGGATTTTGGAGAAAAAATATTTTAGGAAATGCGTTTAACAAGGTCTTTAATGTCTAGACCTTTTCTGCGTAGTTTTGACAGCAGCATCAATTTTGGAGTTTCTGACTTAAACGTGTTTTAATTTTTTTTATAACCTCTCTCTAGTCAACCTTTTTTTTTTAATTTTAGTACCTACATTAATTTTCTACTACTCTAGAAATTAAAATTCTGGTATGTAAGAAACGAAACGTATGTATCAAAATTCATCAAGCTAACTTAATTGTCTGGAAGCTGCAAAAAAACTTGATTTTTTTATGCGTGGTTTAAAATATTTCTATGACTATTCGCTACCATAATGCACTTGCTGCGTCTATACTTTTTTCCTGAATGTTCAATATTAACAGAAATATCGTTTCTGTGTAGAACCAGAAAGACTGGTTTTGCTACTTTCACTGTTTAGCTTTATTTTATTCCCCTATGCAAACTTTCGTTTAATGTTTACCAAAAAAACTTTTGTTAAAGCCTCACAATATCACAATAAAAATATTGCAATACGACGTATTAAAGAGACAAAAATCCACAAGAACTGTTTTATAATTCACTTGATTCCTATACTCATGCGACTACAAGGTATTGTGTGACATCTGAAAATCTGTTGAGCAAACAACACAGAGCGCACATAATGCTTTCAATTTTTTCTCGTGATAACAACTGCACAGAACTAAGCTTCACTCGTGTTTGCTCAGAGAACTGGTTATGTTTCAGTATTCAATTCCAGTCTATATCTACTTATTTCATATTCCGTTTGCTTACTCGTTATGCTAGTTGGATAGATCGTCCTATAGTCAAATTTTTACCTACATACCCAATCCGTGATTTAGGAAGTAGATCTGATTTTAAATTCTTAAAAAAAAAGAAGCTTGTTCCAGACTTAACACAACATAACACGCACACGCACGCACACACAGACATATATATATATATATATATATATATATATATATATATATATATATATATATATATATATATATATATATATATATATATATATATATATATATATATATATATATATATATATATATTCAGAAAGATTTCCGCGGTCTTTAATGTGAGACATGCTTGGTTCTCGGGTTAAACCGCGTCCAGAATTTATGGAAACTCGACGTTTCGGCCCCTGTTTTGGAGCCATTTTCAAGAGGTAAAGGAAATATGTAAGGACACTCTAAGGCCTCAATCTGCCTACTCCTTAGAGTGATGGACAAAGGTGAGTAAAGGAAATATGTAAGGACACCCTAAGGCCTCAATCTGCCTACTCCTTAGAGTGGTGGACAAATGTGGGTAAAGGAAATATGTAAGGACACTCTAAGGCCTCAATCTGCCTACTCCTTAGAGTGGTGGATAAAGGTAAGTTGGGTTGTTGTAGCTCGATTACGGGGCCTCAATCTGCCTCCTCCCCAAATCTCGCTGGAGATCGTCTGTGAGGTCTCAGTGTGTTCAACCCTAGGCCTCAGAGTGATCTGGCAGTTCGTTGCAAGTCTTGTCTTATATAGGTCGTTTCGTCTACCTGTTGCGTCATCAGTGAAAGTAGTGGGGTCACCGTCAATTAAGTGGGGGGATAATGATGCAACAAAATTGTCTGTGGAATTCATTTCCCTTTTGTGTGTTTGCAAAGAAGATATAATAGGTTTCCAAGTAGTCGGAAGGCGAAGACCACCATCTCTCTTATTTAAACAATCGGGACGTTTTTCAATCTCGATTGCTTCGCGGATAATTCTCGTTTTGAAATTGTAAACCGGTGCTATTGTTTTGGCATTATCAAAGTCTATTGTGTGCCCTGTATGAATATGATGCACTGTCTACCGAAAACCAACCCACACTAATCGGTATCTTAACGCCCAATCTCACCATCACCCATCGCAACTAAATTCCGTTGTTCGAACATTAGTAACACGATCCCTTAGACTAACGGACAACAACAACAAACAGACAGAATTAAACTTTTTAAGACAGACATTGCTAGAAAACGGATACGACAACAATCACATACTACGAAACATTAGAAACGCACAACAACAAACCACTACACCACAACAAGAACAAACAGCGTCCACACAACAACACACAGCGTTTTTACCATACATTAAAGGTGTCACCGACAAAATCAGCCGCATTTTCAGAACCCATAATATCAAAACCGTATTCACAACAGACCAAAAACTATCAAATCTTATAAAAACTCCCAAGGATACGATTCCAAACGAATCCCACGGAGTTTGCGAAATTCCTTGTTCCGACTGTTCCCGAACTTACGTAGGACAAACAAACAGACGCATCCACAATAGAATATACGAACACACCCTCGCAGTTAGAAAATCCGACCCCTCATCGGCGCTGGCCATGCATCATATTCATACAGGGCACAAAATAGACTTTGATAATGCCAAAACAATAGCACCGGTTTAAAATTTCAAAACGAGAATTATCCGCGAAGCAATCGAGATTGAAAAACGTCCCGATTGTTTAAATAAGAGAGATGATGGTCTTCGCCTTCCGACTACTTGGAAACCTATTATATCTTCTTTGCAAACACACAAAAGGGAAATGAATTCCACAGACAATTTTGTTGCATCATTATCCCCCCACTTAATTGACGGTGACCCCACTACTTTCACTGATGACGCAACAGGTAGACGAAACGACCTATATAAGACAAGACTTGCAACGAACTGCCAGATCTCTCTGAGGCCTAGGGTTGAACACACTGAGACCTCACAGACGATCTCCAGCAAGATTTGGGGAGTAGGCAGATTGAGGCCCCGTAATCGAGCTACAACAACCCAACTTACCTTTATCCACCACTCTAAGGAGTAGGCAGATTGAGGCCTTAGAGTGTCCTTACATATTTCCTTTACCTACCTTTGTCCACCACTCTGAGGAGTAGGCAGATTGAGGCCTTAGAGTGTCCTTACATATTTCCTTTACCCACCTTTGTCCATCACTCTAAGGAGTAGGCAGATTGAGGCCTTAGAGTGTCCTTACATATTTCCTTTACCCACATTTGTCCACCACTCTAAGGAGTAGGCAGATTGAGGCCTTAGGGTGTCCTTACATATTTCCTTTACCCACCTTTGTCCATCACTCTAAGGAGTAGGCAGATTGAGGCCTTAGAGTGTCCTTACATATTTCCTTTACCCACATTTGTCCACCACTCTAAGGAGTAGGCAGATTGAGGCCTTAGGGTGTCCTTACA